>OU015588.1:14410625-15875000 GCA_907165245.1 Habrosyne pyritoides | reverse complement strand
CCACTCGAGCACGGCGGACGCTCGCCGCTCCTCCCTCACCCTCTCAACCGCCTCCACTGCCGGTGGGAGCCGGTGTGTGGCGATCTGGCTCTCGCGCCAAGAAAAAACGGACGCGAGAACCCCAGCCTCCAGCTCCCACGGCAGGGAGCCGGCCAAGACGCACGCCGCGTCGTAGGACACCGTGCGGTATCCACGGACTGCTCTGATGGCCATCGCCCTTTGCGGGCGATGTAGAAGGGCGATTGTCCGACCATTCAGAGCGCCGTCCCACACGGGTGCCCCGTATAGCGCCATCGAACGAACGACGCCCAAGTACAGGCGCCGGCAGGCCGCCCTCGGGCCATTCAAGTTGGGCAGAAGGCTGCCGAGAGCGGCCGCCGCGCGCAGCAGCTTAGGCACCAGTCGCCGGAAGTGGCCCTCAAAGGTCCAGCGGCTGTCAAGTGTGAGCCCCAAATATTTCATCTGGGGCTCCACATTGATCCGCACGCCGCCTACTACTATGTGGGAACCCGGCGGTGGCCCGTTCCGGGGCCCGTGAAAACACAGGGCCTCGGATTTGTTCAGGGCCACCTCGAGCCCCAGCGAACGGATCCGACCTACAACCTGGGCCACTCCCGCCGTCGCAAGGATGGCGCACTCCCGATGCGTGCCGCCCCGAGCCGTCACGAGGGTGTCGTCCGCGTAACATGTGACGCTCACACCGCGGAGAAGCACGCCCCGCAGCGCCCAATCGTATCCGATGTTCCACAGGAGCGGCCCGAGGACCGACCCCTGTGGAACACCGCACGACACCATGTGCCGGCACCACGCTTCTCGCCCTCTATAGGCGACACACCTACCCGACAGGTAGTCAGCGATGATGCGGCGGAGGTAGTTCGGCACCCGGTGATACCGGAGTGCCTCCCTGATGCAACTCCAGGGCAAGGTGTTAAAGGCGTTGGCGATGTCAAGGGACACCGCCAAGACGACCTCGCCCTGTGCGACTGCTTCCTCCGCCATCGCCTTTACCCGCAGGATGGCGTGCACCGTCGACCTGCCCACTCTGAAGCCGAACTGCTTGTCGTCCAGGCCCGGACCGACCCTCTCCAAGTGCTCGACGAGGCGGTTCGCTATGACACGCTCGAAGAGCTTCGCCGCCTCGTCAAGGAGCACGATCGGCCGGTACCCGGACGGCGAGTCGACTGAGCGGCCCTCTTTCCGCAGGAGGACGAGCGTGCCGGTCTTCCATGGCGTTGGGAAACGCCCCTGGGCGAAACAGGCGTCCATGAGACCGCACACCCTCTCCTCGTAGGCGTCCGCGGCTATGACCCACGCTCGGCCGGGAATACCGTCAGGGCCCGGGGCCGTCCTCTTGGCGCGAAGCCTAAGAATCGCGGCCCCGAACTCCCCGGCAGATACCGGCGGCACTTCCTCGGGCTCGGCGATGGGTTCGCTCCTCGCGGGTGGCGCCATTGAAGGAGGGGTGTGCTCGCCCCGGCGGGGGAAGAGCGCTACCACTACCGCGTCCAACAGCTGAGGGTGGAGACTCTGCGTCAGGGGGGGCGCCCATTGCCGGAACTTCCCCTGCACCATCCGGTAGGGGCGGCCCCATGGGTCCTGGTTCAGAGACTCCACCATCTCCTCCCTCGCCCCGTCCCTCGACTCACCGATGGCGATGCGGAGGCTGCGTTTGGCCGCCGTGTAGGCCGCGCGCAGCGACGACTCGGCCGACTCGTCTTGGCGTCTCCTCCGCCGTTGCCTTTGGTACCGGCGCCTTGCCGCTACGCACTGTACGCGTAGTTCGGCGATGACGGCAGACCACCAGTACACCTGGCGTCTCGGCGGAAGGAGACCCTGACGCGGCATCGACGCGTCGCAGCAGCGAGTCATCGACTGGCGCAGCGCTGCAGCCTCATCGTCGACACTCCGGGTGTTGTCGGGGGGCGTCCACGTTTCGACAAGGGAGGCCTCGATGAGGACCTCCCTGTCTAGACGCTTCAGCACCCACCGTGGGCCGTCGCCAGGCAGCGCGCCGCGCTCCGAGAAAAACGGAGTCGCGGAGGACGCAGCCACCCTAAAGCGGATGTACAGGTGGTCTGAGAGCGTTTCTACGCCCTCCACGACTTCCCACCCGTACACTCGGCGCGCTATCGGACGGCTGGCGAACGACAGGTCGACGATGGAGCTGCCCTGCGGCCGAACGCAGGTCGGTCGCGAGCCGCGGTTCAGCAGCGTGAGTCCCACCGTCAGTGCCCACTCCTCCAGTACTGCACCCCTTGCATCTGTGGCCGAGCAACCCCACGCGGAGTTTTTGGCGTTGAAGTCACCCATTACCAGTACAGGAAGTGGGTGACTCCCGCCGATGAGGGCCTCGACTTGGCCGAGGAGGCCCTCGAACTCCGCGAGGGTTCTGCTTGGGGGGCAGTACACACCGACGGTCGTGATTCCTCCCACGACGGCCGCGACGCATCCACGGCCCTTGCGGACGCCTTCCACAATCGGAGAGCCGTGGGACCTTGGCACAATTAGGGCCACCAGGCCGTCTTCATCGCCCGCCCAGTCATCCCTGTTAGGAGGGATGAAGTACGGTTCCGCAACCACCGCCACGTGCGTCGACCACTCGACCATGCTCTGAAGGAGCAGGTCTTGGGCTCGAGCGCAGTGGTTAATGTTGGCCTGTAGAAGTTGTAGGTCCATTATTTGGTGGCTGCGGATCCGTCTCCATTGCCACCTCCACAGGTGGCTGGCGTTTTAGCAGGGGGGGCTGGGGTCCGCCCTTCCTTCTCGCGACCTTGGGAGCTGGTGCAGGGCAAGCCTTGCCCCCCAGCAGGTGGTCGGACGGTTTTTTGGCCGCCGCACAGATAGAACAGTGCGGCTTGGCTAAGCACCCTTTTGCTTTGTGGCCAGCCGCACCGCAGCGGAAGCACTCCTGGCTGCGGTCGACCTCCGCACTGCACTGCGCCTTTATGTGCCCCTTCTGCAAGCACCTATAGCAGCGCAGGGGCTTAGGCTCGAGCAGCTTGACGGAGGCCGACACCCACGTCAGCTGGAGGCGTCCCGCCGCGGCGATCTGTTTGGCGGCCGCCACCGGGCATTCCACCCATACCTGTCCCGCCCCGCGTGGGTCTTTCACGACCCCGCCGGTATTTCTGAGGCTGCTCCTCGGGCAGCCCCCCGCCTCGGCGACCGCGCTCAACACTTCCTCGACCGAGACCGAGTCATCCAGGCCGAAGATTTTAATTTCCGTCGTCTTGACTGGCCTGGAGACCCGGGCCGTATCCCGGCCGAGGACCTCTTCCAATTTAGTGGCGAGCGCGTCCGCCCGCGGGCCGCTGTCCGCGCCCGCAACCTCGAACATCCGCGCCCCCGTGGCGCTGACGCGGAACCGTACGGCGGCGATCCCGAGGTCCGCCAGCTTGATTTTGGCCTTTGCCTCGGCGATCACCGCCTCGTAGGTCACGCCCTTTTCCACGGCCTCCGGCGTGAGGGTTACCATGACCGCGGCGGATTTGGGGGGGGTGAGCTTAGCTGGCCCTTCTTTGCCCCTCTTGCGAGGGGGGTCCTGTTTGGGCTTGGGCTTGCTCTTCTTGGCCCCCTTCCTGACCACGACATTCCACGCCATCTCCTCAGGCTGGGTCGGGCTCGCTGGGTCCTCCGGCTGCGACACTGTTGGCAGGGGTTCGGGCACTGCTACCCTCTCACGGGGTGTGCCGACCGATTTTGCCCCCTTCTTCGGCTTCTTTTCCGGCTTTTTGGCCCTTTGCGGCTTTGGGGCCGCGGGGCCGCTGGAGCCAGCCTGCGTCGGGGCAGCCTCGGTCGGGGCATATGATGGCCCAGGAGTGATGTCCGAGGGGTCATCCGCCCGCCTATCCGCTGCCAGTGGAGGGCGGAGTCGCCTCTCGGGCAGCAACCTTTCTTCGAACGCCGCGAACCTGGCGTTTACCATCGTGCCCACCTGGCAGAGGATGGTGCGCACCAGGTCGTCGGCGTCGAGAGGCGCTTGCCTGGACTGAGTCGGCGCTGCCACTTCCGTCTGAGGGTGTTGGCGGTCAAGGCGCTCCCTCATTTCCGCCATCTCCTTGCGGAGCTGCGCGACCTCCGACTGCAGGCGTGCATTGTCCGCCTGCAGTCCTCTCGTCTCTTCTGAGGTGCAGCGGCTCTGCAAGACGGAAGCGACCTTGCCGATGTCTTCGGCGGCGTCCTTCAGGGCCTTCATAAAGGTACCCTTAAGGTTCCCCGACGTGGCGGCGATCCTCTTTATTAAGGCGACGTTGTCTTCAATCGCGCGGCTCAACGCGGTCGCCGTCATGAAGTCGTCGCCACCCGAGGACGCCTCCGACAGGGAGAGATCGCGTGTGCGCGCCCTCGTCGTTCGAGAGGCTGCGGTGATCTCCGCCTCAGCCGTCTGCTGCTCCGCCAGTCTCTCGGCCTCGACGAGCGCCAGCTTGGCCTTTGCCAGGCCCACGTAGTGGCCCGTAGTTGGCGGCCGGCCTCGTCCTCGCTTCCTCATGTTCGGGCTCGCGACCCCATCCAGACTGGAGTCTGGGTCCGAGCCATCACTACCATTTCTGGTCCGTTTATGTGTTTGCCGGGTCGTTTTTGAAGCGACACTGACCATCGAGTCAGTGTCCCCTTCCTCCTCGCTGCTCACCATCATTTTCCGATTTGTGTTGCTATGTTCCATTATTGTTCCCACGATTACGGGACGAAATAAATGTCGACCCCCGGGTGACGCCCTTTCCGGGGGCAAGGCTAGTGCCCTTGCGGGCTACTGTGCATTTCGCCCGGTGTGCACAGGGTTTTTACGTCTTGTCCTGACGGGTTTTTAGAGAGTTTTCCTTTCTCGCGGGCCGGCCAATTAAGGCAAGCCCTCCGCTCCGGGTCCCACTACTCCACAACGCCATTTGGTGGAGGTCGTTGCGGGATGCCCGGGCTACGGATCGCAGAGGAGCGGCGTACCTCCTCCGGTTTTGGGCGGTTATTCCCGACGACAGTGTTACCTGCCGCCGGGCCCGCCGGGGAAGGGGGAAGGGGGGGGTGGGAAGGAAGGGGGGAAGGATAAGGGTTTTCCCTTAAAAGGATGGGAGTGGAAGGATGGGAAGAGGACCGAAGGGAAGGATGTGAGAGTCAGCCGCCAGCGCCAAGTGTCCACCAAAAGCTGGTGGGCACCTGGAGCCGACGTTGCCCAGGGTGCGCCACGAGGAGGCCTCTCACCTGCACCCCAACCTAACCTAACCTAACCTAACCTAACCTAACCTAACCTAACCTAACCTAACCTAACCTAACCTAACCTAACCTAACCTAACCTAACCTAACCTAACCTTTTTTTTTTTTTTTTTTTTTTTTTGTTTTACAAGGTGGAAAACGCTTTGCGCGTTCGACCCCCCGCCTTGGGAGCGGCGGGGGGGATATGTGGGACTCCCTCTCGCAAACTCCCCTTCTCATATTAAAAATGAGAAGGGGCCCGAGAGGTATACCCACTAAAAACCACCTTGGCGTGCCCTCTCTCCGGTTTTGTTGGGTGTCGTGGCACCCGCACTAGGCATTCTCCACGACACCCACCGGTCGCCCCAGCCTCTGCCGGGGCTTCCCGCGCCGATGGGGGGGGGTGGCCGGTCACGCTTGGCCATCCCCCAGACCGCCTTGTGACTTTTCGCGGCGGGCGGAGTCTCCCAAACTCCGCCCGCAGTCACTGGGGGTTACGACGAGCGAGCAATAAACTGCCGCCGTCTCATCCCCGGCCGTCTACGCCGGAGGGGATGCGCGAGCGGATTTTCCTCGCGCTCCCTCTCCGCGGTCTCCTTCTGTGACATAACTGTTTCACAGAAGGAGACCACTGCCTCCCAGGACCTCTCGCTGCTGAGCATCGCAGAAATGATGCTGTGCAGCGAGAGGTCTGCCCGCTGTATTGCCTGTGCCATGAGGCTACGCTCCGCGTCCCAACGACTGCACACCTGTAGGGTGTGCTCGGCTGTGTCGTCGGGACCTCCGCACTCATGGCACAGCGGGCTTGGCTCCCTCTGTATGATGTGCAGGTGATGACCGAAGCTACCGTGTCCGGTCAACACCTGCACGAGCCTAAATGTCGTCGCGCCGACTGCCCTCTCACACCATTGGTCCATCACTGGGAGGATCGCCCCCACGGTGCGAGTCCCGTAGGGGGTGTCCTCCAGGATGGACTTCCATTTTTCCCGCAGTCGGCGCGCCGTCATCCGCCGGGAGGCCTCTACCTCCTCTGGGTCCGGGCGTTCTCCTCTTGCCCGGGCCCCGGACCTAACTTGGTAGGTCTCCGCCTGCACCTCAGCGTCTAGCTCCCACGGAGGGGTGCAGGCGAGGAGGCAGGCCGCCGCGTGGCCCACCGAACGGTATGCCCTCACCATTCGTTGGGCCACGATCCTCTGTGGCCCTCTCAGGTGAGCCCTGTTCCGGGCGGATAGTTTGTCCGCCCAGATGGGGGCCCCGTAGAGGGCCATGCTCCTGACAACGCCGGCGTACAGCCGCCGGCACGAGGAGCTCGGCCCAGCGACGTTGGGCAGCAGTCTGCTTAGTGCCATGGCGGCGCCCCTGATTCGGGGAGCTAACTTTTTAAAGTGCTCCCCGAAGTTCCACCTGCGGTCCAGTATTAGCCCCAGATACTTGATGTGGGGCCTTATCTGGACCGCATTACCTTCCACCAGGAGCGCCGCGTTGGCGGGCAGCTGCCAGTGTTTGCCCCGCCCCCCGAAGACTATTGCCTCAGTCTTCGGGATGGCCACCGCTAGGCCGAGCTCCCGTATGCGGCCGATCGCCTGGCCGACCTCTTCCTCGGCTTCGGCGAGGGTCCCCCTTAGGCTGCTTCCGCGCACCGCTACCATTGTGTCGTCTGCGTAGCAGACGACGAGTGTGCGCGGAAGCAGCTCTCCTCTAATTGCCCGGTCGTACCCCAGGTTCCACAATAGGGGGCCGAGCACGGATCCCTGGGGCACGCCGCAGGCCATCCTCCTCTCCCCCCTTTGCCCGTCCTTATTTTCATAGAGCACTACCCTGTCCGTGAGGTAGTGCTCTATGATTCTCCTCAGGTAGTGGGGCACTCCGTGATGTCGGAGTGCCTCACTTATCGCCCCATAGGGGAGGGTGCCAAACGCGTTTGCGATGTCGAGAGACACCGCGACGACACCCTCTCCCCTGCTCGACGCGTCTTCGCTGAAGTTCCTCAGACACTTCAACGCGTCGAGCGTGGACCGTCCCTCTCGGAACCCGAACTGTCTTTCTGACACGTTCGGGCCGACGGTCTCCAGGTGCTGCTGGATCCGGTGGGCCAGGATGCGTTCTAGCGCTTTCCCGGCCTCGTCCAGCAGCACTATGGGGCGATAGGCGGACGGGCAATCGGCCGGCCGACCATCCTTTCGGAGGAGGCAGAGCCGCCCTTCCTTCCACACCCTCGGGAACCTTCCCTCTCTCAGGCAGTCATCGAGGATCTGCCTGAAGCGGTCCCCGAGGTGCTTTAGGGCGGCAGCGAGGACTCGACTGTGTACCCCGTCTGGGCCCGGGGCTTTTTTGCAGCCCCGGAGTCGGTCCATCACTCTTTCGAACTCGTCGTCGCTTATTGGTGCGACGACGAGTTCGGCCTCCTCTTCCGTTGCGGTGTCGGCCGCCGTCGGGGGGAGAAACGTTGGGGCTGCTGGAAACAGCCCCTCTACGACCCTCTGTAGTAGGCGGGGCTCGAGGGAGTCCATGGGGGGGGCGGTGCGCAGTTTGTCGCGCACCATCTTGTATGGCCTCCCCCACGGATCCCTGTCCAGGGTGGCCAAGAACGAGCAGTATGCCTCGTCCTTGGCCTTGGCGATTGCCACCTGGAGGGCCCCCTTTGCCTCTTTGAGGGCCCTGTGGAGCCCCGCCTCTTCCTCAGGTGTGTGCCGCCTGCGCCTACAGTGCTGGTAGGCGCGGCGGGCACTGTTACTGGTGGTCCGTAGAGTCGCTATGACTGTGGACCACCAGTACACCTCTTTCCGGGCGGACAGGCGTCTGGCCCGAGGCATGGCCGCGTCGCATACCCTCTGTAATGCGGCGCGGAACCTTGCCGCCCTTACTTCCACCCCCAGTTCGGGGGGTGGGGCGGCGTTCCATGCCTCCTCCATGGCCGCCTCGTCCGCCCTTTCTCTGTCCAGGTGGGGCAGGGACCACCTGGGGAACTTCGGTTCCCCCCTTCCCCTGCCCCTTGTTCCCCCCCCTGGGGTGGGCGGCGGCTGGACGCCATTCTTGGAGACCCTCATCCTGATATATAAATGATCGGAGAGGGTCTCGACGTCCTCCAGGACGCGCCAGTTGGAGACGCGCGCGGCAATGGCAGGGGTTGCGAACGTGATGTCCACAATAGACCCCCCCTGCCGCCGCACGCATGTGTTGGCGCTGCCCTGGTTCAGGACGACCAGTCCCGATGCCGCCACCCAGCCCTCGAGGGCAGCCCCCCGGGGGTCTGTGATGGGGGATCCCCACGCCGCACTTTTGGCGTTTAGGTCCCCCAAAACCATTATCTGAGACGGGGCAGCTCTCAACACTACCCCGCTCAGGACCCCCAGGAACTGTTCAAACTCGCGTAGCGGCTTGTTGGGGGAGAAGTACACCGCTATTAAAACGGTGTCGTTCCCCCATTTGGCCGCCACGTAGCCCGGGCCGCCCTCTATTTTTGAAATGGGGGGGAAATCCCCGACCGCCGGCACTGCGATAGCCACCATTCCGTCCGGTGCCCCGGCCCAATATTGAAGGGGCGGGACGGAATAGGGCTCCGCTATAACCGCAACGCCAATTCCCCACTCCACCATATGCTGCGCAAGCAGGTCTTGCGCTCTGGCGGAGTGGTTGGCGTTTACTTGCAGGAAGTCCAAATGCCGGTGTACTGGCATTTAGACTTCCATGCGGTTGTCCTCATTGTGGCCGGCGGCCGGGGTAGCTGGTGTGGGGCGGGGGGGGCGGGCGGGCCTTAGCCTCACCTCCCTGCCTCTTACTACTGGGGGGGAGCATTTGGCTCCCCCCATGACGTGGCCTGCTGGGAGCTTGGCGTGGTGGCAGATGGCGCACCACGCCTTTTCCTCCCAGCATGATTTGGCAACATGCCCCTCTTTGCCGCAGCGGAAGCACAGCCGGCTGCGGTCTACGTTGGAGGGGCACAGCTCTCTCGTATGACCTATCGCCATGCACTTGAAGCAGCGCATGGGGGTAGGTCCGGCTGCGGTGACCCTGGCAGACGCCCAGCCCACCAGGATCCGGCCACGTTCCAATAAGGCCTTGGCCGTCCCCACAGGGCACTGGACCAGTGCCGATCCAGTGCCATCGTAGAGGGGACGGATGCCCCCCACTTTAATGTTGGCCTCTGTGCAGGCCCCTTCCTTGGCGATGGCCGCCGCCAGCGACTCTTTGGTCGCCGACTCGTCCAGTCCTGAGATCAGGACGGCGGCCATCTTTTGTGGGCGGCTGATGTTGGCTACGTCGCCTACAATGGCGATGAGCTTTTCAGCCAACTCATCAGCCGCCCGTCCGTTATCGGCCCCGGGGACCTCGATCACCCTTCCCCCCGTCATGGAGTGGCGCACCTTTACGTGCTGCAGGCCTACATCTCCAAGGCTTAGGCCATTAATGGCCTTGGCCATGGTGGCCTGCAGCGTGGTGGCGGTGGTGAGGTCCTTACGCATAGTAATCACCACCGCTGCCGTCTTGGGGACTTGCAGCGCCTTTTTGGGCGCTGCTTTTTTGACGGGGGGCGTCTGGGTGGGGGGGGCGGGTTGGGCCTTTCCCTTCCCTTTCCCCTTTCCCTTCCCCTTGTGGGTCACTGTAGCCCAGGTGTCTACCTGGGGTAGAGTGCCCGATGGGCCCGGTCCTGTCCCTGTCTCCACGGGGGCGGACTTTCCGGCCGCTTGAGCCTCCTGTGGCGCCTTGGGCGCCTTGCGTGTCTTGGGGGCCTTGGTTTTTATGGGCCGGCCGTCTCCCAACCTTGCCCTTTCGGGCTCTTTGGTGGGGGCCGGCGGTGCTGCCGATCCCTCCGACCTCTTTTTGTCGGCCGCTAGGGGGGGCCGAAGAATAGGCTCCGCTGGGAGGCGCCTGTTCACCTCCTCTATGCGGGTGTTAATCATCCCGCCTAAGGAGGTGAACAGGTCCTTTTTGAGCTCGTTCATGGCCTCCGCCAGATCCACTGTGCTGATTTGCAGGGTCTGGGGGGCCGGGGTCTCGCATGTCGGCTGGGAGGCCGGTTTTGGTAGGGGTCCGCGGTTGGAGAATTCCGACCGGACCGCCTTCAGCTCGGTCAGGCATTGGCTGAGCTGTTGCCGCATCCTCTTATTATCCGCCTTGAGGATGCGGATTTCTTCGCTCTCAGCCTTTGCCGCTTCGGCGGTCAGGATGGCGTCCTTAATGGTGCGGCAGGCTAGGTTGATCCTGCTCCACACTGTCCCTTTCAAGTGCCCGGAAATGCGGGCTTCGTTGAGGATCGAATCTGCCGCTTGTCGGGCCGCCTCGAACGGGTCCGCCTGGACCGGGTCGAACTCCCCGATTTTGGGTTCGTTCTCCCTCCCCTTTTTGCGCAGGCCCGGGAAACCTTTGAGGTATGCCGCGGCAGCGCTGAGGTTCGCCACTGGAGGAGTTAGGTTAGGCTCTTCCTCGCTCCTTTTTTCCTCCTTGGATCTCAGCTTATTGGCCAGGCGTGCGTACTGCAGCGCGGGTTTGCCCCTGCGGGCAGTGCACATTTTGGGCCTGAACTCAGGCCTTGGGTCGTCCTCTTTTTCGTCCCGGCCTCTCTTTTTTGCCTGAGAGGAGAAGTACTCGCTAGAGATTATCTCCTCGTCGTCGGAAGAGAGGTCGTAGCTCGTCACGGTGGGGGGGGATGGGCCCCCTCCCTTTGCGGACGTGGCCTTTATGGCCTCGTCCATCACGTTGCCGAGTATGGGCGCGATCCGCCCACCAGGGCCGAAGTAATTGATGGGAGAAGACGTTAGGGCAGATCGGTCAAGCGCGTGTCTGCCCTCGACTTTCCCATACAATTTATGGAATTGCCCCTGATTTGTTGCAATAGCAATAAAAACTTTTTTGGGGCCGTTTTTGACCCCCTTCCCGGGGTCGTAGATCCCCGCGAAAAATTTAGAAAAATAGAGCTCCGTGTGCTCTTTCCCACGGTGTTTTGACCTTTGCCAGAAGGGCTAGGGTCCCAAAGTTATGGGTGATGCAAGTTTTGACAAAATTTATCAAAAATTTTTCCTCGTGTGAAAAAGTTACTTTCCTTAAAAGTCGAATAACTTTTTAGTCCTTTGTTCAATGTTTACGAAATTTACCCTACGCGAAAGAAGACTATCGCCGCTATCTTCCAGCCCTAAGAAGGGCTCTAGTCGATAGCGGCAACACGGACCAAATTCGAGAGCAAAAATGTAAACAAAGAAAATCAACAAATCCAATCGAAAAACAACAAAAGTCAAATAAGCGAAGCCAAGTCTGGATGTAGTGCAGAATCAAGTAACAATATCGAATGAGCAAAGCAGAAGTCGTATGTGTTCCAAAATTCGTCACGATCGTCCCAGAAAGTAGTCCTCAACCTAACCTAACCTAACCTAACCTAACCTAACCTAACCTAACCTAACCTAACCTAACCTAACCTAACCTAACCTAACCTAACCTAACCTAACCTAACCTAACCTAACCTAACCTAACCTAACCTAACCTAACCTAACCTAACCTAACCTAACCTAACCTAACCTAACCTAACCTAACCTAACCTAACCTAACCTAACCTAACCTAACCTAACCTAACCTAACCTAACCTAACCTAACCTAACCTAACCTAACCTAACCTAACCTAACCTAACCTAACCTAACCTAACCTAACCTAACCTAACCTAACCTAACCTAACCTAACCTAACCTACCTACCTACCTACCTACCTACCTACCTACCTACCTACCTACCTACCTACCTACCTACCTACCTACCTACCTACCTACCTACCTACCTACCTACCTACCTACCTACCTACCTACCTACCTACCTACCTACCTACCTACCTACCTACCTACCTACCTACCTACCTACCTACCTACCTACCTACCTACCTACCTACCTACCTACCTACCTACCTACCTACCTACCTACCTACCTACCTACCTACCTACCTACCTACCTACCTACCTACCTACCTACCTACCTACCTACCTACCTACCTACCTACCTACCTACCTACCTACCTACCTACCTACCTACCTACCTACCTACCTACCTACCTACCTACCTACCTACCTACCTACCTACCTACCTACCTACCTACCTACCTACCTACCTACCTACCTACCTACCTACCTACCTACCTACCTACCTACCTACCTACCTACCTACCTACCTACCTACCTACCTACCTACCTACCTACCTACCTACCTACCTACCTACCTACCTACCTACCTACCTACCTACCTACCTACCTACCTACCTACCTACCTACCTACCTACCTACCTACCTACCTACCTACCTACCTACCTACCTACCTACCTACCTACCTACCTACCTACCTACCTACCTACCTACCTACCTACCTAC
Source organism: Habrosyne pyritoides (assembly GCA_907165245.1). Taxonomy (NCBI): domain Eukaryota; kingdom Metazoa; phylum Arthropoda; class Insecta; order Lepidoptera; family Drepanidae; genus Habrosyne; species Habrosyne pyritoides. The sequence goes on along the minus strand of OU015588.1, from coordinate 15,862,473 downwards.
CTACCTACCTACCTACCTACCTACCTACCTACCTACCTACCTACCTACCTACCTACCTACCTACCTACCTACCTACCTACCTACCTACCTACCTACCTACCTACCTACCTACCTACCTACCTACCTACCTACCTACCTACCTACCTACCTACCTACCTACCTACCTACCTACCTACCTACCTACCTACCTACCTACCTACCTACCTACCTACCTACCTACCTACCTACCTACCTACCTACCTACCTACCTACCTACCTACCTACCTACCTACCTACCTACCTACCTACCTACCTACCTACCTACCTACCTACCTACCTACCTACCTACCTACCTACCTACCTACCTACCTACCTACCTACCTACCTACCTACCTACCTACCTACCTACCTACCTACCTACCTACCTACCTACCTACCTACCTACCTACCTACCTACCTACCTACCTACCTACCTACCTACCTACCTACCTACCTACCTACCTACCTACCTACCTACCTACCTACCTACCTACCTACCTACCTACCTACCTACCTACCTACCTACCTACCTACCTACCTACCTACCTACCTACCTACCTACCTACCTACCTACCTACCTACCTACCTACCTACCTACCTACCTACCTACCTACCTACCTACCTACCTACCTACCTACCTACCTACCTACCTACCTACCTACCTACCTACCTACCTACCTACCTACCTACCTACCTACCTACCTACCTACCTACCTACCTACCTACCTACCTACCTACCTACCTACCTACCTACCTACCTACCTACCTACCTACCTACCTACCTACCTACCTACCTACCTACCTACCTACCTACCTACCTACCTACCTACCTACCTACCTACCTACCTACCTACCTACCTACCTACCTACCTACCTACCTACCTACCTACCTACCTACCTACCTACCTACCTACCTACCTACCTACCTACCTACCTACCTACCTACCTACCTACCTACCTACCTACCTACCTACCTACCTACCTACCTGTCTGAGTAGGCGGTGCGGACCGCCTTCAGATCCTTTTCGAGCTGCTCCTGGCGAACATGCATTTTCATGTTCTCCTCCCTGAGCGCTCGGATCTCCTCGCTTTCAGGTCTGTCGGCGTCGACCTGGTTTATAGCCACAATGATGGTGTTGCGGGCCTTGTTCATAGAGCCCCACACCCCTCCTTTCAAGTTACCCGATTTTTTGGCCTCCTCTAAGATTTGGTTCGCCGCCTGGCGAGCGGCCGTGGTCGGGTTGACCATTGTCGCCGGTAGCCCCGCCGCTTTTCCCCATTTGGAGCGGAGTTCCGGAAAGTCCTCCTTCCCTTTGTTGTAGAAGAAATAGGCGGCGGAGATTTCCGGCTCCGGGATCGAGAGTATGGGATGGTCTGCATCTCTAGGCTCCGTCCTTGCCGAAGTTGTACCCGCGTAGCCATTCATAATGATATTTCTTCGCATTCTGTACAGTTCTCATTGGCCGTACCTAGTTCTGCCACTCCGTTACGGTGGAACTAGGACGTTCCCAGGAGACGCGACGTGGACGCAACAACTGTGGGGGGGGGGGGGGGGGGTCCCCCTACCGACTGGGTGCTGCGCGGGGCCACGTTGCGGGGGGGTCGACGTAACTTGTTACGCCGACGATACCCTCATGTCGGCCTGCGGCAGCACCTTCAGAGCGGTGTCCCTTCTCGACACGATCGACGGATCCTCCCCAACGTAGCCACGACGCCATGCGCGCCCGAAACCTGGCTTCGCTGCGACGTCCGCAGTGCGCCATGGCACTCAGGGTGGCCCGAGCGTACCGCACCGTGTCGTGCGTGGGTGCGTGTCTGCTCGCCGGTACGCCGCGGACCTCGAAGCCGAGGTGCTCGTCGCGGTGACCTAAGGAGGAGATAGCGAGTGGAGGCCGCCCCCACCCGCGGGAGATCGACCGCTGGCGTGAAGACGCACGCGGTGTTCTCCTGCGGAAGTGGGTGGCTCGCCTGGTGGACCCTGACTTCAGCCGGGAGTTGGTGGCCGCCGTTCGGCCCATCCTGAGGGAGTGGGTCGAACGGGAGCATGAGTAGTAGAGCTCTTAGTGCAGAGTTCGTCCGGGGAAGTACTACCACCTTACCCATTTCCGCCGTGAAGCAGTAGTGCAATTGTACTACTGTGTTTCGGTTAGAAAGGTAAGGGGGCCGGTGAAATTACAGGCACATGAGACTTAACAACTTCACGTCTCAGGGTCGACAACGCATTGGCGATGCTCCTAGTGTTGCAAATGTCCATAGGCGGCGGTGACCACTTACCATCAGGTGGACCGTCTGCTTGTTTGTCGGCCCAAGTGGCATAAAAAAAAAAAAAAAAAAAAAAAATGGGGCTCTCTCCTTCCACCTGACACAGGTGATCACCGGGCACGGCTGCTTTGGTAGATACCTGTGCCGGGTGGCGGGTAGGGAGCCCACGGCGACGTGCCACCACTGTTCGGTGGCAGTCGCGGACACGGCGCGTCACACGCGCGAGGAGTGCTTGGGCGGTCCCTCGCGCCGCCTTGTCCGCGACAGTCGGGATGGACTTGTCGCTGCCGGCCTTGCTGAATGCCATTGTCGGCAGCGAGGAGTCGTGGAAGGCGGCCTCGTCCTTCTGTGACGCTGTACTGTCACAGAAGAAGGCGGCGGAGCGGGAGCGGGAGGACGATATCAACTCGGCCCCGCTCCGTCGCCGGAGGTGCAGCAGCGGTTAGCCGCGATTACAAAATTAATACGGGTTGTAGCTTATTGTAGACGTTTTTTAAAACTAATTGGAAATAGGAAACAGCTATCTGCTGCCAGAAGAATTGGAAGAAGCTCGCAAGTGTGCTGTCAGAAATTATCAAGCAGACGGTTTCAAAGAAGAAATCGCTACTATAAAGAAAAAGGATCAGTTGATCAAATTAAAGGGACCTCTCAAACCTTTGAGTCCTTACTTAGATGAGGAGAATATTTTGCGTGTTGGAGGAAGGTTAGAAAAATCACAGCTTTCTTTCAATATAAAGCACCCAATATCGATACCGAAAAGGTCCAAGTTAACCGAGTCACTGATAGCAGATGCACATGCTAAAACTCTTCACGGTGGAATTCAATTAATGTTGACTTATTTAAGCACAGAATATTATATAATTGGCAGTAGATCTTTAGTTAAAGGATACGTGCGAAGGTGCATTACGTGTGTCAAAGGAGCGGCTAAACCTTCACAGCAATTGATGGGCCAACTTCCAGAGGCTAGAGTTAGTCCTTCAAGACCATTTAAGTGTAGTGGTGTAGACTACGCAGGACCGATAAATATAAGGACAGCAAAGGGGCGTGGTCATCACGCTTATAAGGGATATGTTTGTCTGTTTATTTGTATGGCGACACGAGCAGTGCACATTGAAGTGGTCAGTGATTTAACAACACAGGGATTTCTAGCTTCGTTCAAACGCTTCGTCGCTCTGTTATACGGATATTTGGATTTAGGTTTTTAAAAAAGGTTTTATTTGAATAACCTTTAATAAAGGATTATATGAATACACTTAGAGAGATATAATAGGATAAAAATCCTTAGGCAACCGCTCCGTTCAGAGGGTGGATACAGACTGACTGGGAATGCTAATCAAATGAGGGAACTAGACATAAGATTGCTGAGTGGACAAGATGGGCTGCCAGGGCAGCATTAGGGCTAACAGAGCTGGGGTATAACACCTCCCCCTTTAAGAGGAGACTTTGGGGTTGATTCAAAGTCTCTGTTAAACTCTAGTTCTAAGTGGAGCGACGGGGCTAGTCATTTCAATTTCATCTACCTCGTCTGTCATATTTGTTTTTACAGTAGACTGAGGTAGTGGATTACTTAAAGTGAATTTAAATGGAAAGGGTCGGTTGCTGTCAGATTTACAAATTTTCTTAAATATAAAATATCCTAAGAATACAAGAATTAAAAAGAATATAAAAATAATAAGAATCGAATAGTGTGTCCCATATTTTACAATATGCGGATTTTGCGCATGTTCGATAATTTTTAAGTCATTTAATAGAGACTTTAGTTTTACTCTATTTTCAGAATTTAAATCGTCTAAGTCTATGTTTTGTAAGTGAACAGGAGACACACTATTTATTACAATATTTAACTTATCTAGGTTACAACAAGTGTCGTTGATAAGGCTAAAGTCCGGAATATGATTAATAGGTGAAGTAATGTTTAAAATATTGTATTTAGGTAATAATGTAGTGCTTTTACAATATGCTATACAATTTTTAGGAATACTAAGTATGCCTGTGCCTAAAATATTGATTTCATACAATTTAGTTTTAAGACAATCAATCGAGATTTTGTTAGGCTCTGATTGTATGTAGATCCATCTATTGTTTGTAAGTGGTTTCCAAATGTCTAATTTTCCGAATATGATTTTAGTTTCGCACTGTGGTGGTTTTTCACTAATCACTTTTGTTAATAGTTCACTTTCACAGGTGGGCTTCGCGTCAGTGGAGTACACATTTTCAATATCACAAATGAAATTTCCGGGGCTCACAGATTTACATATTTCCAGATTGTTGAAGTAACAATAATGGGATTTGTCTTTGGTCATTGCTATATATTTATTCTCTGGTAAGATTAAACCGAATGAACTTGGTTCTTTAGAATTGTAAGGTGTAGGAAGTGCAATACTATGGAACAATACATATTCTCTGGTGTTGACCAGCGGCACTTGTAATACAAATATAATCTTATTATTAATATAGTGACAAACTAAACTAGAAATGTTTAAAATTAAATGTACAGAATTAATATCTAAATCTACGGGTAGTTCAAGGTCGCTTGGTAAATGCCTGTAGTTATCGGCAAGCTCTTGTTGTAATTGACTTGGTGTTATTATTGCAGGATGAAGTATGTTTACTCTACTGAATAAAATGGCATTAGTTATATCTTCTAATTGGAATGACAAGGTAAGTATAGATGTTTCAAGTAAATCAAGTATTTCATTCATATTGGTAAGTAATTGTAAACCGTTAGTGATTTCGGTAATATTTTTAACACTTAGTGAGAGCTTGTCGATAGCTTCGTTGAGGTTGGCTTCATTGGTTTTTATTTTATGTAAGGTGTTATAATACGATATCAATATTGAGGTAGTGACTAAAATATTTTCTTTCATTAACGAAGCCAACTGAATTTCATTATTCTGTAAATATTCTATTGCCTCGTTATATCTTATTCCATCATTCTCGTCTAAAGAACCAAAAACTTGTTTCAAAATTGTTCCTATACCTCCTATCCAAGCGCTACGTTTCATTCTGTTATCTACTAAGTGTGAAATGGATGCAAACTCTCTACTCATGTCCTGGAATCGTGCTGACAATGGTTGCAATAGATTGTGACACTCTGCATCGATCTCTATGATTTGGGTTTGATTGCATAAAAGCCTTGTTGTCTTTAATGCGGTTTTTATGTTCTGTACATGTGGGCCAAAATGTGCAATATCTACTGGTATTACAATTTTTAATTGGACGTTATTAATTCTAAGTTTCCCTAAATAATCATAATAGATGCCTGAACTTGAGGTAATTGGCTGGATGAAATCTTGATGAGATTGACCTCGAACTGAGCTGCAAATAATAACTAACATTAACGTTAAACTAAGGTAAGTTAATCCTATTTGTTATTCCTATATTATTTTATTTAATATGTAACTAATCTAATGTTTTATTTTACAGGGTTATTTGGATACGTCGTCGCGAGGTAAGTAAAGTAGTAATATAGTATATGTAAAAATATATTAATTTGAATATAGTATTTTATTTTCTAGATATTCTGACGTTTCAGCTGGCTTCACTTGATCGAAGTGATGCGTAACGTGACGTCGATTAATCAATTAGGTAAGCGTGTTATTACCGTTTATCTTAATTATCCTATAGGGACCTTTCCAGACGGGTGAGAGTGCTTTACGCATTCTCAAGTGATTCTTTAGATATACGTAATTACCGACTTTATACTTGGCTGGACGAGTATGGTTGTCATAATGGGACTTAGAGGATTCTTTAGATTTCCTTATGTAATCCAAGGCTTTCTCTCGTGAATATTTCAATCGGTTTTGGAGCATATGAACATAATCAGGATATGTTGCTCCTAAGGATTGTTCATAGATAGAATTTGGAATTACTGGTTTACTTCCGAACATAAGTTCGTAGGGTGCGAAGTGAGTTGTGGAATGAACAGACATGTTGTAAGTCAGCATGGCAGTATAAACATAGCGAGGCCAGTTTGACTGTTCATCATTAGTATAAGATCTAAGATACTCTTTGAGAGTCGAATGACTGCGTTCCAGGGCACCCTGTGTTTGAGGATGGTAAGGAGAAGACCAGAGGTTCTTGATTTTAAGAAATTCGCAAGTTTTCTTAAAGAGGTCGGAAGTAAAGTTAGTTCCTTGATCGGTAAGTATGGTTTTGGGAATACCAAAGATAGAAATATAGTGAAGCAAGCATTCGCTTGTCTCTTCTGCGGTAGTGCTACGGATCGGGTAAGCAGAAGAAAACTTTGTAAGGTCGTCCTGTACTGTTAATATGTATTTCAATTTTGCAGGTCCCGCTTCGGGTAACGGCCCAACAACATCAAGGGATATTCGTTGATTAGGTTCCGTCGATGTGCTAGTGATTTGCATCGGAGCACGATTTATTTGTCTAAGGGCTTTATTAGTCTGACACTGTGGACATTTCTTGACAAATGTTTCAATATCACTACGCATGTTCTTCCACCGAAAGGTTTCTTGGATTCGATTTAGCATACGACTACTACCGAGATGTCCGGCAATTGGGATATCATGACTTTCCCTAAGTATTTTGGGAATTTCAGAAAGAGACGGATAAATAATTTTATCTTTGTATATGTGAATATTAATTTCTGTATTATTAAATAAGTAAAGACACATATTATAAATTTTTATGAATTGATGGGTATCAAACGGATTTTTAAATTCCGTTATTGCAATATCTGAAGTAGTGTTCCTATCAAGGTTTACTACTAACTCATTTCTAAGAGATTTTAACGATTTGAAAATATCTTCGTAGGTGGATTTGTCAAAATGATGGACCTTGAAGAAAAGAAAATAATATGTCTTATCTTCGTATGTAAACGACAAGAAGGAATTGAGAGATCTTTCTTTACTCATGATCTCGGAGCTATTAGGTAAGTTATCAAGGATATTTTGTATAAAAGGATTGGATTCGTCAAGGTCAATAGAAGTAGGTAAGATAATGATTTTAAATTTGGATATCATTATATCTTCGTTATGTTCTTGAATATTCGTAATCAAGAGTTTTTCTTTATTCGACATTGCTTTTAAGAAGGTGGAATAATCATCATCAGGTAAGTCTAAACAGTCGTCAAGAGTTGGAAGCTGATCGGTGACATGTTCAGGTAAGTCAACCGTTTCGTCATCAGCATTTCTAGGAATTTCGGGGATGCTATCAGGATTACGAGGGGATGAAGATATCTCAGGTAATGGCACAATATCTTCGTTAAGATCAAGAGGTAAGTTTAGTTCGTCAGGATTAAACGAAGGTGGTGATATTAATAAATCCATTAAGTCTTCGTCGAGTCTCTGAGCGGATTCTTCTCCTACATTGGAGTTTGAATTTGGGATGTTTTCAGGATGGATAGGATTGACAGGGAATCGAGATAGAGCGTCGGCGTTAGTATTGATTTTCCCTTTCTTGTATTTGATATCATATTCAAACTCTTCTAGTTTGAGACGCCAACGAATAAGACGTGACTCCGGATCTTTACATTTGAATAACCATTCCAATGGTTTGTGGTCTGTCAGGACCGTGAAGCGACGACCGTATAAGTAAGGTCTGAATACTTTGGTGCCAAATATTACGGCAAGGCACTCTTTTTCAGTGACACTATAGTTACATTCAGCTTTATTAAGGGTGCGTGACGCGTATGCGATTGGGCGGTCTTGCCCTACGCTACCTTGGGATAATATTGCTGATATAGCGTAATTTGAGGCATCACAAGTTAAGAGAAAGGGAATTGTAAAGTCTGGGTATGCTAGAATTGGGGCAGAGACGAGTTTGTTTTTAAGAGATTCGAATGAGAGCTGTTGCTCATTTTGCCATTTAAATATGGCGTCTTTCTTTAAAAGAGACGTAAGAGGTTTAGCTAATTTCGCGAAATCGGATATAAATCTTCTGTAGTATGATACTAAACCCTGAAATGATTTTATATCCTTTGGAGATTGAGGTGTCGGAAACTCGGATACGGCTTTAGTTTTATCAGGATTTGGTTTGACACCGTCTTCGCTAATAATATGCCCTAAGTAGGCCACTTCTTTTCGTAGAAATTCACATTTCTCCGGTTGAAGTTTGAGGTTAAAATTGCGGAGCCTATCGAAGATAGCTCGTAGGTTATTGATCTGGGAAGATAGATCATGAGATTCATGGCAGCTTATTTAGATGGTTTTCCTCCTATATCGAGCGTCGTACTCAGTGTGTTGTGCTTAATGGTTATGGGTCTACTTGGGTTGATATACCTTCGGGGGTTCCACAGGGCTCGATACTAGGTCCCTTTCTATTTTTATTATTTATAAATGACATAGTTGATTGTTTTCAGTTTTCTAAAATTTATCTCTTTGCGGATGATATGAAAATATTAAAATCTGTTTACAACAACAAAGATCAATCCAACCTTCAAGAAGATTTGAATAGGCTTTGTGTTTATTGCGAGGCTAATAAACTGAACCTAAATGTCGATAAATGCTCTGTTATATCATATTCCCGTAAAAAAAATACGCTTATTTTTGATTATAACTTAAATGGCAAGATTTTAAATAGGTTGAATAATGTAAGGGACTTGGGTGTCGTACAGGACTCTAAATTAGTATATAATATTCATATTCACGAAATTGTTTCAAAAGCTAATAAGTCATTAGGTTTTATAATGCGTATTTCATCGAATTTCAATCAAATTAAAACCGTCAAAATTTTATACTGTGCATACGTACGTAGTATTCTTGAATACTGCTCACAAATATGGAATCCTCAATACAATTGCCATTCAGTTCGTCTTGAAAGTATTCAGCGACAATTTGTAAAATACCTACAATTCAAGTCCGGTCAGTATGATGATAATTACGAATTACGCTGTAGACGTCATCATCTGTTGCCATTGCACCTTCGAAGAGACATTTCTGATGTGGTTTATTTTTTAAAGATTATTAAAGGTAAGATCGACAGCAGTGAACTTCTTGAAAAAGTTTGTCTAAGAACACCTACATTTTCGTCTAGATTCACACCATTATTGGCATTACCTTCATCCAGAACTAATTACCAGCAAAATACATTATTTTATCGGAGCCCTAAGCTACTAAACGATATACTAAAGAAGCATAACTCCACTGATATATTTTTCAACAGTGTGACATCTGTTTCGCTGCTCATGGCTAGGGATTTTTTCGGTTCTTGATCAAAATGTTTTCTTACGTGTCCAATATGTTTGTATTGATATGTCTCTTTTATTAATATATTATGTCGTTATATATAATTTATATTATGTTCATATTGTAATTGTTGTTGATTTTCTTTCTTTTGTAGTGCTTTTTAGTGTTTTTACTTTTTATTTTTTGGATTTTTTCTGGATTAATGTTTTTTGTTCCTTCTTGCTTATTACGTTTACTTTGCAACAGCGTTTGTTATTTAACTTTTCTTCATCAAAGTTTTTGTTATATCCAATATCTATATATTTGATTTTCTTACTAACGGCGAAAAACTTGTAATTGGTCTATTTTTTTTCTATATTTTAAACCATTGTTTTAGGCTGTAAGTTTTTCCTTATAAAATAAAATAAAATAAATAAATAATTAAAAATAGATGACATTATCATCAAAATAAACGAAACATCGTGAACCTTGAAGGCCAGAAAGGCAGTTGTTCATAAGTTTCTGGAAAGTGGAAGGGGCATTTTTAAGCCCGAATGGCATTCGATTAAATTGGTAATGTCCTTGAGGTACGGAGAATGCCGTTTTAGGGGCGTCCTCAGGAGAAATAAGGATTTGATGGAAACCGGAAGTGAGGTCCAAGGTTGTGAAATATTTGCTGTTACCTAATTGGTCAAGAATTTCAGATATTTGAGGAATAGGGTATGTTTCACCGATTGTAATATCGTTTAAATTGCGATAGTCTATGACAATTCGCCATTTACGTTGGCCTTGTGCGTCTGTTTTCTTAGGCACTATCCAAATCGGCGAACTCCAAGGAGATGACGAAGGTTCTATGATATTTTGATCTAGCATTTTACCAATTTGGGTTTCTACCTCTTTCTTATGGCATTCCGGGAATCTATACGATTTAGTGTGAACGGGGATATTAGAATTTGTCTTGATTTGGTGGTCAAGAGCGGAAGTGTAGGACAATTGATCATTGGGTAAGTGAAAAATATCTGAATACTGGGAGCAGAGTTCTATAAGGGTATCCTTTTCTTCCTGATTCAAGTGATCAGTTCTAAGGGAGTTGATTACTTCATGAGTTCGTCAAGATGATTCTTGAAAATTTGCATTAATTGGATATGCAGTGGGTAATAGAGGCTGAATGTTAAAACTTAAATTTGTTTTGACATTTACAAAGGATTCTGAAGTATTAGCGACGGTCAAGTTAATACGGTTATTGTCTTTGATCTTGACAATACAATTGGATACTAATAGATCATTGGAGAGATGTTGATCTATAACGATTCCCTCGTTAAGGTTAGTTTCTTGAATTGAACATTCAATGACAGCTTCAGTACGAGGTGGAATTACATAAAAAGGTTCAGAAAAATGTAGTTTGATATCGAATTTTCCTATTTTCAGGATATCATGAGTGTAATCGATTTTGCAACCAAAAGTGGTTAAGAAATCTGTGCCTATGATACCATCATAAGGAAGGTTAATATTTTTTACAACATGGAACTTGAAAGGAATTGATTTATTTCTATTTAATTTTAATTTGAATTGGAAATGGCCTTCGGTCTGAGTGGGCTCATCTCCTGGGTCTATACCTTTGAGTTTAATGGGCTCATTGATCAATGACAACTTTTTTCGAATACTTGATTCCTTTAATAGGCATATGGCTGAACCTGAATCTACTAACAAGGATAGAGGGATATCTGAAGTGTCTGAGTCTAATAGAACATGTGGTAACAACCTCTTTGTTGTATCGATATTTATTTCGTAGATTTCTTTATTGTAAGAGGTTGATGCAATGGATTTTTGACCGTCGATTTGGGGCTTATCACCCTGTTGGTTAATATTATTTGATTTTAGGGTTTGGGCTCTTATTTGGGGCTGGTTACCCGAGTGGTCCCTTGGAATTGAAGATTGGGCGCTTGTTTGGGGCTGGTTACCCGAGTGGTCCCTTGGAATTGAAGATTGGGCGCTTATTTGGGGCTGGTTACCCGAGTGGTCCCTTGGAATTGAAGATTGGGCGCTTATTTGGGGCTGGTTACCCGAGTGGTCCCTTGGAATTGAAGATTGGGCGCTTGTTGGGGGCTGGTTACCCGAGAGGTCCCTATGCAGTGGTTTTGTTGTGTCGACTTTTAGGGATTGTCTCGTGCGACACGGGGACGAGACCTTTAATTGTTTAAATGATCGGGCGAGAAGTCTACTTCATCGCGACCTACCTCTTCCTCAGGTTGTTCGAGGAAGTGAACTTGAGGCGGTCTAAACGAACTTTGATCTTGTTGGAACTTCGGCTGGAATCGGTTATGATTGTACTCGCGTTTCTTACATGATGATATATCATGTCCGGCCGTTTTGCAGTATCTGCAGAATGCGTCATAAGTCCCTTGCGGTGCGGGACGAGATGGCTTTTGCGAATAAGACAATTGGTTAAGATTTTGCCTAGAAGGACCGGCCTTATATTTATTATAATTATTATTATTGATACTCGATTTTTGTTCGGATTGCGGGCGCCTATATAATGTTTGTTGAATTCGCTCTTCAGATATAGCATAATTTATAGCTTCATTCAATGATTTAGGGGATCTACACCTAACAATATTTGAAATTCTAGGTTGGAGTCCCATGACAAAGTGGTGGAGGGCGAGATCCTCCATTGCCGCGATACGACCGGGTAATTCTTTTGCTTTGGTGATGGACAAGGATATTTCGGTAAGTAATTGACTCAGATAAGTTTCCATGCGTAACGCGTATTGGCTAACATTGTCCTGCGGACCTTGTTTACTTTCTTGTAGATCAGCAAGTAGATGTGATAGATGTTTTCTTTCACTGAATTGGGTTTTCAAGAAATCTTTTAATTGTTCCCAAGATGTGAACTCTTTAATGGAGCAAGCAACTTCCGCTTTTCCGTTCAATTGACTTAGGATGAATTTAAATAAAATAGACTTTTGAGAATCTGATGCGAGGTCGAAAGCATTGCCACAATTGACAAGAAACGAGTTGAGAGTTTCCCTACTACCATCGTATGGTTTAATAAATTTGAACAAAATGTTTAATTCTAATTCAGACATTGTAAGAGATGCAGCGGCTTTCCTTGTTAAGCGAGGAGAACCGAGAGGTGACTTTACTGAAGTGTCACTTGTAACCTGTTCTGGTCCAGGAACTTCTTTTGGATAATTTACCGTCTTCAGCCTTTGGGGCTTTTGGCATAATTGATTTTCGAGATAGAATAAAAGTAAGCACACAAGTTGAATGTGTAAATTTGAAATTAATAAGCTAACTGAACCCTAAATTCTTAGACTAAACAATGACCAAAGACTTACAGTACGAGCAGTGCGTGGGCGACCGATAAGAGGACGGCGGCGGCTGGAAACATTCCGACGAGATAAGGCGCGTCTCGCCTTAGGATGATTCTTGATTTGATTTCAGGAGCAGGATATTTTCGCGAACGGGCACGAAGCAGGATAGAGACTGGAGCACTTCAAGCAGCCGAAGGTGAGTAAATCCTTTCCAGGACTTAGCAGGATGTTGCGACACGTCGATCACAATGAGTTTATACACTTGTGTTTTGTTCACTTAACACAAGGTAAGTTCAGGATACGAATTGTTCTATTTATTTCGAATTATAGTGGAATTCGGAGCGAGTCTGCGGAGCGATGCCTGGCACTGGGATTTCCGAATCCCACCGCTGCCACCAAAATGTTATACGGATATTTGGATATAGGTTTTTAAAAAAGGTTTTATTTGAATAACCTTTAATAAAGGATTATATGAATACACTTAGAGAGATATAATAGGATAAAAATCCTTAGGCAACCGCTCCGTTCAGAGGGTGGATACAGACTGACTGGGAATGCTAATCAAATGAGGGAACTAGACATAAGATTGCTGAGTGGACAAGATGGGCTGCCAGGGCAGCATTAGGGCTAACAGAGCTGGGGTATAACAGCTCGTAGAGGCCTATGTACTGATATTTGGAGCGATAATGGAACAAATTTTGTGGGTGCTTCCAGGGAACTTAACAATTGATTTGCATCAGAAAGGTCAAGCTATTCGAAGGAAATATCCGAAACGTTGGCAACGAACGGGACTAATTGGCACTTTATTCCCCCTCGGGCACCAAACTTCGGAGGATTGTGGGAGGCTGGCGTGAAGTCAGTGAAGTTCCACTTAAAACGCTTCATAGGCGACTCGACACTGACTTACGAGGAGCTATAGAGTTGTCTCAACTCCCGGCCCCTGTCCACCATAAACACTGAGGCAGGTGCCTTCGACGTATTAACACCAGGTCATTTCCTGATTGGGGAACCCTTGATTGCTGTACCGGATTATAATTTTGAAACTTCTAAGGTATCCAATTTACGTCGTTGGCAATTGACACAAAAAATGATGCAGGAGTTTTGGCGTCGTTGGTCAAAAGAATATCTTACAAAATTTCTGCATCGCTACAAGTGGACGTGTCAAAGGCCTGAACCAAATATTGGGGATATCGTTGTAGTAAAGGATGATGATTTGCCTCCTTGCAAATGGCTTTTGGCGCGAATTGTAGAGAAGCATCCTGGTCAGGACAAAGTTACGCGAGTTGAAACTTTACGCACTCAAAAGGCTTTCATTAAACGGTCTATTTCCAAAATATGTATTCTACCTATCACCCAGTAGAAGTAATTTATTGTGCGTGTTTGGTTTTTCTAGATTTAATTATCCTGTTTTTTGTTTTTTTTTTATTTTTTTTATTTTTTTTTTTTATTCAGTGGATGTTTTGGTCATGGTGGGCGGTGTCCTTATAATTGTAATAGTATACTTATAATTGTAGTAGTATAAGAACTATGTAAAATAGGTTCTTGGTGGGCGGAATGTTGGAAATTTTGTTTATTTTTAAGCCGATAGATGGCGTTGTTAGGTTAGCCGCGATTTGAAAATTGCGGTAATAAGATTCTCCGTGATTTGAGTAAGCTCACGATGATTTTTATTTTAAAGAGGAGAAAAAACAATATACTTATATACAGTTAAAAACGTGTTGTTGTTTTACTGTGTACCTTCATCCTTGTTACAGTCGCGAGTGCTACAGAATCAGTGCCGGGTAGTGAACGGATTGTTCAGGTTTATAGTCCGGGATTTGCGATAATTTTAATAAAGCCTGTCCCACTAAAATAGTGATGGCAAATAGTAAAATCAGATTTAGTGACTGGGCTACGAAAGGTATTCATAAGAGCAGGGATCGGTTGTATGAACTTTATCATTTAAAATCTCTAACTCATAACGAGGAATTTCATGAATATGTTAGAAACTTTCAAAAACTTTCAAGTTAGTGTGGAATCAAGCTAAATGTAATGAAATAGGTAATGCGAATAATAAAATAAAGACAGTCTGGGATGTTATTAATAAGGAAACTGGTAAAATTGGAAATTATAATGAACAGGTAACACTTAAAATTAATGATAAAATTTAAAAAATAATTTTGATGTAGCCTGTGCTTTTGAAAACTTCTTCACGAGTATACCTGGTGAAATTACTAAAAGCCTTAAATCATGTCCTATAGTAGCGGATTCTTTACTCAAGCAGCATAATCAGGATATCGTAAGAGCTACTGACCGATTGAATGTCGAGGAGATTCGAAACAAGGACCCACTCGTGATCCTCAGGGACGTTCTTCAAATCAACACCGATGAAGACATTATAAACGCCCTGAGGAATCAAAATGGCCATATCTTCCGAGACATTCAAAAGGATGATGACCGAATGGTGATCCGCTTTCGCCGAAAAGCTCGTAATCCCCACGCGAGCCACGTAGTTGTGAGGGTGTCCCTCATCATATGGTCGAGAATGGTCGAGGAGGGAGCGCTGTACGTCGACCTGCAACGGGTCAAAGTGGCGGACCAGTCGCCACTCGTACAGTGCTAGCTATGCCTCGACTATGGGCACGGAAGACGGTTCTGTTCAGAAACCGTCTTAAAGTGTAGCCATTGTGGGGGACCCCACATGAGAGTGGAGTGCGCTGACTGGCTCGCCAGTGCGGCCCCATCATGCAGTAATTGCACTCGCGCCGGATTGGACACGACTGAACATAATGCGTTCAGCCAGGAGTGCCCAATACGGCGTAAATGGGAAGCACTGGCTCGGGCCAGTGTAGCGTACTACTAAGGCCTGTAAACCGCGATAGAAATTGTTGCCCGTTTCGTGAAGAAAAGAGTAAAAATTTCAAATAATAAAAAGCGAGGCAGAAAATCAGGCTGTACAAGCGCAAATTACTACCGAACACTATGCTGCAAATTTATATTACAGATATAAATCCAACCAGTATAAAGTAACGAGCCGGTAAACGCAAGCCAAAAACGCCACTAGTGACAAACACAATCGAGCAAAAAAAGCAAGAGTAGATTAGAATGTAGGGAAAAGTATGATATAAAAGAAGTGAACCAGAATGATAAAATAATTGATAGAGAATGATAAAAATGCACGGAGAATGGAAAAATGGTAACAAAATAAGTGTAAGAAAAGAGAATGCATGGAATAACGTGAATAAAAAGATTAAGAAGTTAAATTGATGTAAAGAGAATACTTGGAATAACGTGAGTAAAAGATTAAGAAATAAATGATAGATGTAAAGCATGTAGAGAATGATGGTATAAATGTGAGAAACAGAAAATAAACAAAGAAAGATAGCAAAACAAAAGTCGAATTAGTAAACAGGGGAAAAGATACAATAAAAGTGAAAAATAAAGAACATGTAAAAAAGGGGGAAAAACTAAACAGAACACAAAAAACAGTACAAGAAAAAATAGTAATAAAAAGGTCTCCAAAACTACCCGCATTGGAGGTACACGATGTGATCGCTTCCAAAAAAAAAATATCAGACTGATCTCCAGTGATATTTTTGTAAGAATATTGATAAGTAACTTTAAATAAAAACAAAGTTTTATATAATAATATTACGAGAAGTTTTATTTCGAATACTTTCGTCATACCACGTTTTGTGTATTACCCATTTAGCAGTTATGATACATGGGGCTATCCAGCCCTATTTCGGAGACAATTTGTCGTTTAGTTCCAGCCACAGAAGCTTTAGTTGATAATTTGACGGTATAATCAAAGTCATCTGTTCGATCTGTTTTTTTTCCAATCTCTTTATTCTCTTCCTCGAAGACAGTAAATCCTTTCTATTAGTTGCCCACTTCTGTAACTCGAAACAACCCTTCGCCATCAATGAATTGATTTGCTCGTATATAATAATAGTGTCTGTTTCCTTTTGACAACCCGTCATGAGTGCATCAATATAAAAATCTGTCACCTTAACTTGCCGATACATTTTGATGATATCAGTGGTAAGACATATGGGATGTAAGCGCCATGCGACATAATCTTTTCTTTGTGCTGGACATTTTGTTTGTTTCTTCTGTAGACTTATGAGTCTTCTTACTGCAATTTTCCTTGTATTTCTATATCTATCTCTAGCATGAGCATCAGCCAGAAAAGGCAACTCCACTTTATAGCGACCCGACTCGTCTCTACGTGTTGTGGTAACAAAATGCTCGTCACATTCTCGTTCCTAAGGTCTCAAGATTATTTTATTTACTAATCTAGGCTCAGGTTCTAGCTCCCAAAACTCTTTAAGCATACATGCATATTTAAAATCATACAGTGACCCCACCTTTCGTCATTATTACCACTACTGCTACTACTATTTACCTGCTCCGACGACACCCACCCGAGGTGCGCAAATGTAAAACCATTACGGTGTTTTAATAGCCCTTTATTCAGAATACTACAGTATACCTGAGCTCATGATTGACATCTTATTGGGTAAATTATATTGTAGATCGGCCCGGGTGATTTGACCAAAATCTGCCCAATGTGGTAGTAAAAATTTATTTTGTGGAAAAACAGTAGTGATCATATTCAGCACATGCAACCTTACCAGCATTTTAAATGATGGGTCAAGAAGTGACTGCATATTGGCAGTAACCACATACTTTGAGGTTAAGCCAGTTTGACCTCCACCTAAACCCGATATGCTACTTTTTGCACAAATTTTCTCTGACAGTAAAAGCTGCACAGTTGCGTAACAATTGGGCAAGCGACCTATTTTACCAACTTTATTTTATTGTAATCGATTCGCTGCGTTAATTATATTTGCATCATATTTCATCGTGTTTATGACCACTCGTATGAGTAACAAATAAATCGAATACTATATTCGGTAGAATTTTATTATGTAGTATCAATTACAAGGTTCCGGTCGCTTCAGTACACGCACTCGGCTAAGGATCGAGGGGTGGACTGTAAAAAATTGTAATTCACAGTAATAATAAACGATTACGTAAGACCAAAGATAATTTAATTTCGATTTCAAAATCTTCAAAAATACAAATTACAAACAGAGCCGCCGGCGCAATTTCGAGGAGTACAGCACTCTCGGCGGGCGACGCGGAACACTACCAAAATTATTGTCGATCGAGCGACCTCGGGGCGGGTTCAGGGCGGGCGGGGCGGGCGGGGCGGCCGCGCTAGAGCGGCGCGGGCGGCTCGTCGGCCGCGGCCAGCCGCGTGCGGTAGCGCGGCGCGGCCCGCGGCGCCAGCGGCCACAGCACCAGCGGCTCCAGCGGCTCCAGCGCCTCCCCCGCCGCCGCCGCCGCCAGCGCGTCGCCGCGCTCCAGCGACCACTGGCGCCGCAGCGAGCGCGCCGCCCCCAGGCACCTGTAGCGGGAGTAGGGCGCGGGCGCGGCGGGCGCGGCGGGCGGCGGCTCGCGGCCCGGCGGGCTGCAGTCCGCCGACACGGCGCCCGAGCGCTGCCACGCTAAAATCCAAACCGTCCCCTCGTCATGATCGTCGATGATTTTTTTGGCTCGACGTTCAAGGTTTCGATGCTGGTACCCTCTCCCCGTTTCATAATATATATTGTGATACGCTGTACAGGTATTTATATGACTAAGTTAACTGTAAATATTTAGTTCAACATTCGTGTATTTACATTTATACTAAGTTTTCGATTTTGAGAGAACGAGCCACTCGAAACGTAAATAAACCTTGTTTGTCTGCAGTCGCAGTCCCGGTGACGGTGGCCCCGGCGCCGGCGGGCTCGGCGGTGGCCGTGGCGGTGGCCGGGGTGAGGGCGGTGGCGGGGGCGGCTTGCTCACTCTCTGCGCTCAGAGGCGCTGACGACGACTCCTCCTCGTTCTCGTTCTCACCTTCCGTCTCATATAATACTTCTTCAGATCTGCTCGCAACACGGAGGATGTCATTTTTTAAATTTTGATAGCTTTAGAGTTGACAATGTAAGTGAAACGATCGTTTCACCGCATTAGGTACATATCGCTATCTACATATTTAAAATTTTTTTGTCTACCTGAAAAGTAGCCCCATTTTAGTAAATTTCAAACAAGTACTTCTACAAACAAACACAACAAAAACGAGGGACCTGAATTCAGGATCCCTATTTATCACTCGAGAGATGAATAACATATCGATCCCCCATCGACCTTCAAAAATAACAACGATAATAATGCACTGACTCGAGCGGCGGCGGCGTCGGCAGCGGCTTGTCGAAGCCGTCCTTGCCGAGCAGCCAGTAGGTGTGCATGGCACCCTTGCCCTTGACCTGCGTGAGGCCCCGCGAGCGCAGCCGGTAGGCGGGCGAGGCGGCCGCCAGACGCGAGGCCGTGGCCGCCGACACCTGCACGCGCCACGCCGCGCCCGTGGACTCCATGCGCGAGGCCGTGTTGACCGTGTCGCCGAACAGGCAGTAGCGCGGCATGGTGAGCCCCACCACGCCGGCGCAGCAGGGCCCCGAGTGCAGGCCGATGCGCAGGTGCAGCGGCGTGTCGGGCAGGTGGCGCACGCGGAAGCGCCCCGCCAGGTGCAACAGGTGCAGCGCCATGGTGGCCACGCTCTCGGCGTGGTCGCGCGCGCGCACCGGCAGCCCGCCCACCACCATGTACGCGTCGCCGATCGTCTCCACCTTGTACACGCGGTACTGCTCGATGGCGGCGTCGAACGTGGTGTACAGGTCGTTGAGCAGGTCCACCACCTGCACGGGGCTGGAGCGCGCCGCCAGCGACGTGAACCCCACGATGTCGCTGAAGTAGATCGACACCTCCTCGAACTCCTCGGGCTCCACGCGCGACCCCAGCAGCAGTCGCTCTGCGACGGACCTGCATAAAATCTTATGATTCGATCCGACGGCGAGCTCCCGCATAAAACTTTAATGGTTGTTTTCCCGTAGCGAAATGGAATTGGGGGTTCAGAACCCCGTGAAGACGGTGCGACTCCAAGTACATGCGAGAGCTTAATT
Source organism: Habrosyne pyritoides (assembly GCA_907165245.1). Lineage (NCBI taxonomy): Eukaryota > Metazoa > Arthropoda > Insecta > Lepidoptera > Drepanidae > Habrosyne > Habrosyne pyritoides. Next base: position 15,842,763 of record OU015588.1, on the reverse strand, counting down.
TGCTTTGAACTTTTATAAATTGATCTTATCTTTGTAGGCTTCGCGGCTGTGTTTTGTATTGTTGCGTAGAAACTAGCTTATGCCGTATCACCACGCACGAGAGCTTATTTTACTTTGAAAATGTATGCATCGCTGTTCGATTTGGCGGCGGTGCGTGTGATTCGAGTAAAACCAACAAGCTGTGTCTAATGGTACTATTGATTCTCACGTTTTCGCGTTGATGAATATTTTTTATTTATTTTAAAACAAACATCTTTATTTTTACTCTATGCTTCGAAAGTACTCCTTATTGCAAGATGTTCTGCCGTGGGAAAACAACCATTAAAACTTCACGGTGTATATTTGCGAAGCGATCGAGGGAACGGAACTTACCTCGGGAGCATTCTATTGAGAAGCTGTTCGGTTTTTTTCTTCTCCATGTCGAGCTGCTCGGTTCTCTCCTTTATCAATTCCTCTAAATTATTACTATATTTTTCGAGCATCTCGAACATAGAATCCACTATGTTAATTTTCCTAAAAAAAAAGCGGTGACAATTACTCCACTGAGAGATATTAAATGCGCAGTAAATCGAGGCAAATCAGTAGCGAGACGACCGCTCGGGTTCGTACCTGCCCCGGTGCAAATGACGAAATATGTCATGAAGGCGGTGAAAGTCGGGGCGCAAGTCGGGCGGCTCACTCCAGCACTGCCGCATAACACTCACGGCCTCCGGGGGAGCCGCGCCCATCGACACCGACGGCCGGATCAGCGGGGGCGGTCGCTGCAGCTTCTCCACGATCTCTGTAACGTGATAACCTTCACCTTTATCCTCACGCCCACCCCACGCACCTCAAACGATGAGCATTCTACTGACCTTCGGGAGAGAGCGAGAGCATGCAGTAGGGCTCGCCCCGAACGATCACCTCCTGCATCACGATGGCGAAGGAGAATACGTCCCCGGGCTGCGAGCCGACGCCCTCCCCGCCCGCACGCATCTCCCGCAGCACCTCCGGGGCTGTCCATAGCAGATCTGCAAGTGACGCGCGAAATGTGAACGGTGAGACATGGTGCACGAGCTCAGGACCGCGGCGGGGGCGGGTTACATACCGCGAGCGCTACGGACGGGCGTGGGGGCGGGCAGAGAGCGCGCCAGCGCCGGCAGCCCGTAGTCGGTGACGCGCAGCACCCAGCGCGAGTCCACGACGCAGTTGCGCGAGGACAGGCGGCCGTGCAGGCGCAGCGGCGACGCGTGCAGGTAGCGCATGCCCTTTACCAGGTCCGTCAGAAGCGACAGGCGAAACGTCCAGTCCAGCTTGATCTCATCCGCCATCAGCACGTCCTCCAGCGAGCCGCGCCCGCAGTGGTCGAACACGAGGGCGGGTCGCGCCTCCCAAAGGCAACCTGCTCGAAACCATCGAATCGAAATAGTACTCGTAACATAAATATATTATGCATATTTTTGTTCTTTATATTTATTTATTTAATGGAAGAACAACAGCTGATTCACTTACAGACTAATAATTTAAATATTCATCAGGAAGCCAGTAACAGGGCCTCACGTATAGGTGGTAGCTTAATAAATATATCTGTGATGACAATATTTGATATAAGTATAACTTAGGTTGAGTAGTACTTTGAACACATAAATATATATTCTCCTAATCAAAACTATCCTGATATAATATAACAAATTGGTTTTAAAATTTAACACGCACTATATTATTTAGAAAAAAAAAAAAAAACATTGCTTAGTATTAGCCTCGCCGATGTAACGCTTGTGCAGAAGAGATCTAAATCGTGTTGTCTAGCCAAGGTGTTGAAGTTATTACTCGCTCTCCACAGAAAAGAATTTTGTCTATAATTAGTGTGGACATGTGATACATTTAATGTAGGATAATAGCGATAGGATCTAGAGGGAATATGTAAGTTCATTTTACTAAGTAGTTCGGATCAATCTACTTTATTGGAAGTTATTTTTAATAAATATGAGATATATGGCAAATAATAGATAGCACCATTCGAGCGTAAAGGTTTATTAGGTTTACTAGGTTATATATGGGGCAGACGGTCGTAGGACGTTCCCGGTACCGCAGCCCCGTCAACGGCGGGAGGCGGAACATAATGGGATTTTAGTGGGGGGAACCAACGGGTATCAGATGTAGGTTTCAAAATATAAAGAAAAAAAAATTTGGCGATGGAAAAAAAAATCTATTTAAAAAAAGGTTATATATGGGGCTTACATTTGCTAATAGAGCTAATTAAGAAGGGCCGATGTATATTTATGAATTCTTATTTGTACCTATGAAAGGATTAAGGTTCTCGTGACGCAGACCCTGCATTACGAGCAGCACATCGGTCGCTTTTCGTTTCAACTCCAGCGCGCCGGTCACGGGCAAGTATTTCATCTGCACCGCATCACCCTGTAAATACAATACACGAGTAACGTTATCGCTATCGGCAGACACCCACTGTTTTATCTAGGGTTATGCAACCTTAAATCTGGTGCGTCGATCGAGGGCGAGCCGATTAACGCTGCATGTGGAGGAGGGGGCCGAGGGGGCGAGCGGCGGCTGCTTCAGGAGGTCTGGGCGCTCTAGCTCCGGGCCGCCGAACTCGTGCAGCTGCTGTAGCCAGCACGACAGCATCGTCTCCATACCCTCACCGACGCGCCGCTGCTCGTCGGCGGGAAACGTAAAGTCGCTCGCCACTAGTACCGCATCCCCCCGCCGCCGGCGCCGACGCCGCCGCCGCGCCCCCCAGCGCGCCACCATGCCCCCCGCCACCATCAGCGCCAGTCCGGCGCCGCCGCTCACCACCGACAGCAGCGCCGCCGCGCCGGCCGACTCGCGCGCCGCGCTCCACTGTCGCAGACCCCCAGACTCGGCCACGGTCACCGTCGTCGTCCACTCCGGGGAACCGTCTAACGAGCGCTGCGAAACGGTGACGAGGGATGCCACTCGACTCCACGTAGGAGCGGCACGAGCGTCGCTCCGCCGACCCTCGTAGAGATGATAAGTGACTCGGGCGAATTCCATGCGCCTTCGCTCGGCCTCCAGCTGATCGTCCAAAGCCGAGAGGGCGTCGTCGTAAATCTTCTCCACTCCGACTCTCGCTGCGTCCCGATCGAGATCGGCGTCGCCGAGAAGCAGAAGTCGGTCGGGCGTACCGTCGGTGAAGCGAGAGAGGGGCGCGTCATAGTCATCGAAGTCGGGACGTCGCCGCGTCTCGCGCGGGAGTCGACGACTCGGGTGCTCGCGCCCGGGGGAGGAGCCCAGTATCTCGATAAAAGCTTTCGGACCGACGCTACCCGACGATCGTCTTCCACGGGAGGGCACGAGGGGCGGCGCGCTGCCCTCGGCGCGAGGGTGAACGGAACCTTCTACGACTAACGTGGTATTGCTCGACCGATACGCGCCCCCGGGGCGGTAGCTCGGCGAGCGAGCCGGCTCCTCGACGCGCAGCAGCAGAAACGGGGGCACCGCCGCCCCCGAGCGGCCCGGCGCCGGCCGCGTCGCGCTCCCGCCTCGCGGCAGCCTCGAGGCGCACAGCACCACGACTGCGAAGGGGAATAAAATCATATCACCAAACCGGCCAGGGGGGGGAGACCACGGTCTGGATCGGAAGGGACTCGCGTACCGTGCGGGCGAGCGGCGTCCTCGTCCCGCACCTCGAGGCCGCGCCGCACCTCGAGGCCGGCGGCGGCCAGGCCCCGCGCCGCGGCCCGCAGCGCCGCCTCGCACGGGGTGGCGGGCGCGGCGGGCGGCAGCAGCGCGCGGCGCCAGCGCAGGCGCGCGGCCACCTCGCGCAGCGCGGCGGCGGCGGAGCGCGCGGCCAGCGCGGCGCAGGGCGCGGGCGTGGCGCGGCGCAGCGCGTGCGCCGCCGCCGCCAGCGCGCCGCACGCCGCCGCGCCGAGCCCGCCCGCGCCCGCCACCGCGCCGCCGCCGCTCAGCGTGCTCAGCGCGGCGCGCGTCACCGCAGCCGGCCACTCCGGCCCGCACGTCTCTGGAAAACGACTGGGGTCGGTGAACCCGTTCGAACCCGTCGACTCGGTTCGTCGATTAGAACTCTCACCGTCGTAGGTGAGCAGCCGAAGCGGCGGACGACGAGCGGCCGGCGGTGCGAGCGGGGCGGGGTGGGCGGTGACATATCGGTGAAGGCGCTCGGTGGCGAAGGCGGCGCGCGCGGTGTTCGGGTCGAGCGCGCAGGCGGCGCGCAGCACGAGCAGCGCGGGCGCAGGCGCGGCGGCGGCGGCGGCGGCGGCGGCGGCGGCGGCGACAGCGGTGGCGGCGGCTGCGACAGCGGTGGCGGCGGCTGCGAGGAGGCCCAGCAGCGGCAGCAGCGCGCGCATCCCGGCCGCCGCGGGTCACGTGACGCCCGCCATGGGCCGGCCCGCGCCCGCGCCCGCGCCCCGCCCGGCGCGCTCTCGGCTCGCCGCACCGATTACGCGTTCGCGCGAGTGCTCCGGATCAAACGGATGAGACGAGGCCGCGCGAGTCAGCCGCTAGAAAGGTATCTCCTGATCGATAACGCGCTCTCTATTCGATCTATTTTCTGAAACCTTCGCTCGGATAGAAACGGTCGAGTAGTTTTGATATTTGGGAAAAAAAATACAGTTAAAATAACAATATTATGACGACATATTTTACTGAATTAGATTACATAGGGTACCTTGGGTACCTACAAATATATCACCAGTGACTAAAATCTCTAATACTAAATAAATAACTAATAAATAATAAATACCTACGGTAGTAGGTAGATTGCTTTGAAAAGATATTTGTATAAAGCCATGGTGGGCATATAATTTTAAATTTAGCTAGCGTTTACCCCATAATGCAGAAATATAGAAAAGTCCTGAAATTTTTCTCCCGCTTTTTTTACGGTCAGTCTCTTAACAAATATCTATTTTGACAAGTAATATTATTTTACTAACTGCGTAATAACTTTGTATTCGTATAGGGTGGCGGTGGTAGTAGTCGTAAGCAGCCACTATATTGGTACAAACGGTACATACAACCAAGATAGATTTTAAGTAATTACTGTTATTTTCAATTTTGTAGTCTTGTTATTTCTTTTTTTTTGTTTTTGAATTTTACCTATATTAAGTATTTTGTAATTGTTAAATATAAAAATATATAAAATTGATATTATAAAGTAGCCAAAAAGTCAGAATAGATAAAATTTATATAAAAAATTATTTTATTAAAAATAAAAAAAGAATATAACCTTGCTGAGTTTCTTGCCGGTTCGTCTCAGTTGAAAGCTGACTTCCGAACCGGAAGTAGCTTCAGTAACTTTAAATTTGACCTTCATAAGTGCCTTCCGAGGGCCTTAACTGAATAAATGGTTTTGAATTTTTGAATTGAAAAGGGACACTAGGTAGTCGACACAGGTACAGGCAGCCACAGCTATACGTAAACAATCTAGCAACAACTAGTACACATGTAGATAAGGCATCAGGCACAACGCAACTATATACCTACCTAACGCTTTAGGTACCCACCGGATGGCTGATCGTATATCTGGTTTTAATTTACTATCCGGTTGTTAATATACGTACCTAGCTAGGCGCACTCAGCCACCTAGGTCATCCAGTGGCAAGGCATGCACAATTGTGCTTTTATGTTTCCCTGATATCTCGGAAACGGACCCGCGATTCCGAGCTTTGTAGTTGAGTAAGTACAACACTAGTGATAAATAAAATAAATTTTGAATTACTGAAACAAGGCAGGTGCTGATTGCTATCATCGTCAAGACTTTTCATATGTCTCTTCAATAAGAAATTGTTCTGCTGTCTTAGTCTAATGTTGTGACTGTTGTGCCGTGTTGTAGTGTTGGACACAACGCACCAACTCCTCCATGTAATGATCTGTGCAGGAATTAGGTATATGAATCAGCATTTGGATATCTTTTTTGACAGTTTATGCTCATTTAAGCGTAAGGTTTCGACTTCCTTCTCCAGGACTATTTTACTTTAACTTGTATTTTATGTATTATTATTTCGATATATAGATCATTGTTTTGTTTCATATCTATTTTCACGTTTCAATTCCTACCCTTATTGTATAATTCCCTTTAAATGTTGTATATAGTACCTGTTCAAGATGTAGGTATGTACAACATTTTGAACTTAATGTATGTTCCGTTGCAAATGTAACTTATAAATAAATTTGTTCAACATGTTTGTTCGAATAATTTAATTGGAAACTGCTGCCAGCTTTGCGTCAATATCGTTATAATTCAATTCAAACGCCGCGCCGCGCCGTGGTCGTGGTCGTGGTCGTGCGTTGTGGACTATAAAAAACTGTCATTGTAACATTTCTAACTATGGTAACATGGTATTAATGTGAATCTGCCGAAGTCTTCAAAAAAATTAAACAAAAAATAATATTAAACATTTCAGGAGACTTGCCTTACTCAATAAGACGATGATAGCAATCAGCTCCTAATTTGTTTCATTATGTTTAGTTCATTTTATGTATCCCTGGTCGGGTCTCAGTTTTATACTTACTTTAGCTTACATATGTATTTGCAAAGCTTTAGTCACGCAGTTCTAAATAATGAGATGTCATCGAAAGCTGCATTGATTCCACTCAGTTCTGTTTATAATTATGGTTAAGGAATACAACTCATACTGTGGAGCTGTGTTGTGGCACATGCAAACAAGACAGTCGACCTACAGTCAGTAGGTATCGGCTGCTACTGGACATATTCATATTGTATTCGGTAATTGAGTAAAACCTTAATTATTTATTAAAGTAGGACTTCACAGGCGCCCATGAATTGTAACATCGTTAGAGTCTATTGGAGGTTATTGCCAAATACTCTTGAATATCCCTTTTCATTAAGATGTGTTCCTGCAACACCGACACCCAAACATTCTTAACAACCAAACGGTCCACCTGTTGGTAAGTGGTGCCTCTCATATTCCTGTCATTTCATCGGCCCCCTAACCTTTCTAAGGTTTTTCTTTTTTTTTTTTGAGTTTCGGACACAGTGATACAAGTGAAATACTGCTTCAAGGCGGAAATGGGTATAGGAGTAGTGGGTATATCTCCCGATGATCTGTGCACTAAGAGCTCTATTATCTACACTAATATTATAAAGAGGAAAGATTTGATTGTTTTTTTGTTTGTTTGTTTGCATTGAATAGGCTCCGCAACTATTTGACCGATTTGAAAAATTATTTCACTGTTGGGAAGCTACACTATCTCCGGTGAACATAGGCTATATTAATTTTTCTAAAACTTAGGGATCCATACTAAAACTCCAATAACGTAATCCAAGATGTAAAAAAAATATTTAAAAAATTCCTTACATCGCGTGCGCTGCGAAAACTATTAATGATAGAAAGAACAAAATAATGTTACGTCCCTCGGGAATGCGGGTAATAAATACTAAAAGTCTTAATTCATTGATGATGATGATGATGATGATGATTTAGCACTACACTCAGCCAGTACAACGACCGACCCATGTCCTATACAACCATTCAAGCATCAGCCACGATACAACTGTTATAGTCTATAGCAACTGGTACCTAAATAGTTGTATCGGAGTAGCCATGGATACACCGAGGAGCGCGTGGCCTAGGGGAGTGACACGCTCTGGGATGGGAAAGGACGGCCAGCCAACCGCAACCAGCTGACCACAATCGACCGACTGTTCAGCCTGTAGCCAATATTGGATAGTAGGGAAGACGGGTATCGCTGACAAGGAAGAGCGTTGATGAATGTTGTTCGGTGTTGAGTGGGCGTTAATGCCTTCGATTTTCTTTTGGTTTTCCTTTACTTAGGTTGTTTTCATTCGTTCTTCGGTAGTCGTTGTTATTCATTAATGTATTGCATTTTTTCATCCTGGTTTAATTTAAGATATGGTATCTCGTCTTCTAGTGTTTTCAGATTGTAATCTTGATGGATGAGGTTCTGAAAACACTTTGTAAAAGCTTTGTTTGTTCTTATAAGTAATATATCCTTAAGTACCGAGATATCAACCGTATCAAATGCTTTTTCTATATCAAGAGCTAGAACGTAGATGGGAGATCCTGTTCTCCACATTTCATCCATTATTCTTCTAAGAGAGAACATATGGGGTCGTCTGTGGATCTGTTTTTCAGGAATGCCGCTTGGTAGTTTCCTAATTCTTTCGTGATACTGTCCAGATCAAGGAGCAGGTAGCTGGCGTATATGCGATATCCTACGTTGCACATTGTAATTCTTCTGTAATCATTTATGCTTTTCGGGTTTTTGGTTTTGGGTATTGGGACTTGGATGGTTTTTTTCCATGCTGTAGGTATTATATTTTCGGTCCAAGCCCGCTTCATTTGGTTAGTTAGTTCTTGCAGGAGTACCATTGGGGCAGCTTTGAAGAGTTCGACTACTGTTTGATCCTCTCCCGGTGCCGTTCCATTTCTCATACTTCTTATAATTTCCTTGATTTGGTCTACTGATGGTCCTTCGCCCAGGTTAAGCGGTTTTACATTGGTTACTATATCGATATGCTGGCCTGACAACATTCCTAGTTCTTCCTCCCATTTGGATATTGGAATAAAGTATTTCTTTATATTATATTTGACTGCCTGTTTATGTTTCCTGTAGAATTTATATGTGATTTTCATTCTCTGCAATGGATGAGCTTTGCTAAGGTCTTTGAAGAAGATCCTGGATGCTTCCTGATTGCTGTTATAGTTTTGCAAGAGCTAGCCGATGTTCTTTAGATCTAGTAGGGGTTGTGGTTGAGAGGGTATCGGTAGCCAGTCCGCTGAAACAGTCCAGCCAGGACTGTTTCATAATATGTAGGAGGTCCTCCCAGGGAATTAAGTCATTTGTATCCGGTCGCTTTCTGGTAGAGATCATATCTAGAACCTTACATTGGTACTTTCTTTGGAGTGTTTGGCTGTCCAAGCGAGTATATTCTAGATTTTTGTAGTTAAATTCTTTAACTGTATTTGTATTTCTTTTAGTCGACGTATTGTTGTTTAAGAAGCTAGTTGGATTCTTGTTGCATTTTTTAGGTCTTATGGGATTAATTTCTCCCCAAATTAGTTTGTGGTCCGAAATGCTTATTAGAAATTCCCCTTTGATAAAAGAAAAATAAAAGTATGGGGTATTCATGGATGTTTTGGCATTTAAATAACCATATGCATAGAGTGTTACATGTCATAGTGCTAATTTTATTTATTTTGATACTAACAAGTTTGTTAGTAATTTGAAATTGAAACAGGATACCCTGTTTATTCCAAAAAAACTTAAGAAATTGATTGCATCACTTGTAGCATATAATATTAATAGGATAAGGGATAACACAGTAAGAACAAGTCATTTTAACATTAAATCTCAGAATAGTTCTTTAAACAAAAACTTTTGACAACAGAGAAGCTAAACAGTTCGACTTTTTTATTACATCAGAATATTAATCGCTTCTTTGGCAAAATTCTTGATATTCATTTATTATTAGATAAAATAAATATAGATATATTATGTTTTACAGAGACATGGTTGAAACCGGGCACTATGCTTTTTAATATTAAAAACTTTACAGTTGCCAGTATATTCAATAGATTATCTGCAGAAGGTGGCGGCACAATAATTCTTATAAATAATAATATTAAATTCAAGGATCGTAAAGATATTTGTAGCCTCTCTGTTGAGCGTGTTTGTGAGGTGTCTTGTGCAGAGTTGCAGAACTATATTATTGTTTGTGTTTATAGGCCACCGGCATCAAATTTTTTATTGTTTACGTCTATAATGGAAGAGATTCTTCGTAAGTTATTTAATAATTCTAACAAGTCAATAGTTGTATGTGGCGACTTTAATGTAGATACTCTTAGTAATTCATCTGAAAGTCGGAATTTTGTTGCCTTATTCAAATCGTTCAACTTAGATTTATTGTTTAGTGAGTCAACAAGATCTACAGCCACTTCGGCTACTTGTATTGATAATATATTAACTAATAGTAGTATACTAGGGAAATCGATTATTAGTGGTGTTCGCTCGGATCATAAGGCTCAATTAATAGAATTGCCATTTAAAAGACAAGTATTTAAAGTAACGAAAGTAATTAGACCTACTACTAAGGCAAGATTAGACACCTTTAAGAATAATTTAGAGCTGAAACTCTGTAATACAATATATCATAGTGATGAGCCCAATGTCTTGTATAAAGGTTTATTGTCTGGGATTTGCGATAATTTTAATAGAGCCTGTCCTACTAAAATAGTGAAGGTAAATAGTAAAATGGGATTTAGTGACTGGGCTACAAAAGGTATTCGTAAGAGCAGGGATAGGTTGTATGAACTTTATCATTTAAAATCTCTAACTCAGAACGAAGAATTTCATAAATATGTTAGAAAATTTTCAAAGACTTTCAAGTTAGTGTGTAATCAAGCTAAATCTTAGTTTATATGTAATAAAATAGGTAATGCTAATAACAAAATAAAGACAGTCTCGAATGTTATTAATACGGAAACTGGTAAAATTAGAAATAATAATGAACAGGTAACTCTTAAAATTAATGAAAAAATTCTAACAAATAATTTAGATGTAGCCTGTGCTTTTGAAAACTTCTTCACGAGTATACCTGGTAAAACTACTAAAAGCCTTAAATCATGTCCTATAGCAGCGGAATCTTTACTCAAGCAGCATATTCATAATACATTTCCAAGTTTTAAATTTGACCATATTAATGCTAGCGATATCATAATAACTTTTAATTCTCTCAATATGAAAAGTACTGAAGATTTATGGGGCTTATCAGTAACAATCGTAAAATCAATAATAACAGTGATTGCACCTGTTTTGTCAAATATTTTTAATGAATGCATTGATCAGGGTTGTTTTCCTGATTTAATGAAATATAGTAAAATAGTACCTATTTTCAAGTCCGGTTGTAGGGAGAATCCATCTGATTACAGACCAGTTTCCGTTCTGCCAGCACTTAGTAAAATCTTTGAAAAATTGCTGCTTAATCAAATGTCAAGTCACTTTACTAAGCATAAGGTATTGCATGGTCATCAGTTCGGTTTCACGAAGGGAAGATCTACATCCGATGCGGCAGCAACATTGCTGAGGCACATTTATGGCGCATGGGAGGATTCACAGGATGCGATTGGCATTTTTTGTGATCTGTCCAAGGCATTCGATTGCGTTGACCACCGTACGCTGCTACTAAAACTTGACTTCTACGGAATTCGTGGAACTGCTCATGATCTTGTTTTATCTTATTTATCAAATCGCCAGCAAAGGGTAGGGATTACCGGCACAACATCCAAGGGCTCTTTAGTCGAAATGGGGGTACCCCAGGGTTCAATTTTAGGTCCATTTTTGTTTTTAGTATATATAAATGATTTGCCATATGTTGTAAATGACCTCACAGATATTGTCTTGTTTGCTGATGATACATCATTAATTTTTAAAGTTAATAGAAAAGACAAAGATCTAACTAAAGTTAATCATACTATGTCAATTGTCTGTGGGTGGTTTGCTACAAATAATCTATTACTAAATTCAAAGAAAACTAAATGCTTAAGGTTTTCTTTACCAAATGTAGCACAAGTAGATAGCCAAATAATAATAGATGGGAGCCATATTGATCTTGTAAATAAAACGGTATTTTTGGGTCTTACATTAGACAATAAATTGCAATGGGGACCTCAGGTTGATACTCTAGCTGCTAAATTAAGTTCGGCTGCTTTTGCTGTTAGGAAAATTAAACAATTGACGAATGTTGAGACGGCCAAATTAGTTTATTTTGCATATTTTCATAGCCTCTTGTCCTATGGTATTTTGTTTTGGGGAGCAGCAGCGGATATAGAATCAATATTTATTATACAAAAAAGAGCAATTCGTGCAATTTACAGTATGGGTCCCCGTGAATCATTAAGAGATTTATTTAGGGAAATAAATATAATGACATTACCTTCACTATATATTTATGAAAATATAATGTTTATACGTAGAAACATAGGAATGTTTGAGTCAAAATTAGATATTCATAGTATAAATACAAGACAAAGGGAGAAGTTAGTTGTTCCATACTTTAGACTAACTAAAGTTAACAAGTCATTTCTTGGTAATTGTGTTCGATTTTATAATAAGATACCGCTTTCAATAACCAAAATGTCTGATCATAAATTTAAAAATTATATTAGGAAAGTTTTGAAAGAAAAAGCGTATTACAAGGTAGTTCATTATATTGAAGATAAAAATGTATGGAAATAGCTGCTCTCTGCACAGTGCACCTCTAAATCTCTTGTTTAAGTTGTAAGTACCTAATTATTGTTATTTTCTATTTTGTAGTCTTGTCATATTTTTTTTTTTTTGTTTTGTTTTTATTAATGTTACCTATAATAAGTATTTTGTAATTGTTAAATATAAAATTATGTAAAATTGAAATTATAAAATAGCCAAAAAGTCAGAATAGATAAAAATTTATATAACAAATAAAAAAGAATGTAACCTTGCTGAGTTTCTTGCCGGTTCTTCTCAGTTGAAGGCTGACTTCCGAACCGGTTGTAGCTTCAGTAACTTTAAATTTGACCTTCATAAGTGCCCTCCGAAGGCCTAAACTGAATAAATGGTTTTGAATTTTTTTGAATTTTTTGAATTTTGTCAGTATGTGATCCAGTTGAGATGTTGGGTTGCCGGATTCCCATGTTTTCTTGCAACTTGAGCGTCCGAAAGATGTATCTAGTCTTAATTTCTCCTTCCTCATGACGTCTGTTAGTATTTCTCCATTTGTATTACATTCTGAGTGGTATAGGTTCCGTAGCAATACTTGTTTACTACCGTGCAAGTCTTGTACGTAGGTTTTTCCAATATGAGCGTTAAAGTCGAGAATTATCAGTGTAGAGTTTTTTGGTTGTTGCTCAATGAGACTGGATACTTCTGTAGATGATTTGACAGCTTTGGGTGTTTCATGAGGTATATGTGCTGTTACAATGTACCATTTGTTGTAGTTTCCGGTGGTGACTATTGAGGCGGTAATATTTGTGTCTTTGCTCTTGTTAGCGCTAGTCACTGCGAGACCATGATTTTTCTTATAAGTATTGCTATTCCACGACGTTTGTTACAACATTAGTAAGGAACCATTTATAGTTTTTCGATTCATATGAACCATTCTTCATGCCAGTTTCTTGCAGACATCTTATATGTATTCGCCGTTTCTTTAATTCTGAATCTATTGCCCGTTTTGTTATGGGACTGCAGGCACCGTGAACATTCCATGTTGCAATTCTTATATTATCAATATGTGTTTGGATTTTATGTAGCGTTTCTCCTCGTAGTACTGTATAACCCGTGTCGTCGGGGTAACTCATAGGGGAGTATTTGCTGGCTATACTGCTATTGGGTGACAGTTCATTTGTGGATTGTGTTGGGTTGTGATATGACACTATGCTATCGTAATGGTTATTTCTGAGCAGTAGGTTCAACTTTCAACTCTCCCACGGCTTCAGCCGGGTTTTTGGTTTGGAACTTGAGCATATTTTCCTGTGGTTTCTCTTGATGTACTATGACGTTGACATGGTAGAAGTGTGCTGCTGCTAAGAGGACGTCAGTGCCTGCCCATTCTCCCGATCTGTATTGATTTTCTATATAGTTTTTTATTTCCTGTTCTTGGTCGGTCTCAGTGAGAGCAAGGTTACTAATAATGGCGTTCCGAATTATCTGGTCGTTTTGGTTTTCTTCGATGTATTTTGCAAGGTCGTGTCTGATGGCATAGTGGTCAAAGGTAAGGCGAAAAAGATTGTTGATTTGATGTACTATTTGCTCTAAAGAGGCAATTTCCGTCAGCGGTCATTCTTTCGATTTCCATTTTGTTCATGTTAACGTAATCTTGGTTATCTGTTGGGGTAAGCTTAGGTCTACTGTTATGTTAGTTATTATTATTACTATTACTTCTAATGGGCAAGTGAAATCACTTCCCGGTTGCCCCCCGATGGTATTTCATGGGCATTTAAGCTGTTAGAATTTTTTTGTTCTAAGAGGTCCGGCGCTTTATTGTGCAGAGAACAGATAGAGTGTAGTTTCTCTTGCACAATGAAGCAATAGTATTTTATTGCCTACCTCGTCTTGCGCTAACTGGGAATGGGTTTGACCCGACTCATCGGGTGGTTCCTTTGTTTCGATGCAATCCTTACCCAAAGGGTATTTTTTAGTCAATAGTTTTGGCACACGTGTTGTATCTTATTGTGCCGAGATTTAACTTTTTTGTCCCTGCGTCTCTTTGGGAAGCGAAAGGAAACTATGGCCATCCAATTAAACCGATCCCATGAATTATAATAACTTTCTAGTCAAGAAATAAACTTCCTGTTTGGAATATTTCTAGGATGGCGTATTCGCTTAGCTTAACCTCCTGTAGGCGTAGCGTGTTCACATCTAATCTAGTTATCTAAATCTAGTTCAAGCTTCAAGTTTTATAGAAATCGAGTTCAGTAGGGTTTTTGAAAAAACTTAACCAATTCTGTTAAATATTACCGTCTCCCGTGAAGTATATTATTGATTCAGGGCAGCACTTATCGTGATGGAACATGCACTCATGTACGTTATGTACCTACTGAGAAATTTAGGGTCACTTTGTGACGTTTGTTTTTTGTCTCCGAGATATTAATTAATTTATGAGTAACAGATGTGGGCCGGGTTCGACTATTGGCATGATGCACTTATGTATGGTATTATACACGTTATCGGGTTGTTTGTAGGGTTGGGACCCAAAGGAATTTTTATTAGTATTTGTAGGTTTGGTATATTGCTAATATTTGCTGCTTGCCGTAGACGGATTCGGTTTACCTATTTTGCTGAAAGGGTAGTATTATAATTCTGCTAGATGTGCTGTCAGCTGTTGATCATACCCCCTCGCCTAGCCGTAGGTACCTATTAATATTATAAATGAAATTGGATTGATCTCACCGGGTTCAGCTACCTGATCTGCTTTCTAGTCACATATACACTACCACACTTATGATTTACGATTTACAGTCTGTATCTCCATCGGCTAACACTGGTTGTAAATGCCAATGAATCACTACCGTTTTGGTTCGGGGCGCGCGGTCCCTACCAGATGTGCCGCACGACCGTTCTCGACGGCGGTCAACACTGTTCTCCCGTAGGTAAAAAAAGCTTTAATAGAATAAAAATTATTTTCGTATAACCATATGTTAAGACTAGTTTATAATAGGTTGTCATTTGAGTAGGTAAAGCATTGAAAACATTAAAACGCATAGCGTAAATAATATGAACGTAAGTGTCACGTCTCTTTATTTATAAATGATAACCTGTAGCGCGAGATTGGAATTTGTGCCCGAGCGTCAATGTTCACCATATGCCACGTTGAAGTTTTAAATATATTCGATGGAATGTGTATAATTACAGGCCCTCTGCCTACCTCTACAGGGATACTGGGCGTGAAGATATGATTGGAAATCTAAAAGGTTTCAATATCATCTTACCACTTCCATTAAAACTTTTATTACAATTTTATTTCAGCCATATTTCAATGAAATATTACTGGTGTGACATACTGGCGTGTTATTGCCCAATGAATTGGCGTTGCCATTAAGCCTGGCAATTCTGTCAGCCTTCTTGGCACGCTGCCGCTGGGCAGCGATATCAAGAAGTAGTTTTTTTATTAATGGTTCATTGAGAATTTTAGACATAGATTTCGAAATTTACGATTATTTTTTATTTTATTTTTCTTTATTTGGGACAGCAGTCTTAAACTATAAAAAATTACATGGTTTGAACTTATAATTATGAGCCCAATTACAGCTATGCACGTACTAAAATGGAATTCTTACCAATATCTTACATAACACAAGTTTGAAGCAAACAACAAATATAAGTATGAATATGAAAAAATTACAATACTTACAGCTATATGCTTTATATTTATTTATGTGAGTGTGAGTGTGTGTGTGAGGGTGTGTGTGTGTATGCAGGGGTGTGAGGGTTTAATTATGTTTCGATCAATTACCTATTTAATGGTATAAAACAATAGTCCCCTGCGGTTTCATCCGCGCTCCCGAGGGATGCCACATCCTCCCGGGATAAAAAGTATCCTATGTATTATTCCAGGGTATGGAATATTTATGTGGCAAATTTCATCCAAATCCGTACAGTAGTCCTCGCGAAAGAGCAACAAGCACCTTACATACATCATCACAAACTTTCACATTTATAATACTAGCTGTCCCCCGCGGCTTCATCCACGTTACCGAGGATGTCAGCCTTTACCGAGATAAAAAATACCTTATAGGAGATGCTTTAACTATGTCCCAAGTTTCATCCCAATCCGTACAGTAGCCTTTGCGTGAAAGAGAGAAACATACATCTTCACCCTCACACATTTTGGCCTTTATAATATTAGAAGGATTATTATAGACGCTCGTTATATATCGAAAGGGGCCAGTTGGTACCGCTTTACCAGTCTATATTACATTGTTAGTTTCCTTGGTTAGTCATATAATTTATTATTATTATTCTGTGCGCACTGCAAGTGGTATCAGTCACGGATAATAATTTGTATCAGGGACATAACAATGGGTCACCAAGATACAGGTTCTGCCTAGTTTGGGGCCCGCTGCTACATCGAACTGTTCGTCACTCACAGTTAGTTATTTTAAAATTTGTTTTATTTAATTCAAGTATGTAAAATAACTGATAACTGCTCAATAAGTTCTCAACACTGATATGCTAATGTTAAATCGTTAATGTACATTTACTTATTTAGTGCTAAATGTTAAATGTTAAATAAAATTTTACTTAACTTAACATTACTTTACCAGTCTCCGTAAACGGTAAATGTGTACTACTTGACAACTAACTCACGTTCGATATACTTGTGAACATTGTAAACATGTAGATTAAACAATGTAACTGACAATTTAAATGGACAATACAAAACGCACAATTTACATTAAAAATAAATATTTCGTTGTAAAATTTAACTTTTAATACTACCTATGTTTTCACCTTTTGTTCACTCGTAAACAACGTGATTATTTTTCACGCTAATTTGCATAACATTTGTGGTTGACTGTACAATGTTACATTGTACTTAATCTCTTTGATGTAACTTGTGAAGCGTAATTTAAATTTAAACACCTTTCAGTGCTTTTGTCTCTGTCTCTTGTGAACCGCGACAATACCTACCTGTAATTTCAAGCTTCAATGCGGTTTAATAGGTATGTTATATACGAGTGAAACCAAGTGTTCCTTAAGCCAAGTTGACGAGTAGGTTGGTTAAATAAGAGACTAATGGTCTAAGTCCTTTTAGGGTTGCCTAGGCTACGCTATTTTAAGTTTAGCGTCTACGGAAATAGCATTTTTTTTAAATTTATTTTTACATTTTCTACGGACTCTGTACTCTTTGACAGGCCAATTGGGTTGGTGGTCAGAGACCATGACTGCCACGCCGCACGTCGCCGGTTCGACTCCCACCCAAGACAACTTGCGCGCATGAACATGTCCGCTGCTCCGCGACTGGATGCAAATATATATACATGTATGTATTCAGAAAAATAAAAAGTAGTATATGTAGTATATCAGTTATCTGGTTTCCATAGTACAAGCTTTGCCTAGTTCGGGACGAGATGGCCGTGTGCAAAAAAATGTCCCAGGATATTTATTATTATTATAAGATTCTATGATACATAATTTCAAGATATTTTTTTTTACCAAGACATTCTCTACACACGGCCATCCGATCCCAAACCAAGCAGACCTTCCCCTCAAGAAACCAGATAACTGATTTACTACTTTCCAAATTCATACTCATACATATTGGATATTTACATCCAGTCACAGAGCAACAGAAATGCTCATGCACACAAATTGTCTTGGGTGGGAATCAAACCAACGACACGCAGCGTGGCAGTCATGGTCTCTAACCACTTAAACTAGGCCGTCATTTGAAACGTCTTTGTTAATAATATGAAACAGAAACTGATCTTTGATGTAAATAACATGATAAAGTGAATTTTAACCATGAACTTTTAACCCACCTACGTAACCCTTGATTGGCCGACACGCACTTAAAACAAAGTACCCTGGGTAATAAATTAAGATTTCCACAAGAACTAATTGGTGATTCGTAGAATTTTTGAAATGGGAGGGTCTTAACCGCAACTATATCGTGCGACGAAAAAGATTAAAGAAGATGATGCGCAGTGTCACACTCTACTTATATGCGAAAGTTTGTATGTATGAATGTTTGTTACTCTTTCAGGCAAAAACTACCAAACGCATTTAGATGAAACTTGGCACATAGAGCATATAGGCTACTTTTTATCCCGGGAAAAACGTAACATCCCTCGGGAACGCCGGTAAAACCACGGGGGACAGCTAGTATGTACATAATTGTATGTAAATAAATGAATGATAAACACAATCTATGCTATTCAAAAGTTATTGATGAATAATTGACAGACCAGTTGGCTTGGTGGTTAGCGACCCTGACTGCCAAACCGAAGGTCGCGGGTTCGATTCCCACCCAGGACAAACATTTGTGCGCATGAACATGTCTGTTTGTTCTGTGTCTGGGTGTAAATATCCATATAAGTATTCGAGTATTACATTTTTTTTCTATTATTGAAGCGAGTACGCTTAGTAAGTAAGTATATATAGTATTTTTTTTAATGATGTGTGCAAATTCTTCTTCTTTTACAAAGCATAGTACAAATAATGTTATCATAAATATACCTACTGCGATGCCACTGTGAGGATATCGATTTATCTAAAATTATCTCGGAGGGTTCGGAAAGCTCGAGAACTCAATAAAAAAATGTTTGTATACCTATCAGCAGCTTTACCCCAAATCAAAGTGCTAAAGTACCGCAACACAATGAAAGTGAGTAAAATAAACTGTTGCAATTAAATTGTTGCCCCATTGAAGTTGTGAGTCTAAAGTGATTTCTAACAAAACGGTTGACTCAACAAGACTGCGAGCTCCAGCCGATATTGGGTAGGGAATGCAAATTTAATATATTTTGTTTATCTGATTTTTAAGACATACATACGAAAGTACTTAAAACTAATAATCTATGAATACAAAACTGAATTTAAATTGTCAGAGCTGTCTGTGGGTAAAGTGCTATGTTGCCTTAGGTTTAGTTTAGTTTTTCTTGAATTCAAAAAAGGAGATTATTGATAATAAGAAGATGAGAAGAGATGCAGCGTTTACATCGTCATTATTGTATTTCAGTCTTTCTGAATGTGTGACCTGTGGCTCATTTTTTATTTGTATTGTTATAAAATCTAAATTCAAAACCATTTATTCAGTTTAGGCCCTCGCAAGGCACTTATGAAGGTCAAATTTAAATTTACTGAAGCTACTACGATAAATGTTGTATTGGTCGTTATATGAGAAGTCTAAATGAAAACTGCGATTAATAAAATATACATCCAAAAGGGAACCGTTGACGACTGATCGCAGGTCACAAACTGGACAAAACAAAACAAAAAAGGAACAAAAACAATGAAATACGCGATATATAATATTGCGAGACGCCGAAAGGAAACTTTATTTTGTATGTTGTACCGACAGTCTATTCTACTGTTTGTGACTATATAGCGGGATATATATTTTACTTATTCGTGATTGAGACGTAAACATCAAAACATTTACCATAGTGCCTTTTATTGGAATTATTTATTTATTTTTATTTATTTATTGTTGGAGGACCAACAGCTTACAAAAGTTTGATCAGTTTCATCATACAAAATTGGTGAGCCATTTAGAGGTCCTCACTGATAAACACACAATAATATTAAGATTATCGTTAACTTTATAAAAAAAAAGGCTAAAAATACAACAGAATAATAAAAAAAAACAAGGAAACTTAGTGGAAGAACAAGTATAGTGAATTATTATCTATGGAAGAATTTAATTATCCGTAAACATTGTTGTTAACTCTGGTCTGCACTATTTGGTAAAGAATTGGCAACTAACCCGAAGATTATAAGACGATTATAAGAGAATAATCTAATTATCCTATATTATTAAGAACTTTCCTCATACTTATTATTACTGATCCCGTATTAACACCCATACCTACACATGAGGCTAAATTTGTACCATATTTCATACTTCACACTTCAGTGGGTACAGCCCACACCCGATTTAAATCAATGTCAAAGTTTATCAAGAAGCTAATAACAGGTCTTCACGGACGATTGCTTTATACTTGTTCAATAATTTGTACTTTCCCTGTGGAACCTAATCTTTATCTTCGAGCAGGTCGGTATACTGATTACCGTATAATCTTAAACACTACTAGCTTCTTTCCGAATTTTCGAAGGAGGACAAGGTAGGCAGATCCCTATATTACCTTCACGATACTACATATTATGATAATGTGAAGATTACGAAGAGCTCAGTTAAGCCTTTACTACTACCGATAGACAATACATGAAACTGAAGCGACAGTTATGCAATAATCAGACGGTTCAGTAGGAGCATACACTTAATAATATATTTGCTATTTGGATTCAGGCTTCTCCGGCATCCGCCGACGTTGCTAGAGTATCGTAACACTATGAATACCTATATAGTTCTAGATTTGAGCTCTACAGTAAAGTGCGCAGCTACGACCACCGCAGCATCTATTGTCGCTCTTGTTTATAAACAACTTTTTCTCTTACTGAAAATAAAGCCTATCGATGATCAAACTCGACTTGTAAACTTTTCAGGTACATAAACATTATTGTATTACACATAATAAGATGCTCTCGCTCTCACCTGTCTTCGTCGAACTAGCAGAACACGGAATAAAACAAACTTTGAAATTACATAAAAAAAACAAACTTTATTTCACTTTAAATTAATTGTGCATCACGGCATCGTCGCTGGTAATGTGCGAGATTCTGAACCGTGGACGTAGCGAACTAACATAATTATCAGCAACTAATACGCCAAGATCGAGCTCGAGGGCGAGAGCCTCCGAATAGTTCGAGAAAAATGAGCCGAGGATAGTTTCGCGTGAGGATGCGACGTCGCTTTACGTGCGGAGGCGACGTGACGCGGTCGCGGTCGCGGTCGCGGTCGCGCTCGTGAGGCGCTGGGCTCCGGCGCGAGTCTGCGGCTCCGGGCCGGCTCCGGGGCCGCCGCCGCCCCGCGCCTGCGCGCCGCCGCCGCCGGCCGCCGCCCGCCCCGGCGGCGCCCGGACAGCTCTCGCTCGCGGCCGACGGTAACGATCGCCCATTCGGCGCTTTGAGTCTCGACCGAAGCGATTAGCTATTTAATCGGCCGAAAGGAGGTCGTCGAAGGCGGTATACTTCCCCGTCTAGATTCGGTCGAAATGAGCTGACATTACGAGAAGATTAGTCGAGGCGGTTAGTGGCGGACGATAAGTTCCGAGCGTCGTCGGTGGCGCAGGCCGCGAGCGCCTCGATGCGGTGTCGGTCGAGGCGCATGGCGGTGCGCGCCTCGGAGCGACACAGGTCGCGCGCGCCGAGCCGCGCGTAGAACGCGAGCGCGGGCGCGTTGCTCTCCAGCACGTGCCAGTCCACGCGGTGCACGCCCTCGCTCGTCGCCATCTGCGAGCCATAGAACATTTATACTCTCACGAGAAGAATGACAAGCGCATAGATTAAACATGAGACAGAAATTTAGCCATCTAGTGGCAGTCCACAAAAACTTGACTGACTTGTATACTAGACGGGAAATTTAAATCATGGGAATGTAGGTATATATACATATATGTAGTGTTATAGTATACTATAAGTATAATAATATATATTATTGAAATATACTAATGAACTCGTGAAATAAAAAAAATGGTGTCAGTTTCACAAATTTATTTTTGCAATGTGTATTTAGTGTATAAAAGTTATACAAAATAATCTCTCAATAAACGCACAACCATCTGCGGAAGGTGAAGAACCACACTTGATGCACTTTCATAAGTTTTCCTTTATCCGATTCATCATCTTAAACCATCAAAAGTCACTGTCTCACTAAAGAGTCACTATCTCAAAACTTGACATACACCATTGTGTACTCGTATATATATAATGGCAAAACAAGTGAATAAGTTTATATAAATTTAAATTAACATAAGAAAAAACGAACGTCCTCAACGGCAGACATTTATCTTATAGTGTTACCAGAACAAACTACCAGAGTCTATTAATATTATATTATAGAAACATAATCAATTAATTTGCTCACCTGACAGATGCGGTGCAGCAGACGCAGCCCGACGCCGGCGCGGCGCGCGCGCGGCTGCACGTACAAGTCCTCGATGTAGAAGGCACGGCGCGTCCAGCTGGAGTAGGCGCGGTTGCAGATCGCGTACCCGACCGTGTCGCCCGCGCACTCCGCTACCAACGCGAAAAACCACGCCGGTGATGCGTCGAAACCGTCTCTACTCAGATCTGTGGGTTCATTTATTAATCAAAATAAATAAATCTTAGTCCCATTTTCCCACATCTGCCAGTTTGGATTCAGCCCGTCGGGTATGTAAATGAATATATAGAAGAAAATACTGTAACATATTCATTTTGCATATATATAAGATTCACAACAAGCTCACCGTCCACGCTGAGCTCGGGCCCGTCCGGCATGCCCTCGTACTCCGCCAGCTCCTGCACAAATATTTTACTTAAAAAAATTACACAATGTAATTTACACTTCTCTTACTCAGATCATAAGCCACCACGCTGGTGCCCCAGCACTGGGATATTATAATATTTGGCCATTAAGGAACATTCTGATATAGTTTCTATATCGACATACATATACAGCCTGCATTCGGTTTTTATACTTTTTATAAATATTTTTCATATTTTAATGTCGTCTTTGAGATATTACGTCGTTCCAAGTTCCAATAGAAATACATCGTCGTAATTGTTTTATAATTCTGATCTGCTCTACACTGTCTCTTGGTGGAAGTTCCGTGGAGTCATGCGGTGACAAGAGCGCACTCGTCCAACATAAGAGTGCTATAGAAGAATGCTGTAGATGAACCACATGAACAATTATCCATTGGATTAATAAATAGACGAACCCTATTTCATAAGCAATAAATATATTTCTTCTATGACATTCTTGAACAGTATTATATTAGACAGATCATAATGTTCCAGATTATAATATGGCCGCTGTTTGTAAATAACAAGGTTGCAGTCCCAGTAGGTGGACGACATTGATTCCGTCATCAACAAGGTTCCCCGTGAATTGAAGTTCAACAAGGCGTACACTTACCGCTACTATTTCATATTTACAGACACCTGACGACATGATTACTTTATCCCGTCTATGCAGAATTCAATTGAAAGTAAAATAATAGAATGCAAGCCTGTAAGAAATCAGTTGATCTATGAATCTGGAGATCTGGTGGCGTCGACTCAAAATAATCTGAACTTCAATACTTGCTAAATTTTCGCTAATTTCATGAACATGGGCCGGTATCTTATTCACTTAGTAATTGAGTACCAAGTATTTTATGCACTTGTAAATTTAAATCTTCAGATAACATTGTACAGATAGTGTGCAGTGCACATATGCAGGTATAGGTAAGCTGATACACTTAAGTACCCTAGACGCTATACGCTTTGATTAGGCGGTTCGCTTCATGAATGTTAAATTGTTATAGCAACGAGGTGAATTAATAACGAATTAGTAGTGATTATCTCACACGAATCATCTGGTGCACGCGCGGCATGTCGTCCCGCGTGGCGGCGCGTACTGTGACCGCGTCGGAGAGCGCGCGCGTCGTGTCCGCCATCGAGCTCGTCGTGCACTGCGCGTGCGGCCGGCGTGCTCTGCTCGCGCTCACTGCCCGCGCCAGCGCCGCTGTCACTTGTTGCCTCTCCCCCCCACACGACAGCCAGACAGAACAGAACGCAGTCATACCATGGCGTCACACAACATTAACATTTGGCATTCCTTCAACTTCATAACAATATCGACACACGACTATAATAATTTCAACTTTTTCATCTCATCACAAAATACATATTGGGCAAAGATTTGTTTTTTTAATTTTTAATTTTTAATATGAATAATATTGCTACTATAGGTAAGTACTTGTGTCTATACAAAATGTTTGTTTTTAGTAGGATTTATAGGAGATTTTAAATGTTGTACGTATGGCTCCCTCTAGTGGTACGCGTACGAACAAACAAGTAATCTGGCTAGTGTATAGGTGTAGAATAACGGAGCGAGGCGGCGCGACACGACACCACGACGACAATGACCGACGAGTTGTCGACGAGCCCGCACAGATGGCGCACCTTGCCCTACCTCTTCGAACCTTAGTCAATGAATCCTATACATAATACATATAAATGCAAAAGATTGTGAGGATGTATGTTAGTTTCACGCAAACACTTTTAACCGGATTTGGATGAAACTTATCACATAAATTGCTATAAATATAGCTTACTTTTTATCCTGAGTAAATGTTAGATCCCTCGGGAATGTAGGTTTCGTCATTGCACGTCAGTCATTGCACGACAGGCTAGCAGCTATCCAAGCGCTCTTTCATAAAGAGTTACCCTGTTAGATAGCTACTAGCAATATTTTATAATAACCATATCAATATAACATTGATTTGGCCATCGCACGCGGCATGATATGATATGATCGTACATTCTATATAGGTACCTACCGAACACATATTAGCTATACTATAGCTATACTTTATATATTAGCTATACCTATATGGAGGATTATCTAATTATATAACTTAGTTAAATTATAATTACTTAAAGAAGATTATGTTGCTGTGTGCGTCGCCAAGTCAATCTATTTATTAATTAGGCTAAACACTAACTGTGTTCCAAATTTCAACTTCTTGCTATAATCTCATCAGTTGTTCGCAGTAGAGTTCAGAATCGATGGTCCTGCCTGGTGGTAACAGCTCATAATGAATAATGCCCTTCCAATCCCACCACACACACAGCATCACCTTGTTGCGAGTTAACCCGGGTTTCGCCACAGTCTGTGAAGCCTGACCGGCCTTTGACCACGACCTTTTTCGCACGTTCTTGTCGTACGTGATCCACTTTTCATCACCAGTTTTTAATACGCTTTTATTAGCCTCAGACGTATGTTAGTATGTAACGGAATCTTTGAACATGATTTTGACCCCCTTCAAAACGTCGGATTAACTCGAAATTCGGCATACTTATTAAGGACCGATGACAATTCAATATTTTAAATATTTTGACCCGTTATCCTTACTAGGATAATCAGGATCAGCGATTTTTGTTTTCCTGAGACCCGGAAAGTCTGCGTCAAGACCAAAGGAGTTGTTGAATGACATCCGAATTGCCAATGCTAACTGCTTTCTTTCATAATTTATACCATATCCCAGGTCCTATATCTTGGATGACAGTAATCACGGAAAAAGGATGATAGAGCATCTTTTAAAAAGAGGCGCTGATGTCAATACTCAAGAGAAAAACGGTCAACTGCTTTACATCTAGCCATTTCAAAAGGACGTCGTCCAATCATCGATTTAATATTACAGCATGATGATGTTAATATCGAAAATAATTCTAGAATTTCTTCTCTTTGTGTTGCTGCTGCCTGCAGAGATTTTAAAACTATTCGTTTAAAATAATCATGACATACTTGATACCATTGACTTTTATAATAAATATGAATCCAATAAAGTTATAGCGATGCATTTTAAATATGGTGTTACAATTGAACATCAAAATGTCAATAATAAGATATTAATACGTACAGCGGTTGAAGTAGGCTTTGTTAATATTGTGGAAGAGCTGTTAAAATTGGGAGCTAATCCCAGCAAAAAAGGACCTATATGACAATTGCAGAGACCGTCAAGGAGGAACACCGCTCTTCGATGCAATAGCTAATAGAGATGTAAACATCATAAAGCTATTGCTAAAATAATCACAAAAAAATGAAAAATAAATAATAGTTTAAAAACACTAAAAAAATACGCTTTTTACAGAAAATCATACTAAAAAATAAAAAAAAAAATTAAAAATTTGAATTAAGAATAGTGTAAATAAGAAAAAATATTTTTTATTATAAAAAAGCGTGGGGTGCATGGTGTCAATAGTTATAAATATTTTATGGACAGATATGAGTAGAAGGATTATCATTTTGATAATATCTTAAAAAGCACCCCACGCTTTTTTTACAATAAAAAATATTTTTTTCTAATTTACACTATTCTTACTTCAAATTTTTAAAAATTTATTTTTTAGTCGGATTTTCTGTAAAAAGCGTATTTATATAAATATACTAGCGGACCCGACAGACGTTGTCCTGTACACACGTCTTTAATTTCATACTTTTTTTAATGAGCTGAAACAATCTGGACCGCTTTGATGAAAATTATTATTGAAAAGTTATTACTTTGTTAAATAAATAACAGCATCGTAAATGAAAACTTTAACTCATTTTAATGAAAGGTGAAAAAGCTTGCACTCAAAACATTTTATAACATATATATATTTTTTTTTTAATTTACAAAAACTTAATTTATCGTAATGCCATTGGATGTACAATATTTTTAGTTAGTCCATGAGGAGTATAAACAAACAAACTCGATGGTTTTCCAACTCTGGAACACGCAACGTACAATTGGCCGTGAGTAAAACACGGATTTTCTAAATCTAAGCCACAAAATGTCATCGTTTGACCTTGTGACTTATTTATAGTCATAGCATATGCCAAACGGATCGGAAATTGTAAGCGTTTAAATGGTATAGGTGAATCTGAAGGAATCATTGGGATCCGCGGTAAAAGTACAATTTCACCTTGGAATTTTCCAGATAAAATATTCGCTTCAATAATGTTGCCCATGATTTTTTTATAACTAATCGCGTGCCATTACAGAATCTCGGGGCATTTAAATTACGAAGCAAAATTATAGGTGAGCCAATCTTCAGTCGCAAATTATGTGGTGGCATTCCAGGTAAATGTAAAGAATTCAAAAAATCTACTGGATAGTTGACCACTTCGTCAGGATCAACAACGTTGTCAATTGATTTAAATGTAATTTCATTACCAGGCAATGACTGTTGTATTTTAAAATTGATGGCGTCTACATCTAAATTTTTTGCAGCTAAAATAGCTCGCTCTCGTAGCCATTCATGATTAGTATAGTTATATCTTAAATCTGGAAAGATACTATTTATTAATTCATCTTTGGTAGCCACCATGTTGCAAAAGTTCTCTGGAAATTTAATAAATTGGGTATCTTCATACAGTTGAATTTTACCGTTGCCAATGTCTAACAATTGTTCAGAGAATCCTGACGCTAATGGATCATTTTGTAGTTGAACGCGCATATTGATAGTAAGGCTCAATTTACTGACACTCCGCCATAGATAAGATACCTTCAAACATGCGTTTACTTCGTCTGCATATGTCGCACGTGGAATTACTGGCAATGTTTGCCTGAAATCACCAGACAGTAGCAGTAGAGCACCACCGAAAAGCCTAGTATTATCTTTGATATCCTTCAGGGACCTGTCGAGAGCTTCAAGCGAATGCTTGTGGGCCATTGTACATTCATCCCAAATAATAATTTTGCATTTTCTCAAAACTTCAGCCATGCCGGAATGCTTCTTTATGTTACACATTGCTTCGGGATTTGTATGAACATTCAAAGGTAACTTAAGTGCTGAATGCGCAGTCCGTCCACCATCAAGTAACGTCGCTGCAATGCCTGATGAAGCAATGGCCAATGCAATATGATTTTGTGATCGAATGCGCGCAAGTATCAGTGAGATGAGAAAGGTTTTACCAGTGCCACCTGGTGCATCCAAAAAAAAGAATCCACCTTGTTGTGCTGCAATTGATACGTTAATTTGATCATATACATTTCGTTGTTCAGCTGTAAGCAATTGTTCATTATTAGCAACAAAAGTAGCCAACGAAGTCTTATCAAACTGGTGTTCACGTTGAACATCACTGTTGATGATATCTACTGCTGGGCGGTTCGGCGCCGGCATGCCAAAATGGATGAGTGGCATGTTTGAAATAAGAATACAAATATCCTCAATCATTATTAAAGCCTCAATGTATATTTCTGCGGAGAATTGAATATCAGGATTTTGATTAGTAATTCTAATCCGATGCAAAATATCTTCACTCATTGAGTCTTTATATTTGTTCCAGAGATGCTTCAGACGGAAAACACGTTGTTAATATTATTGAAAATAATTGACGAATTTGTTGTGGAGATGAGCTCAGTGCTGCATCTGCAAGTGTGAGATCCCAATGGTTATCATCCTCCAATAAATGTAACTCACGACACGCATCGAAGAAAGTGTCGTATAAAATACCATTGACTTTTCGTAAATATTGGAAGGATGTCGGTCCAAGAACATTAACCAATAACAAACGCAAAAAAAACATTCGCGTTGCTTAGGATGAACTGTATATAGTCGACCTAAAGTATTTGTCATAAATATGTCGGCGAATCCTGGGACTGGAATCCCTCGTTTTCGTGGTTCCCAATTTTTCGATTGCTTATTCCATGTAAAAAATTTAGGAACATCAGTATACATTAATGTTTTTGCGAATTGACCAACAACATCTTGTCGATTACAAAGATTGAAAAATTCAGTAAGAGTTGTTTTTGGAGCCGTTAATGCTTGTTGTAGTGCAGTCTGTTCTGTAAAATAAACACGCTGTCCGTTTTCAAGATGCACAGCCAAATGTATAACTGCAGGATCCCTTTCATGTATAGGAAACGTAAAAATGCGCCAGACAGCTTCATTGCTACTTATGTATCGACCCATTTGATAACATGTTATTTCGTCATTGTCATTTACATTTTGAACAGCAAATATAGCTTTATCACTGCCCTTGTGAACGTACTTACAAATGTATTTGATAGATTTCACCGAACTGCACAGTTCAACGTTTATGTGCGCTTTATAGGTTTTGCATAGTAATGGCGAATATGGAACCACCCACCGATTATCAATATCTACTCTTACACCGTTTGACAGTCGCAATTCATACGATTGACCGCCATTGTCTACGTCTCTGCGCCGGTAAGATGGATAACCGTCAATATTGGTGATAGTATCAGTTTGACATGGTTTTGGAAAACGTTTCGTACATTTTCCATCATTCATGCATGGTGACATCATGTTTAGAGTACCGCATGGACCATGAATCATATTAGTAGTAACAATGTCAAACAGTTCTTGATCAACATTCGGATCTGGAATTTCCGCTGAAATAATTTTGTCAATTTCTTCTGGGCGTACTTTATCCACCAACCAAATCAAAATATGCGCATGAGGTAAACCTCGTTTTTGCCACTCAACAGAGTAAAGCCAACAACGTGTTTCACCAAATACCGAGTAATGTGTGATCAAATTCATCAAAGATTTTAATTTTTGTTTAAAGACACGCGCAGTGATATCGTGGCGATGCATCGATGTTTGACCTGACAACAGCAAGTTTTTGATTTCATCCCAATTTGGATTACATGTAAATGTGATAAAAAGATCTGGTCGACCGTATGCACGTACGTATGTCATAGCGTCTTGAATATATTCTTGCATATGACGCGGACTACCAATATATGATGATGGGAGAATATATGTGGTATCGATGTTGTTAATGACGTTTGTTGCATCTACATTACCGATTACTGCATCACGCAAATGAATATACTCTTCAGCTCGAAGTTTTGCTTGATTGAATTTTATATACCTTAATCTTTCACTTTCAATTTTTACATACATATCGACGATGTACTGATGAAATAGCTGTCTACAGCGGAGAATATTATTATCTTCATTAGCACGAATCATTAACCGATATGCGTAGAAATTCATGGCACTAACTTTCATGGTCAGTTCTTCACCTGTAAATAAATATAATTATGAGATAAACAAAAATTAATTATTCAAAAAAAAAATTGTAAGATAATCTATAAGTTGTACCTGTGGTTGGATTCCGTTGTTTAATATTTAAATGATATCCGTCTTCTCCTTCCCAAAATATTAACGGATACTGCAAAGCATCGTAAGAACGATGATTGTCTTGAATTATTTGCATCGTATTATCTCTGCGTTGTATGCGAATGTCTCTACGTTCACATGGGTCACCAGCCATAACAACTGCCACTTCATTAATGGTTGGAACATTATATGTGCTTGCGTGCTCTCCATAGGGTACTTTGTCTGCTTTAATAACAATGACATAGTTATCGTTTTGCAGTCTGTTAGAAAGAGTCTTGAACAATTGTACTAATTGGTTATGGTTTTGCAAAAACCTTTCCAAAATATCCACAATTTCTCGTTCCTCCATCTGTTCTATATGGTTGTAAACGCAGCGTGTATGTGATTGTTGCTCTTCATTCCCCATAAAATAAATTTGTAAAAATTTTGGATCGGCATCAGGCATTGGAAGTAACGAACCAATTTGGTGATATACTTGGCCTTGAATTTTGAATGTGGATTCAAAATTACGGCCATCTTCATTATGAATAATTTTTGTTGCTGCAAATGATGTCATTTGGAAGCATGAATTTAATTTACGAATTTTCCGTAAAAATAATTTCGATTGAGATGTGATTCCAGCTAAAAGCGTTTTTAAAGGTTCTGGTGGTGGTTTTAGCGGTGGCAGTGATATTTTTCCAGATGCGCAACATAAACCAGCTGATTCACCTTTGTACTTGAAAGCATGACAATGTTGACACTCTTTGTTCATACTACCAATCGTGATCAATGCATGTGATGAATAATCTATTTCAGGATCATATTCAAACGCGAGACGATTAAGTGATGCTCGTGCCAATGCTCGATTATCTTGTACTCGCTGTTGGTTACGTTCTCTATGTGCGTTGGTCGCTCGTTGACGTGCCTCTCGTTGTCTTAATGTATTAGCACGAAGACGTTGAGCACGTTGCTCTAAATTTTCATTTGCACGTGTACATGCAGCTCGATCTCTTAAATTTACATTATCCATAGAATGTTCTTCTACTGTTCTATTCAATCGATGATCATGAACTAATTGTGCGTGCTGAGTACGTCGACCAATATTTCTTGCTCTTCCACGAAGACGTGGCATTTTTCTACAAAAATAAAATATTGCAAAATAATATACAATGAATATGAGTTACTTATTGATAATGAATTTTTAATTAATTAACTCAAAAGATTTATTATGACAAATTTTAGATAAAGAACATGTAATCGCATTTTGTGAGTTTTTTTATTTAATATCTCCAAAAATGAATTAATTGTCAATAAAAATAATTAAAAAAATTCAATCCACTAACTACACAAATAAACTTGAAGGTTATGTTGGTTGTTAATAAACGCACGTGTAAATTAAAAAAGATAATTTATAAAAAATATACTCACTTCGATTCCGCACTAAATTTACAAAATGTATAAGTTCTTTATATACACTTCAGAACTCTTCGAAAACTAATTACATTAAATATTTTAATTAGCAACTTCACTTGAATAACACAATTATAACACAAAATAACGAAATACTTTTTCAAATTGATCGTAGCACTATCTGTCGGGACAAACTAAAATTAAAATAGAATAATATTGAATGCGATGATAGCGCCATCCGTCGAATCTGATGTAAAACATTCCAAAATCAAAAACTCCTTACAAATAAAAATTAATTAAAAAAACATCTGAATTCACAAAATTATTTATACACACTTCAAAACTCTTTAAAAAATAATTACATTTAATATTTTAATCAGCACATGAATTGAATAACAAATTTTTTTTTCAAATTAATCGTAGCACCATCTGTCGGGACATACTAAAATTGAAATAGAATAATATTGAATGCGATGATAGCGCCGTCCGCCGGATCTAATGTAAAACATTCCAAAATCAACAACTCCTTATAAATAAGAAATTAATTGAAAAAACATTTTCCAGTAGACCAAATTGTAAATCTAAACCATTCTCGAATCTCCACGAACACACACAAAAAAATTCATCAAAATCGGTCCAGTCGTTTAGGAGGAGTTCAGTCACATACACACGCACACAAGAAATATATATATTAAGATAAACTATTATTTATTTTTCATTTTTTGGTCGAATTTTTTGTAGGAACATTTTAAATGTATCGAGTTTCTTCATTCAATTCATTCATCTTAACGGTACGAAAAACAATTGAAAATCACACATTTTCTTGATTTGAATTTGGAATTATGTTCTTTAAAATTTAAACTTTCAATGATACCAAAACCAGCCAGATACAAATAGTATAGCCAAAGAGATTTTATTACAAGTTCATACATACTATAATGCGAAAAGACTTTTTCCCTAACCTAATATTATGTATTATTAGTATGTATTGGTAACACTGCGGATATACAACTGCTGTATATTTATGCAATATTTACATGAACAACGTGCAGCTGGCCGAAAATATAATTCAAAATTCAAAACCATTTTTTCAGTTTAGGCCCTCGGAGGGTACTTATGAAGGTCAAATTTAAAGTTACTGAAGCTACTACCGGTTCGGAAGTCAGCCTTCAACTGAGAAGAACCGGCAAGAAACTCAGCAAGGTTACATTCTTTTTTATGTTTTATTAAATATTTTTTATATAAATTGTATCAATTTTGAGTTTTTGGCTATTTTATAATATCTATTTTATATTTAACAATTACAAAATACTTATATAATAAATAAGTAACATTCAAAAACAAAACAAAAAAAAAAGAATTAACAAGACTACAAAATAGAAAACAACAATATTACTTACTAAATAAGAGGTGCACTGTGCAGAGAGTAGTTAATTCCATACATTTTTATCTTCAATATAATGAATTACCTTGTAATAGAGTAGTAGAGCTCTTAGTGCAGAGTTCGTCCGGGGAAGTACTACCACCTTACCCATTTCCGCCGTGAAGCAGTAATGCAATTGTATTACTGTGTTTCGGTTAGAAAGGTAAGGGGGCCGGTGAAATTACAGGCACATGAGACTTAACAACTTCACGTCTCAGGGTCGACAACGCATTGGCGATGCTCCTAGTGTTGCAAATGTCCATAGGCGGCGGTGACCACTTACCACCAGGTGGACCGTCTGCTTGTTTGTCGGCCCAAGTGGCATAAAAAAAAAAAAACGCTTTTTCTTTCCAAACTTTCCTAATATAATTTTTAAATTTATGATCAGACATTTTCGTTACTGACAGCGGTATTTTATTTTAAAATCTAACACAATTACCAAGAAATGACTTGTTTACTTTAGTTAGTCTGAAGTATGGAACAACTAACTTCTCCCTTTGTCTTGTATTAATATTATGGATATCCAATTACATTATATTTTCATAAATATATAATGAAGGTAATGTGATTATATTTATTTCCCTAAATAAATCTCTTTATGATTCACGGGGACCCATACTGTAAATTGCACGAATTGCTCTTTTTTGCATAATAAATATTGATTCTATATCCGCTGCTGCTCCCCAAAATAAAATACCATAGGACAAGAGGCTAAGAAAATATCCAAAATAAACTAATTTGGCCGTCTCAACATTGGTCAATTGTTTAATTTTCCTAACAGCAAATGCAGCCGAATTTAATTTAGCAGCTAGATTATCAACCTGAGGGCCCCACTGCAATTTATTGTCTAATGTAAGACCCAAAAATACTGTTTTATTGACAAGATCATAATGGGTCCCATCTATTATTATTTGGCTATCTACTTGTGCTACATTCGGTAAAGAAAACCTTAAGCATTTAGTTTTCTTTGAATTTAGTAATAGATTATTTGTAGCAAACCACCCGCAGACAATTGACATAGTATGATTTACTTTAATTAGATCCTTGTCTTTTCTATCAACTTTAAAAATTAATGATGTATCATCAGCACACAAGGCAATATCTGTGTGTAATGTTACATTTCATTACAATGAATATTCTGACAGTGCCGTCACAATTCATTTATGAGTATGTATGTTCGTAAAAATATAAATCTATTTTCTAAAATTAGCGACTCTCATAGAATTAACACTAGAAACAAGCACAAACTCGTAGTACCTGTAACTCGTCTCAGTAAAGTAAAAAAATCTTTTAAAGGGCAATGTAAATGTTTCTTTAATAAACTACCTAAAAACATACAAGAATTATCTGTGCATAAATTTAAAATGGTGGTAAAGAATACTTTATATCAAAAGGAATTTTACAGTATATCTGATTATTCAGTTACAGACTGAGTAATGTATGTACACACGTACTCGTATGTTCCCTGTATTGTCTCCCCGAAAATTTATTGATATTGATCTCGTAAATAGTATATTATATATATAAAAGTATTATCCAAAGTATTGTTTCTTCGAAGTATATCTTTTACTTAACTTTAAGATTTACATGTTGTATAATGTTTTGTTAACAGTGTATTGTGTGTTTTTGTCAATGTAAACTCAATATGTGTAGTATTGTCAAAAACCTTTGTGGTTTTTAAATGCTACTATGTAATCATTATTTTATTGTTATTTTTGAGCCTGTAATAAAGGAATAAAAAAAAATTTAGAAGATAATAATCTTTGGCAATGAATTTCTCGCCTGACAAGCTACCCATTTAAGTATTTTTATAAGTGAATTAATAAATTTATATTCTATTCTAATGTACCTAATACGTAGGCTATTACTTTTACGATGTGAGTGTAACGAACATGTTATACTCACATTTTGTGTGTATTTTTAAATTCAATATTCCTATTTTGATGTTAACAAGCTTAAGTTAGTCATGCTCCTTTAATTGTAGTGTCACGAATTTGAGGTGTTTTTTCGGGTGCTATAAATAAAAAACAAAAAATATTTTTAGCATCAATTTTTTTATCAGGCGTTTATTATTGTTTTAGGAATACAAAAAAAAAATAAAGTAAAAAAAATACAAAACTGAAAAAGTTATATGGTGTTGAAGTGGGGGGTAGAAAAAAAATGGCGCGCCAATCTTGTCACGATTGCGAACTTTATAATTATCTAAAACAAAAAAATAAAAAAGATTATTAATTTATATAAATGCTGCTATCGTACTAACTAAGAAAAAGTGGAAAAAAATGTTTTTTTTGCTCAATTACGGCTGTCCGAAAAAATTATAAATTTTTTGCAATTTTTTTGGACCTTTCTGAATTTTTTAAAATTAGTAAAAAAAAAAATTTTGTTATAATAATAGTTAGTACGATAGAGACATGTATTGAAAAGGCTCACACCAAATTTCAAGTAAATCGGTTCAGTAGAACTTGAGAAATCATGTCAAACGTTTTGAAAAATGTATTTTCGAGAAAAACGCGTTTAAAGTTTTGGGTAAAATTACGCTCGCCTGACACCGACGGTGTCAACCATAAAATGACATTTCTTCAATCCGCGATTCCTTCTCCATACATGGGGCCTTCCTCTTCTTAAAACAAAAGCATTTTCCGAAAATCGATTTTTTCAAATTTCTACACTAGAATACCCCCTTAAATGCCTTTGCTTGCGGCGGCGTTGTGTGGCGGGTCGCTCACTTCCCTACAGTATGGCGAGGAGGGCGATGGCTGCCACATGCGTCATGCTTGTGAACAGGTGCTGCTTGTGGGGCTGGTCAGCTTTAGTTTGTTTGTATTTTTTTTTATTATTAGATATTCATATTATTATTGTTTAATAATTCTTCACTTCTGCGATACAACACAGGTTTTGTCAGTGAGACTAATGAGTTTTTAAAAAGAGTAATTGCTGAGTTTATTGTCGGCTCTTCTCAGTAAAAAACAACCTTCCGAACCGGTATTAGAGTCTGACTATTCATAAGTGCTTGTAAAGGCCTATTTGAATAAAAATATTTGAATTTGAAATTTGTACGAAACCCTTGGCGCACGAGCCAGACACGCGCTTGCTCGTTTTCGTTTAATAATTCAGGATTATGAAAAATGTTTCTTTAAGAGTTTATATTAAAACTACGGTTAAAGTTATTAATTATTGTATGCCAGGGACATCATACAAACAAATAGTAGATAACATTTTGCATACAAAGTTTGATGAACAAACCATAATAATAATTTTAATTGGCAATACTATAAATATAAGTAAAAATGATTTGATAAATGGTCTCAGCTCATTATCAAAATTAGAGGTAATGAAAATAATGTTTGCTTCAAACTACTCAGATATGGAGAATAACTATATTCGGCATTTAAATAACCATATGCATAATGTTACATGTCATAGTGTTAATTTTATTTATTTTGATACCAACAAGTTTGTTAGTAATTTAAAATTGAAACAGGATACACTGTTTATTCCAAAAAAACTTAAAAAATTCATTTCATCACTTGTAGCATATAATATTAAACGACAAGCCTTGAAGACGATCCGCGTGAAGGACGTCCAAAAAGCGCATCAACACCAGAAATCATAGCCAAAATACAGGATATGGTTTTGGAAAATCGTCGATTGACTGAGCGAGATTTAGTAGAGGCTCTACACATCTCATTAGGCAGTGTGAGCCATATTTTAAGTGAAATTTAGGGTTTTAGAAAGCTGTGTGCACAATGGGTGCCGCATTCGCTAACAATGGAACAAAAACACATTCGAATGCGACTTTCTCAGCAACATTTCGACAGGCCAGTTGGCTTGGTGGTTAACGCTCTGACTGCCAAACCGAAGGTCGCGGGTTCGATTCCCATCCAGGACAAACATTTTGTGTGCATGAACATGTCTGTTTGTTCTGTGTCTGGGTGTAAATATCTATATAAGTATGTATTTAGAAAAAAACAGTATATATGTAGTATATCAGTTATCTGGTTTCCATAGTACAAGCTCTGCTTAGTTTGGGACCAGATAGCCGTGTGTAACGAATGTCCCAGGATATTAGTCCCAGGATATTTGGAGCATCATGATCCTGAATCAAAACAAGAGGCTAAAGAGTGGTGTGAACCTGGTTGTTCGGCTTCGAAACGAGTTCGTGTCCGGAAATCGGCTAAGAAGGTTATATGATCAGTTTTTTGGGATGCGAAAGGAATTTTGTTTGTGGATTACTTGCAAACTGGTAAAACAATAATTTTCTGAATATTATTGCAACCTTTTGGACCAGTTGAAGGAAAAAAATCGTGAAAAAAGACTCGGTTTGCAGAAAAAGAAAATCCTTTTTCTTCAGGACAATGCACCGTGTCACAAGAGCATTTTGACAATGGCTAAAATCCATGAATTAAAGTTCGAATTGTTGGAGCATCCACCGTATTCACCAGAATTGGCCCCCAGTGACTTCCATTTGTTTCCAGAACTCAAAAAATCTATGCGTGGCAAGCGTTTTTCATCAAATGAAGAAGTCATAATGGCTGTTAAAGCGTAATTTTCAGACCTTCCGGATTCTCACTTCATGGATGGAATGCACACATTAGAGGATCGTTGGAGCAAGTGTATTCATGTTCAGGGAGATTATACTGAATAATAAAGTGTATTTTGAACCATAAAATTGTGTTTTTCTTATCGAATGACAAAACTTATTGAACAACCTGTTATGTGTATCTGTTATGTGTTGAGCCCAATGTCTTGTATGAAGGTTTATTGTCTGGGATTTGCGATAATTTTAATAGAGCCTGTCCTACTAAAAAAGTGAAGATAAATAGTAAAATGGGATTTAGTGACTGGCCCTGCTCTTACTAAAGGTATTCGTAAGAGCACGGATAGGTTGTATGAACTTTATCATTTAAAATATCTAAGTCATAACGAGGAATTTCATAAATATGTTAGAAACTTTTCAAAAACTTTAAAGTTACTGTGTATTCAAGCTAAATCTTACTTTATATGTTATAAAATAGGTAATGCGAATAATAGAATAAAGACAGTCTGGAATGTCATTAATACGGAAACTGGTAAAGTTAGAACTAATAATGAACAGGTATTTCTTAAAATTAATATAATATTTTTGAAAAACTGCTGCTTAATCAAATGTCAGGTCACTTTACTAAGCATAAGGTATTGCATGGTCATCAGTTCGGTTTCACGAAGGGAAAATCTAAATCTGATGCGGCAGCAATATTGCTAAGACACATTTATGGCGCATGGGAGGATTTACAGGATGCGATTGGCATTTTTTGTGATCTGTCCAAGGCTTTAGATTGCGTTGTTCACCGTACACTACTTCTAAAACTTGACTACTACGGCATTCGAGGAACTGCCCATGATCTTGTTTTAACTTATTTATCAAATCGTCGACAAAAGGTAGGGATTACTGGAAAAACGTCCAAGGGCTCTGTAGTCGAAAAGGGGGTACCCCAGGGTTAAATTTTAGGTCCATTTTTGTTTTTAGTACATATAAGCGATTTGCCATATGTTGTAAATTACCTCACAGATATTGTCTTGTTTGCTGATGATACATAATAAAATGTATAGTTGATAAAAAGGATAAAGATCTAACTAAAGTCAATCATACTATGTCAATTATCTGTGGGTGGTTTACTACAAATAATCTATTACTAAATTCAAAGAAAACTAAATGCTTAAGGTTTTCTTTACCGAATGTAGCACAATTAGATAGCCAAACAATAATAAATGGGAGCCATGTTGATGTTGTCAATAAAACGGTATTTTTGGGTCTTACATTAGACAATAAATTGCAGTGGGGACCTCAGGTTGATACTCTAGCTGCTAAATTAAGTTCGGCTGCATTTGCTGTTAGGAAAATTAAACAATAGACGAATTGAGTTGGCCAAGTTGAGACGGCCAAATTAGTTTATTTTCCATATTTTCATAGCCTCTTGTCCCATGGTATTTTGTTTTGGGGAGCAACAGCGGATATAGAATCAATATTTATTATACAAAAAAGAGCAATTCCTGCAATTTACAGTATGGGTCCCCGTTAATCATTAAGAGATTAATTTAGGGAAATAAATATAATGACATTACCTTCACTATATATTTATGAAAATATATTGTTTATACGTAGAAACATAGGAATGTTTGAGTCAAAATTGGATATCCATAATATTAATACAAGACAAAGGGAGAAATTAGTTGTTCCATACTTTAGACTAACAAAAGTAAACAAGTCGTTTGTTCGATTTTATAATAAGACACCGCTCTCAGTAACCAAAATGTCTGATCATAAATTTAAAAATATATTAGGAACGTTTTGAAAGAAAAAGCGCAGCTATTGCAAGGTAGTGCACCTCTAATTTTTGTGTTTAAGTTGTAAGTAATTATTGTTATTTTCTATTTTGTAGTCTCGTCATTTCTTTTTTTTTGTTTTGTTTTTGAATGTTACCTATATTAAGTATTATGTAATTGTTAATAGTAAGTTTCATCCAAATCCTTGAGGTAATTTTTCGCGAAGGCGTAACAAACATCCACACTCACAAAGTTTCGTTTTTATATTTGCAGAAGTAAGATAGGATATTTAAAGAATGATTATTAAGTCATTCCGTTATTACTATGTTGCCGTAAGCCAGTTCGTTTGTGAAATTACGAGAAATGTAATGAAATGATTCGGACGTGAGTGTATGCGACAGAGAGACCGTCGCCGCCAGCCCAAGTGCGCCTCCACACTACCAAGCACGTCTTTTGAATTACCATAGTATGTTACGCCAACGCTCTCGCTTGCTTCTTCTACATTAACACAGTGTTATATATGTATATTGACATACAGTTAAGGTTTGGAAACGAGGGGAAAATTACATTATGTGCCTTGAAAAAATATGACTGAATTGCTAACTTTTGCTTGGTAATTTCATCTGAGCTTCGATAACAATGTCTTTGATGTCTTGTCCCACTTTTCCATTGACCATTATGGGCAAGTGCTCAGAGCCCCGCAATCCATCGATGTACTTTCTTCTATTCCAGATGACCATCCGATAACCGATTTTATCGAAGGATTAAAATACTTACTCCATAAGTCAGAGAGATATTTGAGTAGTAGCTCTTAGTGCAGAGTTCGTCCTGGGAAGTACCTTACCCATTTTCGCAGTGAAGCAGTAGTACACCTGTATTACTGTTTCGGTTACAGGCACATGAGACTTAACAATTTCACGTCTCAGGGTCGACAACGCACTGGCGATACCCTGGTGTTGCAAATGTCTATAGGCGGCGGTGACCACTTATT
Source organism: Habrosyne pyritoides (assembly GCA_907165245.1). NCBI lineage: Eukaryota > Metazoa > Arthropoda > Insecta > Lepidoptera > Drepanidae > Habrosyne > Habrosyne pyritoides. The sequence continues at coordinate 15,802,771 of OU015588.1, read as the reverse complement.
ATTACAAAATTGAGTCGTATTGTAGTACGGATCAAACCAATATACTGCCTTATGCTAATACCTATAGCTAAGTCTTATTTGTGAAATATATACTCAGCCATTTGCGCACCAGGTACACCGCCACAAGGACAGGTCGCGGGGGCGAACAGTATTCCCGAAAACCTCTGAAGAACCCCATATAAACATAACATATAGGTAGGTATAGGATCAATCGTCTTGCATTTTTGGTAAAATACAACTAAAACTCTGTCAATCATAACTCTTGAGCTGACATAGTGGCCGGATGGACACCTTCCCTTAAAGTCCTGAAAGATTGTAAATCAAAGAGAGATAGGTACTAATGGAAAAAAGTATTCTCTTTCATTGATTTTATTCAGTGCTAGTTGTAAGCACTCTGGTAATACCAATTATAATAGGCAGAATAGGCAGAATGTATATCAGATCACTGTTAAGTGGCCGAACACAGGTAGTAGGTATATATAGGTACCCTAAGTGTGTACTTGAAGTTGTATAGTAATAGAGGAGAGGTTTGTGTACCTACCTAACTGTGCTAAGTCTAGGTTCGTATGTTTATGGGGTCGTAATGAGGCACAGACTATAAGTTAATAATGCTTTTATATTAAATCTCAGATTTTATTATTCTAAAATTAGATTAAGTGAGTTAAGTCAATAACTTTATACGAGAATAAAGATAAAATCGTCTCAAGTGAATAATTCAGTATGAAACGGTGCAAAAGAGACAACAGCTCCGGGAGGAGGTCCGGTCCGGGTGTCGAGTGGAGTGGAGCGGAGCCGGGCCGCGGCCGGGGCTGGCTGGGGTCAGGCGTGTCGACGTCTTCTGTTGCGTAAGCGGCGGGTGGAGGCGCGGGGCCGCGGGAGGGGCACGCGGGGGGCGCCGCGCGGCTCGGCTGCGCCCGCGGCCGCGGTGGCGCCCGCGGACTCGCGCGCTATCGATCGCCGCGCGCACGCGCTGCCTCGCGTATCGTATCGCTCTCATCGATCCTCCGTCGAACCGTATCTACGTCCTGACCGCACATTATGTACCCCGGGGAGTGCTCCTCGGTCATGTCCCCGATCTCTGTCTCGCACGCCCTGTCCTGTGCCGGCCTTCAGTGAGACGCCGCCCGCTATGGAGGATCCCATGGCCGCCCCCAAGCACGAGTATCATTTTGGTAAGTCAACAAAACTAGTAACACGACGTACAGCTTCTGCACGACTCGGAGCCAGAGCGACTTTCCTAAACACATGCCAACAAAATCTACTACCAACTTTCACATTTAAATGACATCGATCATTTCGATTCTTTACAAAGGGATGCTGGGCCACGTAATATATACCTACGTTATTATATTCTTTTTGGGATCATATGGCAAAAAATTTACTCCTAGACATGCAATTTTAAGAATATCGTTCAGTTCAGAGCTGTATTCGTAAACATAAAAAATGTGTTGAAGACATTTTGACAATTTAGTCCTCTATATTTTTAAAGAACCATTTTATCATATTGCACGCGCTAAACTCGCCGTCACCTAACATAGACAGGGGAATCGTCAAATTATTATATTAGTACACAGTTTGTCACTAACAGTGTCTGAGTACAATGGCCAAGACAGACATGACGAAAGATTACATAAACTCAAAAAATAGTTATTTGTTATACAAGAGTGCAAAGTTGCTTTTTACCCGCATGCTCAATTTTGATGACCGAGCAAGCGAAGGATCTAAAGAGCACAAGGTAAAAATCTTTGCACTCGAGTGCAACACGTAAGTTTTCATCCCACCTCAGCGAGGAAATAACTAAATCCAAAGAAAAATAAAATGGCGCGCGCAAAGCAAATAAATAAAAGTACACCTAGAAGGTTCCGAGTCTGAGTTTATAACAAATTAAATAGGTTGTATGATAAATTCGGCACCATGGAGGTAGAAGTAAATAGGTTTAATGATGTTTTGAATTCACAAACACACGTGACTGAGTGCTATATATGTTCTAAATTCAATTTACTTTATCTCTCTAGAGGATAAAAACGGCTTTTGCACTCAGTTATCGAAGAGCAAAATACTTTTTCCGAGATGGGGGGATGAAAAAAATCTCATTGCTCAGAATATAACCTCTCCTCTTATATTCTACAAAGACTATAATAAAACTGTAGAACTATCGTGTCTGTACCTGCATTGAAAGATGATTCCTAAAAATAGATAACGGTTGATCAAGGAGTTTACCATAATCCAATAAGACCCTTTTTAAAACATAGTCCGTCTGTCTATTTGACCACGTAATATTTCGTACTATTACTAATTAATAAAAAAGATAATTACCCCAATGAAAAGCTATCACGCGTACGAAGTCGCAGGTCACCGCTAGTAACAAATAAAATAATGTAACCGAGCACCCAAGAGATTGTTGCAGGGTGGCAGTGGTGATATTTTTCCATGAGGCGAGCCGTCAGTTTTTTTGTTACCTTAGTTTAAAAAAAACCCGATCGGTAGGTAAGTTGCAATAAATAAATTGACTGAAGCATGATAGACGAATAATCTAGAAACGTAAAGGATAGAACAGAAGAATAATATGCAAATGCTTTCAGAAAGTACTTCACTAACGTTAGTAATAAATAATAATAAATATCCTGGGACATTCTTTATACACGGCCATCTGGTCTCAAACTAAGCAAAGTTTGTACTATGGAAACCAGATAACTGATATACTACATATACTATTTTTTGTTCGAAATACATACTTATATAGATGGTTATGTAACGGTTTGGCGACATTGTTTTACAGTAGTGGACCTTCTGATTAGAAGAGAAACCCTTCGCCGCCTCGGTCTGGCTGTCCTTGTGCGAGTCTGAACATGCAGCCCCTAGCGGACTTCATACATTCATGAAATAGTCAAGCTGTCCAAATTCTTAGCAGTTAAACAATTTCCTCACTGTTATCGATATTTTCATGATCATTTGCCATTGCCTGCCCGGCCCATCGCCATTCTATCCAATAAAAAAAATGTATAAAAGATTATAAAAGCAAACAATTACATACTATCGGATTATCAAAAGTATTTGTTACAATTCCAAATTCAAAACCATTTACCTATTCAGTCTAGGCCTTCGGAAGGCACTTATGAAGGTCAAAGATAAAGTTACTGAAGCTACAACCGATTCGGATGACAGCCTTCAACTGAGAAGAACCGGCGAGAAACACAGCAAGGTTACATTATATTTTTTTAAATATTTTTTATATGAATTTTATAATATCAATTTTATATATTTTTATATTTAACAATTACAAAATACTTAATATAGGTCACATAAAAAAAAAATAAAATAACAAGACTAGAAAATAACAATAATTACTTACAACCAAAACAAGAAAATTAGAGGTGCACTGTGCACACAGTAGCTATTTCAATACATTTTTATCTTCAATATAATGAACTATGTATAATGTCTTACATATTCCGATAAATATTAGTCCTATAAACGAGCAGGATCTGTGCCCTGAGCACGAACATCTATCGGCAGTCGGCACCGTCATGGTATGCCCGGTGTTCAATTTTCTATATAAACCAGCTTTTGGCGCACGCGATACGACAACGCTACGCTTGCGATAGATGCTCGCGCACCAAGCTCCGATTGCATACACTTAACAAAGAAAAGAAAGACAAGTTCAAAAGGAAGCTTTTGCTGAGAAGGGAATAGTCATGGTTTTGAATGTCGTGGTTAAGATCGTGGCTTCCGATCTGCAGTAAAGCTTAAGCTTTCGCTGGAGAAAAGCATCGTGAGGAAACAATAGCGCAGTAGCAGGATGAGGTACCTATCATGACTAGGTGCAGGAGCTAGGAGAACTGCCTTCTTAGCTCGGATTCATTCGTCGGTGTATTGGTATTTGAGTCTTCTATTGAGACCCGCCAGAAGCAGTCGCCAGGATCCATCTTCTCAAAAATGTATCATAATAATGTGGCCTCAATTACTTAACAAGCATATTTAGGCCAAAGTAAAACGCTGCCAAGTCATGCAGCCATTTCAAGTTTTCAGAGAACTCACAGAATTAATGTTTTTCGTACTATTGACGACCCTGAGTGATGGTTGTATATAAGTTAAATATATGACACGTATTATATGTGGTCGTGGGTTGGACCCTACCCAGGAGAAACATTTATTCATCTACACTTATATCGTTTACCTGTATTTTCTTTTAGTTCCACAAGAGCCACAAACAGTCCAAAGCAAACGGTCCACCTGATGGTAAGTGGTCACCGCCGACTATGGACATTTGCAACACCAGGGGCTTCGCCAATGCGTTGCCGTCTGAAGTGAAATTGTTTAGTCTCGTGTGTCTATAAATTCGCCCTCCTTACCTTTCTCACCGAAAACAGTAATACAAGCACTGTACTACAGTAGGTACTACTACTTCAAGGCGGAAATGGTTACAGTGGTCGTATTTCCTCGAACGAACTAAGAGGTTTAATACTCTAGAAATGTTGGATGGTGTAGTACAGAGAAAGAGAGAGCCGTGGGTGAAGATTGTCGCAGATTATTTATTAATTAAATTGTAATTTATTCGTGAAAATATTTTAGCCACACCGTCAATACCGATAGGTGATAATAAGAGTAGGACAGGGAACTAGCGAAACGACCTTATAATGGCCACGTAATGTGTTCACCTTATTACTCTGTGACACTGGAACAAGCACGAAAACGCAATTGTTTGTTCGGATCGTACATGGGTTTATTACGAGCTAGTGGCGAGGTTTAACGCGCGAGAGGCAGTTTACAGCGCGCGAGCGCAGGCGTCGCGACGCAGGCCGCGAGGCGCAAGTGTGCCGGCGAGCCGCGCGAGCTGCGACCGTGGCCGGGCGGCGGACGGCACACATCACCACAGCGACCCGCGAGCCGCTTACGACCTTACTTTAGATGGTTCTTATCGCCGTTCGCGAGTACACAATTTTTATATTCCGTGCGCCAGTTGGAGTTCATGAAGTCGATTCGCTTTCCCGAGCGTAGCCCGCATCCGGGCGCAGCGCGGCATCGTGGCGGCTTCGGCCGGGGCCCGGAGCCCCGCGCTCGGGCTCGGCGGCTTGGCGGCTCGGCGGCTCGGTAGGGCGCGGGCGCTGCGAGACACGCGGGAGTCGTAGCTCTTTTATCATCCAGCGATTAGATAAAGCGAAATCGCTGAAACTCAACGAGCGGCAGTAGGCTCGCGCGCGCTCTCCTCGGCTGGCGCGCCTTCCGCGGCCGCTCGGCGAGGCTCGCTCCCGGGCCGCCGCGCGCCGGGCGACGCGTTTCCTTGTTATTGTTAGCGTGTGTTGACCGCCGCCCGGTGACCCGCTTTCGGCCGCTACACCTGCCCTCCGAGTACACATGCAGGAACGGAATAGTTTACGGCTAAACCGAATGTGAATGACAAATAATCAAGCTGTGCATTCGAGTGATACAGGATGCACTCCCGAAAAATGATCAGTGCCAGAATTTTTATTGTAAAGTAAGTAACGTTTTAAGTAGATGCTGCGTTTGATAACCAGCGCGATGGTTAAGACTGCGTAAGTATTAATATAGAGTTGGCAGACGAAGGAGCAGGCAGACGAGTGCGCTGGCGTGGCGTGGCGTGGGGCGTGGGGGCGCGGGCGCTTCCGGTGCACGCTGATAACGCACAGCACGCAAACTGTACCACTGTCGCTTATGACTAAAACTTTACAATAATAAACAGATATCGGAATAACGGAAGTATGCTAGGATTCACTCTTTTGTACGCAGGCCTGAGTTAAAGAATATAATCGAAACTCACCGATATGAAATTTATCAGTTACAAATAACCCTACCACTGGTTAGGAATACGGTACTTCTGTAAGGTACGGTATTTGATTGAACGGACGGCCGTTATCTGTATTTAGTTCTCCTTCCGCTAAAACAAATAAAATTGGCGTGAAGTAGGTTACTCGGTATACCCTTTCATTAAATACCTACCCATGACATGAAAGTGGCTTATGCATGAACAATTGACCATCTTATCACGTCCACCATATTGGAATTAGAATGACGTCACTTAGCTAATCGTGCGATGTCAAAAACACAAAACAAAAACGATTGAGTGTGCTAAATTTCAGCACGATAGGATAAATGGGGACCTGGTTAACAAGCCAGGATCGGAATCCAGACCTACCCACGTTACACATTATACGTTCAAAGAATATCCCAGTACGAAGGATCTATTGTCAAGTCACGATGGAGACGGTTAGCAGTTACCGAGAGATCAGGAAGCACTTAAAAGTAAATTTGCGCGCGCGAAATTTGAGAGCATTACATACGGCATTCGTAGAAACGGTTATTTTAAGTTTGTTTTTCAAAAACACTTGCTTGCGTGGCGACATGGGTTTATTAATACCTAAACTATGTCATACCTGCAAGCTAGGTTTTATGTGCGAATAAACAAGCAGGTATATTTTTAATTGGTCAGTTCCTATATAGGTAGAGGAAAAATGTGCAATAAACTAACTGCTATTTTTTTCCTTAAATGGTTTCTCTGTGGTCTGCACGTGAAGGACTCAGGGTGAAGGGTACTCGGAGTACACCAGAGGTTAGCCGGTTTCAACCAAGGGAACTTGCCAGTGATTCGGTGATAACAGTTAAACTTGAGAGCCGATAATATGGGATGTTGATGGAAAGCACGAAGGCGATGGCTTGCGACCGATGCACGTCCGCAACGTCGAAGCCAGGGTAAAGACAAGAAGTATCAAATCTATTTATTTAAATCCTTATGCCGTTCTAAGGTGCGAAGTCCTGCCAAATACCAACGCAATGAACACTAACTAGTCAAGGTCCGAAACTAGCCAAGTTCCGATATCAATACGCATATGGCTCAGTTTAGAACGATGAGACAGATGAGTGGTTTGATTTCCCAGGAGATGATAGTAATGAGAAATGAGTTTGTCACAGGAAATAAAAAAGGTTCAAAAAGTGGGATAGCATGGTTCGGCTAGTGCTACTAATATTATAATTGTGGAAGTTTTCGAGGGTGGATGGATGGAAGTTAGTTATTGTTACTCTTTCACGCAAAATTACTAAGCTGATTTGGATGGAAGTAGGCAAACACCTATATAGTTTAAAGCCTGGAGAACATCCCTGGAGAAGCGGGAGAAACAGTGTTCAAATCCATCCTCACAATCTTTCGGATGTATAATATTAGTAGGATATTCTTTGGTTCGATTATGAAATGACCAGAGGATCATGTTACTTGAACAACCCCAAACAAGGACGCGACTGTAGCCCGTAGAGGGATGGGAAAGGACGACCAAGAAAGTATGCTCCTGTGAATTAGGATCCTGGATTTTTTTCCCGAAAAAAGTTATTAGTGTTGTTAATCCTGAATATATTCATCGCGTTATTAGGTTTATGGGTGACGTTACAGTGTCTAAATAAAGTAAATATTGAATTGTTATTCCCATTGGCGATGTGTCGGAGTTATCATTTGTTTTGGTTTTCATCATTATCTTAATTGGGTGTTTAGTGATGTATACCCACATATATTTTTATTACTTTTGGCACAAAACAGATAATAGTCTATTGCCAACATTCTATACTGCGCTTGTATAATCTTCCTAAAATCGTATTATATTATTTCACCAGCTACCAGCGCACGGTTTCACTCGCGAGCCATGGGAACCTGTCTCCCGGGCTTATGACTAGCTTATGACGACCGGTAATAGTGTAGCTCTATCAGTGAAGTATTATTTTAAAGCGGATGAGTTGTTTCGGATCATCCACTCTCCTCCATCCTAAGTCAAAACTTTACTGTAATGGACGTACCTAAATCATGGTGTAGTAGTTCCTACACTCACCTACTAACTGTTGCGAACTGACAAAGTGTAATGGTGTTATCCATTTATTATTATTGAGCCGGTACGGGCTCTGTTATTATAACTGTTGTAGTTAGTAACATATTAATTGCAAATAGCTAGAGATGTAACGACGGCGGTGAGGCGCGGGCGGGGCGGCGGAGCCCGAGCGCTGATAAGCGGCGCCCGCGCTGACCCCGCGCTCTTCACCCCGCCCCGCCCCGCGCCCCCGCCGCCGCCACCGCCGCCGCCGCATCAGCTTCACAAACAATATCCAGCAGTTAACGAAACCGTAAAAATTATTACATTTCATAACTAATGTTATCTGCTGGGTGCGGAGGGCGCGTAGCGCGGGGGTGGGGGGCTCGGGCGCCGCGGACGTGCCTCAGGCGCAGGGTCGGTCGTTGTTGTTTCCAAATCAGCAAACGTATCGGAACGTGACGTAGATCTCGATTATCGATCGAGACGAACGTCGATTGCGACACGTGCGCTACGAGTACATTACTTATGCCTGTTTCTATACGGTATATATTCAACCTCGCGACGCTGACTTGTGGACTTCGTGGGCAGACATTATTAGAAGCACTCATTACATTGTTCTCAGGTCCAATACCTGTAAAAAAAAGGGAGAAACAAACTCATTCGCATTTATAATATTTAGAACCTATAAATTAGTGGAATTAAGAAGATTAGAGTTCAGTCTACCTGATGTTAAGTGGTGTCACTGTTGCCTATAGACAATAGCAATACGGAAGGGATTGACAAAATAAAGTTCACCTTCCTAATATTAACCCTGAATCGCCTATGCTAACACACACAATAGTAGTTATACCTATTAAAGAATTTATAAAACAACAAATAAGAAAAAAAAAGGTTCATATATCCATAATCTTAATTATAGAAATCTCTGTCAGTGAATCAGTACATCTCCAAAACAGCGGCAGTATTGCCACGTCAGATGGCAATGCTAATGCGTCGAGGGAGATTCACCAGCGTTCTTATCACAAGATGCTTCGACCGTTGACAAAGAGCCGTCATCCAGATTCTGACGAGTCCTAATTACCTTAAGCTGTAGTACATCCTAAGTACAGTTGATGCGATAAGTGCTATTTATGTGCGATAAAAAGAGCGTTACGTTACATAATTGGGCTGTTGCGTCATTAGCTACTACTGATACACGACTAATGTGGCGCTCGGTTCCAGCGCCGGTGCCAGCGCCAGCACTACTGGGATACGGCCTGATTGTCCCATTCATGTCGATGCATTTGATGAGTTGCGCGAGAGCATCGAGACGAGTGCAAGTACTGCTTATTGCATGCCTCAACTCGACTACTATAGTGGTAGTGGTAAGCTAGTATGATTTAGCAAACAGTGACACATTCTTTAGAGAACCTTGCAGTAGGACCTATGCATGGCAATTCTTTAGATCGAGCGCCCATCATGTCATGTGGGGGCATGCTGAGATGGCCCTTTCCACATTAATATTATGCACGACACTACAATAAATTGTACAACAAGGATCGCTAGTTCAGTTAGCTGAATGCAAGAGAAGTTCCTAGTAACAATGTAGTCAAGGCCCTGACTTCACTGTGGCCTTAATATATGCAATAAAACAAATCGTACGAATTTATCAAATAATCATTGCTGAAACCTTTTAGCAGCATTATTATTTTAAAATTGAGGGACTTTATCTGAATTGTATTTTTGCAACGGAAGTTTTTAAAATCGCAGAATTTTGTTAATCGGTCGGATGTGTAGGATTCACTGAGTATTCTAATGGAAGCCATATTCGTTACCGGTAGCAAGTTTTCGTGGTAGTTTCGTATTCTGACTGATAGCTAGAAACGCGGGAACGTTTTTTTGTGGTGGAGCCAACCGCAATACCTACTTAACATGTTGCGGTCCGTGCAACGAACACGTCTCACCTTATTCACGTAGTAAGCAATACAGTAGTGTTGTTTTGAACAGGTCAGAGGGACTTCAAAGCTAGTCCCATATCACTAATATGTTTAAATGTGAATGTTCCGATCCTTATCTTGACTCAATCATACTTCAACGTTTGAACGGATCCAAATGAATCAAACACAAGCACTGGATACATACTCGTATATATTGCATATAATTCCGGATCAACGTTAAAGATAATATCAACAACGAAAAAACATTAAATCCATCGGGAAAACAGGCCGGAACCTTGCTTAGAATAAATCCTTTAACCACACGATTGGTTCAATGAATTTGTTGAACCCTGACCATCGTTGTCATCAACACAAACGTTCACATTTTATAATATTTCTATATTATATAAAACTAGCTGTCCGCCGCGGTTTCACCCGATTTCCCGAGCGATGACACATTTTCATAAAAAGTAGGTAAAGCCACTCCTGACCTAGAACATTAGCTATCTGCCAGTGGAAATCCCGTCAATATGGGCCCAGCCGTTTCAGAGTTGATTCGGAACAAACAGACAGAAAAATTTCAAAACAGTTTCTTTTTTTAAGTACCGTAGATACCTTCACATGAATTTAGTAATAAGCTGTTATTTTGACATTACAAAAAGACATTTTTTTTTATATAGACTAGCTGGCACCAACGGATTCACTCGCGTTCCCATGTTGCACTTTCCAGGACAAAAAGTAGCCTATGTTACTTCATATACTTACTACTTAGGATCCTTTAAATATACATTTAGAATTAGTAGAGCTCTTAGTGCTCTGTTCGTTTGGGAAGTACTAGCACTTTACCCATTTCGGTCGTGAAGCAGTAGCGCGCTGGTATTACTGTGTTTCGGTTAGAAAGGGAAGGAGGCCGCTAAAATTACTTGCACATGAGACTAAAAAACTTCATGACATAGCACAACATCGACATGTACTTATAAACAAAATCGGGTTAGTTTGATCACGTGAAGCGCTCGCTGTGCTGTGCGGCGCGGCGGCGCGGCGGCGTCAAGGGCGCGAGCGTCACCGTTATCTGGGCTCTGCCTGCATGTGCACCCCACGATGAAAAAACGAAGCAATTGTGAAACGAAATCGTGCACAGAAGGTTCCGTACGATAAAGATAAATATCTGGGGACATTTCTGTTTTACACGGCCATCTTATCCAAATGAGCAGAGCATGTTAGAAAAGACCAGATACGCGGTATTGTCCTAGGTTACACTTTCATATATATAAATCTTTACACTGATATAGGTTCCATACTTAAGTATATAATTATTTTAAACTCAGACACTAAGTATTGGTATACATATACGAGTATGTAAAATTTTAGTGAGTTAGAGATGTGGATTTTGTTGTTGAAATAAAAAAAAATATACATGTATTTGTATTTTTAGGATTCCGGTCTCTTAAGAACGTTGCTTTCGGCTCACTCTATTATTTCAGACTGTCAGATAAGCAGCACATTTTTGATTTTCTACCTGTTGGTAATATGTAATAAGTCAATTAATTAGCAAAGTTAGGTAGGTAGGTATACCAAACCATACTAACATTTGACCTTATTTATAAATTTAAGAGCTGGCCTCCCTACTCATAAAAATATAGGATAGCTTAGTCATAGAAAAAGTACACTGCGAAGTCCGAGCCCCTTGACCGCGAGTATTATGGTGGGGAGGTGCCCGGGGTCCCTGAGGGCGGAGGGCGGAGGGCGGAGGGTAGCAGTTTCTGGAATATGATAACAAATTACCATCTGACGTCATCACAAAATTCCAAAGATAATTCCTTTATTGTTATCGCTTCATCAACTGGCCTACGTTGCATGCCATGCTGCACTTAGATCTAACTTCTTACATTATTTTGGTGAAAATATTGCTAGTAATGTGAAAAATATTAATTTGGAATTTATTTTCATGTTCATTATACTGTTTATTACCATATGATATTAGCCTGTAGCATAGTACATACATAACTTAGTGCATAGTGCCTCCACGTGATAGCACACAAACGAACAAACTCACTTTTACATTCATATTACCTATTAGTAAGCATTTCATGACACAAAATATAAAAAAGTGTACTTAACTTGTTAGGTTGTTAAAAATATTGCTTGGTTCTGGGCGAAGGAACCGGGGGCGAGGGGATCCAGGCGATGGGAGCTGCCGCGGGGAGCGGGGGGCGGGGAGCGGGAAGCGGGGCGCGGGCTGCGAGCGAGGGGAGGGAGCACTGATAACGTCTGAACCGACGACCTCCGGCCCCCGCATTTAAAAATATTAATATCACTATTTATGTTAACGTCTTTCTTCCCCCCTCCCCGCTTCGCACTCATCCCACCGACGAATGTATCGGTGTCAAGAAAACAAACAAAATTAAGAATTGAAACAATGGAAAATATATACAAAGGTGGCCTCGTGTCGTTGCGTCGGGCTGTCATTCAATTGATGAACAACTCTCCTCAGCATCGCGGCGTCGGCGTCGGTCTCGAATAGCTCCACCGAGTGTCCTCATTTCGGAACCTGTCGCGTAGAGATATTCCCAGCCTGCTCTATAGCTCGCTGAGTTCCTTTGAGCTTGTTTATACGGCCAGCAGTAAAAACTACATCTCTGTTTCATAAGTACTTTTCCAAGGTATATATTTATCAGATCGAGTGCAATGCTCTTGGCTTCATAAAAAGTATATATGCAATATAATAGTAAATTTTAAATTGTAAAAGCAATACAATCAGAAGCCTTAGATACGTTTTCGAGCGCGTGACTATAAGGCTCAAAGAAACCTAACTAACTTGACAGCTTAACGCTGAACTATTGCGCCGTGAGCCATCACACCCTAGTCAATATATCACCTGCCTGTCGTGTTCCTATTAATATTTTGGGCAATATACGTACGGGATTGTGAACATAACTTATATAAACCCGAGCTTGACTGTTCTACTCGTATCTATGGAGAAGATCCGTTGTCAATCATCAATGCCTATGGTCATTCAGAGCATTCGCCATCTACATATAATCATATTGTCATTGACACTGTAGGTACATGCCGTGCAACTCAGTTCGATTCGGTGATATTCCTTCTCCCGAACATTAGAAATACGAAAGTTTATGTTTGTATCTTGTCACCACATAGTGCCGAATAGCTGAAGGGAGCTTAATTACAAGTGGCACGCTCAAAGAATATGTTTGTATCTTGTCACCACATAGTGCCGAATAGCTGAAGGGAGCTTAATTACAAGTGGCACGCTCAAAGAATATGTTTGTATCTTGTCACCACATAGTGCCGAATAGCTGAAGGGAGCTTAATTACAAGTGGCACGCTCAAAGAATATGTTTGTATCTTGTCACCACATAGTGCCGAATAGCTGAAGGGAGCTTAATTACAAGTGGCACGCTCAAAGAATATGTTTGTATCTTGTCACCACATAGTGCCGAATAGCTGAAGGGAGCTTAATTACAAGTGGCACGCTCAAAGAATATGTTTGTATCTTGTCACCACATAGTGCCGAATAGCTGAAGGGAGCTTAATTACAAGTGGCACGCTCAAAGAATATGTTTTGGATTACTATATAAAATAGACGATAGGATTTATTCCCTTGTTAAACAACATAGTCGAAAACGGGTGGCACCGCGGGGAGGCAGCTATTGACCATTAGATGCCACAGTTCACTGCCCGGATAAATAAAACATTAACATTAAGAGCATGGTAATGGGAAAGTAAGGTATAGTTTCGGGGCTGTAACCTGGGACTGGCTGAGGAGAGCAGCGAGGGGAAGGTACAGTAATTTTGGGATCGTAATGGTCGCATTGGTAACTTTGTCAAGCTCATATCATGTCGTGAGTCAGCCAAGCGGCAGCCATTCATGTGGCGCGGGCGTGTCGAGTCGGTGTCGTGGTCGTGGTGCAACAAGCCACTAGGTCCGCTTCCGGCGCCCGAGGCTCTCCGAGGCAGCCCGAGGGCTGCGCGCATTTGTTCTCCAAAAACCCAAATGACTAATACACACAGGTAGTCTTACCACATAAGTTAAAAAAGTAAAGTGATGTAATGTACCTATAATAATTATACTATTGCCACAGTTAAAAGTTTTCGGAGATAGCGTTTAAACTATTGTTTAGATTTTATTTACGCTACTCATTAGCAACCGAATTTCAAGTTGAAAGAATGACTGAGATTTGTTGAAGTCTGAGCAGATAGAGAATACGCATTAATATACTTTCATTATCTATTTTCAATTATAACATTCTAATTCTTCTGCGATTGGAATCTGCTTAATTTTTTATCTTGAATTAAACAAGCCGTTTTAGTGTATGGGGGAAATAATACATTACAGAAACGTAACACAATAAATAGTTATTAGCTTTTCGTAAGAAATAGGACTTATCGATGGTCGCGGTTTCGTATAGATCAATGCTCGCTTCAGCTTTCGGTAAAAGAAGACATTGTAACACAACAATAGAAGTAAGTGGCGGAATACTTTGTAGTGTTCTCGAAGAAATATGTCTCAAAAGTGTAAGTAAGCGGGACAATTTACTTCTCTTTAGTTAGAACAATGCAAATAAATGTAGGCATGTATAGCACATTCCGCACACGACGCGCGCAGAGTAGGTTAGAGCAATAACAGAGAACGTTACAGGTAACCAGGCGGTCATTTGGAATCGTGAAAGTGTGCAAGGCCCTTTTGTCTTTTGCTGTGCGGGATTCCGGCGCCCTGAGTCACGCACTGCACACTGCACATTGCACACTACATGGGACGCGACGCACCTAGGTCACCGATCACCATGCCATTATTACGGCATACACCAACTATGCCCCCCTCCAATTGGGGGTTAGAGGAATAGGCCCTGAAAAGGTATTCTTAGTTCAGTTTCCTTTGTATCTATATTGCGGCGAGGTATTAGCGCAGAACCAGAACCGGTGATGCTAGATGCTATGATCAACATACAATTTGATTGTATGCCTAAAGTGACCATTTTATTATAAACAAAATGAGACATTGTCAAAATAAGAGGAAACTGGAGTCAACTGAAAAAAAGTTTTAATAAATAATAGAGATTCGAATTTTCGATGAGCTTGTAGAAGATAACGCACAACTATTAAACCAGACTAGCTTCCGTACCTTGTTCACCGATGTCAAAATTGGACGAAAATACAATACTGCGCCTTAACCCGTCGGAACCCTTAGCTTATTTTTCGCATAAGTAACTTAGTGCAATCGTCATAAACATTTTTAAATAACTGAAAATTGTAAACTAAGTTAGAAAAATGGCTAAAATTTACAAGGAAGAATTTTGGAAGGTTCCCGCTATGTACCTAGGTAGGTTACAGTCGACAAAGCATCGTGGCGCTAACAAACCGCTTCCGCTTCAAGCAGAAGTATTCTATTATGAGAAACAGCAGTTGCAATACTATATTCTGCAAAATAAGCTCTGCCTAAGTAGCTTGGCTTTGGAACCCTAAAGAATGCATGGTTTAAGGACATCGTACTTTATTTATTATCACCTGGGCTCCGACATTTTTTATTTATTAAAAATGTATTCTATTTAAATAGTCTCCAGTAATTAAAAATCTTTCTCTCTCTATTCGTATCCCCTCACTGCTGAGGATGGTGGCTCCTTCTGACTTCGTCAACCTGCTGTCTCCGTCGGCTTCGATCCGCTGCTTTATGTATTATACGTTATAGTGCAAATAAGAAAAACAAATGTATTTTATTGTTAAAAAAAAGGTGGGGTGCTTTTCAAGTTATTATTACAATGATAATCCTATTTAAAATTCTATTCTTATCTGTCAATAAAATATTTACCTATATTTATTGCACGCCCTTTTTTTTCTTATTTACACTATTCTTAATTAAAATTTGTTATCTATTTTTTTGTTGGATTTTCTAAATAAGCGTGTTTTTTAGTTTTTTTTTAAACTATTATTATCTATTTAATTTAAACATGCACATATCAACCACTAGGTGTTAATACCTACATCTATTTTTGGGCTTGGCACCGACTTCAAGCAAATCAGCCTAGGTAATGAATTAAATCTTTTATTTAGTTTTTTTTTCGCATTTTAGTGCGGATATTTCTTTTATAAGTTGTTTTTTTACTTAAGTGTCTTTATTTTTTAATTTTTAGTTAATTTATAGCATCATGGGTAGACCAACTAAAACTTAAAGTCACTTAAAATGATTAAGTAATACTTTTTGTTTCTAGCACTCACTCTGTTGTCTCCAGAGAAATCAATTATTGATATCGAGAAGTCTCCATACATTATTCTAGAACTGGAAATCAACCAAGTCCTAACCGTTAAACCTTTGTTGTAATATATGAAAAAAACATCGTTAATACCTATAAAATTTGAGGGTTGCCCTTGATTTCTCTGGGATTCCATCATCAGATCCTAACTTGGTGCCTTTTTTAATGGTAATTTTTTCTTTCATAAGAACCTTCTCCTGACAATAACGAACACATCAAAAAAAGAATTAGAGAAATCGGTTCAGCCGGTCACGCGTGATGCCGTGACCAAGGGAAATAGGGATTAATTTTTATATATATAGATAGAACCTTTTAGCATACGAGTATATCTTCATTTGCGTCATTCATTAACGTCTACAATACAAACTTAACCTAACTTTAAACATATCTTTTAAAGGCGGTATTTTTCGACCTAGATATAAATGAACTCGCCTGGTTATATAATATAGTTCGGGCGCAGCTCCCACGGCGCAGGCGCGGCGCGGGGCGCGGGGAGCAGGCACTTCCGTGAACTACCCATTAGTGCTAATAACCCCACCGCGGACACACTATAGCATACGTACCTACTTCAGCTTAACTCTTTTGTTCCACTACTATTGTTCTCCCAAGGATTTACTATTTTCCCATAAAGCTTATTAACATACCTACCCACCAGTTCGGTATTAAGTTAATGCGTAATTTTTCCTCGAAACAGATTTGTTTCGTTTTTTGTAGTAAGCTTGCAAAGCCGTGTCAAGAACATAGGTGTTAGGACCTCTAGAACTTTTTACATTAAGCATGTTGCATAGATTATGTACACACCCATCCGGGGCTAATATATAAAACTGTCATGCATCTCTTATGGAGTGTAAAAGCCATCAGAGGCTAGCCTTCGAATCTCTGATGGATCTAGTTGCGTAGGCACAACTCGGTCAAACTGACAGAATGATGCTGAAGCGTGGTCTTCTGACAGTTGAATTAATTGAAGTCATTCATCGGCGCATAGAGTTACATAAAGAACTCTCGAACTCTTAAGAGTTAGGTACCGACATAGCTGTAAGTATCTAGAACAGATAAATGTTGAGAAATGATGTGAAAAATAAGAAGATGGACACATATTCACTACTGCAAAAGCTTAAGCTCAGCAGTCCATGATGTGTTGATAATAATGAATAGTTTATAAATCGAATTAAGTCAAAACAAATGTATTATATCTTACGCTAAGTGATCATTACCACCCAGTAAAAAAACTGTTTGTTTAGTTCAGCCAATAACACCAAACAAGCTTGGAACGATAACATGTGTTTACCAAAACAATCATAAAGGTCCAAATGCCAAAGAAAATAATGGTGGAAGCGCAGACAAGCGGTCGGCACCGCAGCGGTCGAGACCCGAGACCCGAGAGTCCCGAGTGTGCGAGCCTGTGGGTTGAGGTTGTAAATCAGTTAACGATGATGGCTCGTTACGAGATGAGATGTTTATTTACACAGGGGATTAGGGCGCGCGGCTCGGCACGGCCGGCGTGACGAGCTCGCCGGCCGCCGCGGGGTGTCGCGCTGTCACAACACTTTTTCATCCACACCACGAGAACGCGACAATACTTGGAACCGTGAAAAACTGACTACAACGATTTACTGCACTTTTACCGCTAATACGATAAAATTTATAGATTCCCGGGAGACGATAACGTTCTCTCACTCGCTATATTAACCCACTGTTGATGCGAGATGAGAGCACACATGCTTCGCGGCCGATAGTTGTATGTTTTTATGAAATAATATTTATGGGTTATTTAGTAGAAACAGTTAAGAGTTGCCAGACAAAACATAATGTTTTTTGTTAGTTATTTTTTCATTGGACAGTAAATACTTTGACAGACACTATTTGGACAGATGAAACGAATTAAGCAGGTTGTATCGTCGCGTTGTACTCGATCTTGTAACGACTAGATTGAACATGATATTCATGATAATGTGGGTATCCGGACATGCGAGAATCGACAACACAAATATGCGCACTGCGCACGACGCGTCGGTAACATATTGTCCAACTAACACGGAAAGCGACCAGACCGTACATGTACTTAGTTTATTTATGTCTCTACACAAAGCTCCTTATATGTAAGGCGTCGATCGTACGAGCGAACGATGCGTTTTCGTCGCACGACGAGATTAAACATACACATTTATTACGAGTATCATTTCATTTCAATGACGCCGTTGCGGAGACGGCGCGGCGGCATTTAGACCTATTTGGACACCTCTTGGCCCATCGCGCGACCATTCATACGGCATCGCATCGTTTGGTCGTAGGATCGTTAGCCAACAATTAAGACAACGCCCTAGAAACCTGATTCACTCAATAAGTCTCAGGGAGGCATAGATAACATTACCGTGGTGAAACCATAGAAAAGGGAATAATAATTTCTATGTCGACATCTGCTTTGAGGGAGTCTCCTTCTTGGCTTAGACTGCTGACCACATTTGACATTATCGTATTTGTCTACCACGGCAGTGACCTCGGTGGAATATTGTAGTCGATCACGCAAGTCTGCCCAAATGCACGCTAACGGGACGGACGTTTCCTTCTGGACAACTCTGATTATGCAGTTCGGGCTCATTTAGGTGTGAGTGTGTAGTAATCAGCGCGTGAGGTGTGTAGTAGCCGGTAGCGTAGGTCGGGAGATGGTGGCGAGATAAGGCGGCGCGCACGTGGTGATAGCGGCTTATCACCCGCGACGAACGCCCGCGACGCGCCCGCACCGCGCCCGCGCCGCCCCCACACCGCTGCCGCCGATTGCGCACCACGACACACCACCTATCAGCTGATGACTATGCAACACACACTGTCCGCCCTTATGCCCCAGACATCATGTCGCCCTGCTATTTTGTTCATGTACAAATCAATATTCAGGCCACAAAAGCCGTTTTCAATGTTTCCAATGAACATTTTGTATCTCCTTTATGAATATTGACTATCTATAGATCTGCCAATATTAACTATAATTAATACCATTCCATATTATATATAGTTATATATAGTTAGTTATATATACTTTTAATTAAGACTTCCATTTGTCGTTTATGACTTCAAGGCGATCAATATGATCATAAGATTCTGCCCGCTGCGACAGTATCCTGACAGCGAACACTCATAGGTGGGATTTTTATAAATTTCTCAATTTCAGTCCAATTGTGGTGACGCAATTTTAATGTTATGACACTGCAAAGTGCAATAGGCTAAATCATCTAAGACCAACTTATTAACGCACTGCCTAAACATGCGTTCATAGATCGAGAACAGGTACAGCATTCCATTACATTTATAGTTATTGAACTTCTCACACGCCTAATTGTGTCGTAGGCCTTCCAAGTCCGCTTCCTATCCTACTCGTTATAAATCGGATTATAAGATATAAAGTTATAGATTGAGGGAACACGTCTAGCGGAATGATCGATAGAACAAGATTGTCATGGTATTAGTGGAAAATAAGCAACCCTGCCTGTTCTCGACACACGGATAACCCCTAAAAACAAGTATGTACATAGAACCTAAATAGAATAGTGTATGTTAGTAAGGGAAGAGTGGTTAGGGGCGGAGTAGAACCCTCCATGGAGCACAGCGCGGCCTGCTGGCGGGGATGGGTGCGGGGCGCGGGGTGGCGATGCGAGCGGCGCGGGCGGCGGCGGCGGCAGCGGCCAGTCAACGCGGTGCTAGCGACACGACCACACGTCGCGTTACGAGACGCGGCCCTTTAGTTATACGAAATAGTGTGATAAGTTAAAGTGATCGACATGTTGCACGACGCGTGGCCTAGTGCTTGGCATAAAACCGAAACGATCGAGTTTGACGCGTTCATAGCGGAGGTCAACAACAACTATCGTCTCAAAGGTATGAATGGTCAAGTTTATTGTCGTGGATCTTATGTCGTCAGGTAAACAGCATGCTCTGGTTCACATACAGAAGTGTAGTTGGCTTATCGATAAACATCCCAATTAAAATTTTACATCATAGAACGACTTCATACCCAGGCCGATCACTAACTTTTCTTAAAGAAGACATGACACTTATTTATTCCAGCAGGATTGCCGGTATATTTCTGTCAAGATTAATCAACCATTTCATAAAAACGCAGAACCGGCTATTAGAATGATGAGACGACTTGTGGACTAAAAACTTAAGAGCCTAGTCCACAAGTCGTCTCATCACTCTAATATATATATATAATATCTTTCCATCGTTTAGATTAATTTGAAACCCCTTTGCTTTTGAACCTGGTGTTCGTAAAATAATTTGCTTTAACCGAATCCATCGAGCACACACTTTGATGACTGTCCTAAACGTGAATTACTTAGAATTTACATAAATTATTAGGAACAGGTGTCTTGATTGGATTGAAGCTGGGCTATATTTGAGTAAATTAGAATGAGGGTACTCACTCGAAGTAGATAGTACGCCAATTATCGCTAACGAGATGTCGCATGTACTTATTTACCTCCGCTGCATCCTAATCGCTAATCATTAAGTAACGAGACTTCATTTGTTTATAATTTGTATTTTAACGTAAACATTATAAACTCTAAAATTCTCATTAGGTTATTTATTGTTTATTTACAATTACCTTATCATCAAAATAGATAAAGCCATATCGTTGTTTGAATTCTTTATACCTACAAAGTATAGCTTACATTCAACAAAACACTTCCTTTCTATTGTGTGTGGTTAACCATGTTAATAAATGATATTTCGTAATAGGTAGATGATAGGTCGGCACCACGTATGATATCAGGCACATGTCTGATACGGGGGCCGCCCGCGAGCCGCGATACACATACTATACATCGTTCGAATGCCCGCTCGCTCGCTATCTATCGAGATGATCACAAATAAAGCAGCAGGGCCGAGGCGCGAGCACCAATCGGCGTCCCGCCGCCGGCGCACTCGTCATGTGTTCCGTATAGGAGAGGAGTTAACGGTGTGTGTGTGCGTGTGCGCAGAGGGCGAGGCGGAGTGCGGCGCGGATGGCGGCGCGGGCGGCGGCGGGGGCGCGGGCGAGGCGGAGAGCCCGCCCCCCCTGCCGCCGTACGGCTACGCCCACCCGGGCAACCTGTCGCCGTCCCACTCGCGCAGCTACCAGGAGCTGCGGCCGGCGGCGGCACACGCGCGCGACATGCAGGCCTACGCGCACCTCGAGGAGGCGCTGTTCAAGCCGGCCGCGGGCGGCGGCGGCGGCGGCGGCGGCTCCACGGACGGCGTGTACCTGCGCGGGCGCAGCCCCGACCTCAGCCCCTCGCCGGAGCGCCGCGACGACTACCGCGCCGTGCACTACGAGCCCTACACGCCGGCACCGCCACCCTATACTCATGAGCACCATCATCACGTCGACGGGTGAGTCCCACATAGTTCCTTTCATTTGCAATGACGACCGATATAAATCCTTCCCATTTTTCTTTCACTATCACACCTATTCCTTATTAGTTAGTCGCTTGGAATATTATGAATGCTTTACATTTCGTTTACAAAAAAACGTCACACAGACGTCCCAACCTCACTTATTAAGCAAGTTGTAACAAAGTAATTAACATCGGATACCGACATACATGAGCCGAGTTGGAATGACGCGACATCGTCAGACCTCAATAAATGGTAAAAGACATTAGTTGACGCAGTAACCGCAGAGCTGGTTTCGGTTCTAATTATACAAAAGCCGTTACTTTTGTACATAACGTGTAGCTTTATAAATAATTAAATAACCTCTGGGAAAAATAATTGCATTTTAAATTAAATAATTGTTTTGGATTTGTTGGATACTGCCGAATTTAATTGCACTAAAATTTAATTTATAAATATTTAAATTTTAATAATATTTTAGCGAGCCATATGTAATTATTGAGGAATAATGAACTAAGAATGTAATGAAGTTAGCTCTAAAGTCCTTTCTATATTCATAGTCGTAACACAATAAAATCGATGCTACTAGGTAACCATGGCATTACGCCCGAATTATTTTTCTATTATAATTTATTGCTCCGATTTTCAACAATGGCATTGAACGTGGAATACCTTCAGACGCTTAATAAGTATTCCAGTTATATTTAGGTATGTTACGATAACTGATTTTGTGCTTCAAACCATATCATCGTACAATAGTTTGGCAGTTTAGTAAGATTCAATAGATCTGCCAAAAGATAATCAAGAGGAGTTGCTAGTATCAGCAGCTACAAGAGTCGAGAGATGAGTTTCACACGTGCAGAGTTATTCCTCCTACTTATCTGTGTCAGATGTACTCGGAGTAATATGTTTTTTCATCAACTAGCTGATCCCCGCGATTTCACCTGGAGGTCTTTACATCTCCCCAGTATAAAGAATATCCTAAGTGTTGTTAATCCTGGTTATAAAATCTATGTGCCAAGTTTCATTCAAATCCGTTGAGAAGTTTTTGCGTGACATTAACAAACATTCATCCTTACACACCGTCCAATTTGTAATTTTACTATAATAAGTCTATTTTCAGTAAATTCGAGCCAAACCTTTAAATAGCGCTGCAACTAGTTTTCCAAAAGTGCCCATTGCGAAATTCTGTCAGCGAAATGTAACGCATGTTTGTGTTCTTGCTCTGCCCTTTCCCAGATTATCTTAATGAGGTAGTACATTAAATAGTAACGAGAGCCAAACATTTATATTCTATGCATAGAAAAAAAGCTTTTTCCTCCGGTAAGTAACGGCACATACCTTTCGAACAATCATAATCCTATCTTTACGTAGTTTCATATTAGGCTCAATTATTCTAATTAGGTACTTGTTAGTTATCTCCACTATTATATAACTGCGTCATCCATCAACCGAGCTTCTCCTTAGAGGATTTTAAGGCCCAAAATGAATATTAGATTTCGATCTAAAATACCTAGCTCTTAAGAGAGTCACTTTCGGATAGATAACTAATTGTTAGCACAGCCCGAAATCGCTTTTCTTTTAAATGTTGACACACTCGGTCAATAGTAAATGCTCTTTCTGTACCTAACATGAAAACGATTTAGAAATATTGTTGCAGTTTAGGTAGGTATAGTTTTCTCAATCGTGTTGAATTTTACGTGGAAACTATGCGAGTAAAGGAGCTGAAGCACATACTCCATGATAATGATAGAGAGTCGAGCGGCAGCGGTCACGTGCGGCGGCGGCGGGACGTGCCGGGCGCCCGCCCGCTGCCCGCCCGCATTCCTCATGCTACCAGTTGCAACATACCTCTTCAGAGCATTCTTTTTGTATCCTATCAACCTTTCAATATTAATTTAGAACAATATAAATATATCAAAAAGTGGAATATTAAAATGTGCGTAAATTAAGATGCGCAACAAGTCCTTTTTACTTTGGTCATAGACATAACCAATTTGTTATATTGTAGATGGTTGCGATAGGTTGTATATGCTATATTAGACAAATCATACTAATTCCTACAGTATGAGATAGAAAGTTAGTTGCTACCATTGTATTCGCTATTGTAGACAACTGATACTTGCCCTAAGGTATGAGATAAAATGTTTGCTACCGTAGACGATACACACCATTTGCTATGGTGTGTGATAGATTGTATTTGCTATTGTAGTCAACTCATACTTTTAACTAGGGTATGAGATAATAGTTTTGCTATTGTAGGCGATACACACTGTATGCTTCGGTGTGTGATAGATTTAAATTGCTATGGTGTGGGAAGGTTGAACTTATTTGCTTTAGTAGACACATCATACTATTTCCTGTGGTATGAGAAATAAATTATTTGCTATGATATACTAGATACATCACGTCCCGTGGTGTGTAATAGATTTTATTTGCTATAGTAGACTAAATCATAAATTATGGTGTGAAATATTAAACATTTGCTATCGTCGCTACACACCATATCTATTAGATATAAATAGATTTGAATTGCTATAGTAGATAATTCATGCCATTCCTATGGTATGAGATAGATTTCATTTGCTCTGGTAGAGAATACATTTGCTAACGTATGTGATATATATTTAAATTTCTATAGTAGATTATTTACTATTATATATTATAGATAAATAAATAAATTTCTATGGTGTGTGATACTTTTTTTTTATTTATTTATTTAGGACAATGAGTAGCTGTTACACTACTTCATTTTAATTTAACATAACTTAAAAACAGCAATTAAATGCAGAGCATGCATCATGAGGTAAACAAATCTATTGTTAAAAACAAAGTGAAAAATTCAAAAATGAAAAAGTAAATAAAGAAACAAGACAATACAATTAATTAATTACATTTGATCCCTGCGTCTTAACAACTCCAAAACAACTTTTTTGAATGTGGATAGCTTATCACCGAACACATCCACTTCACTGCAAATAGCGTTGTAAGCTTTCGACAAGCGAGCTATGGGAGAAAATTGTTTTAGATTGGTTCTGGCAAATGGCGGTTTCAACAATCCCGAATTGACCTGCACAGTGTCTAGGCACCCAACGTGGAACGCGCAATTTCAGTATCTCCAGTAGTGATGGACAGTCAATTTCACTATTTAACACTTTATACAGAAAGGTCATGTCCTGTACTATTACATATTAAAATTACATCATTGAACTTCATTTAATTTTTTCAAGGTTCTAAATAAGAAGAGTAATCTTTTGAAATGTACCGCTCGTCTATAAAACAGGACGTTATTACACTACATGATTCAAATGTCGTTCATGTCTACATATTTTCCCGGTCTCCACTCCGTACTTATGTGCTATACTAAAGCTTAAATTGCTTTGCATTCGGTAATAAAATGTATATTTTTATCCGTAAATTTATTATTTGAGCACATTATTTTTGCGTCGATTAGTACATTGTTTGTTTCAAACACCGCGACTGGACGAGCACCGCGCTCGGAGCGGTGCGGTGGGGCAGGTAAAGTAAAACGCGTGATAATTAGGCGCAGTTACAACACGAGGGCTGGCGACGGCGATGGCGATGCGGTTAGCGTAGCGGGCTGCGGTCTCCGTGATCTATCAACTAATTTATTAATATTTATTTAATTTATAACAACATAAACCTGCGGTAAAGAGTTAAACGAAACAACGGTACATCGTCGCAGTCTTGAGCTATCGTGTCGGAGTAGATATATACTTAGGTAGGTACATCGTTACAATGCTCTATGTCGGCACAAACAGAGGGTCATGTTTTGGGTAATGAACGTTGTATGTGGAGCGTGGCATGGCGCAGCGCGGGGCGGGGCGGGGCGGGCGGAGGTGAGGGGGCGCGGGGGCGCGCGTGAGTTGTCCTCGAGCGTCGATCGGTTATCAGCTCGTCGCTCAATTAGCACCCGTCATCACCACACCACATGCAATGTAGGTAACACTCGCCCGGGTATAGGGTTACCTTTATTGAAATTTCAAACAGAGAAAAAAAATCCAAATCCCAAATAAAAAAACATGCTTGCGAAAATTCTACAATAAAACGAATAATATTGAAACTGACTATAACTCTAAAAGACCGGACGTCGGACTAGTCCCGCCGAACATAAATGCTTATGGTAACCCTATCCGGCCGCGCTCGTTCGTCGCTAAAAACACATTTATTATTTATTATTTTAATTGCCTCTCGTAGGTACCTAACTCGCTACATCCACATTTTGTTTACAACAAGTATCACAATTATTTAAACGAGTAGGCAAACATCGTCGAACATGCGATGGCTTTTGTGTGTTGACAGGCGGCGTGTTTAGTAGCATAGTCGGTGTTCCGCGACATATTGGAATACCGTACCAACTACACATGCAAATTATTAAACTAGAATTTTCAAGTAGTGAAAAATCGCAGTTATTTATTTTTATCAGATAGATCTTATTCAGGTTGGTGACAAGATAATACAGGATAACGACGAATATGTATTAACTGATAGTTTTTTAGACCGTTAAAAATGTAATTAAATGTATCAACCGCCAGGGAACTTTAGTACGGTGTGGAGAACTTTGAAGTCATTTTATCCCAGTTAGCAACCACCCTCAAATTGAAAATCGTTGACGTCGCCAATGCGTGTGGCCTTTTAGACTTTGTACATGTCGGCAACAAATTTGCTATCCTCCTGATAGATATTACGGTGGTCCGTCTCCTGCCAGACTAATGGCATAAACAAAGTACTTCCGAACTAAATGAAATAGGTGAATTGAAACCGATTATGCTGCAGACTCATACTAAAGAGTGCAGTCGTGTGGAGTGCTGGAGTGTGAACGAGGCATGATGCGTGAATGTGTGGCGGAAGGGTCGCGGCGAGGTCACGTGACTGCGTCGCGTCTGCAAACAAACGTCTCGGCATGAATGGACCGCGGCCGCGACTGTCCGCAGTGCTGACCGAGCGAGACCTCACCCACACGTGCTCAATCGGTGCCTTTGCTATCGACACACAGCTTTTTATATGTCATAACGTTAAGGTATTCATTAAGCTACAATCAAACATTGATTAGATCTAAAGCTGTTAATAATTATTAATTAAGCTCAGGCAGTTACCGAAATATATTGTAAGCTCCTTCTACTCTTTCTGTCTGAAATCATATCAGGCAATGGAATTACAACCAGAGAGTTGTTCAGAGTAAGGAAGGCATGTGAACGTATCCACCACCTGCCTGCCCTGTCGGCGTAAATGTTTCTGTTTATTCGGAACGTTACTTATTACAACAGATTTCAGAGAGTTGTTGAAAATACATCTGCAATAAAATTGAATGTTTTAAATTTTTTGATGATCTGCAGTGAGACGGTATCAGTGAATAAATGGGTATTAACGGTTTTCCCTAAAACGCGGTTGATAAGTAGATGTTGTTAGGCATGTAAGGGACCGTTCATAACATCAAGTACAAGTTAACATCCACACATCCGAGTGTAGCTCTGGCGCAGTCGAAGTCGCTGTACTGTACGTACACACACAAGTGCGGTGTGCGGTTTCTGCGAATGAGTAATGTCGACTTCCTGCGCCCGCGCCGCCGCACTGAGGACTCCGCATGTAGCTAACTACCTAACGAATAACTAACAACACACTTACTATTAATAAAACAGCGCTCTAATACGAACAATAAAGTGTCTGACGACCCTTCGATTATTTACGACTATGACTAAAACGAAAAACAAACCTATCCTCTAAACAGAGTTAGTTTTCATGTGCAAATATGTATCCATGGGATCAACTCGACCTTCATTGGTATTGTTTACGTTTGGGATTACTTTTTTGTTCGTTGCGTTTGGAATATCTTGACGGAAATGTTTGTAAAAACTAAACTCGTTAAGTGGCGAATTTAGCACAGACTTAAATGCTGTTGACAATAGAATTTGTGTTTCGTGTCTAGGGTTGCCAATAAAAAAATCTTGGTTTCGAGACTTAAATCTCCTGCTATATTAGAGAGCATGTTAGAGCGCCAGAGTGCCTAAACACAATAACTATGATTTTTAGAAGACGTATAAGTAGATCCTGCATTCCGTTCTTGATCGTATCGCATATTATCGTCTAGCGACTACAACACGCAATCGAGTAATAAATGGATAGTAGTTCGTATATATCAACAAACCATCAAATCCAATGGAAATCTTAAATATCCTATCATTTTGATTCCCGGCGCGTCGTTTTATTGTGGGCCAGATTTTGAGCGCAAAAAATATGAATACCTATATAACTTTAGGGAAATTAGGTACCAACAATTGATTTTGTGTATTATTTCCTGGTAGATTTGGAATGTATTTTTACATGATATTCAGGTACTCGCTGTAGGCGAAGCCGAGTTCTCGATGGTCGATGTGTGTGGCTGCTCGTCCGCGCCGGGCAAGCCACGGTGCAGCGGTGGTAGTACTAAAAAAGTACTCAGTAGTGGTAGTGCTGGGTGTCGTGGTGTGTAGTGGTGTAGTGTTCACGGGGATATATGTCTAGTAATGTAAGAGTGGTGGCACGGCGGTGTCGGGTGCGCGCCGGTGCCGCGGAGACTGCGCGCGTGGGCGCCGCCGCCGCGCCGCGCGCCGGCCGCCGGGACTACACGTGAGAACTACTCCTACCTATCCATTCACCATTATCATTATGTACCTACTTACAGATCAACTACACTTTATATATCTACGACTCAACAGCAGGTAGGTTGGTTAAGAATTAAATATAGTTTATTTACGGGAAATGGAAGTACCTACACAAAAGGAGTTATAACAATAGCATAGAAATAGTACACGGATACATTTTTTTTAAAGATTACGAGTGGATTTTAAAATTTGTTTATTACATGTGGGTAGTTTTCGGAACCATTATAACTTATTTCACTTTTGAAAGGTACATTAAACAAGATTAACATAAGCCATTATATGGGTTATAATCGTGGGGTACAGTAAACCCCTCGCGGGTGACATCGCGGGCCGGATGCTAGTAGTGAATATTTTTATTCCAACCCCCGAGGTAACCGAAAGCTGCGACGAGCAAATCGAGCAGCCCTGATAAGATGCTATTCATAAGTCATATGCTGTCTGTACGGAATCAATTCGGTACACAACGCACCTTCAGAACGATAGGGGCTTAACACAAAAAATCACTTTTGGCACATCTCTGATTGGGTAACTTTCGCACTGAGCGGGGAGGGTGGGTCCCGGTGTTAAAGAGGGTGAAGTATCGGTATGCTTATTCTATCAGTAAATTGACTATGTTTTACTATTAATCGGATAGAGCGTACTTTGTTTAGCCTCTTTATGATCGTAACTCCATTTCGCAAAATTTTGAGTTAGTCCCTTATCGTACTGAGGGTGCGACAAGTTGAACGCCAGTCCATCACTGACGACACAATATTCGTGACTGCAGTTTGCACTGTCCGGCAATGTTACAGTATGCGGGGTGATCCGTTTGGATTCTGGAAGCTTACAGTGAATTATAGTCTGGAACAATTTTAAACATATCAAGTGTCTCGGACGATATCCAATCGTATCATTTAATGTTTGCTCCGAAATGTGTTCTTTGTGTTATTTGGTTGCTGACGTCTCGTCGTCTATGCTATGGAGCCAGGTGCATTTCGTAAAATTAAAATAAACAGTATCATTTTATCAAATACTGGTTTGTCACTACATATAAAGTACCAATACTATCAATTACTAATTTGCTTAGTAATTAAAGAAGTTGCTAATAATATTAACAGGTTTCTATCTCTTAAATAAAATTATTGACTCTTTCCCATGTCGTTTTGCGTTCTATTTACCTATGTTGGTATTTTTGGCAAGTCGTTAGCAGTCGGACCTCGGCGGGCGGTACAGGCCAGGCGCGAGCCATACAAAACATGGAGGGAACTTCATTATTGATTCACTCCTAATTTCATTTCAAATATCATTAATATTGTTAGGCATGTTTACATTTTCCTCCAATAATAGTACAATGTCTGAGTTTGTTTACCGCCACCAATTAATATGTATAAGGAAATTTCCACTTTGTGCATATAATAAACGTATGTACCTACCTCGTACCTAAACATTCATATTGTCACGTCGCCGGCCGTTGTGAAAACATAATAATAATATATGCATTATTTATTTTTTTGAGTAGATTTTAACCAGCTTTAAAAAAAATCATAAGTTTAGAGCAGTTCCACAGAACACTTTCAAATTTGCCGAGATGTACCTATTGTAGGCTGCAGGATTGTCTTTACTTAAATACTATAGTTACACATATACCTATTAATTGTACATTACCTACTCCGGAGATGTTTTTTACATGTTTTAACATCTCACGTTATTATCTCGCGGTATAATTCATAAATTCATCAAAAATATTCACATTTAAAATGAATGTACCTAAGGGCGGTGCGAATATAACAAAAACATTAAAAGTTTTTTAAAAATACACGTTGACAAGTGTTGCTGGATTAGAAGTGGGGTCTCGAAACTCTGGATCTCACAAGCCGCGCGCGCGATAATAACTACGACAAACAATCCACCTTCTATTTGGCGCAATGTCCCTACAGGATGATCCAGTAAGTAGGTGCCGTGGACATCAGCCGACAAGAATCGATTTCTGGGTGCGGTGCAATCTACATTGCTTCGACATGATCAGCCGTATGTAGCCCGCGATTCGATATATCAGCTCGCCGGCGACATGCGTACCTCACAACATCTTCGGTGAAATAAGAACGTGCTTAGTATGAGGCATTGAGTTATTTTTGGGGATCCTCACAAGAGCATGTCGATATTGATCGATAAGGGCACCGAGCCGCCTGTAGAGGCGGCATGCGGCATCGGCAGGCGCTCGCAGGTGAGGCGCTTCGGCCGCGTTTGTTTGCCGAGCGGTCCCTCGCTACACTATATTCCCTAGTTTTTGTCCTCGTCCGCCTCTAACGCGCCATTTTACACTTTTTAAGAGCCCTCAGATCGTTTCCAAATTTGTACCATTTTTTTGTCCTCGTCGAGTGACGGTTTAAGTGTCTCAAAATGAGATATTTGTATAGGCTCTTAGCGTTCCGGTGCGGGGTGCGTTTGTCAGGACGATGAGCAAATAACGAATTTAAATTGAGTGACAATAATAGCCCGAACACATCTTGTAATGTGGTGATGATCCGGTGCCACATCGTCGCCTATATTTTTAGTTTAGAAAAAATACTAATGGCGATTTTATTGATGTAATTTAGGAAACATGTGCGAATCCATAAATGAATATCCCCGGGGAGGCTGCGGGGTGGGCCAGATTTCAGGAACATCACTAATGGCTATTTAATGTAGATAAGGTCCATTTGTTGACGTAGATAGTGATATGAGCATGTGATGGGTGTGGGTGTCCCGGACGACGCGGACGCAGCGCACGTGCGGCACGGGGCACGCGACACGCGGGCGGGTGCGTCGCCGAGCGTGGCCAGCGCCGTTACATCGCCCTGCCTCGCTGCGGGCAACATCTACACTTGACTAGGCGACACCCGAGCCGTACGATATTGTGACGAGCCATCACTTCGACTATGCGGGTTATGCATATTATTTGTTTAGGCTATAAACCATGGAAATGTTTGCAAGAAATTATGTTAGAGCGAATAAAAAACTATTAATCAAAATTAATAGTCGTTTTCGCGCATAAAGGAAACTAATTTGAACACAACACTGCGTCCCGCAGCGGCCGCGCCGGGTGTGATGGCGGAATTTGTTTTATTATGTTATATTTACGATAAACTGTACTGCGTGAAGTGGTGCGGTATCGGTGCCATCAACTAGTCGGAGAGTCGCTGCAATTTACAGACATATGGCACGGGTGACTACTGAAGAACAGAAGGCGGACATCCTGAAGTGACACGTAGTTTGCAGTTGCTAGTAAAACTTTAAATTGTGAATAGCCTAACAGTTATTCAGCATAAATTCAATCGGTAACAAGAAAAGAAAGAACAGAATGGTCTGCGGGAAGACTAGTCTAAGATCCAAAATGCGTTTGAGCTCGAGAACGGAGCAGGCTACCATAATCAGAATAAGTAATGTAAATATAGCGCAAAGGATAAATAGGAAATGTTATAAAATATCCGTATTCTTTCATATCGTCAGATATGGACTGCCTGATCCGTAAAGAGGACGACGGGGACATGTAGGGTTTATCTGCAGCGTGCGTCACGCCACGGCCACTATCCTAAACGGAGTGCAGTTACACTCACTAATGTAAACATGGAAGCAGCGTCATTGTCATCGCTTCTAATTTGTAACCATTTTGTCGATCTAAATCGTAACGAGCGGTCGGCGCGGCGGCGGTGTAGCGCACGGTAGCCGCGGCTGCACTCGATTCTGGTGTTTAATGTGCAAGCGGGTCGAGGGCGACCGTGGCCGCCGAGCCCGCGTCGCCGCCGCGCTGGGTGCCGCATGCCGCTGACAGGGGGGCGGGGAGGGGAGGGCTGCAAGCGCACCGATAACGCATACCTACTTCCGAGACGTTCCGAGCCATTAGCCTCACTGCGCTCTACTTCACAACTACACTGCATGTTTAAAACCCATGTTAATGTTTCATTTGAACGACGGATAATTGTTATTTTGTACAAAAAGTTGACAAGTTGACTCTGTCGGGCTGTCACGTAGTCCCACTTTGATCGTATACCTGCAATAGCTCCATGCATAAGCACGAAGTACATATGTGAAGCTGAAAATGAGTCGCCAAGTAGGTTACGGATCAGTTATATATATAGAGCTTCATTGGACGCTGTATCGCGTAGTGAAATGACATTATTTTATTCAAATAGTATTCGCTAGCCCACCATCCATGCTTCAAGTGGATTCTCCTGATTTAGGTATCTAGAATATTTGAAATTCTATGTTACGGCCTGGAAAATGAGTTTTCATAAAGAGAGGCGACCACTAGTAGTCAAAAAAACATTATTTAATCATTTCGAAATTTTAGGACAACGCAAAATCAAAAGAGTCTAAATTCTCTTTTAATTGGGAACTGAAATTGAAAGGCCGTACACTTTATTTAAACCACCAATCCAGTACCACATTGACGTACCTATACAAATTTCAATTTCTAAGCTGCTTTATAACAATTCACTTGTAAGAACTTAGTACAATAATCTAACTTTCTTTTCAATACCTGTTCTTTTATCTCCAGTACTTATTAATTCACCCACTGAATAGTCAGTGTTGGGTTAAAGGCATATGTAATTACGGAGCCATGGCGGCGCTTGTTTGCATAACTACCTACCTACTTTCAGTTGAAAACGAGAAATTCAAGGTTATTGACTCCACTGATACTAATTTCAGTACAACCGTAGGTAAAGTCAGCGACTTAGGTAAGTAGCTGAACCGATACAAAACGGAGAATCCGTATGTAGATATCATTTTTATCTCTAAACGTTTGAAATCAAGACAGTTTTCTGTCGGTCTGTTTATTCGTTTATATCTTTTAAACTATCAAATACATTTTGATGTGGTTTTCAATATCATTTAGAGATTTTCTTTCTGAAGGCCTCCTGAGAGTATCTATGCACAGACATATATATTATCGCACTCAGGCGAAGCCGGGGAACGTCCCTAGTAAAACTAATCTAAGGTAATGTTTTGTAAATGGTTTCTACACACACCTTTATACTATTCAATTCTGTAAGTAAGAACAATTCAAATGTAAGTACGTACCTACATGTACATGTGGATAGCTTTAGCTGCCTATGTTGAAAATGTTAATATTTTTTATTCTATTTTTTATTTTATTCTGTTTATGAATAGCCTGACTCTAATAACGGGTCGAAAGGTTGTTTTTTACTGAGAAGAACCGGTAAACTCAACAATTACTCTTTTTAAAATCCAACTTAAATTTATTACATAACATTTATTTAGTCAACTGACAATACCTGTGTCTTATCGCAACACTGAAGAATTGTTAAATAATAATATTATAAATATCTAATATATTATGTACAAACGAACCAAAGCAGTTAGTGACCGGACACATGCACAGGGCAGGACCAAATCTGACGGGCGGGAGTATCTAGATGGCTACTTATTCAAAAGTTTTATGGTGGGCTCTTTCCGAGTTATTTTCCTGCACTTAATTTTGTTTATTGCGGCTTCCTGCACCTTCGTATACGACACGTCGTCTGCTTGCATTATATATCTTTGGTCTAGCGTAGTTCGTAGTGTTGTGTGAGATGGCCAACAATTTTCCCCCTTCTGTTCTCTATTGTCCCCATCATTTTTCTATTCTCCTTGACTCTTCTTAACCTCCGTAGACCTCATTCCAACTGAACCTTCTAGGAGTACTACTAATATTAAGTAAATTTACTTTTCTATTAATGCTCTTGCTGTTATAATTGTTGTTTGTCCTTTACATCGCAATTATCGACTTTACATTTGCACGGAGCTGAGTGGGCGAATAAGGACCTGAGAAGGCGGGCGAGACCGTCAGGCCCAATATAAAAATAAGATCATCAGGATCATAGCTCGGTTACACAATTATTTATAAGGCTTGTATATTTTGTTCAGAGGAGGCGGGGGCGGCGCGGTCTACAGATGCGGGTACGCCGGGAGCTCGCCCTACTTTGGCAATGGAGCCGACCTCTCCGCACAGACACAGATATGGACTAACAGTGCAGGTAAATACAAAAACAAGTGCTCATTAATGTAAGTGATTCTATTTAAGAAACAGCCCCGGCATATTCATTGGTCTCCAAATATCAACGGCCTTTTGTTACTCTCAGTAGCGACTGCATCGTAAAACACAGGTGCCGATGTTGACGTGTATGCTAAAGCTAATTTGTTAATTGTAGGTAAATCTCTTTGTATTTTATTATAATGACAAAGATTATTTCTCTATTGTCCATCTCGCTGTTGCCGTACTGTTTAAGTGCGGTGTCGCGTGCTGACGTTCAATAAACTCTCGTAAAAATTCATAGTAAAATAAAAATCTGTTCGAAGATGTTATGTAATCTAGTCAGATACACAACAAAATCGGAGTGATGGTCTCAGCTAGATTAGTAATATTATCCTTTATCAGAGAGAAGATGAAGCATCACAAAGCAACAGTATAACACAAGTGCACTACAGCTTTGAAGCTGAAGTAAGGATCATGGCAGTAGCCTGCACTTGGCGCTTTTCTACTAGGTACTAGAACTTGTATCCTGTTGCAGGCGGTTCGCCGAACTACGCCAGCAGCGGCGGCGGTGGCGGCGGGGGCGGCGGCGCGGTGCTCGCGGACGAGTACGCGGACGCGGGCGCGGGCGAGGCGTGCGCGGGGTCGCCGGGCGCGGGCGGCGCGGGCGGCGGCTCGCTGCCCGCCTTCAGCGCGCGCTTCGGCGGCGTCTTCTCGTGCGCCACCTCGCGACCCTCCACTGTCTACGGCACCTCCGCACTAGCAGCCAACGCTTACCAGGTTCGGCCACCTCACCCTGCCTTACGTGCGATCAATTTGCTAATCACCCTCGTTATCTACGACTGTGGCAGTAGTTCCTACAAAACGACTTCCGAGCGGCTTCTTTCTTACGTTTTTTCTTGAGTCATAATGAATTAAGCCGCCCAGGGGCGAGGAGGCTCATAATGAGCCCCTCAGAGACGATCACGTACAAACAGCCTTCTTTAACTCACTGTGTGTAGGCCCCGTAATCACGCTACCCCTCTCGTTCCTGTGCCTTGCGTATTCCGGTCATATCGTCGATGTCCGCCCGCACTGAGATCTTAACCCGTATCTTGTAAATTTTCAGGACGTCAACTTTCGGCCGCAGCTATCGGCCGCCGCCAGTCTCTCGGCAAGTAAGTACACTCACGACAAACCTCGGTAGACTTTGAGACGACATTAAATAGGGATAGGAATCATTCTCATGGGCCAATACGATGAATAGGCATGGCAGTACCTAACTTAACGAGCTGTAATGTTGATAAAAATGGAACATTCTAAATACTGCGTCGATGAGTCGCGCGCGGACGTCGAAGTCCACTCGACCAGTGATTCACACGTTTGCACGCTTTGTGTTTACTCGTTATTGTGGCATTCTTGCTTTGTTCTGCAGCTACCTACCTACCACTATTCTGAATTTGGACTGCTTTATATTCAAATCTATTAATAAATTTAGATTAAAAATCATGAATTCTTCGACACATAAAATGGTTTTTACCCGGAAGAATAATTCCTACCGAGAGCGATCCTGGGAATTTCAAAGATTGGTTGATATTTTCTCAAAAAAATTTGCCTGCCTGCCATGAAACAGATATGTTAAAATTCAATAGGAAAATACATAGTAAATGATAGAGCGAGCAGTATGAACATAGCGGTCCTCGTAGCAACAGTGCGCTAGCAGTAGTGTATGCGGCGCAGGCGGGCGACGGCGGCCGCGGGGACACTGTGTTTTTGTAACGAGTGGGGTCACGTGCGATAGCCCCAGCCGGCGACGATGCCGCACTGTCAAAATTAATATTCATCCGAATGACTCCCGCGCCTTATTTTTATTGCGATAAGTCGGTTCCACAACACGAAGCCGATAAGGCGTCGCGCGTCGTCGACAGTTCCGGCACTATTTACGAGCGCGTGTGAATGCGACGAGCACGGCGCGCCGCATTAGGTACTTTTTGTTTCAGTTCGAACGCACCACTTAAACCTTCATCTATCATCCGTCCCTGAAAGGCGCCAAATTGTGCCTTTAATTTCGTTTTAAGTATTCTTTTTTTGTGGCCAAAAAATGTATTGTGGTATCTAATAAAAAATACTGCCTGCGCACTTTAGCAAAATGTATTTATAAGAAACCACATTATATTTTCAAATATTAGTTTGGGTTAAGAATAACTTAATTCTAGACTATTTTTCCTTTTGTGTTACGTCATCTCACTAGACTTTACTAAAATAACACATTTTTCCCGTCTGTTGTTCCTACATTGTAAAGGTTGTCTTGACATAATTTGGTTTTGGTACCGATCTTAATTCATCCCAGCTATCTGCTCGTTGTGCATCAATATGAAGCACATCATTAAAACAACAAATAAATTGTAATGGAGTCAGCGCAGAGCGAAGTGTCGCGCCACTCGTTAGGCTCGTAGCGGAGTATTTACGTAGGTACCGACAAAAAACGATGTCTCCTTTTAAAATGAAGTCGTTCCCTTTTAAGCGCATTAAAATCGCATTCCGTAAATGGTATCGGATAAGGCACGTGCCGGTCGCAAACAGTCCGCCTCGCCGCGTCCGGCCCCGGCCCCGGCCGCCCGTCGCCCTGCGCCCGGCGCGCGGGCCTCCTCAACTATAGACATCAACAGAGCTTTAACAAAAAACAAACCACACAACAACTTTTGTCTCCGCATATTTGCTTACTAATACTAAAATGTCACTAATGTAGAAAGACTTTAAACGGCGTGCGGCCCGTCCCGTCCTGCAGCTCGCTGACACATCGATGCTTGTCTGTAATATTGCATAGTTTCCACCTTTACTGTAGACATGATGAGATATCTCTTCCAAGGGACGACACTGCAGTTAATGCAATAGTTTCAGTGATGGAATATTACTAGATATATATTGATGTGCCTGTCGGTCGGTGTGGCAAAACGCATCATTTAGAGAACCGACACTCGTCACAGTGCTATATGCTGAAACTTTGCCAAAAAAGGTAATTAAGTATTGTAATGTAAAGTAATTAGGTATTTAATATGTAATTATATAGCCATTGATTTTAATTGTGACCTGTATAGATATCGAATAAAATAAATTTGAAAGAATCCTACAAGAATCAAATCCGGAAGTGTGTGAGAGTGTTTGTTTACAGGGAGGTCTGTTGCTCAATCTCGCCGTAATGCTGAATACGTAGATTGATCTTGCCTTGGGATAACACATAGGATAGGTAACGTTACAATCAACTGGAATACAATAGTGTAGCCAAAATAATCATTTCAAATCAATATTTGAAAATTATATTATTGAGTTAAGCGTGCTGAGAGACACGGGGCGCGGGGGCGGGGCGCGGGGGACGGGGAACAGCACATGGCCTCGGTTCCCGTTACATCTCAATAACATTAACCAACTAATGACATCCATGTTTTATTTAATGTCAACTACGAGTAATCGGAAACGCCACATTATTTCAGTTAAAATCTCTGTTAAGTGTTCTGCGCACATCACATTCGTGTAATTCAATATTAACGTACTCAATAATAATGTTCGTGTTTCACACGTAGAAAACATTATAGTTGTGCTGTTTTAATTTTAGTATGTTCTTGTTTTACGAGCCGAGCCGAGCCGAGCGGAGCCGAGTCGCGCCGAGCTCGCTGCTCAAGCGCATATCTTCATTGTGCTGCTAGTTCTCGCTATGCACATTAACGCAGCACCGAGTATGTAGTAACTATTAGCTATACGTTCCTACTATGTGTCAGTAGATACCACAATTAGCTATTCTCTATCAATGTAATAAAGCCTCTTTTCACTCGCTCGCCTTCACAGCTAGGCATAGGTATTGTAAACCATAAAAGATGTTTGTTCAGACTCGTTATGGATCTGTTTGTTCGCCCTGTCTGTGCTTTTGGGTCTTCCGCAGAGTGAGACACGCGAGCTGCGAGAATATCAGAATGTTGTTCATAAAGTATTTCTCTGCCCATAGTTTATTCCTTTTCCGACAATCGGTGCGTACGTTATGAACTAGAACTTAAAGGGAATTACCCGTTCAACAACTTGTTAAAGGATTTAACTAAATATTTTCTCTACTATCAAGGGACATCCCCGACCCACTCATCCCCACAGTCCGGCAGGAGAGTAATTGAGTATTGAATACTACACAACCGAGTCAATACTAATGTAGGTCGAACGCTAGTAAAATTCAGGCTGTATCTCTGTAGGTACCAAATGAGCCATATTTTTACTTTGTACTGCATTTCACAGTCGACTAGCCTTTTGGAAGCCGAAACTTCAATATGTAACATTCTTGCTGATGTTATCCTCAGTAACTACTTGGTCACATTATGATAAATTTGCGTTATTTAACATTTGAGGTAATATTTTAGGTCACGAAAATATTCTTTTAACATTAGCTGCTTTTTCAATAAAACAAATTGGATTTTGAAAGCTGACTAGGCTGAATACTCCGTAACCATAAGTATAGTTTTCACTTAACTATTCGTGACGTTAATATTCTCATAGACATTTCAAAAGAGCGAATAAAGCGATATATATTCTAACATTAAATTTAGAAATAAAGTGGGTGAAAGCGAGTGTGCTGTAGCAGCAGTATCGCAATCGATGAATAGTTCCCGGCCGGTAACGGTCTCGGTGGCGATGCCGTTGAAACAGTACCGACCCGCTGGCCGCGGACCTGGTCGCGAACAATGACGCCCGCGGGCTCGGCGGCTCGGCGGCTCGGGTTACTTGTCCTCGCGACGCGCGACTGTGACCCAGGTCATTGGACGTCCGCGACTTCGCGACCGCATCCGCATCCGCGTCGCCGGTGACTTGCTCCTACACTGCACCAGGACACGGTCGCGTGATTGTGTAATGTCGTAACACTATTTAAACTAAACTTTAATCCAAATTCAAATGTACAGTGAACATCAAAACCTTTTATGCCATTTTTTATGGTTTAAGTATCTGCTCCTTTACTTAAATGGGAGTCGGCGGGGTGTATAAGTAAGGGCAGGGGCACGGGGACGCGAGGGCGAGACGTGAGCATGTAATCGTATCTATATTTAGTAACGTATTAGTAAATTCTTCTGCGGTACTTTTATGAAAATAATAAAAATTTTAACCTTCATTGGATCGGGCAATTTTATTGAACTTGAAGCATTTTGGGCTTACCTACATAATATATCACTATATTGTACAGTTGATAGAAATCATTGAGCATTAACGACAATTAAAAAGTTCGGTACAAAGAAACGGTGTGTGTACGTGTGAATCCGCCGTGTGGGCGGCCTTGCCCGCGGCACGTGCCGGCGCGCGCACTCAGCACGCCGCGCGTGACGCGCCCGCGACCCGAGCATCGGCCACAACATCTAAGCTACTACGGGTACTGTCATTGCCAAGGTCACGATGGTTCGACGTTCTGCAATTGGGACGGTCGACCATACTCCGCTTATATCAAATATATAAACAACACGTCCGATCAACGTAGTTCTGTAGGCACTCATTAAGGAACTACGACATGATAAGTCATGTTAATAATCGTGTCTCCAGATATTCCCTACCTCCATTTAGGTATTTGTGACTATTTGACCTGTCGAGCTGGCGCCGTCGGTGTGAATTCGATTTTACATTTTATTGGCGCAACTGTATTGCACCTAGTCGACCTAAATTCTGTACAGCTTACAACTGTTCCGCGATAGCTGGAAAACTGGTGGTGGTGGTAGGTAGCCACCATCTCAACAATTTTGAGAACGG
Organism: Habrosyne pyritoides; assembly: GCA_907165245.1. NCBI lineage: Eukaryota > Metazoa > Arthropoda > Insecta > Lepidoptera > Drepanidae > Habrosyne > Habrosyne pyritoides. Next base: position 15,763,006 of record OU015588.1, on the reverse strand, counting down.
AACGAGTAACGGTTAATCAGATCGACCTAAAGTCGCACCGTCGGCGTCACTCTGTGTCTCGTATGTCTATTCGACGTGTACCTAGGTATTTATTCTCGTATGTTCGTCTATGTGATAAATTAATGTAAAAGGGCATAGTAGTAAGGACGCTCGGCTGAGGCGAAGTTAGGCAAGTGATCGTCGTGAGTTTAACGAGCGGTGTGTTGCGCACAGTCGAGATGGCGGAGTTTTTCACGGAGGGGCGTGAGTGCGTGAACTGCGGCGCCATCCACACCCCGCTGTGGCGGCGCGACGGCACCGGCCACTACCTGTGCAACGCGTGCGGCCTCTACAACAAGATGAACGGCATGAACCGGCCGCTCAAGCAGCCGCGGCGGCTGGTACGTCAGCGGCACGCCGCGCACGCGCTCGCCGCGCCCGCCCACGACGTACGCAGCTCATTCCCTCCGCTCGACTAACCGCCGCCTCCGCTCCGCACTACCGAGTCCCTCCCGCCCCGCCCGCGAGGAATCCGCGCCCGCCGAGCGTCCCCAGCCCCGCTCATGCCCGCGTCCCGGGCGAGCTCCCAGTGAACACTTGTGTTGGTTGCAGTGGCCGCGGAGGGGGCCCCGCCGGGCGCGGATTTCTACAAGGGCTTCCTGTATAACGGCATGGCGTCTCCGCACGCGCACGCGCACGCGCACACGTTGCCCGCGCCCGCGCCGCTCTGTGCGCCCGCTCACGCGCACCACGCCGTCTCCACCCCCTCTGACTACAAACAGAAGAAAGGGGTACGTCCGCCCCACACCGCCCCACACCGTCCCTCCCGCATCGCGCACCCTGCACTACTAACACATTAACGCTCATCGCTTCTCCCCGCTAACCACACATAACATCGCATGCTCGCCGCCGAGGCGGGCCGAGAGTGACCGAGGCGTGTGTTGCAGATGGGCACGAAGCGGCCCGGCATGTCGTGCTCCAACTGCCACACCACGACCACGTCGCTGTGGCGGCGCAACGCGCACGGCGAGACCGTGTGCAACGCGTGCGGCCTGTACTACAAGCTGCACAACATCAACCGACCGATGGCGATGAAGAAAGACTCTATACAGGTGCGTCGCAGCGGCTGAACGCTTTACTTGTTATATATTAATTTTCTACAGCTGCAAATATAATTATTTCATTAGTGACCTGACAAGATGGAACAAGGAATATAAGAATGTGTGTACCTATTTAGTTAATCGACGAATTAATGTGCGGTTTTGCACAAGTCCGATCCGAATCCTATAACTCTTCTTACTTGCCTAAAACCTTCCATCGGTTCGGAAATTTTTTAGCTAGATTATCTAAAGGGTTGATGTAGTCTCTATAATAAACTGAACTCCACCGCCTAGCTGAACTAATTATGTATATCGACGACGCAGCATATATATGAGAATGTATACTATAAGCAAGTTATATGGATCGCGCCGACATTGTAAAGGCAAATAAATACGTACGACGAAAATTAGATAGGATCGTGGAACGTCTTCGATTAACCGTGTCTGTTTGCTGCCTTTCCAGACTAGGAAGCGGAAACCAAAGAACAGTATCAAGTCGGAACGAAACATGAAATCGGCAATTCAACGCACCGTGGCCTCAGGAGTGAAAATCGAAAATTTGCGTAAGCTAATATTTTACAATGATCGATTATTATTCTAGCGTGGGTTGTTCATGACTACACACGTGACTCCGCAGTGGGAACAAAGGACTACCTCATTTACAATAAAAATTAAATTTGATAGATGATGGTTTATACAAGTTTTATTTACTATCTAGCGGTGACGTCCGGTCCATTATTGATTTGATGGATTTGTACCCTGCTCATCATCCATGGTCATATGATGGAGGAATCGTGTGTTTCAGTGGAGAGCGGTACGGGCGTGACGGGCGTGGGGGCCGGCGGGGGCGGCGGCACGCGGTCGCCGCTGCCGCTGGGCTACTACGTGCAGCACACGCTGAAGCTGGAGGAGCCGCTGCCGCCGCCGGCGCACGCGCACGCGCACGGGCACGCGCACGCGCACGCGCACGCGCTCGGGCAGGCGCACGCGCACGCGCACGCGCACGCGCTGTACGACGAGGCGGAGTACCGGCGCGAGGCCGGCGGCGGCGAGCGGCTGGACCGGCCCACCGTGGTGTCCATGGGCAGCTGAGCGCGGCCGCTCGGGGACGCGCCTCACTCACACGACACCGTGCATTTTTAACTTTAGTAATCCCTCCGGTACCGGCGATGTGGCTACGCGCCCGCGGCCGAGCTCGGGGACGGAAACCGTCAACCGACAACCGGCAACCGTCGGCTGGATAGACTTAGAGAAGTACATTTGGAACGTCATAATAATATAAAAAGATATACCTTCATTTAACCTTGCGACCGTTATGGTTAACTTTCTTCGATGGACGTTACGGTGGAACAAAACGTGAATCTCTGGAACTCGCACCCGGCGAGGCGACGTAGCGGCGTTCACGACTGCAGCACCATGTGGGTGAATAGCGTAGAATCTCAATTTGTTTAAGTTCGTCTTTAGGCACATACGATATGATAGGTATATATAAGCGTGTGACCGAGTCTGACTCGCGAAAGAGTCGCTGCTAGTTGACCAAATTATAATGATCGTGTACATACAGCAGAGCAGAGCAGAGCGCCTCGAGTTTGTACCGTAGAGTAGAGTACAGAAGGAGCCGCCGCGCCGCGCGGCGACCGCATCCGACTAGCCTTAAGTTACAAACGATTTAATAAATTCACAAGCCTTACGTTGTCTCCGTTCAACATAAATGAAAGGATTATTGTAATTATGATCGCAAAGGGTAATTGTTTTAAACACCAATGAATAATAGGTATAATGTTATTGAATAGATAAATATTTTACAGTTTTGATGTGTATATGACGTAGATAGATATATTTTACTGTTACCAAATAATAACTAATAACTATGTTTAAAGAAGTAAGAGACTGTACCCGAATCATTCCTAATTTGTTGCATTCCTAAATAGAATATTATCTAAGTATCTATAATTAGATATAATTGTCAGTTCACATTATTTTAATAAATGCTGCGAAGAGGCTGTTATATACAATCGAAATCATAAATTTATTTTAGAAACATAGGTATTTTAGTTGATTATTCTGAATTGTCTCAAATATTTATAATGGCGTACAATTTAGATAAAAATAATTATTTTTAATACATAGATCTTTGACTCCATGACTTGAAAATACATTCCACGAATTTATAAAGCTATTTTTAAGGAGCAACTTAGTGTAGGTATTGGGACGCGAGTGAGCTGCCCCGCGGCGCGAGCGAGCGACGCGAGCGTGATGCGAGCGTGACGCAGCGTGACGCCGCGTGACGCAGCGTGACGCAGCGTGACGCAGCGTGACGCAGCGTGACGCCTCGTGTCTTGTGGCCGGTGCCGAGTCGCGTCGCTCGCGTCGTGTCACAGCTCACTCTCGCGGGCATAGTACGGATCTGAACGATCTCTCTTATTGAAACAATCGAATCTAATTGGCATTGTTCGCACAATACGATTATGTTTAATTGAGTCACTGACGAGTATGTAATGCATGTTGTCTAAAGTAAATAATATACTTATAATAAGCACTTATCTAGGTACCTATTTTCCAATTGTTTTAATGTTATTGCTCACCGGCCGATGGCGGCGAGCCGTGTAGCGACAATGAATGATGGCCAAATATTATAAGCATAGCGCCGTACTATGTGATGTTATACTATTTATGTGTTACAATCAAATTTTACATTATATTTGCCAGATGGCAAAGACGTTAGACTTAATCTATATTTTTTGTAAATATTATTACGCAATGAAAGTACACTTTGAATAAATCAAACTATGAATTTAATAACGCATCGTTTTATTGTTCCAATACATACCTACTGTCTGCGAAAGAAAAACGCATACAGACGTTACGCCTTTGTGATGATATTGTGACGACGGATTTTAATAATTCTGTACGTAAGTTATAAGTCCACAACAATACAAATGTCCAATTCGAAATACGTCCGGATGGGCTAGAACAGGTTCTGAGAAAGCCAATGCGTTTGCAAGGCACCTAGCCAATATCTTTACACCTAACGAAAGCAACAGTACTGATTTCGAAAATGAAGTCAAACGTATTCTGTACCAGGACCTGCAATTATCCCTCCCGCCAAATCCAGTTACAGTTCGGGAATTGAAGAGGACTATTAGTAAACTTCAAAATAAAAAGGCCCCTGGATTTGATCTTATCACCAAAGAAATTATCATGCAACTCCCTAGAAAAGCACTGGTGTTCCTGGTGACTCTCTTCAATGGCGTGCTTCGGGTACAATATTTTCCCAGGCTATGGAAAGTTTCCATAGTAACAATGATACACAAGCATGGAAAGCCCCCAGAAGAAGCCACATCATATAGACCCATAAGCCTCTTACCAGTGCTTTCAAAAATTTTTGAAAGAGTTCTTTTGAATAGAATATTACCCATTCTCAATGAAAACCAAGTTATACCTAAACACCAATTCGGCTTCAGACAACAGCACTCCACCATAGAACAAGTGCACAGGGTATGCGAAAAGATAAGATCATCTTTTGAAAATAAAGAATACTGCTCTGCCGTGTTTCTGGACATACAAGCAGCTTTTGATAAGGTGTGGCACAAGGGCCTCCTGTGCAAGATAAAGACTTCTCTACCCCATAGCTATTATTTACTTGTGGAGTCCTACCTTGCAAATCGAATCTTTCAGGTGAGAGAAGAAGGAGAACTCTCCGAATTCCACAATATAATAGCAGGAGTTCCACAGGGATCAGTGCTGGGGCCTGTCCTATACACTATCTACACGGCCGACCTCCCAGAAACACAAGGAGTTACCACGGCGACATTCGCTGACGACACCGCACTACTTGCCAGCAGCGGGGACCCGAATACTGCATCCGCCACTCTGCAGAACAACCTAGACCAGGTGACTGAATGGCTGCAGAAATGGCGAATAAAGGCTAGCGCCACTAAATCCGTGCACATAACGTTCACACTCAGACGGGGAACTTGTGCACCCGTTAGAATGTGCGACAGCATCCTGCCACAAAGTGACTCTGTTAGATACCTCGGCATGCATCTGGACAAAAGATTGACCTGGAAAAAACATATCAAGTCAAAGCGAGATGAGCTAAATATGCAGTACAGGAATATCTCCTGGCTGATGGCACGCAACTCCAAGCTATCTATAGATAATAAACTTCTTATCTACAAAATGATTCTGAAGCCAATATGGATGTATGGATTGCAACTGTGGGGCAGTGCATGCGACTCCAGCCTAAATACCATGCAAAGAATGCAAAATTGCATTATAAGAGCTATAGCCAATGTACCATGGTTTGTTACCAATACTGAGATCCATGAGGCGCTAAACATTAGAACTGTTAAGGAGGAAATAAAGATAACAGGCACTAACTACAGAATACGACTGGGAAAACACCCAAATGACCTGGCAACTCCCTTAATAAACATCAGCTACCCTAAACGACTGAAACGCCATGACATCCAAGGGCTTGGTGACAGATGGTGAAGAATGAGTTGCCTCCAGTTGAGGAGCATCTCATACATGACACAAATTGCATACAGCTAATCTGCTTATAGTCAGCGACTGATTGTAGATATGCAAAAAAAAAAAAAAAAAAAAAAAAAAGTTATAAGTGTACAAGCTACGCCTTCGAACTGGCGGAATACCTGTGTTCAGTGGTTCAAACGCGACCTCTACACATAGTAAATGTAGATGCAATCAAACTAGTTCCGTGACCGCAGTGTGCCAATGATCTAGTTATACGATGACGATTTATATGATCTTAATAAGAACCAGATACTTGTCTTATTCATTGACTTTTCTCAGGCGTTTGATACCTTAGACCCTGACAAGCTGATAAGTAGGTTAAATAACATCGGAGTAAGCGGTCCACTTCTACGGTGGTGCCAAAGTTATCTTCAAAGCCGATCATACTGCGTGAAAGTGGTGGATAGCTCGAGTGTAAATGTGAGGATAAACTGAAAGCACTGTTGAAGGCTCAGTATTAGGGCCTTTGCATTTCTTGGCCTACGTCAATGATATGCATAATATTTTACGCTTCTGCACTTCCTACCAATTTGCTGATGACACTTGCTTGCTTGTAGCGGATAGTGATGTTAACAAAGCAATTACAAAAATGCAGGTTGACTTTGACAACCTGAGCAAGTGGTGCCGATGCAGGATTGGTGCTTAATGCATATAAACCTGACACATTATTTACAGATCTCATTTGCCACAGTCACTCTTGCCTACATGATCTGACCTTGCCCCAAAATTGAAAAGTCATCGAGGTTGTTGGGAGCCATACATCCCTGGGTCTCATTATCGATAATACCTTCAACTGGCAACCCCATATTGATCGAGTGTGGGACAAACTAAGAGCCTTCTTGGCCACTATTGCTGTTCCAAAAAAACGAATACCATTTAAAACTCGGCCAATGATCTACAATGCTTTCGTTGATTCCGTTGTGTGTTATGGTCTAAGTAGCTACGGGCGAACATACCAAACGTACTTAAATAGCATTTATCGACTCCAGATTAGAATACTAAAACACATAGTTCCCCCAAATATTAAACATAAGTGTGCCATATGTAATGACGATAACCTTTTATTGAAACACTGCAACACTCTCCTGTACATATCAAAGTAAAATACAACCTCCTTAAAGAACAATTTTTCAACACAAAATTACAATTAAATTTACAACACAAAATTATAACGCGACAAATGACACAAAATAAACTTAAGTCTACAAAAGCAAACAACGCCTACGGCCAACGAACATGCTCCTACATAATTCCTCGTATGATTACCGAACTTGATAGCGAAATTAGGAAAAATATTACAAAATCAAACATAATATTAAATTAAAACATCACCTTGTATCGAACCTTTGAACACTATAAAAAAATGTATGTACATATATTGAGTGAGTGTCGGCACAACATCGCACACCTATCCACTTTTATTCGCAGTACCCACACACTGTTTATTATAATTATATTTTATTAATATGGTATGTGATGAAGTAGGCCCTTATGTATCTACCTCAAAGAAATTTGTAGGAAATTTAGTAATTTAAGGATTGAATGTTGAATAAGTCATTCCTCTTATAAATCTGTGGTTTTTTGTGAATGATTTTATGTTTTATTTTCCATGTATTAATGTTTGTTCAATAATAAATACTATGCGATGTTTACATCATTAAGATGATAAAGAAACAACCATCTGATGATCCCAAAGTAGGCAGAGCTTATATTATGGAAACCGGATAACTGATAAAATACATATAGTGTGTATATACAACTTTCTTTATTGTTCTAAATACGTACTTAGATTAATAGTAACTCCTAGACCCAGAACAAACAGACATGTTCATGCACACAACGACCTACGGCGTGGTTGTCAGGACTAAAACGAAGCCAACTGGCCCGTCAATAACTGTATTGACGGGCCCCCCTTGTACTGACAAGGGGCCGTCGGACAACTGCAGCTCCTGCCGACCCTACAAAATCATTTATTCACCTTTTTGAGCAATATAGCTTCAGTACTCTATGGTGTAAACGTAAGTGTCTAATACTTAACAACGATGACTGTGCTATAATGCGCATAAACTAAGTTGTGGAAATCATCGTCATCAGTTCAACGGAACACATTACCCTGCACAAGTGCCTAGTACTACTACTAGACCATGTCCCCACAGGCCTTTATTAATTGCCCACCTATTATCTGAACTGAATGAATAGACCAACAGTAGACATGATGGGTAATCCTAATCATGATGACGGTCAAATTAAGAGATTGGCTACTGATATTTCTAGTTCAAGTTATGAAAAATGAAAAGTTATTTTCAAAAATGTCCTATCACTGGGGATTGAAGAACGGTGATTTATTATGAGAATATTTGTGGTTTATTGCCAGTAGGTTATTTTTTGGAAATGTTTGTAGATTTTTTTTCCACCGACGCCTTTGATGCCTTGGTGTAACACTGCACTTTGACAGTTGAGGGGTTTTCGAACAAATTACACGCAACAGAAACGTGTTTCAGCGGAGTGGAGAGTTTAGCATGTACCTCTGTGTGCACACTTCAGGCGAGTGGAGCCGCGGGTGCGGGGCGCGGGGCGCGGAGGGGACGGGGGGCGGCTGAAACAATATGGCGGCGCGGCTTATCGGCGGCCATCGCGCGTCACGTGCGCCGCGTCGCCCCTCCAGCGGTTCGCCTCTTTATTAGCTTTTCACGGAAAATATTCGACGAAAAAAACAACTGATAAGATCGCGATGAGGTCGAGCGGCGCCCATCAATAATCCGTCGATGTATCGAGCTGCTATCAGATCCGGAGCGAGGATTACCGACCGTGTGAGCCACGGCAAGTTTACGACATGCGGACACTGATCACTTTATTGTCGTGGCGAGCCACTCTCACTACTCAGTCGGGCGGACGAGGGTCCTCGGGCTGTCACACCACTACGCGGGTTCACCGGGATACTGGCTCCTGTACCTACGGAACCGCCGTGACGATGTGCCATGTAAATAAGTAACGTTATCCCCGTTAAGAAGTTTATCTCAGCGCGGTGGGTGCGCGGGCGCTGCGCTGGCGCTGTATAGACTGTAATGAGTCGGCGATGCAGATACGCGCTCTCGTAATCAAATCTGTAGGCCTTCTATCTGATAATTAGCCGGTATCAGGGATGGTATCGCGGTATCTCAGGTCCTGCAGATACGGCGATGCACGGTGGTGAGGTCGGCGCTCCAGGGCGCGTCGCGGGGCCGGGCGCGGGCGCGGGAGGGCGGGAGCGACGTTCCCTACAAATATTTGCGTAGCGCTCGTCGACGATGTTTGCTCGCCTTATCACGTCACTCGCGAACGCACCTAGCGAGCGCTGCGGCTGCGGCCGCGGCTCGCCGGCTCACCCCCTCGCCGGCGCGCCACCGCGCCACCGCGCCGGCCCGCAAGTGTCATACGCCGCGGCTACGTGAGCGCACACCCATCCATCATGTTACTCACCCGCTCCTCATAAAAATAGAGGCATGTGAAGCACCTACATTAACTTTATACTTACCTACTAACAAGTATGAGTCCTACGTCACACTATGTGTAGCCGCCTATCTTTGCCTAGCATGTATCTAATTCGAATAATCGATGAGTCGACGCGATGTACCTATATATTTGCGCAGGTAGGTACCTACAGGCGGATTGATAGATAAAACATTTACGAAGCCGCGCCACGATACCTACATCAGGTACATTCAAGGTAACAATATCATATTAATAGTCGTAGTTACGGATATATCTGTAGAAGGATGTAAGGACGTGACGCATGTATCCCACTTAGAATGTATTATACGTTTGGTTGTTTATGAGTAAGGAATGGTTGTGACTAAATGCTCATAGAGGTGAACAGATTTGAAAGGCACGCAGATAGAATATGTTCTGGATTAAATCAGAATAAGTACTTCTATTCCGGGAACCCTTTTCTCCCTCGAGAATGCGAATACAAATATGTACAAGTAAAAGCCAGTTCAAGATAAATTATCAAACTAACCAGTCCTAAATGCTTTTTATGATATTTAATTGCCTTAGCCACAATAAGTAGAACATTTAATGGGATACAATTATGACGTCATGTTATTTCATAGCTACTTAATTCTATTAAAACTATCGTTTTGAAATGGAGAATAACTCATTGTCGCGCGTCACATGACAGTCACCGCAGGTATGGTGCCGTTCAAGATACAGGTAAGAACATTGTTTGCTTCACCATTGATATTATGTCCGCATAATCATGCAATAGCTCTGATGCGTGTGACTGGCGCAGGTCGCCAGCAGCGGAACAGCTGTTGCACTAGATACCGGGTATCTGTTAGATACGATTATCAAAACTCTAAGATAACCGGTCTCACATTAGCGCCTAGTTAAGATAAACGAGATAACAATTTGCATATCTGAAGAAAGGTGCGATACCCAAGTGTTATATCTATGGGGTCGTTGCACTGCCTCGCGGCGCTATCTCACCTCCCATGGGGGTGCTGAGATTAGCAGGTCACGCATGCTTGCGAGAACTTCTAGACCATACTCTGAGATACGGCTAAAGGAGCAGACGGAAGACGGACCGAGCCGAAGTCGGAATAGCCAAGTGGCCAGTGTTGCAGTGTGGCAGAGAACTGAATCTTAGCCTACTGACAGGTAACTATGAGAGACTTTTTATCCAACATAATAATCGCTCGACGAGGAGAAATAACTCAATATTATTGTTAAGCCTCCGCGTATAAGAGAACCTGCTAACTGAGAGTCGATAAGTTTCGTCGATAAACTACTTTTTATCATATTTTTATCAATATCAAATGTCATTCTCACAGAGTTACGTCAGGTTTATCGTCAAATTCGATGATTGTTTATGATATAGATCATGCGTGCTAAAGGGCGCTTTCATATGTTGCTAGAATGAAGTAAAGGATTGTCCAACGCGAAGCCACTAGAACGGCCCCGATCGATGATATTACTATTTTGAATTTGGAATTGATTAGACTCCGAAATGTAGCCCCTCGGCGGCGGCGGTGGCGGCGGCGGCGGCGCGGGCGCGGGCGCGTATAAACACGATAACGCACCATGTCGCAACTCGCGCGTTCTGCCCTACATACACAACGCACACCATTGTCATTGTGCAACCTCATGTAATCCTTCTCCACGTTACATTACACGAGTGCGCACCGCTACTAATATGGTAGAGTTGCGATCATTGTCAGTTACATTCTATTTTACTGTAGAATGATAAATTATCAATTAGGTACCTACAACTTAAACAAAATTATACTTAAGTGGTAGGTCGATACCTATTTTGTGTGAAATCAGTATTATCCCATACGAGATGTAGATATAATTGTTGTACGCGATCTATTGAGTGACTGACTACGCGTAAGAACTACATAAGATACTACCCTGGTCGAGGAGACGGCTTAGACTGCCGCACCAAGCTGCCAGCAAACAAACAACAAAGAGTTTGTTAGTATAATTACATATTAGTAAAACGCATAAAAGCGCCTCAATCAATATAAACATGATTTCATCCTATACCAACACTCATCCCTACTAATACTATACGAGGTACTGTACATTTTATGAGTTTGGGGATGGTAATATCCGGTGCTACGACATATATTAAAAAAAAGTGTGTGCGTGTAACCTTTACGCGCGATTGAAGTAAAACTTAATAAAATTAAAAGATTAATCATATTATAATTTAATTATTTTTATTATTCATGTGCTTTACAAAGACTATTCAAATGTTATATTAATATTATTCACTCGAAATAACGCGTCTGGGACGCTCAGCCACAGCGCCTCCAGCACATCTGGTATATGCGTTCCACGCGTCATCACTGTGCCGTCCATCTCATATTGATTTTGCAGTGGTATGCGCGCGCGACTGTACGTCATCACGCAACATTTGGACTCATTGAAGACCAGTTTATTTTCCTGGCTCCACTGTACCACCTTATCGAGATCACCCTGAAGCCGCTCCCAGTCCGAGGCGTTCGCTACCGACATATATGTATATAGCTAGAGCTACACATGGATTAGATCCTTATTTTAAGTTTGCCTTCTATAGCCATTAGAGTATTTGATGAGAAAAAACGGATGTCACTAGAAAACAATTAAAATGTCAATATAATTACTTTTAAGTAACAGAATATGAACTAAAATGAACTAATGCAATAACTATTATTATAATATAAGACTGAAAATTATATACATATGATACATGCACAAAGCACGGATTACTGCTGACGAAGGCTGCACGGACTACTGCAGAATGAATATTTTTTCGTAGCATCCTCTCGACGCCTCGTAGCACAGCGCTACGACGACACTCGTGAAATGGCTTCGTAAATGTCGTAGTATTGGACCTCTTTTGATGCTTAAGTCTTGCATGATTAGCTCAGTAGAACGTGAAGGTTACACACGCTCGAGTATGTTAATGTACTAGCTTCAGCCCCGGGTTGCAGTCGCGTTATCTATAACATATTACTAACTAATTCAAACTTATAGAGGATTGTTCCTCAACGAACAATTACTTCAGTCATTTAGCCGAGAACGTAACGAACGGGCAGGGTCTACTTATATTATAAATAAAGTTTATATTATAACTTTGTGTCAAATAATTTGATGTAGCGAAAGAAATTATTTTTGAAACCAGCTTCCGCCCGTTGTTTCATCCGTTTTTGGAAGGAACGATAAAAGTATTTGTAATAACTTGGGACATTCTTTACAAACGGCCATATGATCACAGAGAGATCTGATATAGGTAAAACATACATAACTTTTTAACCGACTTCAAAAAAGGAGGAGGTTTTCAATACGTCTGAATTTTTTTTTGAGTTTGTTTAACTTTCGACTGGGCGAAGCGATTTTAATGATTATTTTTTTATTTGAAAGCTGGTGCTTCCCGAGTGGTCCCATTTCAATTTGGTCCAGTTCTGACAATGGCACCCATTTTTTTTTTGCGTGTCGATCGTTCTGGCTAAACCATATAAGTCTAAAATTTGCATTAAGTATGTGTGCGACCAATGAACGAGTAACTCAATATCATGCCAACCGATGGGGCACGTTGCTCCTCTGTCTCTTTGGATACACGATCGTGAATTACGCTGAGTCGGTGGGCACGTTCCTCCTCCGTCTCATTTGATAGACGATCGTGGATCAATCCGAGACGGTGAATACGATTTTCGATACTTTCTCTGTTCAAAACTCTTTTCATGTAAAGCCGCATTTTCGAAAGACTATCTTTACGCTCATCGCAAGTCTCTTTTGAAATTGTCCTCGAAGTAGATTGCCTCTGTTGAGATGTGCGTTTCTCCCTGACTTCGTCAGTTTCATTTAAACGGCGCTGTCTCATATGAGCAGCACGTTTAGTAGGTCTACCCATATTCAGAAAAAAAATTTGGTGTACTTCAGATTCACTTTAAACTAATACGCACTAAAAAGAAAAAATAATTGCATTATTAGACTAGATTTAAGATTTTTCCTCAATTTTCTCAGGATTCCATCATCAGGTCTTGTTGTAATGATCATGGGACCATCTGTTAAGTCTACCCTTTTATAAATCGAAATCGGTTGGTGTGATATTGAGTTACTCGTTCATTTGTCGCACACATATTTAATTTTAGACTTATATGGTGCCATAGTCAGAACTGGACCAAATTAACTAGAGTTTTCCTAAGTAAAATGAAATGATAAATAGACTACTTAAAAGTCAATCAAATTATTACGATAATATATTATAATGCAGTTACAATTATTGTTATTTTTGGAGGCGGTGTCAGCCAACGTAGGCTTGTAACTACAAACAGAGTTATAGGCGAGATGCGCTTGTGTCGCACGCGCGACTTTACCAGGCGAGAGGCGAGAGCGGGGAGCTGTTAAATGTGTTTCATTTATTAAAGTATTCTCGTATTATTATTGCTAGGTATATTGTAGTGTTTTCTTAACTGACACCGCCTCCAAAAATAACAATAATTGTAACTGCACCATATTATCGTAATAATTTGATTGACTTTTAAGTAGTCTAATATTTTTCATTTCATTTTACTTAGGAAAACTCTTAAATATATTTTGATCATTGTTTGTTATTCATAGGTATGTGTTGAGTTAGATTTGAAGTGGATAGGTACCTACCTACCTTCTTGCGTGGCAAACACATAGACCGTACCTACATATTGATATGTAGAAAAAGTAAGTTGTAGAAGAATATGCAGTTATTTTTTTCTTTTTAGTGCGTATTAGTTTGTTTTGGAATAGTTTCTGTTTCGTGAAGTCGGTTTTTTTTTTCTTGTTATAAGAAGTTATACTTCTTTAGGCGTCTTATGAAAAAATGATGAGAGTGAGATTTTAAGATGCACGCGCATCAGTGTAACACAAAATTCTCACGGATGAAGTTAGCTGATAACGGTCTCTCCGGAACATCGCACAAATCGTAACTGTCAGTGTCAATGAGTGAGTAATGATGTGATTGTCAATAATAACCTAACAAGATCGAGAGTACATTATGGTACAAGTGTGTAATGTTGGTGATTACCGCTGAGGCGCCATTGAGACCCGAGCCGTTAGGTGAGGGCCTTAAGAGAGCCGAGGACGCTAATCATCAATACACACGTGTATCATACGACGTATTTCAACACACTTGTGAAGAAATAATACTAAACAACTATAATTTCAACAGTGAAAACGAGTTGTGAAAAATTTTTCGCAATGGCGGGAAAAATTTATCAGTTTTCCTATGCGCGGGCATCTAACAATGATCGGCCATAGACTAAAATAATGAGATTAATTTTTTTTTTGGCTTTGTGCGGATAGCGTTTTAGCCACGCACAAGATGGGGAATTCAAAGTTTTCTTTATTACAGAGAACACAAAAGTTATATTTGAGTGAAAGTTTTATTTATTAAAAACGTACAAGATAAAATTATCTATTTAAATACGAATTTGCATGAAACGAGCAAGCAATAGGTAGGTAGGTACATTAATTTATTTGTACTATTGAACACGATCTTTTTTGTTTTTTTTTGTATCGAAACTTTTTTAAGAACAAAGCAACTTATCAAATAAAAATTATTAAGAAAAATCCCTATAACTCACTTTTGAATAATAGCAATGAAAAAGTCACAGTTTGATTACAGGTGTCATTATGTGCCTAATTACGGTGAAATTAGAGCCATTTTATGAGCAAGTGTGTTGAAAAAATTGTTATTCGTTGCTACAGACAGGTGCAGAGAGTTCGGACACTACAATTTCACGACTGAATAGTTAAAAATGCTTTTAGTGCAGTTTTTCTCACCTATAATTTCGGGTATAACTTCTTACGTGCATACATAAGTATTTGTTCTTAATACATACCTAAGTACTTATATTTATATCCAAACATAGAACAGACATTTTCATGCGCTCAAATTTTGGTTCTGTATGAGAAGTAGCGAGAGTCAACCCCGGCCTGTGCCGCGGCGCTCAGGGTATCTAACCACAAAGAGAGTTTTGGGCCATGGGTCAAAAACTCCAAACAAAAATAGCCGACACATACGGACAAAGACCAATCTCTCATTCCAGCGTTCTTTTTATTTTACCACAGGTTGGGTTCCGCCTCATATGAAAAGACAAATAGAACGTTTATTGGGTACTGAGTAGGTATCGTTGGGTTGTATAGTTCAGCAGAAGGCCGCAGTCTTGTGCTCGAATGGCGAATTTCCACCGCCAGCCGCTTGTCTTATCTGCGCACTTGACGCCGCGATAAATATTTCAGAGCCCGTGTCCATATCTCCATGTACCTGCCCGTGTGCCGTGTACCTACTATACACCACTTGTCACTCAATGACTCATCGTTCATTATGAGATACTAAGCTGTTTATTCAACAACTTGCTATTTATACGGAATATTGGAATAATATAGATATAGATGCAATAAAGTTTGTTCTCTTTGATTATTGAGACTTGGCCAGGTTCAGATACCTCAGCACATCATCAGCTAGCTATGTTGAAATAAGGATTCTGTACAAATATGAGCCAATATATCTACTTATTACATTCCCCTTATGTTACCTACCTCGAAGGAAAGATTGTGACACTACTGATAAGTAAATATCCTGGGACATTATTTACGTACTGAGCAGAGCTCGTACTATGGTAATCGATAAATAATATCCTATTTTATTTTGTAACTGTAGAAATACGCAGAAAAAACAGCCATGTTCATGCACACAATCAGGACACCTTGGTGTGAGTCCAACCCTCCACCTGTGGCATAACCTCCAAGGCAACTAACGCCCTTATTTTACGTGATCGTAGCCATGGATCCAATATTTTATAATTTTAGACGAGGTGGGGATAGATAGGCTACTTTCTACTCTGGAAGCGAAAGGTTAACCGCGGTCCCGTGTAATCGAATATGTCACGTGTTAATCCAGTACATTGTATATATGTGTGCCTCTCACTCTAATCCGTGCGGTTCGCTTGGGATCCGTTTGTGATTCCAAGAATCGAAGTTTATGAAATAGTAACTTGTTTTCCCCCGGGGTTGGTACTTAGGTTTGTAACCTAGATTTTTTTAATTCTATTAATGGGCGTGCTGGCGCTGAACCTTACCATCTAATTAACATCTTTATTTGTATAAAGAAATGACAATGCATGACAATAACTCAAAATCATGTAAACGCCACTCACTACACTAACTTGCGGTGGCGGGTGCGGGCGCGGGCGCGGCTGCGGTGATGCTGTTATCAGCCTGTCGTTCGGTGATGTGTGACACTTCGCGTCGAGAAAAAACCAATATTATATTCATTTTATTTATATACAAAACAGAGAATACCTATATTTACGAAGCTACACTATACTAGCTGTCCCCCACGGTTTCACCCGCGTTCTCGTGTGATGTCATATTTCCCCTAAATAAAGTATACTATGTGTTAAATCAGGCTATAAGCTACCATGTGCCAAGTTTCATCAAGACCGTCTAGTAGTTATTCCGTGTAAGCGTAACAAGCACCCATCCATCCACAATCCATCTTTATAAATATTCGCATTTCTCACAAGCTTTTATGTTGTTTCACCCGTCCCGATGTCTATGGTTATTATGGTGATTATTATGGTACACTTATGGTTTTGGGGACTACGCATGATTAGGTAAATGATGTCAATTTTAATTCAATGTGTCAATATTAGAGTCGATGACTGCGAAGCTAAAGTCGTGTGTTCGACCACAGGACAAGGAATTGTGTTCATGACCATATTTATTTGCTCTGTGTCTGGATCTAAATGCCTATATATGCATTTAGAAAAAGAGTAGTTTATTTGGTGTAACAGCTATTTGGCTTCCACAGCGCAAGCTCTGTTTAGTTCAGGATCAGACGGTCGGGTTCAAAGAATATCCAGGGATTTTATTGTATTTTTTTTATTTCCTTCTACAGCCAGCAACTACGTCGCAAACTCCAGAGCCAGGTCAAAGAGCTGATTTTGCTTCTACTGAAATACGAGTTGACGATTATGTTCTTGGTGTGAGGTTATCTTTTTGTTTTTTTTTTTATTTATTTTTTTTCTGACGGGATTACGATTGGCGTCAATGGCTTCGTGCGAATTGGTGGTCTTAACATAAGGGTGAAAACTCTCCCCACGCCTAGTAGTCCGGTGACGCAAAGGTGATGAAGGAACTAAGTCATGAAGTTCCATAGCACACTCACCAAAATGCATCCAATAAAATACCGAGAGGCAAGCAATTCTGCGATGGTTTTCGAGACTCTGAAGCTTGGACTCAACCAAAGTAGTGTCGCCAATTAACTTTTTAGCACGGCGCTTCACTGAGTCAAGGGCTGCCAGCTGGTACTCAGCTGATCCGTCCCGAAGGTAACTGCAGTACTACATACATGGACGGACTTGAGCTTTGTATAGATTCAGAAGCTGTCCTGGTGTGAAGTACCGCTTAACCTTGTTTAAGATCCCAAGCTTTTTGGCAGGGTCTTTGCCTTATACTCAATGGAGTCACCGTAGTTTAAATTTGAGCTTAGGTGCATCCCTAAGAGCTCAAGTTAACTTTGACAAGCTATCACACCTACGAGTAATATAACTGCCCACACCTCTGCCGTTGTAAGCGCCCTATCTGGTAGTAGGTACATGTTTCCTCAATGGACGAAGTTGGAGCTGTCATGAGCGGGTGACTCGCTTGATGCTTTGCTTGAGACGAGTGTCGATGTCGCCGATAGTGTGGCGATCATCGCTCATGTAAAAAACATTATGACTCATGTGTTAGATTTGTATTTACATTGAAACCAGTATTTGTGACTATGCGTCAACATAACACGTCAGTAATTCCACTATGTTGTGCTACGTCTCTGCGCACATAAAAAACACCTGAAAGGATTGCAAAGATCTACCGAGTCCACCCACTCTATAAGTATATTGTTTACAATGAAGCTGCTTTTAATGGTGGACGAGCAATGATCATTTAATAAAGACGTAGATAACCAACGAAAATGTAATATCATTTTATTGAAAAACAAAATATCTATTTTTTTATTGAAATCTCCAAGTGAAATTTCGTTATAAGTTTAGTACTTAAATATTAAATGTTTCTATATTCCAAATGCTTATTATTACTACATAGAGATAGCTATTGTAATGATTGGGCAGTCGAGTGTTTAGGCAGTGCCCCGCCGGTCGGCACGCCTCGGGCGCGTCGTGCCGCGTCGTGCCGCGTCGCGTCGCACCGTGTACATATGTTCGTTCGGTAGGTATTCCACGATTACCATTATCGTTAGTAATTAGACCGATGATCGATGTCTCAAGTAAGCCTTTAATCGATAACGTATCGGTTTTCAGCGCATTACCTCTTATCTACTTTTTTATTGTTGAAAAGATATGTATCGTAAATTTTTTATAATATAATTGTTTAAAGTGACCAAACAATATTATTGACATAAATTCGGGGATTACTTTTACGCCTTTAGAACTTTACAATTTACCTAAATTTTATTTCAGAATTTCTTGGAAAGTTTAAGCCTTCTTTAAAGGTGAACTTCTTATTAAATCATAATTTAATAAGCTTTGTAGACGTAATTTTAGTGCCATTCCTTTTCCCAATCATTGAAAGTCGGCCGAATATGGACCCTCTTTTGTCGCTTTTTTACAGTCCCCAATAGGTTGTGGCCACTTCGGCACTACCAGATACGTATGCCCCAGTTTTCATCCATTGATCCACTTGCCTTCGGACCGAGTGTCGGATGGGCGTTGTCGATGTCTCGTCGTCTGAAGAACACGAGTTTTCTTTTCAAATCCTTGGCTCATGCAACTAAAAGACTTTTAAGGCTATACTTAACTGAGGCCCGCTGGGCAAGGCGGTCCATCTGTGTGGCATTGATCCTTACGAAAATAATTCCTTAATACTCAAAATAAGGGGATTGAGAATATTTTCAATATTAATGAGTCACCTCATACATACTTAGCGACGTGGATCGGTGTAAAAGAAAGTAATATACCTAAGTACCTACCTTACATTGAACAAATACAAATACAAAGGTAGGTATTGGTACATACCTATAATAATGAGCAATCAACAAGTAATCTGACTTTTATCGAAGATTTGGCAAGTTGATATACAAATGTTGTTCTACCATGTGTAAGGTAAAGTAAGCCTACATGATACATTACAATACAAGTATGCATTGTAAAGGTTTTGAATTTTCTCTTAAAAATGAAATCGCTAATCCTCATGGGTGAGATATATGGAAGAACCTAGATTATTTTCTATGCTTTATGAGGTAATCCCAACGTTTAAGGACTTCACCGAACGATGAACGTATTCATAACCTTTTTTACGTACCTTCTTACATATCTTTAATAAACAGCGGTTAGATAGAGTAATTCATAACATCTCAGATAACCTATCACGCTTCTAGAGATACTAGAATCATTTTATAATTATAATTTCACACTAATGGATGTGCTACAATTTTGTAGAGCAATTTAATAGTAAAAAATATTCGATGAGTCGAGAAAATGCATGGAAATTGTATTGAAGCGGAGCGTCACTTCGGTCTTCGCGCGTCCGCCAATGAGCGTGCGCGCGGGCACGCACACAGACGCGCGGGCACGCACACGGGCGCGCGGCGCACTCACACAGAGACGCGCCCGCGCCCACTGTGAAAGCTTCTCGCTCACCTGGAAAACTGCCGTAGATGAGTACGGGCCCGCGACGAGGGCCGCCGGTATCGGACTCGCGCTACTATCTACACGCCGCGATTATATTAGATTGGACGATTCCGTGCTGTGATAGTGAAATTATACGTATTGTAGTGATGCTGGGCAACTTCTAATTAACAAACAACCGACTGCAACTGCGATCACGACCACCCACCCACTGCAATAGCTGTTAAGCACCGGTGAGTAGTGACTCCTTAACCTCGCCAGTGGACTATGAACCGACATTCGAAAAGATATAAGTTTTATATTTGTTCGAAATTATTGCGCGTTACCGAAATACTTCAAAGATTCTACAGTGGCTAGAAGTACTAAGTTCAATTCCTTCTCGGTCTTTCTGCCGAGAAAACGTCGTTTGACGTTAATTCAAGACAAATTCGCTTTCGACCGTTAATGTCAAGCAACTTGAGCAATAAGTGTCCTACGGCTGAGCATCTTGTCTCGGTCGTGTGCGGGGCAAAGGTATGGTAGGTACTTTAACTTCACGGAAGAATATTAGTTTCCCCCTTATATATGCAAGTGATGGGTAGAGATGCAACAGATCTCCATTTTGCTTTCTGATTTCGGTCTGCGTTTTGGTATGAAAGGCTTGAAATATAAAATATTAGCCAACCGTGAAAGTGCCTCTGATGGCCTATTAACAAACATTATAAAAAGATTTTTTTAAGCTCTACAATAGCTTAAAAAAATTACGGCACATATATTTCCGATTCAAAAGTAAATTATTATATACTTGGTGCTCTCATCCGAGGCGAGCTCTCCACCTGGAGAGCGTCTTGGATATAACTACGAAGGTACAAATTTAACTCATATATCTCGTCTCACCTCTACTACTCGTATACTCTACTACCTACTTATTAACTAAGGTCAGTACAAGTGGATACCATCAATCTTCGATAAATTTGTTTAAGCTAAGGAGCCAAAACACACCTGGTAACCTTGTAATAATTTATGTGAAAATGATATTACTTTGAATTTTGTTTTATCTTAAGATTTCCGTCAGAATACACAACATTCCGAAACACAATCCTGAGAAATATGTCACGAACAACTCTATCGGTCAAAATAAATCTGTCAGTCAAAATAATAGAGATCACGCTTCTTTCCCTTCAACCAAGGCGCGTTCGACACACGGCGTAAATCGCCCTTTTTTCTTTCTCTTTAATGACAGAATATTGTCAAGAACCTAGTAGGACCTTTCTCATCCCTTATTTACCATTCATTATGTAGAAGTGTAGGTACATGTTTATGTAGCTACAAAACACCCGTTCACTTTCTTTAGGTGCCTATTGCGGATAGTTGTAGATCACAGTTACAAAACAGCAAATGTTGTACTATGGTAACCTGATGGCGGTAAACTATACCAAATATAGTACTTTTGAAATGTCTACTTAATACTTATCATCATCACCATCTGCCCTGTTCCCAATCGTTTGGTGGCATGGCAATACAAATGCTTTCTGCCAATTTGGTGGTATAAGTAATACAAGATATTTGGCAGACATTTACGGCCGGCCACCTGCCTGACGCCAACCTTTCTTTGGGAATGTCTTTGTCGACCCGTTGCTCGAAGGTGTAAGTGCAGTCAGCTTGCCCTCTGCCCATTTATCAACTTGATTAAATCAAATTAATTCAAATTTATCCGTCGCGGAGTGAAGCAAGGACAAACGAACAAAGACACTTTCGCATTCTTAATAATAGGATAGAATAATGAAAAATAAAAGGTTCTTCCGATGAGATAAAAGCTTATACCACATTTTAATTGAATACGTTGTATTGTGTTCTCTTGCACATCGCAACAAGCAATTTAAAACTACCCTTAAATTAAATAAATGTATATGTAGCTACATTTTCCGCTCTTAGTGCAGAGTTCGTCCGGGGATGTACTACCTCCTCACTCATTTCCGCCGAGAAGCAGTAGTGCACATGTATTACTGTGTTTTGGTTAGAAAGGTAAGGGCGGCGGTGAAATTCCAGGCACATGAGACTTAACAACTTGACGTCTCAGCGACGAGAACACATTGGCGATGCTTCTGGAGTGACTAGTGTCCATAGGCGGCGGTGACCACTTAGGTGGACCGTCTGTTTGTTTGTCTACCCATGTGGAATAAAAAAAATAGGTCCTCAATAATTTGTTGAGCTAGTTTCCCATCATACCCGATAACGTGGAAATCAGTTTTGATATATTTACTAGATCTCGATGTTTTTTTTTTTATGGCGAGTATTTATTTGTTTATTTCTTGCTAAAAAGGGTAAGAGGTATTAAACGTAATCTATAATATGAACAGCCATAACCTACAGGATAGCCTTTCGACTTACAAGGTATGTAGATAAAATTGTACCATACAATTTTAATTAATTTAAGTAGGCCAGTAGGCAGACGGACCTCCTGATGGTAAGTGGTCACCGCCGCCTATGGACATTTGCAACACCACTTGTGCACTTCTACATCACGGCGGAAATGGGTATGGTCGTACGTGTTCGCCAATTATTAATAAAATGTTCCGTCTCAATCATAATACGTTGTTTCGACACTAGTTCAAACACCACTTACATCAAGGAAAATTCCGTGTCCCTTCGAAAACTTTGGAAACCAAAGGCAATGTGACGTTTGCGAATATTCGCTTTTGGCGAAGACAAGCGAAGACGAGACTACACTAGAGATTTACACTCAAATACCAGAGATAGAATATACATAAAAATCATGCCATTTATAAATCTCCGCCCCTAGATATTTATCTGAGAAAAGGTAAGCGAAATTCTACTGAGTCTTTCATCACATCTTATCGAGAACAATAATGCCTACATATTATATATATAAGGCTTTCACTGGATTCCATCCCTTTAGGGGTTCAACATTATGTTCTGTCTGTTTTTTTTTTTTTACATTTTCTACGGACTCTTAGTCCGTACTCTTTGAAGATTCTAGGATAAATTATTTTAAGATTAATTGTATTGTGTTTTTAAAAATTTACATCTTTCCGCGCGTGCTCAGCTCGTTGTTTTCGACCGAGTCTTGTGGTTAGTTAATATATAGTGTTACGTTGAATTTTTCTATTGCCGATACACGGATTATAAATAAATAACTTAGCATTTACATAAATTTAGTTACACTTACTCATCAAAATTTATAATTCTAAATATTAAAGTTAAACTACTACGCACTCAAGTGAAACCCGATTTTACTATGCAAATACAATGCATACAATTTTAATAATTTCGGCTCTTGCGTCGAGAAATTGGGACATACCTCCGCAGTAACGGTTCCCAAACATGAAATCGGTAACAATCTTAAATATGAGGTCGTTATCAGCGCGCCGCATGTCCCGGGTGGTTATCGTGCAGGATCGGTGTGCCGAGCAAACAACCAGCGCGCCATAAACTTACAGCGACGCGATGCCGGTGCCGCAGCTCGGTACCACCGCCACACCGGGAACACTCGCGTGCATTCAACACCACTGCGCAATGTAAAACACACCGTACAACTTCACCATTGGGTTCGTTTCCGAGCTACGAATTAGCGACTCGCTATACATTCGATATATTACCGTGTTGTGTCACAAAAGAGTTCATTTTAGGTCACGGCTCGTGTTGTTTGCTTGCGCCGCGCCGGTGACGGCGTGATGAGCACACACCGCGAGCGCCCGAAACTGTTTCTCCTTTGAGGGCGTCGCGTCACAACCTTACGGTGATTTATCAATGTTATAAATAAAATGTAACTTTATACTATTATGAATAAAACGATACAAGGTTTTGACTGGGAGTAACTAGCTGGATATTAGACGAAGATACTGGAGTTTATACTGGTACCTACAACATATCAAAAATATGATAAACCTCCCAACGAAAATAAATGAAAATGGAACGTAAATCTCGTATGTTCGTATATTTCAGTATAATTTCAATTCATATCTAAGCCATGAAATTAAAAGTAGTCAGATTCTCATGTTTTTATTTAAATTTAGTACGCTACATATGCGGAAAGATCATAATTTTTAATAAGAAATCGGTTAATAAAGTAAAGCGACATGAGCTCACGAGGCGGCGGCGGCGCCGGCGCCGAATATGTGTAGACTCGTTCCTTATTTGTACAAGCATTTCCGCGCCAGTTTGGCTCTTCCGCTCTCGAAACAGGCCGTTGTTAAGTTTACATAGGGACCATCGCACAAAAAACCCGCGTGTCAAGGGTTTCGCTTTTCCATAATTCCGATGTCATGGTTTTTTGTAACGAACGCTTTATTATTTATTCGAGTTTTATAGGTTTGTTTAGTCTTGTTTCTTATTTTTTTGAATTTTTATCGGAAAAGTAATAACCATATTGCATTGCATATAAAATTGTACCAACACCGGGATATCAGTAAACAAGTCTTCACGAATAAATGAAAGCTTAAAACTACTACTGTGAATAATAAACACATATTATTAAGTACAACGATGACACGACGATACAACGTAAATAAATACAAAGCACATTATTTACAAAAGTTATTGCTTAGTATTCCTCGCCGGTCGCCGATGTTAATATCGATATGATCTAGCGCTTTTGATTCTGCCTTTCGTTAAATATTTACAATAATATTTTATATTGGTAGCGCAAGTATGGAGAACGTCGGGCAAATGGTCCGAGGGAGGGATGAGGAGCAGCGGGAGGAAGACGCCTCCGCGGAGGCGCTGCAGCTGGTGAAGTCTGAAGAGCGGTTAGAGCACGAGTCGAGCGCGGAGAACCCCGCCGGTACGACGACGGGCGGCGGCGACCAGCACCCGGGAGCCGGCCCCGGCCCCGGCGCCGCCCCACTGCGGGACGACTCCCCGCAGCCGCACTCACAGTCAGTGATCACATCGCGCCGCGCCGTGCGCACCATCACCGCGGCCGGACACATCACCACCGACGAGACCGGTGAGCTCGCCTCCGACGATGGGGTGAAGGACGAACCGCCCGAGCAGTCGCAGCTCGAGCACGACCAGCACCAACAGCAGCTGCAACAGTACACTCCCAAACTGGAGGAGGCCCCCGAGGTGCGCGACGTGCCCCAGCAGCATTACGACGAGGAGAGACTGCGCCTGGCAGAGGCGGAGACGGCGCGCTATCTGGCATTCAAGCAGGAGCCGTACAGGACGCTGCAGTCCCCGGCCCCGGTGGACAAGCGTCTGCAGGCGCAGTACGCGCGGGCGCCCCAGCGACCGGCCTACGGCCGAGGCCTAGCGCTGCGGTATGGGACGCCGCATCACGTGATAGTCGCGCAAGAGGGCGAGGCCGAGGATCATCAGCATGACGTATTCCTCGCGCACAAGGACAAGGCGGATCAGCTTCAAGCTTACGCGTCGGCCGCCGATAACGGTGCGGGCGGACCCGGCGACGGCCGACAGTACGCGGCCGTGCTCGGGGAGCAGGTGACGGCCTCGACCGCGTTAGAGATGATTCAGACGACATCACTAAATAACCAGCAGGCGGTCGGCGTCGCGTACCAGCAAATTAAATACGAGACGCGAGGCGAAAGCGAACATCGGCCGACCACGTACGCGAGCCTGCAGCCGGTCACCACCGTACATGGTGGATACGCGTACTCGGGCCAGAGCCCTCAGTATGGCGGCGGCGGGTACGGCGCGTACGCGGGCGGCGGCAAGGAGCTGCTGACGCTGTACGGCGGCGCGGCTCCCGGCACGAGCACCTCGGCGCGTGGCGATGACTCTCCGCCGGGGCAGCTGCTCTACCGCAGCGACCCCACTCTATCTTCTTCCTCCCTGACCGCGCGCGGAGCTCACGTTGTGTACGGCTCGGTAGTGCCGCAATCGCAAGCGGTATATGAAGCTCCACCGAGCCCAAATTCACAACAAGTAAGTAACATTCTCTTCGCCTCGGTAAACTATTTTCTGCCATAGTTTTATATCATGTTATTTATTTAACCTACAACAGGTGACGCTCTACACACACGGGAATACGGTCCAGTATAAAGTGGGAGGCGACCATTACTTGGGGCAAGGTGGCGGAGTAGAGTACGTGCCCGTGTCCGGCTACGAGGGTGGATTACTGGTGGAGGGCTACCCGGCCCCTACGCAGGCCTGGCCGGCTCATAATTTGCTCCCCATCGACGACGGCTTTGACCCGAGTGAGTATTAATTCGTCTGTTAGTACTCGTGTGTGGATGATGCAGGTGTGTAAAGTGACCTGTTCGTTTCCAAGGTATGGCGGGCATGGGCGAGGTGAAGGAGTGCGTGAACTGCGCGGCGGCCACGACCCCGCTGTGGCGGCGCGACGGCACCGGCCACTACCTGTGCAACGCGTGCGGCCTCTACACGCGCATCAACGGAGTCAACCGACCGCCTCTCAAAGGTCAAAAGGCGAAGCCACAGCAGGCACTGGTACGCTCGCAAGCACCTTATTTACACATATGTATTTCACTCTCAGTGTACTTTATCCAGAACAGTGTATTGGTCTAACGTGTACGGTTGTGTGTAAGGTTGTCTGGTAGAGAATGCCTTTGGCATTAAGACCGCCTTTGTACACTACTGTACATAAAGTATTAAATAAATAAATACTTTTGTGGTGCGATGTAGCCGACGAACGGCAACCGGCGCGTCGGCGTAACCTGCGCCAACTGCCGCACGTCCAACACCACGCTGTGGCGGCGTAACAACAACGGCGAACCCGTCTGCAATGCCTGCGGACTCTACTACAAACTGCACAATGTAAGTACGCCTCCACATTTGTCAGCTAGCAATTATGACATGAAATATAAGTGTCACACAGAGATAGACGTTTACTAATTAAGAAATTGTACTCGCTGCTCGTGGTTTCTATGAAATCTAGAAATTCTTCGATTTCTAAATACATACTATGAAAATCTCAATGAGGTGCGTAAATACAATAGTGAAGCCCTGATATCTCGCTGGCGAGGCGAGGGCCGCGGTGTGCGACGCGCGATTGTGCATCGATTACAGCAGGCTATGCTGATTAGGCGGCCGCGGCGCGCACAGCGGCAGGTATCTAATCGTAGCCCAGTGCACTCAGTTATCAGGGAACTCCTCGGCAAATATTGGGCCTGTATAAAAAATCAAAACACAGGGTCTCATCTAATCTCGCGAGATAAAACGTGGGGCTACCGACTGATAGAGAATTATCACGGCACGACCACGAATATTCATAATGAGATAAATAATCTTTTATCAATTATCTCCTCGTGAGTAGATACGCTTGTTTAAAGGATGATAGGACCGCGTGGCGGGAGATTACGAGGAGTTTCCCCGTCTGGTGGCGACGCGCCAGTCGCGCCTCCGCGCGCCGTCCGCGTCGGCCGATTGATACCACGAGCTCGTTGCAGGTGAACCGGCCGCTGAGCATGAAGAAGGACGGCATTCAGACGCGCAAGCGCAAGCCGAAGAGCATGGGCGGCGGCCACGGCGGGGTGGCGCGGCCCGGCGGGGGAGGCGCGCTCTCCGGTATGTTTTGGTGATTAGTGATGTGAGCGGCTCGCCCGCGCCGCGCCTCAGTGATAACCGGTGTCTGTGTGGTGATCCGCAGTGGAGGCACACTCGCACAAGGTGCTGCCTCCGCTGTACGCGGCGGTGGAGGCGAGCGTGGGCAGCGCGGGGGCCGTGGGGGGCACGGGGGCGCCACTGCTGCTGCTGCCCTCCGCCGCCGCCGCCGCCGCCAGACATCAAGCCGATATGTGAGTACATCTTTGCCCGCTCCTCTCCGCTCCGATGCCGCACCGTCACGTCTCAGTTCTAATGTCTCCCGCTACCGCACTGCATTGAGTTTCGCCTGCGGCAATCGGCGAGCCACGAACTCGCACCACCTTCCTTCATGATTTTTCCATTCTTCCTATTTCCTCTCATCCTGTACCGCATATCGGCTTTTAGCACTGTCTCTGACCTAATCTTTACACTTCTGTCTCACATTTCAATTTTAGTTTAGTTAAACGGTTAGTCGTTGTTTCACTTTGTAATCTAATTAAGTCAAGTGTCGCATGACGACCGCGTATATTTGCATGTGTGTTACGTTATCTCAAGGCTCATAACGCATCTCTGTAAGATGTTCAATTATGAGATTACCATATACATTTAAGCGTATAGCCTTACTGAAACCGAAAACATACGTGTAATATGCAAAATAACCCAGACAATAAATGTTATATGAGGAGTTTCTTACCTTTTACCAAATCATGTTCTAAACCCAAATAATGTATTTGTTTTGACCTTAATTATTTCCTATAGCTAAGTTCTAGAGTAATGTTCCAATATTCCAAAAGTAAATGCATTTATCTTACTCCTTAAAACATGTCTGGTTTTATTCTTTTACACCGTGGAAGGGTATAATATTATCACGTGGCTTTCGGATTTAATAAGGCCGTTTCATTAGTTATAGCAAATGTTCGTTCACAGGGTATCAGCGCTAGAGCGGGCGGCCGGCGGCGGCGGCGGCGCGGGGATGTACCGCCCGCCTTAATTCGCGCTGTGGAAAACTTCACGCGTCGCCTCGCGTGGCCTATCATCGCTCTATAGCTTCTCTTATCTGTACATATAACGTATTTAAGATATTATTTATAAGTCTTAGTAAATTATACACCTGTAAATTAGAATATCTAGTTAATGTACCGCGACAGTAAGGAATCAACTGACACGTGCCGTAATGCCCTCCCAGAGTCTGCATTAGAAGTTGTATTTAAACTTATTTGAAACCAAAGATGTAGATAACATGTCTCCCTCTGTGGGCAAGGGTAGCCATCTCTGAAATCAAACAACATTTGTGCACTCTGTTTAAAAAGACAATAGTTCATAAGACTTTCTAATTAAATACTAAGACTTCTGAGCCAGCACTCTTAATATCGCCATAAATCAATCACTCGAGTAGTCAATAGTAATGTTTACTAAAGACAGCCCCCGTTTGTGCCGGTCTAGTTAGAACACAGTTGTGACTCGTGAGCGATGCCAGAAGATAATACAATTTTAAAATGCGGTGTACAGTCTGCCCACCTGTGACATTACCTACATTATAGGAACAAAAATAATTCATATTGAGTTTGTTCAGATAAATATGTTGTTAATAAATTTAGGTGTATAGTAACTTTAATATTATATAGGTAGGTAATAAACTAAATGTGACGAATTTATTAATATATTTTTATTGTAGTTTTTATATTATCATGTGAACGTTGTTTTAGAGAAAATGTGAGCGTGCACGTGTGAGTGTCGTGGCAGGTTATACCTACAAACTGTATGAGTGCGCGGCGCGGCCGGCTGGCGTGAGCGAGGCCCAAATAATAACTTGTTTGGAATTACTTGCTTGTTTTATTACTTCTGTATAAATACCAAAATTTGCGATAATTGGCGATGATAACTCAGCGGATTCTAAAATGAAATTTCCTCGAAGGAAAACATTAAGGGAAACCATAGCACTAACCACAAAGTCAACCGCCAAGCAACTATTGCCCTTCCAGCAGCGACACTTGAGAGTCAATTCCCATCACTACCTTCGGAGACAACATCACGTAACATGATATGGTTATATCCCAAACAACCAATATAAATATTTTTTATTTATTTTTATTTGCAAAAGTTGTTACCTATAGGTACATAACATCGCCTTTATGGTCGAGTCGCATAAAACTCGGCTTAGAGCTGGGTGTCCTGCGTTCGATTTCCAGGTGTGCCAAATGGCAGTTGACGTTTCTTAGTTAGAAGAAATGATCTAGAGATAGACGAGCTATAATGCTCATACCATGTCACGCCGGTACTTAAAATATCTTCGGTGGAATGTGGGTCTCATTACTGAGACCTCTGCCAATCTCTTTTGGGGATTATGGGTGTTAATACATACATAAAATAAGATTGGAGATGATCATACGCGCTAAGGAAATTGAGACCAGTCACCAATCGATCAGCATTGCTCACAGCGTATCACGGTTATGTAGCTTCTACTATCAGATATGGAATCATATTCTGGGGCAACTCAACAGATAAGGAATTAGTATTTAAGTCCCAAAAGAAATGTGTTAGGGCTATACTCCAGTTACGACAAACGGATACTTGCAGACCACACTTCAAATTACTCAAGCTTCTAACATGTCCAAGCATCTATATTTATGAAAGCGCTGTATTTGTTAAATGCAATCAACACTTGTTCGACCATCGCAGTAGATCTCGCCACCGGGATGATTTGTGTCTGTTACCATCAAAAACAGCCCTAATGCACAAAAGTTTTTTCTGTATGGCACCTGTACTATTTAATAAAATACCGATCGCTTTGCGCAAAGAGGGCCTTACTAAATTTAAAAAACGTCTCTATGACTTTTTAATTAGTAAAGCATATTATGACGTGAATGAGTTTTTGAATGACACCATCATACTGTAAATAGAATAAAATTGTTATATATATTGATTGACATTTTAAATATAGTTGGTTCGATGATAATTATGACATTTTGTTTTGATTATTTTGTTTTGATTGTTTTGTCTTGATTATTTTGTATTGATTATTTTGTATTGATTGTTTTGTATTGATTATTTTAGTTTTGATTGTTTTGTCTTGATTATTTTGTATTGATTATTTTGTATTGATTGTTTTGTATTGATTATTTTAGTTTTGATTTATTTTGTTTTAATTATTTTGTATTGATTATTTTGTTTAGATGTCTAATGTATTTTGCACGCCAACTTAGGCAGACTTATGTCGATCGAATAATTATTATTATAACACTTCACTGTACACATAAGTCAGCAAATAAATAAATTTGAATTTGAATTTGAAGGCAGCGTAAAGCGTGGGCGGTGTGGGCTACCGCGGTTGAGGGGGGCTCGCGCCTCATTCGCTTCTAGAGGATGATTTTTACTTTCTACCGTTCGAATCTATCACTCGAATTCAAAATTCAAAACCATTTGTACGATTTAGGCCCGCGGAGGGCACTCATGAGGGTTAAATTTAAAGTTACTGAAACTACAATCGCATGAATCTGCCAAAAACGTCGAAATACGACCGATAGATTGTTCAAAAACGAGCGAGCGGTGATTACCCCTCGTATTCAATTCCAGCA
The DNA here is from genome assembly GCA_907165245.1 of Habrosyne pyritoides. Taxonomy (NCBI): domain Eukaryota; kingdom Metazoa; phylum Arthropoda; class Insecta; order Lepidoptera; family Drepanidae; genus Habrosyne; species Habrosyne pyritoides. Next base: position 15,732,172 of record OU015588.1, on the reverse strand, counting down.
GTAGATAATAAATGCTTATATACGAGTACATTTTTGCCAGATTGCTTCTTATTAACACTAATCACACCAACACTTTCTTGGCACCTATTTCTACCATAGCGGGTCAAATGTGACTTTATGTTTCCCGCTTGAATGTATGGAATATGGTTGTTAGGAAGGGAAATAAATATATATTTATACATATATAAACATTAATTAGTAAGAAAAAGTCATGAAGTCAAATGTGCAAAAGTACGAGCATTTTCAATGCAAATTTCACAATGGATCATTTGACCCGGTTATGGTATGTTTAGTGTTAAGGGGAATATTCGATTGCTGTAAAGTCGAAAATCGACCGTCTGTGACGCTTTCACAATGATAAAAAAAATTAAGCAAAATTAAAAAAAATGAAAAAAACCCACAACGGTAAAAATCTCATCGAAAAAGAATAAAATAACTCAAAACCCCCGACTTAACCCAATTATTATGTACCGAAATATTAGGTTGGGGAAAAAGTCTTTTCGCATTATAGTATGTATGAACTTGTAATAAAATCTCTTTGGCTATACTATTTGTATCTGGCTGGTTTTGGGTATCATTGAAAGTTTAATTTTAAAGAACATAATTCCAAATTCAAATTAGGAAAATGTGTGATTTGCATTTGTTTTTCGTACCGCCAAGATGCGTGAATCTAATGAAGAAATTCGATACATTATAAAATGTTACTACAAAAAACGTAGAAATGCAACGCAAGCCGCGAAAAAAATTTGCGATGTTTATGGACCTAGTGCAGTGTCTGTGAGAGTAGCACAAATTTGGTTTAAGCGTTTTCAATCCGGAAATTTTGATGTCAAAGATGCACGTCGCTCTGGTCGCCCCATTACGCATAAAATGGATGCTATTTTTGAAAAAGTGGAGCATGATCGGCATATCAGTAGTTACGACATAGCTGAAGAACTGGGAATTGACCACAAAACAGTTTTGGCGCATTTGAAAAAAACTGGGTACACAAAAAAGCTAGATATTTGGGTACCTCACGAGCTCACTGAAAGAAACCTAATGAACCGTGTACTCATTTGTGATTCTTTATTACGACGTCATGAAACCGAACCATTTTTGAAGAAGCTGATAACTGGTGATGAAAAGTGGATCACGTACGACAAGAACGTGCGAAAAAGGTCGTGGTCAAAGGCCGGTCAGGCTTCACAAACTGTGGCGAAACCCGGGTTAACTCGCAACAAAGTGATGCTGTGTGTGTGGTGGGATTGGAAGCTGGTACCACCAGGCAGGACCATCGATTCTGAACTCTACTGCGAACAACTGATGTGATTAAAGAAAGAAGTTGAGAGAAAGCGGCCGGAATTAATCAACAGAAGGGGTGTGGTTTTTCATCATGATAACGCTAGACCTCACACATCTTTAGCCACTCAGCAAAGATTAAGAGAGTTTGGCTGGGAGGTATTAATGCATCCGCCGCATAGTCCTGACCTAGCACCTTCAGATTTCCACCTGTTTCGGTCTCTTCAGAATTCTTTAGGCAGTGTCAGGTTAACATCACGAGAGGACTGTCAAAACCACTTGTCGCAGTATTTTGATCAGAAGTCCCAAAATTTCTATAGCAATGGGATCATGTCCCTACTAGTTATGGAACAAAATGGTACCTACATACTTTAGTTAAATGTAAATAAACTACCTATATTAAAAATGTTTTGAATTTTCTTAAAAAATGCGAAGGAACTTTTTCCCCAACCTATTATTATAATAGACGTAAAAATACTTTCTATGAAAAAGAGTTGATATCTCGAGAAATCGGTAATAGATATACTTAAGTACCTAAACAATGAATATCGATGTTTACAGTTTTTTCCTAACATGTCTGTTTCTCGAAGATATACTTAAATGTAGCGATAATAATTTTACCATAATACATAACCGAGGAATATCCGTCGGGGGCTATCTTTCCTATATGAAATTTCAACAAAAATTTTATCATACTCATAAGTGTATTTTATGTCGTCGTTAAACATTTACAATTATTCAATCATTGTATTCACGTCACTAGAAAAACTTTAGCCGGGTTAATGGCAGCCCCCGACGGATATTCCTCGGTTATGTATTATGGTAAAATTATTATCGCTTATTAAGTATATCTTCGAGAAACAGACACGTTAGGAAAAAACTGTAAACATCGATATTCATTGTTTAGGTACTTAAGTATTTTACGTCTATTATCATATTTCGGTACATAATAATTGGGATAAGTCGGGGGTTTTGAGTTATTTTATTCTTTTTCGATGAGATTTTTACCGTCGTGGGATTTTTAACTGAGAGTTGGTTCCCATAGTACTTTCCTACCAAAAATATGCTTGTATTTAACATCCATTACACCCATGCCATAACTCTTGATCATTGACTTTTTTCTCGGCAAGTCGTTTTTGAGAGTCGATACCCAATCGATAGATATACACCGTTCATTAAAAACTTTCTCACTGTATTTCAACCATTATGCTTAGAGTAGTTTAATTAAAATAATGTGTCCTTCTAAATTGGTTACAGCTACTGCCATCTATCGGTATTGTTTAAAACTAAATTTAACCACTGTTACTACAGTTTACGGCTTTGACGTAATTTAATATACAGATGTTTTTGTGGGCAATAAATCGATTTAGATAGGTTATATATCAGGAATAATTAAGGCTTTAAAAGGCCAGAGCTCTTCTACACATCTGACTAACCGATGTGGTTGGGGTACCTACGTTACTAAGCTGCCTAGTTCGTTCCGGTAAAACTCCACAGATGGCACTACAATAGCTCGTAATCAGCGAGCGAGACTAATACAGATACAGACAGGTGTCGCTGCCGTACTCATTACACATTCCAAATATTTTTTATTGCTCTGATAGGACTGCTGTTCTTGATCTTTACTATGTAGGCGAAATTAAACAAAAACAACTCCTTGATTGCTATTTCATATGAGCGCTATACTATACTGATTGTGTACATGCTATAAAATTATACAGTGTCGTAAAAATCATACGGAATGCAATCAATTACAGAATATCATATCTTAATACATTAAATTCAAAACGTTTATATTTTTTTTGGTGTATGTGAAAAATTCACGGTAGTAGAATATATATACAGTGTAAACTCTTTATAACGAAACTCAAGGGACTGAGCATTTTTTGTCGTTATAGAGAGTTATCGTTATATGGAGTGAACAAAAAAAAAACAAAACAAAGTGAACAAACCAACCAACTTGGGCTCACTTCAACGTTATAGGGAGTTTATCGTTATAAAGGATAACGTTATAAAGAGTTTACACTGTATTACGAAGTTAAAGGAAATCTATCACTGCTAAGTAGGTCATACAAGTTAGGGAGTAATAGTCGGCCAGCTTATAAAACTACGGAACCCTACACTTCGCCTGGCCCGACTCGGCCTTGGCTGATTTGTTTACCGAAATGAGCTAAGAAGCTTTGATGAGCCGCGGATGTCGCGGAATCAGCCGCCTCGACATTCGAGATTGAAGATTCTACCGGGTCTTTTTATTAACTCTACTAATATTATAAATGTGAATGTAAGTTTGTTTGTTACGCTTTCACGCGAAAACTACTAAACCGATGATCATGAAACTTTGTACACATATTCTTGGAAATATTAGAAGTAATATAGGATACTTTTTCTGTCGGAAAAATGTTACATGCCTCGGGAACGCTTGTTGTAATAGAAATAATCAATTAAAATTTAATTGCTGTGAAGACCTTTATACATAACATCTTATATTTAACGTACAGAATGGTAACGGGATTTATAAGCGGGCCCTCCTACCTATCCCATGGGTACTATTACTTGCTTGTTTGCCCTTTATATGTTAGTCTTTATTTACATGAGGCCGGGGATCGCTGACAATGTGGAGATGGACATATACATATTTTTATGATTTCAGTAGCTTTCTTAAATGCCCCTCCAAGGACTAAACTTGGCTTTGAATTTGACTATTATTCTGGGTGAAACAGAGGCAAAGTACAAAAGGTAGAGAGAGGCGACTAATTTACCCATATCTATTGAAAAATTGTCGTCAATATCGTCTGCCTACCCTGTTCCCAATCATTTAGGATCGGCGAAGTTCGTTTGCTTTCTCCCCATTCGGTGCATTACTTATTACAAGAGATTTGGCAGATTTTACGGCCGGCCACCACCGACTCCTTTAACTCCCTACTTTGGGAATACTTTTGTAGACGAACCCGGTGCGAGGTGTAAATGCACGTGACCATCGGTATACTCATAAGTAGCCCCTTACAGATGGGTTGGTCTTTCGGAGAGACATATGTCCTATGCGTAGACCGTATGCATTATAGAGAGCTGGTACTCTATGGAACTCTCATCGCCATATTCGATGGCAAATTCATTGCTTATTCTAATATACAATCAGCGCCTGACTCAATGTCGTCTCCCTACCGAGGATGTCGGCGACCGCGTCGTCTTTTGCCATCGTCGTACCTATATTTGTTCAGATGCAAGCAACATAGATCAAAGAAATAAATAATAATCTCCTTAATAATGTTCTAGTAGTTGAGCTTCAAACCGCTCAGAACCAAACAACAGACAAAGAACTGAGTTCGTGAGGGGTAGAATTACTACCGTACCTGCCTATTCCCGCCGTAAAACAGCTGTGCAGTTGTATTACTGTGTTACGGTAGGATAGGTACGGGGCGCTGGTGATATTACAGGCACGTGAGACTTACCAATTGGTAGCTAAAAACACTACACTGCGGTTAAGTAGATACTGATTGACAGATTGTAATTTATAAAGTTCAACTTTTAGACTCAACTTATTCTTAGCAAAAAAAACTAGGTTTTCAGATACAGATGGGCATCCCTATGGATTAGGATCAGGGTTAGGAGTGGTCAGTAGCCAATTATTAGGGGGCCTAGTCGGGAGATATATTTATTTTTTTATAATTAGGGTAAAAGTGGGATAGATGCCCCACTTTTTGTAAGCTGACTATAACTTTTTTTTTTAAAGCAATATTCGAGTGAGTTAACTATTTGTAACAACTATAGTCCTTATACTTACTATCTACTCATATCATTATTCAATGCATACCGTAGATTTGTAGATATTCGGCTCTAAAAAAGACTTATTGTTTGAGGATAGACGCCTACTGTATGGGGTAGTTGCCCCTGGCAAAATTTTGACATGAGTATAGATGCCCTACAATGGGATAGATGCCTCCGTAATAAACAAAAATCGTAGAAAATTAAATAAAATGTTTATTTGCTTTCTTAGTTGCAATAATATATTATAAGGTTTTCTTATCCAAATGTACCGTAAAACTGAAGTAAATGGCACTTTTATCGGTACAAATGGCTCAGTCTTTCAATCATTCTTTGGGTAAACTTAGCAACTTAACAACGTCTATTAAAAATTATTTAAAACTTTACAGAACTAACTTTAGGAATAATAAAACTTAAAACAAATCCGTCCCTTAAGACTTCTTTGGGAAAAAACAAAGCTTCCTTCTTAAAAAAAAATAACAGTAATCAAAATTTTCAAATAATCAACAAATATAGAGATACTGTTTACTTTGGCCAGGTTACTTATTCTTTGAATTCACTTTGGCCAGGTTAGCTTTTAGAGCTGCAAGCTTCTTCTTGTGTCCACATCTATTACAGTAATCGCCATATAGAGTGCAATCTTCGTGTAACCAGAGTTTACACATCAGGCACTGAATCCAGTCCGCCGTGGACTTGGTACTTGCATAGTCATCGAAACATTCTCTGCATTGAGTATTTTCTTTATCAGATTCAGTCTGGTCAGAATCTGATTCTGAAAATAAAAAATGAAATTAGGTGATTCGCTGCATTATTTTTTACAAGTACAGTGAAGTACGACATGTAAAGGTATAAACAGCTCATAAATAAATTGGAAAGTCAATTTTCCTACTAAGTTGCATATTAACTAGATAGGTACGTTATTTAAAAATCTTACCTATAGCCTAAGTACCTGTGAATAAGTCATAGAGGATATATGCCTCTAAGGGCGTCTATACTCAGTCAATAGTGGGGCCTCTATCCTTTTTAGTAGGGATAGACGCCCAAGCAAATAAATAAATATACTTAAATAATTTCGTAATTTTATAAACACACCATAAATATAAATGATACATACTATTTAAATAATAATACACACTTAAAACTTACCTTCGAAAACGAAAGTTCTGAACACGTCAAAATGTCACTGTCACAAGAATCATGCAAGCGCGATAAAAATTTGCAACGTTTTTTTAACTCAAGCGGCGATACGTGCAATCCTGTCGAAGCGCGTGCGCGGACTGAGCTGTGCGGGAAGAGATCTGTCCGAGGAACTTGGTACTAGAGCGTGAACTTGGTTTTAAATTCTCTTTTTTTAAGGTGCGGCGTCTATCCTCCAAGGGCGTCTATCCCACTTTTACCCTACTTAATTAGCCGATTTATTGACAGGCTAGTTGGCGAGTGTGTAGTTAGAGAATCGTGGGATCGATTTAAAATTAGGATAAAAATGCGAGTGCGTGGAAATGTAGTTCCTTGTTTAAGTGTAAAATATCTATAAGCATAATAAATTAAATGTCTATGTTATACATCATAACCATAGACAAAGCTCGGCTCGGTTTGAAATTATCATTTTTTAAATTATAATAAAAAAATTATACAGTTATTGTCATAAGTTTACTTGGATCCCATAGTAGGTCAGAGATTATCGTTTGTGAACAGATAGCCGTGTGTCAAGAATGTCATAAGCAATTAATGTATTAAGTAGTTTTTGCTGTGACAACGCTATCAATGTACTAATTATTACTTTTGATCACTCGATCAAATTGTATTATAATACAGTTTACGACGAGGGTCAAGTACGTGCACGTGACAACTTCATAATCACTATAAGAATGCTATTTATATCAGTTAACTATACTATATATTTTCACGATTATTTAACGACGTGTTTTATTATTTTATCGCCACTATATTCCGCAGGAAATAAAAACCCAATGGCATTATAAGGTGTTCTGTCTCGGGATATATTGTCAACGGAGGAAATAAACAACGCGTGTGACCTTGTCTCACTCCTGTGATTTGACCAAATAGCACTAGGCAGGGCCGTCACGAGAAACCATCAAATTTATAATAGCATTTAATTTATTTTGGCTATTACAGTGTGATTGAGTGACAGACGGATAGACCGTGATAGACGCGACGCTCGTTGTCGGTGTCAAATTTCAGTAGGTATTTACTACTTGCGCCACGCTGTGCAGAGAATGGAAACACAAAAAGCGATTCGGCAGATGCAATATAGTCGTTCTTATTAGTCTATGCTCGAAAGTGAGCTTTTAACGAACGAGGCCGACGCTATAGCGTACCTATACATCGAGTAAAGTGCAGACAATCGCAGGATACCAGCAACAGCCCACATAGGTTTATAGCATTGATTGTCATTGCGTGCTGAACAAATATTCAGTAACTGTTTCTTAATTTTTTGAAACGTATAACAATATTCGTGTAATAACTGCAGCAAAAAGGTTTGCTTTATATATTGACATCTGCGGCTCTGCAGATTTGAAGGCATTTGAAATTCAGAATGGAGACCTTATTATTTTTATTGAAGAGCTAGGTCCCGCTTTACGGTTTCTCCTGCATTCCTAAGATAATTGAACTCCATTTTTATTCTCCGTGTGGCGGTCTATTGCTTGGTAACGATGTAAAAGCGATACAAAAGAAACTAGCATACACTTTTATAACATTAATGGGATTGCAGTGGGGGTGACGAATACTAGGTACTAGCCTAAGCGTTATCTAGGATGTTCGGGATGACATAAGAGTATACCGATGACCACGTGCACTTTACGCCAGTGGGCACAAAAGCACTCCCAAAAAGGGTCGGCGTGAAGCAGGCGGCCGGCCGTAAACATTCGGCCCTAATCTCTCGTAATATGTAATGCACCGGATTGACAGATATATTGTGTCGACTCGACTCCAAGTGATTCGTTCGGAACATTCGGAACATTCGGAACATTCGGAACATGGGATGTTAAAGAGCTGGGCGTATGAAGCTAGTAGTAATCCACCGGTCCGAAGGGCACCCGTTAACTGAGAACAACTGGCAAGAATGTCAGTAAGGTGACATTTTATTTTTTTGTTGTAGTTGTATTAATTCCGATATGAAGTGAACATTTAATAAGAGGAAGTTTGAGAGAACTCCCAAGAGAGAATAGTTGATAAAGATCCACGCTGATCGCTGAGGTAGGTAGAGAGAGCGATGGAATGTCTGCAACTCTACAGTAAATATGGTCCAAATAAGGTGCACATTTTGAAGTTACAACAAAATGAACCCTATTGCTTTATGATAAGGTTCACCTGCATCATTGCGTACCTACAATTAACATGCTATCCATCAAGAGATGAACCTTACTTCAAAACCAAATAAATTATTTTAGCAAGTTTTTAATTGTCAAAAAAGAACGTACGATGGACTATTACACGAAATGGAAAATTATAGTAAACTGAAACTGTTACTTAATAAATAAACAGCGAAATTTTTTTGTTGCAGAACACCGATAAACGCAATTTTGAAGCCTTTTGAAGGGCTACATTTCAACGCGTCATTACCGATTTCCACAGTTGTCAATAAGCGGAGTTGTGCAGCGGCGAGATAAGCGCGTCCTAGAGGCGCAGGCCCAAAGCGCAGGCCGTAATGCGTAGCTCACGACGCGGGAATGCGCCGGTGACGTCCCCACCCGCCCGCCGCCCGCCGCCCGTCGCGGCCGGCCGGCAATCAACGGACAAAATTCATTAGCGGCCGCGACGGACGGACAGACAGCAGCCGCGCAACAACAATTGATATATTACACGTATACACGTATCGGTTAAATTGTCCGATCGATAAGTGGGCGTGAGACTCGCCGAGCTCGCGCTGCGCTTACGTCAACACGCGCGCACTGCAACTGCAATCTTATACGGTACCCGTAGACTTCACAAACGACTGAACGCCGTTTCAGTTATGTCCTCCGACAACGAGGGTCCTTTTTAGCTAGCAATGTTTAAAGGAAGATTGAACATTTGAAACTCATTCAGAACTAAACTTTAAGTTAGGGATGTAAGGTCGATAGTGGCGGTGATGGGGCACGACGCTGAGGCCCCTCTGCAGGCGTGAGGGGCGCGCGAAGGGCTAATGTGTAACCGTTGTCGCGGTCGAGTCGGCACTAATGCGGCCGGCGCCGGCGCCCGCCTAAAACAAAAATGTACAACATTCCTGCGTTTAGGCCGCGAGCGACGCGACGCGACGCGAGGCTTTATTCCTTTTTTATCGGATCTTGAAATAATAGAATAGGTACAAAGCAGCCGCTGAGCCGCCGCTGAGCCGCCGCCGCGCCGCGCCGTGACACTCCTCACTTTACTTATCTTTTTCCGTACAACTATTTATTAACACTTTTTTTTTTTTGACTTCCCCAACTTATAACATTAGGTAAATAAACTATTGAAAAAGATATGCAATTATGGAGTAGCAATATTCAACTTTCTATTAAATTCAATAATTTTGCAAGAATATTGTGTTCATGTACCGTAAAATTAAGAAGTAAGGTTTTTTTATGTACTGGTATGCAGAGAGTAACCAACCACTGGAACTACTGATCCAATAAAAAAAATAATAATAAATAGAATGCACTATTGAAGGGTCAATATTGAAAAAATTCAAAACCATTGATTCAGTTTAGGCCTTCGGAGGGCACTTATGAAGGTCAAATTTAAAGTTACTGAAGCTACAACCGGTTCGGAAGTCAGCCTTCAACTGAGAAGAACCGGCAAGAAACTCAGCAAGGTTACATTATTTTTTATTTGTTATATAAATTTTTATCTATTCTGACTTTTTGGCTATTTTATAATTTAAATTTTACGTAATTTTATATTTAACAATTACAAAATACTTATTATAGGTAAAAACAAAACAAAAAAAAGAAATAACAAGACTACAAAATAGAAAATAACAATAATTAGGTACTTACAACTTAAACAAGAAAATTAGAGGTGCACTGTGCAGAGAGTAGCTATTTCCATACATTTTTATCTTCAATATAATGAAGTACCTTGTAATACGCTTTTTCTTTCAAAACTTTCCTTATGTCATTTTTAAATTTATGATCAGACATTTTGGTTATTGAAAGCGGTATCTTATTATAAAATCGAACACAATTACCAAGAAATGACTTGTTAACTTTAGTTAGTCCAAAGTATGGAACAACTAACTTCTCCCTTTGTCTTGTGTTTATACTATGAATACCTAATTTTGACTCAAACATTCCTATGTTTCTACGTATAAACATTATATTTTCATAAATATATAGTGAAGGTAATGTCATTATATTTATTTCCCTAAATAAACCTCTTAAGGCTATAATATGTATAAGAGTTGGGCGCGCGAGACACAAGCTAGCAATAAACAAACTAACCATAATATTCAATGTAAGTTTCACTGGGTCGACACAACATTTGTTGTTGTGTTTCAATACATAGTTTATATAAGAAGTGAAGTAGGTCCCGGAAACGTTGAGTACTTTTTTTAAGAATATACAATTGAAATAAAAATTTATTATTATAGTGGTCGCCTAGCGATCGGAATTCGACCGTAATTCTATATAAATTATATAGAATTACGAGTTTGAACTTTATTGAGGTTTTTTGTCAGAGTAATTATACTCGTATAGTCTCTATGATCATCGCATATAACTTTTTAGAATTTTCTCTTGGACATTGGCTATATAAGCGTAAGTAATTTATATTGTAAACTTGTAAAGTGTGTGTGTGTGTGTCAAACGTATGGTTGTATGTGTAATGATTATTAAATTATATCAAATATTTATAAATTTAAGCTTTCTGCACTCCATCTCCATATAAACATTAACTATGCCGAACCTCACTCGCCTCCGTGTGCGCAATATGCTTTAAAAGGGGTCAACAGTTTTCGCTTCACGTATTTATATATAGATTACATAAACAATGAAAAAAAATGGTAATAACTATTTTCTCTTATTTGTGAATCGCTGTTATTTGTTATAGCGGATATTAACGAGCTTTGGTGTTATCAATAACAAAAATGCAATTGGAAACAGGTAGTTTATTTTACATGCAAATTAATGTAATTCTGTTTGCTCAAAATTTTAATAATGTTTATGGTCGAATTTCGACCAGCGGACGAGCACTAGTAAATATATTGATATCCTGGAAGATTCTTTCGTCACGCCCGAACTCAGAAGAGCTTGTACTGTGGAAACCAGATGACTGATATGTGGCTTAAAGTGGGGATTTTTCTCTCTCACAGTAATACCTATAGATATTTAACACATAACGAATTTTTGTCCTGATTGGGAATCGGACTCACAACCTGTGGCGTCTCTTGCCACCAAGCCAATTGACCTGCAAATTAAGTACCCAATTCTCGATTATATTGTTTCATCGCGCGCTTGTGCCATTAACGAGGAACACACAATCATAAAAGTTTATTTATATTTCTGCCATTGGCAGCTGTGTCCGCCTGAAGTGATGTTCAGATCCCTCAATGCGATTGTCGAAACTATCAATCTGCTTAGGTGTGTACTTCTTTGAATTCATTTATTTATTATTCTAATCTCCCGCGATTCAGACTTTCTAATATTATAAAGAGAGAGTGTAGAGGTAATCTACGGAGGTGCACCAATTTGAAATAAAATCTATAACTATTTGAAAGGTTATAACTAATGCCAGAAGGATATAGCCTATGTTTTAATCCCGGGACGAATTGAATCCCTCGGGGTCGCCGCGGCGCCGGCGCCGGCGCTGGTGACGCCGCGGGGCGGGAGCTTATATAAAATTATAACCCCAAAATAATAGAAATAAAAAAAATTAGTTCAAAAACTAAAACCCGACTACGAAAAATTACGCTTTAAAAAATATGAAACAAGAAAATATTCTCATGTGAAATTGTTATATACAAACTATCCAATATTTATTGTCTATTAAATAAAAAACTCACACATAATATATTTTAAAGTATATAATACCTGTTCATAGTGATGTTCAGAGGATAGCCGTAGTTGTATGCCACCTCATATATGGTCATATGGCTCAAATATTGGATAGTTTGTATATAACAATTTCACATGAGAATATTTTCTTGTTTCATACTTTTTAAAGCGTAATTTTTCGTAGTCGGGTTTTAGTTTTTGAACTTATTTTTTTTATTTCTATTATTTTGGGGTTATTATTTCGTAATAAAGTATTTGCAGATTCGGTTTACATTTTTTTATTTAGATTTTATAACAATAAATAAACATTATCGTGTCACTTATAAGAATTTTTATTGTTAATGCCTTTATGTCCTGTAGAGAGCGCCATATCTAATTTATTGTGACGTCACATATCCTATAACCAGCAGACGATCAAGACGCTTCGAACGATACCTCGTTTGCCAAATTACGATAAGTAGTTTAAACGTTATGAGGGAACAGATGAACATAAATACACACATACATACCGGTCAAAATCATGACCCTCCTTTGGCTTCGCCGTAGTCGGGTAAAATAAAAGGAGGCAAAGACAATTTGATTGCGGTAATGTTTTTTTAATTAAATTCATCAACTTAGCTACTGTTTACAGTTTCTGCTAGATGTCGGTAATTGAATTGGTTAGCGTTCTGAAAACAAAGATAAAAGGACACGTACGGTTCTAAAACAATACATATACCTATATATTTCTTTGGCAATTTTCTACTTTAATAGCTCGATGATAATTTGCGGTAAAGTTGTTGAAACTAATTGTAGGTTTAACATTCTGGCAGTTACAATCATAAGATAATGTCGCTCGATCGAATCTGAAACATTTTTGACTTCGTAGCTAATCTTAATGATTGTTCGATCGATAAAGGTTTGTTTTAAACAGAAACCTGTTGTTGAGCAAAATTGTTGGTGTATTTTTTTTTACCAAGGACTAGTTGTCCCCTGCGGTTTCGCCCGCGTTCTCAAAGGTTATCAGATTTTCTCGGGATCCCATTTTTTGATCCAGGATATATTCAGATATTTCATCTAAACGCGTTCAGTACATTTTGCTTGAAAGAGTAACAAACATACATTCATCCACCCGCCCGTCCTCACCATCATTCGCGTTTATAATGTGTATTAGTAGGATAACAAATGGTTTTAAAATTTACAGGATCTATCTTCACCGAATTCCTACTATTTCCTACGTAAATTTAATGCATAAAATAAAGGATTTTCGGTTATGCACCATGTTGTTATTTTACTTTCAATCGTCAAAGCCTTAGAGCTCATACCGATGACCTGAATTATTCAATTGTAAAAAATTCAAATGTTTTAGTTTTATTTGGAATTTGGCTAAACAATGACAGTTAAATAAACATTTCTAACTACAGTTGCATCGCACAATTTAAGCGGTCGAATACTAGAGCAGGAGGTGTCGGGATATTTCATAACTCTAATGATATTGTCAACGTTGTTACTTCAATGATAGATTTCTCTGTTTCCTGTCCTGACTTTCATGGGTCACTAGCATCAGCAGTTGGTGATATATATATGGCTCAATGCCAAATGGAAAATGAAAAAAAAAATTGTTGCATATTATATAGGTATCTCCTAATCAGAAGTTAGATGATATTTTGATTCTCTTCACCATTCATTGTTGGTGCCACCTTACTCCGTAACAGTAATTTACGATTTTAATGTCAATTTCGCATTAGATAGATCTTTGAAGGTAGTTGAATTTTTAAGAGACAATTTAAATTTATGTCTACAAAACAGTCTACAAACATCAACAACAAGACCTGGGACTACAATTGATGCAGTTAATAACAAAAATATTTAATAATGACAACAATGGTAATAATGATACGATCATAATTGATGAAATACAATAATATAATTATAATAAGAGCAATGATAAATTGAATTACTCATATTATTTGTATGCATGTCTATAATAATAAAATAGCTTTTATTTAATACGATTTTTTTTTCATAAGCCTATTCTATGAAGTTGTAAATAGCAGAAAAATGATATGTCTTAAAAAAGTTTCACTTCGTACATGTGTACTGTATGGTACACACTTAGCAATATGAAATCTTCTATGTATATAAATTTAGGAAGATTGTTGTGTTACCTCGAGTAGTTTCACCTTCATTAGAGGGTAGTCAAAGCGGAATAGATGGCTTTGACTTTATACTAAGTATCCACCGTTATTCTCAAGTCACAAAAAAGGAAACAAACTTTATACACATTATTAGGAAAAATAAAGGGCAATTGCCACACAAGCCAAATAGAGCTAAGGTACTTATAATGATTATGAGTACATCAATGCGCCCATGTGCTATATTTTATACTGCTTACATTTTTTAAATACCAATCGAAATAAAAAGCGATGTTTATTGACTCTGCATTAATATGACGTCTCAACCCCATTATTTCATGAATGAATTTAAACTATAGGAGTCAACATTGTGACATTTATTAAAGTGTGGCTGATTTGATAATGCACTTTTATACTTTCAATATAATGAATACTGTATTTTTGACGCAAGATGGCGCTGGGCGTTGCTTATTACAATTGTGATGGCGTTATGAGTATTTGTGACAAGTTGAAACATTTGCAGGCGCTCAGATTAGCTAATACGATTTGTTTATTATGTACATAATATCTGCTCCCAATCAAAGCAAAACCCGTACTATGGAACCAGAAAAATGATTTACCTACTAATTTTAAAATATCACCTATACCTATGTACCATCAAAATGTAGCTGACATTTCAAGAACATAATATTGAATTGAAATCATATCTTTTTAGGGTTCCGTACCCATAGGGCGCCTATTACTGAAGTTCCGCTGTCCGTCTGGCATATAGCTGTATCTTTTGAACTGTAACAGTTTAATATTTTCACAGAGTAAGTACTACTATGGCCGCTTTAACGAATCGGAAGATAAATTTATGTTAAAAATTTAACTAAATAAAAGAAACGCCTTATTTTCAATATTGTACGATAGTATGGTGCCATTCGTGTGCAAGTCCAACTCGAACTTGGGCGCTTTTTTTAATTTACTCTAACTAAGAAAATTATATATAAAAAATGACCACTACAGAAGACCACCGACTGAACTTTGCATGTCAAACACAGATCTAGGAAACAAGGGAGGGACGAGGACCTTGTACGATAGTTAGTGGTTAAAGCTTCTATGTTGTATCTCTACTCTCTACGAAACTGGCTCATTCCTTGGTTGAGGATTAGCTGAAATTATTGTTGCATTTTTCTGGTAAGCGCTGTTTAGGTACCTACAAACAGAGATAGGTAAGTATACATGCACACAAATGTTCGTCCTAGGTGGAAACCGTTAGAGTATCTAACCACTACACAAACGAATCAATATTATTTAGTGAAACAAAAAAAGCAACCCCTATACCAAGAGGCTTCCTCCGCACCCCGCAGCAAGGGCACGACGGCGCGGGCCCTCCTAGCAACGAGGGGGACTAAGGCAATTAGGGCAATAGCCCCCACGGGGGAAACATGCAGATCGGGGGGACTTCACACACCTTAAAATATACTGACACTCAAGCCAAGTTAGCTTAAAGAAAACAATTGCCGTCATTGATACCTATACTGTTAAACGTGCGTTTAAAATATTAGTGACAGGTCATCAAACTATGACTGTTTTTGTTCCACTGTAGTCGTCCCGTCAGGAACGTAAGTATGGTCAGTTCATTCCCATGTCGGCTTGAGGCTGACTGCCACGCCATTGGGCATGGGTTCGATTCCCACCCAGGTGAGAGTTGGTTGTTTGTTCCATGGCTGGGGTGAATATATAGGTTATGTATTTAGATGGATTAAAATGTATACATGTAGAAAATCAGTTATCTGGTTTCCATAATACACAAGCTCTGCTTAGTTTGGAATCAGAAGGCCGTGTGTGAAGAATATCCCACGACATTTACAAGACAACATGTGTTAATTGTTAGAACTCACGCTTAGTTCGGTAGCGAGAACAGATTCGATGAATTTCTTTTCTTTATAATTCGCAGTACACGCGGTGTAGTGACTAGCTGACAATGAGATAACAGTCCTCCGTTGTCTATTGTTCCATGTGAAATGCTTCCACAATGACCTGTCGGCGGGTGGGGGGCGGCGGGCGGCAGGCGGGGGGCGGCGGCGTTCAACACACGCCGTGTAAGATATTGTTTAATTGTTCTTACAGATAAGGATGGAATGCTTGAAAAACCGCACGCTACTAGGTAAGGGAAAAATATCTTAATTCAAAGCCAAACGGCTGGATAAATATCAACTAGGGCTTGCTCACCTAGAATACTTACCTACAATGGCAAGCTACTGAAGTTAATAAACAAATATTCTGGGACATTCTTCACGTATCTGATCCCAAATTATGTTTGTACTGCTTGTACCTACTATGGCTACCAGGCAACTGATGTACTACTTCTAAAATACATACTTGATATTAACATAACTATATCTATATTTATCAACATACCAGACATTTCTGCGATGTGCATTTGTACAGAACAAAGACACCCAGGGAAAACGTTTTTGTGTTCATACACAAAAATGTTTTCATGGGTGGAAATCGAACCCATGACCTCGACTTCGTTCGATACCGTCGATCTTCAACTGAGAAAAACGTCAAGAACCATAGCAAGGTTATATAATATTTGTTTTTTGGAATTTAAACAATTAGTTTTCTTATTAAATATTGAAGAGTTTCAAAATACTCAATGAAAACATTCATAAAAAATCACGAAAAATATTTACTCATATGTTCATTATATTATAATTAAATCGAAACTGCGACTAGCTTCGTAATGAACTGCTTCTGGAAATAGTAGACAACACTTAACACCGTTCCGCGGTCGACCGGCCGCACTCCAGAGATCTTTAAGAACAGGGTGAGCACACAAAGCCGAGAAGGGTACCGACTAGGTTGCAGGTGCAAGTGCTGGAACCTACTGGTGGGTGCTTGGCCACAGATTTGCAACATTAGGTTTCCAGCCGGGTTGTACATAACACGACATTTTCTCGCTATGAATCACCTCGATGGTCGATTGGTATAAAGCCTTAGAAATTATTAGAGACGACGACAATGCTCCCCCCGTCCAAAATGTATATCATTGGTGGAATGTCAAACAAGCAGAGGGTTTAACTGATCGTTAGTGGTCACCACCTATGGACATTAACAACACCAGGGGCATCGCCAATGCGCTATTGACCCTGGGACGTGAAGTTGTTAAGTTTCATGAGCCAGTAATTGCACCGGATTCCTTATCGTTCTAACCGTATCAAAGTAATACAAATGAAATACTGCTTCACGCCGGAAATGGGCAAGATGATAGTACCCCGGGCGAACCCTGCGCTAAGAGCTCTACTACTCTAAAACATACATTATGCCGAATAAGCAAGCTCAAGCCACAGAATTTTAACATTCGACATTTGTCGCACCCGACGTCACTAACACTGTGCTGGATAGATATGCATTATAAACATATACATCCGGATTAGGTCCTTTAGCCGACCAGCGCTCCCTACGTACCTACTACCTAGCTATGTACAGTACATAACCTTAAACTGAGAAGAACCGGCTAATAATAGCTCGGTAAGACATTATTAGAAGATTTTGTTTATCTCTGAACCTACATTGTATGAAACGAAGTTACTATTACTGTCTGTTTGTTCGCTTAAATATATTAAGTAACGGTAAAGATTTTGATGCTATTTTCATCATAAGTTGTGTTTAAAACATTTACATTATCCCATTCAGGCGAAGCCGGGGCGGGTCGCTAGTTACCAATATAATGGTTATTCGTATTGATGTTGCAAACTTCACATTGATGAATGTAGAATATAATTATGGTCTATGAAGCATCGTATAACTTAATTTATTGAACACTAGAGTATTTGAACCTAAACCCGTAAGGTATACTCATAATGTTGTTTTAAAATTTGTTAACTAAAGAAACATAACTAACCCCAAAAAAATTCATAAAACATGACCTATTTTATATTGAAGTAAATTCGAAATCTTAAAAAGTAATGATTTAAATAAATCCCCGTTGATGGTATCGCTGACTTCACCGGCTTTTGTGTTTTGTTTATGGTTTTTGTGATAATTAGGTCGTTATAGCATAAGGTATGGTGCGGCCCAGATAATATCATTCATATTTCAAGTCGTGGGTTCGATTCTTAATAAGCTTGAGCGTTTAGCGTTTGGACGAATTAAATAACGTCATAAAATTATTGCATGTCGTGGGGTCATAGCGGATAGGTTCTACTACCATAACCTCCAGGGAAATATAAATGGAGTGTCGTAAGGGGGACTCCCTTAGTCGTCGTCGTCGGTAGTCGCCTGTCGCCTTGTCAGTGTCGCTGGAAGCCGCTGGATGCAGGTAACTCAGGACCGTTCGAGGTGGAAATTCAAGTTGGAGGTCGATGTTTAGCAGTGGATATCCCTGGGCTGATATGATGATGATGGAGAGGCGACTATGGAGCA
This sequence comes from Habrosyne pyritoides, assembly GCA_907165245.1. Taxonomy (NCBI): domain Eukaryota; kingdom Metazoa; phylum Arthropoda; class Insecta; order Lepidoptera; family Drepanidae; genus Habrosyne; species Habrosyne pyritoides. Next base: position 15,713,628 of record OU015588.1, on the reverse strand, counting down.
TACCGATGACCACGTGCACTTCACACTTTGCAACTCTCAAGCATTCTCAAAAATCTGCTAAATCTATTATAGGTAATATGTGGGTACCTACTAAACCAAATGAACAGAAGGCATATAATGCGCAGACCACAAAATGATGGCAGATGATGATGTAACAGGTATCTATGTGCAGATATCAGAGCGGCTTGGAGCCCCGAGCATGGCGCACGATCCTTAGACTTGATATATAAAGTTGAGGTACTAAAATAACAAGAAGAAGAATGACTAAGTACTACACAATGGAAAGCTCAATAACAGTTGTGCATAGGACAAAACATATTGAATTTAAGTTTCGGGAACCTGTACTCCCTTATTTCTAGTTTTTTTAGCTAGCATAAAGTTGACAGGGACATTAGCGATAGGTACATCAAAATTATACAAATGGGTATCACTTTTAATATTTTCGACCACCTTCTCCCGCCCCGACCGGGAAAAGAGGCCGGCTATCAGTATTGCTTTTGTCGCTGATTCGCCTCAAACTCTAAACCTACTTATAAACTCCATATTTTTATGTTACTTGTCAATTATAAATTTAAGGCAACATGTGGGATATCAATTAATTAGAGAGTACAGAGCGTCCGTCAGAGAGCGGCGGCGGCGCGGCGGCGGCTGGCGCGGGGTGAGCTCGCCCAGGATTGATTACGACGCCTCGTGTCCATAAACAAAAACGCAGCACTAATTCCATTAGGGCCCGAAAACTAACCCCGCTATAAATCTCCACGCGGCGCCCATTACTCGCGGTGCGACGCGGACGGCGCGCCGCCCACCGCCCGCCCGCCGTCCGCCCGACAGCCGCCCGACAGCCGCCCGACAGCCGCCCGACAGCCGCCCGACAGCCGCCCGTCCGCCGCCCGTCCGCCGCCCGTCCGCCATCCGGCCTGCTCGCTACGCTTCCCATCGCAGTGTCGTCGAGTGCGTTATGTTATGACGAGTTCGTGGCACGGCGTCGTAGATCGTGATGCCGATTATTTATGGAAAAGCGCATTTCCACGTCTGTCATTGAGCGAGGAGTGGATGCGCAGAGGCCCCGCCCCGGGGCGGGGGCCGGGCGCGCCCGCCGGCCGCCGGCCCGCCGTCCCGCGCCCGCGCCGCGCCGCCAGTGGGCCCGCGCACTCCGTCACAGATACACGCGCGATAGTCGCCGGTGCGTATCGCGCTCTCATCTCATCTCATCTCTTATCTGATAAGGATCTACCGTAGTGAGTGAGCCGCAGCGCACGTGCGCGAGTGATAAAGTGATTATAAACACGAGCTGCTAGTTGCCGACTCCGTGCCGAGACGCGCCCGACGGAATTTAGTGAGTATAGTTTAATTTTATCATTGTCACCGAGATTTTGTATAGACTCGTCCGTCATATACATTGGGTTAATGAGTGCGAAGACTACTGTGGTTCGGGAGCTAATGTACGACCGACAAAAAAATTGCATAAAGGCCTAAGACATAAAGATAACAACTAAAAGTCAACTTCTAATGAAAATATATACGTACCAACTGCTTAATTGTAGTGCCTTAACCAGTGTCAATTGTAAGATACCGACGGCTAAGCAATAGATACACAGAACAGTGCCGGGGCTCTTCAAACGATTTAAGCGATCAAAAGTTCAATAACATTGACAGTTGACATAAAAAACGAACATAAAACCGGACGGAACAATCGCTACAGTGTTGCTATGCCTACCAAAATAACAACCGAGTTACTGATACCTTATCTATACCTAATTTCTAAGACAACAATCACAATAAAGAAGAAATGTCAGAAATATCATTCAGACCTTTTTGCGGATTGTAAATAAGCGGCGCGGGCGCGCGGGCGCGCGGGCGGCGTGGATTCATCTGTAACGCGACGCTCGACTAGATTCGGCTTATCACCTACTTTTATTGCGATTTAACTTGACCTAAACATTTTTTTTATCTGTCTAATGTGACCACTTGACATGAAATCTAACGCCCTTTGACACTATAGCTTTTACTATTTAGTTAAATCTGAATTTTATCACAATCAGGTCAATCAGTAGCTGGCCGCTAATATAGTGGCCTGCGTTATTGAGTTGTGTGATCCCACAGCTTCTAACTGATTGTTCCAACGCAACTTTCCTTTTGAATTCTAGACAGTGAGGTGCTTTTTCCAGTTCACAACGTGTTTACAAGGCAGTAAATTTTTTTTTTGCGTAACGATTGTTTTTGTTAAATTTGTTTAGACCAGAATTCTGCCAGACGTACTGTGTCTGTAGCATTATACCGTCTTCTGGCGTGCAAGATGAGGGGCACGCAGGGCACGACAATAGATGTGCCATTGTCTGAGGGGAGGCGCCGCAAGTTAATAATAAACCTATATTGTAGGCTAACCTAACCGAAAACTACCTATTTTACTGTGTACCCCAGGTTTTCCCGGTATCAAAAATATTCTATGCAATAATCCAGAACTATGATAGCTCAGTAGTAGCATGCATATGGTATCAAATGCTGTCGTATGCCAACGGCTCGAATCCTATAGGATTCAGAGCGTGATGCTTTGGTGGACGCAAATATATATGTATTCTACATTGAAGTACCCGCCAAGCTACCGCCCTCAAGTTGTAATTCACCGCAATGCAACTATCTATATCCGGCCGCATCATCACTTACTATGGTGTCATTTTAACGTTTAACGTTTACACGCAAAACGACTGAACCAATGTGGCCGAGTATTGACATACACGTAACCTATGGAACGGAAAGACACAAAGGCTATTTTATATAAATCTTAACGCGACGCGGAAGCTAGTTTGTTATATTATAAAAACATGTAGGTGTCATTTATGTATTGAAACTTAATCCTACAAATGTTATAATCACGAAAGTTTGAGAGGGTGGATGCATGGATGTCTGTTACTCTTTCTCGAAAAAGCTACCTTAACGGATTTTAATGAAACTTAGCACCAGAATGAAAACCTGGGACATTTCTTTACACACGGTCATCTAATTTGAGCTTGCCCAAACTATGTAGAGCTTATGCTATGGAAACCAGATAACTGAATATAACTATGCAAATATTTTTTTAAAGAAAATAGATTATTGGAACCCAGACACACAACAATCATACATGATCATCCAAACAAGTATGACGTGACTCTCAGGGTATCTAGCTACCGAACCGACTGGCCCGTCCGTTAAATTATTTTTGTTCGGACATAATGAATGATCCCCTGGGAACGCGGGTGAACTAGTAAATAAATAAACAAGACGAGTAAGTCATACTGTATAGCCCCGGGAGAGGCGCGCGCCCCGGCCGGCGGGCGCGCCGTCGCCGGCCGCGGCCGCTTCCTCGGGCCTATTGTTGCGAGCAGCGCCCCTGCGTCATCGCATTCCTCGCATTTATCACTTAGCGCAATCGCAATCGCATAGCGAACCCTACCTACCTACTCCACTGCAGCCAGATACAAGGACGATTTTATAAAGTAAATTGACTTCAATTTACAAAAGCAAATAACTACACACTTGTACAGTGGAATGTACCAAAACAGCATTACAATTTTCACTTTGAATGGAGAAAAGACATTATCCAGAGCCATGAGTCATGTACGATTAGAGACATAACAACTATCTGCCTGCCCTTTTCCCAATTATTTGGAGTTACGCGATATTGTATGCTTTCTGTCAAATCAGTGCATTACATATTATTTGGTAGTATTTTCAAGCACTGCCATCTGCTTTTTGCTAGCCACTCGGTGCAAGGTGACAAGTACATGTGGCCATTGCTATAATCTTTAGTCGTTTCTGACACACTAGAGATATGTTAGGGTGGCAGTATTCTTATAGATATTATTTCCTTACGGTATAACTTACAAAAAGCTCAAGTGCCTCGTTAGATTTAAACCCAAGACATACAACCTACAATGCATTACATCAACCTTACCATAAACTTAAAAAATCACAACAATTAGAAAGAAAACACAAAGAAGGGCCATGGGGTCGGGGACGAATTGATACACCAAGATTAATTTTATTTTTGTATGTATACTTTTATATAAAATATGTACTATATAACAAGTTTTCTTAGGTTAGGATATCCTTCTTTTTAAATAAATATTTTTTTAGTTAGGGTGATAGTATTAGTCGCATAAATGTAAAATGCAGGCGGTTCGACCCATATACAATGTGAGTAACATTGTGGCGTACTGTAATGGCATTCCCTGTAGGTGATGTGTCACCGGGTGGCGCCGGGCGGGGCGCGAGGCGCTTCCTGTCGCCGCAGGTACGACGATAAACAGGGTGTCCGCGGCACTTCACGCTAATACTAACTCAAGCTATGTGTGCTACATTCATCCAGCTTGGATGACATTCCGATCAAATAAACACAACCTATTACGGTGTAAAAAAATATGTAAAATTTAATTAAAAAAAAAATAATTATTTATTGATTGCAAAAATGTGTCTGCGTAATAAATATCTTCACGCTCAATGTATTCAGAGAAGTAGGTAAAGATAATGACCTAATCGTATTTCAGCAATAAATATTAGATGTTCAGATATTTAACATTGTCGCCGTCTCTCGGTTACCAATTCCCGGCCACAGGTAACCATTTCGAACGATTTCAATTGTATCTTACCCCACCCGGGAATAAAACCTACGATCTTCGGTCCTTAGCCGTGCCTATACCGCACGACCGCGGAGGCAACTCTTTTATAAATATATTTTCCCATTACATCTTAATTATTGAAGATCGATTATTTATTAAAAAAAAATGTGTGGTAGCCATTTTTAAATTACTTAAATTAAGATAGTAAGATTGTGTTGCAACGTAAGATAAGTAAATGTAAAAATAAAGGTGAAAACACAGTATTTTTTTTACATTTAATAGCAAAACAAACCATCATCCAATAATACCGGTGTAGGATATATTTGGAACACCCCGGCCGTGAGCAATTAAAAGGTGCAAAAAACGCTGGACGCCGCAGTTCCGGATTTTTGGGATCGGAGTGACGCTATCTGATCCTAAATGAAAGCGATAGCGTTAATAGAGTTCTGGTACAGAAATGCTCGCTCTTAATATCCGAATTAATGACACAACTGTAGCGCTATCACGCGGCTGTCGACTGCAATTTTAATTCTAGAATGACTTATCTATTTTTGCGACACTCGCTCGTTTTTCTTTTGCATTTCATGTGCGATTGTGTTTGCGATGGCCGCTCGTGGCTTGACATTTTCGTAGGTTGTCGTTCGGTGCTCGCGCTAGAGTCTACTATTAACCTTCAACTCGTCGTGTCTTTATAAGGCCTAATTTGAAATGAGGTTTTTATTTAAATGTCGAGTGTGTACCTTCTTAATTTAGTGGAGATTAAATAATATTATGGAATAAAAAAACCAGATGGTCAATTCTGCAAATGTGATCATATCTTTTAAGTCAATTTTGGTTAGCGTGTCATCTCAACTTTGACGTTGTGTAACGCACGAGCACACCAATTCATATCGTTTAATAGTAGATCGCTAATAGCTCGCTCACATTACCAGATATTCGCGTGTTGTTAACGTTTTACGTTAATATTTTAGAAAACGAGAATAGTATTTATTCCTAACTAGACTAGATTGATTTTTTTTATTACCTTCTTGAATTAGTCTTGTCATCGATTATGCTAAATAATTAACAGTATAGTCTCCGTATTTTCGTTTGCATGTCAACCTTTTTTTAAAAGACTTGAATACAATTTGGGCCAGCGATCATTTCGAGACTAGATTAAACTAGAAGCTGTTATTCGACAATTCCTATTTGTGAATTGGGTTTCTAGTCACACACAGCTTACTTAACCCCACGGGCGCGCGGGTGTCGTTACACGTTTGTACAATATTGAGACAGGTAGAACAGTAATAGGTGATGTGTCCGTCACGACGCGGTGCCGTGCGGTGTGAGCGCGGCCCGCCCGCCGCCGCCCCTCGACGCCTCCGTCATTGATACATCACCGCGGACCATTAGTTTCAAGTTTTTTGCCGGCTCCGTCATCATCGGATTAAGCTCTCGCACTTAACAAAAAAACTCAGTGGCAGGGAGGTCGAGTTTGGATACATTTCGCACTTAGTGCAGGCACCTTTGTGGAGCGACGCGGGGCCGCGGAGGCGGGTCCGTTATACAGCGACTTGTTACTCTTGGTTGTTGACATTGATAATCAACGATGCCATTTATCTATTTGTCTTGGGGGTAAAGTTGAGTGTTGCCTTTCGATTTGGTACTTGTGTCTTTATCACATAAGTATTACCCACGCTAGGAAGGAGACGAAACGTTCATCATTCTCGGAGGAATACCTACATGTGAATTCATTACGAGTTCCACAAGTGCCTTGTTTGCGGGTTTATTAATGCGAACTCCGGCGGTCGGCGATTTTTTAAGTAAACTCGTTAAAGTAGCAAGTATCAAGGTATTTCTAAACATTTAAATTGGGATAGACTTCATAATTATATAATAGCTAGCGACCGTCCGCAGCTTTATCTGCATTCCCGAGATTTTTGCCGCTGTAGGGATTGAACTCACAAATTCCCATTTCAAGTTTGTAGCATATAGCTACTACCCTGGCCCTACTGTTTCTGAGATTTCGAGAATAATCAGTGAGTGGTATTTCGATTTTATATATAATTATTACATAATGAACATGAATACATAATTGCGTTACAAGAAAAAATAAATAAGAATTTAATTGATGTGCAAAACATTTTATATCAGCCGGATGACAACTTGGTAGTCACCGTCTCTTATCAAGCATTATAGGCAACAGGGGGATTCCCAATGTGTGCCTGTGGATAAAGCCTAGAAGGCAACTTGATTTCGAGTAAATCTGCTGAAATACCCGCGATATGTGATACAGTTTTCAACTCGCGGCTGGGAGTCAGCCAGCCGGGTACTATGAAGTACCCTTCCACCGTATTAGTTCTATTGTGTATTGTATAACTGCTTGGCATTACTATTGTCACTTAAATACACTATACCTATACGTACAGACCGATCAATATTGTCAATTTACTGAAAAGTCATCGTTTTTTCAAATCCCAAAAATCGGTAGTAGGTAAGTATACATATTTAAAAAAAATCTCACTGAGTCAGACACGTTTAATATAGGCGGCGACATGCAACTGCCCGCGTGTATTATAATTAGGCGTACCGACTCATGCTCTAGCTCCGGTGCCGTAAATGTTGATTAATAATCTAAATGTCTATGTGCTAGGTCAGAATACACAAGTTCTTCCATTAGGTATCTATATTGACAGTCTCTATGGAGTAGTTTATGCGATTCGATAACACGTAGATATCTATACTGAGAAATTATATATTTTTCTGCAAGTATCTAAACGTGTCGGTCGCAAAACGTAGGAAAAAACGTGGCGCCTGCGCATTAGGAGCCCGGTTATTTATAGTGGGATTATTAGGGTTGGCTGCGTCCCTTTCTGCCGCAGCGGGGCGAGGTGAGTGCGTCTCGCTCGGCGGACAATTAGTCGCCTCGAGCCCCGCCTGTCACCGATAGCTCTATAATTTTGTTTGTTGAACAATGCATCACTTTTTGCTTCAGTTGTGACGTTTGCGCAACGCGACGCGTGCCCGCGCCCGGCTTTGCGCCCGGCTCCGCGCTACACGCATTTGTGACATTCCTCAATGTCGTTGGACCTTTTTATAGCTTTCCATTATTGTCTTTATCACTTACGTTAGCCAAAATTAATTTCTAATTTTAAAATATGCTAATGATATTCTTATTGTCAATTTGTTATGCTTTCTGCAATCTACATATTATTATACTATTTATATTCTTAGGTATTTAAAAAGGTATTATAGAATTATCTGAATATAAGAATGGTTCTAGCTGAATTAGCGTGAGATCAGTAAAAAGAAACAAATATATATTCAAGTCTTTACTAAGATATCGAATAAATGAATTATTAGATGAAAAAAAATCTCACCCATGAAAACTAATAGGTATTTAATAACGACCAAGCTTTGCTCGGACTACAAATGATTTTTCTTGGAGATGAAACTTTGACAAATGGATTTCTGGTCTTTGCTGAGCCCAAGTCCAAGATTGCAAGATAAGCTTCAATTGCCATTTCATATATATTTCTTTTAAAATTACTCACTTACTCATGGATTATAATTACAATGGCTAATATAGGCCTATTTGCCCTTTGTTTTTTTTTGCGAAAAGTTAAAATTGTATCGATAATCGACATCTATTGTGTACCAAAATAACCACGGATATAACACTTTCTCACGCTTCCATTTCCCAGGAGTCGTAGATTAGCATTAGTTGGTACCTAGTACCGGGAACAGATCGCACTTATTGCCATAATCCGATCAGCAGGTAGCAGCGCCGGCTGACACAATAACACCAGTAATTAACAATTAGCCCGGCCCGTGGGAACCGGCGCGCACTCCAGCGAAGCCGTTACCAACAACCGACGCGGCGACGCACTCGCCGAGCCCATTCTGTCTCATCCATCGTGTAACACCTTAAGACTACATGAGGATTTTTTTATTGTTTAGCTTGAAAATAGAAAAATAACATGGCATTTGGCACAGATAGTGTCCTACCGACGTATGATTCTTTTTATTCCTAGTAAATATAAGGTGTCTCGGGAACGCGAGTGCGTCAATCGACGAATGTAGTACAAAAAAGGTTTGATCCATTCATTAAATTGATATTCAAAGAGGACTAACGTAGATATAAATCGCACTGCAATTATTTTTTAATTTTAAAAACATTATGCAGATTTTCATAAATTGTAATAGGTATTGTATGTACTCGTATGTAAAAGAATTGTTCGTGTAGGTACCTCTCTAATGGTTCATATTTTTACAATTGAATATAATTTGATTTCTTTGTGATGTGTTGTTGTACGCGCCCGAGGCAGGATATGTTGGAAATTAAATAATAATAACAGCCTTTAAATGAGACGTTATTAAAAACTAAAGAAATTGAATTTGAAACCATTGTTGGCGAATTTCACGTTACCACAATCCAATTTGTGTCGTTATTAATAAAACAACACGTTGAAGTCTTTTGAACGCGTTGAAGTGCTCAGAGCATGAGAAATCATTTCCACTTCAAGTTGCAGGTCATGTATACCCTTTTTCACTAACCAATGCCTTAATTAGGCGACTCTCAGCGTATATCAAATTGATTAACTAGTATGTTTTTTTTTATTTATTTACATCGATTAATACCTATGTGTAAAAGGGAAGAAAGATTTCTTTTGATCGTGTTGAAGTCTTTGACGTCGTCAAAGTATTGAACAAGCGTTGAAGTCTTTCCATAGCTCGTAGCATCGAACACGTTGATGTCTTTTAAATGAATCGTTGTACTATTTTGAACGCGTTGAGGTCTTTTGAATATGTTGTATATCGAACGCGTTGATGTCTTTTGGATGCAGAGACGCCACTAGATTAAGAGCGTTGTACCGAGCATTCAAGGTACCTTTCAAACATACCCTAATTATTGGAAGCCGCAGAAATAAGGTGTTGTGTAAATATATTTTAAGTCAACATACTACTTCGGAGCACTAAAGCATGCAGACTTGACCTTTTTGTTTTACTATTTATTATTTTTGCTTAGAAAATAATATATCTAGGTACTTACCATTAAAGCTGTTCTGGCAATATCTGAAAAAGAAAGTATACCGATAGACAGTCTAAGAATTAATTAATCATTAAGATTTTTTACCATTTCACAAGAAATATCTTAATAGAATAGATTTGTACATAAACATATCAGTTCTAGAAGTACTTCTGCCTGTCGACGCGCGCCACTCGTCTCATCTCACAAACAATTAACACAATTAATGTATACACATCGCAGACCTTTGTGTCAACTGAAATCTCTTTTGGGAGGTTGGGCAGTCTCTAGAAAAATCTTTCGATTATTAGTTTTTCGTAACGTACATAGTACTGCTGGACAATTGTAGTGTTTACCAAATGAACCGTAAGGCATTAAACAATATACTAATATAAAAATGTATAAACACATCTTCTTCACGCCCATTATCCCCGAAAGGGTAGGCAGAGGTTCTATAATATTAATAAGACCCACAATCCACCGAAGATATGTCAAGCCCCCACGTCCCCGTGGCACCGTCTCTCTGCTACAGGTATTTAACCAAAAATCGGTAATGTTAACATGCTTATTGCACGCGACCAGCGCGGCAGCGGCGATGTTCCAAGACAAAGGTAGAATGTACTTCTCCAGGAAAGTGATATTTTTTAACACATAAAGCTATTTCCATTATTATCAATTACATAATTACAAGATGTTTTCGCAACCTTAACGACCGGACGACGCCAGCCTTTGGGAATGCTTTTGATACCCACTCGCTGCAAGGTGTACAGTGCACGTGGTCGTCGGCATCGGCGCGCTGCCTCGTCGCCTCTTGCGATAGTTGCGATACAAGAGGTGAGTTGTGGTGATAGTATTCGCTATTCGCTATTCGCAGTCGTGATCACACACAATAACATCTATCTATAGTACATCTCAAGTCAATTAATTCTTTTGTAATAATTGAACTTGTGAAAACGTATAAGGTATATTTTATGACGTGAAGTAGACGAGCGCGTCCACCGGCGGCGGCCACTCACCGTCAGGTGGACTGCCTGCTTGCTTGTCAGCTTTATGGCATGTCGTGCGGACACAACTCTACTTCAAGAACACAATGCGCCATGCATGATGTAATTTTCTGATAATCATCCTAATTAAACCAGGTAAAACAAGTGTATATGTATTTATACATTTATTAAATTGACTCGTCGATTACGCGTATAAATAATAATTAACTATCCCGGGACATGCCCTGCAGCCGGCCGCCTGACCGCAAACTACGCGGAGCTTGTACCTACTATAGAATCCAGATAACTGATACACTACGTAAGGTTTTTTAAATACATACATATAGATATATACACTCGGTCACAAAACAGATATATGCACATAAATGTGTGTCTGTGGTGGGAGTGGAACCCGCGGCCTGTGGCGTCACAGTCAGGGTCTCTAGCTACCAAACCGACTGGCGTAGGGCCACTCGTACGGTGACTTGCCTAATCCAGAAAAAAAAAACCTTGTTTTCATTTGATGAATATGCCTGCTAGTGCTTATTGTGTCTAAATATCTATATAGGTAAGTCTATTATTGAAAGATCAGTATCTGGTCATCGTTGTGCAACCCCTGCTCAATTAGATCAGATAACCGTGTGCGGAACCCCGCCTCGACGCGAGCCGTCGCCGCATGACCGGCGCACGCTCCTATTTTCCTTCCTGTAAAATATTACTAATGGTATTTTATTTATTTATATCACTTACTTCTGCCCCGTGGTTTTCCCGCGATCTCGAGAGATCATTTCTCGGGATATAAAACGATATATTATATTCTATGTGCGCCGAACTTTATTCAAATCCGCTCGCTCGTTGATGCATCATTGTGTCTGAAACATGCAAACTTTCACATTTTTAATGAACTAGCTTTCCGTGTCGCTGCTCCCCCCGCGGCCGACGCCGCGCCGGGCGACTGGCTCCCGGTGTTACATCTAACCTAACCTATGTCCATCCGTAGTAATGTACATTTCAAACGGTGAAAGAATTAAAACAAAGTTCCGCGGTTCCGGAGATTACCCTCCAGTTACATACAAACCAAAATGTTAACACTCTTTGTAATATTAGTATAGATATACCAGTCCAGTACATTTTCACAGCCATCTGATACAAAAGTAACCAGAGCTTGTACTATATCAACCATGTCACTACATAGTATAAAACAAAGTCGCTTTCTCTGTCCCTATATCCCTATGTATGCTTAAATCATTTTTAATAACGCAACTGATTTTGATGCGGTTTTTTTTAATAGATTGAGTGATTGAAGAGGAAGGTTTTTATGTGACATCTCACGGGAACGCGGGTAAAACCGCGGGGGACAGCTAGCAACTGATATACTACATATACATATCACATTATTTTTTATATATATAAGGTAAACTATTATAGTATTCGTGATAAAAACATCGGTACATTAGTAGATATTAAGAACTATTTGAAGGCCAATTGTGTAGGTGGTAAGAGACGCTGACTGCATGAGATGACGGGTTCGATTACCACCCAGGACAAACATTTGTGTGCAAGGACATGTTTGTTTCTTCTGTGTCTGGGTGTAAATATCTCTATATTATTGTATATAAAAATGTATGTATAGTATATTATATCAATTATTTGGTCTCCATGGTGTAGGTCTTTGGATATTTATTTATTTGGAACCAAAAAATCAAACAGGAAATGATTACTAACACAATGTTATCTGCATGTTAATAATGAAATATCCACTGTAGGTAACTACTTAAAAGAGCAATGTAATTATTTATTCAAAAAACTCAAAAATATCATTACGCTAATGTAACCGGAGAGGTAGTTAATATTCGACCGAAAATAGTCCCAACATTAGATACGGTGAACATTGTCTCAGTCTTTGGGGTACATACTAACTAACTAACTCGGAGGCCCCGAGATTCTTCAACCGAGCTTTATATCGTTCCTCTACCGAAGCTGTACTATCACCTATTCGAGGTGTATTATAACATTAGATATATCATTTACAGAGCAAGGCATTATTAGATCTTTAGGCCTATTATTTTTTTTACTTCGTAATATCTTAACGCCACCTATCGGTAGCGAACATCAAGACACTTCCTATAAATACTACACGCAAGCTCGTACTGACGTCTCCTTGACTCGAAGTTTCTTAATTTTAATGAAACATAAACGATGTCGTGATAAGAAAATTATATATATTATGAGATTGCGACAAAAAATTTAATTTCTCTTTTTACAATATTAAAATTGCCATGGAATGGAGTCATTTTAGTTGTAGTAACAATTATGTTTTCACACAATCGCACGACGCATGTACCGAACCGCGGGCGACGCGAGGAGGCGCGAGGAGGCGCGAGGCGGCGCGAGGCGGCGCGAGGCGGCGCGAGGCGGCGCGAGGCGGCACGCGCAAACCGCGAGCTGTTTACAACAGGTGCTCATAAACAAGGCGACAGATTAGATAGCGACGAGATCTCAACGAGATTACAATCTCCGCAGCCCTCGCGTCACGTGATGTATCGTAGTGACGCGCTACTCTATACCATTTTACTATAACGTTGTAACTACGATCACGTGGAAGTATGATTGCATAGAAACAGCTCCGTTTATTTTGTGGCGTGCGCAAATCTGTATATTAATTTCCATTTCGTGTTGATGTGAAATTTATTTAAATGTCGAGTGCCCAAATAGCTCGGTTTAATGCAGCGTATTTTATTTTATAAACTAAATCCATAGTGAAAATAGATTAGCTAAACTTACTACAATACTATTTGTTTATACGCTACATTATTATTCTGTACAAAGGATAAGTTTTGTCCATCGGTTACGGGCCCTTGTTAGCGTTATGGTCGATGATGCGAGCATGCGCTATGGAGTCGTCCCATGTATGAGTACTAAAGGCAAGGATGATGGCTTGCAGTAGAATGAGGCCTGGTATTAGCCACACTGAAGCGATCATAGCCAGACTGCGGCGTTTCGCAAAATAAAGACACCACCTAAGCAGCAAAGAGTACTAAAGACGCTCATATCAATGATCCTTCAGTCTACCAAAAAAAAATAAAGCTTTCAGAGAATACTACACGCGTGTAGGTGTTGGTCGGGCCAGGGGGTACTGTCCTTCAGCTATCGATCTGAACGTTGTGACCAGTTCATTGCCACTACTGCTTTCTGACTCGGTGTGCTGTCATACACACTACGTTTCCTTATTATGGACCTTGTCATGTAGAGACATTCACTCTCCGCTTCACTCGCACTCCAAGTGATTACGGGCTTATTACAGTAGTGTTATGTAAATCATTATACCCCGCATTTGATGAAAACTTGTTCAAGAAAACCAGACTCTTTTACTGGATGTTAAGATTTATTAAAACTGTACCTGGTCCGGACGCTTATCTCTTGTATTTTTGGAGTATTTGGATTAGTATTCATTTATTAGGACCAGCAGGCCTACCATCAACTTTTACTTATCCATTCAATTCCGATGCAATTCAGTTTAGGTGCCTAAACTGAATCGCTAAGATTCGTACCATGAAGTGCCTTTTGCTGACTGGCATTTGAATCGCTCACGGAGGAATGAACGAACGAAATTTGTCTCTGGTCCGCGGTGAGAAAGAGATAACGCTATACCGTCGTTGCATAAGTCTGTCTCTTTTACTCGAACCATATGTGTTGCGTTTCGAAACCTAGTTGATATGATTTAGCGGTTTCTATGTGTAAAAATAACAACAAATATATTTTAAAATTGCGCTATTGAGCATAAAATTAAATACCACTAAGGCTTTCTTAGTACTAAATTACTAATTGGTACTAATAAATAATAGTAATTTATATAATTTTTTACATTACAATTTAAAGGTTTGTTTAGTGTTGTCGTAAAAATAAATTGATTATGATGAGTTTAGAGCGCGCCTCCACTCATCTTGGATTTGACAGAAGGCGGTTGTTATTGTTGAGATTTTTAGAGTTTTGAAAGTAGGTATCTCTAACTATTATTGAAAGAAAATTACGTGTTATTATTAGTACATATTTATTTTATTTATAAGTGTTTTAACGTTTCACTGACTTAAAATAATTGGTAATACGAATAAGGGCGCAAGTATCCTTGTGTAGTTTGTGTAATAATGTTATATTTTCATAATGTAAACTTACAAACTTCTTTATCTCAAACGCGTACCTAACTTAAGTACCAATGTATTTAAAGTGGTTTTTTTACAGTGATGAATCGCGTCGAAGAGTAACGTTCGGTCAACTTGAGCAGCTTTGGGAATTTCTGAACCGAAATAAAGACATAGCAACGGGCTTTAATAAAAAATCCTCAGTTCATCACACAGTTCTTATACCAATTGTTTAGACAACCGATATCTCTTTATGAATTCTGCATCTTCCAAATAAAAGGGGTCCGATTGTTACCGTGTTAGACGTCTTGTTTGTCGCCGTGTTGTGTTTATTTCATTATCATTTTCCATGAATTCAAAAAGGACTAATTCGTCAGACATCTTCAATAAAAAATGCTCTACAAATCACTTGTTTACATTAACACATAAAAAACACAAAATATTCAACTGAAATACCTTGAATTACGTATATTTACACTATTTTTTTAAAGTTATTAACAAAACGATTCACTTCACGCCAAGAAAGAAGCAACTTTTATTGGATCGCTTAATTTGACACTTAAACTATCCAATTTAGGTTGATATGTCACCTCATGGTACGAAAAATGAACGAATGAAAACAGTTTGCCATCCAATTGCAGACTTGATTTGGCGTCAACCTAAACTGAATCGCTTTAATGACGTCGTGGTATGAAATAGCGGGGCAGTTTATTTTAGGTCGTCAAATGAATCGCAATAAGAGTTTATAGTAGGCCTGCTGGGGTGTCTCAGCCCGCCGCTGCCGCCGCTGCCTCCGCTACCGCCGCGCCGTCGGCGCTCGTGCACGATGCATTCAAACATAACACGAGTGAATGGATATGGGGCGCCAGCGCTCTACGCACCAAGGTCACTGACACACTGGGCCCGGCTCGGCCTCTCATTACCTTCTCGGCTTATTACTTTTGATAGGTTTGCATTTTATCAACGAAGTATCCTATCGAACTTTAGTATCTAAGGACACCTGATTATATTCCGTACAAAGCTAGTTTATGTTACGTAAGAACGGTCGTACAGTGAGAATTTAAAAGGCCCACATAAATAAACAGCGCCTTACTTCATAGTACTTAATTCTTCAAGAATTCGAGGGAATAAATAATATCAGAGTGCCGTTAATTACAATAAAGGCGCAGTGTGTCGCGGGGCTAACACGACGGCGGCAGCGCGAGGCTTGTGAAGCGCCGCCTCAAAAGCCTTTCCGTGTTCCGCGGGCCGTCCCCTCCCCGGACCCCAGCCCCCTCCCCCGCCCCCTCGCCCCGCGCCCCGCGCCCGGCTCCCCGCGCCCGCCGAGCACTCCCATATTGGCCTCTGATCCGCGCCTCGATCAAAGGAACAATTAAATGAATACAAAGATGAGTTTTTATACGAACACGCAATGAAAACACATTAGTGACAATTTAACTTTTGATCGAATTAGGTATACTCAAGAGTACCAAGGATCAAGGAGCTCGAAGTTTCAATTAAGAGTGGGACCCTAATACTTTATTAAAAATGTATCCAAGTACTATTATTTCCGCAACAATTGGTATTTCTAATGATATCGTGATATAGAGAAAAAAAAATTAGTTATTTGCCCGTGTTAAGTGCCTACAAAGATTTTTACAGTGTGAATAAAAACACATATTTTTGGTTATCATCCCAAGTTCCAGTCTGTTTATAAATACTAGTCTCAACATTGTCCCACAAGGCGAGGCGTCAGTCAGTGAACTGGTGCGGAAATATAGTTGTCGGTTCACCCCACGGGCTTATTAAACATAACAAACCTCATAAGGATGTACACGGACCTACTCGCTGTGCTTTGAGTTAATTCACAAAGGTAACATTTCTAATAGTTACTTATAAACTTTAATAAAATAAGCAGACACTATTGCATTTGGTTAGTTGTCAGTGAAGAAGTAAAAAATAAATAAACAGCCTCCAACAAACGCACTGATTGTGACCGAATACAATTGTAGTACAAAGTACCTATGATACAGGCTCGGTCTAGTTTAAGGTAGCCAAGTAGTAATTTTGATCCAGTGGTCAATAATGATGAATCTTATCATAACGGCATATGGACTTTTTTAGGGTTCCGTGCCCAAACGGTAAAACGTGACTCTATTACTAAGACTTCGCTGTCCGTCTGGGTGACTGTCCATCTGTCACCAGGCTGTATCTCATAAACCGTGAAAGTTAGGCAGTTGTAATTATTAATTTTCACAGATAATGTATTTCTGTTGCCGCTTTCAATTAACAGTTTTCACTTTAACAGCCAAAACCAAAAAACAGAATAAAAGAAATACTTAAGTGTGCAACAAGGCATACATACAACAGGCATAACGTTTTTAAAGATAATGGTACGGAACCCGTCGGGCGCGAGTCCGACTCGCACTTGGCCGGTATTTTAAATATCTCTTAACAGCGAAAACGGGCATGTTGGATCTGGACAACTTTAGAGCGCTAAATATAGCAAATTCTTATTTTACCTTACTAATAAATAAGGTGCCTAATAATCCTACTAATGAGGTATAAACGCGTGGCTGCATGGAAGTTGGTTAATATTTCACGCAGACTAAAACGAATTTGGATGAAATGTTGCTTCTGTTATTTCAGGGCATGCTCTATTTATGCGAAGACTTGGAATAAGGGATAACATTTTTTTTATACCGCGAAAATATAGGAACATCGGTGTGAAACAGCGGGGCCAAAACTAGTAAATTACTTGTATAATAACAATCAACTGTGCAATTATAGTCTATTGGGGTGGAGCGATGGTAGCTCAGTTGATAGTAGCGTCTAATGCCATAAGGTGAGTCGTGGGTACGAACCTAACAATGAGCTCGAGCTTTCGGAGAAGGAACACATCATGAGGAAACCACAGCACGGTGGTAGGGCACCAGCCTGGCTAGCTCCAACCCTCATGTTGAAAATCTGTCGCCAAGCACCAGTTGGTGTGCTCCGATAGGTTCACCTGAGAGCTAGTTCGCTTCAAGGCTTTGTGTGCTTACCACATCCGGCCTCATTTTTACTTACCAAGTGAGATTGTGGTCAAACGCGAGTTCTTTAAACATAAAAAAACATTTCCACTCTGCGTTAACCTCAGAATTAAACAAAATAAACTAGGTACAAGAAAAACCGATAATAATTCTACTTACAGTTTGTTTGTGGTAACTCAATATTATTTAGCGTTTTCCTCAAGTACACAACTAATGATTCCTGCCAGTTAGAATGATAACCAGTGATTCAATAGTTAGCAGAACTCCGTCCAGCTCTCTGACGCAAACCGAATACTTACAACGTTACTATTGACTACAAACAGGCCAGTAATCAGTACGAGCTCGACATAATTGGAGCACGAGTATCCTTTGTTTTTACCTTGTTTATAGTTGCCTACTCGTTTACGGTGAGGGAAACGGTCTATAGACTTACAAATTATCTAGTAGTCATAATAAATATCCCGGGACATTCTTTACACGCTGTCATCTGACGCCAAACTAAGCAGAGCTTGTACTACATATGACAACCAGATAACTGATATATAACAACTGAATATTTCTTCTAAATGCATATAGGTATTTACGACCAGACACAGAATAACAGACTTGCTGCACACAAAATATATTGTCCTGGGTGGGAATCGAACAAGCGATCTATGGCCACGCCACTCAGGGCCTCTAACCACCAAACCAGCTGGCCGATCAATTTGTAGTATTAGTTTTATGTTATTATTACTTTTCTCTTCATTTCAACATATATTGGGTAGGCAGGTGGTGTTTCAGATATTGGCAAAGCCAGGAGGGTATCGTCGATCTATTCAAAAGCCCACAGGCGAAGAAGCCAACTGGTTTTCAAATGCAACTGCCACTCGGTTAATTTTTGGTGACAGATTTCTTACTTGAGGATGGTAGCCAGCCAGGCGGGTAGTACACCGTCGCCATGATGCCCTTCATCCTTGCTTTAACCCTAATGAGTCAGCTTGTTGACCTTTCTCGTGAATCTTTATTTACACCACACTCTCTCATATAAATCCATCCCAAGAAAACCTCTCTGGTCAAATAAATACAGTGTATCGTTTTCTCTTTGCGCTTTGTACTTGTAATTGGGATAGCAACTCGTATCAGATAGCAAGCTGTGATAATTCATTGTGATATTGCTAATGTTTCTTGTTTGTTCATCTAATACATAAATAATCTATAAAACTGTTACAAATATATCAAATCCTGCACAATTAGATCGTCGTTAGTAAGATATCTTATTTTACATCAACTTGTCACTATGCAGGTTTTTAGCAAGTAGGCTGTAAAACAAGTAAACAATGCACCTGATGGTTGCACCCAGGGGCTCGCCAAATCTTGGCATCCCTGAGACATGAAGTTCTTGAGTCTCATGTGCCTGTAATGTTACCGGTCCCCTACCATTCTAACGGAAACTTCACTGCTTAAATAAAATATAGATAAATCGTTAGGTACGTCCTTTTTATTTATAATAATATATTAGTGTTACTATTAGGATAAGTAATGATAACTTTAATCAACATTCGGTATGAACATTAACGTGGAGAAGGAGGGCAACACATCATAATCAATTATCAGTGAGGTAAATTGACGTTATATTAGTAAAATCTGTAAATACCTAACAATAACAGAACGTAATATATAACAAGCGATGCCATCATTATTATTTATCTACCGCGACTCAGCACATGATTAAAACGCTACTAAATCTGGTTCAACCGCAACCCCGCATGCAATGACGGTCGCGCTTCATTACTCACACCGAGTACCTACCTACTTCAAAACATTTAGTAAGTTCGACATACCTAACCAATCGAAGTAAGTTATGATATGATTTTATTTAATTTTACTTGCGTGCCACGTTCCCTGCACCGCCCAGAGCCCAGCTGAACGGCTTAACAATATGGGGCGCCCTCAGTCTAGTTATTTAACTTACCCTCGTTAAGATTCCTCAACGCTCACTCACCAAATTATCTTATAGATACCTACCTAGTGTTAAGTAGCTAAAAACTGTGTAAAATCCATTAGAGGCTAGCCCTTTCAATTCAATTATAAAAATATCAGGGTAGTAGTTCATGTGGCCGAAGGAGGTAGGGTAAGCACACAAAGCCTAGAAAGGAACTCAGGGGGCTCTCCGATGTGAGAGATAATGGGACACAACGGTAGGTGCTCAGTGGCAGATATTTTACATGAGGGTGGTCAGCCAGGGGTCTCATCTGCCTGTAATTTCGACAGCCCCCTTACCTTTCTAACCGAAATACAGTAATTTATGTGGACCCTTCACGGCGGAAATGGGTAAGGTAACAGTAGTTCCCCTGACGAACTTTTCACTACGAACTCTACTGCTCCTAACAACATAGAGCTATCATCGACTTCATCATTCACTTAACTGTCCATATTTGATGTAATTTACCTGATGCTATACATGTGGGAACCTTAGGGTGGTCCTTATTTTTCGACTTTTAAATTATCCCCGGGGCACTTTCTCATTTGATTATATGTCTCTAAATATGAAATAAGTTTTTTTTTGTTAAGATTTGGAGGTCGCTACCAGCTCTCAAAATAAATATCTTAAATTATGGTTTCATTAATGTTTCATTTAGGTGTTTATAACACATATTCCGTGCTAGTAAAACTCGGATAAACTTTAATGGACGAATATAATAAATTAATTACAACTAATGAAGAACGAAAGCAATATTAGCTTTTGTTGGTAAAAGAGTATAGGAAAAAGTACCTTGATACTAACAAGTCAACCCTTGATACTAACAAGTCAACCCTTGATACTAACAAGTCAACCCTTGATACTAACAAGTCAACCCTTGATACTAACAAGTCAACCCTTGATACTAACAAGTCAACCCTTGTATCTCAAAAATATCTACATAATATCTTAATTGATAACAACAACAATAATGTTGTAATACTTCTTATGTCCTAGCTATAGACATAAGAGAATCTAACAACAACAATAATGTTGTAATACTTCTTATGTCCTAGCTATAGACATAAGAGAATCTAACAACAACAATAATGTTGTAATACTTCTTATGTCCTAGCTATAGACATAAGAGAATCTAACAACAACAATAATGTTGTAATACTTCTTATGTCCTAGCTATAGACATAAGAGAATCTAACAACAACAATAATGTTGTAATACTTCTTATGTCCTAGCTATAGACATAAGAGAATCTAACAACAACAATAATGTTGTAATACTTCTTATGTCCTAGCTATAGACATAAGAGAATCTAACAACAACAATAATGTTGTAATACTTCTTATGTCCTAGCTATAGACATAAGAGAATCTAACAACAACAATAATGTTGTAATACTTCTTATGTCCTAGCTATAGACATAAGAGAATCTAACAACAACAATAATGTTGTAATACTTCTTATGTCCTAGCTATAGACATAAGAGAATCTAACAACAACAATAATGTTGTAATACTTCTTATGTCCTAGCTATAGACATAAGAGAATCTAACAACAACAATAATGTTGTAATACTTCTTATGTCCTAGCTATAGACATAAGAGAATCTAACAACAACAATAATGTTGTAATACTTCTTATGTCCTAGCTATAGACATAAGAGAATCTAACAACAACAATAATGTTGTAATACTTCTTATGTCCTAGCTATAGACATAAGAGAATCTAACAACAACAATAATGTTGTAATACTTCTTATGTCCTAGCTATAGACATAAGAGAATCTAACAACAACAATAATGTTGTAATACTTCTTATGTCCTAGCTATAGACATAAGAGAATCTAACAACAACAATAATGTTGTAATACTTCTTATGTCCTAGCTATAGACATAAGAGAATCTAACAACAACAATAATGTTGTAATACTTCTTATGTCCTAGCTATAGACATAAGAGAATCTAACAACAACAATAATGTTGTAATACTTCTTATGTCCTAGCTATAGACATAAGAGAATCTAACAACAACAATAATGTTGTAATACTTCTTATGTCCTAGCTATAGACATAAGAGAATCTAACAAATACAGATTTCGAGCTTTTATTTAAGATTCAAACCCTGGTAGCGACCTCTAAATGTCATTTAAAAAATACAAAAAAATACTTGAATACTTTCTTATATAATCAAATTACGAGGTGCCCCGCGAAATTAAAGATTTTTTTTTCTTGGGAATAAGGACCACCCTAGGGTACCTACCCACTGTAGGTGTTAGGACATTATTCACCGGCGCTAGTGAAAATTCATAAGTACCTATTTTAAATCGTTGATTTAAATAAATATATTTTATTTCTTATCATATTTTTAAAAAATAAACTTATTTGACAACCTATTTTCATCCAAGTGGTTGGCAGAGATATCAATATAAGACCCTCAATTAATCAAAGTTATTATAAGTACCAACGTAACACGTTGCCGTCACTCGGGCTCATTACATAGGTATCTTGAGTAATCAGTAGTTGCCAAAGAAACGACCATTGTATTGGACCCGTCCCCGGAGTCAAATTTAGTACCTCAAGCCACTATTCGATCATAATACCGTCTGACCACAGATGCAATGCGAATTGTAATTGCAAATTACAAAGAGATCAACAATAAAAGAATGCCCAAACATCTCACTGAAGCTATTTGCCGTAATGGTAACCGACTCACTATAAATTGTAATGATACCCCATTAATGGCAACGGTTAATAAACGACGGGTTGACACCGCGGCCGTCTGTCCGCGCGCGGCGCGGCGGCAGCTTGGGCGCGCTCGGTGGCGCCCGGCCCGGACCCGCTACAAGCCCTGCTAATTGATCCCTTCGGACCTTGTCACCAAATTTTTTACCTCTCCTTCCCCGACACACACCCGGAATGCTTTTATTCCGGCGCGACTCGGATCTGTTAATGTGTTAATCCACTTCGATCGGCTTGTTTTTCTGTTATTAATAGCTAACAAACAAAAGTATTTATTATTAGTAGGTTTTAAGAATGATAGCTCAGTAGTGGTGACGTCGAACGCCGTGACGAAGGTCGAGTGTCTGCATCCTACAATGGCATGAGATTTAGGTGGAGGGAACCGTAGCATAGTACTAGGGTGGGTAGGTACTTTGTTGTACCTAGCTGGCTACTACGATTCGATTGAAAATCTGTCACCAATTATTTACCGGAGTGTTCCGACAGCTGCATTCTAAGCTGTATCGCAATATCAATAACATACTGGATTATGCTTCAATATAAACCCATCTATAAAAAAAAATACAGTGCACCCCCCTCTTAACTACCTTCTAATCAGCTACCATTCCGCTCGAGTTGCTTTCTTGGTATCTTTATAAAATGATTGTTCAATAAATAATACATCATACCACAAGTGATGTGTTAAATGTAACTAATTGTTGATATCACTCATTTCTCACTTTACTGAAACCAACACCGGTTTTAGGGACATCAAAATGTATGACTCGGGTTTTGTCAGTTTAATCACAAATAATAGAAGATCAAAGGTTAGTGTTGGGAGTATATTGAAAGCAAGGAAGTGATTTAGATTCTCCCATCGCTTTATTCGTTTATTTTGCATATTTTCAAAGCCTCTTGTCCTATGGTATTTTCATTTTGAGGAGCAGCAATTCGTGCAATTTACAGTATGCTATTTCTTTTTTGTTTTTGAATGTTACCTATATTAAGTATTAAACTGAATAAATTGTTTTGAATTTTAATAGAATTACAATTTCAAACAATAAAATCACTTTATTAAAGTCTCAGTGGTTGTCCTTGATTCTATTCCCGGTTCGGGAAAGATTCTATTGACTTAAACTTTCGTATAATTTCGCAGTATTAATATCTCTGCCTACCACAAAGATGCTGAGCAAGTAATTTATTTTTGTGATTTTAAAATCAGTTAAGCAGGGCCGTGACGGCGTGAGTTATAACCCTGGTGTTGCAAGGGTCAATAGGCTGTGGCCGTTAACCATCAAGCGCACCGTAAGCACGTTTGTCACATTAGGATTATAAAAAAAAGTACCTACTTGAAATAAATGAAATGTTCTAGTAGTGCCAAGTTGAGTCGAGTAAACACAAAAGTTTTGACGTTCTCAATAATCTGGCTATAGTAACTGCAGGTTGCTTTTACTATCTGTAGTAGGACATACAAAATATCTAGCTTTGATACTTTAAGACATAATTTTTTCAGCTAAAGGTGATTGGTGCTTACCAATGTTTTTTTTTCAAAGTTTTTCTCTGTTGTTGTTTGTACTATCATTTATACTGTTCCTTTTTTTCGTTATTATTATTACCTAGTCTTTCTCCATAGGCTGTATCTTAACGATTATTGAGCACTCCTTGTTTTTATACTATAATTATTACTTGTATACATATTGTGTTACTAAATGACTGCATGCGTCAAAATAAAAAATGAAGCCTACACGTAATAAAACTATACACAAGGGTTACCCGTCTCTAGAGACGACTAAAGAGAGTACCGATGACCAGGTATGCCTTTACACCTTGCACCGAGTAGGCAGCTAAACATTCCAAAGAGAATTGGCCTCTAACAGGCAAGAACCGAAACCATTCAGCCCAATTTCATGTTATATATATAATGCACCCTATGGACAAAAGCACAAATATATCGTTGACCACAAATGATTGGAAGTAAGGAAGGCAGATGATAGCGATGATAAATAATGAAGTGGAGTAAAAAGCCATCATTATCGGCGACGGTGATGGATTAAATGAATGGTAATTTGTAAGGGTACCACCAAAACGGCAAGGTGCCACCGAACTCTCACTGTGTCTGCCGCGCCTGAGGGGCGGAACCGCTTTGTCACAATCTGATTATTTTTTTTTTATTTGCAGCAATATTTTGACGTTTATAAACGAAGTTTCAATTCCTGTGTGTCGTGATTTTTGTTTTGAGTATTATCGGTCGACTTAACAAGGCTGTGTGATATTCCTGGGCACTAAACATGGGTAGAACATCGCTTCCTAGACTAGGCATGATGTAATTTACTGAGCGTTGCAAACATGGACCAACCTTGTGGATCTACAATTCAATAGATCTTCATACAAATGCGTTAATGGATTGTCCATCAGAACACAAACGAAAAAATAAAGTGAAATCAGATCAATGTATCCATTTGATCGCAAATCAAACAACGAATAGCAGTAAAGTATCGCCGCTTTCCCACAGAAGACCCGCGCCCTAATTAATTACCTTCTACAAGGAGAGTTGACAAAAAAAGGAACTTGTCGCGGCTTAAGAGCGGCGGCGCCAGCTCGCAGCGCCACGGAGCCCATCAGGGGGCGCGGGCGGGGCGCGGGGCGCGGGGCGCAAGGGGAGCCACTAATGCAGGCGCCTCGATAAGCGAACTCCTAACAGACGCAGTACGCATGGGAAAGTGTCCCCGACCAATATCTGACCGAGGCCAATCATTACCATAATAATTCGACGGTCTCTATAGAGTGCGGGCGCAACATATCTACATTATGTTGCGTTTATGGACGATATCTACTGACTCACTTATCGATGTTAGACGAATAATAAAAGTTATCGTTTAGAGAGCGACCTCTCCGATTCTAAGAGCACGCACTCTCCGGTAATCTCACATTTTTCTCTTAATGAACTTCGCTATACATAATCGTATCGATCGGGGCCGTGAGCCGCCCAGCTCTTTTTATGCCCATCATTAAGTCGGCGGCCGTCAGCAGCAACATTGTAACACTGTGTTCAACATTCTCATTATACTAATTTTAAGCAAGCAAGTAATTGTGGAAGGCTTTACATTTACGAGGTCCGCCGTGATGCGCCACTACACTACCTCCTATTGATGCACATTATTATTATGAAAAAGCGAATGTTCCAATATTATATTAGTCCCATTATACCATAGAGGTATACAGATTATTGCAGAGGTCTCAGATAGTAGACGGGAGCCATATTGATCTTGTAAATAAAACGGTATTTTGGGTCTTACATTAGACAATAAATTGCAATGGGGACTTCAGGTTGATACTCTAGCTGCTAAATTAAGTTCGGCTGCATTTGCTGTTAGGTAAATTAAACAATTGACGAATGTTGAGACGGCCAAATTAGTTTATTTTGCATATTTTCATTGCATTTTTTTTTTTTTTATTTATTGATAAGGCAACACAACGACATATTTACAATTAATTATTAGTGACACAATATTTCATAATTTAAGTACAGTGTAAATATGTCACTTACGGGTATGCACGCCATTTACAGTAAACTACATATCAAGATATCAAGAATACAAAAAAAATAATAATTACAAAATCAACTTATAACAATTATTCATAATCAAAATTAAGGAATATTAAAAAATAAAAAAATTACACTAACTACAAATTAGATAAAAATAATAATACAACAATTCAAAAATACTAAAAAGATAAATCAAAGCATTATTAATAATAATCAATCAATATTATTTAACAATTTAAAATTATAATTCAAAGGCAGCCAATTACAAATTTAGCTTTAAGATTTTAGATTTAAATTGCGACAAACTGTTACAAAATATGTCGATATCGCTGTTGCTTGAGGAAACCCTATTATACAGACATCATTCTGTTTAGTGGTGCATGCTGACCTAGATTTGTTCGACTAGATTTCGTTGCAAATGTTCTGGTGGTACGAGCCCGGCGGTGCCGATGTCGAGGAACGTCTACAGTGACTTTCAGGAGGAGGTCAGGAGTGGATGATATGCCATTTATAATTTTGTAAAGAGCTGATAGATCGTGAGACATCCTTAGATTTTTAAGCGAGTCTAGTTCAAAATTTTGGGGAGCAGCAGCGGATATAGAATCAATATTTATTATACAAAAAAAGCAATTCGTGCAATTTACAGTATGGGTCCCCGTGAATCATTAAGAGATTTATTTAGGGAAATAAATATAATGACATTACCTTCACTATATATTTATGAAAATATAATGTTTATTCGTAGAAACATAGGAATGTTTGACTAAAAATTGGATATTCATAGTATGTATAAATATAAGACAAAGGGAGAAGTTAGTTGTTCCATACTTTGGACTAACTAAAGTTAACAAGTCATTTCTTGGTAATTGTGTTCGATTTTATAATAAGATACCGCTCTCAGTAACCAAAATGTCTGATCATAAATTTAAAAATTGTATTAGGAAAGTTTTGAAAGAAAAAGCGTATTACAAGGTAGTTCATTATATTGAAGATAAAAATATATGGAAATAGCTACTCTCTGCACAGTGCACCTCTAATTTTCTTGTTTAAGTTGTAAGTACCTAATTATTGTTATTTTCTATTTTGTAGTCTTGTTATTTTTTTTTTTGTTTTGTTTTTACCTATAATAAGTATTTTGTAATGTAACCTTGCTGGGTTACTTGCCGGTTCTTCTCAGTTGAAGGCTGACTTCCGAACCGATTGTAGCTTCAGTAACTTTAAATTTGACCTTCATAAGTGCCCTCCGAGGGCTTAAACTGAATAAATGGTTTTGAATTTTGAATTTTGTACAGAGACTCAAATTTCAACCATGAATTTCAGACGTGAAAGTGGCGAGCAAACGCCATCTCTCGGGCACGACAAATGTAGCTCGCTCGCCCGACTACCGAAGTGACTATCATACATTATAACGTACATAGTTCCCACTAATTATGTGGTAGGTCGCGAATCGCAGCCGAGTTTGGTCAGGAGCGGGCACATAATATGCAAATTGGCGACGGACAGATGTCGGCCGGTTGTCGGACAAGATGTCGAGATAGTGCGCGATAGCGGCGCACGCACGCATTGTCCTCCCGTCCGGTCCCCTCCCCCTGCCATGGCGTCCTCCACACGAGGTTGCACTTGCACTTCAGTAGATACACTTGTCCATCATAAGATTACAGCTCAACAATCTTCGAGAACCTAAACTGAATATTTTATGAATTTCGTACACTAGGATCCTAGTCACCCTGTTGATAAATTAGTTACAATCAGTGCAGTGTTTCTACATTCCACTCGCTCACTTTCTTCAGTATTAGTTTTAGGGGTCACTGCATTGATGTTTATGTCAGCTATTATAATTTACATTAAGTATTGGCAAATTGATGGACACAATATATTTAGGTACCGGTGTTAGATACTTATCTGATTCCTATTAAAGACCACAGATAAAATACCTTGTATATTAGAAAAATATCGGAAACAAGTTATGCTGATGGGGAACAACAGCCGCTTAGTATTCATCATGTTACAAAATTATGTACCAATAGATACATGGGAGTATCCGCCGCAGAGAGGCGCAGAGTCAGTGACCAGAGCGCGCTATAAATGTGTCTAAACTCGTTTGTACTGTAGTGTGCTGTGCCGTGTATGGAGCACAACAACTCAATGATTTTCATTTTATATGCGAGATGCTCACCACACACACACATGCAACAGCTAGAGTGACAATATCACTAGAAGAATTTCAAGGGATTAGAAACAGTAACCTACATTGGCTACATAAACTTGATCGCATGGAACAGTGTAGGGCCCGCAAGCAGCACACACTACCTGTAGAAATGATTATTCATTTACCTAAGTTAATTAGTAGGAATGCCTGAATATAAAACTTTCGAGGTTTGGCAATATATGATGTTTTTCGTTCAGTGAAACTATAATAGGATTTAATACTTGGGTGTGTAATAAGACTCTTGTGGTTTATGGTTACCTCAGTATAATCAGAGTACATAAAGGTACTGACGGTTAGAAGGCACGAAGTTGCCTGTATACCTACATTCGTTTTGTGAGGCACGAAAAGTGCACTTATCCAGGTCCGGAATTTTGCCTCGGGAACGCTCAGGATAGGAATCAGGTCACGAAGGGGTTCTTGGCGAGCGGTCGTCGCGGGCGGGGCGGAGGCGGGGGCCGGGGCGAGGGCCGAGGCGGGACGGGGTTGCGAGTGGGCGGGGCGCTGTCGGGGCGGAGCATCGGGTCCGTCGCTTTCCCACCCGAAGCGCGGGTCTCTCGAAATGAACTTGTTTTATTCCCTTTTTCCTACATCAATGCTTTTAGTTATACAAGGAAATATATTCAGGGGTACCTAATTGACATTATTTTGATGACGATTTATCTTACCTTATCGTATTCTTTTCTACAGGTATTCAGTTAAACGATGTTGTATGGTAAAGTAGACGGATCTATTCTTAATATGTCAAATAATAAATTAACCTCCTCCATAAGTAGATAAATCTTTAAGAACGAGACACAATCAGCCCAATTTGGCACATGCAGGCGCTTTTAATTTCCTATCAATAACTAACCCATTCATTTTATTAATTTCGGGATGATTACAAGGACATGTAAGTCAACAAAACACAAACTGAAGATAGTCATTTGATGGCTCTTACTATTAATACCAGAAAAGGGCAGATATCAATTTAATAGGAAAAGTAATCAGGGTTTTCCCAAGCTATATAATATAATACATAGAGTATAAATGTAGAACTAGAAGAGTGTGATGATATTTTTATACATTATTTTGACTGATACCTATACTGGTGCTGCAAGTGTGAACAGGCTGCGGTGATCGTTCACCGTCAGGTAGACCACGAGTGTTGTTGTTACAAAAAACGTTATCATTTGATATAGAACCCAAAAATAGGTAGGTACCTACCTTATTTACGTTACCTAAATAAATTTACCATCCTAATTATTGCATTAATACTTCAACAAACCAAATGGTGGACAACTTATAACCGACTTTATAGGTGGGTATATAAATTAAACGTCAATGTTTTGTTGTTGTTTTGTTCGTATACATACTGCATATTTCCTTTAAATCTAAAATGTGTCCAATATTTTTTGTTTGAAAGGGTATTCCAGCAGGTTAGTCCTATATATACACACATTTGTTGTGATGTCCCTCAACAAAAACGTCACTAGATTTGCGATCAGTTTCAAATCTCTTGTAGTATTAAAACACAAGAAATTGAAATAAAAACAATGTTTTAACACACAGTTCAACGTTTCCAGAATATGTATACACAAAATATGTAGTATAAAACAATCATTCTACTCCAATCTGACTGTAGTAGGCAGTAATTAGGTACTGTTTTTAAGTTAACAATAAAAAGTACTAGTTACATTAAAGTATGTAACCTGCATCATTAAAACCCTACTCGCTATTGAGTATAAAACGTATTAATTAATGGAAGCAGCGCTGTCGTAAAGATATAGGAAACTAACAATGGTTTAATTAGCACGAGCAATAGCCGAAGCAGGACGCGTCAACTTGCAACTGGTTGGTGGTCAGTTAACGTGGCTTGTTAGTCGTGATATGATTTAATATCGTTTTTATGGTGGGTCGGGACCGCGGCGTGCTCGCTGTATGTTGCTCTCTGTTAATGACACCGCACCGCACCGGAACGCAGGGCTCATAAAAACCTCATGAGGTCTCGGTAAATAAACCTAGACATGGCATGACTTTGAGTAATTAGTAGCCGTCGGTGTAAGGATTACTGTTTATCGATAACCGTGCGGATAATTAAATTAATATGTATTTATAATTACATTTGTTTAAATATTTCCTATCCCCTATTAGTATTGCTACAAATTAGTGTAGGTAAGCCAAAACACTAGCTGGCTGTTAAGGTTATAAAGGGATTTTAACAAACGTTGGGTGGCGATAAAGCGTATTTTAATATATTTTCCCTTAATTACCAACATTCACTATAAATCTGTATTGTTTTTCTTTCATAGATATATATATAAATTCGTCCCATCTACCAATAGACGTGTGGCAATTAGGTATGTGGTTATTAAATGTCGTCATTAGCATTGATCTATCCTTTAGTTACTAAAGGCAATGCCAATACGCTAAAGTATAGTGGACAATGCATCCCCACATCTACAGATGAACCGCTCAAAATAGCAACACATGTAGATAAAAACATATATTTATATTTTCCCTATGCATTACAATTTTAAAGGAAAAATATTGGGGCTAATGATAAGTGCCTCCTGCTGCAAGGAATTAATCTTTTTTTTTTTTTATGTTACCTATGATAAGTTTTTTGTAATAAAAAATTGATATAAAATAGCCAATAAGTCAGAATAGATAAAATTTATATAAAAGAATGTGACCTTGCTGAGTTCCTTGCCGGTTCTTCTCAGTTGAAGGCTGACTTTCGAACCGGTAGTAGCTTCATTAACTTTAAATTTGACCTTTATAGGTGCCTTCCGAGGGCCTAAACTGAATAAATGGTTTTGAATAAGAAGCACGACATTTCATATTGATACCTGCATCTGTTTAGAAATAAACATACATGTATATCGGCGATTTTCAAAATGTTACCCATAAGAGGTAATTCACCATTAGGGGTTGATGGGTAATCACAGAACGGCTCATCTGTCTTCACAAATTCACTAATGGATCTACACTACATGACGTGACATAAGCTATGTTATGTCCCGGGATACAATAGGCCTCTCAGAAACGTAGGCTGAACCGCGAAACGGGGATAGATCCCCGTTTCGCAGTTTTATTATTAAATATGTATCTAGTACTAAATACTAGATACATATTTAATAATAAAACTGTAGATGTGTTGTAAATTGTAAATATTTGCTAAAACTGATTTCGGTGAATGTAGGGAGTGTAACAAAATAGGAGACCGTTTTTGAAATCCTCGTCTGTCTTTAAATACACGAAACTAGACGAATTTTAATAGGATTTTCGCTGGACACTGAAACGAAGTCTGGAGTAACACACATATTTTAAAAAAATATACCACAATCTTATGTAGCACGCGTACGAAGCTGCAGGCACTATTAATAATATTAGAAGAGATTAGGCAGAAAGTATGTGGCCAGCCATCTGCCTGACGCCCATAGGTACCCTCTTTGGATATGCGTTTGTTGACCGTGCAAGTTTGCGGTGCAAGGTAAAAAGTGCACGCGGTCATCGAAATACTCATTAGTCCTTCCTTATGTAAAGATACTATACAGATCGGATGGATGTATGCATGACAGTTTTGTGAAGATACGCGTAATATTTTCCTGAAATACCTGTCCTCTACGATGGTTAATAAATAACCTGGCACTTTCTTTATACACGGCCATCAGATCCCAATTTATGAAAGCTTGTAGGTTCTATAAAAACCAGTTACTGATATAAGTACTATTATATCCTTTTTTTCTAAATGCATACCTACAAACATACATGTTCATAACACACAACTGTTTGTCCCGAATGTGAATCTAAACCACGACCTGTGTGAATGAATTTATGTTTAAAAAAATATTAAGACAAACTATTTAATGTTATGTGCATAATTTTGTGCCAAGCAGGCAATCACCGTGAAACAATATATTGATCAATAAATCTTAGTTCACAATTCCAAGAGTACCTACAAAATAAAATCGAGAACATTCGATCACTGAAGGGAATTCGGTAAGACGCCTATCCTAGGACGATGGAGTCAGTTGTGCATGTTTTTAAAGATAAGCAACATACTTTATATTAACAATATACTTTACATTAATCAAGGGTAGCGTTCAAATTAACGAAGTTGTTACTAATATAATGACAAACGTTTAATTTAGTGTGCCCCTATGCACCCAGGCGCCGCCACCGTTAATTTTATTATCGTCGTCTAACAATATTTCAGGTTTTATCTTATCAGCCGCGGGGTGTGTTACCGACCCTTCGGCACTAGCATATTGCGTCTCCAGATGGCGCTAATAATGAGCAAAACGCACAGCGCACGCGCCGACACTTTTTTTTGCTAAGGTTCTTGCATAATTGCATTTCAAAATGTCATCATCGTTACTCTGCTTGTCATGTTCCAAATTATTTGGGGTCGGCGAAGAATGTAATCTTTCTCACTTATTCGGCTTATTATACATTTATTACATTCACAAGAAATTTGGCATAATGATTACGGCCCGCCGCCAGCCTGACGCCTACCCTTTTTGGGAAGCTTTTGTTGCCCATTCGATGCAAGGTATGAGTTGTGTGTGGTAGTGTTGAGAATACTACCACCGGAACAAAAAATAATAGGAAGGCCAATAATATCTACAGCACTTTTAACTTACGACAAACAATAGGACATGATCACTGTCCTATATCCGCAGTGGGACCAGATAGATAGAATGATATTTACACATTTTATTGGATATACCCAGATGCATACCTACCTGTGAAAAAGAACCAATATGCTTATTTTTGTCAGTAAGTAAAAGTAAGTACCTAAACTATGACAGATAATTTATTAATACTAATAACGAATTATTATTCACAACAAAGATGTCAAGTTCCAGCAGTATATGAAATGTGGCCCAGAAATACATCATTGGCAGTAAATTGTATTAACCGACTTAAAAAAATGGATGGAGTTCTCAATTCACGCGTATTTTTTGCAGTATCCTAGCTCTGGGTTTCCCTCTCGCTTTACAGTTACAAACCAATATTTAAAACAGCCTACAGTGACAAAGTACCGTTCGGTATGCAATTTTTTTTCAAAACTAAAGCAGTGAATGTGAAGTATTCTTGGTGATGAGCGTGTTGCCGCATCGCTTTAGCCCCAGGGTGTTCTGAAGAGGGTGCACCTGTGGCGCTGGCGGCCACTTGACACCACATGCAATGCGTCTCTGCGACGGTCTGATGCTGCAAACTTAAATATTTTTTTGTGTGGGAACTGGGTGACTGCACCGTTATCTTTATTACCAATCATACGAGCAGGCTACAGTCGAGAGAACCTTAACATTTTGCGTAAAAAGTAACTATAGCAACTCAAATCATAGCTTCACGAATAATAATTTTATAGGAGGAAACTGTGAGAAAGAACTTTGTAGGTACAATTATCAATGTGTAACTAAAACTATACAAGTTCGAAGACCAAAAACTATTTCATACGACTTAGTTTATCCAAATACGATGTCGTTTGAATATTTTTTTTTAAGTAGTAGAGTTCTTTGTGCATAGCTCGTCCGGGGAAGTAATACCACCTTACAGATTTCCGCCTTGAAGCGGTAGTGCACTTGTAATACTGTGTTGCGGTTAGAGAGGTATCGGTGCCGGTGAACTTACAGGCACATACGACTCAGGAATTCCTGTCTCAGGGGGGACAACGCATTGGCGATGCCCCTACTGTTGCAAATGTCCAATGGCGGCGGTGTCCACTCACCACCAGATGAATTTTAGGTCTGTAAGTCGATCTATCTGACATTTTTTCAACGGATTTTTAGAAGTTTTTCGACAAGAGCCAAGAATTATTAATTCTTTTACAAAAATTGACCAATCAATGAACTATATAATTATAACTACACGCGCCGCTGCCGCCAGCGAGCAGATGTTAGGTAATAGAAGCGTAAACGTAGTTACTAAAGTGGATATTTGAATAATATCTGTGCGTAATGAACATTGATTGATTATCGAGTGCGATACGCCAGATACAGGATCACGTCACCCCCGAGACGGTATTAGAGCTGCAGCACACACAGTGCGGCGGCTAAGTGGCGGAGTGGCGCCGCCGCCGCAGACACGACGCAGGCGCAGCGCACGGATCTCAAGTGGTTCTAAATACGAAGCACACCAACCGCCCGCGCTCGTTGCCTCCACCCGCTCGCGTCTCCCTGGCCGCAACACGTTAGCCTAGGTCGGTTATTCCACTAATCACATTCTACTCCAATAAAGAATTGCTACATAGAATTTGGCAGTAGCTACTGGACTCCAACCATCAACTTGAGCCACTATGACTTTTGGATTTAAAACTAGTCTATACGAAAGCACAAGTGAGGGCTATCGCCCACATTAGCATACTTATTTCATAATTTTAAATTGTATTAAGACCTATATTACACATTATAACCATATACCAATTTTGAATCCTTATAGTTATATCGTATACGTATACCTACGACTTCGCTGGCCGCATCGTCATTATAGAACGACGAGATTTGTTAGTAGACCAAAGATTGTCATTTTTGTTTGAAATTTTGAAGAAGCCCATAATCCGGTTTCAAATCCGATCCGATCTCAGTTCAAACTTTAAAACATTGCATTGGAATGTAGAAAAATTACAATATAAATTCATGTGCATAATTTTTCAGAGTTGGCAATAAATCGACGTGAATATAGCACGCGGCCGCGCGTCCGGCCGCGCCGCTAATGTATCGCGTAAATCAGCCGCGGCTCGCCAACCTGCTCCTGCGGGCGGCGCGGCTCGTGAGGCTCTTACTGCAACGATATAGAACACACTATCAACAAGTCAACACTCCACTAATGAATCTCCAACTTAGAGAGCACTCGCAGCTACGACGTCCAAGGGTATTGGTTCTAGGATCGAGCGTTGTCCGATGTCTTTATGTTCTACTGGATAATCGTGTAGGGATAGCGGGATGAAATAGATAAGTACGGAAGCCGACATGGCGAAAATATGCTATAGCCTATAGGTACTATACACAGCTGTAATCATACCTATCGGAAATCGACGCCGTTCAGCGGAATAACTATAGTATTCATTGTGGTTTGTTTTTTTTTTAATCAAGAAAATCTCCACTCATTTTATAAGTGGTGTGAGGGTGTACTTGGGCCGGGCTTAATTCCCACTTCTTTGGCCGATGAAATTGTTCGTTAAAATAAATTAAAGTAACAATTCCCGGCAGTTCCCAGCCCTGTTCCAAATCATTATGTATTGATACTTCACCGTTCGGTGCATTACATGCCAATTACAAGAGATTTTGCAGTTTGAAAGCCAACACTCTTAGGGAATTCTTTCGTTGACCACTTAATGTGAGTTTGTGCTCGCGGTTATTGGTATAGGTACTCTTTAGTCGCATCTTCCAACAAGAGATAAAATGGGTATAGTATCGTACTGCATTTAAGTATTTGATGCAAATACTTAACACGATGTTCCGATGAGTTAGGGATAGCTCTCTGGATTGTGCTGAGTAATCCCTTCATATCGTTCATTTCACTCCATAAATATAATTCTTAATGACTGTGAATTAAACAGTCAGGGAAATTTTAAGCATCAGTTATTTGGGGATCGGCGCGCTAAACACGATAGGAATCGTGTGTCGCGTGTCGTTAGCGGTTGTTAAGTGCAGGTAAGGGGTGCAAGCGAAGACGCCTAGTGTTGGGTGTCATCGTGATTTACAAGCAACCCGCTAACAACACGTGGAACACGAACCCTAAACCATCGATTCCACCGCGAGTAGGTATTCGAGCTATTCTTGAATCCAAAGAACCATATTCCGTCGCATAATACTTACGATGGCACTGTGAAAAATGTTTGTCTTGGCTTGTTTGAATTCACTGCGCCATGATTAGGGCTAATTGCACTGAAACTTTCTCTACACATAGAGTGATAGACTAGCTTGATCCAATACTACGCAGAATAATGATGTGGTTTGTCCTTGTATCACCTTAATGATGTGCAGATCGATTCAAAAGCTCTCTAAACAACAGGCCTAGAGACCTTGCATGACAATGCATCCTGTATGCGTATGAGCTCTGAAATTATATTTAATTCGACAATTTTATTACGACGGATTTAATAGGTTCCTGATTTGACTCTGGGACTAACTATTATCAAAACCATAACGGTACTTATAAACCTATTCTTATGGAATAAAATGTTATAGTTACATGCAAGTCTTGTAAGTAATAAATGATTTTATTTCGAAATAACATCATCATGATCATGAGCAAACCTACTTGTTTAAAATAATAACATCATCATGATCATGAGCAAACCTACTTGATTAAAATTTCTAACTTTATGCCTACATACTGAGATAATTGTAGATTTACAATTTCCGCGTTGAGTAAAGCGACAGTATAATGAAGCAGATAGTTCGAGGCAGTAAAGTAACGTCGGCCGTGTGGGCCGCGCAGATCTCTGCCGCGGCTGGAGCCGGAGTGGCGGGCTCGCCGCGCCGTCCACCTCAGCGCGCCTAATTGCCAAGGACCGCTATAAATCTGGCCACATGTCGATATCCACTCCGCGGTTATCGACCACTTACTCACGTGCTCCATGCGTTTTTGCATCGACACATAAATTGTGCGTATAAGCGACGCAACGCCACTAATAGCTACAAATTTTGAAATTGGAACGCGCAGTCCCTCATTCTGTAAAATAACACCTCGCGCTATAAATAGATCTCGCATTTGATAATTAATAACGTTAGCGAACGGTTTCGAACGACAAACGAGATTTATTGAAACGAATCTGTGAACGACTGCCTTTATTTTTAAATCCCGCAGAGATCGTAATATCAAAGAAGTACGGGGATCGACATAGATATACTCAGGTTAATGAGCACTAGTATTCGAAATTCATTGTATAGCCAACAGATAACGTCCAAATGCAACAAGCATTTTGCATAAACAGAGGAAATATGATCCCGTCACGAGCGCAGACTGTGCGGCGTCCTTCGTATCGAATGGTTAGAATAAAAGAAGCAAACGTTATGAGATGATCATTTGAACATGGAAATACGTTCAACGCGACACATGTAGGTAAATATAAAAACGGATTGTTTATGCGTTCATGTGTTGCATTTACGTATTTACAGTCACATCATTTGCTGAGAAATAGGGCATTAAAGAATTCTTAGTAGATCTGTAAATATTATTTAAGTGGTGATAATAAGATGTTATTTCGAACAAAGCGTTTGCTTCGGTTATTCTATACGTACGCAACAATTCAGCTATTACTGACACAGTTATTTGTCGCAATGCCACGAAAGGATTACAATATTACGATATTAGGTAGGTAACGGAGTCACTGTGGCAAGAAGGTTGCCAACCAATTTTAGGTATGACCTATGATATAGTTTAGATATGTGTACGTTGCCATAGAGCATATATTGCAATGACAAGTGCATCGATAGAGTGCAACAGCGTGCACGTCGGTCGGCAAGCGTTACGTGCTGTATCAGTAGTTGCGCATGCGCAGCGCCGAGTATCTCTCCACGGTTACATTCCGAGCGATACGCGCGCCATAATCACTTGCTCTGATTTACTAAACGCCACTCACATTATCGCTTCTAGTACGAAATGCGACCAGATAGTCTGTTCCACAAATAGGAATCTAAATTGCTACTTTAATTTAGGATACAAAATCTACCTACGAAGGTACTTATTTTGGATAATTCCGTTATTCCAATGACTTGTTTGCCTGTCTAACAGTCCACAAAATGATGTTTGTCTTCTAAAACAATTATAATTTTACCATTTTCGCGAAGAGGGTTGTCATCCAAAAAACTATTGGACAGCAACATATTGAGGCGAAGTCCGAGTCCGTCGATGTAGTAGCTTAACTTACATTGGATTGATAGCCCTCAGTCAATAACAAGAACTGACAAAACTATCCTTGTTGCAGGTGAAGACAATAGAGGATGGTATCGGCGACGCAGTGAGCCGTGGTAAAAGCGTTGTACAATGTTCGGTGGCGGCGGAGGCGTGGGCGGCGTGGGCGGCGGTGGGTACGGCGGCGGCGGCGGCGGCGAGTGCGCCGAGGGCTACGGGCTCGGATACGTGGCGGGCGGCGGCCGGCTGCAGCAGTACGCGGCACACTTCGCGCCGCACCAGAACGTGTGGCATCACCACCACGCCGCGCACCATGACACATATGGTAACTAACAACTACATATTATAACATCAAGAGCCGTACACAAAGGGCCCAAGCAGGCCTTATCATAAAGCCTACTTCTTCTCTCAATCTGTCTGTTACAGGGCTGTATTGTTGAAGGGTATTAAGTATAATTGTTGAACGAATCCCTCCCAGTTCAATTCCAACTTGCACTTGGTCGGGTTTTTACGAGTATAATTACTTTGTTTACAAATATTTCGGCTTGTTGTTTGTTATCTCGTCCGCAGTATGATGGCTTTCTCGAGGGCATCGATATAATATCTTTTCAAATATTCATTCATATAAGCTGTCAGATTCCAAAGACGGTTTAGAAGGTCGCTTCAAACAGACTTGCAGCCACCCCTTAAGGAAACACGAAATCCATAATCGCGATACTCGACAGGCTCTTAATACTACTTGTGAATTGACTACCCACTTCTATTTGCCTCAATCACACAATATAATATAATATTATTACAGGTCAATACAACAATTATTTTTGAACAGGAAGAATTTTAACAAAACGTGATTTAGTAATATTCTTATCTACACATTACAGTCTGTTCAAGAGGGTACGTGCTGTATTGTAGTGTGCTGCACAGTACTGCAACTGACCTCAGAATCTGCGCCCTCAGCTCTACAATCTGTTCGATCTATTAAATTTCGTCGACGATGCTAAGTCTGTGGGAGTTTCCGTTCAGTCATTACAGCTGTTTATTAACTATCATATTTATTTTTGTCTTCACAAAAGAATGGGCATTACTCAATATCAAATTTAGAACGATAAGGAAAGCAATAAACTGTACCTGACATATAGCTGTAAATATGTATGGTTACTGAAGAGGATAATTCGATTAGAATGGGATTTACCCAGTTGCAAAACACAGTTAAATCTGACCTCAGCCGGCAATTCGGGCGGCCAGCGTTGTACACTTATGCGTAACCTCAATTGTCATCGGTTCATCTAGTTTCATTCATCTACATATGAATGGTTTTTTATATACCTATACGAGGAAGCGCATTATTAAAATACTTCGGCAAGCTTTTAGTTTTAGGTATAGTGTAGTGTCGCACAAGGGCTTTGCTGGTAGGTGCAGGAAATGTTTTTTGTTTCTGCCTAAGGTTTATTCCGTACAAATATTTGAATATTTTATAAAATCACTATTAAAATAAAGAGTAGGTACAAAAAGTCTTAATTTTTAAAAAGGTATAAAAACTGGTAATTCTTGATTATCTTTCAGTAGTTATTTTAAGAAGGGTATACATTCCTCCCTAATGTGTTTTTACGATAATAAGTCTAGTTATATCAAGTGATTATTTCTAGTGCTATTACTACGAGTCGCAACTTACAGGATAATTATATTAATTGCTACAAACAGACGTGACATTTTCATAAATGTATTGAAGACGGTCATAATATTTATGTTTTTAACTTATCCTTATGTAATTTACTGTGCTATATGGTGGGTTTCGAAAGCTCTTACAATTACGTATTAAATAGATACATTTGGCGGTGATAGCCATCCCTCTGCGCAACTGACGGGGAGAGATAGAGAGAGAGAGATCAATACACACCTAGATCTTCTTAGTACGGTACGGTAACATCTACTTTTCAGTGTCCCGTAACTTAACTAACTTATGGCTATTATCACTACTAGACACTGTATAGAATTGATGAACATGAAGTTTGTACAAATTGTATAACAGGAAGAAGGTAAATGTTGCATCCTGTAATAGACCAGTCTGTACAATCAACAGTAATGTTGTATATTATTTGCCCGCGCAGGCAATAACCACAATACATGATTCAGTATCGAACACTAATTCCAAGTAAGATATGATTTCCCATTCAGGAGGATAACTGCTTGTTTTTGTAATGATCTGTAAACTATTGACGTATGGTACTGTTGGTACTCTACATTCAATTGATGTTTAAATTGTAAGCGAACGCGATTTCAGATATAACTTTAAATTGTTGTTTTTTTAAACATTGTTTTGGTTAAATATCTGTACTTTGATCACCTACAAGGTTTTGATGACCACATTTTAAAACCGTTCATTCAATTTCGGCCCGTCACTAAAGCTACCATGGAACCACTAATGAGTATATTATAACTTGGCTAAAGAACTAAGCAATATTGCTACTCATTTCAACCCAAGACATTAATTACGACCAGTCCGCCATATTTTTTGTTCGCCGGCATTGTAATTGTACGTACCGATCACCTATCAAATTTTTCACCAACATACTGTCACGAATACCTAGCTGTTCAGCGATCGAATGAATTAGCTCATGGCTTGGGTAGCGGGTATAACAGAGGAAGGTTGTTGTGAATCAGAGGTGATAAGCGTTCGGCTGCTGAGCGAGCGGCGGTGACGGCGTTCAGTAAGCGCTCTGACCTCTGACCGGTCAGGTCGTATCGTCTAGTACCACTATCATTATTAATTAATAAGTTGATTATTAACACAAGCAATCGCAATGGATACATTATCGTTTCCACCGAATTGGTTACGGAGCATGGCTCTGCTCGCAGGTTTGTCTGAAATCTAGTGTTTTTGTTTAAAAAGTGATTTTGAAGTGCAAGTGTCTAAGGTGGTCGGTTTGTCAGCAGGTGGCGGTGGAGTGGGCGGCGTGGGCGTGGGCGGCGTGGGCTCGGTGGCCAGCGGCCTCTACGGACAGAACGTGGTGATGGGCTCGTGGTGCGCGCCCTACGACGCGCTGCAGCGCCCGCCCGCCTACGGTAACTAACACTTCACTTATTGTTGAGCTGTGTCGCTTATACATTCGATTACCACTCGATCGATCTAGCTCTGTGAACTATTCACACATTGACAAAGTTTACAATAAGTTTAAGCACTTATCACAAGGCTACCTTTTAAACATTATTCTCAGGCGAATCAAAACATATCTAAGATAGACTTTACAATGTACAAGCGACCTACCACCGCTTTGCTTAGGTGGAATTATATAGGTACATATATTATACACATAAACCGTCCGAAATCTATTCGCATGAAAATCTTTTGCGTAGTTTAAGATATAAGCGGACAAACAGATAAACAGAAATAGTGACTTTGTTTTATACTATTCAGAATAATGAGGGATATCGCAATTATAAAATAATAGAAATAGATAAAAAATTTACTTAAATCAAATTATTTGGCATTTCAAAATAGATCTAAAGACTTTTATTTGAACGTCCTACAGATTTTATTCAGTATCAAATTTACCAAAGTTAGGTATTCTTACGTAACTTAGGTATTCAGGTCCTAACTACTTTGTAGTCCACGCCGACCATTTCTATAAGTCACCCTAATATTTGTTATTAGATGTGTTTTCTCGTGGATTTTCTTATTTTAAACTAACGGTAGATAAGTAATACAGCTTATTTTTTACAACACGGTGCTTTATTTATGACTATGGATAGGTTATAGTACAACCTAGAAGAAGATTTATTTCAAACAATGGTTTAGTCAACACGCACCAGGCGTGTCTGAGCCACTAGTTCGTGACTAAGCCGCCTAAACCCCGCGAGATTTATAAGAAATGATTTACTTGCTATGTAGCCATACTACATAGATGATAAATACTTACAAGAAAGTAAAGTTCACACAAAATCATATGACTTGTTACATTTTATTTTACCTATGGGTTAGGTAATAAGCCGATTATTATTATTAATGCAGTATAATTATTAAAATTTTACAATATTTATAATTTAAATCAGTAGATAGGTATTACAAAATAAGGTATATATTGTTCAAGTTTTGTTATGAGGATGTACTTTATAATCGTATAGGTGAATGATGGATAATATAAGCCAGGGGTCACCAATTAATTTCACCAGGGGTCCGTTTTATAAAATGAAATTACCATCGCGGCCCGTACAACATTCTATAGAAAAAAATTATTAAACAAATGTAATTACGGAAATAACAGAGGTATTTTTTACATATTTTATTAAATTACGTACTCTGTAGTGCAAGTTGCTGTATTAAGTTATATAAGCTATCAAATTTGGTATTTTAGACCTCGAGGACTATTCTGCTTTCCATGTCTATTAGTTTCCAAGAACGACCGACGAGGACGGAATCTTACGTGATTCTAATTTCTGTTTCGCTACGGAAAACAAAACCTAGTAGCAGATAACATACAAGCATATCACAAAGCGCTTTGCCAATGTAACATTATATAAATAACGCAGGAACATCAATCTACCTACTCGATTGTTTGATGAATAAGCGACACGATATCGCAATGAATAATAAAGTGCTATAATTATGTGTTATATGAAGCACAGGCGATACATCAATGAATCAGTCGTTATCAGTACCTATCTTGCGGTCTGAAATCCACTGACGTCTTTGGCACTTGGAAAACAAATGATTTGAACTGAAATATAGCTCGCAATCTCAGTTACAACTATGAGTTAAAAAACAATGTTCATAAACATGGAGTTAGCGATAATCGATTGTAATACACAATTAACATAATCCAGTTAAGAATAATTTTCTTGCCTTTTGTCATTAGACATCCGAAGTAATAAGCATGTACAGATCAGGTAGTAAATAAATGTGGAAATGTTATAGTGTAGATATTTGTAGGCACATTTACCAAACACCTGTTTACTCTATATTTCCATATTATGGATAGTTGTAGTGCACAGATGTTGTGTAAATGTGTATCTGTTTATCTACTTATGTCGCGTGACATTAGTGTCAATCCAAATAAAAAATACGCCACAACCAGTAATAGATGCAGGCAACGTAATTCTTTCCTCGCGACAAGCTT
The DNA here is from genome assembly GCA_907165245.1 of Habrosyne pyritoides. Taxonomy (NCBI): domain Eukaryota; kingdom Metazoa; phylum Arthropoda; class Insecta; order Lepidoptera; family Drepanidae; genus Habrosyne; species Habrosyne pyritoides. Next base: position 15,670,496 of record OU015588.1, on the reverse strand, counting down.
TTGACAAATTTGTCGGGTGTATTATTTAAATTAATGGATTTAGGTTAGCAAACAACAGATGCTAACTAATGTCGTTGTTATCAGCCGGATAGGTGATAACGATGCGCGATATAGTCCTCGGTAGGTAGGTACAACTGCGTACCTATAACATGAGCGACTTCGTGCGAGTGCGCGTGCGCCACAACGGGAGCCTTGTTATTGTTTCTAACCTTCTCAGAACCGATAACAGATTATCTACATTGTACCAATTATTAATTGAGACTACGAGACGCGTTAACCGAATGTAGATTGGTATGTTGCGTTGATAACACTGTGTACATTTCCCTCCGAAAAAGCCTTGTAAAATAATAAATAAACCGGGAAATTAGTTTATCTGTATTGGTATGGACAAATATACTTATAAAATTATATGCAAAAGTCTTTATGTCAAAAGGCTTAAATACAGGCAGACGGTCCATCCGAGTGTAAGAAATGAGCGATACCAGGAACATTACAATGTGTGCCGTCCTTGCCCAGCAAAGCTCAGCAATTGGTTCTAGGTGCAACGTCGGTTTACATCGTTCAGTTTTTAGTGACACATTTTTAACTTACTATAGTACCTACCTATTCGAACACATGACCTTCGACATGTCACCACCGTGCTATGGGAAAACCTCTATTCAAGGAATAATAAACAAATCAGTGACTATATAAAGGTATTTGGTCAGTTTGTAAGGGTGATTTGGCTAGACATTGGAATAAAGGTTTTATAAATAACTAGCTTAGTTCATACTTAAGAGACAATATGTGCATATTAAACGATGTGCCAAATGTGTCACGTAGTACGGTAATTAATTTAGATGGATGACCAAATCTTAATCCATGTATACCTACTATGTAGGCAGTTAGGGAAACGAAACGAATGGGCAGCGTGTGAATAGTAATTGGCGAACAGATGGCGTGCTGGAGGTGTACGAGGAGGGGCGCGAGTGCGTGAACTGCGGCGCGAACAACACCCCGCTGTGGCGGCGCGACTCCACTGGCCACTACCTGTGCAACGCGTGCGGACTCTACCACAAGATCAACGGCGTGAACCGGCCGCTCGTGAAGCCGAGTAAGAGGCTGGTGAGTGCCGACCACACCTACATGCACTAGTAACGCGCTCTGTTTGCGAACAGGTGCCGACGCGGACCTGCTCACGCGCTTCTATAAGGAGGGCTCCGTGCAGAGATGGATGAGTGTGGAGGGCATGGCCAGGGGCATGAAGAAGGTGAGTCGGTGGCGTGTAGACTAGTGCATGCATATCCCTACCGTTCCTTCGTGCCGTCGCGCGTCGCGCTTAACCGCGACGTCCGCGTTCTATTTTCCAAATTTTCTTACTTTTCGCGAGGGCTTTGGCGAGTGATAGGAGACTACACGCTACCGCTCCCCACTTCGCATAGTGCTGTCCCTGCATGAAGCACTCTGCTTGCACAAACGTTATACTATATTATTATGCACACACCTTACCGACTTCAATAATTACCTGGCCGTCTTCGATGGAAATAATATTATTAAATGCTTCCTATCTGAATCCGTTAAAAGTAATCGATCCGTGATTGCGTGTTTGTTAACATAGTAGCTTCTGTTTGTTCGTGTGTGCTTTTGCTAATGAAGTTACTGGTTTAACAAGTTAACGAGACATCAATAAAAAGAGCAAGCGTCTAAGCTTCGAGCGTTATACAGATTGATGTACGTAATAAAGCACGCAATTGAAACAGAGGCCACTAAACAACTCGCACATCCGCAGATAACGATCTCTTTCACGAACTTTATATGAATGCAAGAGAGTATGAACGTAGTGGTATCTGCGGAGACAGGCCGCACCGCACTCCGCACACAACCGCGTCAGACTAGATACATACAAACAGGTAACATTGTCCAATCAAAAGCGGCCCCGCCCGTGCGATAGCGCGCAGCCCGCGGTAGCTGCGCATTCACTATTGGACAATGCTGACTGAATTGTAAAGCATGCAGCGCGTCTATCTTCTGTCGTATAATTTAACAAGATGGCGGTTAGTTTCATGCGATGAATTATAATATAACCGATCGACATGGTGATGGTAAATTAACATAACTGATAACTATAATATTTTAAATATTGTGACTAGTATAGTACAAACATGCACTAAAATAGATTGGATTCACTTTGGTATAACTATTCTTATCTGCCATCAAAAAAAAAATCCTCAAGAAACTTTCTCACTCTCTATCACATTTCCATTTACCCGTCTCAATCAATTCAATCCGGGTTGTTTGTTTGATGTTTGGATGTTTTTATTGAATCATATAATATGGATCTGGTACGAGTGGATGACCCTGATGGAATAGCATTTGGTGCCTATCGTAAAACGCGAGAGCGCGTACGTCCGAATGCAGCCGACACTGAATGTAACAAAAGAGAATGCAGTGTTAACAGTAAGGTAATAAGGAATGTTTGGTGACAGTCGGCAGCGAGGCGACACGGTCAGTGCTGTACAAACTGCGGCTCCCGGAACACCACCTTGTGGCGACGCAATAACGACGGCGAGCCCGTCTGCAACGCCTGCGGGCTCTACTACAAGCTGCACGGTATCAACCGGTAAGCTATAATTATTTATGATTGTCATACATGGTCATGCAGACATGTGTTTGTCCTGGCTAGTGATGGAACCCCAGACAGACCTCGGTGTCTCAGTCTACCTACTCTATCTATTATATATTAGATAGTTTTAACGTAATGTTTCATTGAGCACGTTTTATTAATGTACCTGTGTTTCAAACATTACTTACGGATTGGCCACTCGCTTCAAGGTAAAGGAAAGCATCGCGGAAAACCAGCGTGGTTAAACAATTAGGACAAAAATTATGTACCTACGTGTAGAAAGTTACATTGTCTTCTATTTTACAGACCTCTAGCAATGAGAAAAGACGGCATTCAAACGAGAAAACGTAAACCGAAGAAATCTGGAAATGGTTCAAAACCTAATCAAGATTCGGCTAAAAAAGATGGACACTGCTCACCCGGCATTGACGGTATGGAAAACGGTTTGTGACCTTGGAATACATATAAAATGAGAATGTGATGCTAAGTGACTGATGAATGTGATGAAATGAAATTAAGAAATTATGTATAGTTTTATTTAAATAGGCCTTTACAGGCACTCATTGAATGGTTCGGAATATTCCAATGCGGTAGGTAGGTACCTATGTATGTAGGTAATGCTTTTTAATTGTTAATCAAAAGCTTTGAAGGAATGAAAAGGTATCAAAAGTACCTAAGATCATCACCATCACTTTACAGATAGCAAATCGAGCCTAACAGAGGTACCGCTGCCGCTGACCCAGTCGATGTCCAATCACGGCGCGTCGGCGAAGCTGTCTCGCGGCGACACACACGCGACCCCGGAGTCGTCCCCGCACGCACACTCGCACGCGCACGCCCAGGCCCACGGCCACGCGCAGTACCCGCTCGGCCTCCCCTCCACGCCGCCGTTCCTCTCCAACCCCTCGCTGTTCAACATCAAGAGCGAGCCGAGCGCGCCCAGCGGGTACGAGGGCTACCCCTCGCACGGACACTATCACCCGCAGCAACACTACTTGCATGCACTTCAGGTAACTCTTTAATAACTATAATGTTTCTAATAGAGTAACCAAAGCCGGGATCAACTGAGTCTGAGGTAATGAGCTTAATCCGTGTCAAGGAAGTAGTAGTAGGTACGAGTTGGATCAATCCTTCATCGTTCGATCTTGCAAATCATTTGTTACTTATCGTACGTTCTACTACGTTCCATTTGATGGAGCCCTTTCGGCTTGAGTTGTAGGCTTCTTGGTAAAAACGATTGTGCACACAAAGGCAATGTCATGAAGGTAGATACTTACGTGACAAATCAATATACGCTACCTACATACACAGAATGTATCATTATTTCTGGTTTTTAAACTAAAAACAAAAGCTGTCGAATATTACTTCCAATGGCTATTGTTGTAAACCCTGAGGATTGTATTCAATCAGCAACATCCATAGTAGCGTATTAAAAACACCGGGAAATATAATTAAAATAAATGAATAAAAATATCGACAGGCCCCAGCTCCCGCGAACAAGGTGTTAGGAATATAACAGTAGGCTCGAGTTCTAGACATAGTGACTACTGGAAGCAGCTATGTGCTGAACCATACCCACTTCAAAAACGTATTAGATTTAACTATTAACAAATGAAATGTGATCTGTTTTTGTTCCTTAGTACGGCCTGGGGAATGGGGAAGAGGAGGAAGGTAGCGGATTCCTCCACCAACGCAACGTGACGGCACACGCTAAGCTGATGGCGTCTACGTAGCAAGCAGCCTCGCGAACATGGTTCCCATGACCATCAATAAACTATTAGACATCTCATGTGCTTTCGTTAAGTACATAGTTCACATTAAAATCAAATGCAAGAACTATACCATGGAGAAAGCGAGCACGGCAAAACAAACGGGCCGAATAAGTTACCAACCATGAACTTATCGCCGCCATCAATAGTGAACGACTTTGTATGAAGGGGGGACATTTTATTCTTTATCTGAACTAGAGCACCATCGATTTCGTGGTAGTGAAATGTGAATTAGTGATGCATGTACTTGCAGGTACTTGGACCTCACCTCATGGATTCTCTTATCATAATAAAATATTTTTTAAGTAAAGGTATGAACTGACAATGAGGCGCTGTTGATACTTATGTATTGAATAAGCAAATAACATTGAGTCTATTTGTATTTATTTTTAATAATCATTAATTTATGGATAGGCAATTATATTGACAACCATACTGCCTAACGAGTGATAAGATAAAAATGTAGGCACTATCATCGTGAGTCACGGCCTGTGATTGATTATATTATTATCGCTTACCTACTGGATGACTATTACACCAGAAACTAAAACAGTGCTTATTTTTTAATTGCGTGCTTATATTTCACTGAAATTTGTATATATAGGCTATAGATTAAATAATTTTCTATTGACTGACTGTATTCACATTGGTTTGTAACCATAACACTGTGAAACTGCAGTGGTTTAATAAAAACTAGTAGAAAAAACAAGAATATGTGAATTATTGGACATTCAATTGAAGCGTGACCAAGTAAAAGGTATTACTTATGTAGTTTTGATGTCATACCACTACTGGTTTACGATTTTTTGTCGTATGTGTACTTAAATTCAAATTCGGAATAAAGGACAATGCAGGAACTTCTGTAGAGCTTTTTCTACTAATGTAACTATCACAAGCCATATCACCAGATATTTATCAGTTACTTTTAATGTTATCGGAAAAGTGAAACAAATTAAATAGATAATAAAATTAAATATTGCAATCCTCTTTTCAAATTAATAGGTAAATAATATTATTAAGAAGCAATTAAAACACAACCTTATTTTGTATTTGGATATGTTATAGTGTTGGGATACAATCAAACGTTGTCCTTTGTAATGTTTAAATGTAGTTAAGTTTGTTTGTAACAAATGGCATTTATTATTAATTGTAAATATTAGCATAGGTAGAAAACATTGATAGGTAAATACAATCTGTTTATTTTAAGACCCTGCACATATCTATCACAATATAGCTATGGGGACATCATGAGATCGAGCAATTTGAACTACACTATTAAAAAGATTTTTTGTTACGAAATAAAATATTTGTCTGTAGTTTCTGCAAATATTCAAGACAATTGACATCATTTCACTGTCCATAAACTACCACTTAGACAAAATTTTTATAATTTTTTGGAATTTAACTGTCCAAATAATGCCCTAATGATATCCTACTTGTAAGTATATCAATGTGTATAGATATTTGTTTATTGATTAACAAAGCCTTAATATTAAAGCAATTATGGTTTTAAATATAAATTTAAGATTATAATATAATAAGGCTTATAAATATGAAATGTTGTCAATTTGCAATGAAAATTATTGGTTATAATTTAATTTTGAAAAATCACAGGAATCTCATTCTAAGGCCTCAATAATTTTTTATAATGAATGTTTCATGTACAAAAACAACACCATATAAATTTAACAATAACAAAATTGAATACTGTGTCTCATTAAAGTAGTAATAATAAATTCAAAGTGTACAAATAAATTGTCTGTATATACAATTGTAGAAATACAAATATTTGAGCACATTTTACTACTCTTTGATTAAATGACATGCATCATTCCTTGTCGAACCTGTGAAGTGCTTCACCTGTAAGTCGATAATAGCACCATTGCTCTGATTTCGTCAAATTAACAGCTCCCTTGCCTTCATAGAACTTACGTGCTGGGTTCCACTCCAGTACATGGAAATCTAACCGAGAACAGCCAGTTGATGAAGCTTCCTGCAACAGTGCTAGCAACTTATGTATGTACTAGCATTATACTAAGCAATGCTGTGGTATTTTTATGGAAAACTCACCTTCACAACTTCGTGAAATAGTTTCTTGCCAACACCATGGCGTCTTTCTTTAGTTTGCACATATAGATCCTCAAGCATCATGGATTTTCCCTCCCATGTGGAATAAGTTGGAAAATATAATGCATAACCTACCACACACTGTATACCTCCATTAGATACTTCTGCAACTTTGCATTTGAACGCTGGAGGTGTATTCTCAAATCCATCCTGTTCCAACTCTGGAATATCAATTTAACCAAATTTACACCGCTTACTTTACTAACATAAAAATAGTAAAAAGGCTCAAGTGATTATTCATGGGATAAGGCCATGTGATACATCCATTTCGATTATAGGTCTGCTACATGTTAGTACTTTACCTTTTACAGAGATTTTTGGTCCATCAGGCATTTTTTCAAAGTCGGCTAACTCCTGAAAAAAGTCAATTGACAAAAAAATATGAAGGTAGTACTAAAATAGCTACAAAAGGAAGTTTTGTCAATGTATCATAGTGTAATACAAAAACATTGATAACTTGCCTGTATCATTCCAGCTACTGCCGACATATCTTCCTTTCTGGCGGTGCGAACAATAATTTCACTTTCTTCATACTTTTTACTCATTTTATTGCAATTATTTTCCGGATGGGAAAAAAATAAGTAATGGTAGTAAGTATGTGAAGAAGGTGAATAAATATGTTAATATTAATTAATCTTTCACGTCTTTCGCTATGCAAGGAAGATAATACTTGTTGCTATGTATGTAACCAAAAACTTATGTAGAATAAAGACTAAAGTCATTTGATTTTTGTTATGACAGTACGTAACCCAACTAGTGATGAGCAACAATATTGGATTATGTAATTCACAAAGTATCTATGAATCTATTAGAAACAAAAATAAATCAGTCCTCCTATTGTGTAAGTTTAAATCCCACCAAAAAATTAAATGTGAAAGAAAATCAAGTTCTAAACAAAAAAGATAAAAGAATTCTATCTGGATACCAAATTCTTTCGAAGGTTTCCAAAACGTGGCTCCTGTCATGTATTAGTTCTTAAAAGGCTTCAAAATAAAATTTGTTTATGTTCTCTGCCACTCAATATATAGTTGGAAAACCTTTTAGGAATAACCTTTTTTAACTTCCTAAGTCTCCTGGCTACGATAAGAATAAGAAGATGGTCTACTAAATACGTAAATTTGGAACTGTATAGGTTAAATAGATTTAATGCTATAGGGTGGTCGAAGGTGGATCGTAATCCAAGGTCGGTGTCGCCCTTTGGTTTTAGAGCTTGGCTAACATAATGTGCCGTGGCAGTTGAAACGTTATTTATCGTGATACCATGAAAAAAATGTTTTTATTCCTCAAAAGTACATTTAAGGATTCAATCATAAGAAAAAATATAAATAAATTGTTTCAATAAATTTTATGAAATCATAGAGCCTGCGTCCAAACTGAATGTTACAAGGGTAGTTGAAAATCGAAAAATCTTATTTTAAAAACATTGACCGAGATATCAGAATGGATACTATGTTCCTATATTTGTATAGTAATATAATTTATAGACATGTAGGCAAAGATGATCACGAAGCCTTCTCAACCAAATCGGAGGCTCATAAATTAGGCTGTTATCCAGGCGCGGTCCGGGCGGGTCACAGGGGACATGACCCCCCCACCGAAAATAGTACATGTCAAATTGAAAAATCTTATAAAAATTTACAAAATAAAAAAAAAGCATATTGTATTATTATTAGTGCCCCCTCCAAAATATCAGGCTGCGACCGCGCCTGGTTACCCGCAACTAGATTTGAAAATATTTGTTTTTGTATTTTACATTCAATGTTTAAATATTGCATTTCTATTTTACGCTAGTCACATTCAGATTAGAAGCCAGAATCTTATGCTACTCGTTCTGAGGTCGATGGAAAAAAGTAAATTATACCTAGTGTTACTGCCCATCACTAGTCATGTATGACAGCTCAGGGAGTACCAACCTATAATCTACATAATATATTATCTATATCTTTGGCGCAGGGCGTGTTCGCAAAATACCTATAAGTACCAATCAGCTGATTGATTGCAAGAATGGTTTGTCAACAAAAACAAACACGAGTTTGTTGCACTCAAGAACGTTTTTCGATTAGAAAATTCATAAGACACCACAAGATACCACAAGACATTACAAATAGAGTAGGTACCAAAACTAATATTTAAATACAAATTGAGCGACTGCGTGTAGTTTATTTCACCAAACATCAGGATTATAATACCACTAGGTTATTGCCAAATACTACACAATAATTGACTACGGCTGCTGCAATAGCAGCACATAACTGCACACACTCACATGAAGGTATCTACTACCTAACCTAGCCACTATCTACGACTGGCTGCCATGACTATTTGGTTGGATCTTGAATGGACACGCAAGAGTTGAATTGTGAGCTAGTAAGCACCTTATTATATTTTATTATCACACCGATGATTAATGCAAATAAAATAATAGAATCCGGCGCGAAAAAATGCGAAAACGAAACTTTTTATTTTTTAATAAAAAGTATTCCCGGTTTTCGTGTCCATTGTCGATGGTTCACCTATTTGGTCAGGTATCCACGGTCCAGTGACCGCAATGTAATTATTAGAAAACTATATAAATATTTTTATTCAAATAATTTATTTACTTTAGGGTTGCGTAGGGCACTCATGTAGATCAAAGTACTGAAGCTGCGACCGGGAGTCAGCCTTCAACTAAGATTAACCGGCAAGAAACTCGGCAATGTTATAATCATTATTATGAAAAAATATTAAGTTTGACTTTTTGCCTATTATCTTATTTTTACAAATATATATATTTACAAAATACTTATTAGACTCACAAAATTTGCACTTTCTTTTAATAATATAAGTTGAGATTGGCAAATAAAACCATGTTAGTGAAATATCTATACTGTATATTCGAATATCATACAAGTGATTTATAATTTAAATTATATAATTGATATTTATATTATGTGAATTTACCAAGTCACACGTACGGTGTGATACGTAGGGGTGCGATGGTCGGCAATGTAGTACAAAAATAATTATACATTTAACGGTAATATTACACTAATAAAATTAATAGGTATCTACAAAGATATCTTTTATTTAATTATATATTACATCAATAAAATATACGTTACAATAATTTTATTTGTTCCTTACCTACAATATTTACATCTCCTGTGGTTTTTTCAGACACCAATAGACAAGCAGGAATAAAAATATTAGTTTGATATCATTTTGGCGCCGCGCCGCCTGCGCCATGGAAGAAGCGTCTGACATATGAGAAATACGTCACAAAAATAATCCAAATGGTATTTTTCAAGTCGTTCTATGTTACTATGGTACCTGCGTGCTCGTGTAGAACCGTCGTACCGGCTACCCAAAATAAAAACATCGTAAGCCACGAAACTATAAATAGTTACATGCTCAATTTTTTTTTTTTTTTTTTTTTTTTATGCCACTTGGGCCGACAAACAAGCAGACGGTCCACCTGATGGTAAGTGGTCACCGCCGCCTATGGACATTTGCAACACTAGGAGCATCGCCAATGCGTTGTCGACCCTGAGACGTGAAGTTGTTAAGTCTCATGTGCCTGTAATTTCACCGGCCCCCTTACCTTTCTAACCGAAACACAGTAATGTGGTAGTAGTTTTTGTAAATCATCACTATAAATCGTCGGAAGCTCCGTGTCTCTCTGCAAAGGCACACACTAGTGTACTTTCAATGCTTCATAAGCGGCCACTTTCCAGTCGAAGAGCCTCGTAGAGCCGAGCGGAGCGTCCGGGGCGTCTGGGGCGTCAGGGGCGTCTGGGGCGTCCAGGTCGGGCAGTCGACGCGTACAGTCGGCGCGGGTAGTCGGTGCGTGCAGTCAGTGAGAGTAGTCGTGTCTCAGCCCAAACTCGGCCGCGTACGCGCCCGACCACGAGCCCATCGTGATCATCGACGACGACGACGACGCTGCAACACACAAAAATGATCACTGCACATCGTCCCTACGTAAAATACCCCTCGACTCTATACCCTCGCAACTCACATAGTTGCGCGATGAGCTTCTGCGGCGTGAGCGCGGGCGCGGGCGCGTCCTTGTCGGGGTCGGGCGGGGCGGCGGGGGCGGGGTCGGCGGCGGGCGCGGGGTCGGCGGGGTCGGCGGCGGCGGCGGCGGGGTCGCGGCGCTGCGCCTGCGCCTTGAGCAGCTTGCTCATGGTGTTGCGCGGCGTGGGCGGCGGGCGCTCCAGCGTGCGGCCGTGCACGACGGACGCGTGGCGCTCCAGCATGTAGCGGCGCTCGAAGCGCTCGGGGCAGAAGGCGCAGCGGAACAGGCGGCGCCGCGGCAGCGCGGGCAGCGCTTCGGCGGCGGCGCCGGCCTCGTGCGACTTGGTGTGCGCGGCGAGGTTGTAGCGCTCGGAGAAGCGCTTGCCGCACACGGGGCACTCGTGGCGCTTCTCGCCGCTGTGCACGCGCTTGTGGCGCTTGAGGTGCGAGCGCGTCATGAGCGCCAGCCCGCACACGTCGCACGCGTGCGGCTTCACGCCCGAGTGCGACAGCTTGTGCATCTTGAACGACGACGTGTGGATGAACGACTTGCCGCACTGGTCGCACTGCGGGACGACAATGTTAGACGTATACGTGCGGTGGCCCGTCGTGGACTCTACGGCCGGTGCACAGTTTTATGTGAGGAATATATTTTCATTTATCGCTCACGGTGCGGGAGCTTCTTACGTGAGTGACCGGCGGCTACTTATGAACGATCGGGGTTATTGAGTTCGAATACGAGAGCAGGAGGTCGTTAGTGACGCGTGATTAGGATTAAAAAAACGACCCATAGGAGGACATGGAGATTTAAAAAAAAATGTGAGCCGGGACGCCTGGCAGATGTAAAACATCGAAATTATTTTGTGCAAGTAATATGTATAAAATAACAGATTTCGATAGGAACTGTGGTGACATCTATGAACATGCATACAATCCTTCATCGCCCGTACCACGCAACACGCGAGAAGCCTACATCGCTATATCGAGATTCTCTCAGGATTCGACATATACAAGCATCCAACATCAACAGTTGGACCGCGGTCTCCAGGCACGATCTGCGGCAGCTTGGCGGAAGATCTTTCCATTTAAAAGGAGGAGTATCATACGTCGCTCCTCCATTGATCCCTAAATATGGCATAATGTAAAAAAAATATATTACGATCTTTTTCCATAAAAATAATAACTGTTTATTTAATAAATATATATTTTCATTTAACTCAAAAATACAAAATTAAAATAAAATATTCAAATTTTGACAACTCATCATATAGCGTGGCGACGCGTCGCCACGGCATGCGTCGCCACGCCAGAAATCGGTTTTACGTGCGGCTATAGATGTTTCACATCAAAATTACCTCCTTAAAACCAAAATTCTTTTTCGTATAATTTTACACTAAACGAACTCTGAATCTGCATTTTACAATATTTCAAATAAAAAATATATAATATTGTCCAATTATTTATTGGTATGTATATAATTAATTGTATAATTTGTTGCAAATTTATTTAAGAAATGTACATTTAATTAACACGTGATAATTCAAAATTTTGTAGCCATCTTTCATAGTTCATACTCGTACAATAAGTGTTAGATTTTTTTTTCTTGAAGGTTGATTCTGTGCAATATGTAGGAGACTAATAATTAGGTACTACACAAAATTATATTAATAAATCGCGGTCAAAGATTCCGTTACATAGATACATACTTAGCTTATAAAGACGTTTAAAATTTGATTTTATAAGGAGTTCTTGTTTCGAAAAAAGTTTATTTTTATTGCAGAATTATGCTGTATTTAATTTTTTTATGAAACTACATATTTTCATATTAACAATATCTTGTCAAACTTCTTTATTTTTTTATCTTAATTACACATTATAACGACCATTTTTGTATTTATTTCAACTCAATAAGCCTGATAGTTCACAAGTTATTGCCATCTATTTACATAATGAGTTCATGCATGAGAAAAATTTAATAATATTTTAAAGAAACATTTGTTATTTTTTTTTACAATTTTTACCGGTAACTACGAGCCTGTGTCACTCCCCTTTTTTATCAACTTAATGACGGGGCGAGATGCCTAGTTAATGAGCGGTCAATGTGCGTGGCTAGACGCCAGCCCTCATCCTACTGACGCGCGAGTTGAGCCTGTCCGGGACTATCACTAGACTTCCTGAGTCGAGGATCCAGATCTCACAATACTATGCAATGCCCCGACACGTTAAGAAGACGCTAACTATCTAACTCACTACAAGAGTAAAGCAATAAATAGATATTGAGAGCTTGTTGTTTTCTCAATTTCCTTCAAAATATTCCACAAATATATTTTAATCATTTCAATGCCCTTCACTCAAATAATCACAATCAAAGGCTGATTTTCAGAAACAAAATAATTTCGTCCTACTTTGAAAAATGGATTTTGACAATTTAGGCACAGTTATGGGTAATTGCAATCTATATCACCAAATCTGAAAATGCTAGCTGTTAAAATACTGTCATTGAGTCTAATTATCAGTATTATCAGTATGGTAAATCAATGTTATTACAAATATAAGTTTGGTACATAATATGTGGAATACCTGCCGGCCTTTATCTATAGGCTGTTACTTTATTTCCACATTTCAGACAATTTTCTTTTCAAGGACAGTTTATGAACAAAATGTCCAAAACACTACGGTTATATCACTATATGCCAACTAGTAGCATAACTTACCTGATAATTAAGTTTTCCTGTATGGATATTGTTGTGTCTCTGCAGAGCACTCTTTGAGGGAAACAATTTATTGCACTCTTCACATTTCCAATCACTTATTCCTGTAAAATGCCAGCAATAATATCATTATCATCCATCATCAAACCAGCAAGGATTGTCACTCATATTTACAAATTTGGTGAAGTATATATTTAATTTTAAATGTCATGTAGGTCGACAAACAGACAAACCAGAAGGTCCACCTGATGATAAGTGATAGTCCCCAGAGATTTGCTACACCAGGGTCATTAGGTTCTCGACCCTGAGATGTGAAGTTGTTCAGTCTATATGTTGCTATAATTTACACTAAGAGTCTATATATATATACTTCTAAAATAGTACTTTTACATATTTATTTTTGAGAAAAAAACATTTTTATTTTATATTTTTTAAGTGTATGTAATATTCAGAAAAAAGTGTTGTACCTTTATGCAGTGCAATGTGTATGTCACAAGCTCTTTTGTGCTTATAGTGAGCTCCACAAACTTCACAGATGTAGGGCGGCTTAGAGCCTTCATGCTTCTGCTTGTGACGCTCCAGTCTAGCTACAAAGACAACATTACATTAGTATAGTTATTTCACCAGTTTTTTTTTTAAATACTGTCAAGTAAAAAGCAGATGCAGGCTTATCCTTGCTTGATTTGCAAATTTGTTACTTCTTTTATAATTTTGGACATCTGAAAGTTTAATAGACTGAATGATTTTTTATCAGATATGATATATTAACAGCCCTGGAAACCAATAAGTGTAGGGTATGTAATGATAAATATTGTTTTAATACCACATGTGTACATTACTTACTCCAACTAGTATATTTAGCATCACACTGGTCACACTGATGAACTACTTTTGTTGTTTTGTTCTTCTTTAACACAGGTTTCTTAACTTTGAGGGTTTTAACAAGCTTTGCTTTGCTTTTTTTGGTATCACTGTTTCTAAGACTGATTATGTCAGACATATCAGATGAACTGTCATTATAGTTATCAAATTCTATTTTCAAACATGAATCAAAAGCATTATTGTACAGTGGACTTTGTGACCTGAAAGATTAAAAGAAATATTGATGAGGTGACTTCATAATAATCAGATAATGTAAAGTCTTTGATATAAAAAAGGCCCCCCACGCAACACCCTGAGCCCGAGGTCCGAGCCCCACAGGGGGCACCCTCAGTGTGCAGTTGCTTAAAAATTGTATTTCGGTTGAGAGCCCTAAGCGCTCACCGTTATTGTCCGCGTAAGGGTGTCAGAGCCATCTGAGGTTAACACCTTCGTCCTTTCAAAAAAAAAAAAAAAAGGTGACTTCATGTTTTATTCTATACTGAATAGGCTCGTACAACAACTGGTAGAACATAGAAACATTACAAGCAGCTTCGGATCAAGCTTTGTGCTTACCACCTTCAACCACATAGTCAAGACAGCCAAGCCATTGCAAAACAAAATAGCTTGAGGATAAAATGTCAAGCCAGTCCAGTCAACTCAATAATAAATCGTTATATACAACATACGCATCAGCAGAGTCTTCAGTCTTGACATCTCTTAGAACAGAGGAGCTATCTATGGTGTGAGCAGCCAGAGTGTGCGCGGCCGCACCCAACGTACCGCCTGTACCGTGCGCGCCGCACTCTTCACACTCCCAGCTGAAATATTAATATTTGTAACACTCTAATCTCACAATAATCATAAAGCAATCCATAATATCTTTCCATTACCTATCATTTTCCTTCGACTCGGTACTCCTTACGCGTAATTTACGTTTCGGTGCAGCAGGTTTCTTTTTTCTCTTTTCCACTTTTCGGTACCTTTTCTTTTTCGTGCGAGCGAGCGGCTCGTCCTCAGAGTCTTCATCGAGTTTGAGGCCGACGTCGTCTCCGTTCTGGAGCATCTCAGTCTTAATAGCGGTTAAAGCGATGGGCCGTAGCGGGGCCGTCGACTCGAACAGCGGGTTCTTGCTGATGATAGCACGAAAGGTCTCCTTTAGTTTACCGTACTCGATCTCGGCGCGCTCGAGAAGGTTGATTAGCTCGAAACAGCTCTTGCAAACGACCTTGGAGCAATCAAGTGCGTCGGTGAGGTCGACGTGTGTGAGCTTGCACAGAAAGTGGTGCAGCGAGGCGCCCGACGCGGCCGTGTTCGTGCTGTAGATATCGAAGCAGTCGTGGCTGCGCGTCACGCATAGCGCGCACTCCAGCACCTCCGGCTTCACTAGCACCTCCACCTCCGTCTTGATGCTCGCATCCTCTGACTTTGCACCCACATACTGAGACACTTTGTTATCCGAATCCGAGTTCAATGCACTTGATTCAGCCATTTGTATCATAGCAACTTTACCTAGAATACATCTTATTTTTTACTCTTCTAATTATCTCTGTATTTAAGTTAAATCAGTTAAGTAAGTAGGCAAAATTCTACAAAATTTCACATTAACGTTCTGCAACCAAAAGTCAGAAAACAAGAAAAATAATAAATTTTGTGCTTTGCGAGATTTTATTGCTGGTTGGCAGAATTGACAGATTGAGATTAATGTTGCCAGTCAACTATCCATAGCCCAGAAAATATTTATTTGCCCCAAGACGTTGATAAGCTTCGTTATAATATATCATTATATTATATTTATTAATTAATAAATATACAATTAAGTTCTAAGTCGATGAACCAGTCTGTAGTTATTTGCACCGCGTGTTGCGTGTCGTTTTAAACGATGTCTGAGAAAAAAAGAATCGCTACATATATAAAAAAAGATATTGTTCTTATTCATGTGTCAAAGAATATCAGATAACCCTTATTTTCTTTTACCTACCACGTAACATGAATAAATTGTAGAGGTATTGCAAATTAATGAGGGGTTTATGGATAGATGAATGGGGGTACATTTAAAAGCACATAAAATTTACTGTGTATTATGATTATTACATTTAATAAGATTTTTAAATAAAAGATTTGTAAAATATTAAGCATAATAAAGTAATAAAAATAAAAAGAATTTTAGGAAAGGGTAATGAGTAGGTTCTCAGTTTCTGAATAATTTAGTTTTTGCAACCATAACGATACGTTACTTTTACATTGGAACCTGAAATATGGGTTAATGGGTATGGTTGAGTTGATTTTGTTATATAGGTATGGGCCAAGAAAGCAGAAAAATTTACGTGCAAAACTGGTTTTCTAATTTGTGACTGGGCAGACTATATTTTTGAATGGATTGACATAACGAAAGGTACGTCCGTTTAATAATTTCATCATCAGCAACATGCCGAAGATTCTTGAATACATATATTAGTTTTAGTATTCTTGTGCTAAGTAGGTCTATGTGAGCGTGGAAGTTGAGGTTTTTGTCGATAATTATTCCTAGATATTTTAATTTATCGACATTTTCGAGGTGGGAACAGGAGCAGCTGGAATTTTGGTTATTTGGACAGGAATGTGCAATTATGGTATGGGTTAATATAGGCGGGAAAAGGGTGTTCTTAAGGGTAAAAGTCATATATTTAGTTTTGTCAATATTTAGTGTTAGAAGGTTATTGGTTAGCCATTCAGTGACGACATTAAACCCACTTTGAACAAGTTGATAAGTATCTTCCCAGCTGGCACCACTAAAAAGAAGAACAGTGTCATCAGCGAAAGTTATGATCCTACCATTGCCAGTCTTAGTTGACAGAGATCGTTAATATATATTAGAAACAAAGTTGGACCTAATATGCTTCCCTGAGGAACGCCGCAGGAAATGGGGAGACCACCACTCATCACCGTGTCGATCTTTACACATTGTGTACGATCTGAAAGATAGCTCTCAAATAATTTCAGCTGAGATCCACGCACTCCGAGGAATTGGAGCTTTTTCAACAGTAGCGGAACAGAGACCGTATCGAATGCCTTCGCTAGGTCTAAGAATATAGCCAAAGAAGAAAACTACATCTGTTTGCTTTTTTTCTATGGTGGTATAAATGATAATAATTTATTTCATACACGAGGCCATACGGAGGTATATCTCGTGCGCTACTCGCAACACCGGGCGGCCGCCGAGCAACTCTCTCGCAGTGTTCCCAACTGCTCACGAATGAGTATAGCTATATAACAGGGAGCTTACCCATGGTGATGCGAACGAGACGGTCACACGCTAGACAGTCACATTCAATGTGTTTTTAGATTTAGCATGAAATCACTACAAACCGAGCAAGGGCCTAAGAACTATTAGATGAATTATGATGCGATGATCTCGAGTAGGTTAAATGACGTCAGAGGCGAGTTATAGGCCATGGTCGTGGTAAGCTAAAATACGGAAACTTATGTAATCGCTATTTTCCGTCATTTATTGATGGATATGAAATATTTATTTAACAAAAAAGAAACTCATGGTTCATGTAGTGTTTGTGTGTCTATTTATTAACTGTCTCACACATACAAGTAGTGGCAATACAGTCGGTCAGTCGGTCAGTGACTCAGGCGGCCGACCAGTCAGTCTGTGAATCAATTCATTCAAGGGATTGAGCGGGAAGACGAAACTGGAGGATTGACTATTACTTGGTGTGTCGGTGAGCCAGTATAATTACTTAATAAATATAAGGATAGGAAAGCAGGTTGTAACAGTTCCACAAATGTTTTAACTGATTGATTAGTTTTTATTTATGTACTACAACATCATAACATTTCTTCATTGATCTTTCTATTACGTGCGAGTGTCATTTAATTATTTTGATTATCCCTTAAATAATACTATAACTATCCAAAAATTAGGAACTAATAAAAGGATTAATTGCCACACATAATGACATTTTGGCGGTAACTTGGCAAAAGGCTTTTCATCATATTTGATGTGTGTATTTATTGAAAATATAGTCTCGGTAGCATTTTTTTGAAGATATATCAAAGATTCTGTGAATGTTTTAATTAGTCACCACATTAGTGGCCAAAGAACATAATAAACAACACTGTTAGTGACAGTCATAGATAGTGTCATGTGACACTGATGCATGTAGCAAATAGCGGCAATTTTTGATCATTGCAAATTTTTTAAAGGTTTTAAATATCTTAATATTATGAAGTGATTGGTTATATAATAGTAAGCGCTATCTTCCTTCCAAATTATTTATATAAAAATGATTTCGTTCGTAGACTCCGCATCACCAGTAATTGAGTTCTTGTGAATATATTTTTGGAGATTCTTGCGACTTTATCCTTGTAACGACGACATGGTGAAACACATAACGTAGCCAACCTACCTAATCTATGAGCTGTTATGTACTTTATATTGGCGAAGACTATGCCCGGCGTGATTACTGTATGTTGATCGCTGATAGATTTTTCATCAACACTAACAATGGTTTTGATGTATAGTGTTGTAATTACCCACATAAATAATACTCAATGTCCTTTATATTTGTTTGAGATTATTAGACTTGTCGCGGTGAGTGCTGTAGCACGCCACTAGATGGCGCTGCAGGTCACTGACTTGACGACTTGACTTCTATACCGTTTGCGGATCGGCATGTTACTTGTTTAGCAAAGAACTACCTTCTTACCTTATTGTTTAGTAATTAGTGTCCAAGAGTCATATCATATATCAATAATAGAGTAATCCGACTGAACTTTAGGCTTCGGTTCCGGCATATTTGATAGTATAATAGTTTGACCATGGATCAGGCGGGGTCCGAAGGGGAAAATAAAAAAAAGCATATTGTATTATTATTAGTGACCCGCTCCAAAATTTCAGGCTGCGACTGCGCCTCCCTAAATATCTGCTGGGTTTTGCTAGTTTATGATAGTTAAATTAGCTTTCCATGGCGCAGTTGTACCCGTGTTCTCGGGGGACCTAATGTACCTTTCAAAGGGTGAAAGAATTTTTCAATGTTATCATTACCCTTACGCACACATACAAAATTGGCACTCTCTCTAAAATGTTATATTATTAATATGCAGGTGCATACTAAACTGCATAAAATAGATATTAATTATTTTATTGGTGTTGTGGTTTCCTTCACCGCCAGCTTCAAAGACCTTGCATAGAATAGCGTAGGATCCCACGACATTTGACGTTATCTACCAGAACGGAACAAAAGCGTAATCTAATTTATGAATAATCCAGTAGTCCCCCACGGTTTCACTCGCGTTCCTGATGGATGTTACATTTTTCCGGGATAAAAAGTATCCTATGTGTAATCCAGTGTATTATTATGTAGTATCCAGGTTGTTACAACCTGCTTTCCTGTCCTTATATTTATTAAGTAATTATACTGGCTCACCGACACACCAAGTAATAGTCAATCCTCCAGTTTCGTCTTCCCGCTCAATCCATCGAATGAATTGATTCACAGACTGACTGGTCGGCCGTCTGAGTCACTGACCGACTGACTGACTGTATTGCCACTACTTGTATGCGTGAGACAGTGTTAAGTATCTATTAAATAGACACACAAACACTACATCCCTTTCTAATTAATGTTTTATTTTATAATTTCATAACCATTATATACCATCATTATAAAGGTTAGTTAGTAATCCTACAAAGACATTTAAATAATACTTTAACGTAATTTCTAATTAGTTTATTTATAACCGTATTGATAATTTATTAGTCCACATCAGAAGTCACATTTTCATCTTGAACAGTTTTCCATTTACCTTCTACTTTCTTTAAATGAATCACATTTCTCCTGAGTTGTTGACCTGTAGCCTCATTTCTTACTCTTATGTCTCCTCCAATGCATTTCTCTACCACGTGTGGAGTGTGGTTAAAGTTGGATGTGAGCTTATTCGTTTTCTCAATTTCCTTAAGATAAACCTTATCGCCTTCTACAATATCCGAGCTCCTAGCCCGTCTCTTTCGGTCACCATATTCCTTTCCTTTCTCTTTTTGCAATTTGTCTCGATCTCTAACCTCTGAATCTTCTTCTTTTTCATTGATGTCTTTAAACATTGGAATCTTATCTCTGTTCTTCCTCTTGAAGAAGAGTTCCGATGGCATTTTGCCTGTCACTGAATGAGGGGTTGAATTATACATCATTAAATATTCATAGAGTGATTCTCTCATATCCTTGCTCTCTAGTTTACTTATTTTGAGACGTTTGACTATATCCCTGTTTTGGCGCTCGACTTCGCCATTCATCTGTGGCCAATACGGGATGGTATTGAAGAGTCTTATGTTACACTGACGACAGTATGCCTTTAACTCTTCACTTACAAACTGACGACCATTGTCTGCAGTGATGGAAACCGGGTAACCCAAACGGCTAAATATTTCCGAAAGAATTTTAATTATTTGTGCGCTTGTTATCGTTCGGGTAATCTTTATTTCTTTATAACGACTGTAGTAGTCTATCACCACTAACAAATATTCGTTACTGGGCAATGGGCCCAGTAGGTCCATTGCGACATCAATCCATGGTTCGGCCGGAAGCTCACGGCGTTTCATTGGTGTCGGAACACTTGGAAGTCCCACTAAAGTACATCCTTTGCAACTTTTTACCAGTTTCTCAGCATCCTTGTCAATTCGTGGCCACCAGACCTTGGAACGTAGCCTTCCTTTCATTGCCACAATTCCTGGATGACCTTCATGGGCCGCATCTAGAACTTGTTTCCGTAAGGTTTGGGGAATAATAATCCTGTTTCCTCTTAAAAGAATATCGTCATAAAAACATAATTCATCAGAAAATATTTTATAATTATGAATAGATTCGTCCCACTGGTGATTATAGATCCCTTTTTTTACTTTAGAGATTTCTGGGTCGTCTCTTGAATATTTAATAATGTCCCCAGTTGATATTGCTTGTGGCCTTGCAAATTCTACTATTTGATGCACGTAGTCATCCTCAACTAGTAGACAGTTCGAGTATTTGCATAATCGCGATAATGGATCTGCAATGTTGGTCCGCCCCGGTTTGTATTTGGTATTGTAACGATATGCTTGTAGTCTCAGAACCCACCTTTCAACACGAGCGCAAGGTTTCGACTTTTTATTAAATAAGAATTCCAAAGGCTTATGATCTGTTATGAGGTCAAACTCTTTACCAAATAAAAATGTGTTGAAGTGCTCGGTTGCCCAAACGAGAGCAAGAGCCTCCTTTTCTGTTTGGCTATACTTCCTTTCGCACCCTGTTAATGTCCGATTCCCGTATGCGATAATCCTAGGTCCATTATTATCAGTTTGTACCAAAACAGCTCCAAGCCCTACTGGACTTGCATCTGCTATCACTTGCGTTTTATCTTTAACGTCATAATATCCTAGACTTTCTATATTTGTAAGTACTTCCTTCAATTTCTTAAAAGATTCCTCTTGAACCTCTGTCCAGTAATTTTCAATACTTACTTTCTTTCCTAATTTATTTCTAAGCAGTTCCTTTAGCGGTTCTGTAATTGTGGCCAAATTCGGTATCCATTTATTAATGTAATTGACTAAACCAAGGAAACTCTGCAATTCTTCTATCGTCTTTGGAACTCTAAATTTTGATATGCTTTCAACATATTTAGGTAACGGTTTTACTCCTTCAGGGGTTAGAATATGGCCCAGAAAATTAATTTTTTCAACTTTATAAATGCATTTGCCTTCATTTAATAGAACATCATTTTCTTTAAGCACTCTTAATACTTTTGATAAACGTGAGTCATGCTCTTCTTCGTTACTTCCCCATACTAATATATCATCTATAAAATTGGTAACACCTTCGCACTTGATCAACATTTTCTCCATTATTTTCTGAAAAAGTTCTGGGGCACACGTAACTCCGAACATTAATCTCTTGTATCTATAAAGTCCCTTGGGAGTTATAAATGTTGTCAGGTGTCTGGAATTGGGGTGAAGTTCCACCTGATGAAACGCATTTTTTATGTCTAATTTTGAAAAATATTTAGCCTTCTTTATTTTAGGCAGCAAATGTTCCATGCAGGGTAAAGGGTGATTTTCTCTAAGTATTGCAGAATTAGCTCGTCGCATGTCTACACATAAGCGTATTTCATCATTGTCTTTAAGTATCGGTACGATGGGAGAAATCCAAGCTGACGGCTCTCGTACTTCTTCAATTATCTCTGATTCCAGTAACTCCTTTATCTTCTTGTTTATCCTCTCCTCTAATGGAATAGGTATCCTCCTGTAAGGTTGCATCACTGGTCTAACTGAAATGTCAATTGGTATTTCTACAAGTACATTCTTAAATTTTGGAAATGGTTTAAATTTATTTTGTACTTGGTTAATACCGATACCTAACTTTAAAACACCTAAACGCATAGCAGTGTTTTTTCCAAGCAAATTTCGTGAGCCATTTTTTATAACGTAGATGGTACTTCGTTCTGTTCTCCCATTCGCTATAATGATAGCTTCAAAAGATCCCATAACATCTAGTGGGGTTTTACAGCCATAAGGAAGTAGTATTTTGTTCGGTTCCTTAACTTGCTTATGACATTCAATTTTATTACTTTTTAAGTACTTCCATGTTTCTTCTGATACTAAATTTAAGTTACACCCGGAGTCAATTAGCATATTTAGTTTTACTCCACCCAAAAGGCAATCTATTGTTGCATTATCATTTATGTTGAATATATATTGAACATCGCCCTCTCTATCTTCATTCTCTAAAGAATTAACAGCTGTATTTCCTTTTCGTTGTCTTTTATAACTACTATTGTTGTCTCCTTCTTTCCTTTCAAATTTTCTTTTTTCCTGATTAAATTTTGTTTTGCAGCTTCGTTGAAAGTGTCCTAGCTTACCACAATTATAGCATTTCTTGTTTTTTGCTGAACAAATTAAATCGTGTGCAGAACTGTTTTTAAATCTTCCACATCTATTACATTTTGATAGCACTTTATCTCCGTTACTATCCTTTACAGTTCTTTCCCATTTAGTACTTCTATAGTTGCTTTTATTGTTGTTTGTTATCATATTTATGTCATCGGTCCTATTTTTCCCTTTTTGTTCATAACTCTCTAGTTGAAGATTAACGACTTCCAGCGTATTTGCTTCCGTAATCACCTTATCCAATGTGACTCCATCACCCATAGTCAATATCTTTTTCCGTAGCTCTGTAGAAATAGATTTTTCAATTATTTGGTCAATTATATGATCATCGGGTTTTTCAAACATGCATTTGGCAGCTTGATTTCGAAGTTTAATCAAAAACTTTTCAAAGCTTTCTCCTTCCTCTTGTTTGACATTTCGGAAAATATGCCTTTCATAAGTTTTGTTTTGTTTTGGAAGGAAATGATCATCAAGTTTTAGTACAGCAATTTCAAAAATGTCTCCTTCAGTTTCTTCGACATTAGCGCCTGGCAAGTTATAGAATATTTCCTGTAGCCCTGTCCCTCCCAACAGTAACAACGTTGCGCGTTTCTTTTTAGGGCTTCCAATATCAGCAGCTTCTAAATAGATACGTAGGGATCTTTTCCATTTATCCCACCGTAACCCCATTGAAGCACTATCGCCATCGAGTTCTAATTTTTCCGGTGGTGGTAAAAGACTTGACATTCTGAATTTATTTGACCAATCTGAAAAACAAAGATGATTATAGCCTTGTTCCTAATATAATAGAAACTTATATCTCCAATTGAATGGAAATCACGTTCTCAATTTAATGAGAACCAGTATCTCCAATTGAATGGAAATCACGTTCTCAATTTAATGAGAACCAGTATCTCCCAATTGAATGGAAATCACGTTCTCAATTTAATGAGAACCAGTACCTCCAATTGAATGGAAATCGCGTTCTCAATTTAATGGGAACCAGTATCTCCAATTGAATGGAAATCGCGTTCTCAATTTAATGGGAACCAGTATCTCCAATTGAATGGAAATCGTGTTCTCAATTTAATGAGAACCAGTATCTCCAATTTAATGGAAATCGCGTTCTCAATTTAATGGGAACCAGTATCTCCAATTTAATGGAAATCGCGCTCTCAATTTAATGGGAACCGGATATGCCAATATTCCTAATAAAGAAATCAATATCTATCTCTACGTATGCAGTATAAACATTATTTATTTTGGTCAATAGAATTGATTTATATTAGCCTTTCCCTTTCTTTTTTTTTTTTTTACATTTTCTAAATCGCTAATTATGTAGCCCAAACGGTAGCCACTCAAACCGAAAAGTAGCCAAAAATCAGAATTTTATTTAAAAGAAAGTAGCCAAAATGTACCTATAAAAAAAATAAGTTGCCAAATATGGTACAATTAGTTAAAAAAAAATACATCAGGAAGAGTAGCCACACTCAGAAAACTACAGATACTATAAGATCTCATCGAGTTTCATATCACAATGGCGCCAAGAAAATGTCACTTTAAAAAATACATTACTTAGTTCCTTGGTATTTGTGACATGCTCGCAAATATTACATGAGATGAATAACCCGCTTTATTTACTTTACTTTTAAATTTGTTATCCTATGTTTTACTTCATATTGGGTATATACAAGTAAGCTTAGTTTGAACTTCAGTGAACCAATGAGAAATATATGAACCGATTTTTAAAGACCTGTCCACATTTCAAATTTATTATTAGAAACATTTATTAGATTCCTTCTTACTAACCGCTTTATCCTCGTCGCCACTTGTTACAACCTGCTTTCCTGTCCTTATATTTATTAAGTAATTATACTGGCTCACCGACACACCAAGTAATAGTCAATCCTCCAGTTTCGTCTTCCCGCTCAATCCATCGAATGAATTGATTCACAGACTGACTGGTCGGCCGTCTGAGTCACTGACCGACTGACTGACTGTATTGCCACTACTTGTATGCGTGAGACAGTGTTAAGTATCTATTAAATAGACACACAAACACTACACAGGTTATATACTATCTCTGGGCTAAGTTTAATTCAGACCCGTGAGGTCGTTAATGCGTGAATGAGTAAAGAATTTAGTCCATATATTCATACGTCCATCCTCACAAAGTTTGACATTTATAAAAAAATAGGAAGATAGGATATAATATGGCAAATATCACAAAGCCATTCATGCATTTTACTGACGTAATTTTCACTTTAATTACCTTTTAAATACCTATAATTTTTCTCCATAACTATACTTACTAATTTTAACGAACGCATGGCAGAAAAAGAAAGAAAGTTTTATTTGTCAATCTTATGCTGATGGTCTCACTTGTAGGTTATACCTTCCCTAAAACAGTTAGATACATTTTAATTTATACCTGTAGGTTGTAGATAAGTTGCAGAGAAATAAAACGATTATAGAAACTATTTATAGGCACACTTGTTGTGATCTTTGGCTCGCCCTCACTGCGAGGCTGCAATCACCTGTTACAGTGAGTGCCTCCACCACCGTCCACAAAGCTGAGCACTCGGCGCTCGGTCGCCCGGAGCGAGCGGAAAGCCATACCACAGCACCGTCCATAGCTAGTCAAGTTACAGGTTCACTCGAGCCACCCCGCGTATAAAAACGCGCGCGTCGCTCCGTCTCGTTGCGAAACAAGCTTACTGTGTGCTAATTGTTTACAAAAGTTTATATAGGTTCTCATGTGCGTAACGTAACCAGATTGTCCCTTCGGCAGATAAAACTAAGTTGTGTTCCTTTGGATTCAGATTATTAGTTGTCTAACTTTAACTTCTACAGCAGTGAAAAGTTTTCAAATAAGTGGGTAAGCTTGACTAATTTTATTCTAAAACGGAATTATAATTATTTCTGTCCTCGATTATTCACACATATTTTTCTTAAATTAAGGCGGGTAGCTTGTTTTTAATAAATTATTATTCAATCCGGAAAAAATACAAAATGTTTACAAGCTAAGATATTAACACCAACCCATAATTATTGAAGGAAGGACCAACCCCAGCGCATCGATGCAGTCCGAAACATTTACCCTAGAATTTCCGTTATAGCGCGGCAATATTACGGTTGAGCGGCCAGACGTAGGGGGGCTGAGCCCGAGACCCGGCGCGAGCTCATCCTTACTTCCGTGACGCGTCGCTTTGCAACTGTTACTCAAGTCATCAGTGCAATCCTTCCATGTTACTCTCAAATTCGCCTTTTGCGTAACATTGTGCAGTAATGTTGCAGAGCAGCCCACTAACAAGCAGGTGGCCTAAGACTTTAAAGACTCTACAGAACCATAACGTGACGCCGCGCGCCGTGCAACGGGGAGACCTAGTTGAGCACGCACCGCCAACATCTCTTTTAAAGTGTTATTTGTACCTACTTACATTCGGAAGATGTAGGTCTTGATTCAAAATTGAACAAAAATAAACCTATTCAACAAATTAACGATTTCCTATCATTTCAAATTGTAGTTACCGACTTTGTTAACTTGATCCACATAAGAAGTCCTTTTTGACACTGAAGAATATAGATACTAGAAAAATACTTTATGGCTTTTAAAATAACGGTCATCTACTGATCCAATAGTTAATTGCGTAATGATGCAGATAAACCTTCATAAAAGCAGTAAGGTTGAAGTTTCTTGACATTCTTAGCAGTAAAAAAAACGTCGTAAAATTTAGAACAGACTAAGTTTAGCATATCATACGCGTAGCATATGAACGTAACCGTAGTGGTTCCGAGCGAGCGAGCTCCTACACCGTGCACCGCGCGGTAGTCGGCGGCGCGCATCGCGGCCCACGCGACTCCACTCCGCACACCATAGAACTGTAATATCCGCTCATCACTACATTGTCATACGGCGCTATGCCTTATGTTTACGATGACACATGCGACTGACTGCACTGCCTAATTACCAACATCTCCATGATATCGAGCATCTTCCCGGTAAATACCGGTGCTAGACAAAGTGCTTACGACGTCTGGAAATCGCAAATGACTTGGCCCTATTTAAATAGGGTGGAAAAGCTCCAATGACGATGTAGATGGTGATCTACGACGAAAGGATTTCAAGAATTAAGAAAGCTAAAATCCAGATAATTTATGTCTTGTAGTGTAAGCACGAAAAACCCTCATGAAACTGGCAGCAGGTTAATTAAGGTTTAAATAGGTCATCTTTTTTTTTATTCTTGACTAGCTGTCCCCCGCGGTTTTACCCGCGTTCCCGTGGGATTGTCACATGTATTATACATAGCTGTCCCCCGCGATTTCACCCGCGTTCCTGAGGGATTTACATTTTCCTTGGATAAAAAGTAGCCTATGTTACTCGGGGATAATGTAGCTTTCCAAAGGTGAAAGAATTTTTGAAATCGGTCCAGTAGTTTCGGAGCCTATTCATTACAAACAAACAAATCTTTCCTCTTTATAATATTAGTATAGATCACGCGCCATTAGATGCCATATACTTTTGCAGTTATTGCATCAGGATGATACGAGTATACAATAGAGGCCTAAACTGGACAAGCACCACACTACTATCGAAATATTTATATACGGATGTACCTTTATGTGGTGAAGTGATATTATAGAGCATTTTCAATCAGTTGCAGTTAACTTAAAACCCGTGACGCCCCTGACTGTTACCTGATACCTACTGTTAACTCATGTGTGATAGACTGTAAGGGCAGGTCAGGCACGGTAGTTGTGTGTTAATAGGTTACATATATTACTAGAATCGATAGCCATAACCTTTGCTGCCGCTCTGAAGTTTAGCTTCATTCACCAAAAATTATGAGTAATTTATTATGCTTCTCACAGATTTTCCATGATCGTATTTTTATTCTTAAATAAACGTTTGTCATACGCACAAAATCCAAGTATATTTACCTACTAGGACCATCTAAGCGCACCCCTTTACTACCAACTTCTGTAACACACACGATAATTTAATTTATTGTAATTGTTAAATTAAACGGAACTTTACACTGATATGACCTCCAAACCATCAAGAAATTAGAGCATACTCCTTTTTTAAAGGCCGGCAACGCACTTGTGGTTCCTTTGGTGTTGCGGGTGGTAATCGCTCACCATCAGGCGATACGTGTCTCGTTTGCCTACCAAAACATAAAAAAAAATAAACTGCTTCGAGACGAACTAGTAGTACAAACAGAAATACTGTGGTCCCTACTCAAAACTATCTAGAACTATCTAATCGCGTGGCACTTCCCACGACCACGAGCAATACCACGGCCGCTGAGCTGACAGGTGAAGTAACCATTCATCAATATAATGAACCCATTAACAGATCGTTACAGTTTTCGCGGCGAACGACCAATACCTATTGTCACGCTTCTTAATGTGTAGAGCTCCGCTATAAATCGTTGCGGGGTACTGTTGCACGTTAATGTCGTCGGCACGTCAACGGACTGCTCTAATTATTTATCTTGTTTAGCTTTAAAAAGATTTGTAAAAATCCAACCATTATTCCTATAAGTGCATATTTGATTGTGCTTTATACTTTATTGTAGCCGTGAGGCTGAGCACAAAAAAATCTGGAGCTTCATCTGAATCATCTGCATCAATGGACATTTTAACGCTATTAGTAATCATTACCTACCTGCGTGCATTTGGGAGCCGATTCCCTTTTAGACTCGGTGTTACCATTTTCGGTCCCTTTTGGTGAGATTGTAGTTTAAAGTATCAACCTACAATAAACAACCCTCCGATACTCTGAGGTGTGTTAGCATTTTCTGCAAGCTGGGCAATCAGCAATTTGGGGTTACAAATATCCCCACTGGCTTAGCTTGCTGCCTACATAAGTAACTCTACTGAAATATAATTCAAAGATTTGAAATAATAAGTAGGAAAGATGGATATTTCGTCAGAATTGAATAATGACTCTCGTTCTTTTAACAGCGTGTCGTCGAAACGAGTGTCTCTAGTAACAGACCACCTTCTCCTATTCGGTAACCGTAACCGAATTGTAACTTGTAGACAAACGAATACAATGCTCACATGTTAATGTGTAGCGATGGAAGAAAGCGAAATGAGCCCGCGATAGCGATTTTGATGAATTTTCCGCTTTCTAGATACAGCCCCGTGAGGTTCTTTGTTGACGAGGCCGTTATACGTTATTATTTACTTCATTAATTAAAAAATACAAGATAGTTTAGTATAAATCCATGTACGACCTAAGCGTATTTCCGGTTCTTCGCCGATGAAGGCTGAATTTGGAATCAATCGTAACTGAATATCTTAGACCTTAATTCATGCTGTTTTAGGGTCTTAATAAATGTTAATACGAGCAGTTGATATTTATATGAGCCTTTCACAGTGGAATGGCGTTTGACACAATATTGAAAGATCGAAAACAATTCAGTACATGTTAATGTTGTTTTGTAAAACGATTTATTTATTACATATTTGTTTTGAACTGAGGTAGTTGTAGATGTCACGCTGCGTTGACTGCAACGTCGATGCATGTGCGTTATCTCATAATTGTCTCTAAATGTAGAAAAGCGAATAAGATGGCACCACTGGACACCATCAGTGCGACTAGATCGTTGTCTCTACTCTAGAAACCTACTGCTGTGCGTTGTTGCGCTAGAGATACGCATCTATCAAGTCTGTGTGGCATATAAAAATATATTTTGCTTTCTCCGTAGCTATCCGTGTCTATAAGAACCTTCTTGAAAAAGCCTATACTTTACTCACTTGGGAAACAAAGGCGCGGGCGGAAGCTCATTCCTCAACCGATTCTCTACGTAATTCACCGATAGGATACAAAAAAAAAAACATATTGCTTCGACTCTAATTAATTGGTATTTAGGGGAGGCAGATAATGATGTCAAAAGTGGCTCATCTACAAACAGATAATCCATTTTGATCTTGTAGGTGACTTTTTTTTACATTTACATCTACTTGACATTTATTTCAGGATGAAATAGTGCCTAATGTATGCCTTTTGTGTCCTAGGGCGCAGGCTTTTGTGGCCAGTGCGAAGTGTTACTGGAGTTGCGGCATGCGCGCTCGCCGGCGGCGGTAGCAGCATGTACAGCATGCCGCTGTGGCTGGCGCTGCTGCTGCTCGCGGCGCCAACCACGCAAGCCCAAGGTCAGTACCCTCTCACTACACCAAACTTTGAGGCCAACCGTAGATTCAGACTGAATCCTAGATACTGCATCCTTTGCCCTTTGATATTGTAAGATAAGGAGGGTGACAGCGCCACAGTGTTTGTAGGTCGTAACGGTGGTATCGCATGACTGCAACGTATTTTCATCGCCAATATGGTATTGAACGGTCAATTAACAGAGATTGTAATTGACTGATTCTTATATTATGTTTCGGGTCAAATGGACTATTGTTTTGTGTAGCAATGGTAACAGTGATTAAAACTAGATTAGTTTTGTTATATTCAATTAAATTAAATTATTTTATTATTCTGCTTAAGAAACTACAAAGAAGAGCTTATTATTTTTTTGAAGATTACTTTACATATTTATTTGTATAGCTACATAAACTCTCAGGGTGTCGTAGAAGACAACTAAAGAGGGAGAAGTACCGCTGACGTGCACTCGACCATAGGTACTCTCCTCGTTGCACTGAGTGGTACAAAAGCATTACCGAAGAGGGTTCCAATCCAAGTTCAATATGTAAAGAATCGAATGGATCCGCGAACAATTATTTGGAACAAGACGTGCAGATGATGAGTGGCATAATAGTTCTAGCTACACTTATTGACTACCTTAATTTAAATCACCGTCCGCCTGGGGTCGTGTTAATTGTAAACCTAATAATTTATTTACGCTTTATAATCACGACATGTTTAAATTTAAAGTATCGAAAGATTGCGTGTGGACTCGATTTTAATTACCTGGCCTGCTTGCATTCGTGAGCAATATAAGAAAATTTATTGAGAATGTTTGGAATAAGCGTGTCATAATATCGGTCGAGTGTAGATTGTGGGTCGGTCGACGGCCTTACGGTAAGGGTGTAACTAGACTGAAAAAGGCTCGACTGCGGACTGCCATGAAAACCAACAATTCCTTGCATTTCAAAAAAGAAGAATTACAATCAACGATAAGTACACATCCGAGCAATTATTTAAAAGTAAAGGGGTTCATGGCGTTTGTGTAGTTGCAACGTTCGCTGAACCAAGTCACCCCCACCCCCACCCCTTGTCCGTGTCACGTCCACCCCGATGGCCGAGCGAGACTCGAAGCCGGTCTTGACATTATTTTACTTGAAATTTCAACGATAGCCTCCATTAACTGCACGGAAATGTATCTTTTTATTGTTTGGTTGTCTGTAGTGAGAATGTCAACATGTCAGACAAAAAGTTTGAATGTACGTTGTCGAGAAGTGCTTAAGACATTGAAGACCGACTGAAAGCCGATTAAAACCGCTGGTAGCGGTTGGTTTTGCTAATCTTAGCAAAACACATTAGCAAGCCCAAGATCATTCAAGCTTTCATCAAATTTCCATAATGTTTAGTTTAGACTTCCCATTGACTAAGAGAAGAGATTGAGAACAAGGAACTGAAGAACCAATCGACCACACAAAAGAAATGAAAACGCCATCAAAATCATTAGCCACTGTTATAATGGTTCTGAATAGGGTTTTGTCATTGCGACTAGTTCCTTAACTATTAATAGCGAACTTCCTTGCAAATTATCTTCGGTGACGTCACAGTTCGGGCGGCGGCAGGTCACCGACCCGCGGACAGCCGGCCATTACACTACAATACTTAATTAGAGTGCAGTTGATGCAGAACAGCTGAACTAACCTCAAGGAACTCGAGCTCGTAGCGAGCACGCCATGCCATTTCCATACTATAGCTCGCCTTGCCTCCTCCGTGTAAAATTTTTCCACTTCATATTTCACAACAATCTCACTAATTATGCAACCACGCATACAATGCATGCTCGTAAACTCGTAAGCTAGAGTTGCGATAGTGCTCTTTGTTTGTCTCACATGTCTATGTCAAAGCAGTAGGTATCTCATTAATTACATATTCAAATGGTGGAAATCATAGATTGGTGTGATAGGTAATCTTTTTTTTAAGTAGTTGCTATGCTTTTTGAAAAACATAAATAGGCCTCTAATCTAATCGTTCTATAATCATTATAAATATAAAGGCGCTAAAATAAAAAATCTCGTGTACGTTATATACGACGTATATAAGACGATAGTTTTTGATCGATGGTCTGTAAGCTGTTATAAGGCGTTTTTATGTATTTGTTTCTTTGACAGGACAAAACATGATTTATTAATAATATATCCCAGTATTTTCATCTTCCTCAAATAGAAAGAGATGTTCATACAATTAAAAGGGTGAAACTGCTGCTTTGTACTAAACAACAGCGTTATCATAAATAATTTGCAAAAAAGAGATTTCATTCTCCAAACTTGAGATCTAACAAAAGGTTAAGATGCATATTCCGCTAAGCTGCAGGCATATTGCATTGTAAATTAAGTGATACAATGTTGTGTCGAGTTGTTGTTTGCAAGATCGCCGCTGGAGATCGCCGGTGACCAGCCGGCACCAGCCCGTGACTGCTACGATCCGCATTATTGTTAGTCGCAATACCTGTAATTACAGCAGCAGAAACTATTCATAATTGTTGGTGCTAACGAGCATTTCCCTTGCAACTCTGAGCCAACACCGGATTAACGCCACCGAACTGAGTGCATTGACATAAAATGAAGGTTGCAGCATTATGAAAACGGATGAGTGACATGCCAGTTGTAGCTTTTTACGAGTGAAATGTAATGAGACACTAATAACATTTATTTATATTGTTTTATTTGGCGATTCATTTAACATTATGCGCCAACATTTTCTTATTTTTGTACTCGGCATTACCAATACATATATCTTTCATCCAGCGGGTTTACCGTTAAGGGATCATCCGACCCCATGCAGCTACTACGACATAAAATATCGCATGTATACTAAAAAATCATGATACTGTGTAAAATCCTTTATTGATTCAGACAGATCGTTGACATGACAATTCCTTATAATTATAGCCTCTAGCGATTTACCATAGAGACTATCTAAAGAGTTCATCATACAAACATATATCATTCAATGTTCACATTTTCACCATCCACATCACCATATCTAGATTCAGGAAGACTATATATATATATTATATATATATTCCGAAAAATTATTGTTATTCTTTTGAAAAAGAAGGAAAATCAAACATATCACAAAATTTTTAAACTCTACCATAATTACCGTGTACACATTAAAATTTACTATTGTATATTTAACGTGGATACGTTGATTGACACAGGTTGATCTAAAATAATATATATTTTGTTAAATTAAAAACCCAAATGCAAATAGCGACCAATAACAACTCCATTAATAAATGAATGTCACCTTTTCATAGTGTCGTAGTTAGCGCAGAAAGAAGCCAGTGACCGTCCGACCTGTGAGGTGCGCTATTGTACACGGCGGACGGGGCCACCACTTCCTGAGGCATTTCACGATGCTTGCGACAGCCCCGCCACCGCCACCGCCACTACCGACCATGCCAAACTAGGAACACTACCTGTGACCGAACTGAACGGGAAATAACGTAACTCGTTGCAAACTAATTTTATGGTTGAGTTTCTAAAACCAAACCCACTTACGTTATGGCAAAATCAGTTTCATGGTTTATTACAAATTAGTGGTTGGTACGCTTCGTATTTAATTTCTCTGATTGAAAGCTTCGACTTCGTTTGCTCATTACTGTTGCTACCTTGAGGCTAGGAAGATGTGTAACACTAGAATCCTTGATCACTTACTTACTAACCCTTTCATCTAAACACAGGAGGCACAATGTTTTTTAATCACTTCCTACCGGTTCTCGTACAGACATGTGTTACATCGTGTCTGCTGTCGGATGCTCATTGTTCTTTAAATCGTCGTTATCAATTCACCACTCACTAAACATGGTTTCCTTTATAACATTGTCTTTAAATGTATTATGAATATAAATAAAGGAGGCTGTCAAGTTAAGGTAGCTCGTTATCACCAACTATGTCCCGAGATACATTGTTTCCAGCAGTTTCCACAAATACCCCCATACTTATATAATTCATGTTTCCTTCATTCAATTGTTGATGAACTCAAATTGATTTTGAATATAATTCGGTCAGTTCGTTTAATTTCAATTGTTATTGTACCGTTGCATAATTGCGTGGAAACGTTTGCAAACGGCCC
Source organism: Habrosyne pyritoides (assembly GCA_907165245.1). Classification (NCBI taxonomy): domain Eukaryota; kingdom Metazoa; phylum Arthropoda; class Insecta; order Lepidoptera; family Drepanidae; genus Habrosyne; species Habrosyne pyritoides. The sequence goes on along the minus strand of OU015588.1, from coordinate 15,636,277 downwards.
GCGGCATCGGCGGTATCGGCATCGGCAGCGGTCACACTCTCTCTGATGAAGATGATTTATGCTGATGACATTCGAAACGGGACATTTCGCTCGACTTCGTGACGGTTTATTGTTGCTACTAATTGCCCTTTTATCAGAGCGGAGAAATATTTTCTAGTCATGTTGCTAATTGCCGGTAAAACAGCGAAAAGCATTTAATGGAATCCGTGTCTCAATTTGTGTAGAGCTTACATAGTATCCTGATTAGATAATTGCTCCAACATTTCACCATATTAGGTCTGCTGCTTCGCGCAACTGCGCAGCTTGCTGTTATTCTTTCAATGATTAGCTTTGTATCATTGATGAAAATGCTTTGACTTCTTGAATCTGTCATTGAACAGATTTTTTCGATGATTAATAAGTGTTATTAGTTAAATTGGGCATCGCTAAACTTAATCAAATGTATGTTAATCTCTTACTATCAATTATAATGGAAAGAGAAAGAAAATCCTAAATTTTGTTTATTCCTTTCAAATTCGCTTTTGCCATAAGTGCTGTGCGCCAGTGCGCATTGGAATCGCGTAAAAATAAATAAATCTGGTTGCAGAAACTGACAGAACTAAAAATGTCTTCACTCATTTCAAATATAGGAATGAGAGGCACAGAATCGTAGTTTAATAGATGAGGCATCACATCACCGGTAGGTCGTGGGTAGGTGTTGCGGGCGGGGGGCGAGGGCGCGGGCGCGGGCGGGGCGGAATCACGCATGAGAGCTCGCTGCGAGCGCGACCCCTCGCCTCGCGCCTCGCCCTGACCACTTGGACTCTCCGCCGATCTCCTTAACGCAATGTTTGGTATTGTGTTGAGAGCTGCACAAATTCACAATTCTTCAACCTTTGTACCTACTTCACGCGGTGAGAACACGTTCAGTCTACGAAATAGTAATCTATCCATCGGTTAATTTCTCCAATTAATGTATCTCTTTTTTAGTAATAGTACATATATTAACTGAGAGGAAGTATTAATTTACATCAGTGTATAGTTAGATCTATCACAAAAAATATAAATCATATAATCTAAGCAATAAATAAAAATAATTAATTGAATAGGAATGACCTACAGATGAAAGTAACAGAAGCGAAAGTTATACATTAAGTCAATAATAAAATATAATACGATAATGATGGTACTTATTGTTGCCGAGACGAACGGAACGAGATCGGAAACAATTGTCAATACTCGGCTGAGTAATTGGATAGATTAGAGAAAGATAAGCGCCTGCGCAACGTTGGCGAATGCCCGGCTTTCCCCGACCGCGAAAACACTGGCATTTATAAAATGAGAATTGTACTTAACATTTCTAGAAAACTGTTGAATAAAGGATTGAAAACTAACATAAGTCATATGAAATAGAAGCATAGTAATGAAGTTTAATTATATTATAACACATTCACATAAATAATATAAAATGCTATCTTCAGGAATCGTTTAATTAGATACAACCACCGTCAAATCACGATCTTGTTGCTGTTTCTAATTGACTCAGCAGATTTTTGCGGAAATCTAAATGTTATCCTTTGCCAGGAAATAGATGATAGAAATAAATCATAGCTAGTTAAATTAAAATGAAATGGTTTCACTACTTTATGAGATTGACTAATTGGCATATTAGATCTATTCGTTCGATTTTTAAAACATTAAAAACGAATGTTTTTTCGTGGTAACGTTAATGCATTGAGTTTTAATATTTAAAACCCTCGCATGTGGGTTTTGCCAGGTGTTAGCACTTAGGTGGGTTAGTCACACGTTCGCCACGATGCAATGAATTGAAGTCAAACGGCATTTGGTTTCGATACTGCATAAATACTATAAACATTGAATAAACACAATATTTATTCCTATCTATAATTAGTAGTCTAATGATAGATAAGTCCGTCAATTTAAACATTACACACATTCAAGGCCTATATCTGACAAAAGTCTTTGTAAGTCTTGCGAAGTTTTGGAATAGAGAGAGCTGGAATTAGTCACATATATATTTCAGAGACATCTTGTCCCGATAATAATGATAATTTCATAATTTTGTTAACACTTTATTAAATGTGTTGTCTTCATAGCATACAGGCGCTAACAAAAGCAGAAGATAGAAGTAATAGTTGTTATTGCAATAATGCTAGTTCATTATCTCAGTTATATTTGCAGAATTGATTAAAGATAATTTGGTCAGCTTGATGATTCCTCGTAGTGGTCAGCGACTATGTATGAAAACGAAAGTACCTATCCGAACTCCGAAGTAGGGTAGGAGTCCGACCGCGCCGCCGCGCCACCACGGACGCTTCGCAGAGCGCGGTGTCGCGCGCGCCCCACATCGGTGCTACGAACCCGCCGCCATTTTGAATATGTTACGAACCCACCGGATGTGGCGAGGGGGATTTATTGCGAGAACGACTTCCGGTGTTCCACTTGTCTCTGACCACCTGCCATGAAAACGTTTGATTTACTTGTACGCAGTATTACGCACCTTAATCTTACTACGCATGCACCTGAATTAATTTACAGCATTTTCTTAGAAGTTATCGAATGCTTTTTAGGATAATGTCTTCCTTCAGTAGAAACACTGTATCAAATCAAAGCCATTTAGTCTGGCAATGGGTGCTGGTACAACAGTGTGTTGGTAATTCCGTGGACTACTCAATAAAGTACCATATTAGACTCCAAAATATATTGTATATCCGCACAGGCAAACGATCAGAAGAAGACAAGCCTGTTTTTAAATATGACATCTGTCTAGAAAAAACATTCTATATTACCAGAGTTTATACTGGGACACATATACAAACTCCATGATGCGATTCAGTTATTTCCAACACTAGCCCTTGAACCAATATAAACTCATGTAAATCACATTATACACATTGAACACTATAAATAATCTAAGCATAGACTCAACTGCTGTCTAAAAATAATAAAACATTACAATAGCAAAAACATAGCAAAAGTATAAATTTATCAAAGTATCCGTCACATATAAACAGTAAATATTCAAAAGAATATGTGATGCGGATCTAAAACAATTTATACTTCTGCAAGTATACCTTACCTACTGCTTAGAACCATTATATCATTTATTTAACGATATAAATAAACGACATACAAACTTATCGTGTGTTTCCTTTGCCAACGGTTTCGTTAAAAACATCGGCCACCATTTCATCAGTAGATAGGTATTTTATAACAACTGTACCTTCCTCAACGATTTCCCTGATGAAATGATGTCTTACGCCAATGTGTTTCGTTCTGGCATGGTACATAGAATTAGTGCACAGCTTCAGTGCAGACTGATTATCATTAAGCAACATAATCCTATACTGTACCCCGTAAATTTCAAACAGAAACTTGCGTAGAAAAAGAGCCTCTTTACAAGCATCTGACAGACACATATATTCGGCCTCTGTGCTTGAAAGAGCCACCTGTATAGTATATATTAAGTTATTTCCAACACAGTGGTTATTAACTCTGCTAGCGTTGGATGCAAGCGGCCCAGGATCGTTAATTATGGTTAGCCTTTATTAGGCCCTGGGCTGAATATGATAATAATACAGTGCATCAAAGATGAGGTGATGAATTCTATTGCGTGCGTACAGCTCGGAGCGAGGAGGAGGGCGCGCCTGCCCCGGCCACCGTCGCCGCCCTGGCGCTCTCGATCAGGTCCCGGGGTGAGTGCAGCACTGCCACTGACCCTGATCCCTAGGGCACATCACCAATCCCTGTCACAAACCGGAACAAACCGCTCTAAGTTCACCGTTACCTCACCGTGTAGCTACTAATCACTGAAATTTTATTTGCATGTGTTTATAGAGAGCGCGGTGCATGCCGTTGATTTAATTAAATTGGCAACATTTCATTCTTTTTAAAATAATTAAATATAAGAACTATTTTAACCCCTATTTCTCGAAATATGATTGTTTTTACCAAGAACATTCCGTTCAAGACGGCCTTTCTGACTGAACAAAGATAGAAAACAAGAAATCCTTAAAAATATATTACCATTGTAAAATATACATACATTGGGAAAGATAACAAAACTATTCAAGTCTTGGTTCATTGACTTCATTTTATGTTAGGTTCATTGTAATTTTAGGTTTTGGTCAGTTTCCTCCGAAATTAATTATAACTAATGGAAACAAATAATGAAACAGGTTTTAATATTTATGGTTCTGATAAATTTCGAAATGTTGTCAATTAACAAGGTATTGTATTTATTGTAAGGCACGTTGCTAGCTGACTTACTTACTTCTCGATATTGATTCATTTGTAGTTTTTGTTTGTTTATTTAATAGTTTAATTAATCCTGCACGCATATTCTGTGATGAGCATGTTCATTGTTGTAGATAACTGTATATCACGCCGCAGTTCGTAGATTCGATTCCCATCCAGGACAAGCACATGGATATGTCTGTTTTTCCGTGTTTATTTGTAGTATGTATTTTCAAATCAGTCATCTGATTTTCTTTATCAATTCATTCGATTAGAATCGAAAATCGGGTTTTATCTGAGCTTATCAATGAAAAATTTATTAATGAATTATATTCAACCTATATTTTTTATAAATCTCTTGCAATACAGAGGAAACCTCAATTCAAAATTCAGAATTTCCCATATAAGGTCGCCTTAAAGAATCAATCCTCCAAAAACATGTATCAATAAAGATAGGAGATGAATCATGGTGCAAATCTCATTCTGTATACCGTGCTCGCTTTCATATCACTTTCACTTGAAATTTTATAACTTAGTAGGTATGTTATTAAATTATACACTTGCAATGAGTCTACGTGAGCGGTGCGCTATTTCACACCAAGTGATGTGAATTATGGACGTAGGATGCGATGTTGATGAGCTTGGAGGCGCCTCGGGTCGAGCATGATAGGTCACTTTGTTAAATCGTTGATAATGGCTGTGACCCGGATAATAGGAGATCAACGTTGCATCAAATGCTTTCTATTCAAGCCATTAAAAATATTAGCGGCTTACAACAGAATCGGCGCCATTATTTACTTCATTAGGCTTAAGTCGACATTGTCGACGAGAATTGCGTGTGAAATATTTATATATTAAAATTTTACTTTCTTGTCTGTAATTTTTTATACTTAAATAAGTGTGTTATGGAAAATAAAACCTATGGAGTTATGATAAAGTTCACCATTGGATCAATAATCCTATGTTTAATTATAATAATCCTTATCTCAAAAGCAATAAAGATTTTTCGATGGCATTCTTAGCTGTCAAAACGGTTCAAATCTGAAAAAACATTAATATACATTTTGAATAAGTGAACAGGCTACGTAAATGTTGATAAGCACACTCAATTTTTTTACCAAATGAGACGAAACTATACATTCACATCAAAATCAGTATAACTATAATATTTCGTAGTTATTGCACACTCTGCTGCGGTCCGGCAGCGTACCATTTCACTATTCCAAGCTGCAATCGTAATTAGTTTTACTAACAAAAAGACTCACTCAAATAAAACTATTTACGAATAGAACCTGTTTTATTACCCGTTTAGAAATAGTGCTTAATAAATTTTGTTCAGCATTTCATTGGGTCTTATCTATTTAGTCTTTGGCATTAGTTAAGTGTTGCTTTTGTGTCCGAGGAAGGAATGAACCCCCCGCCTCCCGACCCCGCTGCCCGCCCTGGATAGATAACTGGACTAGCTAGTGTAGCGAGTGACCTGCTTTCAGAGGCTTTCAGCCATTATTAGAAAGAAGCGTCGATAAACTATTGAATATATAAAGTTTCGATAGTTTTCAGTCATTGAACCGATTGTGTCGCGTGCCATTACGTTAATGTATTAAACTATATTAATGTTTGTATTCAATTGTTTTTTGTATTGGTTATGTAAGTTGATGGAGCATTCATTTATACCATTCTTGTAGTTTTATTTAGTACACGTATTCATACTAGTAATAGTATTTAAACATACTTAGTTAAACATTTTAAAAAATTGTACCTACATAATTTTTCATTTTTTATTTACATAAAACCATGGTTTATTTAACAATAAATGTTACCATGCTGAGCTTGACACTCATGTCTCAAGGCTGACTTTCAAACCGATGGTAACGTTTAGCTTTGACTTTCATAAGAGCCCTTCTGGCATAATTTCCGAACTTCAGAAATAATTTAGAAAATTATAGGTCAAGGCCATTTATTCAGTTTGGGCCTAAAGAAGTAGAAGTAAAAAAAAGTACAAATGATGGTTATTTTCTTAAATCAATATATAAAAAAACCTAGTGCAGATTTGATTACCGGGGGCCAATTGAATCTATTATAAAGGAACTGCCCTGCGACTTCACCCGCGGTCCCAGGAAATGAAATTCCTCATCCTATCATTACCATATACTCGGGCAAAAAAAATGTATTTGCTTTACAGCATTAAGTTATATTGAAGTACAATGATTTGCTATATAAACTTTTTTTCTGTATGTAGCATTTATCACGTTTTTACAATGTATGATTCTGTGGTTGAAACAATAATTCAGGTTATTGGTTTTGCAGCGATTCAGGACAGCAGGTGCTATTTGATGAACGGAGGCGCGGTGGAGAGCTTCTACATCAGCGAGGACACGCCCGTCGGTAGTGTCATAGGTATGGCATATTTAATTTATTTATTCAGTAATTTTTCAATATCCCATCTCATCTTATTTCAAAGCCCGTCTAACAGGATTGTTTTCTGTTTACTATAGTGCAGCCAATTGTGCCTAGCCAAGTGAGCCGATTGTGCTGGGTCAATTTTAGTTTTTCTTGTAATTTTGCTGGTGGAGAGTTGGATAGGTGTGTGAAACAGTAATTGCTTGAGATAGATATGACGTATGATACATCCAAACAAAAAATCAAAATACAAAACCATTTATTCAGTTAAGGCCTGCCGAGGGCACTTATGAAGGTCACATTTAAAGTTACTGAACCTACTACCAGTTCGGAAGTCAGCCTTCAACTTTTAAGTTGAACATCGCTGACTTTCTTGCCGGTTATTGTAAACAATAATTTACAATGTACAATTTTTTAAATACTTTTTGTATAAATTTTATCTATTCGGACTTTTTGACTATTTTATTATCTCAATTTCATTGAATTTACAAAATACTGAATATAGGTAACATTCAAAAACAAAAAAGAAATAACAAGACTACAAAATAGAAAATACCAATGATTACTTACATCCTAAAAAAGCAAATTAGAGGTGAACTGTGCAGAGAGCATCTATTTCCATACATTTTTTTTTTTCAATATAATGAACATAGACTATGGCTACATTAAAACTAAAACTACTACTAAAACTAAAGGCTATGAAAATAAACTAATTTGGCCGTCTCAACGCTCGTCAATTGTTCAATTTTCCTTACAGCAAATGCAGCAGAACTTCCAAGTACCTAGATTTTCTGGTGTCAATCTGACTAAACGTCAGGGCCATTGCATTTTCGACATTTGGTAGACTCCAAGAAGTGATGATGTGCCCTACGTCCTCGGTTAAGAAATTTAATCTAAATTTAGTTAATATAAAACAAATTGTATAAGAAAATAGCATTAGTTGCGGTGGCGTTTAGTCTCTTCCTTAAAGAGTATTTAAAAAGTTACTTTTTTGTCTGTCTGTTTGTTCGCTTACATCTTTGTAGCTACGGAATCGATTTTAACGCGGTTGTGGCCCTCCTAATAAGAAAATCTTCTTGAAGGGTTATGTGTATAATCCATTATTTCACTCGAGCGAAGCTGGGATGGGCCGTTAGTTGGATATATAACGTTCGTAGATGTGTATTGCATAGCAGCAGCGCGTGCGAGTGTAGCGGTATTGTATCGTATCGTATCGCACGGTAGGTACGCTGAGCGTGAACGGGTCGCCGAGCGTGGAGCAGGGCGACATCTCGCTGCGGCTGCAGGAGCGCGGCGCGGGCGTGGCGGTGGGCATCGCGCCGGGCACCAAGAACCTGACGCTGCTGCGCGCGCTGGACCGCGAGGAGCGCGACGGGCCCTCCAACGTGTACGTCAACGTGCGCTGCGACCGCCGCGGGACCGCCGACCCCGTGAGTACTCGCTCTACGTCTCGTCCTGTCGTAACGTTTCTCGTTTAGGCTCCGCCGATATCCGAAACTTTTACATCGGATCCGGATACGGCTTCCGATAGATTATTATTTCGGCTATCCGATAGCTTCGGTCACCACATAACATCCCCGGTGCCGAGTACAGAGTAGCTATTTTCTATACACGTGTCCCGACTTCATAGAAATATAAAATATTACAGCTACGGGTGTCACCCGACACGCGGGTAACTCTAGTTCAGGAGAGGAGGTGAAATTTTAATCGAAGATTAATTCGCAGGAATTAATCTTCCTTCCGTCGGACGGTCCTTCAAATAATGATCGAGCACAATCTCAACAGAGCTTCATAATCCCGGTGTCGGTGCGCGTGTGGGACGTGAACGACAACGCGCCGGTGTGGGTGGGCGCGCCGTACCACGCGCGCGTGTCGGAGCTGGCGGCCGTGGGCAGCCGCCTGCTGCCGGCGCTGCGCGCGACGGACGCGGACCAGGCGGGCCCGCACGCCACGCTGCACTACTCCGTGCTGCCGGGCCCGCACAGCTCGCTGGTGTGGTTCCCGCACGAGCTGGAGCCGGCGCTGGTGCTGCGGCGCGCGCTGGACTACGAGGCGGCGCGCAACTGGACCGTGCGGCTGCGCGCGCGCGACTCGGCCGACCCGCCGCTGCACAGCGACGCCGACCTGCTGGTCACCGTGCTGGACGCCGACGACCAGAACCCGCGCTTCACGCACGACCACTACCGCGCCACCGTGCCACGCGACGCCAAGGAGGTACGCTACTCTAGTCGTAGGATTTTAACTCATCGTCGCCGGTGTGAAAGTAAAATATGATTTGATTTAGGTTTTCTGAGGCCTAGGCGACGAACATACGTCTCGAGCGTGGCGTCGTCGTTTGTCATCGTCAACGGGAGCCCTCGTTCGATCCGTTCGTCATCATGTTACGGACCGTCGACTCGAAGATCGGCGCAACGTGCATAAAGTTTGAAACGTATATTTAGGGAACCGCTACACAATAGTGTACCTTATGATATTTTGAAAACGTTTAATAATTTTTAGGGCTGCGGCTCTTATAAAAATATTTATTTTTATTACTCGCTTAGATTTTCTAATATCGTAAAAACGGTGACCTACTTAGCTTTCGAGCCGTGGGAAAGAATCGATTCGAGTAAAAGATGCTCGATAATTAACTAGGATAAATAGCTAAGATATTTTATAATCTGATGTGATCTGTTCAAACCCGAAGCCACTCGGTGGAGTGGAAGCGATAACGGAGCTAATGTAAGGCCCCTCCTTACCCCCGCGCAGGGCGACGTGCTGGCGACGGCGCCGGGCCCGCTGGCGGCGGCGGACGGCGACCGCGGCATCGACGCGCCGCTGCGCTACGCGGCCGCGGGCGAGGCGGCGCGCCTGCTGCGCGTGCACGTGCACGCCCACAGCGCGCAGCTGCGGCTCACCGCCGGCCTGCTGGCCGAGCTGCGCCCCGCCCGCCCGCTCACCTTCGTCATCAAGGTCGATATCTTCCCTTCCCTCGGCGACAGTGATCGACCGAGCGCTCATAAAACGATTCATATGTGCCAAGCCTGCTCTCTCTCTCCGCATTCGCGCCGAATCTATCATAAACGCCGAGGCACCCTGTTTGGGTGTTGATCTTCTACATGATTATAGACATAATATTTTTATTTTTATGATATGATGACATACTCGTATCTCCGAATCCCTGAGACGAGAGCTCGCGCCGAGTGAAGATTTTATTCGAACAAAAGATTCACTTTAGCTTTTACCACCTCTGGGTAAATAAGTATCTAGCGGTAGTTCTGTCCTATGAGCTCCACTCCGTCTGATCGTATTGCGCTACAAACATTTGATTTTTCGACAGGATCTGCTTATTTACCTTTGGTGTTTACAAACAGGCGACGCAGGTAGACAACGCGGACCGCTACGCGCTGGCGACGCTGACGGTCAGCAGAGAGGGGGACCCGGAGACTGGGGTGGCTGGTACGGGTGCAGGCGCGGGTGAAGTTGCAGGTGTAGATGCAGGTGTGAGTGCAGATGCAGATGCAGGCGGAGTGCGGTTTACGCAGCGCGCGTTCAGCGGTGCAGTGCCCGAAAACGCGCCGGCCGGGACCCTGGTGGTGGCGCTCACCACACACACTTCCTCCAAACCTAACGAGGTTACCAGTTTATTTATATCTCCTACTTTTGTAGTTAAAAGTGCTACCTACATTTACAGTTATGTAAAACTGGGTTCTTTTTAGTTAATAAATAATAAAGTCGCTTTAAGGAGCATTTAAATCATTAAATTAACCAAGATTTCTATTAATATGAATTATTTAAGATTTTACGCCAACTAGGTAAACTTCCGAGAGAAGGATAGGAAGCACTCCCCTCGCCCTGTTAACGTAAACTTTACATCGAACAGTTTTGTCCCTACTTTCGATACCGAAAAATATTTTTTTCGTCCATATTTAGGATGTAGATATCAAAGCTGTAAATCTCAAATTTAAAGTCGATAACGTCAGTAGTCGTCGGAATAAATAATACGTAAGTACGTGTCGCAGAAGGGCTCGCTGCAGTTCTACGTGTCGGAGCGCAGCTTCCTGGACGCGTTCGCGATCGACGGCGCCGGCCGCGTGCTGCTGCGCCGCGCGCTCGACCACGAGGCCGCCGCCCACTACCGCTACCAGGTCATGGTCACCGACGGGCGAGCGGTCAGTATCTACCGGCACCTCACCCCCGATGTTCCACTTATACGCGCTTCCCGTTATGGTTAATAGCTCTGGTCCATGCAACGAATCAGCAGGAGCAATGGTGCTACGTTCCTAAGTTTCTAACGGTAGTGACATATGGTAGAAGTTTCATGTAAAGTAACGAGAACCGAAGTATTAAGGCGGTTTATGGAACCTTAATGGGCCCCAGTCGCCAAGTCCTAGCTGATTTCTGCTTCTATCTAGGGTCTCCTCTAAATTCCTCTTAATCTTCCTGCCACTGTTAAATGTTTCTTTTTTCGATATACTTCAAGTTTCTGTTGATCGTATTTATTAGTGATGAATGTGTCGGTCTCGGTCTAGAACGACACGGCGTCGATCAACATCACGGTGCTGAACGTGAACGAGTGGGAGCCGCGGTTCCGCTACCCGCAGTACGAGTTCCGCGTGGAGGAGGCGGACGCGGCCGGCGGGGGGGAGGGCGGGCTGGTGCGGGTGGGCCGGCTGGACGTGCACGACGGGGACAAGGCCGACACCGTCACGCTCACGCTGCGAGGAGCCGACGCGAGGTACGTGTGGACGTGTGGACGTGTGGACGTGTGGACGTGTGGACGTGTGGACGTGTCGACGTGTCGACGTGTCGACGTGTCGACGTGGGTACGGGACGCGTCAACACGGATTGAGTGTCAGAAGGATTTGGTTGTTATCCTAATCACTTATCACATTGCCACAGAGTGAAAATCTTTTTTTGATACGAATAGAAGTGTCGTTTCTGATAGCTTCAGCATTAGTATATCGTGTTACCGAGGTACTTACTTTACTGCCCTAACATATTAGAATGCTATATGTATGTGTACATGTGTGTGTTGTGTGCGGCAGCATGTTCTACATGAACGAGTCGGGCGACATGTTCCTGCGGCAGGAGGCGCTGGCGGGCAACGCGTCGGCGCTGCACGTGGTGGCCACCGCGCGGGACTCCGGGGACCCGCCGCGACAGGTACTGCCTACTGCCTACTGGCTACTGGCTTCCGTAGTGGAACAGGCCGAAAGGGCCCTTAATACCTTACAATTCATAAAGAATCCCTTGGACATTATTTACACTCGGCCATCTGATTTCAAATTAAGAGCTTTACTGTGGAAACTAAATTACAGTAACGGGGTGTTCTAAATACTTACTTATATAGACATTCCACCCAGAACAATCAGCTATGTTCCTGCTCATATATGTTTGTTCACGATGGGAATCGAAGGCTTGACAGCCAGGGTCTCCAACCACCGAGACAACTGATCCATCTAGTTAGCAGCAGTCATCGTTTTTTGGTCGATTTGAGGTTAAGTGATATGGGTGCAATGTTGCAGTCGTCGGTGCCGGTGACAGTCCACGTGGGGGGGCGGGGGCGGGGCGGGGGCCGGGGCCGGGACGGGGGCCCGCGCGGGGCCGTGGCGGTGGTGGCGGTGTTCGCGGCCGCGCTCGCTGCGCTGCTCACGCTCGTGTGTGCTCTGCTACTCTACATATATCGCTAGTAAGTATCTGTACTACGTTACAGAATTACATCACCTCTAGGCTACTAGTAGTCAAAGCGACGAAGGGTGAAAGTTCCGTACTTATATGATGGTACCTTGCGACGCTCGCGCTTCGCCGAGTGCCGGCGGTGGGAGTATGATCCTACATTTCATATAGGACTCTACCGGTTACGATACTACTGTAAAAATACATGCTGTTCAACTTTCAGTAAGCGGCGATCGAAACGGTCGGCGGCCGCGGCCAACGGCAAGTCGAGCGGGTTCGTGTCGCACGAGAAGCCGCGCTCCCCGCCCGCCTCGCTGCCGGCCCCGGCCGCGGGGGCCGCGGGGGCCACGGGAGGGGGGGCCGGGGCCGGGGCCGGGGCCGGGGCGGGGGCGGGCGGCTCGGGCTCGCTGCTGAGCGTGAGCGCGGGCGCCAGCACCATCCTCGCCAACTCGTCCAGCAGCCTGGACCTGGCGCCCGACACGCTCGCCGGCCCCGTCGCCTCCGTCGGTGAGTGCAGGCTCGATACCGATCAATATCACAGCACGAGGGTGGACTCGGTCGCGCGGCGGTCGAGGACGGACGTAAACAATTATTTTACGCGGGCCCCTCTGATCGAGGCGCCTCATTTTTAAGGCTACCTCGCTCGAGTCGACGGGATCGAAAATATTCCTCATTCTCTCAAGCGAGGAATCGAGGCTGCTCATTCGAACGCTCGTAATGGTGATGTTTAAAAAGCAGGTGTCCTGGGGCGGCAGTCGCAGCGCTTCCCGCGCAGCAAGGTGGCCCCGCTGGCGCCGGGTGACCACCTGGCGGGCGGCGTGGCGTGGCCCAGCGCCACCATCCCGGCGCGCGTCAAGAAGCTGAGCTGGGACGACGCCGCGCCCCCGCCCGAGCCCGAGCGCGGCCAGGTACGCGCCCTCGATCCCTCCCGACGTTCGCGTACACAGGAGGCTCCAGCTCATTGTTACACTCAAAATCACAATCTTCACCTCGGCATGTGACGGCGCGTCGTTACCGCCGATCGAGCTATAGTCGACTTTGCCACTTTAGTAAATAAATAAGTAGGATTAAATTTTCTGGGACGTTCCTCGCCCGCGGCCGTCCGCGGTCCCGAACTGAGCGGAGCTCGTCCTACGGTGGCCGGATGCCTACTGTCCTCCTACATTGTGCAACTATTTTTTTAATACGTAGGGGAGACGTAGGTGCTGGGGATCACTAAGGCAGTAATTGAAATAAAACAGAAGCTATTGACCAAATATTTATTGATAAACTTTAGTTATTTAACTTTCGCTTGAGATCGATTTTTATCACTTTAGCCTAAATGTTTTGGAATAGTAAAGATTAAAAAATATAAAGAAAATAGTAAGCGACCGAGACAGGGCATAGAGGCCGCGACGAAACATCCTTGAGGTAGTGTCATTTTCCGTACAGAATCGTGCCCTGGCACTATTAAATGAAATTTTATATTAGCAGTTTGTTTGTCAAGTTATTAGAGAGACAGGCCAGTTGGCTTGGTGGATTGCGACTCTGACTGCCGACCCGAAGGTCGTGGGTTCGATTCCCGCCCAGCATTTGTGTGCATAAACATGTCTGTTTGTTCTGTGTCTGAGTGTAAATATCTATATAAGAATGTATTTAGAAAATTACATGACCGACCAAACGATCACTTTTGCTTTTAAATTAGTACTTTTTAAACTAAAAGGTGTGTGTGCGATTCACACACGATAGAAGTGAAACTTCAGTAAATGGACACAAGAATGAGATGAATATATATAACAAGGGTAGGATAATTACAAAGTTTATTTGTTTAAAAAAACGACAGGTAAGAGACACAAATACAAAAATGTGTAGGATGAAGCCGGCAAAGAATGAGACAGAAATATACATATTGTATTTGTGTCTCTTACCTGTCGTTTTTTCCGTTGCATCCGGTTTGAAATCACAACGATTCTAAAGAAGTTTCACTTCAAAAATAGCTTTGATCACCATTGTCAGCATCGGTTGGCAATGGTGATCAGCATGTGGTCAATGGTGATCGACACTAGTCGCCCACATTATTGGTAGCAGAGTCCCGCCCCCAGTCGGCATGAGCCCGAAGCGCACAAGAGATACCATATTTCGCTGTCTCGTCCAAATTCTCCACATACGAGACATATGTAACCTGCGTCTTCTGCATCGTCGGCTTCAGTGTTCACATCTCACATCGAAGTATAATACGGTTCTCGCAGAATTTACTTCTTAACCTTCTTAACATTGTACATACTTCTGTTGTTAGCTTTTTTTACCGCTTCTTTTCCCTTACTTTACTCAGCCTTCCTTTTGTCTTCTTTCTCAACCAGAACTCAACTGTTGCATCCTGTTTTTATTTTCCTCGTATTTTCATAGAATCAGGCGGTTTCTTAGGCATCTGGGTGAAGTTTTGGATACTTGGCCGGTTTCATGTTGATGGCATCGCATGTTCGAATTGAGACGATGATGCAGTCGCTGGATTAGAAATTGTGTGATACACTGTAGATGTAATTGGAATAGGGTTATCTTGTTCTAGCTCCACAGTAGCTGTTAGTACGGAAGTGGAGTCAACGGCTGAAATAGAGTCGACAAGATCTTATACTACAACGGGCTCTGATTGAAGGACTTCGGCTCATTTAATTTAATTCCTATTTCATTTAATTTCTGATAGATGGCTCTAGATCTACAACCAAAAAAAATACACTGTTTTATATAGGTTAGGCAATATGGGCGATGGCCATGTAAGCAACGATAGTCACTGTGACTCCAATTGCCTGCATGGGCGAAAATGAGAAAAAAGTAATCCTGATTAGAAAGCTGCTATCAATCCAAGTTTTAATTATCAATATTATAAGTACAGAAATAAAGATTTAGTAATTTAAGACTTACCATCGATTTTATCAACTCGTAAAATTTTATCAAAATGGTGAAATCTTCATATGGTCATTGTTCGTCAGAGCGTCGCGTGAACTAAGTGTGCGACCGACGTTGCTCGGGAATGACGTTAAGCTAGCGGATAGTTATGTTGGTATCAGTTTGTTAGGTTCGGTTTTTGTTATTTTGAGGTGATCACCATTGCCAACTGACTCTGATTGCCCCTACATATATTATATAGATAGTTACTCCCAAACACGGAACAGACAGACATATTCATGCGCACAAATGCTTGTCCTGGGTGGGAATCGAATCCGGGACCTTCGGCTTGGTAATCGGAGTCGCCTACCACCGAGCCACCTAGCCTGTCAATTTTGGGAGTTTAAGCACGAGGGCCTCCTTAAGTTACTCTCGTAGGGCTTTTGCACGTTCGCGGATGTTCTCGATATAAGTGACGACAAGTATATTTGTAGGGCAGCGCGGGGAGCGGGGCGGGCGCGGTGCTCGAGGCGACCAACCTCGCGCTCGCCGGCCGCGACCACCACGACGACCACGACCGAGACCGCGACCACATGAACCTCACCGTCTACTTCTGACCGACGCCGACGCCGACGCCGACGCCGACACACCGCCACGAGCCAGCGGCTCTGAACCCGGTGATCGTCCCCGTATTATACGAGCGAGTGAGCCATCCCCGAGTAAAAAGTCTCCAGGTCCCGACACCTCACTTACTCTAGGGCCCGAAGAAAATATTCCATCATCTAGTAAACCTTATATGTCCAATAAAGGTTACGCCTTACCGTCTAAGTCCCTACAGATGCATTTACGAGAAGCGGAGCCCGTCCCGACGAAGACTCATTCGTTAGACTGCACCCCTCATAACAACGAAGATTATCTCTATCCATCTTTGCCGAGCAACGACCGATCACTGCACTCGACGCTCGAAAGTCCGTCCACTGGTTACCCCGTCAAGACGAGTGATTTAGTGAAGGAGTCGCGTCAGTTGAGGCCTATTGCCCCGGTCCTGTACGAAGGGCCGAGTGCCCCGGGGGCGCGGCCGGGCCCCACGGTGCCCGCGTGGTGGCGCGGCCCGCCGCCCGCCTACGCGACGATAGACCCGCGGAAACTTCGCACGAGGTATGTCCCGCCGCTCGTGTTCCACAGAGCCATCGTTCCCAACCACAGGTATCGACCGCTATGAAGGCGTTCTTGTGACGTCATATGTACTGTCTTGTTGTGTGTCCTGTATGACGAAGAGACCAGTGAGCTGGGGAGCGTCAAAAATCATCCCGACCATGGTGAATGAAAGTGAAAATTTGTTTTAATAAGTTAAGACGATCTATGAAAACCAATAAGGAGGGTATCATACCATACAGAAATGTAAAAAATATTGAATGTTCCAATTAATTAGTAAACGATGTGTGATATAAAAAGTTAATTATCGACAAGTGCTTCGCTAGAAAAAAAAAATAATGCTTAAAACTTGTGGGTAAAATTATATACGTCGTTACTAAATGAAAAGAAATTAGTATGATCGTCTTCCCTAACATAATAACATGTAGTAAGTTATTTGATACGAATATCGACAAAATATAGGGGTTTATACGTTGATTGTTATATAACGATATAATACTTGTAGGTGTCTATCTAGTTGTAACATACAATGAAATAAAATGTATATTGGCATGTAAGATAATGACCACATTATAGAAGTACATAGAATATATGCAGTATAATTTAAAGTTAGTATGGTATCACGAAGTTATTCGATAACTATTTATATGAAGAAGTATTAATTATAGGCTGTGGTAGGGTTTCCTTCAGTTCACCATTTACCAAAAACAGTTTATTTGTTTAAGTATTATAATACTGAGATGTAATTAATAAAAAAGTAGAGTGAGTAACAAGATATTTAAGGCAATGATAACCATATCATTGCCCGCATCAGATATTCAAATACCGTGACGAGTCGTGGGTTCGAATCCTACAGTTACCGAAATATGAAACCATAGCACGGTAGGGTACTTGTAGTACCCGATTGGCTGGCTACCACTCTCGTGTTGAAAGTTTGTCGCCAAGCACCTGTTGGTGTGTTCCAGTGTTCTTTGTATGTTTACCACCTTCGGCCACATCACTTACCATGGTGAGGTTGTGGTCAAACACAAGCCTATACATAAACGTACATACAAAATATCACTTTCTAGTTTTAAATATACATAAGTAGTTTTTGTACATAAGAATGTTATTGTATTGTATAACGAGTATCGCAGGTGACGCGAGTCGAAGACCATGTGAAATGTGGTTAGTGAATAAAATGATGTTACGAATTGTTATTATAATGTTTTGTTTAAAATGTCGTGTTGTTATTTGACTTTTACCTACTCATTGAGTCTTACCAAGACCTTTCAGATCATATGGATGCAGTAAAAGTAGTAGTAAAGCTCTTAGTGCAGAGCTCCTCTGGGAAACTACCACCACTATTACCACCCGTTTTTGTAGTGAAGCAGAAAGGTAAGGGGCCGGTGAAATAACACACTATAAAACTTCACTTTCATTCATTCAGCTCAGGGTCAACAACGCATCGACGATGTTTCGGTATAGCAAATTTACATAAGTGACCACTATACCATCTGGCCGAGTGGCGTCTTGTAAGTGATGATGTGCCCGAAGGTGGTAAGCACCCAAAAACTAGTGGAGAACAGGTCCTCAATTTCAAGATAGAACTCTAAAGTATCTTTTCACCTTGCTGTGGGTCCCTCACGATGTATTTCTCAACGAAACTTCAAGCTCATTGTAGGATTCAAACCCACGACTACCAACGTCATTACTAGCTGTGCCATCATCCCCTTCAGCATATGAAAATCTATTTATTGTGCATTCTGATGATCGTAACTTTAATACTAGAGTAGGTCCCGATGTTGGCGGAGTGGTGGCGCCCGCGCCGGCCACCCACTCGACCTTGTAACGAAAGTTGTTCTATTACACAACGCGTTGCAGTGATGCGAGTTAAGTGATGCGTGTATAGTACACCGGGGTGCAAGCGCGCCAGTTGTCCACAAGCAGACACCGCGCTCGGTCGTCCGGTTCGAAACGGTTCATTAGAAAGGGCCGAACACTCACTCGCGGTAGAAGGTGATTTGTGCGAAATTTTTCGAGTGTGAACGCACTCTGTACCAGATAACTGATTGATAACTAGCGCCAATAGGGTAAGTCATTTCACTTTCCATTTTATAGCGTTTTGTCTCGAGATATGTATTTTTTTTTTGCTGCGTTAACTTACTTTTGGGCAAGCCTTGTGTGTTTTTCTTTTCGGTGTCATTAGGTAGAATTTATATAAATACCCTCCAACTCAATTTTCTTTTTCAATATATTTAATAAAATTGTAAACGAACGTGCCGATAGAAATTGTAACATTATTATGGATTTAATATGTTTGACATTTTCTTGAATGAGTCTTTTACCACCGTATAAGTGGGTAAAGTAAAACCCAATATCGATTATGAATTGTGCGGCTGCTAGGATCGTATTAAATAAACATGCCTTCTCAAAGACTAACAAAAGTTTACGAGTCATCGCGAAAAATACAAACTTAAAAAGAAAAAGTACAAATTCACTAAATTATAATTTCATAACAACTTTCATATTTGGGAAATTCCCAAGTCGAACGGATATCGCGAAATGATCGCAATCCTTGTTTGCCCGACACGACACGCGGCGACTCGCTGCGGGGCGACGCGGATGCGGCGACCGCTTTCACCGGTGCGCTTGCGCAACGACCGGCGTGCGGTGACTCGGCGACTCGGTGACGGTCACACCACACGTAATACCACCTAATGATCACTCGGTTACTTATGATGCATCGCTGTATTTGAAAACAAATCGTTACAACTAGGTCAAGTTACTTGCGACTAAAGTTAACTTAATTTAACATGACTTATGTTATGACACACGACATTGATAAGAAGTACCACCTACATGGTTGTGCAAAATTATCAAAACTTAAAAAATACTTACTTTGCCTAACTCCAGTGCTTACTTATACGACTCCTGGCCTAAACTTTATATTCTGAAAAGATTCTGACACACCTTGCCTGCCCTATACTTTTCAGTTAAATGCACATTCTTAGACCCTTTAGCCATAGATTAGTCAGTGTCCGAAATAAAATAAAAATTAATTTCGATGTATAGGATGTGTTCTATAACACTGTTGGTTATGGCGTCGGTGGTGGTGACGGCGCTGGCGAGTGGGAACAGCACCAGCAGCGACAGTGGCAGCGCGGGTGAGGCCTCGTGCGGCCTCGAGCCGGGGCCCTGGGCTGCCGCGCTCGAGCTGTGGGCCACCAGCGACCACGGTGACCACACCAGGCAAGGTGAGATCCACGTATAAAGGCGATGTTCTTTCTTTTATTGTATTCCACGTAAAAAGAAGTGTAAGGCTGTGGTTAACCATTACACTCTTTCTGCAGTAAGTAATTATGTCGCTGAGTGGCAAACTGGGTCTCATAGTACAGCTGTCGGACAATTGATCTGCTTTGTTGTCGGATTTTCAAATGGAGCCTGGCGGATACTGCAAAGTACTCTTCCACTCTGATATAGTTTCCTCTCGCTGTTATCCTTAACCGAAAGTCTAAGCTCAAGAATTGGAGCCCTCGAACCTCGCCACTCAATTCAACGTCGCTACTATTCACAGGAAACGATAAGATTATCTTTGTATTTTTCTGATGGTTCTTCCGAACTATTTATTGGTTTTGAGAAATTTTCATTCTTAAAGAGCTTTTTCAAGCATCTGTTGTAATTGTGCGCTACTTTTATTTATTTTTAGGTCGGATAATGGCGCTACCGCCGTCACAAGGCTATTACGTATCGGACCGTATGGACCTGATACCGCCACCGCCGCCCCCGCATCATCCCACGCACCCGCCAACACATCACAAGCAGCAGGGACCTTCGCACCACCAGCCGGGCCCTCAGCATCACAACTCTGGGCCCCTGCATCACAACTCTGGGCCCCAGCATCACAACCCTGGGCCCCAGCATCATACACAGTCAGGCCCCCTCCAGCGTCCCCCCGGCCGCCCCTACGAGGAGTGGCAGGTGACGCCCCCGCCGCCGCCCTCCACTAGCAAGATCGTCAATCGGCCTCCCAACCCTTACAACGACCAGTTCAGGCCCAGTTATGTGAGTCAAGTTAACATTTGACTGACTAACACTACTATTTGTAGACATATTATTAATAATTTATGAAATGTGGTCCATGAGTGTATCGCTAAAGTTCGGATTTCCATAAAGAAATCTCGTCCGTCGTCTCCATATCGTATCGTAATACGTTAACAAATCTCACACTCGACGGATAATATTATCACTGTCTTAACTGTTCGAAAACCTTGCAAAATAAATAATTTATAGCCGGTCTGAATATAATTGAGGTTTCTTTTTAAATGGTGAAACCTGAGATCGCGGTCGAACGTCAACCCAAGTCATAATCGATCGTGTCTTCCAGCCGGTGGCAGTGGGTGGCGCGGGGCAGACGATCCCCGTGGACCGCGTGGACGAGCCGCCTTCCCCCGCCCCACACAGGCAGGTCTCGGAGACGGACCTGTTCCTGCTCGGCGCCATCGAGAAGCTCGTGTTCCGCGCCGACGTCATGGAGAAGCGGCTGCGCAAGATGGAGGAGGCCGTGCACTACCTAGTCGCCGGCACCCACACTAAGCCCGGTATGTGTCGGTCAAGTTACTTTCGCCGGTAACGATCTCGTGCAAAGAAATTAAAAGTTTAATGGGAGAATTAGCCCCTATAGTCATTTAATAATATGAAAAACTGTTAAATAGTCATGCATAAAAGTGGGAACTCGGTCAAGGCCACATATTTCGCGACCTCCGAGACCGTTCTGAGTCCGAAATTGTGTATTCTTTTACTTAAATATTGTACGCCAACATCATAAAACCCTCACCTACACTTCCAGAGGGCTGCGTGAGTAACTTCACGCGGGTGGGCGCGTCGTGCTACCACTTCTCGACGGAGCCACTGAACTGGAAGGGCGCCAGCGTCGCGTGCCGCCGCCTCGCCGCCGCGCTGCTCGAGCTCGACGCCGACCAGGAGAAGAGGGTCTTCCAGTCCGCCTTGCTCGCCGACAACCGCCTTAAAGGTATGCTTTGAACTGTGATACTGTGGTGATACTTTAAGGTAAAGACTGAAAACATCTCATTGCGGTATCTCTCGCCTAATTCATTACCTTCCTTCCCAGCTATACTCTATTATGACTGGTCATTTTCAGGTTATGCGTGGCATATACATACTGCAAAGAATCGGATACGAATTTCGAGTTCTTTCGGTAGTCATATAATACAAATACTAAAATATTTCTCAAAATGTGGGTTCAGAAACGCCACGTATCTAGATGTAAGTGTGTCCTAATCTTATAGTTTGGTGAATTTAGGTGTGGACTGGTGGACGGGCGGGCTGAACCCGGGCCTGCTGTGGATCTGGTCGCACTCGGCGCGGCCGGTGGGCGGCAACGCCACGGACGCGGCCGGCGTGGGGGGCGCGGGCCGCTGCCTGGCGCTGCTGCACGACCCCGCGGCCGCCGCCTACGTGTACCGCGGCCAGGACTGCGGCCTCAAGCACCGCTACGTGTGCGAGGCCCACGAGGACAAGACCAAACTCAGCAACGAGCTCGAGCGAGTCGCCCGGCTGATGACCGAGGGGACCACTAAACCGTGAACGAGCCCTGATCGCATATTTTTAAGTAATAATATTTGTACATAAAAAATTGTTGTAAGTGGGAGTGGACGATGTTCGGCACTTTCCGGTCTCTGTACAGTTATTGATAGTGATATAATTTATTGAACAACCTTGATGAGTAAGTATTTATTATGTATATTTTAAGGAAATAAATGTGACTGCGCCCTATGATTTTATTTTAATTTCCTAAATCCTACCCCAGATTACTGTAAGTAACCATAATTGCATCGTTTTTATTGATTTGCTCCAAATTTACAGAACGAGGAACTGCTCACTAACCGACAGACCTTCGTGTCTCACGGATTAGGGCTTTTGTACTTTGTAGTAACGGCAGGTTGTAGGACGATGAGGAAAAATTGGATTGAGAAAAAAATGCATGACCTGTGTAATAGTTTGTGTAAACTGTAGATAGACAGCCTCAACAGTGTATTTATTATAAGAGCGTGTACCAGAAGTTCATAAAGACAAGGAACTGCTCACCAACCGACTTAGGCATTCGTTACACTAATAGTATCAAAACTATATATATAACTAAGTCTGTATCTTAGAGTAACGACAGGTTGTAAGATGATGAGAAACAATTTTATTAATGAAAAGGTCGACAGACAGTTTATTTATTCTGTGCTATTGTAGTGACATTGATAGTAGATAGTACCAGGAGTTCATAAAGTACGAACATTATTAGTAACCTCTTACTTCTACACTCCATATTTTGCATGCCTGTGTGCCCGTCGACATTTTGTGGCAATGTGTAAATTCATCGATTGATTATATACTAGGACTGAGTACCAGGAGTACAAAAATATAAAGCGGTGGATCTATATAATCAGTGAGTCTGACCATGTCTAATTCCATTCATTCATGCACAATTTTTTAAATGTTTTGTAAATGAGCCTTTTAGCTTTCGATCTCCAATTGTACGATCATGCAAATTAACCGAATGGAAGATGGGTAATTTTTTTATAACATAATTAAACGACAAATGGGCTTTCTTATATTGCACAAATTATAGAAAGCAATAAAATTATTGCTACAATGCCCTACATAGTTTTTAAGTATAACATTGCATACCAGTAGTACCAGGACTTCATAAGAGTGAATAGGTTTTTCACGAAAAAATATGTATACTACAGTAAGGTGCGCCAAACGTAGGTATGGTATACTCGTATACCAGTCCGAAACATCGTACACTGCGTGCTTCAAACGCAAATAGGCGCCCCAATGAAGTCTCTCTGTGCTACGCGACGCACTATGGAGTCGTCATCGTTTGTTGTTTCGAAGTGCGGTGCGACGCCTCCACGCGTCCAGTATACTAGGAGAACCAAGAGTGCATAAGAACGTTGTGGTTGTTCATCATAGGTAGTAAAACCCGATAAAACGCCCTCCGTCCAACCATCCACATACATTCATTAAATATTTAAAGTAAGTAGTATTTAAAGTACCTACCAGAAGTTGGAGGGTTGTTCTTAGATTTTTTTTTTTTTATTTTTTTATTTTTTTTTTATTTATTTATTAACCATGAAACTTACGTCTATCTTTACAGGCAAGCCTAATGCGACAGAGTAGTTGATCTTATTATCTATCTTATTTCTAATCTATACTATTCCCAATATTACATTGTTTTCCTCTACAATCAAATACAACAAATTTAGGTACTGCAGAGGTAATAATAAGCAGCCTTTGTGAGTTCGTTCAGTGAACATGAGAACACATCAATTTGGTCAGACAGTGTGTGCTCGCAGACGCAGCGCCCGCACGAGCGGTGCGCGCTGCAGCAGGTTAGTGCGCCCATGAGGCACCGCCAGCAGTGGCGGCCGTCGGCGACGCCCCACGTACTCATCCGGAACGCATAACTGAACCGCCTCTAAGATATCCGGATTGTGAATTTTACCGCGCATTAGTCTGAATATGTAGGTGGCAAGGGCTACCTCCCTTCTTACTTCGAGTCTGTAATATCCCACCATTCCCAAAACAAATAAAGTAGGATATAGCAGTGGGTACCCTGGAAACACGCCATACTGCTTCATATATAAAAACCTAAGAAATTTGTTTTGTATGCGTTCTAACATTAATTTGTATTTTTCTTCGTGTGGAGACCAAATGACCGCATTGCACTCCAAGTGGCTCTTTACGAGTGCTTCGTACAGTGCTTTCAAAGCCCTAATGTTTGTAAAATTGTTAGCCTGGCGCAAAACCATCCCCAAATTCCGGTATGCTTTTTTGCATATGTCTGTGATGTGCTGCCGAAATTGTAGGTCGCGCTCGAAACGCACGCCCAGGTCTCTTATCTCCGTGACCCGCTTTAACGGCAACCCATCCATGACATATTGATACTGGCTCGGGGCTTGTGCTCGGCTAAACGATAGTACGGAGCACTTGGCCACATTGAAGTACAGCTTATTGTCTTGGCTCCACGCTAAGATCCTATCGATATCGTGTTGTAGTATGCTATGATCTGCGCTGTGCTTTATTTCCAAAACTAGTTTTAGGTCATCTGCAAATAATAAAGGTATTGACTTACCTACTACCTTCGGGAGGTCGTTGATCGTCAGAATGAACAGCAAGGGCCCTAAATTGCTACCCTGACTCACACCAGACCTTGTAGGGTAGGGATCTGACAGGTGTCTGTCCCAATCGACATACTGACATCTGTCACGTAGATAAGAGGCAAAGAATGAGAGCGTGTGCGGGGTGCACCCCACACCAGCCAGCTTGGACAAAAGTATGTCATTGTCTACGGTGTCAAACGCCTTTCGGAAATCAAAGTACGCGACATCAACCTGTAGCCCTGCGTCCACTGCCGGCACTAGATTCTTCATCAGAACCAGTAGGTTACCTGTTGTCCCCCGCCCAGGGCGGAATCCATGCTGCGCATCAGACAACTGAGCACTAATCTGCGGATAGAGACAACCATGAATGGCCGCCTCGAACACCTTGGCCGGAGTACACAGAACCGCCACGGGTCTATAATCAGTCGGCGCAGGCCCTTCCCCTTTCTTCGGCACCGGTACTACTCGGGTGAGCTTCCATCGATCGGGATACGTTGCAGTGTTAATACATACGTTAAATAAATGTTGTAAAGGCTCCACCAGTACTGCTCCACAATCCCTAAAAATGTATGGTGGGATGCCGTCCGGCCCCACCGAACGTTTGGGCGGCAGGCTCGCGAGCGCGCGGCGCACGTCGCGCAGCGCGAGCGGCGTCAGCGCCACGCGCGCGCCCGGCTCGTCCGCCGCGCCCTCGCTGGCCGCCGCCACGCTCAATGTCGCCGGCTTCGGCGCTCTCGCGCTCGGATAATACCCTGCCGTCTTTGACGAGTTTGCGGCTGGACGAGTTGACTCTCTTAGCTCTAATAAAATTCCAGAACGCTCGCGGTTCACTCGCTAGGTGGTATTGAACGCGATCCCGGTACTCGTCGTGAGCTCGCGAAGTCTCGGCCTTAACTCTCGCCCTACACTGTGAGAATGCCGCGTAGTCCTCGTTGGACCTGCTAAATTTATATATTTTATGCAACACGTATTTACGCTTTATGTCTCTAATAATTTCGCTGGTATACCACACTGGGTATATATACCTACAATTTTTAAACTTAGCTTTTTTTGTCGGCACGTACATATTAAAAACTTGATATATTCTACCATAAAATGCATTTAATATAGCGTTTGGGTCATTTAAGTTATATAGATCACTCCAGTCTATTTCCCCTAAAGATTGGTATACATTATGGAAGTCCGCTTTATTGAAGTTCCATTGCGCTCGGTTTATCGCGTCATGCAATAGCGGTGATACCGTCTCAGTAGTATCAGTTGGCGTCGCCGCTGCGGACGCGGGTCGCACGAGTTCCAGGCGAACATGCAGCGGTGGGTGGTACCCGTCCACGGGCTGCAGTCCCTCGTCCGCAGCGCTCACCTCGGCGCCGACGCCGCGCGCACACAACACGAGATCCAACTGCCTACCACTACAATTCGGCACATCATTGCACTGAACGTACTCACAGAATGACTTAAAATAATCAAAATAATTTACAATATTACGGTTGCTAGAATACAAATTAAAATCCCCTATTACTACTACCTTATTACTATGCTTAACACATATTTTTTCTAATATATTGAACAGTACCATGTACTCATTCTCATCACACTGTGGAGGAATATACACTATACAACATGTAAATAAAAAGTTATTTAGTTTATACACATTACCACAAACCAATTCGAATTTGTAACAGTTAATATCGATGCCACCTGGAAGCGCCACTCGTCGCAGTTCGAACCGCGGTGCGGCCACTAAAAGCACGCCTCCATGCTTGCGCCCATCCGCGCGATCGCACCGCAACACATGATAACCCGGAACTACGAACTCCGCGTTTTGTATGCTTTCATTAAGGCCTGTTTCGGTGATGGCAAATAAATCTGATCCAGAAGATTCCAGTAGCGACAGAAATTTCGTGGTTTTTGTCCGAAGACCTCTTATATTTTGGTATAGTATACTAATGTATCTACTGGGTTTGCTGTAAATTGGAGTTGCTTGAGCTGCGAAACCAAATCCACTCACTATATTCTATATTTACTGGCCATATATCCGCATCACAAAGTCTCTCAAACTTATCTGCTGTAACGCCAATCCTGAATGAGGCATAGACTCGTTCCGTTTTAGGCTTCAATTTCGCAATAAATATTTCGGTATCCTTACCTAATATTTTCTGAAGATACTCCTTTAAATTATCCTCCGTCGTGCATTTATTTATTTATCTAACCTCCAAATATGAAGATACTTTTTTCTTTCCACTGCCTTTAAAGTCACCACCGACGTGCTACCGCCTTTCTTTATTGGATTCCGTCTTTTAACTTCCATCCAAATATTATCACCGCTATCGTTTTCCGCCGTTTTCCTGGCCATCGCCGCGTAGGTATCCTTTGCTTGAGGCTGCGGGGGGTCGAGCGCCTGCACCGCGGGTGCGGGGGACACTGACGGGACGCTGTTGTCATTATTGCTGTCCAGCGGTAACCCATGATTATTGGTAGACACTGTCATAGGTTCAGGGCTCATCTTGGTTTGTTTCGGGTTATCTTTTACTACTCGCCGTTCAGTTAACAACGTAATTTGTTTTTCATACAAATTACGTTTAATATTGGATTCTTTCAATTCTTGTCTTAGTTTAGTGTTTTCTAACGCCAAAATGGTAACTGTAGATTTAAATTCTTCCATTATTTTCTCTTCAAAAACACAGATTCTAGCCGTTAAAACATTATTCATCTTTTCCAATATTCTTTGCACTACATTATCCAAATCCTGTGACCCCGCCTTATCCTGATGGAGAATTTCATCATAAGACTGATTCAGTAGCTCCTTCGCTAACACACCTGAGCCAACACCACGCACAGGAGTTTCGTCCGTCACTCGGATTCTCCTGGTGACGTTTATGCAGGAATTACATTTGAACGTCTGCTTTATATGGCCTTCCTTGAAAGCAGCAGGTGTAATATCTACACACTTGTAATGATACCCCATTTTGCATCCATTACATTTAATAATCTCCCCAACATCCGTTTTTTTCGAACAAATTACACAATTCATTTTGAATTCTAAGAATCCTAATAATGCGCGACTAAGACAGAACTATACAGTCCGCACGGGAGTGCGAGAGCGCGGTGCACCGCTCAACGTTTCGCGCCACCCGCGATTATTGCTAGTCCACTCACAAACAAATGCTTATAAGAAAGTTATTAATCCACGTATTAATCACTGTACTCCATATTCTATCAATGAAATAACGTCCAAAGTTCAATTTACACACATTTTTATCACAATTAAGTCCGAATTTACTACTTTATAAATAAATGGTCCGAGAGCAGATCTAAGGAGCAGGAGTGTGTTAGTTGAATAAACAGAAGTATACCAGAAGATATTTAATATAGTAATATGCATGAGAGATCCATTGCCATTGAATGGAAGGTCGCTGTTGTCCTTGTTACGTTGCCTGCGCTCGTGTACATATTCTGCAGATAAGCCAAATTTACTTCATTGCTTTCGAAATAAGGATCATCTATTGATCCAAGTTGCAATAAATTTAAAAACTGCAACAACAATGGCTAATTGTATGATAATGCATATTAACCTTTATGTAAAGCAATAGGGTCTGTTTTTCTACTCTTTTCTATTCTTTGCCCGCTCGCCTCAATGGTCGAACGGTGTATTGCTCGGGTTAGACACTTGAGGTTCTGGGTTCGATTCTCGGGTCAATATACAGTTGTTTCTTCATCAGAAATGATATCCTGTAGCCCGGTGTTGGTAACGTACCGGAGAGACGGCGTCAAGCTCACCACGACACGTTCAGACATAAAATATCTTCTGTGAAGTGCGGGTAATTATAATGAGACCACCTCTTTGAAAAAATAGGCCTGATAATAATAAATTTTAAGAGTACCAGCCCCCTCCTGATATAAATAAAAATGCCAAAAAATATTTTACATTATGTTTACTTAACATTCTAGAATATTTACAAATCTTTATGAATCACAACAAAAATAAATTATTTGTTAACACTTCTTGGAGACGCGGCTCGCATGTCATAAGGCGTAGTGTAGTTTCATAATAAATTATTATTCCACACTTCAGTCGTTTTATGGAATCGACATTGACAATGCCCTCACAAGAGGCACACGTGTGACACACGAAGCGAGTTATATGTTCTGCCCTTACACACGACCAAAATTGCTTCTTGCGCCAGGCCGAAGGGGTACCACACTGTGGCCGTTAGAAAATATTCACAATCCCTGTAGCTGGTGAGTAGCCGACGTCGACAGAAAAATAGAATGAACAAAAAAAGTGTTATTTATAGGTCAATCGGCTGCAGTGTGGTGACCCTCAGGAAGAAATATGAACTGCGGACTAGGCAGTTATCTACAAATTTACAGGAAGATTGCGATCAAACAACTGTCTGGCGGGCCTGGAGTGCCACTGCACTTGACCACAATGACACTTCATTGGCGACTTAGCACCGCGGCCGAGACATGTATCGAATCGATCGCGCGGCTAAGTTTGCCGAGTGTGCAGAGACCCTTATTGCCAGTAAACTGTGTAACATAAGTTACTCATCAATTTCGCACAAAAAATAATAAATAAAAACATCTTGTTTTAAATTAATAGTATTGTTATCAAATTAGTATTCAACATTCCAATTGATTCCATTGAATCCAATATTTTTAACAGAAAAGGAAAAATAAGTATGTATATGGCAAGTGTTCTGTAATTTATATTAAAAGTCTTTACAAAAAACGTAAAATATCGAGTACAGGATTTCCTAGGAAAATACGATTGAAATTTAATTATGTTTAACGAATTTGTGCCACTTGTACTCTGGCATTTCCATATACATGAACTTCAATAGATACCCATGTCTTTTAGGAAGAAGTTATTTTGAGCATTACATAATATTTATGCTTCAAGTAATAAAAAAATAAATCAATTTAAATATAGCAATAATATCTAATGAGCGTCTTAGCAGACGGTTGCATTAGGACTACACAACAGGTGCAACATCGCAGAAGGATGGCGTTTATGTGCAGTTCTATGAATTGATCGTCTGCTGAGACACTCACGGTGACAAGATGTACTTACATAGTGAAGATATTTACATTTCTGTTTATTATGTTGACTAAGTGGACGCTACAGTGGTAGTTCACACACAGTGTTACATTATATTATAGAAGTTTACAAGCGTAATACATATAAAGGAGTGTTATACATATGTATTTACAATTCCGTGCCAGAAATATACAATGTTATGTTACAGTAAATGTTTCAAATAAATACTGTAGTAGTACATTTTCGGTAAGACAAATATTCCAACGTATGAAAAATGCAATATTATGTATACAATATAAATTAATAAATATCCTGGGATGCAATACTATGTATAAAAAATTATTAAGTTCACAAAATGTATTCATTCTGTCCAAGACACAATGCTGTGACTGCTATTTAAATTTGAATCATATAGGATAAGATATAAAGTAATAAATAAATTTCAACCAACGGTAACTTTACTAGCTTTGATATTTAGCTAGATATTTGCCCTAATTTATACAAATCATATTGAACACGAAAAACAAACTATCTGTTTTAAATGGTATGGGACAGGAACGTACAAGATAGAATAGAGCTTATAAGAGTAAATATCAAACCTGAAAGTGAACTTTGCTATATATAAATAATAAACAAAATAGTCTCGGTGCGGTGCGTCGAGGTCAGTTTTCGATTCAAAGACGAACGTACTATTTTAGTTACTAAGATATGTGTCACGCGTGACATTGTTAATATTGTAATTTTAATTTGACTTTTTATTAGCAAGAGAGTTTGTGTTTCTGATCAATGTTCGCTTGTGCACGATTCCTGTAGGTCTGAAGTGGCGGAACACGCGAGCAACGCGAACGAGCCTCAGTAACTCAAACGGTCGTTCACTAGGGGTTCACATTCACAAACAGTCGTCCGGAGCACTGCGGCTAGTTGAAGTGGAACTTGAACTGGAAGGGGCTCCCGTGCTGGAAGTGGTGGAAGGGGCTCTGCTGGAAGGGCCCCCCGCGCTGCGCCTCGGGGTCCAGCGGGTCCGAGCCCGCGTCGAACTGCGCGCGCTTCTCGGGGTCCGTCAGCACCTGCGGACACGACACCGGTTTCATGTGGAAACTTCTTTAGGACCGTTGTCATTTGAAACTAAAAGCGTCACTGTGTTAAAGAAAAACTATTTTTAAAATATTTGTCAGTCTGTTTGTTTCGGATTATCCGGCTGCACCGATTCTGACGAAACTCTCCCTGGGAGTTAACTTATGTTATAAGTGACTTGGGCTACTTTAAGTCTCGGGAAATGTAAGCGGGTGAAACCGCGGGAAACGGCTAGTATGTAATATAATTGCGCGGTATGTGTCGTACCTCCTTGGCGGCGGCGATGTCGATGAACTTCTTCTCTGCGATCTTCTTCTCGTCCCCGTGGTAGGAGTCGGGATGCCACTTCTGCGCGGCCTTGCGGTACGCCTTCGTGATCTCTTGCTTGTTCGCCGTCCTGCTCGCACACACATGGTATAAGGCGATGCATGGTAGCTAAGTTAGTAGTGAGTTTTAGGTTCAAATCCTACAATGAGCTTCACCTTTCGGGGAAGGAAAACATCGGATACGGTACTTTGTAGTACGCCTGGCTGGCTACAACCCGACAAGATAGTTGGTATGACATGCGCCGAGCAGAAAGGAATCGAGGCGTTATGAAATTAATGAAGAATCGATTTCCAACTTCAATTCCGAGAGAATTACACGATTATAGTGAGATTCGGTCGTCACAACCACATTAAATAAATAAATCAATATCCTGGAACATTCTTCACAATCGCCTATCTGATTCCAAATTCAGTAGAGTACTGCTTGTACTATGGCAACCAGATAACTGATATACGATAAACATCTAGCCCACGACCTGTACATGGCCATGGCCCGTCGAAACGTCAAAGACTCCCAGCAATCGAATCAAAACACGCACCTCTTAACTCCAAGTATCTTGTAGTAGTCCCGCTGCTCGGACTGCTTCTGCAGCTTCTGCGCGCGGCTGAGCCCGTCCTTGGCGCGCTGCAGGCCCTCGTCCAGCTCCAGCGCCTCTCGGAACTTCAGGATCGCTGCGTCGCAAAACAAACAAAATGACAATCTCGGCGCCCACTATCTTCGAATAGGCAGGCGTATTCTATCTGACGCGAGCGGCGCTACCGAGACTTCTTATGTATATCTCGGGAACAATACAGGTCTACATAATAGTGTATCAGTGAGAAGTATGTGTGGTGCCATACAGTCGTCCTATATTTCGAGCCCCAGCAGCGCGTCGGCCAGCTCGCACAGCGCCGAGCTGTACTGCTCCTCCTGCCACACCACACACACATACATACCTTCGTCGTACATTTCGAGCCCCAGCAGCGCGTCGGCCAGCTCGCACAGCGCCGAGCTGTACTGCTCCTCCTGC
Source organism: Habrosyne pyritoides (assembly GCA_907165245.1). Taxonomy (NCBI): domain Eukaryota; kingdom Metazoa; phylum Arthropoda; class Insecta; order Lepidoptera; family Drepanidae; genus Habrosyne; species Habrosyne pyritoides. Next base: position 15,604,359 of record OU015588.1, on the reverse strand, counting down.
CACACCACACACACATACATACCTTCGTCGTACATTTCGAGCCCCAGCAGCGCGTCGGCCAGCTCGCACAGCGCCGAGCTGTACTGCTCCTCCTGCCACACCACACACACATACATACCTTCGTCGTACATTTCGAGCCCCAGCAGCGCGTCGGCCAGCTCGCACAGCGCCGAGCTGTACTGCTCCTCCTGCCACACCACACACACATACATACCTTCGTCGTACATTTCGAGCCCCAGCAGCGCGTCGGCCAGCTCGCACAGCGCCGAGCTGTACTGCTCCTCCTGCCACACCACACACACATACATACCTTCGTCGTACATTTCGAGCCCCAGCAGCGCGTCGGCCAGCTCGCACAGCGCCGAGCTGTACTGCTCCTCCTGCCACACCACACACACATACATACCTTCGACGTACATTTCGAGCCCCAGCAGCGCGTCGGCCAGCTCGCACAGCGCCGAGCTGTACTGCTCCTCCTGCCACACCACACACACATACATACCTTCGTCGTACATTTCGAGCCCCAGCAGCGCGTCGGCCAGCTCGCACAGCGCCGAGCTGTACTGCTCCTCCTGCCACACCACACACACATACATACCTTCGTCGTACATTTCGAGCCCCAGCAGCGCGTCGGCCAGCTCGCACAGCGCCGAGCTGTACTGCTCCTCCTGCCACACCACACACACATACATACCTTCGTAGTACATTTCGAGCCCCAGCAGCGCGTCGGCCAGCTCGCACAGCGCCGAGCTGTACTGCTCCTCCTGCCACACCACACACACATACATACCTTCGTCGTACATTTCGAGCCCCAGCAGCGCGTCGGCCAGCTCGCACAGCGCCGAGCTGTACTGCTCCTCCTGCCACACCACACACACATACATACCTTCGTAGTACATTTCGAGCCCCAGCAGCGCGTCGGCCAGCTCGCACAGCGCCGAGCTGTACTGCTCCTCCTGCCACACCACACACACATACATACCTTCGTCGTACATTTCGAGCCCCAGCAGCGCGTCGGCCAGCTCGCACAGCGCCGAGCTGTACTGCTCCTCCTGCCACACCACACACACATACATACCTTCGTCGTACATTTCGAGCCCCAGCAGCGCGTCGGCCAGCTCGCACAGCGCCGAGCTGTACTGCTCCTCCTGCCACACCACACACACATACATACCTTCGTCGTACATTTCGAGCCCCAGCAGCGCGTCGGCCAGCTCGCACAGCAGCCGCGGCTCGCGCTGCAGCGCCAGCGCCGCGCCGCACTCGCCCAGCGCCTCGGTGTACTGCTCCTCCTGCCACACCACACACACATACATACCTTCGTCGTACATTTCGAGCCCCAGCAGCGCGTCGGCCAGCTCGCACAGCGCCGAGCTGTACTGCTCCTCCTGCCACACCACACACACATACATACCTTCGTCGTACATTTCGAGCCCCAGCAGCGCGTCGGCCAGCTCGCACAGCGCCGAGCTGTACTGCTCCTCCTGCCACACCACACACACATACATACCTTCGTCGTACATTTCGAGCCCCAGCAGCGCGTCGGCCAGCTCGCACAGCAGCCGCGGCTCGCGCTGCAGCGCCAGCGCCGCGCCGCACTCGCCCAGCGCCTCGGTGTACTGCTCCTCCTGCCACACACATATGAGTACACCATACGTTTATGTGTGTTACTATTTTTAACCATTGTGATTTGAAACTGTACATCTACAGGATTTAGCCTGCGAGATAAAAGGCAGGTAGTTTTGTAATTTTTTAGTTAAATCGCTAATCCTGATTATCCTAGTAAGGATAACGTCTATAGGTAAAGTCTATTTAAAATATTGAATTGTCATCGGTCCTCAATAAATCAACAAAGTTTGAATTAAATCTGACCGTTTAAAGTGGGTCAAGATCGCGCCCAAAGGAGTCGGTTACATACAGGTGAAGCAAATAAAAAGCGTGTTAAAACACGATTTAATAGAAAACCAAACATAAAAGTAGAAAATAATTTTCAATATATTTGAAGTAATGTGATAAACAAAACAGATTATTTTATCGTAAGAAAGTGTGGGGTGATCGTAAAAATATTTTCAAAATGCCTCGTCTTTTACCAATATCTGTCAATAAAATATTTAATTAAATTAAGTGTTCAGTTACAAACTGCTGTATATAATTATGACAAAGAAATGTCTGGTCTTGTAAGAACAGATATTAAACATCCTAACTAAACTCTAGCCAACGAAAGAATGCGATCCTGGCAGGTCGTGATCGAACGGACGACATAACTTTGAAGTGGCGTTGAATTTACGAAAGGTCTAATTATGTTTTTAGAAAATAAACAAAACATGTGGCTATAATCATCTATGAAATTAAATAACAAGTAATATCAGCCATGCCAAGGATCTGTTCTCCATGGGCCCACATAAATTCAGCTCACTGACAACAAATTTGTAGAAAATTTAAGTATACATAAAACTTTATTTAGTGTCCTACCTTACCTATATACTCGAATATATAAAACATAAATTTTATAAAAAGTACAGATACTTAACATACGAGTTTCACTTCTCGCTCATGTTCACATTGATACAGGCAATAATTTTATTTAAATCTCAATTTATGACCATAGATGCAGCCTTCAATCTCATACATAAGAAAACAAACTAATTATTATATAACCGAAAGTCTTTTACAATGATTAATGGATAAAATAATATTGTGTGTCAACATACCTTGACAGAGCAGCTACACAGCCACTTCCTGGCCTCGAACACGACGAGCGTGACTTCGTCCTCGAGCTTGAGCACCTTGTGGGCGCTGGCGACGCAGGACAGGAAGTCGCGGGCCTCGCTGTACGTCTCGCAGTCCAGCAGGTGCTTGTCGACCTTCTTCAGCTTCTTGTACAGGGGGAAGCACTGTTTGTGCTCCGGGTCCAGTTTCAGGCATTCCCGGATTTCCTGTACACAATTTACTTTAATTATAAAACTGCAATGAAAGTATTTTTTACTCTAATAGGCATATCCAAGCACTTAAGAACAATATGACTAGGAAATTTAAATTTTTGCCATATGAGTGACTTTGTAGCAGAAGTAACAAACTCAAGACCAACAACCAGTATTATTACTAATTTTATATACCCTAATATCATCAAGTTTTACGGTTTAACTACTGCATAGGTATTAATAAAAATTGACAGAGGTAGCATAAACCCGAGAGACAAACATTGGAAACAATTATATGATTTTAAATGGTTCATAATATTTTTTGTGAAAAAATTAAGATATGATAATCTAAATAGTAATAGTATGAAGGGAAATATTTGTATTATTGTTTGTAATGAATAACCTCAAAAACAACTGGACCGATTTTAATCATTCTTTAACTATTAGATTATTATTTAACTTTGTACGGAAATAATTCAGGCTATGTTATAATCCAATGCTTAGTAATTAGATGCTTCAGGAAAGCGAGGGAAACTGCGAGATGGAATCTAGAATACATATAGGTATGTATAGAGATAGATAAGTGGCAGGGAGTAATAAGCATCTCATTGAATATCTTCCACTATTGGAACTCACGACTAAGCTGCGTCTGAAGGCACTACCATACCATTGTAAGATAGGCAAGCTTTCAAATCCATAATATCAAACTGTTCATAACTCAAAGTAACTAAGTCAGTGTCGGAAGCCAATATCCACTCGGGTCCCGACGTGTTTGAAAGAGAGCGAGATGTTGTTATTTTACCTTGAGCGCGTCGCTGACGTGGCCCAGCTGGTACAGCAGCGTGGCGAGCCGGTAGTAGCCGCTCGTCGAGTCCTGCTGCAGCCGGTTCACAGACCTGATGTCCGACACCGCCGAGAACAGGTCGTTCTGCGATTGACAAAAACACATCTCCGTTCAATAGAGAATTTATGAAGTGAAAACGAAAAGGTCACACTAAAAAGAGACAAAGGCATCTAGTGGATTTAGCCTGTGCGAGAATAAGATATGTAGTTTTCTGAAAGTTTTTCTTCGACTGCGTGTGTACACGCGATACTGTTCATACGTTTTCGGTTTATAAGCTCGTGTTTGATGACTAACGTACCATGGTAAGTGATCTTGGGGCTGAAGATTGTAAGAACTCAAGAGCCTAGAAGGAAACTGGCTATCGAGTGCGACCTACTCGAGCGTGAGAGGCCGTCATGCGGGTACTACAAAATAACCCACGACCATGCTATGATACCACTCACGATGTTTTCCTTTAGTTTTAATAAACCTCAACCTTAGTTTCTACTGTAATTTATTTCATGGGAGAATCAACCGCTCATAACACACGTGAGCAATCTAGATCGCTACTAATAACGGTAGGTACAGTTAACCTTTCCAAGAGGGAAGTCGGGAAGGAGGGAGAGAGAGGGCGATACTGACCATGGCGATATAGCAGTCGGCCCGCAGCTGGCGCAGGTGCGCGGCCCAGGGCGACGCGTCGAGCAGGCGCGACGCCGCGTCCGCCGCCGCGCGGTGCTCGCCGCCGCGGAAGTACGCCTCGGCCAGCAGCACCTCCTCGATGTACTGGTCGATCTGGTGGTACTGGCTCAGCGCGTCCGAGTTGTACGGCTCCGACTCTATCTGTGAGAACCGTCCATATTTAATCATATTATTATATGCCACAATAGTAATAAATATCCTGGGCCATTCTTTACGGGCCTTCATGATTGCCCCTATTGTCGATACTGATGTTTTGGCACCTATAGCCGGGTCCTTCCTAGGCTTTCGGCCAGCCCACCACTCATCTCTATGAAATTGAGATAAAACTATAGGGTTATAATTATTTTAGGAACCGATATTTTATATACTATAAACGAAGTAAATTTGTCGTCAACAATTCTACTTTGCCAACTTTGACATAGATTGTTAACGAATTTATTATATACCATCTTATCATGTCCGCCAGGTTAGATTTATAGTAGAATGACGTCACTTGGTTGATAGTGCATTATCACGAAAACCGAATGTGAGCTTAAAATGTCAGCTCAAAACAATAAAAATTTGATGCAAGATTTGACCCCAACATAGTAACGATCGGAAGTTAAATAACAGATTGAAATAATTCCTAAGATAGACAAAAATCCCCACATAATGAAAACAAAAAAGTAAATCGGTATCTATCGCAGAGGAAACGATATATTGAACCTCTTATCGCAAATATTAGTTACAATATAACTTAATCACCGGTGAGTCGCGACCGACGCGGCGATAAGAGGCACTTGTATCAATAATACGCGTATTTATATTATGCTTTTAACAAATATTTCACGGTTAATATATATAACAAATAAATTTAAAACGATTTAGTTTTTGATCCCGCGTTCTAATGTAATTCGTAAACTAATTTACAACCCTATTTAACCCCCATAGGATTCAATTTGAGAAAATCATTATTTTGAGCTCTACACCATTTAAATAGGCTATCCCTACAAATGTCATGTCCCCATCGATGATGTCTCATTCGCACAGTCCATCAATCAGTCAGGATGTGTATTTTTGACCTATATAGATATATGTATATTAATGCTTGAAGAGAAAACTTTGTAGCTCTTTTTATGCATATATTGCACGCGTGGAGAAGCGTGAGATTTGGCATAGTTGCAGATTTATACCTAAAGAAAACCTAAAGAAATCGAGTGCAGAAAGCTTAAATATGTAAATGTTACAAATACAATCATTTGATTAATTTTGTTTACGTTCTCACTGTCAATACCAAACACATAATGACGTATCGCTACACGGTCGCAGCTGATGGATTAGAACAAAAAACAAAAAAAGCTCAATAACGTTTAAACTTAAAAAAATTAAGAATCGAGACCACGAATTCATATAATTATACACAAACCAATCACTACAGAATGAAACAAAACAGTTCAAATATGGGTAAGTAATAAAACAAAAACATTGGATCAACTTTCTTTTCATGATATTAAAAAATCAAGTTTTTACAAGCCTACTTTCAACCAAGTATTGAGTAATACCGCTGATCGAGTGCACGGAGTAGGGACACGTCATCGTGAGTACAACATGCTACATTCACTGTAGTGCGATACAAATATGAGATACCACGATGGATCGTAACAATAAATATTTGTTTTACATTTCCTAAACAGCCTGTATTTAAACGAACGTCATATTTATGAAGTATTATAATTTATACTGGCAACAATTGCAGAGTGAATAATTAATTCAATACTATATGGGTAGTCAGAATGTTTATTAGATTGTAACGATTAATGTTCTATTGTAAGATGTTTTATTATAATACATAAAAAATATTGTCCTTTCTTATTTTTTTTGATGCAGATTAGAAGTTGTAAGCGTTATTTAAGTTGTCCTTGAGTTTAAATTATAAAGATCCGCTCTGTTGTAAAGACGTTAAGTGATATCAATGACACACACATTCTCATTTATAATATTATTAATATTTTGGCAACAATGCTCACTACACAAATGGACTAAAAATAGGTAGTTAAAATCGCTAGTTCTCGACAACTTAAACGAAATTAATTTCAATGCACAGCAAAAAAGATATTGCATAGGAAAGTCGGTCAACTGAAACGCTTTGGCATTGAAAAACAATAAAAACTTTCAATGTCATGGTCAATTGAATAATAATACCTTCGACGTAATGTCAGCTGCAGGTTGCAATGTCATAATGCTTTAGGTAACTCCTAAAAAACCTAAATAAGCACTGTAAGGCACATCAAGTTGAATTATGGCAGACTGTTTAATATATTGAAGGGAGATTTAATTTATATCTATTAATATGTTCGGTAATATCCAGAGCCACAGAAAATATAAAAAAAAAATGAAAACACTGAAAAGCATGCGATTCCCAAGTGACATGGGCTATCTAATAATCCTGGAATATATAAGATTACCATGGCAATATGTATATAATAGCTTAGTAGATTTCTAATTAATGGTTTATTGTTAAGCAATAGGGTGCATATTCCTATAGGGTTTTTATAGAAATATAAATAGGAGCTCCATGGTGACCATTTTGAATGCCAAAATGCTGCTTTTATAAAACCCATATGTTGCTAAATTAATTGCACTCCCAACTGCAAAGATATTAAAAAAAATACTTACAACAGCTAAATAGTCTTCTTTGGCCTCTCTGTATTGTGCTAATTTGAGGTAGACATTGGCCCGTTGCATCCGCGCCGATGTGAAGTCCGGCTTCAGTTCTAACACCTACAAACAATAGCCTCATTAAAACCTGATGTATTTACTTTACAAAATGGTTTTGTTATCGCAATCAGTATTCAAATACATAAATAAAACAATAAATGAAAAGAGGTATTAATTACAAATACAATTTTGTGATATAATTGCTTATATCTTTCATCAACAGGCTCAGAACAGAATAAAAAATTTACAAAAAAAAAATATATTGTCAGTCATAATTTCTTCTTTTTTTATAAAGATTAATAGGTGTTATGAAATAATGAATTGCTTACCTTTGTAAAGTCTTGTAATGCAAACTTGGCTTTACCCAGTGCATAGTACACAGTGCCCCGCTTGAAGTATGTGAGGTAATTGTTTGGATCACCCTCTGACAACATCATTAAAAACATTATTATTACTAATACAAGTTAATGAGTCTTAAACAGCAATTAACAGGATATAAATACAGTATCCTATGGAAGCCCATAAATACCTACAATATGAATAATATATTATTAGTACAATTCTATCAAATTTACTAATAAGGGGCCAAGAGAGTTACTTGGAAAGTTTTAACATGTTGGCTGGCATACTGAACAACTTTCTTCATGGTATTTATTACACAAATTTGAATCATTTTTTTAGTATGCACAATAGCTGATATTCATTTATCAGCCATAGAATTCGGATTTAAATCTTAGGTGCAGTGAGCTATGTAATCAACAGCTTTGACAATATTGAAAGACAAATTGATGGATTAGGATGACTATGCCCTGAGATAATGTTATGTTTACAAGCTATAGCGACCTTGGCACAGCGAGAAGGGCGGTGCGACCTATTTGCGGAAGACACTCTTGGATCAACTCACCGACAGCTGCATGGTAGTGTGTCAACGAGTCAGAGAGCTGACCTCGCGCCAGGAAGTCCCTGCCTAGATCTAAGTGCTTGTTCACCTCCCCCGGCGTCGCACATTCTGAAACTACAACACACCACTTTACCGAACTACCCTTATATTAAAAAGTAGGCTACAAATTGGGTATAAAAATACAAACATTCTAACACAATTTCAAGCACTAATAACACAATGCATGGCGTCACTCTATTCCAGTTGATATTCGCTAAAGTGTCCATTATTAAACTATTATTATATTACGTCAGTCTTTAACGCAAATACACAGTAATTCTAATTCAATTTCGATACAAATAATTATTTGTCAGAGCCACAATCCATCTTTCGTTCATCTCTTTTCGTGGTCTGTTCTGATTGGTCCAAATCAGACATGAGACAATGAGGTTAGACAACTGTCAAACAAGTTTGCTACAATAGAAAACTAATAAATATTATGAGCTGCAGTGAGAAGAATCGTTTTATATTTTTATGAGACAATATCTTTTTACAAAGTTTTCTCAAATTAAAACATGCTTTATTAGTAGGTTGTGAAATGTAATCATTTCTGAACAGTGTATAATTTTACGATATTACGCTTTTATAACCCACTTTATATCTTTCCGACCGTAGTATTTAAATAACATAAACAAATTGAAGGAATTTATATTTTGTTATATCTAACGCTCTAACTGTTATTAGATTAGATTGAATTAAATAAAAGTAAAAAGTTAAAAACTTTTTTGTCGTACTGTACTAAAGTACTTGTTCATCGTGAATGAAAAATAATTTGTGATTTGTTGGAACGAAGTTTCTTATCGCGCTTTGTGAAAGGGGGCTAGACGGAAAAAAATCATACGAAAAGTTGTAACGACACTTTTTTTCGAAATTTAAATGATATCGTTTATTATTGGGTTTATTTATTTAAAGGCTACGTACAACATGTTTAAAATTCTGTTCCATTTATAAATTAGTAAAATTAGTAATCATTAGCACAGTCTTGATCTTTTATTGAAGACCTAATACTAAAGACGAAGAAGAGAGATTGTAAGTTTTTCCCAACACTGGACCCAAACTCAGCGTTTTGGTCAATTGCTATGCGTATCTTCGTTCCATCCGGTTGTCCCTTGACACCCCTCAAGTTTCTGTTTTATTATATTTATTATATTTCTTCTTTTTTATATATGCTTTGATTCTGAAATAAATAGTAAAGTGACAAATCAAAGATTTTTCATTTCGAAATTTTAATTAAATATTTATGCAAAAAAAATATATTTATCTAGTGGCAACACCAAAAAAGTTCTTTCATTTCTATATAGAAAATATATTCCGGTTAGTGTGTGAAAATTTTTAATTTTATAGAAATACTGGGATTATAAAGTAAAATAAACCTAAATTCTCCAAGTTACCATCTAAATCCTCGATCTGATTTATAGAAAATTATCAGATTATTCATATTCATTGAGATTTATATTGATTAAGTTTTGAGTTGGTTGTCAACATAACCTCAGCGTGAGTTCGTGCTTGTCTTGTATTTGGTTAGGTATTGAATGTTTTGATTGGTGTTTTAGTAATGGCAGACGCTGCGCCGTCCACAGCGCCCAAGGCGAAAGCGCCTAAGACTAAGGCGCCTAAAGAGAAGGCCGCGAAGGCAGCCCCAGCGGCGCCCGCGGAAGCTCCTAAGGCCATCCGCAAGGTGTCCTCCAAACCTCGCCACGGAAGACTTTACGCTAAGGCCGTATTCACAGGATACAAGCGTGGTCTGCGCAACCAGCACGAAAACACTGCCCTGCTGAAGGTATGTCGTTTTTGAGGTTATAACAACAATACATTTTGAAGTGTAATTATTTAAAATGACTAAATTTAATTATCTATACCACCTAGATCAATTTATGATCCTCATTGCCTATCTCCAGTTTCATCAGCTGTTGTGTTAGTATACAAAAATAGATCATATGTTAGAAGATATGTTTTTTGTTTTAACTAAAATATATAATAATAGTTAACTTCATTAATGACTTAGATGAAATAATAACATTTGTTTTTCTTAACTGTGCAATTAAGTATTGATAAAACATAATTCCAGTCTCTAATTGTAATACTTAAATGATGCTTTTGACATTTGAAACCTGAATCCACTATGTGGTCAAAATATTTAACTGATTGATTCAATATTATAATTAATATTGGGCCATGTTCTTGCAACCATATTCACACACATTTATTTCTTTTCCAGATTGAAGGTACAAGGGGTCGTGAAGATGCTCTCTTCTATGCTGGCAAAAAGTGTGTGTATGTATACCGTGCCAAGAAGCGGACACCCATTGCTGGTGGTCCCCGTGGCAAGAAGACCAAGCTGCGTGCGATCTGGGGCAAGGTGACCCGCCCACATGGAAACTCTGGTGGTGTTCGTGCTCGCTTCCGTTCCAACCTGCCAGCTCACGCTATGGGACATAGGATACGTGTGGTATGTTTTGAGCTTATTATTTTATTATCTGGCAGGCAGTTGATTCAACTGATAAGTGCTAATATCCTGTTGCCCTTTACTAGTTCTTCTCTTTGAGATGCTTGTAGTGTGGTTTTTGAATTGATTAATATTTTGGGCTGTTACTACACCTTCTGGGAGATTATTTCACTCTGACCAAGAGGTCAGACTGACAGAGTTGTCACTTATGGAATATTTGTGAGGGTTGTTGTTTGAGAAGCTAGAGACTACCTATTAAAGGTTGACTATCTTGTTCACATGATCATTAACTACAGTGAGAGGTTTCATTTTATACATTGAAAAAAATAATTCCAACACACTATTTTGGCCCAGATTTTTGTGAATTATACTTGAAAACTTTGGTACCTCCAGAAAGATTTTGTGTTTTGTTGGTTACTGGTTTATTCAATTAAATAATACACACTGACTAATGCTAACACAAAAGTTTGTCAGGAGTAAACTCTTCTCATCTTATTACAAGATGAATACTACCATACCAATGTATGGTCTGTCAATTAAATGTTAACATGGCTTAGTTTAGTAACTTATGATTCCTAAACATTAAAGATAATAAATTATAATTAAAAAATCGAAAGATCTCAGATTAAGTATCTAGCGGCGAAAATTAATATGCAATCCCGATCGTAAATCCATGGAATGATGTACCTTTTGACAGTTATTTTAATACACGTAATGTCAAAATTCTACTTCAATCTTGCAATTTTAGATCAGGATCGTATATTAATTTTTGCCGTATATGTGTCAGTGGTAGGTACTATCTCTAAGTCTCTTCTGATGTTGTTGCCAAGTCAGGTTTTGTATTCAAAATATTTTTATTTAATAGCAAATGATGTTTAGACATTTGAAACCTGAATTATATGTGGACAAAATATTACTGATTTAATATTAATAAATTATACTCGTAAAAATAAAAAACAATGTACTTAGTGAGTTTTTCTATTGTTTCAGATGCTGTATCCTTCCAGGATCTAAGAACCTCCTGTTAAATATAAGCCTAAAAATTTAATAAAACACCAAAAAAATAGCGACTTTGTTTTCTTTTACTACATTTAGCTGGCAATACATGCTGGCCAAACCTGAGCTAATGTGAGCGTAAGCAATTTGATACAAGGCAAGTGTCTACTTGTTGGTCAAGTTTGGACTAGATCAATACCAATGTATGCGGGTTTTGTGGAGCTATCCACATGTTCTCTAGCCAGCTGAGTGTAAGCGAGCGCCTTCGATTGCTGAAGAAAAGCCGATGTGTGACGAGTAATGATGAGCAGTCCCGAGTGATGGGAAAACAGAAACGGGAAACGAACCGTAAACACGTTGGCGTTCGTCTGCTCTCGGCCAACTAGGCGGGTTTTGGCGAGGCTAAATGAATAGTTGATTAGATTGAAAAGTTAGTCGACCGATGAACTGCGATGAACGAAACTGCATGAACTGCTGAAATGTGTATCTGAATCGCATCGAATGTTTACTGAATTTTATAATTATTAGTCAGTTGGTTTGGTGGTTAGATACCCTGACTGCCACCTCACAGGCCGTTGGTTCGATTCCACCCAGGAGGCGGCACAATTGTGTGCTTGAATATGTACGTTTGTTCAGTCAGTTATCTGGTTCCATAGTACAAGTTCTGTTTAGTTTGGGATGGCTTTGTGTTAAGAATATCTGGGGATAATAGATGGTTTGGCGCGCGCATTGTCGTTATCGAAATCTACTTCAAAATCGATTTCGAGAAAATTGGATGATCGCCATACTATAATATAATAATATACAAATCGATATAGGGAGCCCACATTAAGCAGTAGACATCCTGGGCTGAATAATCACAATGACCAATCAACGTAAAAAACGTAGTTTTTGCACAATTACTGTAGAAAGCAGGTAAATACAAATGTGATAACTATATACATAGCTTGAATAGTAAGCATGCTTGGAATGAAACTTTGTGGTCTAACTTGGGAGCTTATAAAACTGAGAATAAGGAAACAATACGTTTAAAAGGCTTGACGCGCCAGTTGGCTTGTCATAGGCAGTGTGTTCGATGCCCACCCAGGAGAAACATTACATGAACATGACTGTTCTGTCTGGAACTAAATATCTCTAAACGTATGTATTTCAAAAAATAAGTAGTAAATCAGTTATCTGGTTTGAATAGTACAAGCTCTTCTTAGTTTGGGATCAGATGGCCGTGTGTAAACAACGTGCCAGGATATTTATTTATTATTAAAATATTGTTCTGAAAAAAATCTTTCAGGTAGAATTTTAGGCTGTTCCCGTGTGACAAGCTATTTATCCATCAAGAATGCGCAGGACACAGACTATAATTTTGTTAAGTTTAACGATATGACGACTATTTAATTTCTGCAGCTTTCTTTTCTAGACAATCGATTCGACTTGTTTGACGTCACATTATCAAACACACACACACTTAATATCACATATTATGTCGTTAAAGCAAACGACCCGAACCTTCAATCCATCACTGTTGGATGTACACCGATGTAATTTGATATATTAGGTACCCTTAGTAATTCGCAAAGATAAACGAAATAAACAAAGACAAATGTCCTAAGCAAAGGGCAGGTGAATCACCCTTTTTAATTGCTCCCAGTGAAGGACCTTATTTTTCAAAAGTTTTTTCAAGCCTTACAATCCAGTAGGTAAAACGCTTGATAAAAATAAAAATACAACAACGAGACGAGTTACTCGTTAACTTTATAATGGGAAATACCTTTACAGCTTCCCAATTAATCTTTAGGTAGGTACCTATAGTATATAAAATTCCGTTGTCTAAGTTCTTCTACTCTTTACTGGCTTGACCGATTAGAAATTCTCTATATTTCTCTTCTTATCCTATTTTTTTACTTGTTTTTGGCGTTTGCCTATATCTAAATCATTCATTTGGAAAGATCTATTATTAATATAAAATAAATAAATAAAAACACCTTTTATTTCACGTAAGTATCTTACATAACAAATATTATTATCAAAGTTATTTTTCTCTTTAGGTGTGTGGTCTGTTCACCTGGATGGTTCTTAGCTATAGTTGAACCCGATAGATGGTGCTGTGGTCGAGATCCAATGATATTATTAAAAAAAATACTAATTTATAAAAACGAAATATACAAAACACTATACTATAATTACATGCCGTGTGTATCTACTTGTAATTTTGTATTTTAGACTGTCATAATAATTGGTAATTATAAATAAATAAACAAAAAGGCTAACTACAAATACACACGATTCGGTTTCAGGTATCAAGTAAGGCAAAAACGTAATCTCAGCCAGTTTGGGCCGTCGTCCGTCCGTCACGTTGTGGCCACGCGGGGGCCTGCCACGTGCCCAACGAGGCAATTCTCCGTTCAAATATTTACAAGACTCAAGGTCACATACAAAATATTATTTTTAAGGCATTTGAGCGCCGTCGAACAATAATCTAGGTAGAACCTTTGATCGGAGTATTTTTTTGCAGTGAGCGTGCTCTTCGTTTCAGTGATGAACATCACTGATCGTTATTTAATGATCACTTCGGTTTATTACCTTTTGACCTCTAACAGTTTAGAGGACTCTGTTCCAGAATGGTAAAAAAATCTTATTTTGGGCTTTGTGTGGTGCTACTTTGTGTATAATATATTGGTTTAATAATGAGGGTCGAAACTCATTAATCATAACTAATATTATAAATGCGAAAGTTTGTGCTGATGGAAGAAGTTTGTTACTCTTTCACGCAAAACTACCAAAAGGATTTGGATGAAACTTGGCACTTAGATAGTTTATAAACAAGATTAACACATATGACACATTTTATCTTAGGAAAGTGTTACAACTCTCGGAAACACGGGTGAAATCGAAGGGACAGCAAAGCAGGTCGTCTCCACGACCATCCTTGACTCTGAGGTGCCGGATCCGATCCCCGGGTCGGTCAAGGTAAATAAAAAATTAATCATATTTCGAAATGTTAACTTGTATTGTTGTCTGTAGTCCAAGATTGGTAAAAGTGTCCAAATGTAGGTGACAATGCCTACCACATCTGAGGATTTAAAATATCTTCGGTGATATGTGGGTTTTATTATTGATACCTGTTCCTGCCTCTTCGGGGATAATAGGCGGGAAGATATGATATGGAACTGGAGGACGATATTATTTGTACTCAGATGTGGAGGATCAGTACTTACTCATCATAATTAAGTCGTCGGTTACGTCATAGTCACCTAATAGTTTGATTAAATAAGCTAAATGATACTCGCTTGACGATGTTTTGCCGCGACCCCTATGCTCTGTCCCTTTCGCTAACTACGCAATAATGTGAGAGGTCCGTTCTCGCTGGTTCGCCGACAAAGTTCGTATTAGCGGAATAAAGGGACTGATTATCCACGCACGTGAGTTGTAAACCTGTCCCGTTTCCAGTTACCAGTGACAAAGCTTAACGGCATATTAGTTCCAGTTCATAAGCCTGTTTAAAGTTGCGCTCTTGTGGGAAAAAAATGTACTTAATATGGCATGCATCCTTTGATGAAAACAATAGGTAATAAAAAAAGTTCATAAATTCATACTTCTTAATAATATACAGAATATAATATAATTCTTCTGTCCCTGCGTATGATAGCTCCTCCTAAACGGCTGGATAGATTTTGATGATTTTTTTTGTGTATGTTTAGATTCACAATTGGAACCGGTTGGTTACCGCTGCGATCGAATTCCTGCATTTTTGTATGGATTTATATCAACAGGAAAACGTCTGTCCAGCCAGTAATATTATAAATTTTAAAGTGTCTATGTCTGTTTATTACGTTTTCCTGCTGAACTGATTAAATCCTGCTAAAATTCGGTAAACACACGTAGGTTCTACTAGGAACACACGTGAAGGTAAGCTGTATAAATTAAGTATACCGTTGAAATATACAGCTTGAATTTCTAAAAAATAATCTTTGATTTGTGTAGCATACCCGGTCGGTTTTCGTTACCAACACCGATAGCGTATATCGCTTAGGTATATTTTTATTTGTTACAAATACCATTAATGCGCTATTGAACTCGCTTCGACTATATTAAAATTCGCAGCAGTAATACAATGTTATTTTGTTCAGGATGACTGATGAGACCACTTGACACGACATCCGTGCGAGAATCTAATGTCCCCCTCCCATTCAGCTAATCCAATCTTTGTCGGGTCGGGGCCCACGGAAGCCTCCGAGAGCAGACCTCTCATGTGATTGCGTAGTTAGCGAAAGAGGCCGAGTATAGAGGGTGTCTCGAAACATCGTTGAGTGTAATTTTTCTAATAGAATTGAAACACTGTTGGTACTTTACCATGCCAATTTGTTACAACACTCTGTGAGAGACGTCACAGCCGCAAAACTATGATCAATATTGATTAAATAAACAACTGCTTGTAGACAAATAAATAAATATCCTGGGAAATTCTTTACACACGGCCATCACATACCAAACTATGCAGAGCTTGTGCTGTGGAAACCAGATAGCTGATATAACTTATTTTGTATGTATGTAAAGCTTTAGACATTAGTGATGAACACGAAATCGATACGCTGACTTCGACACTATTTAAAGGCAGTGACTAACCTTACCTCTGACGCAAACAGTTTGATTTGCATATCAATTTAACATGATGTCAGTCAGATGTCACCATAGTTACGGATTGGTTAGTCAAAATGGTCATTGAGATACTGCGATATATCTCGCCCTGACTGATATACTATAGCTTCCTATCAGTGATTCAGTTTTTGAAAATTTCTATCACACAATCTTTGGTATACTTTTTTTTTCTAACTTCCGACTAGGTAGTTGTACTATATATGAATCTGTCTGTATATTATGTTTATTGTAAAATTTTGTTAATATCATCAGATATTCGTTTTATGACTCATTTCATATGAGGCCAATTGTACTATTTTTAATTATTCTGCCTGTCTGTATATTTGTCTCTATAAGCTTTTATAACTAAAGAACGATTTGATAAATCTTGATACAAAATTGTATATAGTTTGAACATGTGATTACGCGAATGATAGGATATATGATAGCTTTTAACGCAGGAGAAACCGCGGGGTTCAGCTAGTACCAGATATATGTGACGATTACTTACCTAAGAAATTACAGGCACATGACTTAACAAATTCACGTCTCAGGGCCGACAACGCATTGCGATGCCTCCTAGTGTTGCAAATATCCATAGGCGGCGGTGACCACTCACCATCAGGTAGACCGTCAGCTAGTTTGTCGGCCAAAGTGGTATAAAAAGAAAGTTGTCAAAAATCTCTTTTTGTGAATTAGGATTAAGTATAATTAGTTGCTAATGTAGTTAGGAAATCATAATAATTGCTATCTCCACTAAATCAAAGCACGTTGCAGCTCGTCAATGTTAAAATATTTCTTAATTAGTCATTTACGCTTCAGCAGATTAGAGATCTAGTATTATACTTATTTGCTTTGTCTGTAACACAAACATTACAACTTCA
Organism: Habrosyne pyritoides; assembly: GCA_907165245.1. Classification (NCBI taxonomy): domain Eukaryota; kingdom Metazoa; phylum Arthropoda; class Insecta; order Lepidoptera; family Drepanidae; genus Habrosyne; species Habrosyne pyritoides. The sequence continues at coordinate 15,587,318 of OU015588.1, read as the reverse complement.
ATGTATTTTTTAATCAAGTACGAGTTTTGAAAATGGGATGAACTATTGAACCTCGTTAATATCTAGATTTTACAGAATTCCTATATAATACCTAATATTTTTTTTGGTTAACCAGTCTTTCAATGGCTTGTAAAGGTATGGCCGACGATGGTGATCGGATACAGAGCCTGGAAGGAACATCTGGTACCTAGACTGCTCCAGCTCTGTGGAAGTATGAATGCTGATGTGAAGGTCTCAGTCTCTTAGAATCCTACAATATTACAAGCTTATACCGTCAGTAAAGTAAAACACCGTAAGAAAAGCAAAGCATGGTGGTAGGGTACATTTTAGTACCCACCTGGTTGTAGTCCACTCCTTTACCAAGCTAGGTTTGTTCTGGCAGCTCAACTTCAGAGCGTATTAGGAACATAGATTAATTTATGATTTGATTGCTTATCACCACCACCTCATCAAGACATTACTTAAATAAATAAATACAACGGTGAAATTGTGATCACCAGCGTACTGTACTTTTATACTAAAGTAGATACCATCCCCCGAGAGATCTAATGTAGTTTATTATATACTATCTATCCCTCGCGGTTTCACTCGTTCGATACTAGCATACATATACCTTCCTTTTAAATCATTCTATCTATTGATGAAAATCGCATCAAAAACCGTTGCGAAGTTTAAAAGATCTAAGCGTACAAACGGCGGAATTGACTTTGTTTTATTTATGTAAGAATAGTGTAGCTTGTTATTTTTGGAAAAAGACTCACAAAATTCTCGCTCTTGCAATAAAATATGGAAACCTACCACGAGTTGGGCCGAATAGAACCTAGGTCTATCGGGACAGATCAACCTTTCAAGTTCAAGTTCCGGAAATTGCCCTTCACATATAAACCTTACAATATCCGCTCGCTCTTTATAATATTTGTATAGTTAGTTAAGGCTAGCCTCCCCATCCTGCGGTTTCACCCGCGTTTTGAATGATAAAAATACAAGCAATAGTTTTCGCATAGTAGGCATTTAACTGAAAAATTCTAGCTGTAATGCGACATGCGATAGATGGACGAAAAGATTTGAGACAGCGCATAAAACGTTTCATTTTAAAATATTTTTCGCGGCAAAAATAACTTAAATCCTTCCTGAACCCAAGATACATGCTATCTCCTTACATGGCCGTAGCTAGGGGGGGGCATTGTGGGGCAATGCCCTACCTTGAAACCACAATGCCCTACCTTAAAAATATCTAAAACTAAGATAAATTATTATAATTAAATTGTTTGTTCATAGTTTGAGAAAAAAAATGTAGCGATAGGTATCTAAGTTTGCAACAAAATTTATAATGTGATGGTAAGACTCTTGTATTGGTTCAAACTAAAGCCGATGAAACGGAACGCACCAATGACAAATGTCATGATGACATTTTGCTGAATAAAAACAAAACGTCAAAACAAAAACAACCTCAAATGGATATTGTTTATATTTTATTGAATAATTTTGTCAGTACCTATGTTATAGTGATACACAATACAAATCATTCAAAACTAATACATACTGATTTAACAATTTTCATCTTATATAAAACTCTATATATTTCTATATAAGTGATTCTATATATTTTTTATATAAGTAAATCTATAGAAATATTTTTACTCGATTATTCATAATTGCATAATTTTTTTATAATTATATTATCTCGTATTAAACGTTTTATTTATGATAAAAGCTACTAAATATATTTACATTTGTCTAATTATTAATGTCATTTGTAGCCTCAAAATATTAATGACTTAATTTATTAATTACTTCCATAGTAATACTTAAGTTAACTAAAATATATTTTCAATTACAGAAGAATAAATGAATTGACATTATTAATTAGAATAAAAGTGAAAAAGTTATTTTTTTTTATAAGTTTTTAGATTAAACTTTCGATGACTAACCTCTCAATCAGCTAATTTTTTTTCCCTTTTTGCGGACGCCCATGACATTTTAGCCACCTTTCCAATTGTTTACAATTGTCAACAGTTGAAGATTCAACTGAATTATGTCCCTTTCACGTAGGAGTCTGAAAGGGACACCGTCTTATCTAAGAGCGAGAAGGCAAGATCTGGATCGTGATCCAGATTGAGCGTGTACTGGGCGCCAATATCTGTGTGATGCAGAGGGAATCCCCGTACCATAGACTGCAATATGGGCTATATTGCAATCTATGGTACGGGGAATCCCCTTTTAAACCTGACCTAAAGATTGATTATGATTGTTTGTAGTTTGGTTAAGTGAAGTGTACGGTGAAGAGTGCTTTAGACAAAAATCGATACAATTGTTATTTGTATTGCTATAAATTGAAGATTCATTTATTTCGCGATGGATATACGGGCTTTCTTTGGAAAAAAACGAAGACTTGAGGAGCAAATTGACCACGAAAAACCTAACTGTTCAAAACAGGTGGAAGCACCAAATACAATCGCTACTCCTAGTTCCGTAGCAACAGGTAACGTTAGCTATGGTATTCCGTCTGATATTGCGCAAATCGGAGAACCAATAGAACAAGTTGTTTTAGACACATATCCAAAACAACACAACAGGGCCTTTGTTTCCGATTGGTTCAAGCGTTATAAATGGTTGCAGTATTCTGTCGAGAAAGATGCTGCTTTTTGCTATCCATGCCAGCAATTTTTACCTCATGGAAGCAAACAGACTTCGTACACTTCCACAGGATTTAGAAACTGGAAAAATGCCACTGATTCTAAAACTGGTTTTCCAAAACATGAAAAATCAATTTCTCATATTCAAGCTATGTCGATGTGGCAGGAGAAATTACAAAGAATATCTGCATCTAGCAGTGTTGAAACGTTAATAAATCAAAAAGTATTAGAAAAATATAGGTATTATGTAAAGTCTGTCATGGAAGTAATACAATTTCTAATTGTCAACGAATTAGCTTTGCGTGGAAATTATATTTTGGAAGAAGAAAAAGAACAAGGATTATTTCAGAATTTATTTGAATACACATGTATGAAAGATCCAAATTTGAACGAGGTTCTCACTCATATACCACAAAACGCAACATATCGTTCACCCGAAATTCAAAATCAAATAATTCAAGCAATGGTTCAAGCGGTACGAAGTTCCATTGTCAAAGATATTAATGAATCTGACGTGAAATGGTTTACTCTAATGGAAGATGGGACGAGAGATAAAAATAACCGCGAAAATATTGCATTAGCAATACGCTACGTCAAGGATGGTGTCGTCAATGAGTCGTTGCTGATGGTTAAGACTACTGAAAATCTTGATGCAGCCACTTTCACGGAATTAACGTTAAATACTCTCACGGAAAATAACATTGACCCCTCTTGTATGCTTAGCCAATGCTATGATGGCGCAAGTGTAATGAGTGGGAAAGTTTCAGGAGTTGCGACTAGAATAGAAAATAAATTGGGCCGAAAAATTCCTTACGTCCACTGCTATAACCATCGCTTGCACTTAATAGTCATCAGGACTATCTCAGAAATGACTTTTATTCGTTTATTTTTTGACCAATGCATCATGTTACATGAATTCTTTCATCATGGCAAAATAGCTGCCTTATATGATGGAAAAAGGATTGGCCGACTCCTCGAACAACGCTGGTCTGGACATTTAGCAGTTACAAAAGTTGTATACGATAATTATTCATCGATTTTGCAGACTTTGAAAGAAATTAAAAATGGCAGATTCAACGGTGATGACGTCGCCAAGAGTATAGGTATTAAAAAAGTCATGCTTGATCTGGAATTCCGAATAGCCATGGTTGTGGCCAAAAAAATCTTATCCACGCTACAACCTGCAGACGCAGCTTTGCAAGCCCGAACCGCAGGATTAAAAGATGCCATAACAATCATAAAGTGTGTCAAAGATGAAATTATTAAATTAAGATCAAATCAAATGTATAATCAAATTCTGGAAGAAGCTAAGTCTTTAACAAGCAATGACTGCGGCGAATCTGAAAATAGGACACAGACCTCGAAGAGGCAAGTAAAAAAACCAAATCGGATGGATGACTATTTGACGTACACCCCCTGTTCCTCCGCCAGACAAAATATAGATGAGAACGACGAGCCATTTAAGTCTGAGTATTTCGAAACGTTGGACATTTTAATTGCTGAATTACAAAGAAGGTTTTCGGACAACGATGATTTAATTAATTCGATTGCAAGTCTTGGTGAGTTGGATGTAGATAAAATGGTTCCACTGAAAAATTTGGGTAAGTTTAAAAAAAAAAAATAATTCAAAAAAATTGTCATGTTCAATTTACAATTTTAACTAATTTTTCAGGTCTGAAAGTTCCATCAAGAGAAGAGGCTAGTGTGGTTAAAGCTTACTTGAGTCGTAACGAGGATATAATGGAAAATACATTGCAAGTTTTGTACAGGCAACGAGAGGCGTTCAAAGATACATATGAACTTTTTGCGTCTGTGGCGACCATAGGATGTAGCACTGCAGTGTGTGAATCTACGTTTTCAACTTTAACTGCAATCAATAGGCCTCAAAGGCTGTCAATGGGTCACGAGAGAATGGCTGGTATGGTATTTCTGGCCTTTGAAAAAAAAAGAACAAAATCAGTTGATCTGAACGAAGTTCTTCGCATTTTTAATAACATGGCGAATCGTAGAATTCAGCTGTTTTAAATGTTTTTTATTATTATGTTAGTTAATTATTATAATAAGTACGCAAAAACAATGTGATCTTAATGATATTTTTGGTCGTTTCTATTTACTCGTATCACCCCACCCAATAATTAATTATTACCTCACTCTCACTCAGACGTGGATCTCTACATCCAAATCTGGAAGTTCAACCATCTTATTCACTTGTTCTTCATCATTGAGGATTTAATAGTTCTTAGATCCATGCTCATGCACTGTCACAGTAATTATTTGTCTACGAATAACTATTCACATGATGGTGATATACATGGTGATTGATTTAGGAGCCCGTGTTTCGACGGCAGATCAATTATGATAATTTTTTTACTTCCGCCCTACCTGTAACTAATGCTGCCCTACCTCAAATTCGACCCTAGCTACAGCCCTGTCTCCTTACCAAATTCACTTAAGCCCTTTCCACCGTTAAAAGGTCATTTAAAGAGAGATACACATTAGCATGTATAATATTAGTATTTAAATGGAAGCATGGATGGTATTTTCCACGGGCACCGTGACCGTGACATACCTAATCATGCACCGCGCATCACATGACAACAGAAAGTCAACAATGGCCACTCATTGTGAACTGATTTCTATGGAATAACCATCATTTATGTGATAGGCACGTTGTAGTCATTGCGGGCTCGTTACGTAATACTGTAGCTACAAATTTCTATTGAATATCAGTGGAACTTAGCAGGTTTATAATAATTTAAAATATTTGACAGCTGTAATTGCAAACAAAACTTGATCGCAACTAAAACTAACATATAATCAGATCCCATTTGGAAATTTCCGGCAGGTCGGGCGATAAACAGGCCAACTTGACGGTCAACTTGATGGTTTCCCGGACAAACTTTGCACAAAGAGCTCTACTACGTCTAAAAAGACAATATGTGAAAGAAACGACTATAAAATTCACCATCTCCCTGCTCTATTGTCGATCATCGAGGTTAGAGCTCCAATACTCGGTAATCAGATAATTCAATTTTCTGCTCCAGCGTCAATGTTTTCGAGATCTAACAGGCCTGTTTTGACAGCAAAAGGACTTGCATAAAAACATACCCTATTCCGTTGTGATAAGGAGCAATAGCATCATCATACACGATTAGAAATCAAAACGGGCTTTTTAAATCTGGAAAACTTTAGCACCTGTGAAGGCACACACGATTATATAAACAGATCTTGATCTATGATATATAGGTACTACATTAAAAATATCTATAATATATTTTACAGCCAGACACACAACAAACAGGCACAATATCACATAAAAAATGGTTGTACTAGTAATCGAACCCACAGTCGTTGTGATAGCCAGTGTACCTAACCATGAGCTACCGCGCTATTCACAAACCAAAACTCGCTGAGTGATGACTCAGGTCAACACGCGGGTAGCGGACCTCTCGCCTAATTACGGGTTTACGAGGAGACAGGGAATAGTCACTGCGAAAGTTAATCGTCGAGTTTCATTGAAGAATATCATAGCTCATTTTAATTTCACAATAGTTAGAAGTTAAATATAAAATCGATTGAGATGTACCCATAATTCCCATCACACAATAACATTCCCAGCCTAAACATGTTTAGATAACGTAATGACGCGACGGACAATACTAAATATTGTTGTACAGCGACAATACACCACCTGTATCACATAACAATTACAGATGACAATATGGCTACGCTGCTCGGATAGATACGGCTCCCATCGGCCGACGTTACCTGTCAATAGACAATGCACTACCAGCATGCCTTACTTAGGACTGTAACACAATGAGAAATAATCTTATTATTTCTATCCCATCTATATTTTAGAAATTACAGGCACATATGAGACTTAACAACACGTCCCAGGGACGGTAACGTATCGGCGATGCCCCTGGTGTTGCAAATGTCCATAGGTGGCGGTGACCACTTACCATCAGGTGGACTGTATAATATCATATAATGACAATAATCCTATTTTATAAATATAATACATTACAAAAATTTTTACTTCACTTGGAAGATGGTTATTTTTAAGCAATTGTTCCTTGTTTATATAATTTTTCATAATTTTTTATAAAATCAAGAGTTTTATTACATTAATAAGCAATCTAGGTTAAAATATTACATATTGAAAAACCAATTAAGATTTCCACAGATTATAAACTGAATCGGTAGGTACAGTTACTCGTCCCAAGTTACTACAAAATGAGAATAATAACAAAACATTAAATTATCTATAGTCCAAACAACATATTTTCTTTATAAATAAACAAAATAATATTTATCCGTGGACAGTCTTTACACACGGCCATCTGGTCCCAAACTAAGCAGAGCTTGTACTATAGAAACCAGATAAATGATATACTACATATACTTTTTTTTTATGTATCCATTACGAATTGTACCGGTAGCGGCAATGGAGTGGCCTTGTAATGCGTGCAAGCACTTCCCTTCGATTGTTTGCTGACGGTTAACAAATAACAACAATACTGTGGGTAAACATGTTATCGACTCTCACTCGCGTAATAAAATTGTGATTGTTTTCTGTTTGTGTGCTGATCAAACTCAAATTTTACATGTTAATAAAATTAAATTGCCAAATATACATATTGGTGCATCGTTTTCAATTCAAATCTATGTATGTATATTACTTTCTATTTTAATAAGATGAAAAGAGACAGTATTAAATTTTGACGTGTGCTGGTTGCATTTGCGTGTTTAAAAATGGTTTTGTTCAAACTGTCTAGATTAATAAAATCTGTCTCTTTTCAACCTAACCAAAAGATGGAAACATACATAAATTTTAGTTAAGATTTGTTTACTTCAGAACAAAATGAACATTACAACAAAGACACTTTAACCACAAAATTCTGTGCTCTAACCTCCTTGAGCGAACCGAATTTAATTCCTTATTTCCAATTGATTACCCAACTGCAGATCACACCTTACCAGCGAGTTTCTCGATATAACTTTCCAATTTGCTCAAAACTCATTTACTCATATCTAAAAGTGGTAGTGACCACTTACCATCCCTGATGCTAGTCAACTATTAGACACTTTACTTTGGTAAGGCAACAAGGCGCAAATAAGGTCGAGTGTGTGACTGCATTGTATTATCTACCACAAGTCTCAAGTTGACTAATGAATATACCGATTGCCAAGTGCAAGTTACACCTTCGTCAACAGTTGCAATGCGAACTGAAGACAAACATTCCCAAAAAGGCAAAGAAGGTTGGCGTCTCCTATATTATGTAATGCACAAATAGACGAAAGACAAAGCGAAGCACAGAGCAGGTCAGTGTTAACAGATTTTTTTTTGGTAAGTCAGGATTTTGAAACTTTTTGAGTGAAAATGGTAGGATTTTTTCGTCGAAAGCGGGACAAAGTAAATAAAAAAAAAGTGGGTGAGTACTTATGTACGCACGTGAGAAGTTATAGCCGAAATTATAGGTGCGAAAAACTGCACTAAAGGCATTTTTTACTATTCATATCATTCTATATTTTTGTAGCTTCAGTAACTTTAAATTTGACCTGCATAAGTGCCCTCCGAAGGCCTAAACTGAATAAATGGTTTTGAATTTTTGAATTTTAAATTGTAGTGTCCAAACTATTTGCACCTGTCTGTAGCAACGAATAACAATTTTTGACGTTGTTAGGTTATTATTGACAATAACATAATTACTAACTCATTGACACTGACAGTTGCGATTTGTGCGATGTTTCGGAGAGACCGTTATCAGCTAACTTCATCCGTGAGAATTTTGTGTTAGACTGATGCGCGCGCATCTTAAAATTTTACTCTAATAATTTTTTCATAACGCGCCTAAAGAAATATAAGTTCAAAAAATGTATACAATCAGATGTTTTTATATATTTATCTATTTATTTGAGTTTTAAATTACGTTTACGTAACAATAGATAGCAAAAATAGCCATAGAAAATGTATTTTAATAAAAATATGATGTTTTAAATCAGATATCCCCAAGAAGCGGAACTGAGCCTGTCCGTGGGACATTTAATTTTGATTTAAAAATCGGAACGTTTGGCAACGCTGGAGCAAGTAGATGATGAGAACAGTTTCAGATATGCGAGCTGCAGCTAGTGGCGTAGCTAGGTAACCGTAGGCCCTGTTGCAAAAAATTAAGTAGGCCCCAAACTAGACTATTTAAAATATTTTGTCCCCCAGCCGAAGCTTGAGGGCCCCGGGGCACTGCCCCGTCTAGCCCTCCGGTAGCTACGCCACTGGCTGCAGCAGGTATGCCGCAACCTAAGCTCGCAGGCGGTAGAAATGGAGCACCAGCCGTGACACGGATACCTAGTTATTGTTCCAATATCGATTACACGGTGTTATCGACTCGCATCTAATTGTACGCAGGTGAAGTTTAAAGTTAAGGGTTGACATGGATATGTCACTTCATATTTGACAGATATGAATCACTTTAAAAACCTATTGGTATAGTTCTTATACTACTGGCACGCTATAATGGCCGTTTTGACATCCAAATTTGAACATTAAATTTGATCAGCCGTTTCAGAGCCTATTCGAGATCCACTTTCAGTCAAAATTAAAAAAGGTTATTTGATTAGGTACCTATCGTATTGATAGCAATATTCTCTGAAATGTTGGCATTTATTTTGGAATCAACGATAGACACTTCGATTTTATTTGCTGGTAGCTATAGATTCAGGAAATGGCTTGCCGGTTCAACTTACTGAACTTACTGAAAGCTACTGAGCTTTAACTGTAAAATTTAGGGCCTGTTTATTTTATTATATAAAATTTTTGTTTTCGAATAATTCAAACCGTAGAGATGAATTGGAACTTGGAATGGTGGTAGTCGCACACAGCTAAATGGATGTCATTAGAGGGGCTGGCTAACATACAAACGCATATAGCTGGATTACACAAAATATTACACAGGAGAAGAAATAGAGTTAGTGCCTAGATATATAGAGGTTTTAATGCGGAATTTCTCATGCATAGAACTGCCATCATACCTATTTAAACCATCAAACAGTAGCCTTGTTTTAAGTGTGCTTCGACAAGAATGGTACACAATGGTAAACTTTTGGCCTCAGGTCAACAACGCATTGGCGATGCCCCTGGTATTGTAAATGAACATCGGCGACGGTGACCACTTACCATCAGGTGGACTGTCCATCACTTAACAGTACATGGTTATGTATTAGTGGTTAAAGTAAAGAGTTTGGTGTTGTCATCGCAGCACGGAGGGAGAGGGGTGATGATCGCTCCGCTCCGCTTGGTTCGCCTCGGTCCATTTGCCACACTTTCACATGTCGCCATCACCGGGTTCCTATTGATTACCCTCCATTATACATGCTCAAGTGGAACGAAACTTGTAGCGATAACTGGAAAGTAGAAGCCACAACCTTGGAAGAAACGTGGAAGCGAGTAACCTATCGATTTGATTACATAAATGACTTAAATCTCACTTATTGAATGTGTTTTTTTTTTAAAGGACGAAGGTGTTAGCCTCAGATGGCTCTGACACCCTTACGTGGACAATAACGGTGAGCGCTTAGGGCTCTCAACCGAAATACAAAAAAAATTAAGCAACAGCACACTGAGGGTGCCCCCTGTGGGGCTCGAACCTCGGGCTCAGGGCGTTGCGTGGGGGGCCTTTTTTAAATCAAAGACTTTACTTTATCTGATTATTAGTGGTTCTTTATTTTAAAAACAATAATAAAACAAAAAACTCTACAATGAATTTATTAAGGAGAGCGCGGTTTCTTACGTCCACGCCGGCGAGGACGGTAGCGAGGCTGATGGCCTTGTGTTTGTGATGGATGAACTCTATCGTGAGCTGCAGATTCGGCTGCAGCTGTCTGAGCTTTGGTTATGTCATCGTCAGACTCGGCGAGGGCGTGCCTCGGTCTGCGAATGCGACTAATGCGGGACGGAGTGTAGGACGCGGCCTTCACTATAAGGGGATTTTTGTGATTTAGTGCCCGATCGAAATGGTATTGAATGTGTTGGATAAGCTTGCTTATGAGGTACCTATCTGTAGTAAGAACTCAAGATTTGGGTGGATAAATCATATTGATCTTGCCACAAGCTAGATTCCAGCTACAAGCGAAATCGAAATCAGCAATATTCGTCTAGAAGTTTCAGAGACAAGCGTGTTCAAACAGACAAACAAATAAAGTTTTCAAAAATGGTCGCATTGTATTCGTTTTCAGCCAACGTAAGGGGCGTATCAGATGAATTTTTAAAGAGTATGGTTAATTAATTGTAGAAAAAATTTAATTCTGTAACTGAGACGATGTGTGTGAGTAGAGTAAATGAAACATTTTTGATTTAAAAAGGCACTTATGAATAGTCTTACTCTAAGACATAGTTGGTTAAATAGCTAAAGGTTAAAATGTGTTGTGAAGTTAATTTATTACACACAAATCCTGAAATCGTCACAATCTAAATAAAATCAAATCAAATGAAATATATTAATTTTTAATAGGTCCATTTGCATTATTAAAAAATAAACCTTAAGAGTGGAGGGAATGGATAGACATGAATCAAAAGATGCACCTTATTACAAGTCGGTGGTCGAGTGGCATAAAGCTTAGCTAGACCTGGTCCTAGGTGCGATTCTCGGTGGGGCAGTGATAATGTTGCTTTCTTTAGAAATTATACGAGATACAATGCTTATGATATGTCGTAAATGTAATGAAAATTAAAAGGCTTGCATAAGCACCTATGAATAGTCTGACTCTAACACTGGTTCGGAAAGTTATTTTTAATGCGAAGATCCGGCAATAAACACAGTACCTGCCTACTGTATCAGATATTATTTTGGCGTGACGCTATTTCTTGGTGGTTAGAGACCCTGACTGCCATGCCGCAGGTCGTGGGTTCGATTCCCAACCAGGACAAACATTTGTGTGCATGAACATGTCTGTTTGTTCTGTGTCAGTGTGTAAATATCTATATAAGTATGTATTTAAAAAAAGTAGTATATGTCACAGAGCCATAGTACAAACAGTACACTTAATTTGGGATCAGGAAACCATATGTGAAGAAGGGCCATTTTTTTTTCGTGGGATATGCGTTACGCATACCACCGCGCCAGGGCAGGCTCGATGGTTATGTTGGTGAGACTTCTTCTTTCCCCTGTGGGAAAGGGACGGGGAGCCTACCCACTATAACCCCTAAAGTTCCTTCTCCACCGTTGACGGGGCTGCAGGACCAGACGCGTCCTACGACGGCCATACGAAGAATGTCCTGGGATATCCTGGGATAATCATATGACATTCTTAGCCATCAATATTGGCCTATTACTTTGTGACGACTTAAATGATATCAGCAACAATCTCCCCGCAGTCACGTGTCTGCGCCCGCGCACGCGGCCCCACACGAGCGGCACTTAGCCACAAAATCGTGCAATCTGAACGCTTCACCGGTATACATATCATTATATATAACTGAGTGTTTACACGTGAACGTATCATTTATTCATTACAATTTTAGGGTTCTCTACGTGTTCTTTAGATAGAGAATCGATGGCAGACTATGTGTCTAAAGAGACCTCTCCAGAAATATTACTGAATGTGTGGTTAACGATTTTTGAATTTGATGAATTGAGTAGAATTCTCTGTCAATTTGGAATATGAACTCCATGTAACAATATCCTTCTAGCAGCCTTTTTGATCCCCCCAGATCAGGACTTTGGCATTAATTGCATAACATTTTACATTAGCTCATCTTCAAGAGTCATAAAATCTCTCTTTCTATACTGCTTGTATTTCCTGGGCAAAAGTACTGTTTTAGTGTATAAGTTTTCTTAACTTCAACCACTGAAGTATTTTCTATCAACTCGATATTTAGGGCGAAGGACATATTTCACATTTCATCATGGGAATACGGGTGAAACCACGAGGTGATAGCTAGTATATTTTATTTTATTCGGACGTAAAACTGTAATATATTCTAATATAAGTATTACAAGTGTAACCAACTACAATGTCCGTAAAATAAATAATATTAGGTACATGACTGAGTTTCTGCGTGCGATAATTTGACATGAACTGGAAACGATATTAACTGGAAGAAATGAAGTTAAACTGTAAAGGAAGTTGAAGATTACTAAATTGATGTTGACAAATGGGGACGTGTAAAAAGGACGATGCTATAGTCTGTTCCATTTACAAAGACCTCTTTGACTATTACGAATGTTAAAGAAAAATGTACTTTAATTGTGTCAAAATAAGGTTAATGTATTGATCTAATGGTTAATTGATTGATGATGAAGATGCATCTTATCCTAAAGCTGATAGAGTTCATTTTGGTATGACATTGTTGTATGACGAAAAGGACTGCTTATATGGATCTGGCTGTGAGTGATCAGGGAGTTTTGGGGGCACACACTCATAACAATTTGTGATCAGCTGACTAGTGAAGATTGGATATTTACTTAGACGTTAGGAATATTACCTATCTCAAAATTATTTATATTATATAATAGAATACTAGCTTTGCTCCTTTTGAAATTATATAGTTTGTAAATTACTAAATTATATTTAATTCTGGATGGATTTCGAACCGGTCGGTGGTACCTTTAGTCATTTTGACCGTCAAAAATACCCTCCGCGAGCCTTACCTAATAAGTTGTAGGTATTTAGGTAACCTAACGAAGAAACATTTCGATTGTAAGGAAATATATAAGTATACATCAAGCTTTATTCCTTACGTCGTTGTCCTAAAATTATTATATCAGTATTTCCATAAGTATTTTTATTTTTTAATTATTGATTGCTGATGATGTTATTTATTTAATCTACACTAGTTATACTATAAATAAACACAAAAATAAGCTTTTCGTATTAACTCAAAATCTTCTTGATCGATTAAAACTTTATGAATGCATGAGATCCTTTGGTAACGCGGGCGTAAACAACGGGCGGTAGCTGGCCATAATAATACACATGCTGGGCCGATTCTGATAATTCTTTCACTATTAGGAAGCTCCTTCATCCGGCAGTAACATAGGCTATCTCGGGATACATTAAATCATTCGAGAACGCGGGTCAACCCGCGAGGCTAATGCTAAAGTTATTATAATAATTTTAATGTGAGTTCACGAATTACACCTGCTTATTATATTCAAGTTTTATAAACCATGACAATGGAAGTCAAAACAATAGCTAAAATATTCTCGTGTTTCTTAAACGTAGTAGATTCATTATTTTTCTTTTTACATGTTAGTATTTTATTCTTGCTAATTGCAATGTTTTTGTGTGAAAACAGAGTTTACATAACTTTAAATATTTTTGTTTATATATACAGTGTAAACTCTTTATAACGAAACTCAAGGGACTGAGCATTTTTTGTCGTTATAGAGAGTTATCGTTATATGGAGTGAACAAAAAAAAACAAAACAAAGTGAACAAACCAACCAACTTGGGCTCACTTCAACGTTATAGGGAGTTTATCGTTATAAAGGATAACGTTATAAAGAGTTTACACTGTATTTTGTTTAATTTTGGGTATATTCATAATAATGAGTATACTTGAAAAGCAAATATCTTGCTGTCAAGAACAAAATATTACCTGAGGGAAAAAAAAGAAATGCATATTTAAATCTAAATGTGTACAGAGTGTTACAAAACTACCCGTAAAGCCGAAAGAAGGTTAAATGGGGCCTTATAACGAGTCCATTCACAATATTTAAGAACCGTAGTAACGCTGTATAACCATACCCCAAAAAAAGTTATATAGCTGATTTTTATGTACAAAAAATAGAAAACTATTAAAGTGGACAATTATTAGGTAAAATAGGTACGTAGGCCTTTTTGTTAAATAATCTGGTTTCCTGACATGACAGCTTACTAGAGTTTGTTGGCTTTGATAAATTAATTATATTACGGGGTATTTTGTAACACGTTGTATAAATGAAAATGAAGTTCGTTGGTTAGCGCATCACTTGAGACAGGGTAGACCGATTTAGCAATATATTTTTAAGATGTTTAAATATTTGAATGGTCGGAAAAAAAAATCAAAGTTTTTAAAATATAATTCAGCATTTGAATAAGTGCCTGGTACCTCTCAGTAAATTTGTTTGCCATACCCTATTGTTTGACCACAATCTCACTATGGAACGCAAAAGTGGCAAGGTCACAGAGCCTAGAAAGTCATCTTAACATTGCATTTTCATCAACATCTTTCTTTGCAAAATTATAGTAGGTAAACATCTCCATGAAATGACAAAACAGTAGCAGTTAATCATAATTCTGCAGAAAAAACACCTAATGAATCACGTGGTTGGAACAACCAATCGCGTCGCTTCCTTGACCTGTGACCGCCACGGGAGCGCGACGTGGCGTGTCTCATCTAGACGGGGCTCGTTGCGCAACACTTGCCTCCTAGTATTGGGTTGTGACACAGAATGTTCCCGATGGAGAATCTGTGGCGTGGGTTAGGCACAGTTCGTGGCGTTACAATGACGCTTTATGGGAAAATGTTACGTTTTATTAAGGTGTATGGACTGCTAACTAATAATAATTAAAAATTAAAAATAAAATAACAGCGCCCTTATGCAGCTAATACAAATTTGGTCGGCAGCTTCACGGAGTCCTCGGAGAACTTACCTCTCACCCGATTAGTAGTATTAACGTAGTTAGCGACAGAGACAGAGCATATAGGCCGCGACGAAATATCCTCGAGTTAGTGTCAGTTTACTTACAGAATCGAACCCCAGACCTTTGTTATAGTCAATCCGAATCTCACCCAATCTCACGTGGAGGAGAGGGGGGTCTCGGCAAATATCACGTAATTTTTTTATTAACAAGAAACAGTGTAAAATTGCTAGAGGAGGGTTACATTTAGTAGTAATATTTTTTCACATCTACATCTAAATCTTATGATAATATCAAATCTCACGTGTGATTAGGGGCGGGAAGAGGGGGTCGAGCAAAATCTCATGACGTCTCACCAATGGGAGTGGGGGGGTCGAAAAATCACCAAAATCACCTCACGTAATTAATGGATGCCCCCTAAGCTTTACACGTCAACTAACAAGTTTGGTGAAAATAGGCATACTAAAATTATTTAATTAAAAAGAAAACATATTTGCAAAGCAGAAATAGCGGCATTTTATCACCTACAAGCCCCCTGCAAGGCTCCCGATTGGATAATGACGGATGTTGGCGACCACTAAGAATAGCTGCGCGCGCGCATCAGCGAATTAGCCAGATCCTGTCCTGCCCCCGTACTACTGCGTTATTTTCGTACTGCGTAGGAGCTATATTTGCCACATTTATTTGACAATCCGATTGGTAATAGTTATATTATATACCCTACCTGTTATGCCATAGGATGTCTGATGGTAAGTGGTCACCGCCGCCTATAGACATTTACAACCTTACTAACCGAAACACAGTAATGCATACTGCTTCATGGTAGAAATGGGAGTCGTGGCAGTACTTCCCAAGGTAAACTCTGCACTATCTATTAGTATGTACTACTAAAGTAGCTATCGTCTATTAAAAAAAAACATTAAGTGAATACGATTCAATCAGTTTAAGTTGTTTAGAAGTTATACGAATACTAACAAACCATCTTATTTTCTTTTATCTCCACCATACTTTTTACTCTGCTTAGTTTCGGATCAGATGACCGTGCAATAAAAAACTAGTTGCCAATCGACTTCGTAATCCATTCCGTCCTATTAAACAGCTAACGATCCATATATTCTATGTGTTAGTATTCCCACCCTACTTTAGATATTTTCATAAAATGCCTCTTTTAGCGCGCGTGTGGGCAGTAATGGCGCATTTGTACACTTCATGTGCGGCGCAATTTGCGGACTGCGTGTGGCGCTGAGCAAATGTGCGTGTGAATCACCGGGCCTTCTGGGTAGAGTTACCGGCTGTGGAGACGACTAAGGGCTTAATTCAAGCCTGACCAGCTATTTATAAAACTATCTATACCTTTGTTATTTAGATATTTCTGTGACGCGGTTTTACCCGCATTTCGGAAAAATATAATATTTCTCCGGGATAAAATGTAGCTTTTATGTTATTCCAGAGAATATTCTACAAGAATGTGCAGATCATACAATGATTTATCAGCCCTAAACGGACAGGTAGACGTATTTGACTATCACCACCACACATTCAGAAAATGTATCCTAAGTGTCCTCGTTTGATAAGATAATATAATTAATTTCTATTTGTAATTTAATATTAAATACATAATTTAGTGGTTTTCTTTTTCTTTTTTAATATGTTAAGATTTTAATTTGTTTGTTAAGATTTAAAGTTTTTATGTCTATGTTTTTGTAGTACGTTTAGCTTATCATGCTGTGTGTATACGCTCTTGGGTCTCAATCTAGACTAAATATTTTTGTTTCAATTTTACATTTATATTCGATTGTGATCTGTTGTATATGCCTATGTAATAAATAAATAAATATCTATGTGACAAGTTTCATCCAAATCTGTTTGGTAATTTTTGCGTGAAAGAGTAACAAACACCCATACATGTGTACTCACAAACATTCGATTTTTTAATATTATTGTTAGGACTGACGTGAAGACTAGTGAACGATTGTGAAATGAAATACTGATTTGGTTCTTCGTTATATATTCGGGCAGAGCTTCGGCCTTGTACAATTTCTGATACTTGAATGAATAATATGAGCACACTGTAATCGCTTTTATACGGCCAAGAACAGTTTACAATTTTAAAAGAATCCACAACCAAATCACACACTCTTAAATGATACTCCCGGTGATGACAAACATTAAGACACTTCCGGAATATTATTATACAAACAATTAAAATTAAATATTATTCAAAAGATAACAATACGATTTAAAATTAATAATGAGACACGTTTAGTAATAATCTAAGATCACAAAAAAGTGCGATCAATCGCTTGGCAAATATTTCTTCCAGATTGAAGAAAAATCACTTCCGTTTAAATTATTGGCGCATTACGAAATGTGGTGAACGTAACATTATCGATCGTAGCGATACCGGAATCGGGCTCCTGGGCGATTCAGCGATTTATCTTAAAACATGCCGGAAATGTATGAAAATTACGGTCGTACATATCATCGCACCCATTATCTCCAAGGAGGTAGGTAGATGTAGGATTCAGTAATAAGACCTATATTTCACCGAAGATACCACTCAGTATATCTCTAGACCACCGAGGTGATTATACGATAAATATCATGCGTGATATTAATATGGAATACCTAAGAATCGGTCCCCGGTGAGCGTGGGGCGTTTGCCATATTCGTTCAACTATAGACACGTCTTAGAGCACTAAAATTACAGAACTGCATATTTGTTTCGCTACATTTGCAGTTTCTTATTTGCATTACCTTTACTAGCTTTCATCCCGCGTTCCCAAGAGATCATATATTTGACCGCAATAAAAAATAGTATACTTATACGGTTTTTTCAATCTTTTCTTTTTCTTGAGAAATTTTAAAATTGGATGAGTACATTCGGACAAAACACCCAAACTTACAAACATGATCTCTTTATAATATTAGTGTAGATTAATATAAAAATATGTTGGCGCCTCCTCACTACATGTCATGATGGTGGAATGCGGGGCTCATTACCTCAGTAACCACAAGGGGTAGGCAGAGGTCTCAACCTTGGCGCTACGAGGCTTAAACTTGAGAAAAAACAAAAGGTTCATAAGTTGAGTTTGAATCGGTTTATTGTTTATTATCCATGTCCCGATGTGCGAGTGTTGTGATGGCGTCCATTGAAGTCAGTTCCCACTCTCACGATACCAGCGTTGTGATTCTGGAAGCCAAATTACAGTGGCTCGACGATGTTTTGCGGGCTCCATGCTCTGTCTCATTCGCTAACTACACAATCACATGAGAGGCCGTTCTCTGAAACCACGTCGCGACCCGACGATATTTGTATTAGCTGAGTAAGGGGGCAGAACGGCTGCGTTGTCGGCATGGGTTGTTATGGGACAATTCATGTCTACATTTGGACAGGGTTGTCCAAAGTAGTTTTTGATCTACCGCAAATACTATAAGTTTAAACGTATATTCATATAATTGTAAAAGATAAATTATTTGCTAACTATTATAAATATAATAATTAAATCTCTGTAATTTTTGGTATTTTAAAGTTGTTCTATGGCTCTCCAATGGTTTGGACAGCCCTGTATTAAGACACTCCTTGTTCCAGTCAGCAACATAGTAACTGAAGTAATACTAGGCTAATTAAACGGTCATTGTGTCAAAAGACGTCTGGATGTTTTTTTGTAATAATTGTATACATAGATATCCTAGTGCCAGTATCTACTTCGGCTTAAAGTTCATCAGAACCTTTGTAATGTACCAGTAGTCCACCCAGCATATTTAATTATGGACAGGATTAGCTAACTCTGTCTATGACACGGTGCTGCAATTATAATAAATTAAATACGAACTGAAATAAATGACACTGTACGCTCGTGTCAATTACGATCTCCAACATATAGTCCTGGTTTAGTTAGTGACCAGATGGCTGTGTGTAAAAAATGTCCCAGGATATTTATTTATTCTATTATATTAGTATCAATGCGTTGACCCAGAGGTCGGCGGGCACCGGAGCCGGCGCGCGGCGAGGGCGCGCAATAACTGACCCTGTGCCAATAAATCAATTACTTATGTCCAATGGACGGCGTCATGCTGTTTGTGCAAGCTCATTGTAGCGTGACATCACTTTTTCTATATATTCTAACATAAACCCAAGAAAAGAAATAAAAAAGATTTTATATTTCTACTAGCTGTCCCGACTCCAGACGTTGTCCTATCGAAATAAGTTCCACAGAAAAAAGCCCTCTAATTTTAAAATGTTTCGTGACATTTTTCTAATTTCTGTATCCCTAATAAACCAATAAGGAAGAATAAAAAGGTCAGGAAACTTGATTGCAGCGCCCAGTAGGTCCAATGGTGAATCTAAACTATTCTCGAATTCTCTTGAAGACAAAAAAAACATCATCAAAATCGGTTCAGCCGTTTAAGAGGAGCTCAGTCACATGCACACGCGCATAAATATAAAGATTTTTATAAGGCACGATGATGAGGATGGTGCGTCTATTGATAGTTGAATGAAATGTAATTTGTACTAACATAGCATAAAGTTTACTAACAGTACCATCTCAACTCATCTCTAGGTTATCGTCAGAGGTGAATAAAGAGTATACCGATGACCACGTGCACTCACCTCGAACCGGCAAATCAACAAAAGCATTCCTTAAAAAAATCTAAAAATTCTAAATTCTAAACCATTTACTCAGTTTAGGCCTTCGGAAGGCACTTATGAAGATCAAATTACAAGTTACTGAAGCTACCTATGGATACCTATGGGCGTCAGGCAGGCTGCCGGCCGTAAACATTCTGCCAAATCTCTTGTGATATGTTATAGATAAAAAACAAACCAATTGCACGGACCGCAAATTATTGGAAATATGATAGGTAGGTTTATAGTTTTCTATATTTATTCAAGCGTCGGTGGTCGAGTGATATAAAGCTGAGCTAGAGACTGGTGGACATGAGTTCGGCTTCTGGATCGAGCGAAGTTATAATAACGTTTCTTTGTGAAAAAATGATGACTATGTAGACTTAGCTTGATAAATTGTGACAGAGTCGGTGACACTGTTCACATGTCACGTTGGGACTTCAAATACCTTCGGTGGATTGTGGAGGTGTGAAGATAGGTATGTTATATTTGAACAAGTGAGATGATGAAAAAAATCACGAGAGCCCTCTGCGCTCGCCGAACTTGCCCGCGTAAGGGTGTAAGACCCATCAAAAGCTAACATCTTCGCCTCTTCTAAAAATAAAAGAAGAAATTCAGGAGTAATCTCTGAAAAATGAATTTAGATAATATGGTATGAAATTGCTCAAAAACAAATAAATGAGCATATATTGGCGGCAACACACCTGGTTGACTTATGTAAGTACAATGAGGACACATTAAGATCTCTGTCCCATAATCATATATGTGATTGTGACCCTTCACCAGCTGGGCCAGGTGAGTTGCTTCCAATAACACAAATGAATCAGACTGATGTTCGGGTCATGCAATTAGATTCCAATCCTTGTCCTACAATCACAAAGACAATAGTTTTTTCGGATAAAATAGGATCTGACTTTGGCTCAATAATAAGTAACCAAATAACTGATTCAGTAATAAATTATTGTATGCCAGGAGCATCATACAAACAAATAATAGATAAGATTTTGCATACAAAGTTTGATGAAAATACCATAATAATAATTTTAATTGGCAATGTTATAAATATAAGTAAAAAAGACTTGATAAATAGTCTCAATTCTTTATCAAAATTAGAGGTAATGAAAATAATGTTATGTGCTTTCCCATACTCTTCCAACTATTCAGATATGGAGAATAATTATATTTGGCATTTAAATAACCATATGCATAATGTTACATGTCATAGTGCTAATTTTATTTATTTTGATACTAACAAGTTTGTTAGTAATTTGAAATTGAAACAGGATACCCTGTTTATTCCAAAAAAACTTAAGAAATTGATTGCATCACTTGTAGCATATAATATTAATAGGATAAGGGATAACACAGTAAGAACAAGTCATTTTAACATTAAATCTCAGAATAGTTCTTTAAACAAAAACTTTTGACAACAGAGAAGCTAAACAGTTCGACTTTTTTATTACATCAGAATATTAATCGCTTCTTTGGCAAAATTCTTGATATTCATTTATTATTAGATAAAATAAATATAGATATATTATGTTTTACAGAGACATGGTTGAAACCGGGCACTATGCTTTTTAATATTAAAAACTTTACAGTTGCCAGTATATTCAATAGATTATCTGCAGAAGGTGGCGGCACAATAATTCTTATAAATAATAATATTAAATTCAAGGATCGTAAAGATATTTGTAGCCTCTCTGTTGAGCGTGTTTGTGAGGTGTCTTGTGCAGAGTTGCAGAACTATATTATTGTTTGTGTTTATAGGCCACCGGCATCAAATTTTTTATTGTTTACGTCTATAATGGAAGAGATTCTTCGTAAGTTATTTAATAATTCTAACAAGTCAATAGTTGTATGTGGCGACTTTAATGTAGATACTCTTAGTAATTCATCTGAAAGTCGGAATTTTGTTGCCTTATTCAAATCGTTCAACTTAGATTTATTGTTTAGTGAGTCAACAAGATCTACAGCCACTTCGGCTACTTGTATTGATAATATATTAACTAATAGTAGTATACTAGGGAAATCGATTATTAGTGGTGTTCGCTCGGATCATAAGGCTCAATTAATAGAATTGCCATTTAAAAGACAAGTATTTAAAGTAACGAAAGTAATTAGACCTACTACTAAGGCAAGATTAGACACCTTTAAGAATAATTTAGAGCTGAAACTCTGTAATACAATATATCATAGTGATGAGCCCAATGTCTTGTATAAAGGTTTATTGTCTGGGATTTGCGATAATTTTAATAGAGCCTGTCCTACTAAAATAGTGAAGGTAAATAGTAAAATGGGATTTAGTGACTGGGCTACAAAAGGTATTCGTAAGAGCAGGGATAGGTTGTATGAACTTTATCATTTAAAATCTCTAACTCAGAACGAAGAATTTCATAAATATGTTAGAAAATTTTCAAAGACTTTCAAGTTAGTGTGTAATCAAGCTAAATCTTAGTTTATATGTAATAAAATAGGTAATGCTAATAACAAAATAAAGACAGTCTCGAATGTTATTAATACGGAAACTGGTAAAATTAGAAATAATAATGAACAGGTAACTCTTAAAATTAATGAAAAAATTCTAACAAATAATTTAGATGTAGCCTGTGCTTTTGAAAACTTCTTCACGAGTATACCTGGTAAAACTACTAAAAGCCTTAAATCATGTCCTATAGCAGCGGAATCTTTACTCAAGCAGCATATTCATAATACATTTCCAAGTTTTAAATTTGACCATATTAATGCTAGCGATATCATAATAACTTTTAATTCTCTCAATATGAAAAGTACTGAAGATTTATGGGGCTTATCAGTAACAATCGTAAAATCAATAATAACAGTGATTGCACCTGTTTTGTCAAATATTTTTAATGAATGCATTGATCAGGGTTGTTTTCCTGATTTAATGAAATATAGTAAAATAGTACCTATTTTCAAGTCCGGTTGTAGGGAGAATCCATCTGATTACAGACCAGTTTCCGTTCTGCCAGCACTTAGTAAAATCTTTGAAAAATTGCTGCTTAATCAAATGTCAAGTCACTTTACTAAGCATAAGGTATTGCATGGTCATCAGTTCGGTTTCACGAAGGGAAGATCTACATCCGATGCGGCAGCAACATTGCTGAGGCACATTTATGGCGCATGGGAGGATTCACAGGATGCGATTGGCATTTTTTGTGATCTGTCCAAGGCATTCGATTGCGTTGACCACCGTACGCTACTACTAAAACTTGACTTCTACGGAATTCGTGGAACTGCTCATGATCTTGTTTTATCTTATTTATCAAATCGCCAGCAAAAGGTAGGGATTACCGGCACAACATCCAAGGGCTCTTTAGTCGAAATGGGGGTACCCCAGGGTTCAATTTTAGGTCCATTTTTGTTTTTAGTATATATAAATGATTTGCCATATGTTGTAAATGACCTCACAGATATTGTCTTGTTTGCTGATGATACATCATTAATTTTTAAAGTTAATAGAAAAGACAAAGATCTAACTAAAGTTAATCATACTATGTCAATTGTCTGTGGGTGGTTTGCTACAAATAATCTATTACTAAATTCAAAGAAAACTAAATGCTTAAGGTTTTCTTTACCAAATGTAGCACAAGTAGATAGCCAAATAATAATAGATGGGAGCCATATTGATCTTGTAAATAAAACGGTATTTTTGGGTCTTACATTAGACAATAAATTGCAATGGGGACCTCAGGTTGATACTCTAACTGCTAAATTAAGTTCGGCTGCTTTTGCTGTTAGGAAAATTAAACAATTGACGAATGTTGAGACGGCCAAATTAGTTTATTTTGCATATTTTCATAGCCTCTTGTCCTATGGTATTTTGTTTTGGGGAGCAGCAGCGGATATAGAATCAATATTTATTATACAAAAAAGAGCAATTCGTGCAATTTACAGTATGGGTCCCCGTGAATCATTAAGAGATTTATTTAGGGAAATAAATATAATGACATTACCTTCACTATATATTTATGAAAATATAATGTTTATACGTAGAAACATAG
Organism: Habrosyne pyritoides; assembly: GCA_907165245.1. Lineage (NCBI taxonomy): Eukaryota > Metazoa > Arthropoda > Insecta > Lepidoptera > Drepanidae > Habrosyne > Habrosyne pyritoides. The sequence goes on along the minus strand of OU015588.1, from coordinate 15,563,403 downwards.
GAATGTTTGAGGCAAAATTAGATATTCATAGTATAAATACAAGACAAAGGGAGAAGTTAGTTGTTCCATACTTTAGACTAACTAAAGTTAACAAGTCATTTCTTGGTAATTGTGTTCGATTTTATAATAAGATACCGCTTTCAATAACCAAAATGTCTGATCATAAATTTAAAAATTATATTAGGAAAGTTTTGAAAGAAAAAGCGTATTACAAGGTAGTTCATTATATTGAAGATAAAAATGTATGGAAATAGCTGCTCTCTGCACAGTGCACCTCTAAATCTCTTGTTTAAGTTGTAAGTACCTAATTATTGTTATTTTCTATTTTGTAGTCTTGTCATATTTTTTTTGTTTTGTTTTTATTAATGTTACCTATAATAAGTATCTTGTAATTGTTAAATATAAAATTATGTAAAATTGAAATTATAAAATAGCCAAAAAGTCAGAATAGATAAAAATTTATATAACAAATAAAAAAAAAATGTAACCTTGCTGAGTTTCTTGCCGGTTCTTCTCAGTTGAAGGCTGACTTCCGAACCGGTTGTAGCTTCAGTAACTTTAAATTTGACCTTCATAAGTGCCCTCCGAAGGCCTAAACTGAATAAATGGTTTTGAATTTTGAATTTTGAATTTTTGAATAAACTTGGAGTCACATGTCACATAAACATTACTAAGCCTATAAACGCAAATGAATCAAACTCGTCCCAAATGACTTAAAGGTGCTGTTTGTAATAAATAAAAAATCCATAATAGCAAGGTGTCTCTCAATAAAAGATGCGTTAGTAAAAATTTAAATGTTCTTTGTTTCGAATCTGTGTATTTTATTAATTTGTCAATAAGTGATTCTATTAAAATATGTACCAAGTATTTTGTTATTTATCCGACTTGTTAAAGTAGTCTATAACTTATTAATCGTTTGCACGCATGTTTAAGAGCCTCTGTCTAGTTTTAACAAATATTTTTTGCAGCATGTTTGTAATTTTTAATTTTTATATGTCACAGTCGCCTATGGACATTTGCAACACCAGGGCATCGCCAATGCGTTGTCGACCCTGAGGCGTGAAGCTGTTAACTCCTATGTGTTTGTAATGTCACCGGCTTTACCTATTAAACCGAAACACAGTAATACACTACTGCTTTACGGCGGAAATGGGTAACGTGTAATAAGAGCTCTACTATTGTTTTGTTCAGTGTGTCTAATAAATAATTAAATGAAATATTTAAGAGATTTCGATCGATGACTAGACTAGATCATTCGCGATGCACACATTCCACAGTTTAACGGTTCGAGTGGGTAATGCATAAAACTAATTATAGTTTATGGTTGAGAGCACGTGGTGCAGTGTTGTGTGAATCAGTCCCGGCTTCAGTCCACGACACGAGCGACGCGATTGCCAAGCTAAATATTATTACAGGCTGTTAAATTTAATGATACATTTACGAGCTGTGATCAAAGTATTTACGATTGTAATAAAGAGTGACTTTTAGTATATGTTAGTAACTATATCTAACAATGGAATTATATAATATAGTATCTATCTCACCATGGTGATGGAGATAATTTGGCTAGAAGAAGACAGCAGTGCTTTCACAATATTACTCAGGTGAACAAGTGGATAGCGGTCCACTCGTATAATTGCGGAGTCGCGAGAGAGACAGGGAATAGTCGCCCCATGAATTAATCGTCGAATTTGATTGCAGAATATCATAGCTGGCTCTTATTTGCGGCTGTCAGAACACACCGGCAGGTGCTTGGCGACAGAACTTCAACTTCACTATTGTAGATAGTTCTGAACTAAAAAAACTCTTTCTACAGTTCTTGTGAAGACTTTAAAAATTGCTGTTGGGATTTTGATAATGAAGCGTGAGCTCAGTCCTAAAAACCTTGTAATTTTTAGAGTACTCAATTCAGCGGTCATAATTTTAGGGTTATTTATTATAATGATGCTTGGAAAATATTTCTTTCTTTCTATCACTTACTGAAATCGTGTTTTCCATAGATTTCGGTTAAAATACAATAACATTTGCAAAAACAATTTCAAGTACGCTAACGCCTGTGACTAACGTTGTTAATTTACAGATCCTAACCATCCCAAGCTACAATTGTTTCAGTAACGCATCATAATCGCCTCGCTATAGCTCGCAGTGTGTGCTCAGCTCGCGTCGTCAATATTGAATGTCAAGGCGGGCAGGAGGCGCTGCGGTCGCATCGCGGTCGCGGTCAACGTGATTCGTTCACTCCAGCCCTCCTATTCACTTCGTGGGCGAGCCGGCGCAACGAGAGCGGACCTCTCACGTGATTGCGTAGTAAGCGACAGAGATAGAGCATGGAGGCCGCGAAGAAACATCGAGTTAGTGTAATTTTACCTTACTGAATGACATTCCCAGCACTCGTGACGTGTGTCCGCTCAAGATGTTTCTAAAAATGAACCACTGAGTTTGACGGGACAATAGGGAATCATTTTCTATTCAAGATAAATGTTTAAAAACTAGCCAGTGTTTTAAAAAAATACACGGATACAACAAATATGATTTTTAAGTGCCGTACAACAATTATTTGACGTACAACAGTGCCCTCCCGCTAGATGGAGCGATGATATACGCAAGCTGGCTGGCAGCGGTTGGAAACAAAGAGCTGAAGATCGAGCTCAGTGGCGTGCCATAGGTGAGGCCTATGTCCAGCAGTGGACGGAGATAGGCTGATGATGATAACAATTATTATTATAATATATTGGTGCTGTACGATTATGACGTCACAACTTGATATTTCATACAAAGCTCCATATTATCATTTCGACATTTAATAAAAAGTTTCTCATTTTCATTACATATCATTACACATCTCTTTCATCCAGTACAACAGTCAAGTAGCCATCATTTTAACGCTATTCTATTAAAAAAAAAATTGCTGGCTCGGAAGTCAGACTCCAACTGAGTAGAACTGCTAAGAAAATCAGCAGCTTAGCTACAACAGTCTGAACCTTCCCATTTAGGTGTACTCGTATACATATTTTATAACTAGCTTTCCCCCCCCGTTTCACCCGCGTTCCCGAGAGATGTTACATTTTCCCAAGATAAATCATATGTGTTAATCCAGATTATAAACTAACTATTTGCCAAGTTTTATCTAAATCTGATAAAAAGAAGATAAAAGAGTAACAATTATCCATACTTCCATCAACACAAAATTTCGCACCGAGTATTTTGGCTATTTCTGTTTAACCAGTAGGGCACGAGACCGCCCTAACAACACTGGCTGGTTGTTGCCAACACAATACGACTTTAAGACTTGAACGACTTGTTTCGAACACGTTTGAGTTTTCACTTCAGTTGAGGTTTACAATGACTGTTCGAAAGGCTGTTTCGTTTGTTTGGGCCACGTTTAATTATTTAAGTGGCAACTTAAAATATACTTAGGTTTGTTTTTAGCTGGTAGTGTTCGCCCGCTGGTCGAAATATGCCTGTAATCATAAAGCGTTTATAAATTTGCATGTAATAAAACATGTAATTTTTTTTTTTATAGAAAATAAATAAATATCCTGGGACATTCTTTACACACGGCCATCTGGTCCCAATCTAAGCAGAGCTTGTACTATGGAAACCAGACAACTGATATACTGCATATACGATTTTTTTTCTTAATACATACTTATATAGATATTTACACTAATTTCTGCTAATCTAAAGCATGTTAATTAACTAATTATTATTAGCAAGATGAGTATGTGTGCAATTCACACGCGGTGGAAGTGAAACCTTCTGAAATCTATCCATTTCATTGTCTTGCAGGGTAATTTGGTCATATTGATATATATTTTTGTCCCTTTTCAGTGTAGCTATTTCGTGTAATTGAGGTTCAAATCATAAGGGTACTAAAGAAGATTTCGTGGAGAGTTAGTGTTTTTTTTTTATTGTCACTTGTCTGAAAATAGTATAAAATAAAACCAATATTTATCTGCCTGATGGTCCGTTTATATCTTTTAAACGACGAAATAGATTCTGATGCGATTTTCACCATCATTTACAGAATTTCATTAAGAAGGTTTGTGTTTAATACACTTATAGGTTACTCAGGCAACACCGGGCGGGTCACTAGTAAATAAAAAAATGTACTTTTTTGTATATGTTAATTTATTATGTACTTTGCCTTGTTCATGATAATATTGTCATAATTTTTATACTTAAGTCGTCATGACCTAAAATCCATTTTTGACAGCTAAGTATGTCAGAGATAAATTAACTCTATTGGATTTTAATAAAGTTCATAAACATTTTCATACTACTACAATTTACCATTGGATCTATAGATTAGAGACAAAATTTGAACATTATTTATTTCTAAACTGGTAAGTACTACAGACTAAAATAGATTTACATCAAAACACAGAACAAACAGGCATGCTCATTAATCGAACCTACGACAAGCACCGTGGCAGTCATGGTGCATAACCAACCAACCAGCCCGTAAATACAGATTTATGAAGCCTATTTGACGCTCACCACTCTACACACTTATCCTTAAGAAGATAACAAATTACCTACTTTATGATACATTTTTATGAGAGAATAGTCGCTAGTTTAAAAATAAAAATGATGGAAAAGTTTGCAGTGATTCATGGGTTCGGAGTTTCAGATCAAAGAGTGGAATATAAACTGGAAAATATATTAGCAATGAGAGTTCTCGCTTGTGAAATTGTTAGCGAGGAAACCATTGAAATGCGTTCAAACTTTGGTTGTTTGGCTCCCTGTGGCATCAGCTCTGTTTTCGTTCGTATAACAAATGCCATTTATCAGGAATGCTTAATTGGTGTACCTATAGTAGAGAGATAATTGGCAAAACTACCAAAACTCTAACTATTAGAATTCTGCGTACAAAACTATTGCTTGGTTGTTTTTAAATAAAAAAATCGAAATACCTACTGCTGAAAATATTATTCTATGAAAGTGTCTTTAATAATATATCTACCAGAATCAGCGACATCAAAAAAATCTGCTTAGGGGTATAATTAGGTATCGTTCAGATCCATCACCCTGGGTGTAAAGAAGTTTGTAGTTGAAACCAGATTCATAGTAAAATTGTATTGTTTAAAAAAAACATCATTAAAAATCTAAATACTATGGATTACTTATAAGGGCGGATAAAATACCATTACAATTTGGCAAAGAGTAAGTAAATTCGCGGAGGTCACAATATAAATATAAACATCAAACGCTGAATTTTTGCTGACGAAATGTCAATATGCATGTCTATTGCAAAAGAGCGAAATACTAATTTGATTTTGAAACATCTAATCTATTTTGTAGTATTTAACATAATGAAATTTGACATCCGTTTATTATAAATTCGAATGTATCTCTGTCTGCTTGTTTATTACGTTTTCATGGCTAAATGGGTGGGAGCGGATTTTGATTGTATAAAGCAAGGGAATAGGCTTCTGTGCCCCTACCACGAACGCCTATCGCAAGCGTATCGTCATCGTATCGAGTGCGCTAAAAGGCTGATTTGTTTGAAAAGTTGAACACCGCGTATACCGTGACGTTGCGCGAGGTTCAATTTCCCATTGCATTGGTTTTCGGCGCTCTCGATACGCTTGCGATAGAGGTTCGTGCTAAGGCCTCTGTTTTAAAAATAATCCGTTCTTCATATCGCGGGTGAATCCGGATGGCAGAAACTAGTTCTATATAAAATAGCTTTCGCCCCGTGGTTTAACTCTCATTGAAACAATTGAAAGTCAAACAAAGCTTAATCCATAAAGAAACGACAGGTCGTCGCTCCAACTGATTGGAAATCCTCTGGCCGGCATCTCTTAGTTACCCGCAAACGTTACCTGCGTATGTATATCTTCAAAGTACTAAATGTAGTATATCAGTTCTCTTGTTACAAGCTTTACTTAATTTGGGATCAAATGGCCGTGTGCAAAAGAAATGTCCCAGGATATGTTTAGAATAAAAAATGAATGCCCTGTATACCTGTATGCATTTATTAATATCATAGGATATTCCATAAATGATAGTGTATATGTTTAACAAATTTAAGAATTATAGCAATTTAATTAGTTTAGACCCTCAGTTAATTTTGTTTATTTGGTTTATTTTGATAATGAAGATCCGATTGAAGTTCGGAAGTCATCCTTAAACTGAAAAGAACCAGCTAGGATCTCAGCAAGGTAACATTTTCATATATTTTTCATAATCTGACTTAATTGGCATTTTTTTTATATAAACAATTTGAAACTTACAGTACCCACGTAACTTCATGGTAGAACTGAGTGAAGCCGCGTGAGGGAGCGCGAGGGCGCACGTGCGGAACGTAACGGAACGTCAAGTTCGTGACGGGCCAGACGAGCGGACAATTTATAATTACACCTCCATGTGCACTATTACTATACCATGCAATCATTGTTAGTCACCATTCATTTGCTGTCATATATGGAATTCATTACGCCTATTATTTTAAAAGAAGTAGGCAGAGGTAGAAGAGGTAATGAGTCACAAATTCTAGCAAAGATATTTTAAGCCCCAACGTGATATGCGAGGAGCATTGTTGCTGTACAAAGATAACTAACTGACTCAGGCGTGGCCTCGCGGAAATAAACAAATATCTAGTAATTAATTCCGCTGGATCTCCTTCTCTGTGAAGTCCCAAACAAGAAAACTCAACAGGAAATTGACACGTGTTTCGCTTCTACACGAAGCATCTTAAGGACGTAATAGACTCGCTGTCACCGCGGATCTCTATCTAGGAACTGGTTACTTGATATTTGTTTTTTGTATAGTCTCTCGGACACTTTACCACTCCCAAGCTACAGGTGAAACATTGTAAAGAAACGTTTCGAGGGCTTCCACTGGGTACTTTTATTACTAAGTATTAAGTATGTTACTCAAAAACTTTTCAGAGTTTCCCATTGGTTCTTCTTAGTTAAAGTCTGACTTTCGGACTGGTGGTAGCTTCCACTAACCGTCTCAAGTGTCCAACAAGGGTCTAAGCTGAATATATAGGTTTTTTACATTTATTAAAAGAAATGTTAAAATAACTTTTGGCTCATGTATAATTTCTTGAAAGTGCCAATTTCGAACATTCTTATAGATGGTTCGTAAAATTCACTTATAATACGCCGCTAAAATGCACCGAAGCATGCGTATTTTGCCGAATCCAAATAATTGACATGGGGGATTTAATTTGTAGATATTATTTTAGATAATGAAGAACGTGACGGTGAGTGCGGCGAGACAAAAACCTCCTGTCGTCTTCGCTAACGATGTACAAAGAAAGGTTCATAGACAAAAAACGACGAAGAAAAGCACTTTTAAATCAATAGAAAATCCTTTGCGAATGTATTTTTTATTACAATTTCATAAAGTAGAAAGCTATTTTAAATATATATTTATTCCAGCTTAAAATACAATCGACACACGACAATAAAAACAATATTCGTATTGTTTTTATTGTATAACCAATAGTAATGTAATTTGTAGACAACTTACCCCTCATCAATAATTCAGATAGTTTCACATAAGTTCACGGCGAGCTACGATTCTCACGAGTCTATATACTAAGTACTTGAAATTATATCTTTGCATTCTATTTATGGTCACCACTATGGGCAAATTATCATATTATTGAAAGATCGAGAAAAAGGGTAAAAAGCGTCTAAAAATTAAATAAATGTATGATTCCAAAATGTGACTGTCATAACTTATTTGCTCGTACGGGGCTTTGCAATCAGTTTTAACTTGAAACGGCCACTTACTTAGCCCCGCGAGAGGCACCAATGGTCCAAGCTGTTGATGTTACGGAAGTCAGCCGGCGGATGTAATAAATATTCTTGGTCATTAATATCACACAGCCCATTATCTCAAACAAAGCAGAGCTTATGTTTTGAAAACCAGATAATTTATGTTTTTTATATCTATGTATAAGCAAAATGGGGTTTCTTTGACGCACCATCACCTCAAAACTACTGAACATATTGTGATGGGACTGCTACCAAATTACGGAATTACTACGGAATTTTTCGTAGATGGATATAGGCTATATATGGTATCAATAAACGCGGCTGGATCCGGGGGGGACAGCTAGTATATTTACAACGAGGCACATAAACCATGAATTCATTCTGACGGGATGTCAGGGTTTTTACTACTTATCATTATAACTAGAACCTAACTGTTGAGAGTAAACTCAGAATATTGTTTATTCTATAATTATTGTAGTCCTAACTCACGGGACCATGGGCGTTGGACTCACCAATCTAAGAGCAGTTATATTTGGCGAAAACTTTTGTTTTCTTACTCTATCTGGGGGTCAGCGCCCCCGGGGTGGGGTCAGGGGACTCCGCACACTTGTTGTTTCTACGCATCTACATTGGGGACAGTTAAGATAACTTAGAAACTAAGAAAAACTTGTTCAACTTATGCTGTCCATTTGTTAACAAGTTCTGTGTTATTGGATTTACTTTAATCGAATGAAACTAGTTTTGGGACGCTGTTTCACTGAGATTTAGATACAATGTGTAATTTTGTGATTTCAAGTAGGCTTTGCAACATTTGGGGCATTAATGCGATGTCGACCCTGTGACATCAAGTTGTTAAGTCTCATGTGCTTGTAATTTCACCGGCTTCCTTACCTTTCCAACCGAAACACAGTAATACAAGTGCACTACTGCTTCACGGCGGAAGCGGGTATGGTGGTAGTACATCCCAGTCGCAGTAATAAAAACATATAATAACATTTCTTTTTTTATATATCGGGTCTATTGACCCATAGGGATTACTAAAAACATTAATCAAATTCGCGAAAATTAAAAAGTAAAATTACAACAACACTAAAACCATTCCCATACCCGATATCTTACAGTAAATTAAAAAGAATCCTCCTGGGAGTCAATTACAGCTCTGCTGCGCTCGGCATCGCAGAAGTTAATTTACAAAATTATTCCCAACTGTACCTGTGGCTGATATAGCCCTATTAGCTGTAGTGCAGAAGCTTCTGTGCAACGTAATAGAGCCAACATTCCATGCAGTCGATCGACGGTTGCCGGCGGTCGCACTAATTGCATAGCGCTTGCATTTCGTAATAACATTCGTGTTTGCAAATAGCCACGAGAATAGCCGAAGCTGAGTGCAGACAAACAAACACCTACGTACATTTTTAGTGCTTATATTTCGGCGCGGTGGGTGTGAGGAAATGAATTCTTTACTGTAAAGACCGGATTGGACAGTCCATTTATCTATTATTATTATCTCAGCATTCTTTCGTTAATTGTTGGACATCCAGCAATACCCTAAGGGGGTAGAATCTCGAACCATCTAGTTTAGAACCTGAAGTAAAATAATTTTTAAAAACTTAAAAAAGTCACCTAGTTAAAATGTTAACTAAAGCGCTTTTTTTTTAGGATCAAAACAGAAACAATGTAACTTTATGTCCACAACCGAGACAATAAAATGTTGAGCTGAGTTGACATTTCTGACATTGTTACAACCCACGTCGTTACAGGTTTATTGGAATAATATTATTTGGATTTAACAAACGTCGTAATAAAAAAATTTCTTCAATATTGATGTTGACAGATGTGTATGTGCTTTATATAACCTATCTATACGTGTGTGCTGCAAGAGGCGACTAAAGACTATACCGATGACCACGTAGACTTTACACAGCGCGGGGAATAAGAGCATTCCCACAGAGTGATTGTGTATCTTAATATCTATACGAGTATAAAAGCGAAAGTTCATGATCTCACGGGCTAAACACTAAATCATGAAGCTTAAATTTGGCAACTAGATAGTTTGTAGGTAGGAGACACGGTTTATATGAAATTCCTTTGAATTTACTGCAATTTGGCAAGTGTGTTTGATGATGAGACCTTCATTCTTTGCATAGACATGTGTTATGGGCCGTAGCATGCGTAGACTACTTTTTTCCACTAAAGGTAACGCGGGTAAAACCGCAGGGGATGCTAGTATGTTATACACCGAATGGCATAGGGCCAAGCCACCCAATTCTAAATTATAGCGCAGGTGTTAATGAGTCAGATCTATAGATTCTGCCCAATACTTCGACATATTTTTAACTTTATTCCTAAAAAAAAAAAGTTTCGTGAGACTGCAGTTCCCAGGCAACTCCTATCACGGTAGTAGACCTACAATATCTGATAATTTGAACTAGGATCACATCGAAAAAAAAAACGATTTTTCTTTCTTTCTTGCCGCGTGCACCTCCTACAGTAAATTCGACCTAACATTGACCCAATTGTTTACATAAAATACGAGGGCAATTAATATTTACCCACAAAAATGCTTTATATATAGTTAATAATGTAGATTTACTGCCACAGCGTTATTAGGGGAAACATGCTGGTAAATAACCTTCACGCTTCTTCAGGTTTTTGTTGTCCTTGATTGAAAGTCGCAGATAAACATTAAATGTAGGGCAGACATCGTAATTAACAATTTAGTTTTTGTAAGTATTAATCCACGCAGTTTCGTACAGTCTGAATAAAATTCTAGAAAAATTCAAATTATATAGATTTTAAAAATAATTATGTAATACTTACTTTGATAAATAGAAACTTAACACTTAATAACTGAAAGCACAATTTGACTTAATTAAAACACAAAAGCTAAATGAATTTGAAACATATTCCATTATTAAAATTTATTAGAACAGTAGCATGAAAAGTTTCCCGCTACCCGCTGGCAGCTTATAACTTAACTCAAAGCTTTCAGGGAAAGCTCGTAAGCTCGCAAAGTTGTGTTCAGTCGCGTTGAGCGCCGGAGCCGCCCGCCCGCGCCGCTACGACGCTACGGACTACGAGACTACGACGTAGCAATACGCGCTTTCGTAGCGAGTTATCAAGACATTTCGGACTTTTGGATTTTAATTGGTAAGTGATTTATATACATTGATTGGTTCATTTTAATTATTTTCATTATTTTTTTTATTGCTTTTTACTATTTTTCTGTACTTTAGTACTTTACATTTAAAAAAATAATAAAAGGAACATTCATTAATTGAATAAATATCTGCGTTGAACTTTGGTAAATTAACCAATTATCAACTATCCTACATTTTAATATTGATAAGTGTGTAAAATAATAAATGATATTAAAATCATAGCAAAATCTAAATTATAGATATCACTCTCAGTGGGCAGTGTCCCCAGATAATTAAACTTTGTTATAATTAACCCAATTTATATACTTTTGATTACCTCATTGTAGAAAATACACTCAGAGTCTCACAATTTTATCATTTTTGTAATTAATCCTATTATAAATTAAAATTAAATTACAAATCAAAAAAATAAAATTACCCACCGACAGCCGAACTAATTTGGATACAATTTGGCACACAGAACATATTCTACATTGATGCAGGTTATTTTATTAAACCAGGGAATTAGTAGTTTCCTCGGAAAAAAACGTCACAGTTCCATAGGTCCGCTATCCACCCACTCGACGAACAAATTGTGATTGCCTTCGCAAATATCGTAAAGCATTTACAATGTAACTATTGTTCTATAATTAAGTTGAATTCTTTATTATTTAACGTATAACTTTACACAAACAGGTATTGCGAAAAGGTTTTGGTTTGTTAATCTTTCCCTTATGGTGAAGAAAGCAACGTATTAACTTGATATGCGCGGAGATAAGCGGAGATGGACTTATGAGATTATTCCTTTGAATTTTTTTTTAACAACTTTTTGTAATTTCGCCTTCTTGTTTATCTGTTCGGTATTACATTTCTCAATGAGATTAATCTTTATTACTATTAACATTAAAAAATGTCGTATTTCGTAATTAGGTGACTAGGCAAAAATTATCAGGAAAAGAATTTTATTTAAAAAATGTAATTGGGAAATTTGAGCCTTGCTGAGTTTCTTGCCGGTTTTTCTCAGCAGAAGGCTGACTTTCGAACCGGTGGTAGCTTCAGTAATTTTGACCTTTATAAGTGCCTAACGTGGGCTAAAACTGAATAAATGGTTTTGAATTTTTAAGTTTAATCTGTATGGGATTAATAATGAGATACTTCCAAAAATAATATGTATATGCATCTGAAAATGATGAGTTAAAACTACCATCGGATTATGTACAGTTCTAAAAGAGAAAAAAAAACAATGGTTTCCGGTGCCATGAACAGTCTTGTTTTCAGCGCCAGAGCGTCCACACCACTTTGGTAGATTTTATGATACTACAATAAAATCTCTGTGCCATATTTTTGTACTAGTTGTCTCTCGCGTTTTCACTCACGCACCCAAAAGAGATGTTACATTTTCTAGGAATGAAAAGGATAGCTCTGTTTTCCGTGAAAGTACAGGGTAACAAACATTTGTCCATCATTCCTCACCAACTTTCACATTATAATAGAAATAGGATAATGTAGCTTCTACTTCGCGGCTTCACCTGTTCCGAGGGATCTAATGTTTTGTGTTAATCTAGAAAGTATTCGATGTAAATGCCAATACCCATTTCCGCCGTGAAGCAGTAGTCCACTTCTGTGTTTCAGTTAGAAAGGCAAATGAGTCGTTGAAATAACAGGCACATGAGACTTAACAACGTTACGTCTTAGGGTCGACAAAGCATTGGCGATATTCAGGGGTTGGAAAAGTCTATAGACGGCGGGTGACCACTTACCATCAGGTGAACCGTGTGTTTGTCGGCTGATGTGGTATACAAAAAATATCTCTTTTAAATCTTTTCAGCCATGACGCGTGGTTGACTTACAGACATACAAACATTCATATTTATAATACTTCTGGAATTAATAGCTCGGATTTTAGGATTATGTATCGTAGATTATTCGAATTATAAGTACGGTCGGACCAAGAAAGAGATCCTTATAATTTCTTACATTATTTTCGGTATACAAGCTTTCGGTACAATAAAAGTATAGTGTGTTATTTTCATTGGCCTTCTTATATTTTGAAACAAGTTTATCTTTGAACAATATCCTATAACCTTGGCACATTGAGAATTCTGATTTAGTTTCTGGTCGCGACGTTGATATGCCACTATATTATTTCTTTAGAGGTCTTTTGTATTGTATTTCACTGGAATATTTTAGTTTATAAATGTGTACTGAAATTATATAGAGAAGTAGAAGGTTGTAAATATCTTTATAGGTACGTATTTAGAAAAATAATAATGGTACTAATTGTTATATATTATTAGTTATCTAGTTTCCATAGTACAAGCGCGGCTTAATTTGGAATTAGATGGCCGTGTGTAATGAATGTCCCAGGTATATTATTACAAAAATATTGTAATTTTGTATGTAAATAATGAATTCAAAAACCATTGGATCGATTTTAATAATTTATTCACTATTACAATGCTGCGTTATCCAGAAGTAAAACCGGGGAACGGAAGCTATGTTTATAAATGTACAATCCAGTGAGCGCTAAGAGCTCTTAATCTAGATTTTAAGAAAATACGCTAGAAGTGGAGGGGTGCTATGTGGGGGTCGGATCTCGGCTTGGTGTTGCTGGGGACGTGGAATTCCTTAACCACACTCCACAGATTAAGTGTAAATATAAATACTAACTAGTATTTTAATTGCCAAAGTAAGTTTGTTTGTAACACTTTCACTGCAAAACGACTGAACCGATATTACTGATCATTTGGGACACACAGCTTATGGTATGGAGAGAGACATAGGATATGTGTGTGCCAAAAGGGAACGCGGGTAATACCGCTGGGGACAGCATATCTTCTATATACAAGTATATGTATGCATAATAGGGTTCCTTTGACGCACAATCACCTCAAAAGTAATGAACATATCGGGATGGAACTGCTACTAAGAGGAATTGTTCCTAGATGGTGAAGAAGCTATAGGCTTCATATGATATCGATAAATGCGGGTAAAACCGCGGGGGACAGCTAGTAGAACTATAAAATGAGGACGAGAAATACCCTCCGCGAGGGGCAAGGCTACTTTGTTTGTATCACGTACTGTCTGTCATGTCGCGACTAACTTCGCGAGTGACTTGAATGGAACACTAATTCTCGTCTCGCTTCTCGTTCGGAGATTGCTCTAAATACGTTGGAGCTCGGCTTAAGAACGTTAAGATATTACTTTATCTTGTTGTTTTGGAAAGCCTCAGTAGATGAGAGGTTGGAAACTCGATGATCCGGGGATAGGTTCCCGGGTCGGGCAAGATAGCAATGTAGCCCGGGATTGGTAATGTGCCCGAGGGACTGCGGCAATGGAATTAAATGAAAATGAAATGAACTGAAATGAAAATATTGTTATTCAAATTGCCTTTCACAAGCACTTGTAAGATCGTTTTACTGAGAAGAGCCAGCAATAAATTTGGCAATTACCCTTTTCAAAACGAACTTTGATCTATTATATACCTAAAATTTATTGAGTCTCTACTGACAATATTTGTGTGGTATAGCAAATAAATAAAATAAATTAGTCATAGAAAATCACAAACCAAGGCAGCCCCTACAAGCAGCACCTGTTCACAAGTATGATGTATGTGGCAGCCATCGCCCTCTTCGCCATATTGTAGGGAAGAGAGCGTGTTCACGACATGTCGCTTTGTGGTTTCAAAATATCTTCGGTGGAATGTGAGTATCATCACTGACCCCTGCTTACTTATTTGGGGATAATGGGTGTAAAGATATGTTATTTTATACTAGGGTTTGCATGATAATGTATCTTGGATATCGAATTGGTTTTCATACGATGATTTACTACCGAAAAGTTACAACGCCATGTTAAAATCATTGTCAAATAGACATTGTAAGAACAATATGAGCATTTTAATAAAAAAATCCAGCGGTTTCGTTGTTAGCTCAGGTATATTAGCAAATAACTGACAAATAATGATTTATGGCTTGTCTTTACGAGTTAGAGACTATAATAATACATTGTTGGCTAATTCCTAGACGATTGTTGTTAAATGTCGGGACTGAGTCGTGCAGTGTGTCTTTAAGTCGTGCAGTGGGTTCTAAAACGGCCACCAGAGCGATATTGCTATTCATTTTGGGAACTCCCAGCTGATTTTTTTTCATTCATCAAATTCAATCTGCTTATGAATTGAATTCCTCAAATTGGAATCTATATGTGTGAGTTGCTTCCCCGAGAAATGTTACATTTTCCCGATAGTAGTGTTCTATGAGTAATCCAGGTTACAAATGATGTTTGTGCCAAGTTTCATTTAAATCTGTTTAGCGGATTTTCACAAACTGGTTGCTTTGCTGAGAATGAGAAATAAACAAAGATTTTTTTTCGAAAGTATAGGAATTGTAATTTTAGCAATTGGATGCCATGCAGCGAGTGGCTTTTTTAGTTCCCCAGTACTGAGTATCTACTGACACGTGAAATGTGCACCTGTATTGTTCTCTTTGAAGGTCGCCTAAGGGCTCGGCCACACTTTTCATAATATTATTTTCTATTAGATATTTTTTCAATGGTCAGTCGCTAACGACGTCGACTGCAGTGATGGGAGGGGTCTATGAATACAGAACTCGCTTGTACCAGGACTTCAGTTGCTCAAAGGAGATATCTTTTAGTAATGATATTCAGTCAGGCAGACCAGAGCCAGCTTTTATATGCAAAGTATTTGCCTACCAAACTGAACCTTAGTGCCAGTATTTAAGGTTTTCCACAGAACATAGTGCCTGGATTTACAGAGATTATATAGCTCAGATGGTAGTGACGTCGAATACAGAGACGAGAGTTATGGGTCAAATCGTACAAAAGCATCAGCTTTTGGAGAAGGAAAGCATTGTGAGGGAACTGTAGAATGGTAAAGGTTTTGTAGTACGCACCTAGCTGATGTATTCTACCGTTGTACTTAGGAGTCAATAGAGTAGTTTTGAAAGAGTAAAACAACATCTCTCCATACACCCATCCGTCCATCCTCACAAACTGTCGCATTTCTAATATTTTATTTATTTATGTATCTATTATCCTATATGGTGTATACCCGGTCTCTTTTTGCATCACTCTCTTCGTTTTAATGTCAAAACAAATGAAAGAAACAGTGTTTTTGTTTTATTTCTTGTTTCAAGGAAATTGCTTTCTCCATTTTACTAGAATACAAACAAATGAAACTCACAATGTTATTGTATGTTATAAAGTCATGTAAAACCCTTATATATTCTAATTCTGTGGTCGGATTATGTTCGGTAATTGTCACTAGCTCAACAAATGCCTCTATGCTTTGTCTCTGTCGTTAACTACGCAATTACATGAGAGGTCCGCTCTTCGAGTCCTCGTTTTGCCGACGAGGTTATTGTTAGGGAATGCTGGGGCTGCCGACCCTTGTTAAGCTTAGTTGGTACAATTTAACATGTGGTTTACTGTCAACCGCAGTGTATACCACACTTGTAGTATGTAGGTACCTTACATATAGCTAACTATCTTCCTTTGTGGTTTAGAGGTACGCGTTTTTAGGGTTCTAAAACTTTTTTGTACGAGGTGCGAGCTCTAAAAAGGACTTATGAAGGTCACAGCTACTGAAATGACCACCGTTTCAGATGTCAGATTTTAACTGATTAGAATCTCAGTAAGGTTACATTTTTTTTTTGACTAATTTGTCTATTTTATTTTATCAAAGGTTCAACTATATATTATACGAGTATGTTACTCGATCAAAATAAAATTAATAGAGCATTTATTACTTATGATTTTAGATTAGAGTAATAGTAATAACATGTAGATACACTAATACATTAGATAACACCTTAAAAAAAATTATGTATGCTATCGATTTACAAATTATTTATTTTGTTATCATGTAAAAACATGCAAAAAGAAGTAAAACATTATTCGATTCACTTACATGAAAACACTGAAAATCTCATATGATGAACACGCCCTAAGTCAGATGCACCTGTTCTAGCAACTCGTAGAGAGGTACCTACCTACCTGGCACACAGCAAAAGTAGTTGTAGTATGAAGGTACCTTACATATAGCTAACTATCTTCCTTTGTGGTTTAGAGGTACGCGTTTTTAGGGTTCTAAAACTTTTTCTAGGGCTAAGAGTTTTTTTATCGTACATCATTGTACTTAAAAGAAGGTCCCAACCTTAATTTTAAAATGTAAACCTTGGATACAGAAATAAACATTTTTATTATTATTATCAGCATATGTTCTAACTGTGAGCAAAATTTTAGTGTAATATGGATTTCAAACAACGGATTTTAATTAGCTTGACTATTAATCGCTAACTTGTAAAGCCTGCTTAGTTGTCATAGTTTTCCGGGAGATACTTCGCACTATAATATACATCAAACGGATCCATGAATCGAAAAATGCACACCACTCATCACATATCACCAATATTTTTGAAAAGCCCATCAAACGACACCTAATACAATGGAATAGACGACAAAAAAGAATATCCCCGCTATAGGATGAGTACCTGAACAATATTATTGCCAAGCTTTTATGTCAGAGCTTTGTCAGCTTGTAATAAAAAGCTTTTTAGTACCAAAGACTTTTGGATTTAATCCGCGGACAAACGGACAGTCATTCATGGCTTAAATGTAATGGTTCCTTGTTACTACCGAACTCTAAAACACCTTAATAATGTTTAAATAAAATTGTATCTGAGTTTCGAAGTGATGTGTATTTCGAAATGCCCTTTGACCTTTTTTCTTTCGAACTCAACCTTTGTAATAGGCTTTGCATGCATTAATAAATCACATTTAGTGGTCCCTGCTCAGCTACGGTTTGGACCTCCTTCGTTCATAATGAAGGGAACATGATTCATGTTTGTTCTTATTCTCAGCGGCCTAAAAGGTAAACCTCCGTATTCTACCGGTGAAAAAAACGGGAACTTAATACGGAAAAGAAAGTAGCAAAGTGGCTCTTAGCGGAAAGGTAAAAAACCATGGGCTTATGAGATTCGTGCATGTGGTAAGAGAAGAAATAGGATAGAATTTTTGTTTGACGGCCCAGTTGGCTTGGTGGTAAGACCTGACTACCACGCCACAGGTAGGTTCAATTTTTGATTGAGGAACAATATTTGTGTGCATGTCTGTTTTGTTGTGTCTAGATGTACAAGTATATATCTATAAACGTATGTTAAAAAATATTGTATGCGACATTTATCAGTTATCAGATTTCCACAGTAGTAGATGTAGATGGCCATATGTAAACAATGTCCCAGGATATTTATTCGGAGATATGTGTATTGTTGATAAACAATTAATCCCAAAGTCATAGCGAAATACTATGGGGGCATTTACCAGACCTGTCCCTACCAAAATGTATGCCTGGACCCATCTTTGTCCAACGATATGGTGGCCATGATGAAAAAAGGTTGATACATTCAACGCACGCCGCACACTCAACAGAAACTCAAACAAAAGATACAATTTCGGTAATAATATCACTCCTTTCACCCGGAAGTTTCAAGTGCCCCTTATTTCATCGTAAGTGCCTATTTCAAATACCTCGCGTCCTATCTATACGGAAGACTGCCTCGAGATGCGACGAAATACATTACAAACAAAACATAAGCCTTCTTATACAATATACAAGGATTATTTTTCAGGGATAAATGTCTGTTAGAAGGTATTTCGCACAATGTCTGAAGAATAACTTTTTTGTACGAGGTGCGAGCTCTAAAAAGGACTTATGAAGGTCACAGCTACTGAAATGACCACCGTTTCAGATGTCAGATTTTAACTGATTAGAATCTCAGTAAGGTTACATTTTTTTTTTGACTAATTTGTCTATTTTATTTTATCAAAGGTTCAACTATGTATTATACGAGTATGTTACTCGATCAGAATCAAGTTAATAGAGCATTTATTACTTATGATTTTAGATTAGAGTAATAGTAATAACATGTAGATACACTAATACATTAGATAGCACCTTAAAAAAAATTATGTATGCTATCGATTTACAAATTATTTATTTTGTTATCATGTAAAAACATGCAAAAAGGAGTAAAACATTATCCGATTCACTTACATGAAAATCTCATATGATGAACACGCCCTAAGTCAGATGCACCTGTTCTAGCAACTCGTAGAGAGGTACCTACCTACCTGGCACACAGCAAAAGTAAATTGCATAATGGGAGCCGCGCCGCACTGGTGCGTGCCTGCGCCCGCGCACTCGACCTTGCAAGGTCACTGTCAGCGGCGGCGGGGCGGCGGCGGGGCGGGGCGGCGCACCGGACGCGCACTAACATCATGCATTATAGTAATCTCTTTGTTATTGTTGTGAGAGTCGTGTATACAAATTGCGACTGTCGCTCATTGTAATGATTTAATAGAGATCACATGAGATCGGACAGTTAACTCAATATTGTCATTGTTTATTCACGACTTTCCTGGGAAATTGTTACAGTGTTTCAAAGTAAGAGACGTAAATTAATTTCAATTTTGCAGACTTTTATGGAACATTAAAAATATTTAAGAAATAGAATGGTTTAATTAACTTTTACTTTTACGATGTCTGTAGTTTAGAATTAAATAAGATACTTAGAGTACAAAGAACCCTATAAAAATATCTAGATGGATATTCTAGACTCAATTCATTAGCAATACATTAAAGTTACATAATTTTATAGCCTTTAGTAGACTTTTTTTTCACCCGACGACTATCCTGTTGGGACACCATCACTAAAATATATCGGAGGCTAAAGTACTCTGTTCCTTCCTGGAAAAGGTACTTATCAGTCTACTACGACCGGACTAGATAGCTTGTCTGATATTATTTAGAACTAGAACGTCTTCTAATAGAAAAGCTTTCGTTGATCCGAACAACATAATAAATTCAAATATTTTTAGCATATTAAATGCGTCATCGCGAATATATTACAGTTTTTCAACAAAACGTAAAAAGTGATGCGCGAATAAAATGCAAGATCTAAAAATAAAATAAAATGGTAACGCTTAGTAAATAGTACCCGAGTACACACAGCAAAAAAGTTTTTAGTTCACTTGGAAAAATTGAAAGAAAAGTATGTACATATAAACATTTGTTCGCAGTTTAAAAAAACAAAAGAATATAAATTTATTTTGTAGCTGAAGGTACGTATTAAAAGATGAATAAAAGGTTTTTTATGAATTGTATTTATGTTACTTTAATCTTATTTTGTTTATCTTAAATTAAAGAAAATGATTACACTAAGTAAACTGATACCCGTGTAGACACCAGCATATTATAGTATACTAGCTGCTCCCCGCGGTTTCACCCGCGTTCCCGAGGGATGGAACATTTTCCCGGCACAAAAAGTATCCTATGTTACTACTAATACCTACAACAATATGTGTACAAAGTTTCACGATGATCGGTTAAGTAGTTTTTGCGTGAAAGCGTAACAAACTAACTTACATTCACATTTATAATATTAGTAGGGATTTAGTAGCTCACGTACAAGTGGTATGTAAGCAAGATGGCATTACTAGAAACACTTTTTTTTATCATATCCATAAAAATCCTTATATTACTTAGTGAACGCAAACTTTTTTGTGGCGTGTATGTCGGCAAATAAAACTGGAATATATGTACAAACGCATGTCATTGGTGGGCGGGCGGAAAATAAAAAACGTTTTTTTACACATACATCCTGAATACATCCCTCTACAAAACACTTTTTTTTTGCATCGAACTCGTGTTTCGATGAATGAAATGAAATTCATCGAGTGAATTTAAAACATCGGTTTCATTACTGTCTGTTACTTTTTCGTTATAGACAGGCCAGTTGGCTTGGTGGTTAACGCTCTGACTGCCAAACCGAAGGTCGCGGGTTCGATTCCCACCCAGGACAAACATTTGTGTGCATGAACATGTCTGTTTGTTCTGTGTCTGGGTGTAAATATCTATATAAGTATGTATTTAGAAAAAAAAGAAGTAGTATATGTAGTATATCAGTTATCTGGTTTCCATAGTACAAGCTCTGCTTAGTTTGGGACCAGATGGCCGTGTGTAAAGAATGTCTGATGAACTAAATAAAAAACTGAACCTCAAATCAATATTTCTCACTAGAATTCGCCCACGGTTTCACCCGTGTTAACGAGCCTATATCCATCGTGCCATAGGTTTCGTGCAAAATTTCTTCAAGATCAGTTCAGTCAGTGAAAATGTAACATACAAACAAACCAACTCACTTTTGCATTTATAATATAAACTAGCTATCCCTCGCGGTTTCATCCGCTTTTATCGATATTGTATATAACTTATAACCATCTAAGAACAAATTCCGCGTTGGATGGAAGCAGTCGCATCCCTATATGTTCAGTAGTTTTTCTATAGATTAGGATTTGAGTGTAGTTAAAAGTTATAATTGCCAAAGCCTAAACTACCTTAGAATTTAAGGTTCCAGTTCATTCATACACGCTCCGAGCATCTGGTTGGAGAACTGCGCTTCTACGAGACATTTACTATGATTACTTATTCTGTGGCCGCGCCTGCCTACGTGCCCCGGGGAACGTTGCCAATGTACCTACGTACGTTCCTAAATGCGGAAACTGTGTCTACGATACTGGATGCGATATGTGTATCAAAGTTAACCCATTAAGGTCCGGTAATAAATTACCGGGAATACTAGAATTATAAAATAGAAGTCTTCTATTCTACTATCTTTCTGTTCATTTGTTACGTTTTCACGGCAAATCAGATGAGCCGATTTAACTCAAATTTAGCGCACACGTAGCCTATGGTACGGAGAGAGATTTTTTTATTATTAGTAGGCTCACAAACAAGTAGACAAGGAAATGGCAAAAATCAGACAAATTAATTTTCTATTTCCTATTATAACAAGCTGTCCCATGCGGTTTCACTGGCATTTCCCGGATAAAAAGTGGGCTATGTCCATACCATAGGCCATACCAAAAAAAAATTACCGTCTCCGTATCACAGGCAATGTGTGTGCCAAATTTCAGCAAGATCGGTCAGTTACTTAACCATGAAAGTGTAACAAACAAACAAAAGTCAGAGCTCTTAGTACAGAGTTCGTCCGGGGAAGTACTACCACCTTACCCATTTCATGCTGTGAAGCAGTAGTGCACTTGTATTACTGTGTTTCGGTTGGAAAGGTAAGGGGGCCGGTGAAATTACAGGCACATGAGACTTAACAACTTCACGTCTCAGGGTCGACAACGCATTGGCGATGCCCCTAGTGTTGTGACCACTTACCATCAGGTGGACCGTCTGCTTGTTTGTCGGCCCAAGTGGTATAAAAAAAAATAACAAAACAACACAAAGAGCATCGCAATGTATCGTCGACTTTGAGACGCGAAGTCGCTTAGTCACTGTATTGTAATGGGTATGATCCCACTTCCCCGGACGAACTCTGCACATTAATGCTACCACAAACCGGCCGATTTGAGTTATTAAGCTCTACTATATACACACGTAGTATCTATCATTTATAAAATGCCACATGGGTAAAACCGCGGATCTAGTATAAACATAAATGGAAAACTTAAAGTAACTTAGCAAAGTCAACTTAAGCCTTCACATTTTAAGGTCTAAAGTAAATATGTATATCATTTTTATAAACATTAACCAGGGGTCCCATTTCGCTTAGCTACTTTCACATTGAACGTGGGGCCTTTAGTATTGGTTTAACTGTAATTTACCTTATTTCGTTTGACAGAAAGCTATTTGTTTTGAATAAAAGGTCGGTCGACCTGTTATACGCTTGATTTCCTCTTTGACAACTACTGAGCAAGCTTAAATCCACTTCTTCCTATCAAGTCAGGTTAATTACTGTTTCTTATTCAATTTTTTTTATGCCAAGTAAGCCGACAAACAGTCTGACGGTCCATTGATGGTAAGTGGTCACCGCCGCCTATGGACATTTGCGACACCAGGGCCAAAAGCGATGTCGACCTGTGATGTTGACCTTTCCAACCCAAACACATGAATATAAGTGCACTACTGCTTCACGGCGGAAATTGTTACAGTTGTAGTACTAACCCGGACGAACTCTGCACTAAAAGCTCTACTACTTCGAGTAATATACATTTACTTACTGTCCCCCTCGGTTTTACCCGCATTACTGAGGAATGTTACATATCCTCGGGATTAAAAAGTAGCCTTTGTGTTATTTCAGACTATAATCTCTGTACCAAGTTTCATCCAAATCCGTTTAGTAGTTTTTGCATGAAAGACTAACAAACACACATCCAAACATGCTCACAAACTTTGCATTTATAATATTAATAGGAAAAAACTTCCTGTCTTCCGCTATAGAAAGGGTTTTTTAAACAGTTTACCTGATAACAGACCGTTAGGCATCCTATCTTCCATTTAAAAGCTAAATCGTTTCCATTCAAATTATTAGCTTCGGTGTTAAGGTTCAAATTACCAGAATCTGCCCACGGGGATGCCAAACCAATGGCACGCTGCAGATTAAGGGATATAGGTACCTATTTCGTATACATTTGTGGTTAACAGACTGCGCTATAGAGGTAGGTAGACTTCGGGCGAATTCCTAATTGAACGGACGGACGGACGGGGCACAAAGTCAAGATTGTTCGATGGCATGTAGATTAAAGTTGTAGAGATCTTAGGCCTTTTTAACAGCTAAGAGTGTTATAGAAAGATGAAACCTATGGTGTTATGAAAAGGTTCATCAGAATCATCATACAATCAATCATTGGATCTATAGATGAACCATATAAAGGTGATTTTTCCGTGACATTCTGAAAACCGGTCTCTATTAAGGGTTTGCTATCTCGGACTGAGACCTGTGGTCTCGCTCAATGATGATATCATATGGAAGCCAGTGTAGTAAATATACCACTTTGAATTGCAGTAACCAACTAAAATCTATGTTTCCAGGTACCATATACTTACGTAAAATATATGATCAGAATCATTAGAACTGGAAATAAACGTTTCAAAAATTAACTAAAATATTATGAATAGCTATCGCCCCCTACATACTATGGGCTAAGTCCCAAATATTAGCAAGACTATTTCAGTTGTTTATCCGGGAAAGCCTAACATAAGAACAGCCAGATTTTTTTATTCCATGAACATTCTCTCAGCCAAAAAAGTAAAACGGCGGGGGATAGCTAGTACGAAATATATTTATTCAAATAGGCTTTCACAAGCACTTATGAATGGTCAGGCTTTAACGCCGGTTCGAAAGATTGCCTTTCTCATGGAATAAAGAAATTCCTATTAAAAATTTAGGACGCAGTCATTCACATTCTTATTGGTTTGGGTTATTGCTCACTGGCTTGGAAGTGATTGAGTGGCTTATCTAAATATACCTTTGCATTATTTCAATGTGAAAATGGTGGACTAAAAGTTCATTCGCCTCTTTAATACACAGATCCATTGAAGGCGAGTGGTGTCGTAAACGGAGCGAGGTACCTATACCATTTCTAGTTTCCTTTTAGAGGTATCGTTTGGGTTTTATGATGTCGATAAACGGATAGTTGCCAACAATACTAGTTCCAACTTAAACTTGATCGCTGTTGGTAAATAAAAAAAAGAATTCGAATTTCAAAACTATTTTGAAGGTCGAAGTTACGGAGTAAAGGTAAAGTTAATACCGGTTCGCAATTCAGCATCTTATTGAGAAGCATTCGCAAGAAACTCGGCAAGGCATTTTAATATCGAAGAATATGCAACAAGAAAATTATTTTGATTTTTTTTACACACGGTTAATTAAGGATCACATATCCTTAATTAACTAGAGCTCCCATAGAAACCAGATAACTGATATGACAGATAAAATTTATCTATTAGAGCAGCGTTGTATCATACAAATGTTTGGTCACGAGAGTTAGAATCCAACAAAAAAAAAAAGGTTAATGTGTGCTGTTCATACGCGGTACAAGTGAAGCTTTCAGAAAACTACTTATCTCATTATACTGCATATGTTTGTCTGCTTTCACTGTCGCTTTTCGTTTCTTCGAGTGTCAAATCACAGAAGTAAAGTAGTGTCCACAAAAACGGAAACAGAAAGTAGCATCATACGCAAGAACTAAAAGCTAAAAATAAAATGCGCTTTCCGCCGCATGTCGCACATAGAAGCTACATTGCGAGGGGCTCGGTATTAAAACGGATTTAATTTAGCGAGACGCGCACATCTGCGCATATTTGCGCTCGATGCGCTGTCTGGAAATCTGTAGAGATTGCATTCCAATTGGCAATAACATGAATTACATACGCATTTAGTGACAATATCTTTCTTTTTACTATTTAACCATCTTTGTCAGAGATATATTGAGAAATAGCGACAAAAATGTTATCCGAAGAGATCGTTGGAGCTTTTTCCCCCCACATTTTTTTTTCACACTAAGCAACGCTTGTATTGTTAGCATTCAAAATAATTCATATCGTGGGGAATTATATTCTAAATACATACTTATAGAGTTTAACAAAATACAGTACACACAGATATGTTAGCTGTATGTTTGTATACTGTATATGACGGGCCAGTTGGCTTGGTGGTTAGAGACCCTGACTGCCAAACCGAAGGTTGCGGGTTCGATTCCCACCCAGAACAAACATTTGTGTGCATGAACATGTCTGTTTGTTCTGTGTCTGGCTGTAAATGTCTATATAAGTATGTATTTATTTTTTTAAATAGTATATGTAGTATATCAGTTACCTGGTAGCCATATTACAAACAGTAAACTCTGCTTAAATTGGGATCAGGTAACCATGTGTGAAGAATGTCTTGGGATATTTATTTATTTATTATTTACTAGCTGTTACCCGCGACTTCGTCTGCGTAGAACTACTACTTCGTGTAAATTTGTTTGGCCTGAATAGGCTCTGAAACTATAATGAAACGATTCTAATGAAGCCGGCACATTGAATTATTGAGATTAACATAGGTAGACTTTTCCTGACCCTGATCCCTGACTTAACTTAGTTTAATACGTTTTTGTATACGACATTTTTTGTTTTTCCTTCTTTGGTCAAAACATGTAGGTTTTGTGGACTCGATACTCGTGAGCACGCCACATACAGTTGCCCATGGGAGAAACAGTTTTTTTCTAAAGCATACTTTGTGATCTACACTCCTCCCACCGAGCCATCCGCGTCCCCCGCACGTCTTTGCCGCCGCGCCGCGCAGCGCGCCCGCGCCCGCCAGCCCCGCCACACCACACCATGCATCGTCACACTCACACATTCATAGTGTATAGGCCGATGGGCCTGATGGACATGTCAGGCAGAAAGTATTCTAAAAGCTGGCTAGGAGTATTTGAATTATGCGATACATAACTGCACCCCGCGTTTTCACCCGCATAATTCCGGGATCGGGATCGGGATAAAAAGTAAAGATGTCCTTTCCCAAGGTTCCATCTATCTCTATACCAAAATTCATCAAAATCGGTTCAGCGGTTTAGGCGTGAAAACGAAACAGACAGACTGTCTATGTCTTTCCCCAAGGTTCCATCTATCTCTATACCAAAATTCATTTAGTAGGCATATACGATACATAACTGCACCCTGCGTTATCTATCACTCGCATAATTACGGGATCGGGATCGGGATCGGGATAAAAGGTTGCCTTTGTCCTTTTCCAAGGTTCCATCTATCTCTATACCAAAATTCATTTAGTAGGGATATACGATACACAACTGCACTCTGCGTTTCCACCCGTATAATTCCGGGATCGGGATCGGGATCTGGATAAAAAGTACCCTATGTCCTTTCCCAAGGTTCCATCTATCTCTATACCAAAATTCATCAAAATCGGTTCAGCGGTTTAGGCGTGAAAAGGTAACAGACAGACAGACAGACAGACAGAGTTACTTTCGCATTTATAATATTAGTAGGGATTTATATACAGTGATATCCCACATAAACAACTTAAATATAAATATTGGTTAAATGGTAATCAAATTATTTTTTAAAGATTCCACGATGACAACGAGAAAATATAAAATACCTTAAGGGTATCAACCAACTTCACAATCTTTTAAAAATCTGTTTTAGAGATATGTAAGTTCCTATTTCTGCAGCACAAGAATGATATTAAAATAATAAGTTTACAACAACAAAGTGTAAATAACTGTTGGAATGTATAACAAATAATCGATCGGCGCCTTCCGTATGCCATTAATCATTCAGTTTCCTTAGTTATAGTTATTTCTTGGGCGTATCAATCACTTACTATGTACATTGTTAACATACTTAGCTCGTAAGTACTTGAAATCTATCTAGGGTACAGGTTTCATTCAATATTTATTTTATAGTAGGCCAACGGACAGATAGACGGCCTATCTGATGGTCACCGCCAGGTTCGTTTAGACCAGAGGCATCGCTGATCCGTTGCCAACCCTAAGACATGAAATTGTTAAGTCTCATGTGCCTTTAATTTCACCGCCCGTACCTTTCTATCTGAAACACAGTCATACTTAAGTTTACTACTGCTTCACGGTAAAAATGGATAAGGTAGTACTTCCCTGGATGAACTAAGCTCTACTACTTTTGCGAGAGAGGCAGAGTACTTATTAATTAGATCCACATTCCAGCGAAGATATTTTAAGACCACACATTTTAGGGTTACTTTACCAATCGCGGTAATCATTTGCTCGACCTGGGAATTGAACCTCTACCTTGTCCTTGTGCCACTCAACTACCATAGAAATATTTCATTCCAAGCAACCAACCGTTTCCGTCGCAGCAAGGATAATAAGTCACATATGCTCA
Organism: Habrosyne pyritoides; assembly: GCA_907165245.1. Taxonomy (NCBI): domain Eukaryota; kingdom Metazoa; phylum Arthropoda; class Insecta; order Lepidoptera; family Drepanidae; genus Habrosyne; species Habrosyne pyritoides. The sequence goes on along the minus strand of OU015588.1, from coordinate 15,535,789 downwards.
CAGTATGATTACTTAGGGACTTTGGGGACCGCATCCGGAAATCCGACATCATTGCAAATAATTTCCACTCGCTGAACACAGTCATAGCAAGGTTAACATTATTTTCCTGCTCTGTTCCTTATCATAAGCGTGTTTCTAAACATTTGAGGGTAATGTATTATGTGCGCTTTCTGTCGATTCAATGCATTATGTATTACAAGAGATACGGCAAAGTTTCGACAACTCCCGACGCTAACCCTTTTGGGGAATTTTTGGTTATAGCTTGGTATAGGTCGTCTGTTCGATTCCTACCCACGAAAAGTAGTAAGTAAGCATTTGTGTGAAGGAACATATTTGTTTTTCTGTGTCTGGGTGTCCTTGTACGAGATATAAGTATACACATGTAAAAGAAAAATGTAGTAAAATATGGAATATCAGTGCCCTTAGCATGAACATCTAACGTGATCGTAGCGTCATCGTAGCGAGTACTCGCACACGTTACGCTTGCGATACCATTTTGGTAGCACGAACGCTCACATTCTAGTAAACGTCAACTCGCTAGTAAAACTCCGTTTACGTTTCACTATCGTGAAAAGAATGAATGACATTGCATTCCAAGGAATGAATGATTCGTTTAGAAATTTATTAAAATATTTATATCACCATTAAAATATTTTTTACAAGGAGTAACAAGAAAAGATAAATATAAAAACATGTTATTATGCTTAGATAAATGGTTTTACAATCAAATTCATAAGTAATACTTTTATTATTAAAATTAAGATTTAATGATCTTGTCAATAAATTGTTTAAATAATGTTGAACGAAAAAAGGACGCCATGGCTGTCAGTTGATAAGTTGAAATTTTTATATTTTGGCGCGCAAACTGTCATATGGAGGTTGCAGTTTTCGAAAACAGAAAGACGAGCTAGATTTTATGAATTCAAGGATGATAGCGATTTTAGTGGGAGGGAAATCTTTTATGAATAAAAGGTTTTTTTTAGTTTCGGATATAATATTAAAATATTAGGTAGAATAAATTGATTTTTATTATAAATTGCTTCTTTAATGAGGATTAAAATTAATAACAAAATTTTAACATATAATCGACTTAGATATTTGTCCCGCATTGCTCTGCCCCTAGAGAGCTTGTCGACTCTCTCACCATCTCTGCTCGGGTTTTTTAGAACCCCAAATGTATTCTTTATTATAACCCTGGTGGGAACTTGCATTTTGTTGTATTTATCTTGCGGGAATTCCTTTCTGGGTTGTGATACGGTGACATTAGCCAGGACCGTTTAGGGTAACTGGAATCACCTGCAATGAAAACTTTATGTTATAGGTATTCCCAATGCTCAACAAGCAGAATACTATGTGACTAGGTACCCCAGTCATTAGCTTTGATTTCGCGTGACTTGTTTATTTGTAATAGATAATAAAGAAGCTTAAAATTAGCACGAATAAAAATTGAGTAATTTATTTTCAACTAACCTGCAATTCCAAGCTGACTCTTTTAGATACTTTCAAGTTGGTGTTATGGCGCAACTTGTCAACGATATAGTAAAATGCTTCTTTTGTTAATCTATACTGACTGTAGAACTCTATATCGTTGATATTACTTGGGCCGAAACAATTCCTGAGCCGGCGGCGTTGATCAATATCACTATAAGTATTAAGTAAAAAAATTATTAGTTGCTAACTAGGAGTTTATTTTTTAAATATCTAAGTAGGCACCTACCTAATTATACAATAATTAAGATTTTAACAGCAAAAAGCTTACCGATTAACTTCTTCCTCATGTTGATAACTATCAAAAATTTCTGAATATAAATAGGTGCTTCTCAGTCTCCGCATTTAGAAGCAAATAAATAAATGAAGTAATAAAATTAAAAAACAATTAAATAAACTCTTAAGCATATAAGTGTAAATAAAATAACACCTAAAATATCTTACGAGGTTTCAAATAAAATATCGAATAAAACTAACTTCATGAAGCTCTCACTTCAAAATTGGCGGTGAAAAGATCGACGATAGCTGGCTTTCGTCCGTGGCGATACCTTACGTCAAAAAACGGTTCGTGCTGCCAAATAGTACAATCTTACATACAAATTCCCGTTAACGTAAAGTGAACGTCACGCAAGTAAAACGTGGCAAGTGTCAAAACTGCTCATGCTACCAATTCTAAGTTCCGTTTGCGTACGGTATGCGTAAGGTTCGATTCTTCATACAAATTAGCTTTTTGGCGCACACGATACGATGACGCTACGATCACGTTAGATGTTCGTGCTAAGGGCACAGTTCTCTGAATTCCATAGTATAAGCTCTGTTTAGTTTAAGAAGGCCGTGTGGATTGGATGTCCTAGGTTATTTATTATTTAAGGTGTAAAGTACACGTAGGCAGCGGTATACTCTTTGATCGCCTCATACCCTTAGAGATATGTTGGGGTATTGGTCGCAGATACCATCATTCACAGTTATGATCTATTCCATGACCTAAAATACCTGTATATAACCAATTTCATGAAAGCCTTTTCACCTGCGTCTTTGAGTCAACTTACGTTTTTCTGAATTCAAAAGCATCCTATGTATTTTTTCAGTACATAACTTATCTGTGTACCCAATTTAATTTCAATCGAATCAGCCGTGATCGTGCTAAGTGTTAACAAACACATAAAATTTTGCATTTACAATATTAGTAAGCTGGTTTACTGAAATGTTATCAGCCGCTATTGACAGAGATACTAGTATATTCGATTAGCGCCTTTATTGAGCTCATATAATTCGGACATCTCATGTGATTGCGTAGTTAGCGAAAAAGACATAGCATTCCGCGCCGAAATATACTCGAGCTAGTGTCATATACCTTACGGAATCAAACCCCAGGTCATATATACTGAACTATCACAATAAATTGTCATTGTTAATGGGCTATTAAGTAGCAAGTACCTGTGGGCGCGGCGATATCTTTATTGCTCCGAATATCCAATTTCATGTGTTCGGTAATTCGATTGATTAATGGAACAATCCGGAACCTATACGTTTAATTAGTCACTATATAGTTACTACGGGGAATTTGTTGACGCAATACGATTGTAAGTAGAAAAAAAAACATCTAAAATGTTAATTAGTCACCAAGTGATTGAGTTTCAATAATAAAACTTTCCCATCTGTCTGTTAATAATAAATAGGTATCCAGGAACATTTTTCACACACGGCCATCAAACCCCAAATTTAGCTAAGCATATACCGATATACTTACAATATTTTACTTATATATTTACAATATTTTCATCCGCGTTTATCTATATCAATTATAGCCTATATCCATCTATGAAAAATTCCGCGTCGAATGGTAGCAGTCCGTACACGGTATGTCCAGAAGCTTTGACGTGACATGGTGCGTCAAAGGAACTTTATTTTACATACTTATTACACATATTAAGCTTTAAATATCACTACATAGTATAAAACAAAGTCGCTTTCTCTGTCCCTATGTCCCTATGTATGCTTAAATCTTTAAAACTACGCAACGGATTTTGATGCGGGTTGTTTTAATAGATAGAGTGATTGAAGAGGAAAGTTTTTATGTATAATACATGTCACATCCCACGGGAACGCGGGTAAAACCGCGGGGGCAGCTGGTATAAAAATAATATCAAATTCGTGATGAATATAACTGCCTAATTAGCTGTAATGTAAAGTTGCAAAGTTTGCCACAATTTGGGTATAGTAATGAACAATACAGCACTTTATAACTAGCACAGTTTGACAAGGCAGTTTGTCGTAGAGCCGTTATGTGAACTTCGATGCTACTGGTACAGAAATTTGAGTCGTTACACATGTCTAAAGACTCAAATTTATTAGTATGTTATTGATCTGTGGCACAAAATGAGACAGTGAGGTGGGAGTGCATCTAGGAAAGGGTTCATAAAGTTTACAAAAAAACAGAGAAAGATGAAGCGTTATTTAAAAAATTGTAATTGATTCACTAAATAAAAAGTGATATTAATAAAGGTTCTACGTTTCACACGTTCTACTTTAGTAAGCCCGATTATTATACTGTAGTTTTCAATGTGAACGTTTGGATTTGTGACTCAATCAGGCATAAACGGTTTAACAGATTTGTATGAAGTTTGACACAGATAGAGTATGTTCCGGATTACACATTGGAATCTTATAATTCTAAAAAATCTTTAGATCGCTTGGGAACGTAGTGCTATCTACTATAAGTAGTAGGATCGATTCTTTATGGTATGCCTAGGTAGTATGGGATTCAAGTCTTTCATTTTCTCGCCCACCAGAAGACTACTACTAATTATATGTGTAACACTCATCGAGAATAAAAACAAAATACGGAAGTATAACTTCTTGTTTCTTTTATGTCAAGTTGGCCAATAAATATGCAGAGGGTCCACCTAATGGTAAGTGGCCGCCATCTATGGACATTTACAATAACAGAAGCATTGCCAATGCATTATCGACCCTGAGATATTAAGTTGTTAAGTCTCAAGACCCTATTATTTCACCGGTTACTTTTTTAAGCGAAATACAGTTATTACAAGTGCACTACAGCTTCACGGAATGTGTGAGGTGGAAGTCTTTCCCGGACTAACTCTGCACTAAGAGCTCCACCTTCCAACACTTTTATAACTTAAGAGAAAATACTACAAAGTACATTACATTCTAATTGGTAACCTAACCAAACTGATATACCCACGCCGAAGCTAAAAGCAGAACATGAAAAGCAAAATATCAACACGCAATATAATTAGTAACGCCTTTGAATTCAATTCCATAAAACATTTTCTGTCGCAAAAGGAAATTTTTCCATAGTAATACAATAAGCTATCCATTGCAGCATCAATCTCGTGCTCGCGATCATTTCCGCTAGTTTAAGGCGAGTATTACTTTGCCTTCCGAGTCTAGAGCACTCTAAAGCAGTGGCTCTCAAAGTTGTAGCTCCGTTAACCCTTTAAGTGAATAATTAAAAATGCAGTTTTCATTTTAATAATAATAAAATGGTGCAGACTAAACAAATGGAAAGAAATGTTTATTTTGGCAACAAAATACACACATACATGGCTCCCTTGAAATGAAATAAGGCTTATAACCGCTTATAGGCTTATGAATATCTGATTAATACCAGTTCAGCAGGCTATTTTAACCGAGAAGTGCCGGTAATAAACTCAGCAATTACCTACGCTTTTCAAAACCAACTTAGATTTATTACATATAATTTAATTAGTCCCACTGTTATTTACTGTTTGTTATATTTGTGTGTTAAAGCGGAAGTAGATGCATTTGAATGACTAATAAATATAAAACCAAATCAAGCTGCATCTTCTCAGATGTATGAGGCATATTTAGCAGCCATCGCTCTCCTTGCTATATTGCAGAGAAGTGATCTAGATATTTGTAATACCTTTTATTGTGCAAAATGTTGTAAGAATATAAACGAAAATATACCGCGGTCTTCACACTGGCATGGCCAAATCAATCGTGAAGACCTAGATACAATCCATTCATAAATAAAATAAAAAAAGTCATGGTAATGTAGTAGTAGTATGTGGTTACCGTCACGTATGGTCAATTGCCAAACTGGGGGCATCGCCATCGCGTAGTCGAGCCTGACACATGAATGAATGTAAAGTCGCAAATAATGTCTCATGTGAGTGTTATTTGGCTGGCACCTTTCTAACACAGTAATATAAGTGTACTACTGTACGATGGCAATACGTATGGTCTGAAATATGGCTGACAGGCGCTAAGGGAAGCATCGAAACTATTTGAGAAACTCTGCTCTATAGAATAGAGTTCCCCAGACGCAAAGCTTCGCGGATTTGCCGCTGGAGGGCGCTTGACCTTTGACGAGAGTGCACTGTGACTATTCATAGACTTTTATACAGCTTCAGGGTGTGTACACACTTTGAAACAGCTTAATTTTCTTTAGTGCCGTTAATACTGGGAAAGAAGGAAAACTTTGAGCTTTCAAAGTTATTTATGATAAGTAATGGATCATATTGATTATACCATAACTTACATAACTTTCGACATTGCTTTTGATCTATTGGAATCGTATAATGTTGGTATATTTTAGAAGTAATAGAGCTCTTAGTTCAGAATTCGTTCGAGGAAACTACAACCTTACTCATTTTCACCGTGAAGCAGTAGTGCACTTGTATTACTGTGTTTTGGTTAGAAAAATAAGTACAGGAAATTACAGGCATATGAGACTTAATAACTTCACGTCTCAGGGTGGACAACGCATCGGCGATGGCTTTGGTTTATTGTATTTCAACCGATTTTCTACTTGAGGGTAGTAAACCAGTCTGTTGGGTACTACAAACAAAGTACACCCCAACCTTGCTGCTATGGTTTCCCCGCGAAGTCTACCTTCACCGAGAATAAAGCTCATTATAGAAATTAAAAACACGTTTTATTCACTGTATTCGAGTCACAACCTCAGCTCGCACATATATGTGCGTATATACCGAAACATTAATGAGATGAATCAAATCAAGATTACTGTTCTGTATTCTGTAGGTACTCCGTACACTCAATTATTCAAGGCGTCAAATCAACCAACATTTCAAATATGAAACCCACACATTTTGTATTAGTTACTACGTAGATAAATCTGAACAATGGGTACCAATAACAAAAGAATTATAAGTAATAAAACTTCGACTATATCTTTTTTTTGCTGGATCTTTTTTTCGACTGGAACTCTTTCTTGGTCCCATTTTAATATAGTTAAACAAATTCCTATTTAATATTATACATGCGAAACTTTGTGCGGGTGGATGGGTGTTTGTTACTCTTTCACGCAAAAACTACTAAACAGTTTTGTATGAAACCTAGCACATAGATAGTGTATAACTATGGATTAATAGAAATACACATAGATTTATCCCTCAGAAACGCACGTGAAGCCACGAGGACAGCTAGTAGTTTACAAAAATATTAATCTTGCTGAGTTTCTTGCTGGTTTTTCTCAGCTGAAGGCAGCCTCTTAAGCCACGGGTGCTTCAGTAGCTTTACACTGAATAAATGGTTTTGTAGTTATACTTTTTGACTATTTGTTTCGACAAATAGTAAAAAAAGTTCAATTCGTGAACCATTTTTTTTATTTTTATTTAAGCCTAACAACTTACTAACGTTACTACTCAGACCTTATTTCGATTTTGAGATTTAGACAATCTAAGATTTACAAAATTTTACATGTTCTGCCTGAGCGATAAAAACAAGTAAAATAAAAATAAAATAAGGTCTGCAATACTCTATTCATTTTGTAACCCTGAAATAATCGTTGTGTTTCTAAAAGGCTACAAAATGAGACTTTACTTTAACTTGTACAAAAATACAATGCGCCAAGTTTTTCCGTTTTCTTTCCTCATCCGGTCTCAGAGTCATTTGTATGCATTAAACACGAATAGCTAGTTTCTATACTCCGGCACTGTGTTGCTTACGGCCGACAGTCTCGTCGTAAGTAAGTAACGTGATCTGAAAATAACTATAATATTACTATACTAATATAATAAACTAACTATAAAAGTTGCTTCAGTAACTTTAAATTTGACCTTCATAAGTGCCTTCCGCGGGCCTAAACTGAATAAATGGTTTTGAATTTTGAATAGTTAAATAGTAGTAACTTTGTACCAAAAGGTTTTTTATAATATCGAATTGTTTGGAGGATAATAACCCTTTGCAATGAATTGCTCGCCGGATAAACTATTTATTTAACAGCCTATTTTAGTTCTTAATTGTGAAACTAACAATTTGTAATGAGTTGCATGTATTATAAAAATATATTTGGATGCATTAAAAATAAAAAAAAAGGTTTTAGTAAAGCTTGGTTGTAGGTATGTATTTAAGAGTCGTGTGTGTATTTCAGGTATCTGGTTACTATAGCACAAGCTCTGCTGTGTTTGGGATCAGATAACCGTTTGAAGAATATCCCATTATTAAACAAATATCTATCTAATTACCAACTCGCATACAACAGCTTTTTTTTAATTATTAGTTTAACTGTAGAATTCTAACCATCGGTCTTCTTAACAATCGGTCAAACAACCCGCCCTTAGCAGGAAAACGTTACTGTTTGGAACAGAGCTTCAACATCTTTGTTTACTCGTTTCGCTTCAGTTTTTCCTTCTAGGTAGAAGAAATCATTTTAACTTCTTGGTATTTTTTTTTTGCGTCGCCCGAATAATACGACTTCATCAAGAGGTCACGGATGCTTATAGATATTTTAAAGAATACAGACTCAACAGAGCTGTGGGACACTAACTGTCCCCTGCGGTTTCACCCGCGTTCAGGGATGTAACATTTTCCCGAGATAAAAAGTATGTGCCACGTTTCATCCAAATCCGTTAGGTAGTTTTTCCGTGAAAGAGGAACAAACATCCATACATCCTTTCATGCAAACTTTCGAATAAAGAAATATATGCTTAAATAGATATTTAAACTCACGATCAGTCACAAAGCAAACAGACATATTCATACATATAAAAATGTGCGTGTTAACTCGATCCCACGACCTGTGGCGTGACAGTCAGGGTGTCTACCCACCGAGCCAATGGGCCCAGCTAAACCATTGCACGCATTGCCAATGCGTTGTCGACCCTATATCAATGCGTCGTAAGTCTCGTGTAGTGTGAACAGTAACTTCACTCGATATTGCGAAAACTTCTCAAAGAGACGAAACATTTACGTAATCCCCTAAATCTACTTTATAAGAAAATGATAGCCAATTTGGCGGGTAATGAAAAAATGATACCGTACACGCGGTCGATTGCGTCCACAGACGTACCTCGAATGCGGGGAAATTGCTTTTCTGTCAGCGCGGGGATGGTGAGCGGCGCGTGTTGCGGCCTGTCGAACCCAGAGTTGTGTGCTGTGTAAATTGATCCTGAGTAATATCAGAAGTAGCTCTTAGTGCTGGGTTCGGGGAACTGCTACCACCGTACCCATTTCTGCCGTGAAGCAGTAGTTCATTATTGTTTCGGTTAGACAGGTGAGGACCGAAATTAAAGGCACATGTGACATGAGACTTCACGTCTCAGGGCCTGAATAATATTTTAAAAAAATACATAAATTAAAGAAAAACCAACGGAGAAGGGTTTATATAGTTCGGCTAAATATTGGAGATTCTGGGTTAATTCTCAGGTCGTTGAAGGGACAATTAGAATAGAAATGATTGCCATTAGCCCCGGATTTATTTTCATATTTTTAATTAATAACATTTTGCAAGAACACACCGGCTAACAGAAGCTTAAGTACCTAATTAAAATAAATTATTCCCTAAGTACCTACATCATTATTTTATACTTTTTGAAGTCGGTTTTGTCAAAAGTTTGTGATAGTTGAAAAGCTAGATGGCGTAGATGTTTGATACTTTGAGTACAACGGAACAGGTCGTAGGTTTGTTTCCCGATGATGACCAATTTTCTGTTCATGACAATGCTTATTCAGCCCGCGCGTAAAATAACCATAAAAGTATATATTTTAAAAGTAGTATATTAGTTATTTGGTAACGTACCAGAATATTTATTATTTATTAATCGCTGTCTGGTGTACAAACACAAATATTGTGTAATAATTACCACATTGTTATTCGAGCGAGGGCGCGTCGCGGCGCGTCGAGTGGAACTCGTGAGAAAAATCACTAATAACTGTACAATTATTAATAACAATACACTTTATATGCCGATCACTCATCAATATGATTTGATTGATATAAATAAATATAATTACGCCCATTATTCCTGAAGAGGTAGCCAGAGATCTGAACCACATTTAATCGAGAGCAGTCGCCCATCCATGGCGGTACGGTGGTAGACTGTAGCCGTGGGCATCAAGACACACAATTCATCAAAACACTGTCCGTTCGACAAACAGTAGAATACACGCATGGAAATATTGTACTTCTTTAAACTTATGTAGGTACCTACTGTAAGCCCTGTGGACTGTATCCCCAGCAGAATGTACAAGGCAAATTGATTCTAAATAAATCAGTATTATTTTTGTTTTACCTGCTTGATTATAAATACGACGAATTTTTGCGATTTTTATTCCGCATTGTTCTGCAGGAAGAACTGTCACCCATACCTACTAATAAATAATCAAAGTGTCATTTTTTATCCCACACGATCCAACAAACAAACAGGTCCACCTGATGGTAAGTTGTTAGTACCGCCTTTGGACATTTGCAACAGGCGCATCACCAATGCGATGTCAACCCTGAGACGTGAAGCTGAGTCTCTTGTGCCTGAAGCTAATGTGTGTTAGTGATTTCAAAAGAAAATGCCATATATTTATGTAAAAAGTACTACTTTAGCGATGTCAACACATAAATGACCCCTTTTTGATTTTTTATCTGTCTGTCTGTCTGAAAGTGTTACAGATAACATACTTTCTATATTAACACTCAAGATTCAATTTATCGCGGAGAATATAAGATAAGATCTTTCGGCAATGCGGGTTAACGTTCGGAATGTATCAATATCTCATATTTTGCAATATCCTACTAATAATATGAAAGCAAAAGTTTATAAGGATCGATGTGCATGTTACTCTCACACAAACTACCAAACGAATTTGGATAAAACTTGGCAATTAGATAGAGCATGCCCTGGAATAACATATAGGTTAAAATCCCGGGAAAATTTAACATATCTCGGAAACGGCGGAATCCGTGGGCAATAGCTAGTCATTCTAATACTATCTCCTTAGGACATTCGAGATGAGTTGGAAAGGTAATATTCGGCGCCGCTACAATTAGTAGATAGTAATTAAAGTAACAATATTAAACAGTGCTATACAGCTTATGCAAAAGTATTTAAACGTATAAAAAACTCAGCAATGTACCGCATGTTACCACATTAAATCGATGGAATCGATTCGCTAATTAAATTCGTTGATCACCTTGGCGTATTATAAACACGCTAGCTGTCCCTTGCGGTTTCACCCGCGTTCTCCAGGACGGAACACTTTCCTTGGATAAAAAGTATCCTATGTGTTAATCCAGGTTATGGACTATTTATGGGCCAAAGTTTCAACCAAATCCGTGAAACAGTAACAACCGTGTACGGGTGTACGTGTATTTATCCGTATTAACTTTCGCATTTATAATATTAGTGGGATAGGAAGAGGATAGTATATTTTTATGAAACCCCAGTGACTAATCTTTTGTATTATGTACCGTGTCAGTACTCAGCCAAATATGGGTAATTCAATATTTATTTATATACTTGTTTAGGTTATTATTTTGCTTTGTTTTTAATGCTAATTCAACTATTTAGAAAATGTAAAATATTTGAAATAAATATACTCGTATGTATAAAATACATCCTTGCAGAGTTTTATACCGGCTCTTCTCAGTTGAAGGCTGACTTCCGAACCGGTTGTTACCTTGAGTAATTTTGACCTTCATAAGGGCCAATCACGGATCTAACTTATTACAATACTGGATTTTTATAGTCTAGGAAAAACAAAAATTCTAACATAAATAAGAAGGAGTATTGCACCAGTAATAGTCTTTAAAATTGATCTTTGATTTAAAACTTTTTGTTAAACCCTCTTACCACCTATGGCAACAATGTGGGAAATATTTAGAAGAAAGAGAAGATGGCCCATCTTCTCATTATATCATATGCCCTTTTAGGCATAAATGGGCCCACTCCTAAATGCGGCCCTGAGCCTCTTAAACAAACTAGCAAAAACATCACAAAAAAAGCCGAATTTTAATTTTGTATGTAAATAAATAATTATTTACAACATTACTTCAATTACTTGTTAGCTATTAGGTATTTAATATGTCGGCAGACTCGATCGACTGCTGATTGAGGAAAATAATAAATATACGTTGCTATTTTATCATTAGTAACCACCGTTAGCTATAAATATTGAATCAACATAGCGTTTAAATATGTTAGTTTAATAATAACTTTGTTTATTCCTGCTATGTCCTTCTACTGACGGGCTAGTTAGCTTGGTAGTTAGAGGGCCTGACTGCCACACCACATGGTGGGTTTGATTCCCACCCAGGACATACATTTTATTTTCATTCAAAAGTGGAAAGCATTGTTAACAGCACTAATATCGAATAGAGCCTAGATGATAATTTTACTAAAAAGAGCATGATTTTGTGATATTTTGTTTGTCAGTCAATTATTACTGCACTTTCATAAACATGACAGGTTTTTCTGTGTTTGGGTGTAAATATCTATATAGGAATATTTTTAGCTTTTTTTGTGTATGTAGTTTATCAGTTATCTTGATTTCGATTAGTACTACTTATTAGATTAGTTTGGGATCATATGGTCGTGTGTAAAGACTTTCACAGGAAATTTGGTAATACTTGTTCCTAAAACTAAATAGGCCACTCATTGTCGCAGCGTGCAAATTAAGCGTTATAATTACTTATTTCTTACCACAAATTGATGTGTGCTTACTTCGGCCACATCATTAGTAATTCATGGAAATGAATGCCAAAAGTACAATTGATTGCGATGCGAGGCGGGCAACTATATGAAATATTAGAGAAAATAAAAATACAGAAATTAGTACTGGACTTGTTTTATCGAAAAATATTCTTGTCAAATTTCGTGTGGCCCACGTGTTAACCTTAGTCCGTACCTGTGTTTTATTTCGGAAACCGGTTTGTTAGAAATTGAAATGTCACTTCTGCGGAAGCGATTGCTTCAAGGTCCCACGTGAGTGTCGATGTTTATTATAGCCTCTTGTAAATAAATAAATAAATGTGCACATAACTCAGATAGGTCGAAAGTATTTGCGCTAGTATTTTGCTGAGCTTAGTTAAATAAAATACTTAATTAAAATTATTTACCTACATTTTTTTTTCTTTCAAAGGTGGAAAGCATTGTAAGCCTATGAGGCCACAGATGGGCGCAGAAGCAGCACTAATATCGTATAGAGCCTAGAAGACAATTTTACTAAAAAGAGCATGATTTTGCGACATTTCTGTTTGTCAGTCAATTATTACTGCACTTGTATAAACTTTTACTTGCATACATGGAAACATCATGGTGCATAAAAATAATGGTTGAATTTAAATTGCGTAAAGCATTGAATTTAACAAGAAATTTATTCATTCATTTTAAGCAACACTTCAGTTTTACCCATCATGAATCCTATGTCTTTATCCAATAGAGCAATGCAAAGTATTTGCAAATGTCCATGCGAAGGTGGTGGTGACCACTTACCATCGGTTGGACAGCCTGTTTGTCGTCCTTCATGACATACAAAAATACATTATTAATCCAAACAAAAACCAGCGGGCTGGAATGGTTGCACTTGGGGAATACCTTCTGCGAATATCATTCAAAACTTTATTAATGCTCTATTACGTAACTTTAAAAACAGTTTCAATGTGGAACGAGTCAATATTCCAAACCGCAAGGTAAAGAAGAAAGAAAGAAAAATTATCTATTGAGGAATTGCACAGCTGCCAAAAAACAATTGGGACCAAAAGAGGTTTTTGTCTCCGCTGCAGCACGGTTAATCACTGGTTTCCAGTTAGAACCATCTGTAGTAAGCCACGATCAGTCGTGACATATTAAACATAATATAAAATAAAATATGTGTGATATATTAATTTAATTAGGTAAACACACTAGCTCGACATTAGCGCGGTTTTAATGCTCTACCTCTTTCACTTACTACGCAATCACAGAGGTCCGTAGTTTGCGGCTGCATTGTCATGAAGTATCTAGCGCTCAGATTACAGTCGACACAGATCTTGGAACTCCGAATAACATGACACAATTCCAATATCTTCCTCGCCGGTGAGGACCTTGGCCCATTGAAGTGGAGTGACAACTTCAGTAGTTTTGACCTTCATAAGTGCTCTTGTCTCTTTGGGCCCTAACTGAACATGGATTTTGGATTCTGAAAAAGGGGCCTGCCGACATATTGATTTTCGACCCAATAATAATTTCTGGTGAGCACCTAGTTGCCAGCAGCACCCTGAGCTAAATATCTAATTTGGCTAAACTCTGCACCCCATTCTTTGCATGAGGATGTAAATCCATCTCCGGCCACGTTAATTTTTACCGACTTCATAAAAGGAGAGCGCTCTCAATTCCACGAATTTTCTCATTAAATGTTCGGTTGTTATTTTTAAAGAGTCTTGTGTCTATCTTTATAAATAAATATGTATAGTTGCAAATCGAAATAGATTATTGCAATGAATTTCGATCCACGTCTGAGGCATATTTATAGAGTTAATGCATAACGAACTAATAATGTAGGTAGTGCGAGCATTTCCTAGAAGTCCAGCGGGAGAATTAATGTCATAATAAATTACATTTCCATTGAAAGCTATTGGAAGTTCATTTTGTGATAGTGGTCCGATTGCAATTGATTTTGATGCTTCTGTAGTGTTCCAAGGTTTTTTATAGCTTACGATATTTCTTTACAGTTATTATTTTATTAAACGTGAAATGTGTAATATTGTTGTTGATATTTGTGACTCAATCGCAATGGATTTGAATGGAATTTGGCTCACGGAAAATTAATTTAATTCACGTTTATTATTAGTCTTAACATTACACTAAAATCAAATATTTTGTAACTAATTCCGTTGAATCTCCTCTGTCAAGTCTCAAACAAGGAAACTCAACAGGAAATCGACACGTGTTTCGCTTCTGCACGAAGCATCTTCAACGTATTAGACCCGCTGTCACTGACTCGACGCACTAGCATCACAGACTCGTTACCTCGCTGACTGCCGGACCGAAAGTCCTTAAAGATTGTTCCTTTCTTGATAAAATTCTGAATCGGTCGTTTTACAATAGCGTTTGGAATTTTAAAACTTTTTTTATAATCAACCTAAATTCCAACTCGAATCACCAAACCAAAAATACTTCATCAACAGTTATATTTAAAATAAGTAACAAACAATACAAAAACAATCATCAATAAGCCGATAAAAACAAAACAATGCATTTTCATACTGATTCAGCCGATAACTTGGCATTGTTACACGACTGAATGCAAAAGTCGGTCATCCGATACGAATACAACTGAGAGTGAGCACCACATATGCTGGCGGTATACTGTTCCCCGAAATTGCCCATTCAATATGCGCATTGCGTCATGTAAGCAATTGAGTTATGTCGACACAATGATGTATGTCTCATACAATATCTATATATATATATATACTAGCTGTCCCCTGCGGTTTCACCTGCGTTTATCCATAACATATAGTGCTTTTGACCATCTACGAAAAATTCCGCGTCGAATGGTAGCAGTCCCATCCCGATATGTTCAGTAGTTTTGAGGTGATGGTGCGTCAAAGGAACCCTGCGTCAAATAGTAGGGCTGTTGTATTACTGAGTTTCGGTTACAAAGGTAAGGGGGCTGATGAAATTACAGGTATATGAGACATAACATTTTCACGTCTCAGGATCGACAACGCATTGACGATGCCCCTTGTGTTGCAAATGTAGGTGACCACTTACCATCAAGCAAATCTGACAGTTTGTCGCACGAATGGAAAAGAATTATATTTTCCTTAATTATCCTTCTGGGAATAAACAAATTAAATGTTTCCTTAATTCCGTGACCTAAACGTCTATTAGGAGAGGAGTTACATACCGACGCCTCTACTGCAAGTCGTTAGGAATTTTCTAGTACATCTAAAATATGCACAGTGGTCACACGATCGAGCCATAAATATCCCTAAGAGCATTGTAATAAAGCGATCCCCATGCATTTTCCTCAATATCATGGTTGCATAAGTCTCATGTATATCCTACAAATATTATAAATGCAAAAGGTTTTAGAGTATGGATGTTTGTTACTCTTTCACGCAAAAACTACCAAACGGATTTAGATGCAACTTGACACATAGATAGAGCATATCCTGGAATAACATATATTTTTTGCAAGTTATTTTTTTTTTACTAACAATTCCATTACTGTAACTAGTTATAGGACGAGCGTCTCTCCCACAACACAGGGTAATTAATGTGGGAGCGCAGCCAAATAATTAATGTTCTTATTTCTTCGAATAAACATATTTTTCATTTTCATTTTTCATATAGGCTACTCTTTATCCCGGCAAAACGGGTAGCTACTGCCCGTTGTCGTTTTATCAAAACTTTTCATGTCCAAACATGCTTGGGAATACAGGCTTGTATAAAGCCTTTGTTTATGTAACGTCATTAACATAATTTCATTGTAATCTGTTTTGTGTGCTAAATATTTTTTTTTATTAATAGAATTGTTTTTAGATATTTACTCAAGCACAGAACAAAGAAACGGTTTGTCCACTCATCATTTGTCCTGGATCGAAATCTAACCCACATCCTGCGTCATGGTCAGGGTCATCCAATCCCACCCACTGGCCCGTTTTCACAGCTAAGAAAATCTTTACAAAATCATCTTTATTGCTTTATAAATAAGGTGCATCTTCCATCATCAATAGTTATTTGTATGACAATGCTCATGATCCTTATCACAACGCGATTGGGTAAATTTTTCCATAACACTTTTATTTGTCAAAATTATATCTCAACTACTTTAATTAACTTATTTATGTGCGTATCACGAATATCTTTCGGTTTTTCCAATCTACGTTTTATGTTTTTATACTCTATGGTTTGGTTTACGTACTGCTCTCATTTGTAGTCTGTGTTGATTGTCTGTGGTTTTACGATGATAATAAGCGGCTAATAATAATCGTGTGACATAGTATCCTTATACATATCGACGCTTGTAAGTAAAGTTCACAGGAGAGTGGTTTAAAGTTCAAATTTTTAGAAAAAAAAAAACATAAAATGTTACGTAGTATTTCCTGAAAATCACTTTTTTCACACATCCGCGGCTTTACCCGCGTTGCCAAGGGATGCTACTGTCCATATTATACGCTATCTATTTGGCAAGTTTCATCCAGATCCGTTAGGTAGTTTTTGCGTGACAGTGAAGTGTAACAAAGATCCACACATCCATCCTCAGACACTTTCGCATTTATAATATTAGTAGGATAGGAAAGATTTTGACCAGAATCACTCTGCAGACGATACAGCAAAATTCTAAGTTACATACTTGCCTGAAACATTTATGTATAATAGTTAAACTATATTCGTCTTTATTGCTTTAATTAATGATCCAATTAATTCTATTGATTTAACTGAACCACCTGATACACCAAAAAGGTTTATTTTCTATAAAATGAGAGCCAAAGAAGTTTCTTATATTGGACCAACTAAAAGTATGCCTATTATACGCCCTCGGGGGCATCTTTCGCGATGGCCACTTTGTAGGACCTAGTTCGTTATTATGGCCCCAAAGCACGGTACCTTTACATCATACTTAGGTTATAATGGATTGATTCAAAATAATTTACTTTGTTTAGGTCATAGAAGGGCACTTAGGCGCCGGTGAAATTACAGGCACATGCGACTTAGCAACGTCTCAGGGTCGACAACGCATTGGCGATGTCCCCGGTGTTGCAAGTGTCCATAGGCGGTGGCGACCACTTACCATCAGCTGGACCATCTTGCAATTGAATTTACCAATTTTATAAGCTTTTATATTCTACAGGATGAATCAATATAACTTTAGTATAAAAGTATCCTCGAAAATGTATATCATTTTTAACGAACAAAATTGTTGATTGTTTTTCTAGAAGGATTCCACTGAAAGTATTTTTAATTAAAACAAAAGCTGAAAATTTCATTTACGCATACCACTAAATAGATAGGTACAGCAAGTTCATTTAATCTCGTATTTAAACTGATGCTGGTACCAAAATCGATATCCTCACCAACCAGAGCATTTTAGCAGCTGAATATGAAAGGTTTGGCTACATAATGCAATAAGACATTGTATTGATTCTGCAGTAATTTTGAATGGTATCTATTTGATTATATTATATAATTTAGCATTGGTTTAGTTGATATCAAAAATGGTATCGCGATTTTTTTATATTTTCAAGCTTAATGTTAAAAAGATTAAAGCGACACTAAAAAGTGTCAAACATTTACATCTTTAGGATTTAGCTTGTGAGAGAATGAGATACGTAGTTTTCTGAAGGTTTCACTTCTACTGCGTGTGAAATGGACATATTTTCCTTTATTGTTCGTTTGACAGATGCTGTACCTTTAATTTCTGTCAAAGTTCAATCGCTTGGTAGGCGAAAGTGTCTATCAAATAAAAGCTTAATGATATACTAAGATAGGCAAGATAAATAATGTAGTAAAGTTAATACCAACACAAAACCACAACCAAATACGTCCTGTTCAATGTGACAGTAAGCGGAACCTTCTGTGTTTATATCTTGTGTACGCATACCATAATGACACACGTTTATCAATCCGTGTGTGCCGACCGCAAATATTGTAAATGGACAGTAATTTGTATGACACTGCGGAGCGTCGATGCGAGGCACGCGACCGCGGTTTCGAGATCACTTCTCCTGTTTTAATACGCATTTGAGATAACATCTCAACTGTTTGTGTTATTTATTGACAGTATTCCAATCAGCAGTAGATCTCTTAGTGCAGAGTACTACCACCTTACCTATTTCCGCCGTGAAGCAGTAGTGCACTCGTATTACTGTGTTTCAGTTAGAACGGTAAGGGAACCGGTGAAATTACAGGCACATGAGACTAAATAACATTATGTCCCAAGGTCGACAACGCATTGACCCTGGTGTTGCAGATGTCTCCAGGCAGTGACAACTTACCAAAAGGTGGACCGTTTGCATGTTCGTCGGCCGATGTTTCAGATGTTTTCCATTGAGTATTGCATGTGTTTAGCTATGGTCCATCTGTGTGCAAAACTTCATTCTTATACGCACACACACATATACACTTTCGCATTATTAATATTAGTATGATTATACCTAAATTAATTACGATACAAAATTCGTGGAACCAAAGTTTTGGGTCGAATTGTATTGGTTTTGGATTTCAATTGTCAATTAGCGGTAATTATGTGAACTATGTACATTTCCATCAATAATATAGGTAAAGTTTGGGCGAATTTGTGTTTTCCAAACAAAATGTAATGAAATGAATAACCATGAGTAATAACCACAATACATTTAAATGACTATTTAGCGGCTTGAAACAAAATATAACAAATATTATAAATGTGAAAATGAATTTGTTTGTGTTTGTTTGTTACGCTTTCACTTTAAAATATCTACGGTGGAATTTGACTCTTAATGCAGCCACTTCGGAGATCATACGAGATATTATATTTATTAAATTTATGTAACTGTAAGTTGTATGAGTAACAATACAATAAAATTGAATGAGTAAATAAAAATCCTGGGACATTCTTAACACACGGCCATCTGATCCCTAATTAAGTAGAGTTCTATGGGCACAAGACATATATAGATATTTACATCCAGACTCAGAACAAATAGACATGTTCATGCACACAAATTTATTTCCTGAGTGGGAGTTGAAACCCTACTTAGGGGTTTCTAACCACTAAGTCAATGGGCCCGTCAGAAGTAAAGTGTATACATATCATTTATAACACTGATTGTTATATATAAAAAAATCAAATCATTAAAGCCAAATATACCTACTTAAATTATTTTATTCACAAACCGCAAACGTGTATTTATTATTCATTCCTAAGTTTAGAACAGTTATTATCGGGCTTCCCTGTGCCCAATCATTTGGGGTCGGCGCAATAATGTACGAGTATAACTATTATAGTCCCCCACGTTGTACGCGCGTTCCCGTGGGATGTAACATTTCCCCGGGATAAAATGTATAATTATTATAAGTATGTGTTAATACAAGTTATAAACTAATATGTGCCAAGTTTCACCAATATCCGTTTAGTAGTTTTAGCGTGAAAGAGAAACAAACACACTTACATACAAATCTTTCCTCTTTATAAAATTAGTTTAGATATATATTTATGTGCCAGGTTTAATTCAAATCCGTTTGCTTGAAAAAGTTAAACACATCCTTCCTCACAAACATTTACATTTATAATAATTACTTAGTAGGATGCGATTTCTGGCCATTGGGCGTAAGGCCTATCTTCGTCTGACCTGAAATACCTTTGCTGCCCACTCTGTGCAAGGTGTAAAGTGCACATGGTCATCGGTATACTCTTCAAATATTATAATGCAGTGGTGTAAGCCCACAAAACCTAAGGAAACGGCTCTTAAATATAGGTAAACATTGGTAGGCGTTTGGTGATAGAGTTTACCTTGAGTATGACAACCTACCAGCTGGGTACTTTAAAGTACCCTTAAGGTTTCCTCACAATGTTTTCCTTAGTCGAAACCTTAAGAACATTAGAGAACATGATCCATATATACTACGGTTTCGTTGTGGTTCTATCATGTTGTAGTAACGTCAACAGCTATATCGCTTTTGAATCGCATCGCTCACATCTAAACTAATGAACCGAGCGCTCGGTATTCCACGATTGCACACATCACCGCCTGCCTGTTAATCGGGATTGATCAGTAACCACGCGACGCCGGACGCCGAGACGAGTAGGGTTGCCAGGAGATAAATTTTAAGAGGAGCAATTTAGTTAACATAACCCTAGGAAATAGGATTACAGGAAAGAAGGAGGACGTACACCTACGTGACTATTCACGTAGGTGTACGTATCTTTCTATAAAGATACTACCGTTAATGTCTTTTTTTCCTTTAGCCTATATTTCATTTTTTTATTTAAAAAGGCGTGTGCCACATTCCAAAATATAAAGCATTATAAGAAAGTAGTTTTACATGACAGTTTAGGAGGTAGTGCTATTATGTTTATGTTTAAATATATCATTTATTATTTAAAATTAAAGATTTAGAAAAGTAGAGCATTGCCTAACTGAGGAAAGATGGGAGGACAATTTATGTCCTCCTTTTAATAAAATAATAATAAAATAAAATATGTTTATTTTTCTCCCACACATAAAAAAAAAATACAACATTTTTTTTTTGTCTTAAACAGGTAGGTACATTTAGTTGTGGGAGACAGGAGCCCAAACTAGGTTACCCTGTGCTATGAACTTCCTGGCTCCCCCTCTTGGTAAGAAGAAGTTACAATTGAGTAATACATGTATATTGTTATTCACGTGAAAAAAGAGAAAATAATTACTTTTTTTTAAAAGAGAAGAAACCGACAAACACATTATTGTCATGATACAGTTTTACCGTTATTTAAAGAAATACAGTCGGTTAACAAAAGGAATTTAAAAAATAAGTTAATAATATGTGTGTGCATTGTGTGTATGTGTGTGTGTGTGTGTGTGTGTGTGTGTGTGTGTGTGTGTGTGTGTGTGTGTGTGTGTGTGTGTGTGTGTGTGTGTGTGTGTGTGTGTGTGCGTGTGTGCGTGTGTGTGTGTGTGTGTGTGTGTGTGTGTGTGTGTGTGTGAGTGTGTGTATAAAAATTCTGTCTGCTTGTATAAAAGTTATCTGTTAGGAGGCCCAGTATAATATATTTTCTGTCTCTTGATAATCCAATTCTAAAAGCCAATCTGTAATTTTATTTCTACATTCAATTTTAAAAAGTTTGGAGATGGAGAGTTGTTTATTGACTTTGTTGTAAATTCTACCTGATCTAAAGTCATAAAACTTTTGGGCGAAAGATGTTTTTACTGGCAGAGTTTTGCACACCTCATGGTGTCTTCTAGCGTCGTGATTTTTAATCGTTTGTAAATTTGTGGTACCGTGTTTTTTTAAGATAATCATTAGAATATAAAGTTTTCTTACCGTTAACACCTTTGCTTCTCTATATAAACTTTTTGTGGAAAATAGTCTAGGTTTCAGGAGAGCTACCTTCAGAATCATTCTTTGAGCTCTTTCAATTTCAAGCAAATGTGTTTTACCTGCGCCGCCCCATACAGAAATGCAATACGTTATCACCGATTGACATAGGGATACATAAACTGTTTTAATCAGGGTGCAATTTGTAATATGCCTTAAGTTTTTAAAAATAAAGGTTAGTTTTCTTAGTTTCTGTGTTATGTTTACAATGTGTTCCTTAAAATTTAAATTTTGATCTATTATGATACCTAAATATTTTGTTTTTTGAGTTTTACTTATAGTAGGACATGTGCAGCTGGTTTTGGATTCTTGATTACAAGTATGGGCTATTATTTTAAAGTTGTTGTCTTTATAAGGCAAGTTACGAATTGAAAATGTAATGTATTGCGTCTTATTAGTATTAAGAGTAAGAGTATTTAGTGCCATCCAGTTACAAACCGCATTGAATCCCTGCTGCGCAGTTTTATATACCTCCTCCCATGTGTCCCCATAAAAAGTAAGCGTGGTGTCATCAGCATATGATATTATTTTGCAATTTCGTATATTCAGATTACAAAGTTCATTTATGTAACAAAGAAATAACGTGGGGCCCAAGATACTGCCTTGTGGAACTCCGTAGTTGGTGGTATCTTCATTACTAATAACATCGCCTATCCTTACCTGCTGTGAACGATTTTCTAAATAATCTTGTAACACTTTTAACTGTGTATTTCTTATGCCCAACCTATTCAATTTTTCCATTAATTTTGTAGAAGACACGGTATCGAAAGCTTTTTGTAGGTCAATAAATAAATGAATTTCATCTGGCAACCCTGAGCGCGAGGTGCGAGGTGGCGACGCAATTGCGAACGCATCGCAATGCAGTCTGCTTATAGGAATTTCGAATCTTTCTACCAGTAAGGGAAGTCTGATAGGTTGTTGGGCTATTAAAGGTACTACTTGGCATTTGTGTGAAAAAATCATTCTCATCTTAAATTAACACATTTTCGAATGAACATTGGATTAAATAAATGCCTTAAGCAATTTATTAGATGTAAACTAGACACAACAGAAAAATATGATTTTCATTTGAAAATCCTGTAAATTGTAGAATTAAAATTGTAAGAATTTGTTCTTTATTCATTTATTTTTTAAACTCAATTGGAATGTGTTTTGTTTTCCAAGCAAACGCAACTTCTTATGCTATGCCTTAATTAAAAATTATCGCGTCAGCTGCCATAAAATGAATGGTTGTTTCTTCGGTACAGTGTAATGAATATTGAAAGAGGTTTGACATTCTTTATTTAGTGCCGACTGCTACTTGACTAACTTCTCTCTTTAATTGACTACTTTCTTGTAGATTTTGGAATCAATTTAGCGTACTTAATAAATCGTACTACTTCTTAAATACCAAATGTTTAAGTGCTACTTCTAACATCGTGGGTAGGACTGGTTAAACTGCAATCTTATGGAGCCTTTTATGTCATATTATATCTTAAAGCCTTACTTGTAATATAAAAACAAATGTGAGTTTGTATGTTTTTGCGCTATCACGTCTAAACTTGATATTTGGCTCATAGGTACTTACCCTATGAAATGGAGAGGGACAGGCTACTTTTATCCTGAGAACGTGGATGAAACCGCAGGAACTTTCTATTAAATCTTGGCACCCTACTCCCTTTTCCTTCAAATCCCTCATGGCTTCAGAGTTTCGGTTCTGTAAGGAAAATTCCATGTTCGACGATGTGTTGGATACTGTGTCTCTTTCGCTAACTACGCAATCACGTGAGAGGTCTGCTCTCCGAGGGTACGTTTCGTTATCGCCGTCAAAGTTTGTATTGGCTGTATAAGGGCTAAAGCTTGCACCAAGTGTTGACATTAGTAATTCGCTCCCGCTCCCAAACTTCCGTTCTTTCATTCGCAGCTGCTTCAACTTCGCAGAACCTGGGTAACCTGACTTATTCATTAGATTCTTTGAAATGTTAACGATCTTTGAGACTTGACTGAATTTTCAGTGGACTCAATATAGTTTTGTTCTAAAGAGAAGATACTTATTACTTATTATAGGGTTATTTAGAACCAATTTAAATAACCCTTTAAGAGATAACTAACGCGTAGAAGACACCTCACTAACGCATGTCAAAATTATAGTTTCTCATTATAAACTATAAATTTGACATGACTTAAGAGTAGCAGAAGTTAGACCTTGGTTAATATAAGTAGGTGGAAGATTTTACAAGTTTTCCTTTTTCAATTCAAAACCATTAATTAATTTTAGCCCCTCCTCGGGGCTGAATGCCGACAAAAAAGTTACTGAAGATACCATCGGTTCGGAATATTATATATAGTTACCGTCCTGCGGCTTCACACACGTTTCCGAAGTATCTGATGTACCCCGGGATTATAACATAGCCTATGTCACTCGGAAATGATGTAGTCTTTTAAAAGTGATAGAATTGTTGATATCTGATGAGCAGTTTGTAGTTGTAAAATGTTAACTTTGTATACCTATCAGTAATCTGAGTTCCATGACACAACTTCTGCGTAGTTTAGTCAAAAGTCTGTGTGTAAAAAAATATATTTATTCAATAGTTTCACTTGCGGATCCCTAACTAAGTCCTAAAGTGGTATCAAAGCACATCGTATTGCCAATTCAGCTCCAAAATTGGCACATGTCTCATGTTAGCCTCTGAGGAAATCCGGTGGATTGTATTTGAAATGCAATTATGTGCCTACAAATTTAGGGGACACCTTTTGTTATGTCAATTGGGCCGACAAACAGGTAGACGATCCACCTGATGGTAAGTGGTCACCGTCACCTATGGACATTTGCAACACCAGGGCCTTTGTCAAAGCGTTGTCGACCCTGAGACGTGAAGTTGTTAAGTCTCATGTGCCTGTAATTTCACCGCCCCCCTTACCTTTCTACTTCTTCTCTACTTTTAAAACACATAAACATGCCTGCTAATTTTATTACATATGGTTATCTGATCCCAAACTAGCTTGAGAGGTTTTTTTTCTTTTAAATACATACTTATATACCCGATACATATTCATACCCGAATGGAATACCAAATTTCAAAATTCTTTAATAATAATTATAATAATTTATTGACTCATAGCTACGCATGGTAGTGTTTGACAAAGATATCTTAGACTAGGTTATAATTATAGTAGCTTAGCATCTGTGGCTGCGCTCGGCAAGAAGCCTGTATTACAGCATACAGCGCCAAAATCCCCAAGGACATGTCTTAGTTTTAAACTTTAACCGCACTTTTGGGAATCCAAGCTATTGAGGCTCTCACCAAAACATACGGACGAAACATAGTCGACCTAATGCAGATCACAGAATATTCACCACTCCATAAAATGTTCAGTAATATTATAATTTCCACTCTCCAATGACGCTAATTGGATATCAGATCCACTGAAAGAAGTATTCATTAAATACCCATTTAAGACTGCTGCTAGTTTTATACATACCTATGTATTTAAATGTATAGTGCTTATATATATATGTTGTGTCAGTTTTTCCGCTTTTCCAAAATGCTAAGGTAAGCTAGGTAGCTTAACTTAGCATTTTCTTGCGTTTGGTAGGTTATAGGGGCTCGATTCTGTATGGAAAATTACACTAGCTCGAGGATGTTTCGTTGCGCCCTCTATGCTCTGTCTCTGTCGATTACTACGCTAATACTACTAATCACGTGAGAGGTAAGCTCTCCGAGGCCTCCGTGATACGGCTCGCCAACGAAGTTTGTATTAGCTGAATAAGGGGGCTGATCTTTGAAATAGCGACATTAATTTCGTGACATTTATAACGAGAAAATGTATTATCGGCGCAGGAACGTGGGCGAGACCGCGGGGGATAGCTAGCCAAATTACATTGTTACAATTTAATTGTACCTGATGTTGGGCAAAATTTAATTTAATTATCAAATTGCTTAGTCCAGAACACCGGCACAATTATTTATGTAACTAATTACTGCATAATTTGAGTTTCATATTCAATAATTTGACCTATTAAATACCGAAGAGATATATCATAAACTATCTTCTGTCCCGCGGTTCTGCCCGCATTTCTGATATTTTTACATGTTTATTAGGGGTTGACTTTTTTAAAATCCTCTATTTGCAGTAACATATGCCACTATTACCCTGGAGGAATCTACCTGCTGAGTGTCAAATTAGTAGCAGTTTGTACTTTCAGACCTCTCATACCTAATAGACTATCTATCTGCCAATTTTCAGCATCGTACGTCGAGACGTTTGTGATATTTCGAGTTTAGTCACTAAATGAGGTTTTAAGATTTCACCCGAATAAAAAGTATCCGAATTATTTTTCCAAAAAGTATTCTATCAGTGTGCCTAAATGTCATTGAAATTCGATCAGCCGTTCCAAAGTTGAGTCTGTGGTTAAGTTGGATTATCAAATTTGATACCAATATACTTTACTTTAGGTCACGTAGTTTAGCTATTGTTCCAATTTTACATCGGGGCAAAAGCTAGTTGTATTATATCGTTATTTACGTTAGTGAACAGTTCAGAGTAAATATGAAAGACAAACACAGTGTCGGTGAAAGTTGCTTGGAGGAGAATGGAAAATAAACAAAACGGCCAAACTGCATCCAATTGTAATCACAATAAATAAGGTACAAACTTCGACGCTGAGGTTTTGTCCGGGTTCCCGAAGGATTTTATACTTTCCGGGGAAAACAATATCCTATGTCAAACAAGATTATATTTCCTCTTCTTTATCCTTTTTATTAAATTCTGATGAGCCGTTGCGGACACAACAGTCGCTTCAATATAATATATAAGATCAGCAGGTTGATTGTGTAATGTTCTGGGAATCGTCGTTACAGTCAATTCTGTCATATCATATCGATAACATCATAGTCATGGGTAATATGGAAGATGTAAAGTAGGTATTCAGTAAGTACACAGATCATCACGCCCTTTATTCCCCTAGAGGTAGGAAGAGGTGTCAGTACTAACACTCACATTTCATCAAAGATTAACGAAATTTTAAAGTGCCTGCATCACATGTAAGCACATTATTAATCTCGGGTTACACATAATCATATCTAAACAAGGATATAAACTACTACTACTTTGCTCGAATCGGGAATCGTCCGAGTTTTATACCACTCGGCTACAGTAACCATAAAATTTTTAAAATTTGAACTTATTATTAAATTGTAGTTCACAATTTTTGTAATCAAGTCACGAATTTTGCAATCGCAAGGTGTTTGCGACCGCATTGTATATCCATTGTATTGTATTGTATTGTGGGACCCCCTG
This sequence comes from Habrosyne pyritoides, assembly GCA_907165245.1. Taxonomy (NCBI): domain Eukaryota; kingdom Metazoa; phylum Arthropoda; class Insecta; order Lepidoptera; family Drepanidae; genus Habrosyne; species Habrosyne pyritoides. The sequence continues at coordinate 15,508,751 of OU015588.1, read as the reverse complement.
TGTATTGGCTCACTCGGTGCACCGAGCACAATGTGATTGGATTGTGTCTGATGGCAGAACCAATTGATACGTATGGATGAGCGACATCAATCCGTGTTCGTTGTGGGAAGTCACACGGCTGATTAATAATCAAATAATGTATTATTTACATACTATGTTACGCATATATCCTATCCTACTCCCTACTAATATTATTAACGCGAATGTTTGTATGTATGGATGCAGTGCCGGATTAACCACGTAGTAAGAGTAACAATTGCTACGGGCCCGGCGTGTCTAAGACCGCCCACCACCGATTGTTTTTTTTACCACTTTATACTTAAGAACCCATAGGCCTTCCGATAGAATTTGCTACAGGCCCCGCGCTTGCTTAATCCGGCACTGTTTGTATGTATGGATGTTTGTTCCTCTTTCACGCAAAAACTACCGAATGGATTTGGATGAAACTTGGCACATATATAGAAAATGGCCTGGAAAATTTTTCCACCACAAAAATCCTATGTGTTATCACATAGGATTTTTGTGGTGGAAAAATTTTACATCCCTCGGGAACGCGGGTGAAACCTTTACCTTTACCTATGTAAAGCTAAAACTACAGAAAATCTTCAAATAAAACCATAGAGATAATAGTATATAGATATAGTAGATAGAGTAAATAAGTATTTTTTGGATAAGCATGCTACATCCTCGGCCTCGTCATAGCTCCTGGGGTCAGTCGAAGGCCAAACGCAAGCCAAATATTCATATAAAATTAAAAAAGTGTCCGAAGTAGTATGTGCACTCCTTAACGGTCAATAGCACAGACACCATTTTTTTATACGGATGTAATCATGATATTCCTAAGTTCCCTGACATCGCTGCTGCAGGGTTGGTTTCCGATGAGGAAACTCTTCAACGGTTAACAGAGACGCAAAAAATTATTGTTTTTTTTACTAGTCAATATTTTTTTATTGAGAAACCTTCGCGTATGTAGAACATCACCTTAAGTTTTAACGCAATCTGGTAAATAATTTAAGCATCCCCTAAGATTCTTATATACAGATTAGCTGTTTCCGAGGGATATGACATTTTGAGGGAACGTAGTCCAGGTTCAGATCTAGGTCATAAACTATCTATGCATCTTGACTTGTTCCATCCAAATTATTTTAGTAGTTTTTGTGTGAAAGAGTAAGAAGTATCCATCTATCGAAACATCCATCCATATATGTATCCTTCGTTACGAACTTTCGGATTTATAATATTTTGTATAGTATAACTAAAATAGGAATCATTTGATTCACCATCAGATTAAAACTACCGAACATATCGGGATGGAACTGCTACAATTCGACGCGGAATTTATCTTATTTGGTTATAGGCTATACATTATATGATATCGATAAACGCGGGTGAAACCTCAGGGGACATCTAGTAATTAATATTTAGATACATCATGCTAAACGTCCACGCTATCGTAAAATGTCCAATTGATTACTATTCGCATAAAATTAGCGGCTCCACACACTAATTATTGCGACCGGTTCCATTAAATTGCTTCTCTTGCTACACAATCATAGCTGTTTAACATTTTAAATGAATTAATAAATAATAAAGCCACCATTACGTTATTCTCACAATTGTCTATTAGAATGTGACGTAAAAAGTATTGTTTTATTTTTTTTTCTTTTTATTTATCACTATAATTATAATTAGGTTAAGCTCTTGTTTTTTTATTTCATGAAATCCAGTTAATAGTAGTATTTAATCTTATTATATTAAATATTTATCACCTATTATTATATTTTATAGATGTTTAAATTGATTTTAAGTAGTTAAGTATGTATTGTTTTTTTTCTGTAAATGAATGTTATTAAGGCTTTTTTATTATAAAAAAAAGTATTTCTTATATATATATATTTTATTGCCTATTTTTATATTTTGTAAGTGTATTTATGTTAATTTTAAGCAGTTAATTATGTTTTTTTGTTAAATTTATGTAAAAAAAATAATTAGTTAGTTTCAATTCAAATTTCACAGACGTTTGTTCAGTTCAGGGCCTAGAAGGGCACTCGTGAAGGTTGAAACTATTGAAGTTACCACCGGTTCAGAGGTCCGATGTACCTACTTACCTCGTACCTTAGCATATTTAGGTTATAGATAAATCAACTAAACATACCCACAACACATCTAATTAAAGCTGTCAGACCGAATGCGGATAAAAAAAAATGGTATTGGTAAATAAATGGGTGTGTTGAAATATATTCTTCAGAAGATAATTTCTCTACATAGTCTCTAGATTATATCTGTATCTAGATTTACTTATATTCCAGTTGGGACTAATATTTTCCTAGGATTAAAACCTTTTTTTTTCTATAGACCAGTGTCTTTCAATGTGTGAAGCCTTATTCGGAGGCCGAAGGAAAAATGCAAGGTAGACTACAATAAAAACACAATTTTAGTGAGAATGGGCTTGTTTAATTTTCAAAAATTTATCAAAATGTGATGCTATTTTTTAAATGTTAACAATAAAATCAACGCGGCTTCTCGCAGACTAATCAGTGAAGGTAATTAATAAAGTAAATCACTATCGTAGCCTTTATATTTTTATATAATTATAAATTCTTTATCTGTCTGACCAGGTCGCCAGAATTTTTCAACCCGGATTCGCGAAATCAATAAGATTGAAAAACACTGCTTTAAACAGACGTTCTATGAATCTTATTTTTTAGGTCTAATTGACATAAAAAAGAAACATTAGAACATTCTGGCGCTTTATCACAGCGCCAGTTTTAGGTTGTTCTTCAATTTTCCGAACAAAATTTATTTAATATTTTTTTTGTACCAAAAGAATCAGATCTGGGCAGAACAACGTCTGTCAAGTCAGTTATTATAATATATATTCTTTCAGTTAGTTTCGTCACAGCATAATAAACGTCTACTCGAAAAATCTCTTTGAATTTGATATCAAACGTTAGGTAAAAGAATGCTTGAATAACTTTGATTGTTCTATGTACTTTGTACGGTATCTTTAGCTTTATAGTGTGTGGCATATAGCTACAATTTTCTATTATTTATTTCATAAAAGGAGGTTCCCTTTCGCAACTCTATGTATGGCAAAATAAGGTATATTTTCGTGACTCTTTGAGGCAAGAAATATATCTCATTTATTTAATAGAGAAAGAATGTTTGTTTGTTAGCCTTCTATGTTTTCGTATAACATTCGGTTACGTTGTTGGTATTGCGTATCGTTTACGCCGCAGTAGGTACAACCAAGTGGAACTCGTTTTCAATAATTACTAACTCATATTATAAATGTATCCGGATGAAAATAATATAAATGTGATCAAAAAAACATTAATCATAAATCATCAATAATAATCGCAGAATTCGAAAATAGATTTCTGTTTCGAATTTAACGATTTATTTATTTACGCGCCATTTGATTTTTCTTTGACATCGTTCTGTTTACAATATGGAAAACTTAAATTATCAGGTTATTTATGAATACGGGTTCCACCGTGCCACCAGCGCTGCAGAAACAGCTCGAAGGATTCATTATGTGTATTGGAAAGCTACCATAAAAGAAAACACGATACGTTTTTGATGACAATGAAGAATTACAAGTGATCGTGGAAGCAGATCCATCGCAAACCACGTCAGAGTTTACACAAGCTTTGGTGTGAGTGATACAACAAATTTGGTTCACACTTGAAACAAATTGAAAAGTGAAAAAGCTCGGAAAATGGGGACCGCATGAATTGAGTGAAGCAAACTAACCAACACGAGTCGAGTGCTGCGTTACATTACTTGACTCAATTAAAATAATTATTTATATTTTACTTTTTCCATACAAAACGCCAATTTCATATGTAAGGTTCTAATTTATTACGTTTAAAACGGTCAGTACTTTAACGCATGTTGGGAATAACCTTTATTCCGAAATAGATCGCTGTTGATGATTGCCAGTATACATACATCTATTACTTGAATGACGTCTCACAATCATCGACAGCGGCTGTCTATCTATTGAAAAGGAAGAATAGTGTTTACTATCTGGCCCTCCGATACGTAAACATGTGAGGTGTTAGAAAAGACGAGTCAAACAAACAAACACCAAATTAAACAACAACGCGTAAACCAGCCTCTTCATATTAAAATTCATAGATGACATTTGATTAAAAACAATATTTACGTAATTTCACATGACACTGAAAGTCTATTGCGTTTAGACTTTTGTTGATTTGCTATTGTGTCGATACATTTGAAAAGGTCCTTAAATAAGCGCTGTAAGGTTTATTTAAATATTTACCAATTATTTAAAGTAAATCTTATGAAATACCTGATTGGATTGAGTTTCCAACTCTGTGAACACTTCAAATCACTTTTAGTGATCCTGCCATCTTTTCACTTGCCGGCCCCAGCGGAAGATCAGCGTTGGCTATATATACCTACATTCATCGTCACAGCCACCTACATAAACTGAGTTGGAGGACCGATTTGTGGCAATTATGTACCTCGTTTTTGTATACTTTTTCGTATGTAATTTTTTTGTCACAAATATCTTTTTTCTCTCTTTCTTCTGTTACTTGCAATTGAATTGGACTTGTTGGACAAATAACTTAGGTAAAGTAGGTAGAGAGTTCCTAGATATAATACACATACGACGTGTATTATAAAAAGTAAATAGTTCTACTAATATTGTAAATGTGAATGTAAGTTTGTTTGTTACGCTTTCACGCGAAAACTACGTAACCGATCATCATAAAACATAGTACAAATATTCTAAATATAGTTCGGGTTCGATTCCCACCCAGGACAAACACTTGTGTGCATGAACATGTCTGTTTATTCTGTGTCTGGGTCTAAATATCTATATAAGTATGTATTAAAAGTAGTATATGTAGTATATCAGTTACCTGGTAGCCATACTACAAGCAGTACACTCTGCTTAACTTGGGATCAGATAACCATGTGTGAGAATATCTTGGGATATTTATATTCTTGGAGGTATTAGAAGTAACATAGGATAAGATTTTAGTGCCGGGAAAATGTTACATCCCTCGGAAACGCGGGTGAAACCGCGGGGGAATGCTAGTCTCCAATATTTCAATCCCTGCTATTTGATAGATTGACAAATCTGATATCTTTCATAACTGACGTAACAGACAGATAGCTGTCAACACAATTTTTAGATGTATACATTTACTTTTTCGCAGAAATGGTTATCTGTGATAGATCCTCCCACAGACAGATGCCGCGAGGTGGTAAGACTCCTTACTCTTGGATAGGTTATTGGGACATTAAACCCATCGATATAATATATAACATTCTATTCTCAGTAGAATAAATCTGACTATAGATTTATTGAAAACGGCCGTAACTTCATAGGTAAAGAGTACGACCTATTTTTTTGATGAGAAGTATTAATCGATAAATTTAATCTTGTATATATAGTATATTAGCTGTCCCGCGCGGTTTCACCCGCGTTTATTGATTATGATATCATAATAATAGCCTATAATCACCTCGGAAAAATTCCGCGTCGAATGGTAGCAGTAGCATCCCGATATGTTTAGTAGTTTTCAGGTGATGGATGGTGCGTCAAAGGAACCCATTTTCCTTATATGTGTATAGATAGAAAAAAAGTCACTTCCTGTGCCTGTACACAGATCTTTTAAACTACGCAACGGATTTTGATGCGGCTTTCATAAATAGACAGAGTGCTTCAAGAGGAAGGTTTATATGTATGCTTATGTCCATCGGAAACGCGGGTGAAACCGCGGAGGACAACTAGTTTATCAATAATTCCAATAAATTTACCAACTTTATGATGTAGTGTAATCATTGTAAATTAACACTTGACCGATTTTCCGTGTCAACAACACTAACAATGCATATAGGAAATGTATGTTAGTCATTTTAAATATTTAGTTTTGGTTTTGTTTCATTGTTTGTGGATTGTTTACTGATCATTGTGTAGCCACATGTGTTCTGCTCGGGTCAAGGGTAACCGAGTGATTAACGCGCATTTATGGTGCCATTTGATTTATCTTTCTATTATTATATGAATTATGAATCATTTTGTGTTGTGCTTCTTTGAAATCTATTTAATTATATTAATTGACACCAATTCGTCTTTAGTGTAGTAAGAGACGATTTAAGCGTATACCGATGACCACGTGGATTTTACACCTTGCACGGCGACAAAAGAGAATCGCGTTAGACAGGACGAAAAATATGCCAAATCTCTTCTAAAGCAAATATGCTCAAAAACCGAACCCAAATCATTGGGATCAAGGCATAAAGATGATAAAGAGTAAATTGATGATTATGGAGTACTACAACAGTCTTCCTCGTGAAGACTAAGAAAATGCGACCAGCTTCCGTCTCGGATTCCCGAGAGATGCACATGTAGCCCGGGCTTATACCATAGCCTGTCACTCGGGAATAGCGTAGCTTTCCATCAGTGAAATAATGATTGAAAACGGATAAGTAGTTTCGGAGATTATCCTCTACATCCAAAATTTACCTCTTTATTAGGTACATATATCGTCGATAATATAAATAGGGTTCCTTTGACGCAGCATCACCTCAAAATACTAAACATATCGGGCTGGGACTGCTACCATTCGACGCGGAATTTTCTGAAGATGGTTATAGGCTATACTCGTATATGATATCGATAAACGCGAGCGAAACCGCGGGGGACAGCTAGTTAGTATATATAAAAGTCGATGTTTGTATGTCCTCTATAAACTCCGATACGGCTGGACAGATTGTGACGAGACTTTCACGGGCAGAAAGCTGATGTTATAAGAAATAACTTAGGCTACTTTTTTTATCTCGGGAAAATATTTCATTCCTTGGAAAAGCTGGTTAAACCGCGGGTGTCAGCTAGTATTAGTGTAAATGTATTTTATATTTGTTTAGTGCACTATAAATTAAAATTTACATAGAATTTATTAGTTATCTACATTATGTTTTATAAATACCATAAAGTTATATGAAAAACCCATGATTAGATAAGTGAATGTAAAAACAACCGGTTTCTGTTTATGTTGATCTATGAACCGTGCATGTACCTACCCATGTACCTTTTAAATAATTATGATTTAAACATTATATATTGTGGTAATCCCACGAGCTAAGTGAAGAACTGAAATTTTTTTACAATGCTATTGTTAAAATAATTTTGTGGTTACTTAAATGCTGTCCCCCGCGGTTTCACCCGCGTTTATATTGAAGTTCCAAGAGACCAAGAAAACACATTGTTTCTTACAAATTTTGCACCTCCGTTTTACCCCCTTAGGGAGTGAATTTTCAAAAATCCTTTCTTATTGCTCCCTACCGTAATAAAAGGAACCCTGTGCAAAATTTCATATTTCTAACCCTTAGAGTTTAGACCCTGCGTTGATATATCAGTCAGTCATTCAGCTTCTCCTTTTATATAAATAAAGAAGATATAAGGTATAATAAGTAGGTATGGTATACGTTGTTCCATCAACATGAGATATACAACATGAGACAATTATATGTAGAAAAACCTTCTACAACATAAACGATTATTTAAATGACGACAACAGCTCCAGCAGAACAGATCTTTATGTACATAATCTTATTTTGAAAAGAGTAATTGCTGAGTTTATTGCTGACTCTTCTCAGTAAAAGCAACCTTCCGAACCGGCATTAGAATCTGACCAATCAGAGGTGCCTGTGAAGATCTATTTGAATAAATGTATTTCATTGAATTTTACTAAAAGTTGTATAAAAATTTACATCATAGTGTTATGTCCTATTCTATTTTTCTTTGAAGTAAAATTGCTGATATAGAATCAATTTCAATTTTGCAGACAAGTGCAGTGCGAGCAATTTAGTATTTGAGTTCTCGAGCTTCTTAAATAAATTGATATACTCACAGTTGCATCGCAGTATATTTATGAAAACATAGTACTTGCACATCAAAATATTAGTCTTTATATAAAAAATAATGATATGCAACTCTATCGAAATTAGAAATAAGCAACAACTTGTAACTTCAAAAAAGTGCAAGGTTTTTAATTTGGACTTTGTACACGCTTCTTTAATAAAATTTGGCTTCACAAAATGAATTAACAATGAATAAAGGATTATTATGCACAAATAAATCGTTGCTGTGTGGAAATACCTTCTCATATGATGATATGAGGAAAGATTTGTATTTTTGTATGTAACGATTAAACTCAAAAAGTACTGGACTGATTTTATTAATTCTTTTTTCATTAGAAAGTTACATTATCACTGAGTAACATAGGCTATATTTAGTACTAGATTGCTATAGAAATCTTTAGAAATTCCTATTAAAACCAATCGAAGGTGTAAAAAAATTAGCCATAAAATGTTTTTCATCGCAGCCTCTGCGAAGAGTATTAATGATAGGGCAAAAAAATGTTCGACAATAGATTATATAATTATGAGCTATAGAGGGTTCGATTCCCACCCAGGACAAACATTTGGGTGTATGTCTGTTTGTTGTGGTCTGGGTGTAATGTGTATTAAGAAAACAAAAGGTTGTATATCAGTTTTCTGGTTTCCATAGTACAAGCACTGCTACGTTAGGGATCAGCAGGCTGATTGTGTAATGCTCTTACTATATATACTACTTTTATAAATACATACTCATCCCTACTAATATTAAAAATATAAATGTAAGTTGGTTTGTTACACATTCACGCGAAAACTACTTAACCGATAATCATTAAATATTTTTGTGCCGGGAAAATGTTAAATCCCTGGGGAACGCAGGTGAAACCGCGGGGGACAGCTATATATTATAAAGAGATTATAGTCTGGACTGCCTTTTTTTATCCCGGGTGTATGTTACATCTCATAGGTAACGCGAGTGAAACCGCGGGGGAGAGCTAGTGGTTAATAAATTGATATAAGGTAGATAAGTTATTGTCACTTGCCAAGTCACTTTATTTATTGAATATCTAATATTGATACGGTACTAAATGTTGAAGAAACAATTTTTGACAAAATTACCTTACAAATGCCAAGTCACTGAATTTATTATTATAGTACATAATAGCAATATTTTTTTTTTATACAAACTTGGGCGCCTTTCACTGGATCTCTCCATATTGATGCGGTACTAAATGTTGAAGAACACGTGCTTCCATACTTAGTAACCGAATTGGGTTTACATGAGACCTCACAACCTTTTACGGTGAAAGGGTTGCGTTGCGAGGTTTGATATTTTTGTAGGCTACACTAAAGTCTTCCCACTCCATGTGAAATATCTCTGCATATAGTTGAGTTAAATACCCGAGACTTAAAATTTTACAACTGAACGTAGTTTTACGCAACCCCATTGAAGTTTAATTTTAGAAAAGTCAACTGAATATTGTGTTGTTTGTTTTGTGTTTAAAAACAAAACTGTATTCTGTTAACGGATCGCGCGTATCGCGTCGCAAATTTGTTTGTTTGTTAGTGCATTGTTAATCTAAATAAACCGATCACGTATTTCAAAGCTTCCTTATTTATATATCACGAAAATCACGACCATTTACCATTTAAGTTTTTAAATGATTGTGTAAAAATTTGAGTAAAATAACCGGTCAAGTGCGTGACAGAGTAGTGTGTAGGGTTCCGTATTAAGTCGTAAGTAGCAAGTGATATTCTAAATATTATTTTATGGAATACAAAAGTTTAGTGTATTTAATTTTATTTTTCAATGTGATGTTAGATTTGAGGTCGTTGAACCCAAACTTAAAACAGGTGACATTTTAACAACGTATTCACGTATCTTTTTATTTCTTCTAACCTGCTGCGTTTTTTCCCAGCGGATATTAAAAGAAAATATTTTCTTCGAATAATCTTGACAAGTACTTATGAATAGTCAGACTCAAATACCAGCTCTGTAGGTTGTTTTTTTAAGAGCCGGCAATTAACTTAGCAATTACTCATTTCAAAACGAACAAAATTGATTACATTCAATTTATTTAGTTTCACTGCCTATTCTAAAATTCAAAGCTATTTATTCAGTTCAGGTCAAAAGGGCCAGGGTCGAAGGTCCTGAAGTTACCAGCAATAAAGAAGAACCGGCAAGAAACTCGGTTACTTGGAATAAACTAAAGCATCTAACATCTATTTATAAATGCGACAGTTTGGACGGATGTTTGAAACAAAATCACGCCAGAACGGCTGAACGGATATGGATTATATTGGCCACAGAGATAGATAATAGAGCACTAGAAAAAATGCTACTTTTTATCCAGGGAAAATGTAACATCCCTCGGGAACGCGAGTAAAACCGCGAGGGATGGCTAGTAATTAACGGCCAATCTTGGAAATTCTACAATTGGCTTACTAGTTACATATTTCGTGGTTTGATGTATCGTAAAGCCGTGAATTTTCTGAACAACAATGCTCTGGTCCCTGTAGAATCGACCGCATCGTGTCCCTCTGATATGTTCAAAGACCTTGTTTTTGCTGGAATAAAATTATTGCATCTTTTCTTTTTCTGTTTGTTATTTTCCCATTTTCCCTATTTTAGTCTTTTTTGTTTTCTTGTTTTATTGCTTTTTTCCCCAAATTACTGTTACTAAAATTTTGCGTTCTATTCTTATCTTTATTTCTAGAAGTACGCATTTGGGTACAGAACCCTGGTACTCCTCGTTTCACATGTCGGTGTAGTAACAAATATCTAATCTGTGGCATGCCTTGAGGAAATATAAATGTTTACTTTTGACACGGTATTAATTAACCCCTCACAGAGATCACGTAATCACCGCGGCGAGGCGTCTTGCAGAGGTTATCTCGCCGTGCCGCTGCCGCGCGCTGATTGCCACGTTTGTAGTCTATGTGCTGACATGAGATTATGAACTTATTATTATTACTAGTTTGATCCCGTGGGATGGTACATTTTCCCGTTAAAGGTATCCTATGTGATAATCCAGGTTATAAACTATGGGTCAAGTTACATGCAATTCCGATTTGCAGTTCTTGCGTGATAGTATTTAACAAACGTCAGTGTTTCCTGACACCTTTAACCTGGATATATTCAAGGCCAAAGTGAATAGGTATTTTCTGGGTGAGCGTGCTACATCCTCGGCCTCGTCATAACTCCCTCTGGAGTCAGTCGAAGATGCTCCACGTAAGTGGTCACCGTCGCCTATGGATGCAACCGCAAAGGCATTATTAACGTATTATTGACCCTGAGATGCTGTTTAGAGACTTTTGCATCACAAACTTCCGCATTTATAATATAAGTATAATAGTATTGATATAATTCGAATTGATTACGATTTACGGAATTGGTAGCGTCACTTAATCATTATCATTATTAAAACCATGTATCTCTAAAAAAAATCCCCAAAAATAAATACATTCAAAACCGGGCGATAACCCCATGACATTCGAATTCTCATGATCTCTTTATTTACATACAATTGAGGACCAGACGACTAAACAGCCCTCGATAAAAAATAACCAAAAGTTTTAAATAAGCAAAAAATAATATCAAAACACTTATTAGGTCGAGTCACGAGAGAAAAAACTACAGGATTTTAATGTTTGATAGGCCTGTTAAGATAGATTAGAGTGTTATAGAAAAATCAACCCTGTAGCGTATTCTGGTTTATCAGCAAATTAATACAATTAACCATTCAAAAAAATATTTTTCTGTTTCTATTGGTGTGTCTTTTTGTCTGTATGTTTATCTGTACTTTTATTTCGGCATCCGGTAATCCGGTAAGCTCCAAAACGGCTGGACCGATATTGACGGTACTTTCATTGGCAGATAGCTGATATTATAAGAAGATGCTAAATCTCTTTACTCCCGGGAAAATGTATCATTCCTCAGGAACGAAGGTGAATAATAAAGTTAATTTCTTTGGCCCATCTGTTTATGTAATGACTGCAGATGAACCTAATCATAAAGCAATAGAGTACATTTTTATTTGACACTCTTAGCTATCACAGCTGTCCTTTTAGGTCGTGACTACTTAAGTGAACTGTGATTATACATACTATGTAAGAACCTTCTCTACCGGCAGTTCCCCGCGATATACCCGCGTACCCGAGGGATGTGAAATTTTCCTAAAAAAAATAATATATACCTACATTTTGAAGGGCATTCTGTAGAATATATTTGTGTGTCAAGCTTCATCCCAATGCGTTTGATAGTTTTTACCTGGAAGTGTAACGAACATCCGTTCTTATTTTAAATTGATAATATTAGTAGACACATACGAGTACATAACGTTGCAAATAACCGCAACCAAACGCCTATATCGTCTCCGTTCTGTCTTCTATAAAAATACATCATAAAAACGGCAAAAAGTTTGCAAATCGTTGAGAAAAGACGGAAAACCCTCATTAGCTTTTTTCCCAATATAGACAAGTCATGGGTAATGATTTCATTTTAGGGTTCCGCAGAAATAAGGATTTGTTATTTTACGCAGGGATTTTTATACTGACTTTTCGGTAACCTAAAACAATTCCTATTATTTTAGGTTGTTGTTGTGTTATGTGTCATAAGATGCTAGTTTTCAAAATAGGAGATCTCTTAGTGTAGTATTCGTCCGGGGAATTACTAACACCTTACTGATTTCCACCGTGAAGCAGTAGTGCACTTGTATTACTGCGTTTCGGTTAGAAAGGTAAGGGAGCTGGTGAAATTACAGGCACATGAGACTAAACAACTTCATGTTATAGAGTCGACAACACATTGGAGATGTCCGTGGTGTTTCAAATGTCCATAGCGGCGGTAATCATTTATCCATCCATCCGATCCACCATCTGAGTGCTTGTCGGTATACTTGACAAATGTAAAACACAAAATTGAAATGGTTGGGGACAAAGATTCGCAACTTCAGACATATGGACAGACTAATAGACAGAAAGGAAATATAAGGGTTCCTTCATTTTCCATTTTTTACGAAACCGTAAAAAAAAACATGGGGATACTCAAAATCTTACCTACTTAAATAATAAAGTTCAAAATAATTTTGTGATTAAATATATCCAAGAGGCAGGATCCAGACGTACACTTGCCCAATTTTTTAATTTAACTTTATACACGTGGACAAAGTCAATATGGCCAGGTCGAAAGAATAATAACACTTTGACTCGTTGGCTTTGACAACACTTATGAAATAAACTATAATTAGGATTTTTTGTCAGAACGTTTTGTTGACATCATGCTTGAACTCAACCATTATCGAGAACGTGTTCAGCTTTAGGTATTTGATTTCTGCGGTTTCCTCGCGTTCCCGGGGATCTAATGTATTCCCGAAATTAAAACAGGATGTCTCATAAAGACACACGATAGGAGTGAAATGTATAACAGGGAAACATTTTAATTAAATATATCTTTTGAATAGCACAGATTGTATATCATTCTATTTTTTTCGTCACCTGCGACCTGTATAAGTTTGACTTCAAAAGTATTTTTTGTTACAGAGCAATTTTTTTCAGTCGAATTTGTTCAGCCGTTTATTTGTACGTGACTTAGTCACAAATATTCATAAAGTTGTCGAGATATTATTGGCCAGATTTGACAGCTAATAGTGTTATAGAACAATTAACTCTATGGCTACATGATAAGGTTCATTCATCAGCAACACCATGCAATTAACTATTGGATCAAAATATGAACTTTATTTCAAAAGAAATATTGATCAATTTTCTATGACAATCTTCCCTGTCAAAATGGTCAAAGAAGGATTTTATATACATCAGCATCGTATATACAAAGACATCTTAGCATCGGTTCGGAATTTCGCTTTCAAATGATAATAACCTATTAAAAACGAATTATAGATCTTCAAAACCAATTTGCGCGTAATAATTTATTTGCGATAAGAAGTGGCCTTTATGGGTACTGACTTTAATATCGATCCGGAAGGTTACTTTTGCTGAAAAGAGTCAGCAAATTTCTCAAGATTTGCATTCTATACTTGGATACGACTGCAGGTATCTGAGCTGCATAAGTAATTAAGTATTCTATAACATCATGTTTTTGCATGTTAAGGAAGAAAAATACCCTTAAAAAAAGAAAAACAAGCATCCATCTTTCGTGATTTCGGCAATGTAGAATTAACGACAGACGACCGACATCATTCATCTTAATTATTGTCTAATTTATTATGTCAATGAATAATTAGACATAACTAATGTAGAGCAATTAATGGTCGTTTAAACCTAATTGATCCGTTATGTGTAAGTACCTACTCTCGATGCAATAACATGGCCTCCGTCACACCTGCCGCGTTGAACAACACGCACGTCTTTGATACGCTTATCTGTATTCAATGAATCTGGCACGCTGTCCCGACGTCACCTACCATTGTGTTGATCACAACAAAATATAGTTTTTATTCAATTATATTTCATATTACAGATGGGAAGCGGTGACAAGGCGGCGCATTAACACCACAACAAGTAGCCGGATCATTAAAATCAAAGCTCGGCTCGAGTGACCGGTCGCTGCGCCCGCGCCGCCAGCCGCTCGCCGCCGCGCCGCCTGCCGCCCGCCGCCGCCATTCCACCGCACCGTGCCGCGGTAGACGCACGCGTCGCGATCGCTCCTCATAACATTATTTCGAAACAGTTTCTCAGTGACTTATTAGTGCTACGTTCACAGTCATTAATCGTTTCTTGAATACTTCTTAATCGAGTGAATTTACCGGAATTTTAATTGATATCGCCTTTCTGTTAACATTTTTTACTATAAACGGACAAGTGCATTGAGTAAGTGTAGAGAAGGCTACATTCCAAACCGGTGTCGTTCTTTAATGGACGAGGTGTGTACTACTCTGTGTGTGTTATTAGTTGCGAGGGAAGTGACTTGTTAGTTTCGGTTCGTTCTGTGAAATAGACACTGGGACTAAAGCTCCCGTCGAATCAGCTGTGACAATTTTCCGGCTAAGAGAGCTACAGACAGAATGTAATTGAGCTGATAAAAAACCCACCAAACTAGAAAAATGGCTCGCGGAACACTCAGTGAAAATGAGCGTCAATGCCTAGATGCAGGCGCAAAAAGTCAGCCGGATCGTCTGCAAGACACGGAAAAAACTAGCGATTCTAAACCTAACGGACTGAGAGTGCGCTTCCTGGACGAGGAAGGAAAAACTGAAAGGATGGTTAGCACCGACGAGGTCGACTTTGCAGTGTCACGCGTCAAGAAAATACACATCCTCAAGAACAGGAGCTCCAGCGAGACGAGCATCCTTCTGAGGAACCCCTCCCTGATGAAGAGACGGTCGAGCTCCGAACGCCGCTTCAGCGACGGACAGACAGACAATCTCAATAACAATTCCTCGTGCGAAAACTTAAACGGGAGGATATCGATGCTAAAATTCAGCGAGCTCGACAAAGATAAGACTGACGATACAGAGCAAACCAAAGAAATAAGCCAGAGCTTTAAGAAGAACTGCAACGTGTATAGCGTGAACCAGGCAAAGACGTTGACGCCGGAGAGGAAGAGGTCGATTCCGTTGACGATGCCGAGATTGATCGGCCATAAGATGCAGGAGAATTCGACCAGTAAATCTATCCTGCCGGCTGAAGTGTGCTTCGCCGATAGTGCGTCTGGAAAGGATTTTACTGCTCGTGCAATCGGTCGGTTGTCTCGAGGTATTGGAAAGCTGCTCCGGCGCACGAACAGCGTCCGCATCAGTGATCCAGATCCGGTGTATAAGGTGGCTTATCTCGGGAACGTGCTCACCGGCTGGGCTAGAGGTGAGTTCACGTACTTTGTAATAGATAAGTTGGCAGATTGTAATGTTCCAATAGTCATAACAGAATCATAACTTAGTTAAGCCCTGCTCTACTTCCTAAAGGTAGCAACTGAGAAATCAGATAATTAGAAGCTTTACTAAACACGCGAATTTACAAATCAGCATATCGATAATGATACACTGTAATTTAAACAACGTTAATCGACTTCTAAATACACTGATTTGCATTATAACAATAGGGAATATATTTAGCAATGCAATCAGAGTAATAAACTATAAATAGCATAGGATGTTAGTCAGGCATGCGCAAAGATAGACTCACAAATAGTCATTAAATATAAATACTATGCTATTGACTCGATTGTTGAAGTAAATAATGATAAAGACAGCTTTATAGAGACAGGTAATCATACTACTTATATGGTTTGTCAAGAGAACGAATCATTAATATAATTTAAAGTAGCAAAACTGTATTGCGTAAGTGGTCCAAGGCAAATCATCCGAGCAAAACGATTTGTTCTCCAAATCGGTTGATTAATTCCAACCGAATAAACATTTGCTGGTTGTTCGTGTATTTTACATAATAAAATCTATTAAAGCGTTGAAGGTAATTGTAGGAGATAATGATTGTAAATTATTAGCATGAAAAAATATTTTTTTTCATGTATTACTAAAATATAAAAAATCAAACTCAACTAAAAAATTATAATAATGTTCGTTGGCAAACACATCACTTGAGAACGGTTACATCAATTCAGTTCATATTATTTTTATGTGATTGCAAATTCGAAATAAATTAAAAGAGAATTTGGACATGATAAGGTCTATTGGGTCTCCTAGTAAGTGATTAATAATAAGAACCACACTGGTTTGGTATCAACCAAAATGACAAATACATAATTACGGCGAAAAATAATAGCTATTTTTGTACATTTAGTTTTTGCGATAAATCGTGACATTTCAGACAAATACTTTAATACGAATGAAAGTAGCAGAAGAGCTGGACGAATTAATCCACATACTGATGAGAGAGACTTTCGTTTATGAACGCTTGTCATGCGCCGGCGTCTCAACTAATGATCGGAATTATCTGAAATAATCTGGAGTGAAATTGTACATGATTTACTTATCACGGTCATGGCTATATCGCATAATCATTTAACTGAATCATTAACGATTCAAAGTTGACTCTTGAAATAAAAATAATGCTGTAACACTTTCTGGGTTTTTAGAATCGATGCCAAAATAAATAAAGCGATTTTATTCAGAAATCTTTTCTTACTTTCCCGTAAGCCAATAATATCCAGTAGTGTATTTTCAGATATTTTATAAACAGAATAATTTCAAAGAATATGGTTACACTCAGAGATGACTCAAGGGAATCTGGAGTAAAAATAATGTGATTTTCAGTGAAAGTATTAGTGATTAATAGTTTCGTAGTACGAGTAAGTATCGCATATTATATGAAAGGAGTACTTCGTCATGTAACATTTAGCCTTAATCGATGTCAAACCGTGGGGTCACTCGTGTTCTGTCTATGTGATAGTGAAAGTTACATCCCGCTGAAGACTCCTTAACTTTTACTTGATCTCTATGCTCTTTACTCCCTGGTGTATTTGCCAGAGGAAAATAGTCTTAAAGATAATAGAAATGAGACAGATAACTTTACGCTCAGTTATTATTAGTGCAAAAAGAGAGACCGGCAAGGGAAAAAAGAGGCTTCGAGGTAGCCCATACATACCAAAGAAAATTAAATTATGCAAGAAGTTAAACGGTGCAAAGAATTTAAAGCATCTAAACACGTAGCTAAATCTAGGTAGTAAAGACTTAGCTCGAGTATTAACTAGGATAATGATAGTGTTATCTCACGAGATGACGTTGCTTATTAAGATAAGAGCGGCTCAGGGAACTGCGCAAAATGTGAAGATCATGGCTAAGGTTGTTATGACTGCGGTTACATTAAATGATTGAGAATCAATAGCTCTGACGTCGACCAATCTAAAAGCAAAGAATGTTGATGAATTATTAACGAGGTTTTTATATTTATCGTGTACATTAAATATAAGTCTTATTGGTGCATTTGATAGAGTAGCTGGAAGACCAACGGATCGTACGTGGTACCCTACCTCCCATGGTGTCTTATCTAAAAAAGTGTGAACATAATTTTTTGCTTCCTTTTAAAATTGGAAGCTTAAAGTAGTAAATGGTTAATTTATTAGTACCCACCTGTTGTAGTGTTCACAGCTGCTCAGATAAAGTGGAACCAATTTATATTTCAATATGAGTTTTGTATAGCGTAATGTAATCAAATTGCAGTATATTGCAAATCGCACTCTGTAGATTGGAGACTTTATGACCGGTTTTAGTATAAAGCGGGAGAATCTCATGGTTTTTATTCGGTTGTATTTTATACGAACTAAGTATTTGGAAGATGCAATTTCAGAAATGTGCTTTAACTTACTTCATATAACGTCGGGATTGGCTCTACATACTTAACTGGCACTGGTAAATACTACGTAAGTGACGAAAGTGGCCAAATCGAGATTACTCGCTAGTGCACTCTGGACGATCTACCTACAAAAAAAAAGTAGTTCTTGACACTTACCTGGAATTTACCAATACTACTTACGTGCTTTTGAACTATCCCATACCACGACCTAAATGGATATACAGTACATATTTTGCACCAATTTTTAAGATAATGGAAATCAAGAAACTGGTAAAACGACTAAAGAAAAAAAAAATTGAAAGACGTAAAAAGTCGGTATGTCTTAGAGAAAATAACAAAAAACAGGATTCAATGTGTTGACGTTAAATTATTCATCCAATAACAACGTTAATCATGTTAATGATACTAAAGTTTCATGTGTACGTTATCTCTCGCACCTCTATGATGATTATGTTACAAGAAATATGTAAACGTGTTTTATTTTTAAAAAATACGGAAATTAATCACAATACAAGAGATCTAAGATTTTTTGACTCGTTTTCCATTTTGATGGGCCAGTTGGCTTGGTGATTAGAGACTGTTTAGATTCCCATCCAGGATAAATAGTTGTGTGCATGAACATGTCTGTCTGTTCTGTTTGGGTGTAGGTAAATATAAAAAATACTTTATGTATTATAATCAGTTATCTGGTTGCTAGTACAAGCAACTTTACTTAATTTGGAATCAGATACCCGAGTGTGAAGAGTATCAAAAGATATTCCTTATTTATTCATCTAAATATGAGTGCAATATGATAATAGACTTTGAAATCAAAGCAAGCTATTTTAAGGTGCGTCTTCTCCATGAGCTTTTATTCAGCGTGATAAAAACTACAAGTTAATGGCTAAAGTGTTAATTACGTCAAGTTTAAGTTCACTGTCAAAGTCCACAGATGACAGAGGTTAAGGTGAGGTAGAGTTGTAAAAATAATTAACAATAATATGATAGATATATTATTCCATTTGATTAAACACGTTACAGATCGGTTTAGCTATAAAAACTTGCTTCCGCCCGGTTTCAACCGCTTCATCATGTTTCATCAAGATCGCATCAGCCGTTTAAGTAAAAAACCGTCAGAGCGGTTTTTATGTTTAGCGATGTAATAGAATATGCACCAATGCAGAATATAGATATAACCACTGAATGAAAAATTCCACACAGGTCTAATAAATAATTGAAAATGGAACACACAAATTACACACGTACAGTTATATTTTGAGAAAGATATTGGAGCAGGTCAAACTGACAATGGCATTAATAAATCTGTTTATTTTGTTATCTATGTAATATAAAACCATGGAAATATCCAACCAGAAGTGGAAGAAGTTATAGTTCAGAGTTCGTCTAATATACAATAGTGTACTAATATTACTGTGTTTCGGTTGGGTAAGGGGGTCGGTAAAAAGACAGGCATATGAGACTTAACAACTTCACGTCTCAGGGTTGACAATGCATTGGCTATGCCCCTGGTGTTGCAAATGTCCATAGGCATCGGTGACCATTTACCATCAGGTGAACTGTCTGTTTGTCGAACTGCACAGACACAACTTTATAAATAGCTTTACATTTACAATTCATTTATCAAAATATGTGAGAATTTCGTGAGTAGGTTTCCAAAATTTTTTATTAATCTTTTATTTGACTATCAGCGAGATCATGTGAATTTAGTGATTTGCTAATGGTTGCGTTAAAAAAGATATTTTCACACAAAATTCTATTTATTATTCTATTGTATAAAGTAGACACAAAAACTGTGAATTTATAATATACAAAACTGTCTAATTATAAAATGCTTTGTATCTGATGTCGTATATTGGTGAATCAAACATCAGGCGTTATATGAAAAAAAAAGTCATTTTGCGATAGAAAATTTATGTTTTATATAAACCTTTTTATTATTGTGATAGAGACTTAATAATAAATTTTGCGATGTAATAATAATATAGGATGGATAGAAGTTGGGAGACTAAACCCAGAAAGATAAACTAAAATAACCTATTTGACTTTCGCAATATTATCACAGGTATATACGTTTATAAAGTATCCAATTATTTTACAATTTCTATAAAAAATAAATAAAGAAACACTATCACATCGACCTATGCACCTGATAACTCCAAAGGCTTCCAGCAAACCAAACCCTTGCACCCGCGCAGCGGAAGCGCGCTCGCTGATCAGCATCTCTCTCTTTCCTTTACGTTTCTCGCTCACACATTTTTTTTTGTATCACATTCCAAGCATCATTGTTTGGTCGGTTCGGTCGCTCCCACAGACACGCTCAACGGCTCTACCGGGCTACCGATTTATTTGCTAACCACATGTTCCTTATTACGAGTAATTAGAGTTTGAATTACTTTGACGTCGTTGTTTTAAGCTTCAAGTCTACTGGTTTTGTTAGCATTTGTCAGCGCTATATATTTCATTTTCCTTGTGGTTGTTGCGTAGGTACAGATATGTATCTTTTCGTATGAATTAAGTCTAAACGCATGCTAACGTTCTTATCTGGATGAAATATGCAGTTGGGTATATGTTTAGAAACTATAATTTCTAATGAATATACTGGTGTACAAATCATTTAGCTGTTAGATGCCAGCTTTATTTTAATTAAACACCATTGTAAAGCAAAAATAACTTCCAATCGACCTGAAACGAATAAACAAGGAACGGGTAGTTAATTAAAACATTGATTGAAAAATCCGTACAGTGAAGTTGCCAGAAAATGCCATGAAATGCTATCTACAAAGTGACGTAATTCTTAGTAGAAAAACTTTGCTGCTTTTTAAATACCAGTTCGTGTTTTTATACGATATCGTTGGAGTTTTGCAAAAAAGTTTACATGTTTAGTTTGGTTTCGAAATTGTGTATTTTTTAAGCATTCTATTGGTTATACAAGTTTACTTTGGAGTTTTTTAAAGGTTAAAAAATATCTCAATGAAAACGTTTCCACTGTAAAAGCTGAAAAGGTTTATGGAAAACAATGTTTATCAGGGAGTTTTCCATTGCAAATGAGATAAATAGTAAATTGTAGAGACAGAGCTGGTGGGGGGCCCTGTAGACGTTGTAAACAAGTTATCTGTTTAGGTTATAGGCCATGCTCAGGTTGCTTACGACGCCGACGCGGCGACGTACGCGTGGGTTCTATCGTATTACAGACGCAAGCACTTTAAGTGACGTTACTGACTATCGGATCATTAGATCGAGAATCTTTGCAAGGAACAAAGAAATTTTGTCCCTTCTATCCTAACAGCTAATTTAATTCTAATGAGACTAATGCTGACTAAACGGCAGTTATTATAAATTGTGATAAATCTACTATTTCCTTTACTTCTACTTCATCATCTGTTGTGTTTATCTACTCGTGGAAATACCTTCTCGTGATAATGCTACAGAATCCAGAATCCTTGCTCTCTTCTTCCAAAAACTGAAGTCGTTACCATCATTTAGCTTTTTTCGAAATTTCGAATCGTTCTCTTCTTCCAAAAACTTTTTTTTTTACCAAAAATTTTCAATCAAACTCGTACTAATAGCTTAGGGACTACCTGGTCTCGTTATTATATCCTCAGTGTCATCTAATCATTTTCCGCCACCTTCATTATTTTAACCTCGTCTTTATTTTCCTTATTTCCTCACACCAAACAAAACACATACAAAAATTTAAGGAAATAATTAAGACTATTTTAGTACAAAAGGCTTTCTACAACACAAATGATTATTTTAATGACGACAATGCTTGGGTGTAGCGCTCGCTCCAGCAGGATACATCTTTATGTACAAAATCTTATTTTGAAAAGAGTAATTGCTGAGTTTATTGCCGGCTCTTCTCAGTAAAAGCAACCTTCCGAACCGGTGTTAGAGTCTGACCATTCATAAGTGCCTGTGAAGGCCTATTTGAATAAATATTTCATTTTCTTTCATTTCACCACATTTTCCAACTTAATAGATACGAAATAAACTTATCAGATCGTAAATACTTTCAGTACCTTCCAATCTTAATACATCTAAAGAAATATTTCTCTATACACTTCAGCTTATCGCATGTTTTAAAGCTTTTCAATCAGTCTACAAGCCACAATAGATAGATATCGACAAGTCTCATAACAGCCGGGTGAGAAACCATCGACACATGATAACCACGACCAGCGGTTATCGCGGTTGTTAACCTATATACATAATTATACCAGGTGTACCAAACATTTGTATTTACTGAGTTTTTTCTACCACTAGTTTCTCATTAGGCGAGTCATTTCGCTTTCTTTGTTGTCTCTATAATTATGGTAATGTAGTTAAGTTTGTAATTAAACTGCCTCAGTTTTTTCTACAGTTTAGTTAGCGTACTTGTACAGCAGCAAAGTCTCACTCGAATCAACTCAATGAAGATTGCTTCACTCACATCAGTTTGAAATGTTCATTACATCGTATGAGATTACAAATTAGCTTTGGGAACTGGGGAAATCTTTAATTTTTATGGTTTTTTTTGCTTATCAAGGCTTGTTTTTTTAATATAATCTTGCCATGATTAGTGATGATCTGGTCGAATGTGGTATGAATACAAAAGTTAGGTTAGCTGGGTATTTATTAAACATTTGTTAAAATTGGCACCTTTCCTGTAAGATAGTCAATTGAAATACATTTTTACTTAGGTACATGCCCTAGTGCGAGACTACCAAATTCAAGTTTTATTAAAGTTAAAAGCAAATGTAAATTTTCTACAATCCTAGAACCTACCTTACAGATAGATATACAAATGAGTGCTCACAGTGGCACCACGCATGGCTGCCTCTAGAAAGTGTAGCGTGAAGGTTGCGCTTGCCTCTATCCTTTTCCACATAGACATTGTCTCTTTCTTATGAAGATGCACCAAAATTGTGTCCCCCCGTGGGAACAACCATTGTTATAAGATAAGTGTTATCTAAAGTGTTTTATATTCGCATCAGATAAGTTATCAAAGCTATAATCTGTTCTATTTATTATTATCTGATAGCATATCATTGTTAGTTATGTTTTGGGTCTATACCCTCACGTTTTTTTTTTTTATTATTAGGAATGGGCTTGCGTTTGGCCTTTGACCGACTCCAGAAAGAGTTATGACGAGGCCGAGGATGTAGCACGCTTACCCAGAAAAAAAAAACGTGCATTATGAACGAAGAGGTAGACGGAATTCTCAGCATTAAAGATATTTAAAGTCCCAAAGGGTCATGGTAAACATTGTCACCGTCTCTCATAGTTACCAATTCCAGGCTACAGGTTAATTTTAGAGCTATATTTGTAATTAATGCTTTCTCGCGAGTTCTAGAATTATTTAAATAGGATCTAACATGACAAAACTGTACAAACATACTGATTGGGGATCACAAAACGATTACAGTACTTGTCTGCTTCGAAAAGGAAACACACTTTATAAATACTGTTATAGTTACTTACTGTTCCTATGTATGTTTCACTTTAACTCCTTACTTTTATTTGTATTAGTTAATTTAGAAAAAAAGCCTATAATTGTCATATAATTTGTATTGTTCTGTAAATAGCTTTCGGTTTTCTAAAAAAAATAAAAAAAATCGTGCAAGTTAGAATTTTACATTCTACTAATCTCTATGTCGAAATTTTCGTCAAAGATCGTCAAATGGAATAATAATATGGAACTAGAATGTAATAAAAGCCTATTGCGCATACAGACAGAGTAATTGGAATAATAAACTGCGTATGTTACACACAGATCTTCACATAACATCTCATCAAGGTGCGGATAAGTTGGTATTTCGTAATGAGCTTTCAAATAGACGCTCTACGTTACTAATTGGCTAGAATTTACTATTGCATATTTTAAAATACATATGCTATAATATAGTGTTACATTGTATTTTGGCTTACAATTATACTAGCGGTCTAGGAGAAAGTCAAAATTAAATTAGGTCTAAGAAGGGCACTTAAAAAGGTCGAAGCTACCTGAGTTACTACCAGTTCCAGCACAATAGGTACTGTAGTTATCTGTATTATAGACCAGGGTCGATAATTTTTAAAACCAAAAAAAATTATAGTAGGATGAAACCCATTAGAAAAGGAGGGGAATACTATAAAAATGAAAGGAAAAATAATTTACGGGCGATCCGAGGTCGGGAAGGGGATGGGGGTGAGGTTTTAAGGGTAAAAAACGGTTTTTATCGATTTCCGGCAAAACTAAAAGTCCTATGGAAAAAAGTCAAATGACAAAGTTGTAGCTAATAAAAAGATCTAAAACTTTTGTACTTACACTTTTTTCACATAACCTCAAAATGTATATGAAAAATTCAAAAAACCAAGTTTTTGGTTTTTTATTTTTACCTTTTACAAAAAAAATCTTTTTTTCACGAAATTTCGTGAAAACTTACCTTTTTATGTCTCAAATACGCTGTAATTTATTTGATTAGAAATATTTCTTTTTTTCAACTTATTTTGAATTATTATCGAAAAAGAACCCTAAATTTCAATCGAAAATTCACCCGTCAAAATATAAGCTATTTTCAAAAAGTTTGTTTTCTGTTTGTTGAAATCTCTACTTTCCGATGGTGAAAAAAAAATATATATGTTACAATAGTAAATCTTCTCAGAAAATGCAAAGAATGGAAGAGATAATGAATAAATATTTGCGCTATGTAGAAAAACATTACGCAGCAAGCAGCTATATTGTCTTTGATGGGACTCCCGAAATTAAAAAATCAGTTAGTGTCACAACAGTACCAGCAGCTACTTCAACTAAAAGAGGAGAACGTAGTCGTAGAAAAACCTTAGACAACATTCCAGAGTTCGATGGTGCGTAATGTTTTTCTACATAGCGCAAATATGTATTCATTATCTCTTCCATTCTTTGCATTTTCTGAGAAGATTTACTAAAGTAACATATATATTTTTTTTCACCATCGGAAAGTAGAGATTTCAACGAACAGAAAACATACCAACTTTTTGAAAATAGCTGATATTTTGACGGGTGAATTTTCGATTGAAAATTAGGGTGCTTTTTCGATATTAATTCAAAATAAGGTGAAAAAAGAAATATTTCTAATCAAATAAATTACAGCGTATTCGGGACATAAAAAGGTAAGTTTTCACCAAATTTCGTGAAAAAAACATTTTTTTTGTAAAAGATAAAAATAAAAAACCAAAAACTTGTTTTTTTGAATTTTTCACATAAATTTTGAGGTTATGTGAAAAAAGTGTAAGTACAAAAGTTTTAGATCTTTTTATTAGCTATAACTTTGCTATTTGACTTTTTTCCATAGGACTTTTAGTTTTGCCGGAAATCGAGAAAAACCGTTTTTTACCCTTAAGACCTCACCCCCACCCTCTTCCCGACCTCAGATCGCCCGTAAATTATTTTTCCTTTCATTTTTATAATATTCCCCTCCTTTTCTAATGGGTTTCATCCTACTATTATTTTTTTTCACTTTTTATTATTTTTAAAAGCTTCTACCCTGGTCTATTAAGCGTATAACCTACTTGTGTTGTTATTTATAACCGATTTTACACCACTAAACGGTTGAACTGTTACTTGTTGTCATGGAATTGGATTTTGGGGAATGTATGTTTACTTAAACGGTTCAATAGGTATGATTAAATTCGGCACACAGATTATGTTTTGTAAAAATACAGGATACCGTGGGGTGGAAGGCAGTAACCTTATTTTCAAGTATTATTCGTAGAAGTCGTATATGTAGTACTACCACTCCGTTTAACCACGTTCTCAGGGGTCTTTACTTTATCGAGATTCAAAAAAATTATAACTGTTAATCCAGAATATATTCTGTCTCTGTGTAAAATGTTATTCAAACCGTTTGTTGACTGATTGTTGATTGATTGACGCAAAAAAAAAGAAACAACTAGTCTTTGTGATTTATTTCAGTTATTTCTCTATATCTGCTTTGTTAAGGATAAGACTATTGTATGTATATTTTCTATATTATACATTAGGAAAATAGGGTTCCTATGACGCAACATCACCTCAAAACTACTGGACATATCGGGATGTGTCTGCTACTATTCGACGCGGATTTTTTTCTAGATGGTTATAGGCTATAAATGATATCGATAAACGCGAGTGAATCCGCGGGAGACAGCTAGTTCATAACCTAGTACCCATGCAATACATGCGTGAACAATACAGTAGCAGATTAACATTCCACTCAAATTTCAACACATTATTCTATGATACCAAATAAATTCCTTCACGTAAATTATACATCTTCAAATAATGCGGTTTCGTCATCATGTATGCAACCGACGAAAAAGTAAAAGATGGAACGTTATGTAATGTAACAATAAAACATATCGAATTTGTAATTATGGTTCATGGAGAGACTAGATGTTGTGGACGAAGTTTTACGTGTTAGTTAGCCTGACTATAGGACGTGGGTTCAATTCCGATTCCATTCCAGACAAACAGCATGAACTGATCTGTTTGTTATATGTTTAGGTTATGTGGGTATATCTATATTAATATGGCGAAGACACCTTACTCGTATTGACTAGCGCAATCCCGGGGTTTCACCCCCTTTCCCGGGACAAAAGCGGATCTTGCCTTCTATAAATTTATCCTTCTCTGTCCTATAAACAGTTTATGTTGAGATATTTAATAAATACCTACTTATTTTTCTCTCTTTTTTAAGGGATTGAATTCCTTAAGAGTTCATTATTTTACTTACTTTTCGTTATTCAAAAACTATACGTCAATACCTATTTTATTATTTCCATCAAGTTCCAAGACCAGCGAGTGCATTCACAGAATTAAAATTAGTTGTATACATTTAAGCTGTGCATAATCCGTCACATAGTCATTTAGTAAGTTAGTCAGTCAAATAAAAATCCGACTTGGGGCACTAAAAAGAAATGCTGAAGCATAACAAACGATCGTGTGGTCAGCCTAGAGTTACCGCATCACGGAATGACGTCACATTATATAATAAGATAGATTGACTCTATGATGACAGCCATCACGCTAATCGCCTGCTCGCCGACCAGACAAACTCCACGTGTTTATTCAGTTCGTCAGATCCGCTACATGAACATCAATTCCAACAACTACACCCCAAATTATACGTACAATTAGGGCTGCCATCACCTAAATTGCCAACGCCGGACAAAACTTAAAAAGCTCCGGACATGGCTAAAAATATTTATACACTTGTAGTTTACATTTTTATTGGATGCGGTTCACGATTTCGAATCAATTTTGAACTGTTTATCTACTAATTAATAGGGTTCCCCTGACACAAAAAGTGTCTCTCTCTATATGACTATGTATAGGACTCTATTTGAAATCTCCACCCGGACGCTCCCCGGACATCCTCAAATCTAGGACAAATCCGACGAAGCCCGGACGGATGGCAGCCCTACGTACAATGCAACGCGTAAGTTGCAACGTAATATCACAGGAATGATGAAACTAATTGTACAATATAATTTGTACATTGTATACTAACGCTTTGTATTGTAAGGCGATGGAAAAACATAGTATTACAACAATTGTCATGCAATTGCATTGCGATTTTGTGGGATTTATGTAAGACAATAATGTCAATGTGGACAGTTTTATTCATTGATTAGGTTTTAGTAAAAATATGAATACTTTAATTACTAATAGTACAGCCAACCACATGCTGAGTTGGAGGACCGATTTGTGGCAATTGTGTACCTTGTTTCTATTTGTTAATTTTTTTTTCATGTGTTATTTTTCCCCTTGTCACAAATAAATTTGTTTCTTTCTTTCTTTCTAATTAGAAGTAGTAGTGCTCTTAGTGTAGAGTTCATTCGGGGAAGTATAACCACCTTATCTATTTCCGCCGTAAAGCAGTGGTGCACTTATATTACTGTGTTACGGTTAGAAAGGTAAGGGGGCACATGAAACTGAACAACTTCACGTCTCGGGATTGACAACGCATTGGCAATGCCCGCGGTGTGGCAAATGTCCATAGACGGCGGTGACCACTTACCATCAGGTCTGCCTATTTGTCAGTTTGCTTGACATTAAAATAGATGCAATCGTCATCTGAATCGTAAAGTTTCTAATCGTTATGACATTATCGTTTTTTTTCTTTTTATACCACAGAGAACGATCAACAAGTCCACAGTCTTTTACTTAAAATATTTTATAACATAGTTTCAAGTGAAGCTTATAAAAGCGTGTTACAAAACGACATTCAACGGTTGTCAATTTCTCAAAAATCATCGCTCTCACACAACAGATAGCAAAACCACTTCATTGTCCCATATGTGCACACTGTACTCAAGTGGTACCGTTAGTGCACCTCGCACCCAGTTATTATTGTACCGGTACATATCGCCATCTGCGCGTTATCGATTTCATGGTTGGAGAATTAAAATTTTAAAGTGATAACAGATTTTAAACCTTTGTACGACTTATTTCGGTTTAGTTTTGATTATCACGCTTGTGGCTTGTCTTACAAGTTTATATGCTCACAATAATGTATTCTAATTTCGTATTTGTTTTTTTTGTTGGTTAATTTAATCATCAATGATTTAAAGAATCATAAAGCAATTGCGAAGAAAAAATCATGTTATGATAATGTTTTTTTTTAAATTAATTTGAAAAAACTCACGTAAGTGAAAAAAAAAACACGCGAAAGCATATTTTCTGTCTCATTGTTTTCCATCCGTAATAAAAAGGACGATAAATTTGTGGTCCGCCTTCACCTTGCTAACAAGAAATCAGAAAACAGACACTACCTTCCGTCCCGTAAGACTTGATTTCGTTTGTACTCAACTCCGACCTATCTTGAACTCGCCAAACCAGTTTCAACCGGTCATGGTATTTCGGAGACCGCAAATCGTGTTTCAAGTTTTTTCAAACGCCATTTTTTTTTACAACGTTTGATGCGCGATTAAACCTTTATAAATTAATTTTGGACCATAAATAGTTAGTTGCCACAATATAACTTATAATGAGCGAATATTCTGATTAAAATTCCAATAAATAATATAATATTCAACAAATGCCCTTTAAGGACTTGTTATTCCAAGGTGATCAGGCCCTTTTGATTAATTGAAAATAAGTTCTGAATGATTTTTACACAGGTTTTGTGTAGTATATTAGTTGGTAACGTAATAGTTTAGCGTGTAAAAGATATAACCCAAGATATATCCTGGGACATATCACACTGTCATCTGATTCCAGACTAAGCAGAGCTCCAGATAACTGATATAATTATTACTAAAATTTTTAAAGAAATACATACTTATATAAATATTTATAATCATACACAGAATACAGTTCATGCAAACAATTTCTTATCCTGGGTGGGATTCGAACCCACGACCTGTCCGATGTCAGTCCGCTTCTCGAACAGCCAAGCCAAAAAGCCCGTCATTTATTTAAAGTTTATATTATAACATTAGTAGAATCGTGTATATTTGTTCTTATACTGCTTTTGTTTCGGCCGTCAAGGTCGTTTTGATAAGACCCCGTATTCAGCTAATGCAAACCGCGTCGGGTTGCGACGCAACAGAGCCTCCGATAGCGGAACTCTCACGCTGTTGCGTAGTTAGCGATAGAGACGGAGCATAGAGGCCGAGACGTAACATCGTCGAGCTACTATAATTTTACCATACAGAAAAACACTCCAGGATCCATTTCGTTCTGCATTTTTGTATTTGCTATGGGTTTGTGTGAATAATTAACTATTGTGCACTCGAATAATTGTGATAACAAAGCATTTTTGTTCATATTGTAGCGGTGGCTGTCTCGCTCTTCCTTATAAGGAATGTCACCTAATAGATAGAGACGTCGGAGTTTAATTTTTGTATGTATTATGGGCTTTTTAACCGCAATAGAACAATGTATAGTATGACGTGGCCAGTGGTAACCACACAAAGTACAGTGGTATTTCTATTATGTTTTTATATATATTATATTAATTATATGCTGACATTTAGTCAGAATAACTTCGAAAATAATAATAATATATTAATCCGCTAATGAAATAATCTCAGTGACGAATAATTCGTCCAACCTTTTGAAATAAAAAATATAAATTACATAATAGTACCTCCATCGATCCTATATTTAAAACAAAAGAAACCATTTGGACCACCGGTTCGGAAGTGAGTTTTTTATTTTTTTTATTTATTAGCCATTTTTTTGTAGACTACCAGTTTCGCTTTGTAACCTCTACAGCTCAGAATAACCCCAAATGTCAAAAGTTTATTCTAATACTATAGACAAATACTAGGTCGTAGTTTATAGGTTAAATCCACTTCATGTAAGACCTTTATATAATATTTCCACGCAAGTACAGCCTTCAATACGATAATGGCCACCCACACGTAATGTCTGCATTATCCAATTTTATATTTATCATGGTTATCAAAGCTTTTTGTCATGCAACAACTAGTTTGGACTATGAATGGGACATAGTAGTTGTTTAGGAAGTTTTGCGTCAAAGCCTCAAACCTTAATGAATAAGTTTCTTTTTTATACCACATGGGCCGACCAAAAATCAGACGGTCTACCCGATGGCAAGTGGTCACTGCCGCCTAAAGACATTCGCAAGTCTAGGCCATCGCGTTGTCGACCCTGAGACATAAAGTTGTCAAGTCTCATGGGCCTTTATTTTCACCGGCCTAAACGAAACACAGTAATACCAGTGCACTACTGCTTCACGGCGAAAATGTGTAAGGTAGTACTTCCCCGAACTGCACTAAGAGCTTAACTACTTCAGAAACAACACTTCCAATTAATATTATCATAACACATGTGTTTACAAACAAGAGCTCATTGAAACATCTGTGAAAACACGAAACATTATCATTTTGTACAGTCCTTTGTATCGTTAACCTCAAAACGTAATTACCGCGCAAACCTTCAGTTTAATTGGTACAAAGGACGTTTGGGATAAGCTCTGGGTACCAATACTTCAGACTCTTTTATGGGAGTCAAATGGGGTCAGCATAAATTACCTTCATTCATTATGTGTCACCTGAGTTCTTGCTAAATGTTTCTACTTTTGGGTTGAATTTTATTTTTAAATGTGTTTGCCACGTTTTTATTTCAAATTTTCTTCTTGTCGACGGAGTCATGTTGAGTGTTTAATAAAAAAACTGTGACACGTTTAATTTTTATTTGTTGTTAATATAATGTATAGTATAATTTTGATGTAATTATTTTAAAGTTTCGTACGCCATTTCTGACGGCTTAAATATTTATTACTATTTACAAAACTGAACAAGACTGGAATAAATAATTAGATTCGTATGCATAAAAATTGTCTTTTCACTCACATGATCGCCGGTGTCAACCTCTGCAAAGAGAATAAATAATATTATTGAAATATTTAAAGATTTTGTATTCAATAAACAAGCTATTACCACATAAATCTTATAAAAAGTAAGTATCATATGTCTTAATCCAGAACATTTTCTATCCGTGAGTCAAATTGCATTAAAATCCGTTCAGTCGCTTATATACACAGTAAATAACATAATAACCATTATTTTACCTAAATATATATAGATATTCACACGTGTTCTTGCAAAAAAATGTTTGTCATTGTTTGGAATCGAACCCATAACCATCTGGTTTAACCAACAAGCCAACAGGCCGTTGTTTATTTACTTTGGGCTAATATATACCTGATTATGCATCAAAACAATGAAACACAAAAAGGTACATGTGCTAAGGTGATCGTTCTCTGGGCGCCGTCCTTGTGACGGTCAATGGCACACATACCTTCGATGGGGCGAAGCACTGATTTGTAACCTTCATTCTCTCACAGTTTATGTAGACCTACCAGTTGGTTTACTAAATAAAGCTCATATTGCTTTCCAAATTTTCTGCATTATCCCAACTAATATTATAAATGTGAATGTAAGTTTGTTGTTTACGCTTTCACGCGAAAACTACTTAACCAATCATCATGAAACTTTGTACACATATTCTTGGAGGTATTAGAAGTAACATAGGATACTTTTGAGCCGGAAAAATGTTACATTCCTCAGGAACACGGGTGAAACCGCGGGGGATTGCTAGTATTTATACACAGTTTAATTCAAATTTAAATCTACACTAGCTGCTTTGAGCTTGAGATGTAATGCGTTTTGTTTTTTTTTTATTAGTTTACTTTGGGGAATGTCTGTTGTGGAGAATTTGTAATGGATTTTCAAGATTGGAAGGCAATGTAGGAAAATCTTATGATGAAACTTGGACCTCATAATAATTTTTGGATTAACACATAAAAAACTTTCGGGAAAACATTAAAACCCTCGGGAACGCGGTATCAACTTAATATAAGCTACAGAAATAGGATATAGTAGGGTAAACAATATCAAAGGGACAAAATAACAAACTTTAATATGATATGAAAAACTTTAACAATTCAACGATGATTGGACCGGAATATTTACGAAGTTGAGATTGGTCGACGAAATAAAACGAACACTCGATAAGCCTAATCTACATTAAACATTGCAAAATGTTTGGGTAAAAAGATAATATGAAATAGTTTTAATATCACTTATTCGCTATTCGATAAAGTTTAATATCTAATGATTATTTGAGTTATGCCAAACACATTTTTGTATCTTAATTTTTTTATTAGCCATTAGAAAGATAATATCAATATTGACATACTATGAAGATAGACATTTGATATCTTTGAATGTTTTGTAATATTATAAGACGTTCTTTATATAACTAGTGCTTGAACTACCTGGACTCCATATTATTGAAATTAGTACTACATATGTACATTTTTTTGTCATCTTAATACACAGTTATTTCGGGTATATGATATATTATTCCCCAAAACAAAACAAAAAAGTATTTCAGTTACAAATTAATTAATATATCCCAGGACATTCTTCACACTTGGCTACCTGATCCCAGATTAAGCAGAGTGTACTGCTCATACTATGGTTACCAGGTCAGGTAACTGATGTACTATTTTTTAAATACATTCTTATGTAGATGTTGACACAGAACAAACAGACATGTTCATGCACACAAATGTTTGTATATACACAAGAGATCTGTTAAGGAATGATCTAAATGAAGAATTAATGGATTAAAAAGTAACTATTTCCACAAAAGACATACTTAAAACCACCTTAAAAAAATATCAATCTGAATCATCATTATCGTAATTTACAATAATTAAATCAAATAACCGATCTAGTAACGATATGATCAACTTAAAACGTAAACAAATGCGTAATGTATGTCACGTCGGCCGACAAACAGGCAGACGGTCCATCAGAGGCCTAACCACGAACATCTGTCGTAAGCGTATCGTCACCGTATCAAGTGCGCCAGAAACCAATACAATGGGTAATTGAGCATCGCCCAAAGTCACGGTATGCGAGGAGTTACATTTTTCATACAGATTTTTGGCGCACTCGATACGATGACGCTACGCTTGCGAATAATGTTCGTGCTTAGGCCTCTAATTAGTGGTCACCGCCGTCTATGGGCATTTGCAACACCAGGGGCATCGTCATTGCATTGTCGAACCTGAGAAGTGAAGCTGTTAAGTCTCATGTGCCTGTGATTTCAACGGTTCCCCATTTGATTCACGGCAGAAATAGGTATTGTGGTTTTACACTTTTTAGACTAGAGAAAAACTTGTAATTTCTACAAAAAGCAAAAACGCGCACGTTGCAGATTGAAAGATCCAATTAATGTTTTGTAAATGCTATCGGGATAAAATTGATGGTACTTTATAGTGTACTGATAATGATCAAAGATATGTTTAAATTATACCGACAATGCTGAGAAAAATTCAATATAAATGAAGACTGTAAAAACGTAACACAATTAATGACTCCGCGTGGCAATTAAATGAAATTATCTGACCTGTAATTATCTTTTTACGGGGTCTCACTATCAAATTGCGTAGGTAAATCCGCTGGTTATTAAAGCTGTAAATACAATAAAAGAAAAATTACAAAAAGTCATTAATATTAAGTACAAAATGTAACTAATAGACTTGTGTAAAATGGCTTAAAATAATGTTATAACCATTTCAGTTTTTTTGTTCGAAGTTAAATTCTATTGTTTCATGAAAATAAGTTCTTAATATCGGTGCTCAAGTGTATTATTACTTAAAATTTATTACTCTAATTAAAATTGTAATAAAATTCTTAATAAATATCCTGGGACATCTTCAAATCACATCATCTTTACACACGGTCATCTGGCAAACTATACTACCGGCACGCTATGATGGCCGTTTTGACGTTTCAGATTGTCATAGGAAAATATACTGTATTGCTTTGGAATAAGATTGATTTCCATCATCATACAATTAGGTGTTGGATCAATAGATGCACTTTATGTCTGGTATAAAGGTTATTTTTCATTGTGCGTTTTTCTTTAGCGTGCTGCTATGATGGCCGTTTTGACGTTTAACAATGACAAAGATATATAGATATACAAAAAAAGAAACCTCAAAACTACATATTGATATGGGTGGGACTGCTACCATTCGACGCGAAATTTTTCTTAGATGGTTATAGGCTTATAATATCGATAAACGCGGATGAAACCGCGGGGGACAGCTAGTAGATACATTAATCTAAAGTGTATTGGTTCAATATTACTAGAAACTATTTAAAACCTAAGTTAAAGTAAATTGGTTCTCATACACAACTTTTACACACACCGCAATAAATATTATATTGAACAAGGTAAATAAATACCTAAAATTATACCGTACTACTATGAAATAGCACTACAAATAAATAATTGTTTGTACTCCCAAGAAACGAGTTCGAAGTCCATATTCCTGTCTCCATCGATTCACGTATAAGTCATAGTGACCAATAATTGAAAAAACCCGTATTTCAATGACGTATCATTGTCCCGTATTTCTATTTAAATTAATCACTATCTATATTATTAAAAAAATATATATTTCCAAATAATTTTGATAAAATAACGGGTGTCTTTCCGATTCTTCTCAGTTTGAAGGCCCAACTTTTATTTATTAACTTTAAAAACTTATATATTACTTGCATCCGTCCCGAGGTTTCTCCCGTATTCCCGAGTGATCTTTACAACCATTATCCGCGAAGAGGTGGGCAGAGGTCTCAATAATAAAACGCACATTCCATTTAAATATTTTTAAGTCCTTACGATTGTCCTTGTTACATGGACACATTACCAATGCTAGGTTGCAGGTAATCATTTATTTATAAAGAGACGTTAATATTATATTGTCCGACCCGGGAATCGAACCACGGACCTTCACTTCTCTAGCTAGCTTCTTCTCAAGCTACTATTCGATTATCGAGGCGATTCGAAATGAGATTTAATTTCCTTAGAATAGATCCTATAGATAGGTAATCTATTAATTTTCTGCCTTCTATATCAAAGGCACAAAATAGTTATAGCCTTGTTAGTTGTCAATGTAAAGTTTAATATAAAACGCCCGATTTGACAATCAAAGAATGACATGGAATAATCATCTTTATTGACTTTAAGATAAAATTCATCTATTGATACTGAAGAATGGTTAATCTTAACTAATAATCAAAAACTATTCGAACGATTTTTAAAATTCTTTCACCATTACAAGGATACATCTTTACCAAGTAAGATGGGCTATATTTAATCCTCATGACGCGGGTGAAACCGCCGGACGCTGCTAGTTATATGATAATGCTGATGAAACTTGATAATTTTTTTTCTATAACAAAGCTGTCAAATCGTGCCTATTAGATTTAGACAAGTTTATTATTATGAATTTATTCCCTGATCAAAGTCAAGCACAGGCGGCTCGTTTATGAATAATAAAATGTTTGTCTTCAATTCTTGGAAAGGAATTCCTTCTATTTTAAATAAAAGCTAGCACTATACTTACATTGGTGGGTTTAACGCCTGTATACATATATTTGACGTTTATTAAGAAAAAATATAATCGTTTAACTCATTTTCATTCTAAATTAACATAATAAAGACAGAGAGAGAGAGAAAGAACGGATTTTGTAAACTAGTTTAAATATGGGGAGTAATCTCCGAAACGATTGGAACTATTAAAAAAACTCTTTCACTATTTGAAAGAAACTTTATTCCACATATAGGCACCACATGCAATAATCCACAAATACATTCAAACCCTAGGTAAAACCGCGGGATGGTTGCTAGTATATTTTGACTAATCTCTACGTATCGAAATACTTTAATTTCGTTCACGTCAGTTATCAAAAAATAATTTGAATGTTTGAAACAGTACGATGCTAGATTAAAAAAATCGATAGCATACCTAACTGAGTACCTAAAACTTAGACAATTAGTGAAGACATGCCTGAATCACTCTAAGGTCCTTTAAGCAGACTAACAGCCTAAGAAGGCCTATTTGAATAAGAGCATTATGAATTTAGATTTTAAAATACTGCTACTTAGATTCTTAAGGCTCCCAGCTGACTTGTTTTGCGCAGGCAATTTCATGGCATGATTGAGTTTGAATATGAAAGTTAATCAATGATAATGTAGCTAGAACGTAATTGGCTTACATTTTTTTACTGCTCAATAACCTTGTTGTTACAACCTTAAAGAAGGCTTGATATAAACGGCGATATTTGTATAAAGTTATTGAATAGCGCATACGAGGTTTCTCCATCGATTGAAAATGACAGCTTGTAAAACGAGCAATTCATTGCCAAGGGTTTTATCCTCCAATTTAATTCGATTATTATAAGAACCCTTTGATATAAAGTTTCCTTTACCTGGTAATCCTTGAAGGGCTTTAGGTTGTTGATTGAGGATGTTCAACAAAAACAATGTTTGAAACAAGATTTCATGCAATCAGAGCATTGACCTTATTCAATTTCGTTTGCATTGCAGTGAGCTCTATACTCCCAAGTTCATTCTTTAGTACCTAATATCACAGTATAGTTAATAAAAGAAATGAATCATACAAATAATATAGTTAATTTACGGACAGTCTGAGAATATAAAAGTCTTAGTCTACTGGCGTCACTCCTTTATCAGTGGGGGGAACATCTGCTAAGTCCCACTTGGGACTCGGATGACGTCAATATAACCTATAGCTGTTTTAGATACACTATATACCGCTTATAGACCATCTGTAGACGTCAGGCCATTTACAATCACGCGAGTTTTTTATCTATGGAGACTGGAAGGTCACGTCAGTCATTTAGCATGGTACCTTCAATAGTTTGGCCCTTTAGTGCGTTAGAGAATTTGTGACAGCTTATTGTGTATCACTATAATTTAGGGAAGATCTTGGCGCTCATATTGCCTCTGATTTTGCATTAATTTGCATCGTTTTCGATGAGATCATGTTCCTGTGACGCGGTCTGAGTGATTTATCACAATCATGCTCGTGCATTCTGATGCTAGTCGTGATTCCATTCGAATGCAGGACACAGCATGTCATTGTTGTTGTTTTGTTTCACTTCTTGGAATGTTTCCGCGTGCAATTTGCGGTTTCTACTAAATGTGTATTCAGTTGGTTGTATGTGGAAAGCCGTGGGCTCAAATTTTGCATTGAGCTTGAGCTTTCGGTGAGGGAACATCGTAAGGAAGCCATACCATGGCGGTAGGGTAGTTTGTACCCGCCTAGTTCGCTATCATCTTTATATTGAAAATGTATCTCCAAGCTGCTGCCGGTGTTTTCTCATAGTTACATAGTAAAACCAAATGTAATGGATAAACAGCACGTTCTTAGCTGATTTATATCGCTGACTTTGTGTTCAACTTTTATTATCAATAAACCACTTCAATTGGCTGTAATAAAGGATCAAAGTAACATGAAATTGTAAAAACACATCAATCAATCGAAATCACAATTCAACCGTATTTCTGCGTTGAAGAAAAAGGTTTCTTAAACAATATTGATCTTTGCACTTCAGGTATTTAATTCTCGCGAAATCCGTTCATGTCGTATACTTCAGGTTGCGAATAAAAATGCCAAAAAAGGGGCGTATGCGATGCAATTACAGTCACGGTGAGCAGGCGATCTCTCGGCCGAGTGAAAGTGGTCGCTCTTGAGGACGCAAGCACAGAATACAGCGTCTGCATTCTGAGGACGTGTTCTGAGTGCTGAGCGGGCTTAGAGCGGGGTGTAAAGCGTGCATTCATTACTAACTAAAGTTGTTCAGATCTAGCCCTGTTTTTCTTTTATCTAAGAGTGTTATAGAAAAAATTACCTAATAAGTTATGATTAGGTTCATAAGCGACATCATATAGTTAACTATTCATCAATAGGAGAACAGCTTTATCTATATTTATTTTGATGTTCTTTCAAGCTACTATAAGTATAGGCGCAGATATAGGATCAGCGGTTCGGGGGACTTAAAATTTAAAATATTAAAATTGGTCAAAATATTGCTTCGTTTTTTCGGGAGTGCATTTTACCTTCCTTCTACATTACCTTCTACATACATAATATATGTAACTGTAAATATAAACTATACATTTTGAAACTTGTATCTGTCAATTTGAGACCAACACATGAAATTCCATCTCATCACCATTGAAATACAAGCTAACTAAATCGAGGAGACTAGCAGAAAACTTTGCCTACAGACATTTTAGAGTATTGTGAAGCGGTTGTATTTTTGACACTGGCTAAACGCTCCACAGAACGCTGTGCCTACGACCGCACCCTGACTGATCGCAGATTCACGACACAGCTCAATTGACATCATTACTGAGACGAGGTTGGGGTACTTAATGATCTTGAGGTAAAGGGAAAACGTCTTAAAGTGACTGTTCATCATAAAGACAAAGGTGTCAAGATGGCAAGATGTAGCAATGCCATCTGAGAACAATACTACTACAATGTTCTATTTGGTAATAACACGTTGTAAATTTTACACATGACATATTTACAAGTTTTTGATTGTGTTGACCTTCAGACACTTACGCGTAAATTAGACTATTATGGAGTTAAGGGTGCAGCACTTAATTTGATGAAATCGTACCTTAGTGAGAGAACTCAAAGTGTTAATGTGAATGGAGTTAAATCATCTGGTTCTCCTGTGCATATGGGTGTACCCCAAGGCTCTATTCTAGGGTCTTTTCTGTTTTTAGTATACATCAATGACCTACCATTTTACGTAAGAAATACCTGTGGAATTGTACTGCTTGCTGACGATACCTCACTGATTTTTGGTGTTGATAGACTGAAATACAATTATGACGATGTAAACGGTGCATTAGCCCAGGTATTAAATTGGTTTACTGTTAATAATCTTGTTTTAAATGCAAGAAAAACTAAATGTATGTGTGAAGGCCTAATTGAATAAAATATTTCATTTCATTTCATTACACGCTACTTATCTTCTAAGGGATAGGCAGCGATCTGGGTGTAATGAGAAACACAATCCAGAGTTTTGTCGCCGTCTCTCTGGTACATTACCAATATTCTTTACCTACCTACTTATCATTTTATTCCTTCTTCCCATCTGTTCTCATAAGTACTTAGGTAATGGTCTTTTTTTGAAATATTGTTTTTTTTACAGGCCAGTTGGCTCGGTGGTTAGAGACCCAGAACATACATTTGTGTGCATGAACATGTCTGTTTGTTCTGTGTCTGGGTGTAAATATCTATATAAGTATGTATTTAAAAAGTAGTATTATGCAGTATATAAGTTCCCCGGTAGCCATACTACAAGCAGTACACTCTCCTTAACTTGGGATCAGGTAACCATGTGTGAAGAATGTCTTGGGATATTTATTTATTTATTTATTAATATTATTCTTGGACATATTAAGTATTAATTAATGTCTTCGTATATGTCTTATTTAAGCCAATACCTGGGCCTATAGCCTAACACTATACAACTAGACTCCTGAGGTAAAATACCAATTAAATATGTATAATGAAGTTTTATTAATAGAAAGTGGGAAAAGAAAATCCTTGTTTTTACAATTAACTTAATTATCGACAGGCCATTAGAGCCTACTTAATATAAAAAAAGACTGTGGATTAAATTATTTTATTCCAAATCGCTAATGTTAAGGCCCTTAGATAACGAAAATAAATTATAAATCTAATTTCGGCAGGTCTCCACAAAAAAAGGTTTGGGGTCGGTTCGTTGACCTCTTTCGTTCGGATATTCCTACATTAATATTAATTAAGCATTTTGTCACTACTTCAGACCATATTTTTTACACATGCTATTTCCCGCGGTTTTACCTGCATTCTCGAAGGATATCATACATTGTTGGTCACTAAGATGGACGCATTAATTTAGCCTTTTCTGCAACATTAATTTATTACATACACATGCACATAATTTTTGGTAACAATAAACTATTTCTAAGTGTCTTATCACGTCACATACGTACATAATGTATTAATCCAATTTATTAGCTATCTACGTCCCATGTTTCATCTAAATTAGATTAGCAGCTTTTGCAAGAAAGTGAAACAAACATCCTTCCATCCATCCTCGCCAACTTTCGCATCTATAATATTATATTTTTGATTTACTTGATATTAATGTAGACAAAATTCACAGACACTTAGTATATTAAGGTACATGACAGTAGATAATAGTAATTCCTCGATAAATATTAATTTATTTGATGGACTCAATAACGGTAAAAGCTTGTTGTGACTGGAAGCTACAAAAGCTTGATTTAAGTT
Organism: Habrosyne pyritoides; assembly: GCA_907165245.1. NCBI lineage: Eukaryota > Metazoa > Arthropoda > Insecta > Lepidoptera > Drepanidae > Habrosyne > Habrosyne pyritoides. Next base: position 15,467,964 of record OU015588.1, on the reverse strand, counting down.
TATCGAGTCTCTCATAATAAAGACTTGTTCAGACTTGAGCGATATTTGCCACAACTGTGGGTATCGAAAGATACAGCGCGGTATATCGCCGAGTTGTATCCATAGCGCATCCTCCGTACCGCCGCGGTAAGTGGTATTTTTTCATTTGAGTTGCGAAATAAAATATATCAGCTTGGTTCTAACAATAGGTAACATAACCGCATACCCACTCGGCATTCGGTACTGAATATCGCTTATATTAGAACAGGCCTTAAGACTAAACTAAAGTATTAATAGCTTTACTGCTTTGATGGTGCCGTTTTATTATTTTGTGACTTTTGAATTTGACAGAACTTGTTAAAATTCTGACTCAGGGCGATGATTGATTAGTTCGTCAGTTTTAAGTACCCGTCTGGCTGTCTACTACTAAAGTTGAAAATTTGTCGCCAAACCTTTCGAAGTGTTCTGACAGGTTTCTTTAAGATGTTTTCATCACCGAGAGCTCAAACTCTTTGTAGAATTTGGATTCTCATCACGACATTTGACGTCATTACCAACTGAGCCATAAATACGGCTACGGTCGGGAGATTGTACTGCAATGAATTGATAATTAATAATATTAATAAATACAAAGGGCGAGCTGCTCATTCGTGCGTCGGTGCGATAAAAGCTTTTCATCATTATAATATAGAGTTCAATTTCGTGGACGAATGTAAAACTGCAATTTCGTATTCAAAACTCGTAACTCAAATTTAAAAGTTCATGAATAGTCGAACTCGAAATCGTGTTTTCATTCTCAAAAGGCTTGGAACATTGAATGAACAACGTGCTGGGGTAAACTATGATGTATCTGTAGAACCTTAATAGCCATTTCTCAGTGTAGGGTTCCCATGTGGTAACGAGCTAACGTGCAATCAGCGCCTAGCTATAAATAGTTGCAGGCCGCGTCGCGCAGGCTCGCTGGGACCCACCAGGAATTCGATCCCGTTACCAACGCTAGGAAAGCGTACGCCCACAATTTAACCACTTAATCATTGGGTATTGGATGTCGTTTTAGATTTACTGTAAGTTGTAAGTTGCCTTGTGGATGGGCATGATTGAATTAGGATTGGATAGATTGTTCGACGGATTATGGGTGTAAATATTATGGGTGTAATATCTGCTTCAATATATATTTAAAAGAAAAAAAGTAGTACATATATAGCTCTGCTTACTTTGGGATCAGACGACCGTATATAAAGTATGTCCCAGGATACTTATTTATAATCGCTGTCGCCCGCGGTTTTACCCGTGTTCCCATGGAATGTCACAAGTATTATACATAAAAACCTTCCTGTTCAATCAATATCTATTAAAAAAAACCGCATCAAAATCCGTTGCGTAGTTTTAAAGATTTAAGCATACATAGGGATATAGGGACAGAGAAAGCGACTTTATTTTATACTATGTAGTGATTATGTCGTTGGTTTGCCTTATCAATAAATAAATAAATATATTATTATTCATTGTTTTTTACTCCAAATTTACATTTTTAAGTATACTATTATAAGGGAATGTGAGGATGGAAATAATGAGTTAGAATTAACATATTTCATATGATGATATATAAGAAACAATATCAAAGAGTGATACAGACAACGAATAAAACGCATTATAAAAAAAGGATATCTGTAGATAATGTAAAGACATCAATAAAACTCAAGGGTAAATCAATTATAACAAGAATATAATCAGAGCCTGCGCTTAATTAAAGCTATAGCCCTCACGAAACCACACATGTTAAATTATATTAATCAGGCAAGGTATATGGAAATACAACGATTCAATATAAGGAAGGTCATCACATAACCTGACGATGGTGCCAATCTTCCTGCAGCCAATAATGCATTAATAATGAGTGATAACAAAAAAGCTGATGAAAATCACGTATGCTGATGATATAATAACAGGAAACATCTACAAGAATTAGCAAAAAGTCAGCCCAAGCTTGAGATAATGTTCAACGCAAGTTTTTTGTAAATTCTACATACAGTTGTTAACAGTGATAAACTATGAAGTACAAGTTTTTTTTTTAGCCATTAGTTATTTTTCCTATAATTTGAATTTTTTTTTTTCATTATAAATGCAAAAAGTTATGAAGAAAGATATATCTAGGGATGTTGTTACTCTTTCTAAAAAACTACTTAACGGATTTAAATAAAACTTGACATATATCTCGTTTATAACTTGGATTTACACATCGGATACTTTTTATCCTGGAAAATGTAACATCACTCAGGAATCCGGGTGAAAACGCAGGGGATAGTTAGTTTATTTATGAATCATTAACTATGCCTTCATCCAAAGCTAAAATAATCAGAGTTCATTAGTAAAACCTAAGAATTAAAGGAAATAGGAGTCAAGCTTGTTTTTCATTCAATTATCGAACCAACAGACACCCAGCTGCACGAATTAGTTTCGCCAATGCTGGGATCAAGTGGCAATATCCTGTTAGGAGCTAACTGGCCGTTGCCCTACATTCCCAGTCCCTTGGCCCTCACGGTATAGGGCTCGTTAGGATGGAAATCGATAGGAAGGATACATTCAAAACGTCCAACGTTTCGTTTGCTCTTGAAGTTACAGTTACGATAACTGTTTTTCCTCTTGTGTTTGTTTGAATCTTTGCAACAGTGGCAGTAAAATCCAATAGCAAATCAGAATTCATTGAAGTTATTTCGTATTTTCCTGGAAAGTTTTCCTCGTTTTCCAAGAAGCTCCTAACTCACAGCATCAAAGCATCCCATAAATTTCTCTTTGATTACGTCACACTCACAACCGTGTGCAATGTTTTTGGAGGAGAAAATTCACAGATACGACCTTGCAACGGGCACTGATGTAAAAGTTCAAGTTCTCAGTTGAAACAAAGCCAAGTCGAGCGTAACATCTGGTACCTTGTTTGTGCAGACTGCAATTTTCATTTCGCCGTTTATCATGTTTTGGAATTGATTTTTTATGCGTACATCGTGTAATGGGATAACATATTTATGAGATGCATATTATAAAGATTCTTTTGATCTTATTATTGCTATTTTAATAAAATAATGTAAGTGTTCCCCAAGGATCTAATGTATGCCCTGTATTTTATGTACTGTTTAAGCCTGGTTTATTGCATTTTTCAATTAGCTTACAAAAATTCTGAGAAGAGCAATGAGGTTATCAATTGCGACGTGTTTGTGTTTTTAACAACCAATTATGTCATTCATGAATAAAACACGACATCAAATACTTGTTTTGAACTAAGAGGCTCAAATTTAGTTGTTTTGACCGTAGAGGCGCGCGGCCCGGGTGCTATGTCAACGAACAAAACAATTGAATTCTGAGGAATTTAACAGTAAACAGACTACTAAAGCCTTATTACCATATTCACATTTACACCTTGATGGTATCATACATATTAATAAGGGGAAAAGTTTGTCTGTTCATTGCCAGACAGGATTGGTTCCATAACAATCTGCTTAAGATTTTTGAAAAATTAAGTTTTTTCACTTTAACTGTTATTATAATTTGCATCCCTGCTAGTCCTACTATAATATTATAAATGTGAATGTAAGTTTATTTGTAACGCTTCACGCGAAAACTACTTAACCGATCATCATGAAACTTTGTACACATAATCTTGGAGGTATAAGAAGTAACATAGGATACTTTTATCCCGGGAAAATGGAATGCAAGTGAAACCGCGGCGGTCAGCTAGTATGGTAAAAAATTACCGATTTAAATAATACAATCATGCTGTTGTTTTTTTTTACGATAATGAAATCAGCTGTTATAGGTAGTTCTAACTAATATTTTGAACTTGCATTACCGATAATTCACTTAAATAAAATGTGATAATGCATGGCGCTGGTGTAACAGCAGAAAATTATAAACCTACATATATAAATTACAGATAAAATAAAAACTCTATACATTTAACAGACAGTAATATTAACGGAGAATTAACAACAAGTTAAAAGTCATGTTTGAACGCTTCGAGTGGCCAAATCGTGTTTGGTAAACATGGTTTACATGTTTGATGAGAATATTTAATGAATAATAATGACTTTGTGACTACGATTACTTCGGGTATCTCGTCTTCAGGGTCCAGATTTCTTTATGTCAGTCATGCCTATGGTTACACATTTGTTTATTTTGTAGAATTTAAAAGTAGCTTTCATTTTATTAAATTAAAATTTATGAAAATCAAATTTATTTTCCAATTGTTGTATGCCTTTTATGGCAAAATATAGCACACTATTTATTTTTTTTAGATCTAATGATTTCAGTTGAGTGCACGTGCACTTTACACCTTGCACCAAATTGGCAACAAAAGCCACAAACAAAACAAAAGAGGTTTGGCGTTAGGTATTTACGTTACGATGCAAAGCAACGAAACACAAACAAACTAATCTTTGCGTATATATTATATTTGTATAAGGTTATGTTCAACCACCGACAACCTAACCTTCATAAGTGACGATAGTATCACACGTAACTTAGAATCGAACAAGCTCTTAAACAGCTGCCGGTACCCAGTCAGGTGGGTACTTGAAAGTACTCCACCACCGTGCTTCCACACGAAGATTTCTGCCACCGAAAGCTCATGCTCATGTTAAGGCTTCAACCCGCGATTCTACAGCATATGACATCACAAATATTAATACCAATTGAGTAATATTGTGGTAAAGTGATTAAACCTCCTTAAGCTATAATGCGTGTACCAACACCACAGTAAAACAATCGTGTGCCAATCACGCGCACGACCGGAAGTGATCGGCGCCATCTTGTCCCCACGTGACTTCCGCCGCCTTCCGACCGCTCGCCGACCACAGATAATCGATAACATGTCAATAATGTTTCACGTAACGTTCATCTCAACATGAAGGCAAGCAGGAAATATCGAATTGTTATAACAAGGTGGATGCACGCTAATTTAAGTTTTACCTCGAAGGGTATAATGTCGATTTTGAAGTAACGAATGTGAAACCTGGGTTGTTACGTAGTATCCACAAAAAGTTGCCTGTGCTTACTTTCAGGAAATAATTGTTAAGGAAGGTATCGTGGGAAACAGTATCAAGTTGTCAGAGTTGTAAATTTACGACGTAGTTTAAAAATAAGGCTTTAAAAAATCGTTCTCATACGCCATACGAAAACAGTGTGCGTAGTTATGCATTCTCCTCTGAAACGGCTTGACTGATTGTGAGGTTTTTTGTACTTCAAATAAGTACCTCCAGAAACCTGGATGGCTCTCAGCTATAGTTGGTTCCGGTAGGTGTCGCTGTTGTCGCGACCTAGTTTTTTTCCTACTTTTAGAATTTTTGAGAGTCAAACAATAAAAATGTATAAAAAAATATCTACGGGCATTATCTCCAATTCAAGCTACTCATGATTGCATAATCGACCGAACCACAACTCGCCAAATACTGGGGTGTCATTCTATAAAGTAAAATGACACTAGCTTGAGGATGTTATGTCGCGGCCTCTATGTTCTGTCTCTTTTGTTAACTACGTAATAACGTGAGAGGTCCGGTCTCGGAGGCTTCGTTGCCGGTTCGCCGATGACGTTGGTATTAGCTGAATAAGGGGCTGCATGTAGGTTACACTCGCCGGTTATATGCGAATATCTCAATTGCTCATCGATTTTCACAATAAATACGTTTATGTAATCAATTTCTTTAAATATTACATGATAGGTTCGTCCTCGTTACGGTTTGATGACTGCGGCTTTTGGGTTGGATGCTATTTATTGCTTCATATGACTTTTAGTTTTATATTTCTATACTAACTGCCTTGGAGATTATATAGTTTAAGATTGAAGTAGTAGATCTCTTAGTCAGAGTCTCTTATATCAGAGTTCGTCCGGGGAAGTACTACCACCTTACCCATTTCCGCCGTGAAGCAGTAGTGTACCTACTTGTATTACTGTGAGAGTAATTGAGACTTAACAACTTCACGTCTGAAGGTCGGCAACGCATTGGCGATGCCTCCAGTGTTGCAAATGTCCATAGGCGGCGGTAACCACTTACGATCAGGTAGACCTTGTTTGTCGGCCGTTGTGGTAAAAAAAAAAAACTTAATTTTGGATCATGTAACCCTGTGTGAAGAATGTCACAGTATATTATTATACTAGCTTCCATCCCGTGGTCTCAAGGGATCGAATATTTTCCAGGGATAAATTGTTTTTTCACGGCACATGATGTGTGGCAATTTTTTATCAAATTCCGTACAGAGTGAAACAGATTTTAAAATCGGATTTGTGGTTTCGGAAATTACCTTCTACATACAAAGTTTACCTCGTTACTCTTTACCATATGGGTAGACAAGGAAACATTATTTTTTTGTAAATTTCAAACTTACTTTTTTTATGATTGCATCGAACGCATCCATTATAAATTTCAAAGTCTTAGTTGTATAAAGACACAGTTCAAACACACTATCAATTTCCGCATCCGAACAGGAAAGTATCGACAATTGATGGGTCGAAAAAAGGTCAAATATAATCACCACTCAATGGCATAACGCGTTCGGTCGTTCTCGGTAGAAAGTCGCCGCGAATCGGGGACGACGGCGCACGCGCAGAATGGCCACGCGCGGCGAAGTCGTAGTTATTGAAATACATATTGCATTGGGATATTTATATTCTATAAACGTTATTGTTATAGAACACGAGAATTATGCAATTAAATAGAGGTCGATATGCTAGTGCTCATACTGTTATGTTATAAGTCATTCAGAGGTACATATATTAGAACTTGGAACTTATTACAGAAGCCAGACAAAAAATTATAAAAAAATATTATTTACACTATAAAAAAAATAGGGTTCCTTTGACGCACCATCACCTCAAAACTACTGACCATACCGGGATGGGACTGCTACCATTCGACGCGAAATTTTTCTTGATGGTTATGCTACATATTATATCGATAAACGCGGGTGAAACCGCAGGGGACAGGTAGTATTTTTAATAAATACAGTAAATATTTCCCCGTGTATTATGATGTCATACATTTTCCATCTTATCATATTGTTTATGGTTAAACAATGCACCCTGGGTAGGTATTGTTGTCTGTGCGTCATTTGAGCATGCATTAACTAACATAATAGTGTCCTTCACACGTCCATGGTATATTTTCTATATGAAAACAATAGTATCCTGTCCCTTTCTATTTAATAAGATGAAAATGTCTGAAACTCTCTATCTCGCACTCGATGTTGTTTGCATTAAAATCTCGTTGAAATAAATGGTTTTGTTTAAACAAAACTACATAATACTAATACATTATTTGTATGTGTGGATATTTGTTACTCTTTCACGAACAGCATTTTTCACCTGTCGTCTATAAATCTTAAGGAAACAAGAGTTTTGTTCCATGGAGAGACCTGCTGATAACACCGATTCTTTTTTAACGCAGGGATCACCTCTTTGTAACTTGCAACTTTGTACTGTACTAACGATGTGTTACTTTATAAATTCGTGAAGAATAAATGAAACTATTATTCTGTGCATCAGCTAACACGCCACAGATAACAAACTAATTAGTGAACAAAGTAATGGAGTGCTGGCGTTCTGAAGACAGAGCGCGCATGCATCGAGTGTTCAATTGTTCCTCGCAGTCACGAACTGACGGCGACGAGACTAATGAATGGAAACGAAAGCCGATCGTGGCATCCACATTAGGTATTAATCACGACCATTTCATATGACACCTTCAATTATGTATCGCATGGAAAAGTAGGTTAAGCCGGGTGGGGTAGTCGGGTCTATTAAAAGTGCTTCAAATGGAACGTATTTAATCGTAAATCACAGATCAATATTTTCATACTTGATTAAGAAACTAGGACATTTGTTGTGTCACTCGGGGGAGGTCATTTTTATTTGATACTTCTGGTGTCTATCTTATCCTACAATTATTATAAATGTGAAAGTTTTTGAGGTTGGATTTAAGGATATTTGTAACTCTTTCACGCAAAAATTGCCAAGGGGATTTGGATGGAACTTTGCGCATAGATCCAACATGCCTTGGATACTGTTTATTCCGCGAAAATGTCGCAACTCTCGGGGGGTAATACCGTTTGGCGCTAGTAAATAAGTATATTAAAGCAAACTTTTTACAAACGAACACAACAATTATGTTTTTGTACTTAAATTTATATAATTTGTTATAACTAAAATTTTTAAAATTTCCTTAAACTATACTAATACATAAACCGAATTTTAAATGTAAAGGCTGTTTTGGGTAAGTCCCCAGTAAGCTGGCCTCTTGCCACTTTATATGGCTTATCCTCTGACCGAAGCCCGAACCAGCCCTTTGGTCACCGGAAATCATTTAAGCGCCTTTAATCCTCGCGGCCCAAACGTGTCCTCCAATTTTACGAATTGTATTGATTTCGGAAAGTCAAAGTAGGAGTAATTGGAACCGAAAACTGTTTTCAGAGTTGGTTAATAAATAATTAATATGGGATGAGACTTCATGCAAGGGTACTATAGAGCTTTAGTAGAGCGTGATGAATTGACCTTTGGTTTTGACCAGTAGGCTTCGTAGAAGCTCTGATTGACACGTTACAGGTCGTGGTTTCGATTCCCAGTCAGAGCATATATTTGTGTCTCTTTTTCTGTCTGGTAAATATCCACATAAGGTTGTATTAAGATGGAAAAAGAATTTGTAGTCTACCAGTTGTCTGGTTTCAAAAAGAAATCCCAACATACCTATTTAGTACTAGCTATCCTCCGCGGCTTCTCCCACGTTCCTGAAGTATGTCACTTATTCCCGGGCTAAAACGTAGCCTGCTATTCCTGATTATCTGTGCCAAATTTCATCCATATTCGTTTTGCAGTTCTGGCGAGTTCCATCCATTCAAACTTTTGTATAATTAGTAAGATTATAGCGTAGGCCACACAGGGGGCCTTCATCTTGTTTGTCACCTTAGTAGTATGACCTCCCCCTCTTCTGCCACGCTAATTCCCATTAACCCCATGAATCAGTTAGGCCTCGGCTAAACGGGTAATTAGTCGCATGTGAGAAGGAACACAGGAGGTAATGATTCATGTCTGTTAATGCAAGACATCCGCTGATTCTATAGGGCGAGCATCATGCGTCATTGTTTGCTCGGGAGCTGCATCGGATAAGTAACGATAATTTGTATCATATTTGATCATTGCACTGGGATTTAGATAACGAGGGAAGTAGTTGTCTTTAGCACATAATGCTGTTACTATTCCGTTAGGCCTGAGCTAATGTCTTCTTTCTACTGTTTTTAGCATTTCCTAGTTTTTCTACTAATTACTGTTTGTTTATAACAATAATATACGGCTAAAACAACAAGATCAAAGTTGGTATGTTACTTAAGGTATAGGATACCTTCATCCCGGGAACGCGAGTGAAACCGCGGAGTTAGGTAGTGTTTTAACATTTGAAACAGTTTAAAAAATGGTTCTGAGTAAAATAATCCAGCATAGGTACTATACGCTGCTCGCGCTTCCGAGAAATGTTACATTTTCCTGGGCTATCTATGTGCCAAGATTTATCCAAATCCGTTAAGTAGTTTGCGTGAAAGAGAAACAAACATCCATACAAATTTTCGCATTCATAATACTAGGAAGCACTACTTAATGAAATTCCCATTAAAACTACTTAAATACAAATTAAAACGCTTTCATACATTTTATGTTGAGATAAAATTAACTATTCCAGATCCACGTAACCTAAAGATATCGTATTAAAATTCAAATGTAATCCGAATACATGTTGCAATTCCACTATTTGCATAATATCATATATTATTACCACAGTTAAGGTATTTGCAGCTGTTTTCCGCCGCAATAAGGTTGGCAATCTATATCCTGTTGCGAAACTTGCGTCCTACTGAAACCGTCGCAATAATTTAATGCGAGCGTTGCGCATGCGCATGCAATAGTGTGTTCGGATGTGTGTCGTAGTGAGTGTGTGGTAGCCGTCGCTTTGGCAAATTTCCTGTTTTGAATCATTTATTTTTTATCGGATTATAGTTTTATATGATCCTAAAACCCAGTATCTATATGTATAAAAATCGACGTGTGTAAATTCAAACTCCAAAACGTCTGGACCGAATTAGACGGGACTTTCACTGGCACATAGCTACTTTACGCTACTTTTCACCCGTGAAAATGTAAGATCCCTCGGGAACGCGGGTGCAACCTCGTGGGAGAATTTCAGTATTTTATATATTAGGTAATTTTGAACCTCGTTAAAAAGCAGATTCTATCAGTATTTTTTTATTTGACTGTTTTTAATTTTTTTCACGGCCTTTTCCCTAAACTACAAACGGTACGAGCAAGTACACATGTGTACGAGTCATATTATTATTAGCTTGATGGTCCATCACTAAGTCAACGCTTTTCTTTCCCTTTACTATTTTTAGGTCAGTTGTCAAGCTAAATCAGTCCTTATTGTCAATGTACGACCAGTTGCTAATGTTTTTCGCTGGTGACAATTTTGTAAAATTTAATTGGAATATGAAAAAAGATGAGACAAAAGAAAGTATTTTAAACATTCATAATTTAATGATAAAAAAGGATGAAAAAATATTACAGAAAAAAATGACACTTAAATGGTTTTCTGCACTAATGAGTAATAAGTGTTGTTAGTTGTCTTTTCCATATAAGATGTCCTTTTTTGTTTTAAAAAATGTCAATGAAAAAATAACTATTCCTTATAAAATAAGGTTAATCTATTGAATCAATCATTAATTATGTGATGATGAAGATGAACCTTATAGCTAAGCTATAGGGTTACTTTTTCAATGGCAATTTTAATCGTTTAAGGACTGACTTTATGTCATTGTTTCACGAGGTCAATGTCTTAACCCTAATCCGTCATCACACAGTGAATGCATACGACCTTAAAGTATAAGGTTAAACTCAGAGTTTAAAAAAATATCCTTTTTATTGATAAAAAAAAGTCTGAATACTTAATCGCAGATGGTAAGAGGTCACCGCCTGCTATGGACATTTTGCAGCACTCCATGTATAGGCAATGCCCCTGATATTGCCTCTGAGTCGTGAAGATGTGATTCTCATATTAATCTCTCTCTATGATTCTTGTTAATTAGGGATCAGAACGCCGTGTGTGAAAAATCTTCACTTACAATTCTGAATCCTCACTTATAATATAACTAGCTGTCCCCCGCGGTTTTACCCGCGTTCCCGTGGGATGTCACATGTATTATACATATAAACCTTTTTCTTGAATCACTCTATCTATTAAAAAAAACCGCATCAAAATCCGATGCATAGTTTTAAAGATTTAAGCATACATAGGGCTGTAGGGATATATGGACAGAGAAAGCGACGTTGTTTTATACTGTGTAGTGATTATAAAGTGTGTAAGTTTAGATAAAGAAGGTAATCACCAAAAATACAAATCCATTTTCAAAACATTTTTACTCATAAAAAGTTACACCATTCCCGACTTGCAAAGGCTATATTGAAATCCAGGAATAAAATAGATTCCTCGGAAACGGGGGTAAAACCGGGACTCTAGCCAGTTCTTGATAAAAATAAATCCTAATCTTGTTGCTATAGTGGTTTTATATATTACCTTATTACATTTCCTCAAGTGACATCAAAAACCGTTGGTAAAATCCACGTGGCAAGTAATATAGTGAAACCTGTGGTATTAAAGTAGTGAGTCATGCAATTCCAAGTGCAATGTGAGTCAACACGATCCCCTTATTCAGTTAATACAAACATCGCGGTCGCGGCGCAAGGAGGCCTCGGAGAGCTTACCTTTCACGTAATTGCGTAGTTAAGGAAAGAGACAGAGCACAGAGGCAGCGACGAAACATCCTCGAGCTAGTTTCCTTGCAGAATCGAGCCCTTGAACTGTGTAAATTGTGATAATGAACATTATTTTTTTATTGAATGCATGGAAAGTGAGATAATCTTATTATATACTAGTTGTCCCCTCGGTTTTACCCGCGTTGAGGGATGTTATTCCAGGGAATGCTCTATTTATGTGCCAAGTTTCATCCCAATCCTATTAGTATTTTTTGAGGGAAAGAGTAAAATACATCTAAACATCCATCCTCATAAACATTCGCATATATTACTAGCTATCCCCGCGGTTTCACCCGCGATTCTGAAGGATATTATATTCTACAGGGCTAAAAAGTATACCATGTGTCAATCCTGGTTGAAAGCTGTTGCCAAGTGGCATTCGGATCCGATGAATAGTTTTGAGTTTTCACAAACGTTCGCATTTACCATATTAGTAGTCAATAACTGATTGTATTAAGAAGTTAGTAAATATAAATGAAAATGAAAATGAATGAAAAAAAATGAAAATACCGTGGATCGTTATCTGATCCTAAACTAAGCAGAGCTCGTGCTATGGTAACCAGTTAGTTGATAATACTACATAGTTATAGATAGATACATTTTTTTTACTACTACGGCAGTATACCCTATTTTCTAATACCCCGGAACAAATGTAAGTTATACATTTTTGATATTTAAATGAAAAAATGTTAAAAAAAAACTAAACGCACAAACATATAGAAGTAGTGACATCGCTTCATACTGTTGAGATTTTAAAATACATATTATATAAAAGAATATAATAATATATTAAATAATATTATATTGAGGAAATTAAATAATTGAAATGACTGTATCGCTTACATACAATTTGATAGATTACTGTTATTTCAGCTGATTTGTATGATTTTTTCAAATAAACTTATTTTACTAATTATAGCTGTCCCTCGCGTTTATCGATATCATATATAACCATCTAGGAAAAATTCCGCGTCGAATGGTGGCAGTCCCATCCCGATATATACAGTAGTTTTGAGGTGATGGTGCGTCAATAAATATGTTAAGTTTCTAAGTATAAATAATAAATAAATATCCCGGGACATTCTTTACACACGGCCATCTGATCCCAAACAAAGCAGAGCTTGTACTATGGAAACCAGATAACTGATATACTTAATACTTTTTTTTTTCTAAATACATACTAATATAGATATTTACACCCAGACACAGAACAAACAGACATGTTCATGCACACAAATGTTTGTCCTGGGTGGGAATCGATACTTTTTGTGTCGCAAAAAAGTGATATCCCTCAGAAACGCGGGTGAAACCGCGGGGGATAGCTAGTATGTACTATTATAAATGCGATTGTTTGGATGGACGGATGTTTGTTACTCAATGACGATAAAACGGCTGAACTAATCTAGATGAAAATTGGCACAGAGATGGATTATTGTCTGAAAAAGCACATAGGTATTATCCTGGGAAATGTAACAACCTTCGGGAACGCGGGTGAGACCGCAAGGTACAGATAGTGTTCGTATATTCTTCATGTCTTACAGGAATTATCATTATAAAGATCAACGGTTTTTTGGGGATAGCTTACAGGGCAGAGGACATAGGCTTGTAAACGCGGGTGACACCGCGGGGCGCAAGTAAGTTGTTTTTTAGCTATTGGTGTCCTAAAAACTAGTCGACATTTTAAACATAAGGTTAGTCGAAGGCCAAACACTGCTTCTGTCATCTCGTCTCATTGAATTCAGTTTGTTTTATAATATAGGTCATTGCCTAATTTGAATACAAAATGAGTCTTCATTTGTAAGAATATTCAAACAAAACCCACTAAAATATACCCGTTTCGTGTAAAACAATTTGGATGCATTATCGTGCGGTCGAATATTAGATTACTGACATACCCGAGTTGTTGCTTGAATAAATAAATAAATATTTTAACTTCAATCTTGTTATAAATCTTAATATTTGGAAGGATGTATGTTTTTTACTCAATCATGCGAAAACGGCTGAATGGATTTGGATGAAACTTAGCACAGAGATGGATTATAATCTGGAAAAGCACAGGCTATTTTTATACCCGGAAAATATACTATCTCTCGAGAACGCGGGAAAAGCTGCGGGGGGCAGCTAGTTGGAGAAGAACCGTAAAACAAAAATGTATACTGTAAGACATTCGACTCTTTACAAAGACTTAGGGGTCTCTTAGGATAGTGCATTATATATTCGTTTAACATTTTGAACTCTATCTCAACGTCATAAAGTCAAAATTCGTTCTAAACTGTCTATTTGGCAATTTCTGGGCTGTGACATTAATATAATATTCTGGTACATTATTCAAACACGATTATCTGATCCCAAACTAACCAGGGCATGTACTACGGAAACCAGATAACTGATATAAATATACAACTTTTTAAATACATTTAATGTCTTTGAACTTTTAATTGCATTTTTAATGTTTAAATATCGAACGGACGTAATCAGTTACGATGTAAATTTTGGTTTAATTCCGTTAAATTCCAACTTTTATTATCTCTGATTTTGTATTTTCTTTCTCTCTTTCTAACTGTTGAATATTCATAGAAATAGTTTATATTTTGTCATCTCGAACAGCTTAGCTGAATATTGGCTATGATTATTATGTTTTTCACTACTTAATTTGTTATTTTTTTTACCAAAACAAAGGTTTGCCATATTTATTTTCGTTTAAAAACTGTCGTCCGAAACTTCATTACTGTCCTAAAACTGATGTCTGAACGTCATAATGGAAATGAAAATTGTTCTCTATTGATTGATATTTCAATGCATAATGGTAGTTTACTAACTTTGACCTACATTAGTCACCCCACGGGCCTAAACTGAATAAATGGTACGGTTTTTTTTTATACTAAATTCCATACTAAAACTTTTTCGTAAATGTGTAGTAAATTAGGTAATTGAAGATCTTACTTTGATCAAAATTTTTACAATATAAATGCTCGCTAGACCAAGTCTCCGCAAGTCTGTCAGTACCTTTAAATGTCAATGACTTGGTCGAAGCGGACTATTTGATACGGCCTTAGTTATTATGTAAGTAGAATACACAATAAGTATTAACTGAGGTATTTTGTACATTAAACGTTCTCAGTACTCATAGCGTGATGTTATTTCGTAAGAGTGTGTTTCCGTATGATTCTTTTGAATTTTAAAGGTATTTTACTTTGATGGTATTCATCTATGACGGGCCAGTTTGCTTGGTGGTTAGAGACCCTGACTGCCAAACCGAAGGTTGCGGGTTCAATTCCCACCCAGGACAAACATTTGTGTGCATGAACATGTCTGTTTGTTCTGTGTCTGGGTGTAAATACCTACATAAGTTTGTATTTAAATAAAAAAAAATAATAAAAAGTAGTATATTTAGTATATCAGTTACCTGGTAGCCATACTACAAGCAATACACGCTGCTTAACTTGGGATCAGGTAACCATGTGTGAAGAATGTCTCGGGATATTTATTTATTTATCTGTTATACTACCCTATATACTATTATAAATGCGAAAGTTTGACTAAATTGATATAGATAAAACTCAGCATATTTATAGTTTAGAACTTGATTGAACAACTAGGGTACTCTCCGGGGAAATGTTACGTTAATAACGCAATGTTGCGGGTAAAACCGCGGGGGATGACTAGTATATTATATCGAAGTAAATTTACCTTAAGATACTTACCAAGCTAGGGTCTTACGAAGGTCAATAGTACTAAAGTTACCTTCAGTTAGGATTTGGGCCTTCAACTGAAAAGAACCGAACTTGGCAAGGTTAAATAATTATTGTTTGTTTTGTTTCATTTAACTCATTGTTAAAGACCTATTTACAGACAGATTCACCACTAGACACACTAAAAAAACAGTTTTTATTTTAGTGCCATCCCTAATTTATAACCTTACTACTCCATTGTCTATCGATATTCCAAATTAAAACTATATAATGTCAATAGACACCGAGTAACATTGGTGTAACAGATGGGCATGTCTGGCAAACTTATAAAATATCCAAACTCATAAAATATAGCTATCTCACAGGTACTACATCAAAAGTGTATATAATGTGAAACAGCAAATTTATTGACTCTCATTAAAAACAAATGAAAATAAAACTCCCTTTTATTAATAACCACGATTTACTTTATAAATTGTTTTCGTCGCAGTGAATTTCCGAGTCACATTTTTTCTTCAAACGTAATGTTTCCAGCCGCTTAATTTTATGGAAGACATTATTTCTGTAGCTATATACTTTCCTTATACGCCAATAGAAATTTGTTTAAGTCCAATACGCAGTATTTAAGAAAATCGTTCTTCGGCGACTTGACTGTGAGTTCTCGGTTTGATTTCGTACTCTCGCAGCTATGTAAGTAGTAAATGTGTAAATAAATTTAAAAAAGTTATATAGGAATGTAGTATATCAGTTATCTGGTTTCCATAGTAGCTCTTCTTAGTTTGGGATCAGATGGACGTGCGTTAAGAATGTCCCGGGATATTATTGATAAATACGCCGGATAGCTATCTTGGGACATTCACACACCATTATCTGACTAATATGTTACTTAAACGTCAATCCGAAAGCTACAGCTGCTAGCTGCCAGAGAAATTCAAGAGCTTTGATAATGGCAGTAAACTTACAATGGACAATCAAAACTCATTATAGCAAGCTAAGTGGTCACACAGCGAGTAGAAACGTTGGCATTTAGCGCAAGTTAGCGCATTTTGGTAGTTAAGACGCTGCTATTGATGCATATTGAATAGGAGCCGATATATACCCGATATATGACTAAAAACAAGTGAAGGAAGCTAAAAGTTAGAAAAACTCTGTCAAATATTGCTCGAAACTTTGTAAATATTTTAGTGATCTCTGCGGTGCCATTTCTTTGGCATAAATATTTTATTGTTTCTCCGAAATATTTATAAGGGAGTGGTAAAGTTGATAAAAACTGTAATTACAAATTCCATATTTTTTTCTTTTACTTATATTCTGGATGGTCCTAGAAAGAAATACAAATACACGGGAACGCGGGTGAAACCGCGGGGCGGAAGGTATAATATATCTAATGCGCACTAAAACAGAATTTAATCACAAAATTAATTAGAAAATAACACGGTTATTGGTCGCATTATCGATTTAGTATAATGGATTAGAAGAATGATTAAAATCCAATATTTTCAATATTGTGGCAAAATAATTACATGTTCTGAATTTTGTTTTGTTTTTTTACAGGTAAGCAAGGTGATTTTCAAAATTATTATTCCTGTTATTCTAAGGTAAGTATTTAGTCTTATTATATAACTGGCGACCTGTCCAGGATTCGCCAGCATGAGACAGTATAAATTAAATTATCGATAAAGGATATTTGTATTGTATAAATGTATCATACATACAAATCTTCCGGAAAAAATATCTAAACAGTGGTAAAACTTGAATTAAAATCTATTAAGTAGCTATAAGAACTAAGTGCACAGACAGACAATCATTAACGTTATAAAACATTTTTTTATACCTATATTATCACGGTCAAAACCTGTAAATCTGATCCAATAAAGACTTTATAATAATCTAAATTATTCACGTCAATTAACAAAAAATAAACCATTTTATTGTATTCAAATTGTTACTTAAACCATTAAAATTTTCGACAAGTGCATAATAACAATTCAATAATAATATCAAGGCCATCACGATAACTAACCTAATTGTAATGCGTGAATGGACTCGAGCCTACACAAACGTTTTTCACGATCAAAAATGAACCTTATCACAAAGGTATAGCATTCAAACGGCTTGTATGCACCACCTACGCCGCACGGGTAACTATTACGTGGCCATTGGCGCTATAAGCGGTTGTGAACACCATATTAGGTGCATGTGTACTGGATATGCTGTCGTATTAGGTCTATGATTGCATACTTACGCGTTAGTGTGGGTTAATAAATCATGTCAGTCAGTTGGTGACATAATTTTATTATGTTTGCTATACCATTTCTATAGGACTTTTAGCTTTAATAATAATAAATATCCCAGGACATTCTTCACACATGGTTACCTGATCCCAAATTAATTAGAGTGTACTATGGCTATCAGGTAACTGATATAATACATATACTACTTTTTAAATACATACTTATATAGATATTTACACCCAGACACAGAACAAACAGACATGTTCATGCTCAAATATGTTTGTATTGTGAGAATCGAACACACGACTTGCGGCTTGGCAGTCAGGGTCACTAACCACCAAGCCAACTGGCCCTAGCTTTGATATTTATCTTAGTGTTACTTTTATTTGTTATTTTTTTTATGAAAGGAAGATATACAGCTAATATAATAATCGAGAATTTTACACAGACAACAGAAATCCATTAACAGATCCTCATGGTTAGAAATTTATTTTACGATTGCATTTATTCTCAACTTCTTTTCTGTTCAGTCTTCGTGTATAAAATATATAATATTGAATGGTAAACCTTAATTAACTTACTCTAGAGTGTTTCTCAACCAGTGTGCATTATCCATTATCATACTCTTGTATATCTATTACGTATATTCTATTTATACCATCTCCGGGTAAACCTCGAACTTTTCCTACATTAAACGTAGTGTGTTTACTTTACTGTAATAAAAACGGGAAAAGTACAGCAAAACTCGAATATATATCTACCTATCTACGTAAATGTTGGTACTTTTAAACTTTCAACGCAAAAAGAGAGTTCTAACCATTTATCTGTCAGTTTCATGGATAAATAGGACAGTAGATATAATACAGGATGTACCAAATTTATCTCACAATCAAATCACGTTGCTTAGGTATTTAGGCTTTTGCCGATCCACTATTACAGGTAGTGGTGTCGAATTTGGGGTCCAATGTGTTTTAGACTATATATATTATTTTTTTTACTTTGGCCGACAAACAAGCAGACGGTCCACCTGATGGTAAGTGGTCACCGCCGCCTATGGACATTTGCAACACTAGGCGCAACGCCAATACGTTGTCGACCCTGAGACGTGAAGTAACAACTTCAAGTCTCATGTGCCTGTAATTTCACCGGCACATGAATATTCCAGGATAGAGCCCCATTCAAAATGTGAGTGTACCCTTCGTTCTCCAGTAACATCATCAATCAATCACAATGACGGACCAGTTGGCTTGGTAGATAGAGACCCTGACTACCAAGCGTTCGATTCCCAAAACATTTGTGTGCATGAACATGTCTGTATGTTCTGTGTCTGGGTGTAAATATGTATGTATTTAAAACAAGGTTATCAGTTACCTGGTAGCCATCTCTGTTATATTTGGTATCAGGTAACCATGTGTGAAGAATGTTCTGGCATATTTGGTTATTGACATCAAGAAAGGAGTTTGAGAAAGAGATGAATCATGATAATTATCTAAATTAAATACTATAATAATTTTAATACAGACCCTATATCACTCTACAACCATGTCACGTGAGAATTGGTTCGTGTTTCACCTCGTTACAATTCCAATTACATATCATAATCCGAATACGATAGGAGCTGGCAATTCCACATTTGTATAATCTAATTATTATTACATCCGATAACGTTGCAAAATTTTAGTGAATATTTCATTCTCACGCCTACGCATATTTTGACGCCATGTTTGTTTGTGTGTGTTGAAATGTCAATGACACTGCGACATGTCTAACTGTTAGCTGCTTAGCTGTTATCTCTAAGGTCATGTTAATACGTACTTTAACCATGAGTTTCCTGTGTAAAAGAACTATACGGGAACTTGACTCCTATCAAACTAAATATTTTTATTTGTAGAAGAAATATTGATTAGTATATTGATTTTCTTTGAAAACTGCTGGCATTTGGTCTAGGATATTAAATGAAATAATAATAATTTATTTATCAGGCAGGCAGTTGGGTCATGTCTTGCCGCTCTCTACTAGTTCTTCCGACTGAAGTGCTTGTCGAGTCGGTTTTCGAATTGATTAACATTTTGGACTGTTACAATGTCTTCTGGGAGCTTATTCGACGCTTTGACCACTCTGTCGCTTAGGGAATATTTATGGGGGTTGTTGTTTGAGAAGTTAGTACTCAATTTGAGATGGTGGCCTCTTAGATGTTTTTTGGTACCGGATATTATAAATAGAGATTCCGCTATTTTTTCGCATCTATTCACAGTATTTTCTAAAGATTTAGAATGCAACCCTGCACTTGGCGTTACTTGGCGATTTCCAATAAAAATGCAGTAACGCCAAATGCAAGACTTCCACGAAAAGGTTGAAACAATCACTGTACCCCATAAACAGTGGAGAAATACAAATAAAATCTAAAACAGACAGTACCTCCGACATGCAGTGTGTAAGAGAAATATTTACAAAATCATAAAGTAGCGAAAGCAAATAAAGATTGCCCCCGAGAAATGGGTAACTTTCAGTAACACATACATCGTAAATAAGATCGTTGTTTCACGTCGTTTTCAAATGAACGTAGAATCTGGTAAAAATCTACTTGTAAAGTTACCTGCATAAACTAGTGTTCCCTAGGCACTATAACCAAACAACAGCATTCAAAATAATAATGCATTGAATAGATTTTAATGGTTATGCAACTCTCATATTTCAGGCACTATTTTAAACATATTGAATTTTTTGTCAAGTAGTATAAAGATCTGAGGCTCGATTCTGTAAGGAAAATGACACTAACTTGAGGATGTTTCGTCGCGGCCTCCGTGCTCTGTCTCTTTCGCTAACTACGCTAATACTAATAATCACGTGAGAGATAAGCACTCCGGGGCCTCCGTCTTGCGGCTTGCCTACGAAGTTTGTATTAGTGGAATAAGGGGGCAGCTAGAGGCCGGACGTCCTGGATTCTAATACCACCGGGCAAGTAAATATTAACGTTTCTATATATGACTCCTGTCATATATATATAACTTGCTGTTCCCCGTGTTTCACCCTTGGTCCCAGGGTAAAAATTAGCGTATCTCCATTTCCATAACATAGGCTATATGTTTGTCTAGCTTCAGCGTAAATTTCAGCTAGATCTATTCAGACGTTTAGCCGAGAGAGGGTAACAAACGAACAAACCTTTTGGATAAATAATTAAAATTTTACTAAGAAATTTACCTTTAACTAGAGATTGGTCTTGGGTTTTAGTTTTAGTCGGGTCATTATGATGACCCTCTTTCCGGAGGTCTCGAGACCTTTGACTGGTTCGAAGATGGGCGTCAAAGTGTGTTATGTTATAAGTACGTATGTTTAAAAATGATACAAACGCTCTATTACTTGTCTGCGTATCATCAAGAAAAATAGGATATTGTTATCGAAGTTAAAGTGCTTCTGAACTTGGCCCATCCCGGATATAAACATCAGTCTTCCAACATCCATAATGATTGGCAAACAACCAAAAGATCCGTAAATCAAAATGTTTCAGATGTAAAGTTTTCTGTACGAAGTTTCAGATGATCCAAATGTTTTGCTTTATCAAAGAGCACTTACCAAAAGATTTACAGTAAACTTATTGTGAGGTAGTAAATTCTGTTTGAACTATGTAGACATATTGCCGGCTTTTGCTCTGATGTTGAAACATTTGTAGAATGGCCAAGAGAGCAGAAACTAAACAAAGAGTTTTTACGGTACATTGGAAAATTGAGTAGTACTGAGTCTCAAATATCATCTATATAAGCAAACGCGAAACAAAAGCAAGTTTTGGTATTTAATCAATGTCTTTCTTTGTCGTTGCTTGTGTATCATTGTTAGTTTTAATATTAAGGATTATATTCCGTTATTAGCGATTGCCTGTTCCTTGTAATATGACACGACGACTTTTATTTTTGGCGTCAGTTGGTCCATCAAGCTAATTGTTAGGTCTTCCACATTTTTCCTTTCCTTTTTTTTAATTTTGCTGGTCATATATAATAACCCAGCACCTTTGCTTCTGTTCAATGTTATCTCAATCATGTACCTTTCTTCGTCCCTCCTCAACTCGTTACCATAGTAATCAAATATAATATTCAAGAGCAGTCTTCCAATCTTCTAACAATAATGTGATTCTTTCGAAAAGTTAAATGAATAAGAAATATTTGTTCGGTGAAATTGAACGTCGGTTCAATTAAAAGTTTGAAGGTCACGTTTCAATTGTAGAGTGTTATAATGATAAAAAGCGGTGCGGCGCTGTTGACAAGCACAACATAAACAAAGCCGGGAACTGTTTACTCTGCGAGCGTGCGAGTAAACACATTAGAGCCGAATGGCAGACTTGGTTGTCGACGGTTACTCCGCTAGTGATGTGATTGGTTGGGTGTTCCACTGATGGTACTATGAGGATTTTTAGGAAGGTAATCGCGGCCTCTATGCTTTGTCTCTTTCGCTAACTATGCTTTCACGTGAGAGGTATACTCTCGGAGGGCACGTTGCGACCCAACAAAGTTTATAATAAGGGGGCTGGTTGTAGTATTACAGATACTGCGCTTCCTTGCAGTAGTCGGCAAACTTTCTGCCAGGGTTTTATTTATTTCGAGATTTAGAAGCCTCAAATACTTATCCGTGGAAGCGGTCACCTTCTTAAACGCAGCGTTTCTTAATAAATTTTACAAGTTAGTATTACTTGTGTCAATGAAATACTTTTTAATATCTGTTTATAGCTGGCCAATTCTCTGCCAAAACACCTCACTCATCGCCACTTGAGACACATAATTCATTTATAGCAAATATATTTGATAATATATTTTAGTTATTTGATAACCTGAATAACTATGACAGTATTATAATAATCCCTTCAAAATCCACTCAAAAAAATAAAAAGCACAATTATTTATAAATATAAAAAGTACGTGAGAATTTGCATATGTTTTCGCGTATCTGTGTGAACAGCCGCATTTTTTTATACTGTTTATCAAACGCTGTTGCTGCGCCTTTCTGTCCATTCATACGATTCGCTTCGATGTAGATACAAGCACTTATACCACCAGTGGCAGCAGTTTTCTGTTTGAAATTCACGCCTATTATCCCCAGAGGGATAGGTAGAGGTCAGATAATGATCGCACTTTCCACTGAAAATATTTTAAGCCCCAACGTGGTAATCATTGTCATCCTTTCTGGGGTATATTACCAATCTCGGGGCATGGGTCATCATTTCTAATATATAGTGGTTACCAAGTTCTTTATTTTTTATTTATTTTATCTAGAAAACCAACAGCTGTTTTACAGAACATGTTAACAATTAAAAATACAAATACTTATAAGCCATAAGGTTATCTAAATTAAATAATACAAGTAAAGTAAGGAGTCGAAGTGAAACATGCATAGGAACAGTGCGTAAGAATAAGTTCTAATAAGTCAGTGGCTGGATATATACTTAACTTTTACATAACCGTGCTATAACTGGGTATATAAAAAAGTAGTATGTGTAGTATATCAGTTATCTGGTTTCCATAGTACAAGCTCTGCTTAGTTTGGGTTCAGATGGCCGTGTGTAAAGAATGTCCCGGGATATTTATTATTATAACTTTTACTAAAGGACCAACACAGGCCGTGAGTCGATGAGATGAGATGGTCACGTGTAAAATGCTCCGAATAATTATTTATTTATTATTATTATTACAAATTGACAGAACATCTGATTGATTGAACAAGATGTGATTATCCTATAAACATTATATCTTAATAAATGAACAGATATACTCGCGTAAGTGATTACTGACGTCAAACTATTAGAAACTATTAGCAGTTCATACTATAATAGTAGCAATTTGTTAGTTTAGTCACCGATAACAGAATGATTGATATGTTGACGGTAGCACACTGACGCGTGACGTTGTGCTGTTTTGGCAGCTGAACCGCAACTGTCTGTCAAATGTGAAACTTAATAATACCTCTTGCGTAATTTTCATGAAGCCCCATATTAGTTAAGTAGGTTATAGTTTTAACTATAATCGAAACAATATTAGTCTTATTTCGACACTAACCCAACTGCCAAGCCATAAGTCGTCGGTTTGATTCTCATGAAAAGGGTAAAAAGGGTATGCTAAAAATCAGCCCCATGAACCACTAGGTGCCTGGCTGAGCCTATCCCTTTTGTCATCTGTCCGACTACTTAGGCTCATTTTTTTTTTGTTTAAATGACCATAAATAATTTTTATTATAAAAACAGCGTTTGAGCATGAACATGTCTGTTAGTTGTGTGTAAAATATCAATTTTTACATTAAAAAGTATCTATATCAGTTATCTTGGTTAACATGCTCTGCTTAGTTTATCATCAAGCGGCCGAGTGTTGAAACAACCCGGGATGTTAATTGATTTATTTATAGTACATCCATTGTTATCATTAATCAGTTTGTCTTACTTTTGTGTCTTTCATCACTCCTATCCTACGCTATATGGTTAAAATAAATTTTATCTTTTACTTTTTTGTTCGCTAGCATCATTTAGTTGCCAAGCGGTAACATCATGTAAAAACGCTGCGTCTGTGTGGTAGCATTGTTAAATACGATTAATCATGATTATCAGTGCAAATTTTTTACTGATAACAATTAGAGACACATGCTTATGTCTATGTATTATACAAATATTATTAGCTTCAGATAAGTCTCTGATTTAAAAGTTACGTGATCATAGCACAGTAGTCAGTATCTACATTCTACAGCGTGTTATTTATTTAGGGTTCCCTCACAAAGGGTGACAACCGGACCCTTTTACCAAAGCTTCGTTCGTCTGTCTGTCAGCGGGCTGTAATTTCATGAACCGTAATAGGCAGTCTGTTGAAATTTGCACTGGTGAACTACTGTGACCGCTATAAAAACAAATAATATAAATAAACAAATAAAGGAGAATTGGGGTCCTCTTGCAAGAAACGGGTTTTTTGCGACTTTTTGTTAATAGTTGTACGGTAAAAAAAAACTACCCTACGTTTTTTATACCACTTGGGCCGACAAACAAGCAGACGGTCCAACTGATGGTAAGTGGTCACCGCCGCCTATGGATATTTGCAGCACTAGGGGCAATGCTAATGCGTTGTCGACCCTGAGACGTGAAGTTGTTAAGTCTCATGTGCCTGTAATTTCACCGGCCCCCTTGCTTTTCTAACCGAAACACAGTAATACAAGTGCACTACTGCTTTACGGCAGAAATGGGTAAGGTGGTAGTACTTCCCCGGACGAACTCTGCCCTCAAAGCTCCACTACTCCAAAAAAAAAATGTATCGACCGTCTGTTTGACAGCCTATTTGTTAGCA
This sequence comes from Habrosyne pyritoides, assembly GCA_907165245.1. Taxonomy (NCBI): domain Eukaryota; kingdom Metazoa; phylum Arthropoda; class Insecta; order Lepidoptera; family Drepanidae; genus Habrosyne; species Habrosyne pyritoides. The sequence goes on along the minus strand of OU015588.1, from coordinate 15,442,916 downwards.
ACAAACTGTCGCATGCATTTTTTATTTTATTTAGAAAAACAACAACTATTTTACAGAACATATATATAACTAGCTGTCCCCCGCGGTTTCACCAGCGTTTATCGATATCATATAAAACCTATAACCATCTACGAACATTTTCTCGTCGAATGGTAGCAGTCCCATCCCGATATGTTCAGTAGTTTTGAGGTGACGGTGCGTCAAAGGAACCCTATTTTCCTTATATACATATAATAAAGATTAAAATATTTTTTAATATTCGTACAAAATAACTTGTCACGTTCTTATAAATAACATAATTGAAACATCGTTGCACAAACCCCTTATCGAAAAGTGAAGTAACTTGAAGGCATTTTCCTCGTTCATTAAAATTGAAAACCCTTGGAAAGTGAGAAAAATTGTACGAGGTCCTTTACAATGCTGTAGTTGATACTGTGTCAGCAATCGCAAGTTTGTTCTAGGATTATTTTTTAATTACTTGCTTTAGGTTTGTTTCCTTAAGCGACGGCCCCAACCTACTAATTTTAAATCTGAGTTTATTGCCGGCTCTTCTCAGTAAAAGCAACCTTCCGAACCGGTGTTAGAGTCTGACCATTCATAAGCGCCTGTGTTCATTTCATATTTCATATTTCATTTCATTTCATTAATCTTATAAATGTTTGTATGCATGGATGTTTGTCACTCTTTCACGGAAAAACTACCGAACGGATTTGGATGAAACTTGACACATAGATTGAGCATATCCTATAATAACATATAGGGTATTTTGAATCCCGGGAAAATCGAATATCCCGCGGGGACGCGAGTAAAACAACGGGTTAGATGATATCCATCCATTATCACAAACATCTATCCATCTATCCATCCATTATCACAAACATCTATCCATCTATCCATCCATTATCACAAACGTTTGCTTATAAAATATTGTACATATTAGCTTTGAGAAATATTAATTTTATAACAAATCCTACTAATATTATAAATACGAAAGCGTGGATGTTTGTTACTCTTTTACGCAAATACTACTAAACGGATTTAGATGCAATTTGGCACACAGATATATATCCTGGAATAATATAAAGGCTACTTTTTATTCCGGGAAAAGGTGACATCCCGCGGGAACACGGGCAAGACCGCAGGACAGTTAGTACCATATAAGTATGAATTAAAACTGTTATTGAATCATTTTATCTAAATCAATTTCCTTCTAAACTGTTTATTTTTTCAATACCTTTATTTCCGTAGCCCGCCCTTGAGCGTTATTCATGCGTTTATCAGCAAATCCAAACACAGTTGGCACGGCCTTAACAGTAGCCTTAACACAGAAACAGAGCAAACTTATTTCAAAACACGCGTAACTTGACTTTCCTTAATAACCACATTAAGCATAGAAATAAACATAAAAATGGTAATTTTTGTCATCGATGTATAAAAGACTGGATAACCCAAAAATTTCAAAATTTAATCTATTCTGTATTTGCATGCTGTCGTCTCCTCTAATTGAAGGAACACGCTATGCAACGCGAACACATCATACCGATATTCATGCGCACTTGTATTTTCTCGAAGGGGAATTGAACCTACGACCTGCAGCAGTCCAAGTCTCTAACCATGGCTTTGTAGCCAGGGTACCTAACCATCACCCCAACGGGCCCATCAAAATATCAGTTAAAATTTCTAAAATCAAGTCTAACGTGCCTGCCGTGCATCTAGTTTATTTCACATCAGTGGTTCCGAGAAATTTATAGTAATTGTCACATTGACTTGCGTAACTTAAGTAGCAACTTTCCGACCGTCAGTTCGTTGCGTAAAAATATAACGTTACAATATCCGACGGCGAAATGCTTCCTGCTATTGTTTTACGCGCTTGCGTAACATTCATTTGCTGTTTAAGTAATTTTTCACTGCGGTGTTATGAATTTTATTATATCATTGTTTTTAGTGTCAATTTACATTAACACGCTTAATGATTTCGATTAATCTTGCAATTGTTTTTTTGTAAAATTTCTGGCCTAATTGACATTGTGTCACTGCAAAGTAATACATACCTATTTGTACATAATAAAAAGCACTATTTTCCGTCATGCAGATTTTCTGTAAAGAGCCAAATATTATATGCGTGATTAAACCAGAGATATCAAACATTTACATTTATAATATTAATGGAATATTTTGTATACAACTTCAAATAATATTTCATCATCAAAAATCGTACAGCCAGTACGATTGAGTAATAGTCGTCAACGCAAACGCATTGCTGCACGCGCACGTGTTTAGTAGAATGGTAAAATATCCTGGGATATTCACACATGGTTACCTGATCCCAAACTAAGCAGAGCTTGTACATACAATGGTACACATAAACAAATACATACTTATAAATACAAGATTGCGCCCTGCTTTCACCTAGCCATAAGCCTATATCCATCATCGCATCTTGGACTATAAATATGACAATTTTCAGCAAGATAGGTTCGTGGTAGCCGTGAAAACATTCAGAATCAAACAGAGGTTTTCAAAATTATAATTTTTGTATGAATTTACCATAACAAACGAAAACGCAAAAGTAACAGTAACAAAAACATTACATTCAAACACAAATTCTACCAAAAACCGTTACGCGGTAACAATTGATTAAAAAGTATAGACTGGTAAACCTCAAAGCTTGGTTCAGAGGGGTCAATAGATGCTTTTAGTAATGAGGCAAAGTTAATGTCGCATTGTGCGAGCGAGGTGGGAAGTGGGAACACGCCGACCTGCGACCTACTTGGTCCTATTATAGTCTTTCTGTGCATTGTACATTTCTTTCTATATGATTGCATTTTTGTAACTGTTGTACTATTACGAATCATGAGATTAAAGATGCTTTAGGCAAGAAGGCGAATGGAGCAAGGCAGTACCGGAGTGATGGCCAAGAGATGGACCGCCATTGTCAGACGACAAACCCGATAGTCAGATCATATCCAGAGAGAGTACCAACTGTGAAAACGAGCTAGATTTTACACCAAAAAAAATAATTATGGCGCTCAGTTTATATTATACAATCTTATCGATTAAGATCATATACATACTCGTATATTTTTAAAATTCAATATTACATTAACTATACCATGCGACAGACACTCGATTTTATCTATCCCACTAGCTGAAACTTCATGGCCATTAAATTAATCCATAATAATAACCATATTTTATTTCATCATAAATGCCTTAGGGCCTAAACTGAATAATTCGTTTTGAATTGAATGAGTACTACAAACTACGAGTGCGTTCATCTCGCAAGGGCTACCCGGCGAGCTCGAGCGGCGTAAGTAGGCGATCCTTGCCGACGCTTTCTCCGCAAATACCGATGTAGCTACTTCGGAATTGGACAGCTTTCGCAACACTCGCGGATAATAAACACTTGTATCTGATTGCTTTTACAGAATGTATTTCCTCAATCCGTATTCTAAATTTTTATTAATTGTAATGGATTGTAACGTTTTTGGCACAAAGTAGAATATGTTCAGATATCTCAGGGATACCTACGATACCACGGGAACGACGGTGAAACCTCGAGGGCGAAACTAGTATCAGGCTTTTGTGGGTCAAGCTACTCTATATATCTTATCTCTATATATTACTTACCCTTTCTTAAGTTTTTCGAAATGATCGAGTCAATTGGAGCTTTTCCCACAACAACAACAATATCTGGATAGTGTTTATGCGAATAAATACTTATCCTACAGTATATAAATACGCATATCTTTTAGTATAACCAGGTGTAAAATATGTAAGGCTTATTTTTAAAATAACAATATATTACAGTATATCTGTAATCTAGTTACCATAGCACAAGCTCTGTTCAGTTTGGGATTAGATAGTCGCGTGTAAAATGTCTCAGGATATTTAATTAACGCAAATATACACCCGAATCTTAAATGTATTTGTAATCAAACAATGAATCGTTCTATCCATTTCTAGTAGACTACATCTTATTTAGAATTCGTTGCAGACGAGCGCGAGACTAGAAACCGCTTCCTGATTCAACTCGAAAGAGCAAAATATATAATTCTGCAGCCGTTTCCTCGGACATGCGCGTGCGCAGCCAGCGCTGAATAAAGAGTACATCCGTAACCTATGCATATAATAGACGTATTGATTTAACTACTCTACAAATTATAATACTATTGACAAGTGATATAGAACAAGCGATTAAAACTTACATCATTTCTATAAATGTTTGCATGTCAGTCTCAGAACACAGAAAAAACATGCGAATGCATACATTGCAAAAAACGACGACCAGGTGTGTTGGCAATGTGCCAAACCAGCGGTGAGTCTACCAGAAGCTATTGTTGTGTAAATATATAATGAATGTCATTCAAAAACTACAAATACCGTTGTGCGAGTGAAAGTACAGATATAGAAAGAAAGTTTTGTTTATGGTTTAGAAGCTAGAATTCCTCTCTAAATCAAAATTCTGTTAAAGAATGTTGAATGAGATAATCAAAGCAATCACATTGAAAAGCGACATGGAACCTTAATCTCAACTAGTAGAGTTATAAATATCATAAGAATATACTTTTGCGAGCCCAGTAACTAAGCTTAGAAAGGTTAATAAATAGACGAAGCTTGTTAATATATATGTACCCTCTAGTACACGCCATCACAATTCAACAGCGATTGAAGAAAAAACAACATGCCTAACTGAAGGATGTTATCAGAAAAAACAGACATTGTAATAGTTCAATTAGTTCCCTTAACCGGAAACCCGCCACGTCTCTAAATGAAGAGTTCCGCACCAAAAAAGGTGGTTAATTCGACCTTCGTGCTTTAACCGAAATAGTTTTCCTGCGATCGATAGATTGGCGATGCATTAAATGTATCAGTTTATTTATTTATTGGTTTGTTGTATTGATAATTTTTTATTTGGTCAAAAATTTCAGAAATTCCTAAAATTGTGCCAAACATCAAACAGTTACGATTATATCATTGTTTTTGTTAAATAATAATGAAATTAAACAGAGGTTTGTACTGACAAAGCGTAAATAGTGAGTCATACAATTTTGATCCTCCTGAAATCATCTACGCTTATAAACAAAACAAACATCAGTGCAAAATTGTTTGATAAAAATCTTAACAATAGTTATTATAACGAAGACAACATAGATAAAGAAGAAGAGCAAATTCAACAAAACGATACAAGTAAAACAAATGACATAAGAACGGATAAGTTTGAGATTAGTATAAGCAAAATTCAAGGCGCACAAGCCAGTTCCTTACCAGTTCTATTGATGCAAAATCTTGTTTTAAAAATAGATATAACTGAATTGTTTATTTCAGCAAAAAGCCTGGCCGCCTGGTGACCAAACGAGTTAATTGACCTTAGGATGGTGGTCCTCATACAAGGTTGACTGGCAATACTTGTTCAACAGCCTATTAACTCCACCTAATGCAATATTAGACCTTAATCGACGATGTCCTCAATTAGAGTCGTTCTAGAAATATAATGGCAATAGTAGCTTCACAAATTAGGATAGGCGAGGCCAAAAATGTTCATTGGGGAGCAAATATAGTAAACAATTTTTATTTAAACATAAAATCGAGTAAAGATGAAAGGTTTGAGTAAAGGGACTTTAATGTGCATAAACATTACCGTCGTGCACTTGGGGCGTGAGTTTCGGTTTGAAAGGTAAGGGGCCCAGCGAAGTTACAAGCTCATGAGATTTAACAACTTCACGTCTCAGGGTCGACAACGCATTGGCAATTCCACTTGTGTTGCAAATGTAGGTAGCGGTGGACACTTACCATTGGTTGGACCGTCTGCTAGCTTTTAGGCTACTTGACATAAAAATGAAAATGCTAACTTTGTAAATGCACAATTTGAAATGAGTAACAGAGTATATGCCTTTAGTTTATAGTTCATAGTTATTACTTCGTGATTACAGCTGAGAGATGAATTAAAACTAGATACGCTTTAAAAATCAACCCCTACTTGACGAGATTTGTCAAAAGAATCCAATAATATTTAAATTTCATAGCAAATAAAAATATTTGTAAACAGATACGATGATATGTTTCAAGGTTCAGTGAACTGTGAGAGAATTGGTTCTTGATCGGCGAATAGCGAGAGGTAAGTGAAAGTGAGTTTTGAGCCAAGTTCACTTACCTGTAACGAACCTGGGTCACTGTCTGTAATAGTTTTAGTGGAATGTTTGTAAACCATTCTGGGTGCTACCGCTGGGTGCACGCTTTGTTATTGTTTTTGTTCCTCTTAATCTGAATCATCTTCGTTAATCTGTTTATTTCATATTTGGTTACGTACTGTTTTGACTTCAAATCAAATATCGACGTACTATTTCCACCGATATTATTACTCGCCATACACACGGGTGTATTCGGATCTTCTCGGGTCCGAACCGATTGGGTCAACTATAGAATCGATAGGCTTCTATTTTGTCACTACTCATTTCCATTTAGATTGAAGCAGTCGCTTGGTACAAGACCGCAGTCTAAAAATACTGCGGCTACCTCAGCATTAGCATTAATTTCATACTATAAAATTGCTCCTACCGATCGGAAAAGAAACCGAAGAGTTCTGCATAAGGGGAAGTATCTCGTTCGGGGTTTTCCGGTAGGTGTTCGTCTTTCCTGAGCATTCATCCTTAGTTCTTCGAAATTTGTGTCTCAGCCTGTACTTTTAAAGATATGTTCATCATAGACTCTGTATTGAGTGACTTCTAGACGATTTTTTAATTCTTTCCGCCAATTTGGTCCGATAAAATTCCACAAAACGTTCGATATTATAAATTGGTCAGGTGTACAAACATGGACGTGTGGTTCAAATAACTCACGGTATGCATAAAGGCTGTGTTACACAAGTCGGACGCGACGGTGGATCGCGGGCATTACACTCGTCTCGTGACGCAACGTGGATTACTCAATGCGCCTGCGCAAATGTAAATATGCGCAGGGTTGCCAACTAAAAGTTTTTAGTGATCTAGTTCGAATCATAATACGATATTTTATGTTCCATGCTCGATAAATTAATCTCACCGCTAAATAGGTGAAGATATTGTTTATTACAATTTTATGATAATTTTTACTTTTTATTTTGGCAACCATACTCTAAACTTTGTAAATGTCAATGAGTTCTTTCTGTGACACTGGATTTTCAAAAATGCTGTTATACTTTAAGTTTTAGAGGACACGCTTGTTTACCTAGACCGAGATAAATAATTTTATTAGTAGTTTAATAGAAACAGCAAGAGAATATGATATTACAGGAGTATATGATTAAGATAGAGATAGTGTTAGCAAAGTAAGAGAAAACGAAACGGAAGACAATTATTTCAACATGGCAAAAACTGTTTTTGTTTAAAATCCGCCAGCCCTATTCCTGCAGGTGACTATGACCAAACTTTTATGTAAATCAAGCGCTTAAATCGCTAACTGAGCTAAACGGTAATCCTATTAATGTCCCGGCAATGTTGACAGATTCCTTTTACTAAATATCTCTACTAGTAGTTTCTACATTTCTCGCAATGAGCTATTTGAAATACATACCTATAAAATATTTAATTACGGAAATTCATTAAATGATTTAGAAGTCAATATAGTCAGGCATTAGGACTCCAATCGCATGAGTACCAAACTAAGATTAATATAAGTTAATTTTGTGCCTGAGATAGAGAGAATAACTAACATAGACTGTAAGTAAATGAAAATTAATACATATGGTCGTAATTTGATTGAAATAAAATGATTGATATTATATTATTTTAGATTAACAATTTAATTAAGATCTTAATAGTCACGTGTGAGTAAAATAAAGCTCTGTTGGAAACCGCAGGTACTGCACTATATTTTATTAGCAAAGATTACCTATTGTATAAGATAGGTAATATGTCTGATGGAGAGAGTTAATGCTCAACATATTATTACACTAGCTGTCCCCCGCGGTTTCACCCGCGTTTATCGATATTATATACAGCCTTTATAGGTAATCCATCTAGGAAAAATTCCGCGGCGAATGGTAGCAGTCCCATTCCGATATTTCCTGTAGTTTTGAGGTGATGGTGCGTCAAAGGAACCCTGATAGAAGAAGGTTATGACTTGTATTATTTTTAACCAGAAGTAGAAAACTTAATGTAGAGTTCGCCCGAATTCCTGAGGGATGTTATATTATATTTTCTCCGGATAAGCTTAAGTTACTACTTATAACAACAGCTATCTGCTAGTGAAAGTTTGGTCAAAATCGGTTTAACAGACAACTATGAAGACAGACACAATTTTAAAAGTGAACTAGTGTTATTTTGACACTAAACAAACACTTAAAATGTATATATTTGTGTTGATGTTGTAAAGGACAATTCGTCGTATTTTTAATTAAATTTACAAGGATGTTATCGAATAATAAACGCTTTAGGACGCGGTAACGCAACACTGGTCGGAGTCAGGATACCAGCCGGTTAAAATGATTACACAATTATTATTGAGGAAGTTATTAGTACGCAATGAAAATAATGTTAATTTATTTCGCGAAGGTTTGTAGGGCCTCGTTATGGATGATTCATTTAGTTTCTAAACTTTATTTAGTTACCTGTTACCTACTACTTCATTCGCGTGTTCAATGAATTCTCTATTTTCCTCTAATGAATAGTGATTTTGTGCCACAAGCCTAAATAAGGTTTTTTTAAATCTATGGGTTGGCCATAAAAAAAATTATCCCCTTTTCCAACCCCTTTCCAGATTCTTTTTTGAGGTAGAAGGTAACTTATCTTGCCCAAGATACAATCTTCCTTCATGACGATCCATAAACTGTGATCATTTAGTCGTGAAAACGTAACTATCAAACAAACAGGCAAAGACACTTTCGTAATTATTTATATTAAGATTTATTTTCAAATAACCGTAAGTTTATATTCTCACTATGATGATGTGGCTAGTGAGTGAAGTGTGCATACCCACAAAGCCTGAAACCTGACTCTCAAGAGCGGCTGCCGAAACGCACTGGAAGGTATTTTGCGATAGATTTTCAATTTGGGGGTCCACAGTTCCACCGTGCTATGGTTTCCTCAAGGTGTTTTCCTTCACCAGAAGTTTTTAACTTAGGCTTAGCGTAGGATTCGTCCCATGATTCTCGTCACGGCATCTGTCGTCAATATCAACAGAGCTATCATCGCCATCAAAAATTATGTAGTCATTTATTCAGATAGGGGGCAGGTTAGGTGCCTCTAGCGCCAGTTCGGAAACAGGCTCGCTCAGAAGAATAACAAAATATCTATGTATATTTACTAACCGGTTAAAAATAATAAATTCTGCTTTTATTAGCCAATTCGTAAACAATTGGTCCGAGTTAGCTAAAGCTATACTTTTACAAATTAAAAATCTTGCTATTCAACATTTTGGTGAAGGAAATGAATATTTATAGGGAACAAGCTTCCGCCCCGTAGTTTACCCGCTTTCCTGAGACGAAAATAATTCATATGTTCCTGTAAAAGCCCGAATAAAGGTATATATAAGGTCTTACTGGTACATTATTAGATCACTTAGTTAATTTAAGGATTGACCGAGTGGTAGATGTCTGAACTTGACTATTTTTACAGAGTAGTTCGGACAGTTACCACTAGTACTTGGTTCTATTTAAAATCTTGAAATATACGTAGTTCTAGCTTTAACAGTAATACATTCCATCAAGATCAGCCAGCTGTTTTGTTGTTATAAATTAACAATAGATGGAGAGGCAGAGTTCGTTTCACATTGATGTACCCTATGACCTTTTCTATAACAGAACAGCAGCAATGGCAAAACATGCAAAACAATGGCAGAACAGGGTTGTTATTTTACGCCATTTCTGTAACCCTATAATAATAATTGTTTGTGAAGAGTACTTTCACCCGGGAAGTTTGGCGACTCAATAAAATTTCAACCTGTATAAGAGGCTATAAATCCAGCCACGTATAGGGTAAGTGTCGCAAAGCCTCGCGAAATGATAACTGTCCGGTTTACGAGCGTGTTTATAGGTCGATGACGAGGCTTGCCGTGCCGTGCCGTTTATGACGAATTTATTGCCGTATACAGCTTTTATTGCCGTGTCTGTCGGGCGCCACGAGACGCTTCATTGTTGCTTTTCAAGTAGAGCCAATCTTGGTCATAGTTATTGAGAACTACCTATTATTTCGTCAATGAAAATATGTAACTCTAATATAGTTGATAACACTCGTCACTTATGGACTTTTGCAATACTAGTGCCACTTTTCCACCCTGAATCGTGAAGTTCAAATGCTTAACTTTACTTTACTAACCGAAACACAGCAAAACAAGTGCCATACTGCTTCACAACGGCAATAGGTGCTGGTAGTTCTTCCCCGGACAAATTCTGCACTATGAGCTACTACCTCCGAACCAAACATACACTTACATAAACCTCAAACTGAATGTAAAAGTTAAATGATATTGGGATTGCAAAATCCATACCTTACTAATACATATATTTTAATATGCCTCCTACGGACATTTCGTACACCAGCCCCCTTATACAGCAAATACAAACTTCGTACACCAGCCCCCTTATACAGCAAATACAAACTTCGTACACCAGCCCCCTTATACAGCAAATACAAACTTCGTCGGCGAGCCGCTTCACGGAGGCCTCGGAAAGCTTACTTTCCACATGATTTGTAGCATTAGCGTAGTAAGCGACAGAGATAGAGCATAGAAGCTGCAACGAAACATCCTCAAGTTAGTGTCATTTTCTTTACAGAATCGAGCCCCAGGGCCACTATCAAAGCATCCTTTGACAGGCCAGTTGGCTTGGTGGTTAGCGCTCTGACTGCCAAACCGAAGGTCGCGGGTTCGATTCCCACCCAGGACAAACATTTGTTTGCATGAACATGTCTGTTTGTTCTGTGTCTGGGTGTAAATATCTATATAAGTATGTATTTAGAAAAAAAAAAGTAGTATATGTAGTATATCAGTTATCTGGTTTCCATAGTACAAGCTCTGCTTAGTTTGGGACCAGATAGCCGTGTGTAAAATAATGTCCCAGGATATTTATTATTTATTATCCTCGACTCTTGAGACGTGAAGTTGTTAAGTCCCCCAACTTTCTAACTGAAACACATTTGTGTTTCAGTTAGTGAAGTTTAGAAAAGTTGGTGTATGTATGTATGTATGAGTATGTATTTATGAGTATTTACTCATGCATACACAACTACTGCTTCACGGAAATGGATACTGGCGGTACGTCCCCGGATGAACTCCGTACTAATATCTCTACTACTCACGAAAATATTACTAATTCGAATCTGTGATGATATAGAGATGTTATTTCTTAGAAAATTAACGCAGAAATATCGCACACGACTTCATTATGTTCTTAGTACACGTGCACTGATATTTTAGCGAACTCTTTGTAAAATAATTTTGCTAAATATACCTGCAAATATGAGTGGATGGGTATCTAATTGGTCTAAGCACGTTTAACAAGTACATGTTCGCAAAATATATCGATAATTGGAGATTAATGAAAATCCACGATTTCTTGTAATCTGTTTATTTTTGTAAAGCTACGCGTACACGATCTGGCCTAATTTTGCGGGGCATTTGAAGCAGTTTTGAGTAGTAGAGCTCTTAGTTCAGAGTTCGTCCAGGGAAGTACCAGCACCTTACCCTTTTATAGTACACTTGTATTACTGTGTTTCGGTTAGAATGGTAAGGGGCCGGTGAAATTACAGGTACACGAGACTTAACAACTTCACGTCTCAGGGTCGACAACGCATTGGCGATACCCCTAGTGTTGCAAATGTCCATAGGCAGCGGTGACCACTTACCATCAGGTGGATCATCCGCTTGTTTGTTGGCCCATGTGGTGTGAAAAAAAAAGTATGTAGGAAATAAAATTGACCTATTTCAGGGTCGCTTTTACTAAGGTAGATTACAGCATTACGCAAGTCGATATATTAATAATTTAAATACTATCTGTAAATTTATTGACGTATCTATACAGGAATTCAAATAAAGATATTTGATAATGAAGGCTGACCAGCCTGAGGAAACCAGAAGTGTCCGTGGGTCTAAACTGAATGAATGGTTTTGAATTTTAAAATGATAAAGGTTTCAGTTCTCCTGAGCTCCTCCCAGTTACTAGTTTGAGACACATCTTTGGCTAGGTGTTCCATTCAGTCTTACTTAAGACTAGTCTAAATTGTCAATTTTTTCAATTCAAAGAATAAAAAATGAATCTTTTTTATAGGTTAAAATTTGCGTAAATCTTGATTGAGTCGTGAGCCTGAATTTTTGAGCGGATTATTCATGAACATTATTCCCATTGCTATTCTTGCTTCCATCAAAATTAGCATTTTTAAACTTGTTACCTAAAATTGCTTTTGCAATTCTAACATAATTGCTTTAGAAGTAACACTTAAATATCCTGGTAGATTTATTTACACATGCCTTAAGTAGAGCTTATGCTTAAGGAACTAGATGACTATATACCTACAATATATACATAAAAAGGTATTTACCACCTAAACACAGAACATACAGACAACTAGAATTAGGACTTATGGCGTGACAGTCTTCAAACCATCTTGTAGCCGGCCCGTGAATTCATCTGATACTGCTCTTGTCAGTTCTTTTTTATACAACCAAAGTGACAAACAGTTACAGTGATTGTGTACAGACAGCTTTACAGACGAATGTGTAACACAAATATTTTGTTCGTGATACACATTCGCGAGCGCTAATGTAATTATTACACTTTTTGTTATGATTGCACGAAGTATATGTAACATATCTAACAGGTTATGTATAGTTTACATGGCAGTGGCGCCGCCCCGCTTACGCACACCAATCGGCTCAAGAATTCTCAATAGTGCTTCACTCGGCGAAAATTGTAGTATTTTTCCTGGATTAAGAATAAATAAATGTCCTATGTCATCCTGTACACACGGCCATCTGATCTCAAACTAAGCAGCTAACTAGCTTGTACTATGGAAACCAAATAACTGAAATACTACATTCATAGATTTACACCCAGGCACAGAACAATCAGACATGTTCATCCACAACAATGTTTATCCTAGGTGGGAATAGAACCCACGATCTGTGTGACATTAAGCGTCTCTAACTACCAAGCCAACTGTCAGAATACCTAATTAAAGTATTTTCACATGCAACTGTAGGCGACACACAACACATTTTTATATTTATACTTACCTTTGATTTACCTGTATTTTTATATTATGGTACTTTTATATGTTATATGCTTAGTCTATTAAATAGGAGCGCGCCCGAAGTGTTAACTTACATACAATTATTTAAAATATCAACACATATTGCTTCGTGGGTCAGTCGTGTATACAACAGTGAAGTTCGCAGAACCACGCCTCGGACGGGGTCAGTCGCTAAGAAAATCCCGTGTTTCATTCTATCGTCTATTGCAACCTTTTGTCAAAACAAAACTGTCTAATAATAAAGTAGGCTTGGCGAATGGCATGTAGGTAAGGCAGGGTAAGCTCCTAAATCCGTTCAGATTGTTTTGCGTGGAGAAGTAACAAACATCCGTACAACCACCATCACAAACTTTCGCATTTATAACATTACTAGAATTTGAAGATTCAGTTGTTTATACTATTTCTCTTACAATATGACGTAAACAATAAAATCTAGTTCCGAGGTAATATTCATAATGTATTCGTCTCGCTTTCAACACAGTTCAAATAATATCTCGTCTTAATGTTAAATTACGTCAGCCGTATCAAATTAAATATCATTTCTACTTGAGACATTAATTAACTAGTCACAAATTCGCCTGGCGAAATCTTTTATTTATGACACGATAAATTCAATTTACTTTATGTGACTTGAACCGTTGATGAAGAATAAAATATTGTAATAGCAGGGTAAGATAGGTGGGCGACGGCTACTACACCTTACTCCTACCCCTAACCAATTGTCCTAAGAGGCGACTCAGCGGCGGCCTTACCCATTGCGAGGCTCCGGGCGGTAGGTCATTGCGAGGCCCTTCGTCCTTCGTGAAAAGTATGTGATGCGAAAGTAAGTCTGGTTGTTTGGTTTAGGTATTTGTCATGTTTGACAAGAAATGCTAAAGTTATACAAATAAATAAAATTTGAAATCCATATTATTTTTAATTTGCTTGGGTTTCACGAGACCCCTTTAAGAGCTTTGCCCCGTTTGTCACCCCCTAAGGCCGCCTCTGAGGCGACTAAAGAGTATATACTGCCGATACGTGCACTTTACACCATGCACTGAGTGGACAACAAACAGATTGTCTACTTTAATAATTTTTCATTTATTAAAATCAGTTTTTTTATTATTTTCGGGTATGTACAGCGTTACTACAATTCTTAAATGTTGTGAATGGACTCGTTATAAGGCCCCATTTAACCTCCTTTCGGCTTTACGGGTAGTTTTGTAACACTCTGTATAAATACATTCTTGATGTCCATTTTCTACGAAGCGTACCTACGCTGAGGTGTCAGCAATAACACCAAAATTCCATCGAAGATACTTTCAAGTCACAATATGTCATGTGGTGAGCCGTGGTCGCCATCTTTCTGGCACTTTACCAATCTCAGGCAACAAGTAATAATTTGTACCTTGCTCGACCCGGGAATCGAAACCATGACTCCGAAAAGTGACACTTGACCATCGAGACGATAAATAAACTACATTATTATGAGAAGTAATTTGGCTTGGTGATTAGAGAACCTAACCGCCACGGTGGTGGGGAACCCAGGATATACATTTGTGTGTGAACATGTCGGTTTATTCTGTGTCTGGATGTAAATATCTATATAAATAAGCATTTAGAAAGAAAATTCATTATCTTGAATATCAGTTTTCTGGTTTCCACAACCTCTGCTTTGTTTGGGGTTAAATGGCCGTGTGTGACCTGGGATATTTAGAATTTATTTATTTTATGTAGGAATAGGTAAATGAGAAAAACATTCGTAAAATCATTTACTACATACAAATTTAATAATAATCTAAGTTGTATAACAATTAAAATCAGGAACGATAAGCGGATAGAAAAAACCCGTTAGTTCGTATTCCGGTTTGGAGTTCGATTATAATATATTTATACTAAATTCTACTATCATTTATACTCGACTATTTTATTATTAAACGAATTGATTAAAGTTAACTGTAATATTTTATAAAAAAATAAAGATAACGAAATATAAATAAAATTCAATATAATACGTGTAGAATTACATGAAAAAAAGTTTCATGACGATCGGTAAAGTAGTTTTCGCGTAAAAGCTTAACAAACAAACTTACATTCACATAATATTAGTAGCGATATATTCAAGCGTCCCTGGCCTGCGTTACTCCTAGCTCCAGCTGCTGGGAACAACTTGCTTCAGTAAAAATGGTGCATCAATATTATTCCCCGAATTATTGATATTTTTTATTGTGACCAGTCGAAATTAATAGTAGCAGCATACAAATGTCTTGAAAATGTTTTTTTTATTATTGTTCTGTGTTTGATAATGTTTATGTACCTATGTATATATCGGATTAGTACTATAAACTATAATGGTATTATAATTTACAATAAAAAAATAAATAAAATACAAATATATTTTACACGTAAAACTTCTGGAAGAAGTGATCTGAATTAGGATGAAACCTGCATCTAAATAGCATACTAACAGAAATAATAGCATAGTATTGTACCATTTATAGATGTGGCTTTATAAACACAAATAAGTCAGAATTCTATAAACAGTAGATAATAAATAAATAATATAAATATCCAGACATTCTTTACAGGCGGCCATCTGATCCCAACCTAAGCATGATCCCAACCTGAGCTTGTACTATGGAAATCAGATAACTGATATACTACATAATAATACTTTTTAGTTTTTCTAAATATTTAGATATTTACACCCAGACACAGAACAAATAGACCATTTCATGCACAAAATATTTGTCCTGGGTGGGAATCGAACCCGCGACCTTCGATTTGGCAGTCAGAGTCACTAACCAGCAAGTCAACTGACCTGTCATTAATAATAA
The DNA here is from genome assembly GCA_907165245.1 of Habrosyne pyritoides. Taxonomy (NCBI): domain Eukaryota; kingdom Metazoa; phylum Arthropoda; class Insecta; order Lepidoptera; family Drepanidae; genus Habrosyne; species Habrosyne pyritoides. The sequence goes on along the minus strand of OU015588.1, from coordinate 15,426,877 downwards.
ACAGAACAGATTCTAAAATAATACAACTGTAATAGATTTTCCTTATATTCAAGCTTAGAGTAAGGTAAGAAGGCATTAAAGCGTAACGTTGAACAATTGAACATACTTACAATGGTGTTACGTCTCTAATCACTTATGAAACACGATAACGGTTGAAATTTAATAAATAGAACTATGTTTCTGTGAATTGTTGAAATAAGTTAACTCGATCTTAAAATAAATAATATCCTAGGACATTCTTTACCCACGGCCGTTTGATCCTAAACTAAGCAGTAATCTGGTATACTACTCTGCTGTACTATATCTGCTATACACTGTAACTGTGTGTGTGTGTGTGACTTTTTTCTTCTATACTTAAATAGATATTTGCACCCTAACACTAAACAGACATGTCCATCCACACAATTTTTTACCCTGGGTGGGAATCGAACCGCGGTCAGTGGTGTGATAATCGGGGAATCTAAACAACATGCCAACTGGAAAAAGGGTTCAAATTTGTTTCAATTGAGGAATCATTTATAAATTAATTTATTTAATAAAAAATACACATATGTACAAAAAATGCTCACTTGTAAATAAGTGTATCTGAGCTCCAAACTCAGATACACATTTATTTATTACACCCCAGTGTCACACGAACTTTATTTAGCTTAATTCCTTTATACAATTCCTGAAAATTCCAATTCAACGAAACAAATAGTCTCGATTCTGTTGTGAACTTAACTTACATCTATTAACTTCTCCTTTTCGTTGTTGTTGAAAAAAATGGGAGACTTTTCAGGGGGACTTTAATGCACACTAGAACACGTGTGCCACAAAAATACTGCGTTAAAATCGATTCGAATAGGACTGCACATTAACACAGTCTATCTCTTTTCATGTTATTATAATAGAAAGATATTAATTAAGTTTGGCGATGTGCAAGAGAATAGGTACTAGTTCAGCATTTAATTAAAAAATCTTTACAAAGGAAGGGAGGAAGCAGCGGATTCTAACGTCTCAAGACAATGTAAGGGTTATTTCCCTTTATAGGGACACATCGTTCTGACTCAGCGAGCCGCGAACGATATTCGTAATTGCTAGGAAACTTAAACAGTCAGAATATCCTTCCAGAAATAATCCTATCTCTAATTAATATAAAACAAAGTCACTATTGCTGCCTGTGTGTTTGTGCGCTTACTTTTTCAAATCTGTACGAAAGATTTTCATGCGGTTTTCACTTTCATTTCGAAAAATTCTTTCGAATGGTTTAATTGTCTCATTCAAGCAAAGTTGGGTTGGTAGTTGAATATAATTGCTAAAAGATTTCTGTGAATTTAAAAAGAGTTTAAGATTTTAGATGTGCTGAAACTTCAGAGAGCGAACCTATCACCTAATTACGTAGTTAGTGAGAGAGACAGGGCATGGATACCGTGACGAAAAATCGTCGTGTTAGTGTCATTTAGCTAACAAAATCGAACCAGAGTATTAAGACACGTAAACCAATCAACAACGTACGCCCTACTTCCCTATTTCGGAAAGGAAGGTTTTCCATAAAAGGACTTCTTGATATTGCGTCACAATTCAGTTATTAAAAAAACAGAAAGCATAAACAAAATATGGAGAACGTTTAATGTATATTACATAAGCGGATACCATAAAAGCGTATATCGATTCGACAAGGCCTAAATCTCAAACATGACGGAGTATAGAGCGAGTGGCAAATCTCGTCGGTCCAGTTGTTTGCCTCGACTGCTCAACTGGCGTCACAGAACAGCCTGTTATAACTAAATGCAGATTAAATAGATTACAAGATTGATGTGGGTGCCGGCACTTAACTACAATCCATTCATTCGTTGATTGACATCTCTCACAATATAAATATAATATATATAATAGACACAACGGAAGTTTGTTTCTGAAGGCACTTGCAAATGGTGCAGAAGTGTATTTAATTGTTATCAGGTCAATGAATATCCGTAAACATTAGCACTGTATCTTCAGAGATCAACATCAGACAGGCAAACTTTCACCGTAACATTAAATAAGATGCTTTCTGAGTGAGGTATTAATTTGTGTATTTTCTGCTTGTTTCCAGGTGAGAGCTGCATAGAAAAGCCACTGGCGACGCTCTGGCGCAACTACCAGCAGTCGACGAAACCCGACGTCGTCATGAAGCTATCGGTCACCAACTCCGGCCTGAAAGGGTTCACCAAAGAGCACGGTCTCACCGAGTACTGGTCCCACCGTATCACCTACTGCGCCAGTCCCCCGCACTACCCCAAGCTATTCTGCTGGGTGTACCGCCACGAGGGAAAGAAGCTCAAGCACGAACTACGTTGCCACGCCGTCCTATGCACCAAAGAATCGATATCAAAGAAAATAACAGAGGAACTGCAGGTGAAACTTAAGCAAGCGCTAGTCGAGTTCAAGAAGGACAGAATCTCCAAACAGAACGCCAGGCTGAGTCTCGCGAACAGTGTTTATGACAACCCTAGTATGCCGCGCAGAAAGATCTTGCTCAGCGTTGGTTCTATGAACTATCGTCCCCCACTGGAGAGGTCCAAGTCTGCACCAAAATTAGGAGCCATTGAGGAAATGTGCTCGGAAGAAGATGAGGAAGAGGCTGAAATGAATGCAAAGCAGGAAATGTGCCACACTTGGACGCGGACATCATTCGACAACTCGACCGGCGATAATTGCTACCTATCACAGACACTAGACAGACGGCGCACAGAATCAAAGTCACCGCGAAAGCTGTCGTGTCCAGAGGGCATCATTAACCGAACACTTTCTGACTCAGCCGACGCAGTCACTGTATCCGACGATCTATTAGATCTAATCGTCAAAGAAAGTAACAAAAAGAACGGTTGCGACGACACCAGTCATAGCGTTGCGGATAAAGAATCGAGATTGCAAACGTTAGAATCGATTGCGGAAACGAACGAACTGAACGACAGCGTGGCGACTGATGGCTGTAAAATTCAAATGTTATCTCAAAGTAACTTCCTCGTCACGGACAGCGACGACGGATCTGTTTCTTCGGGCTGTGAGACCGCCAGCACGGTCACCGACACCGAGCCATCATCGCTTCCTTCGTTCCCTCAGGAAGACGTGCACAAGGACCTAAATTCCGGATACGACATGGAGCAGGCGTTTGAACTCGACGCGATGAGAGCTAGCAACAGGAGCTACGCGAATTCCATTCACATTGTCAGCGATATTTGTTCGAATGGAGCTGATGAGGTAAACCACGTGCCGATTGGTGAGAAGAATGGCTTCCGACGCAGATCGACGTACCCACCTCTAGGCGTAGACACGACGATCCTCAATCCTTTCGATGCTAAATTTGAATCTCTGATTGATAATTTGACTGACGAAGACAGTTTGAATTCGAGCGCTGAAGCTGAAGTATTTAAGAGTGCAGGCGACAACGACAGCGCTTGCAGCGACGAGTCTGGCTACTCTGAGCTGTTAGACGGTAAGGAGAGCATCATTGGTAGCACTATCATGGTATAAAGCGAGACTTGGTTAAAACCCTGGAACGATAATCCTGGACATTACGTGTAAAATTTACTTGAAAACAAATTCACGAATGTTTTGATGAGAATTTTTTAATTAGATAATTGGGGTCTTGAGTGTTAGTAGAAATGCCAAGTGAAATACAGATCTGCAAAGGTCTTTGAATGTTGCAGATCGCGTTCATAAACTTGATTGGGAATTATTAACTCAATATGAGTCGGTTTAGAGTTTGTTTTTCTCTATGGCTAGAACTTTATCAACATAGCCACACCAATGCACATTGTGTAGCTAAAAATTTAGTATTTGTATAAATGTTAGATAATATATTGTAAATAACAGGGTACGATATGTACTTTATCCAGTTAACGTATTACTATGTTTAGATGTTTGTATATAAATATACATTAAGTTTACACTTTAAATGGAAATTTATTAGAGATTTTTATTTTTTAAAGAGTTACTTTTAGTTTCTATCACGTGGATGGCCAACAGTCCTTATTGTTCGTTGTATACTTGTATTTATTATCGTTATCTATAGGTAATTGTTTCATTTCGCAGGTCTGTAGGTACTTACGCATTCCATGTATTACATATGCCTTTATCATTCGGGTCGTTCATCTATATTTGTAGTGAGGAATATTATTGAAGAGAATAAAATATGAAATTAATTTATCACTTTTATTTTATACCTCTAGTCTTAAGAAAGAAATTACAATATAACAATAACAATTCAAAACCATTTATTTAGTCCTAAACTGAGCAGTGCGCAGGTCAAATTTAAAGTTACTGAAGCTACCATCGGTCAACCTACTGAGAAGAACCGGCAAGAAACTCAGAAATTAATTAAACTGAATCCCTTAAGACAGATTTATTGATTCGCAATCAATGGACAGTAACGAAAATATGCATTTAATCAATGATATATAATATATATATGCATTGTCCGCGCCCAGAAATGGCAATATAAAATATTGGTAATTGACCTAATTACATTTATTAGCCCTCAATCTTAAAGTAACTAACGATGTATGTACACCGAAAGTACTTGTAGTTAGAAAGAGACGTATACGAAGAAGGTGGTATTTATTTTCTTTCCCGTTATTACGCTGTATTTACGCTATTTTTGAGAGCCATAACGTTGGTGAATAACGTGTCCCTCTCATCGCATATGGTTTCTAGTATTTGTACAGTTTTTGAGAGCCATAAGGTTGGTGAATAAAGTGTCTATATTATAATACGTCTTTGCATTCAGATGTTATACTATAGTTCGCGGGCCGTTTGGCTTAGTGGCTAGACACTGCCTGCCACGCCACAAGTCGCGGGTTTAATTACTACCCGGGGGAACCATTATTGTGCATTAACATTTCTGCCAGTTCCATATCTGTGTATAAATGTATATTTATTAGTATGTAGGTATATAGAAGAACAAAGTAGTTCTGTTAGTTTGGGGGCGTGTGTAACAAGAGTCCCTAGATATTTTTTTATTCATATTTGAAGCCGGTTATCAGTATGTTTTTTAAAGGTTAAGTTAGGAAACGATTAAATAATATTTAATAAGGCAAAAACTTTTTTATTTAAGCTAATAATAATTGTCAGTTCAATAATTCAAAACTACTAATCACATTCCTTCAAAATGATTAACACACCCTTAGACAGGATCTATACTATGTATTTTGTGGTTCTGAAATTATATAAGTAATTTTGTCAGGGTATCTAACCTAAGATGAACCTTGACATTAAAAAAAAAACAAAGTTACTGAAGCTATTTGATGTCGACACTTGTAACAAAAACATGCAAAAGGTTTCGTCTAAACCATAAAGCCATTAAGAACCAAGAAAAAGTAAGAAAGCGATGAAATAATAAAAACATTTAGATCTAGTACAAATATGTAGCCCCCAAACGGAAATCCAGTCTGTCCGTTCCCAAACCGTCACGTCAACCCCTCTATCCACAAAGCGTGACAACAGCACTGCGTGACGTGACACTGCCGGGGAATGCCGAGCTTAGCCGAGTGTTTCCGATCGCTCGTAGTGTCAGCGTAAGTATTGATACTGCTATTTAGGTCACTGTGCCATACACAGCTTATTTATTATCTGTAGTAAAAATACAAGTGAATGGAAAGTGATAGATAAGAGACTGATATTTTAACAGAATTAAGGTATTTATAAAAAAAAGTTTGAAGTATGTATCATTTGCTGTAGATTCGATTAAGAGCTAAATATATAGGAAAATGCAATCTTAAGAAACACTGTTATAATGACCTGTTGAAGTACAGGTCTGTCTGCTCTCTTCCCAGTAATTTTGGGTCGGCGTAATAATAAATACTATCAGTCCATTCGATGCATTATAATAATCAACATCCTGGGACATTCATTAGATACACACGGCCATCTGATCCCAAATTAAGTAGAACTTGTACATGGAAACCAGATAATTTTTATCATACTTCCTAATATATTTAAATAATACTATGAAGGCATAGATATGCATAGATATATTAGCGCATGGATATTTGTGACTCTTTCACACAAAAGCAACTAAACATATTTTAATTAAACGTAGGACTTAGACAGTTAATAACCTGGATTAACACATAGGCCATTAAATCTGGAAAAAGTTGAATCCCTCGGGAACGTGGGTGCAACTACGGGCGATAGCCTATTACTACATATATCACTTATTCTTCTTAATACATACACGCCTGGTGGCATCCTAATCTATGACAGGGAACCATCGAGACAACTAGCACATCCATAGCATTCCATGAAACAAGATACTTGGCAGATTTATCACGGTAGACCTGTTTGAGGCCACACTTCTCTCTTGTCGCCCTCTCGGGTACAGTGCACGCGCTCATATGTGTACTGTCTATTTGCCTCTTACGACACGTTGGAGATGGGTTAGAGTAGTATATATAATACATTGAATACCTTCGCAAAATAAAAGAATCATTAAAATCGCTTCGCCCAGTCGAAAGTTATAAGGTAACAAACAAAAAAAAAATACAGACGAATTGAGAACCTCCTCCTTTTTTGAAGTCGGTTAAATTGTCGATCTATTAAGGAGTAAATGACAGACGCAATTTACAAGCTGCCCCTTGATTCCACGCATTCCTGAGGAATGTTAAAATTTCCAGGAATAAAATGTACCCTATGTATTGTTCCAGTTAATAAACTAAATATCAGCCAAGCTTAATAAAAAATCGTTAAGTAGTTTTTGGGTTAAAGAGTAACAAACATCCATTCGTCTATCATATTTCAAACAGGCTGATAAACAAGCAGACGGTGCACCTGATGTTAAGTGGTCACCGCCGCCTATGGACATTTGCAACACTAGGGGCATCAATGGGGCCAATGCTTTGTCGACCCTGAGACTTGAAGTTGTTAAGTCTCATGTGCCTGTAATTTTACCGGCCCCCTTACTTTTCTAACCGAAACACAATAATGCACGTGAAATGGGTAAGGTGGTAGGAATTTCCCGGACGAACTCTGTAGGAGTTCTACTAATTCATTCTCATTTATAAGATTACTCGATTGTACCTACTTACCGGTGATGTAGTCAAGAACAGATAAAGCTACAAAGAAAACTAGTTCTTCACAACAGGTTATACAGTTGTAAATCAATTGTCTTTATTGGATAATTTAAATTATTAATTAACGTAATGCTACATAATGTCTGAGGTAATATCGTTTGAATAACAATAAATAAAACGTTTAATTAAATATAAGGAGATTCTACATTATAAATGCTTGAATATACTATTAAGAATTACTATAATTATAGGAAACTTAGCTCTAGCGATTTATAGCTCAGCAGTGGGTACTCTGGTGAAGTGGTCCTGGATTCGAATCCTCCAATGAACTTTCGGGAAAGAAAATATCATTCCTACATACAAGTCCGTAGCCAAATGTTTTAGTACCCACCTGGAAGGGTGTGCATGAAGAAATAGTAAAACAAGATATTTGGGTTATATTAAATAAATATCCCGGAACATTCTTTACACACGGTCATCTAATTCCAAAATAAACAGAGCTTGTATTATGGAAACCAGGCCAGTGATATTCTACATGTAGTACTTTTTTAAATACACATCTTATCATCAACATATCAGCCGAGGGAAATCCACTGGTAAGCACAGCCCACCCCGAATACTAGCTGTTCCCTGTGGACCACGTTCCCGAAGGATGACATATTTTTCGGTGATAAAAAGTATCGTATGTGTTAATCTAGAATATAAACTATGTATGTGCCAAATTTAATCCAAATCCGATTAGTAGTTTTTACGTCAAAATAACAAACATCTATAAATCCACCCTCAAAAACTTTCGCATTTATAACTTTAGTAGGACTCAATAAAGAGCTCGGCGATAAGTCCTGTTTTTAACAAAGTAATGCACACAACGCTAAACACCTGCGTCCACACGAACCGTACAAATTATTTAATTGTTAAATTAACAACAACCAGACGATTGTTATTGTAAATATCGTCATTCCTACATTTGATTACATCCTACGTTTTTATGCATTATTTATTTGATTTACCATTTATTACTGTTGGGAGTAATGGCAACATCAAGGTCTTTAGAATTGAGACAGAAATATTTGAAATTACAATCGTTATTTTAAATTAATTTACAGGGAATACTAGCCCACCACCACATGTCACATTGAAACTTATATTTTCGGTTAAATGTGGGACCGTACTTAAACTTTTGCCTACCTCTTCGCAGATAATGGGGCAGAAGATATTTATATTAATATTAAACACATTAATTTAATGTTCCACTGTTTTGTGTCAATATAAATCTTGAATAAAAACCTACACTATTTTATTTCTATATAATGGACTAGCTGTCCCCCGCGGTTTTACCCGCGTTCCCGTGGGATTTCACATGTATTATACATAAAATCATTCCTCTTCAATCACTCTATCTATTAAAAAAACCGCTTCAAAATCCGTTGCGTAGTTTTAAAGATTTATTAAGCATACTTAGGGATATAGGGACAGAGAAAGCGACTTTCTTTTATACTATGTAGTGATGATGATATACCATTACATATCTACTACACATAATTGTTTGAGGTAGGTATAGCGTTTGACAGTTTATTTGACAGCTTCTGTCATGGCGAGCGAATCAAGCATGTCGCTTGCCTAGTTAAGTAAGTTAAGTGACAAGTAACCTAACCGTTTTAAATACCCTCTTAGTACCGAAATTTAATGACATTTCTAAATGCATCAGGCGTTTGGTTTTAGATCTGTCAAACTGCTTATGTTGATGGCTGGGTGCTTAGGTCCAATGGCCCGTTTTTTTCGGGCCCACGGGCCCAAAGCCTTATAACATTATTTATATTTATTTGAAGGTGGCGCTATGGCCCACTGTCAAATCGCATTTTAATATATACAATTTTAAATTTAAAACTAACCTCTCTCTGCGGTTTCATCCGTGTTTATCGCTTATCATTCGCGCTATTAGATTTTCTGACTATATAGCAACTTTCATACCTAATGATTAGTAAAATCGCTCTTTAGTTATAAACGGTTCCCACATACAAAAATTAAAAATAGTACAATTGGCGTCATTAAGTCATAAAACAAATATTTATGCCAAAATATCATATTTAAAAATGATGTACAGACAGATCCTAGAGATTTATGTTAATTTAAATAATTAGGATCGGTTATAGAAAGCCGTATAGACAAACAGACAGTCAGAAAAAAAATGTAAGTAGTAGAATTGGCGTAATTGTTGAAAAAAATTGCCAATTTACACATATAGTATCTATAGATTTATATAGTAGTACTAGCTGCCCGGACAGACGTCGTTCTGTCGAAATAAGTCCATACAAAAATGCAGGAATTCGCTCGCAGCGCCACCTACCGGGTCCAATTGTGAATCTAAACCATCCAGGGCACCACCCAAACGCAAACAAAAAAAAACATTCCAATCGGTCCAGCCGTATTAAAAAAGAAGAAATAATTGAATTTCACGGTATTTCGTTTACTACAAAATAAATTTAATTTATATATTAGCCTCAATAACACGTGGTAATCATGATATTGAATTGTAGCTTATATGACACGTTCGTAGATTTACCATAGCAGCGCCATCTATTGATGACTTACTCAACCCAGTCGAAAGGTATCGACATCTCTTAGAATCATTTGGAGTTAACAGATAATTGTGACTGTCAAATAATAACAGACAAATAATTAGCAATAAATTAAAATTGCGACTATAATTTGAGATTTAAACTATCCTATCTCTCAAGTTGGATCGAACTGCACATGGTGTGCGAATTTTATTATAATCGGTTAAGTGGTTTAGGAGTCCATTGAGGACAAACATTGTGACACGAGATTTATATATATTAAGATATATATATATAATATATTATATACTTAATACTAGAGGTACAAAATATTATTAGAGGTGAACAAACTTTGTGTAAAATAAAACGGGACAATATCAACCCGTCTCGGTCGGGAGTCGAACCCGCAACATCCGTTTCCGTGTACTGCGGTTTAATAACTGCTAGCCACGGAGCTGTAATTATTTAGTAAGGGATCTTTGTTGTGCTCTATATGTTCGCCCTCCGGTCTCACAAGCGGTCTGTGGATGCAATATAGGAGCTTACGTGACAAGTTATAAGGTTATTAGTAATCAAGCATCTAAAACGATATAAAATCTAGTACTGGGGCTCGATTCTTTAAGGAAAAGGACACTAGCTCGAGGATGTTTCGTCGCTGCCTCTATCTCTGTCTCTTTCGCTAACTACACAATCACGTGAGAGGTAAGCTGTCCGACACCTACGCGCGGTGGCTGGCTGACGAAGTTTGAATTCGCTGATTCGATTGCTCGAATGCTGTGACGATGCTGATGTTAGGATCAATATATACATATATAAATAATTTTGAGGCGAAGAAAACATAATGAGGAATCCTCCTGATGGACCCCTCCACCCCTACCCCCAGCCATACCCCCATAAATACGCAGAGAAATAAGAATTTCGTAACATTTAGAGATGTGTTGACTACCTACTCTGTAACTAAGTACTCAAGGGTTTCGGAAAAAAATACTATAGAGAACTTTGATGATTGAAAAAATAAAAACCATACCCGTCGAAGGCACTTGCGAAGGTCAAAGTTACTAAAACTACCACCGATTCGAAAGCTTGCCTTCAACTGAAAAGAACTGGCAAGAAACTCAGCCTTCTAGGCTATTTATTTTTTTTAAAAGAAAAGAAATAAAACGTAAATTGGTATTAAAAATAACCTAACTTAAAAATACATGTGCAAAGTGCACTTGTGCAGCGTGCAACAATATTTTAAATACTGATATTCGTCGTAAAACTGGTACCTATTAATATTCATTAGGAAATCTTTATTTTATTAAATATTCAAACCTTTTTCAGATAAACAAAAACCCTCAAAGTCCAAGGTCACAAATCATTAGCGGATTACCCAGGTACAGATATAAAGTTGCCTTTTGGAACCTACCGTATGCAGTGTTTAACAGCCTTTCAGAGGAGCACATGAGATCATATCTATACCTGCCCCGTACCTGACGAGGTCGTTCAACTGCAAAAATGCTAATTATCTTAAAAACCTCAGCTCATAAAAATGTCTGTGTAGTACTGAGTTATTTATTATCATTCGCAAAATTTTTTGAAGCGAGTCTTTTTTTTTTTTTTTATATGCCACTTTGGCCGACAAATAAGCAGACGGTCCATCTGATGGTAAGTGGTCACCGCCGCCTATGGAAATTTGCAACACTAGGAGCATCGCCAATGCGTTGTCGACCCTGCGACGTGAAGTTGTTAAGTCTCATGTGCCTGTAATGTCACCGGCCCCCTTACCTTTCTAACCGAAACACAGTAATACAATTGCACTACTGCTTCACGGCGGAAATGGGTAAGGTGGTAGTACTTCCCCGGACGAACTCTGCACTAAGAGCTCTACTACTCCAAAAACCTGTCTGTACCTTTTCTTAACTTTTTAATATTTTATTGCAATGTTTGAAAAGTAAAACGATTTTAGTAGCCATAGTAATCCCTAGTGATTAAATGAGCCCGCAAAATGTATTATAACTTGGATGAGTATTCTAGATGCGTTTTGGTGGTAGAAATATAAATATGGTTTATTTATGGAGGCTTCCAAGCTCTTGTAAATCGACATCATATTGTTTTTTAATTTTTAATGTATAAGAATTTTACATTATAACATATTGTTAATTTGGGTATGTAATATATGGGTATATTAACACAATGAGTTATTTTATTTACATTACTTTCAGCACACAAAGTCTTCAAGTTTTAGACTTGAATTTAGAGTAATCCTAGCGTCTCCATGAAATCAAGTCATATGATGCATCTCTTTGTTTTAATGATCTGCGGTAAAGACCTTCGAGCTCAAAATTCTGATGATGAATCCCAAAGGTTAATTGCCAAATGATTGAAGTCCATTAATCAATTTGTATACTTTTGTTTTTTATACAAACTGCGTCCTCACAAATACGATTTTGGAGATAAATTCTAGATGCCAAATTACTTTTAGATTATTTCCTGTACAATTAAACTAGGTATAGGCTTAATCTAGCATCGTGTCTGTAGGTAAAGTGTAAATATTTGCCTAAAACTGATCCGCTCTCAGAGGCTTCGTTACGCTGACTTGAGGAAGTCCTTTTAGCTGAATAATCGAGGCTGTTGTGCTTACTCCACCGGGTAGTCGGAGCTTAGATATTTTCCTGGTAGGTTCTAATCCCCCAAGTCAAGTTGAAGTCGACGTCCGAAGTGCATAAATATAAATACTAGCAACTGCAACAGGTTCATATACTACATAGTTAGAGGTGACCCACTGCCCTGTAACTGGCGCTAACATAGCAGCTGGGGCGTTCTGCCTGACCTACAGTTGTGGGTATTGAAGAATCAGAAGCGACTCGGAGGTAGACGATGGGTCGAAGTGGTCGCGACAAGGAGTGTGCTGGGTCACGCATCGCGTGTGGAGGGGCCGCTGGTACGCGAGAACCCGCCCCCCCTACTCTTGTATAACTCACCCACTCCCTCGACGCGGCTGGGTATCCATGAGGATCTTCCCACAAACAGGTAGAGGTGAGTCAAACAAATGCCTTCTAGAGGGAAGCTTCTTTATATATGGAGGCGCGGTTTTACCCGCGGGTAAAACCTGAGGGTTTGAAGATGTTCCCGGAATTATATTACTATTAATTTAGTTTGCCGTTTCTGCGTGACTGAGTTACAAACATCGAATCTTTGACAACTTATTAATCTTATTTTATCATAACTTAGTTAAATTATAAATGCAAAAGTTTTTGTTTGATTGGAATTAGGCTTACATAAATAAAAATAATATGTTCTGAATTAAACAGGAAGAAAAATTTACTCGCCATTTTTTGGATAGTTAATACTGGAATACGAAGAGATACATTATAAATTAATACTACTACTTAATCTCATAATTACATGACATAAGCCCATATTCACGCCTTTTGTCCCCGAAGAGGTAGGTAAAGGTCTCAGTGATATGACCCACATTCCATTTTAGGTGCCAACGAGACATGTGGTGATCGTCACGGTCTCTTGGGTACTTTACGAATCTCGGGCAATGGGATAAATATTACAATTTAATAATAAGGTTTCTCAAAATTAAGGAAGTACAAAAAATATATAATAACTAGCTGTCCGGACAGACGTTGTCCTGCCAAAATAAGTCCATACAAAAATTCAGGGTTTCGATCGCAGCGCCCCCTACCGGGTCCAATTGTAAATCTAAACCATTCTCGAATCTCCACGAACACACACAAAAAATTTCATCAAAATCGGTCCAGTCGTTTAGGAGGAGTTCAGTCACATACACACGCACACAAGAAATATATATATTAAGATAATTAAACAAATATCCTGGGACATTATTTACACATGACCATCTGATCCCAAACTAATCGGAGCTTGTACTATGGAAACCAGATAACTGATATACTACTGTTTATTCCTTTACTACATACATGCAAAAAAAATTGAGTTTGCGTTCAATTGGAATAATTAAAATATTTTATGATTATAATAAAATATATGAATAAAGCTTTTTAATCACGCGATCTTGTTTAAATCGTATCATTAGATCTAAAAAATGTATTAATTCTTATATATATTTTTAAACAAAGAAAAATGATTATAATTGCATAGATAGTACCTAGAGCTCTTAGTGCAGAGTTCGTCCGGGGAAGTACTACCACCTTACTCATTTCCGCCGAAGCAGTAATACACTATCATTACTGTGTTTAGGTTAGAAAGGTAAGGGGGCCGGTGAAATTACAGGCACATGAGAGTTAATAACTTCACCTCTCAGGGTCGACAACGCATTGGCGATGCACTTGGTGCTTGTAAATGTCCAAGGCGGCGGGGACCACTTACCATCAGGTAGACCGTCTGCATATTTATCGGCCTTTGAGGCATAAAAAAGAATCCAAATTTTTTCTCTTTTTCCAAGTGAACGCAACCTATTTTAAACCGACTTTAAAAAAAAGAGGAGGTTTTATGTTCGGCTTTATATATATATATTTTTTTAATGTTAGTACTAAGGTATATATTAAACCCATTTATAGCTTTAAGGGTGCTACTATACTGCCTTCAATCGATACGTTGAGCACCTATGTCTTGAGGTCACGTGTGAAGGAAAGCCTTGTGTTAAATTGCACTGTTATAAGAGCCAAGGGGAATTGGGTCAAAATAGACCTTTACGGTTTATCAGGTCATTTATACGGGACATGTGTTACCCGCTGTAATTACTTCGCTTAATTAAAGTTACGGTGTTGTGGTTAGTCTTTTGGGCTCTGAACCATGTGGTAAAAAACCCCGTAAAGTATGACAACGTCGGTCTGAATGTCACCGCTCAGCAACTACGAATGCTATTGTCTTGAAATTCTGCACAAGATACAAAATATGTACGCGTCAATAAATATGAAATCTCTCTTATAAATATTGGAAATGGAAACTCAAATTGTCCCAACTGCTGTAAAATCGGGAAATTATTGCCTTCAGCAATACCTAAAGCCTTTTTAAGCGCCATGTTTTTGTACCTATATTCTTGTGTTGATCATAATTTTACCGTGGCAAGTGATGATGTTGGATACAGAAAGCCCAAGATAGGGAACTATGGAAATCCTTGGAGGAGGCCTTCACCCGCGGAGGGGATCTGGAAAAAAAAACTTAGATCCTACTAAGTTTCAGTTAAAATTTTAAAACTATATTGCCATGATGTGGCAGAAGGTGGAAAGCACATAATCCTAGATAGAAACTAGCTCTCAAGTGCACCTGCACTTTAGAGTAGGTTTTATTATAGGATCTGAAACCTTTCAGATCACACCTGCAAGTGCAGCCTAGCGGGTACTACTTCCCTTCTACCTTGGGATGGTTTCCAGGTACCAGGTTTCCCTAAACCGATAGCTTAAGTTCATTGTAGAATTCGAACCCACGACAGGACACTTTCGTCATTATTACCAACTGAGCGATCATCCCCTTAAATATGCAGAAATGCATAATGCTGTTTTTAAAGTAATTTCCCTGAATTTTATATTCTATTACAACCACGTGAGATACATTATTACTTGAAGTGGAAACTCGAATGGGAATGTCATTGACTCAAGAATAGTAAAGTGAATTGAATGATTCAGGCGCGTGAGCGATTGTTGTGGATTCCGTTGCCATGGAGACGACCCGGTTCGGTTCCCGGCCAAGGGAACACCCCATGTACAGTTAGCAACATAAGTGGCTGAAAAGATGCATATTTACAAAACCATCCAAATCTTAGTAAACAATCAAAATGTGTCTCTATGTAGAAAAGTGTGATACATGTATTTTATCAATACTAAAAATAAAGATAAACGTGTCACTTCTGCGTGTTTTAGATGGTTATTACACCGTTACGCGGACTTTTCGGTGAACGTAAAATGCTCTCAACCACAGAGGTAATGTTATAAATATATCCTGGGACATTCTTTACACGCGGCCATCTGATCTCTAAACTAAGCCTAGCTTGTATTATGGAAATTAGATAACTGACATATTGCTCTTAGAACTTCTTTTTTAAATAATATATTTTTTATTAATAAGATATTTTTCTATTTATAGTTTTATGTTTTATTTCATATTTTATTATAGTTGGGGTTTTCTTTTTATATATTATATAATGTTGTCACTATATTAACGTTGTGTATGTCTGTAATTGGCACACACATCAGACTGTATATTATTATTAATCAAAATTACTTTGTAATGACTTTAATGTGTGAGTTGTTGACGTACCTTTTTGAAAAATATATATATATATATATATTTACATCCATACACAGAACAAACAAACATGTTAGTACAAATAAATATTTGTCCTGAGTAGGAATCGAACCAGGCAGTCAGGCCCAGTGGCCCGTAGAATGTTATGTGACTGGTGTTGTTGACCGTACTTAGCTATTGACCAGAACTTACTGGATAGACATTCGAGCCTTCATTGTGTTAGATAATATTGTGATGTCAAGCTAACTGATTGGAACATGACGATTTTTTGCTCATGCTATTAATATGGCGGTCCTGTTGGTTTTGTGGTCGGATACCTTGGCTACTTAGGTCGTGGGTTCCATTCCCACCCAAGACAAATATGTAATCTATGTATACTTGATCAATATGTATTGAATGGTAGTTTATTATAGTAGTACATCAGTTATCTGGTTTCTATAGGGAAAGCTCTGCTTAGGTTGAGATCAGAATATGATAGTGCGTAGAGGACTTAATTTCCAACTAATATTACAATCTTCGCGTCTCAGACCTGTGCCTACCTATTCAGGGATAATGAGCGTTAAGTCTTTGTAAATTTTAATGGCTGTATTATTGAAATGTCCACATGTTTAGTAACATCATTATAAACGGCAAAACAGATTTCAGTAAAATTTTGCATACAAATAAAATATGTTCCAATTTAAAACAATATGCATTTTATTTGGGAAAATATGAAATCCCTCGGGAACGAATAAAACCGTTATTCAGAAGCTAGTACCAACAATAATTTACCAAAACCTACATTATTGAAAACTAAACACAAACTCGATTATTCATTAGCATAATGAAATCTATTTTAAAATATACCAGAATAATGCATAATGATATTAAACACAACGTATCAAAGCACAATATATATTGGAGGCTTCAAATTATTTCACCGTGATACCGTTTGGCAATTTTTAATTAGCAAACAAAGGTTTTTTCGCAAAACGAGAACACGCCCGCTAATTGTGTATTTGCAGTTTAGTTGCTATTTTTGGCATCTCCGGATATACGGTGTGATCCTTTTGTATGTTTACTGTAGTATTGAGTAAATGACACACTGTATATATGAGTGATTCATAGTTTTTGTATTGGAGTTAGCGGTTTGTGATTATCATAAAGACAATGAGCTAGAAAAGGTGGGAAATTGTAACAATGTAGAAAATATTTGCGTTGGTTGATTGTTACCTACTTGGGACTTTGATGCATACTCAGGGCCGGATTCATGTCGGGGCCTCTAGGCAATGCATGTCACGAGGACCCTTTACTAACTCCCTAAAATATATGTTTTCTACAAAAACGCAATTATATTACGCAAGTAGTCTTATGTCTCTATTGTGCCTATGTGTGACACATTAAAAAAAATGGAAATTATATTATTATTGGTTTGTTACATGACAAAACCATTTCCAAGTTTTTTTTCTTGGTGCGCGGGCAGTTGCCTACACTGCCTAATGGAAAATTCGGCACTGTGCATACTTTTATTTGACGCAGTAATAAGAAACAATGCTGTATCCTAAATGTTAATACTTACTACTAATCTGACTACTATTATAAATGCGAAAGTTAGCATGAATGGATGCTTGTTACTCAATCACACCAGAACGGTTTAACGGATCCTGGATGAAATTAGGCAAAGAGATTATAGATTTTTTTGTTAAAATGAACAAACTTCGGGAACGCGGATGAAACCGCGAGGGACAGCTAGTGTTATATATGCGAAATTATGTTTGTTTATTTTGTATGCTTTCATGGCTTAGCGACCGAACCGATCTTATAAATATCGGTTCAGTGTATTGAACACCTTAAAATATGATCAAAATTTTGAATTATCTAGCTCTTCCCGGGGTTTCGCTTGCTTTCTCTAGGGATATAACATTTTCCCAGACATTCCATGTTATAAATAATACTTCTCTGTGCCAAGTTTCAATCCTTATTTAGTACTTTTTGCGAAAAAAGTAACAAGCATCAATCCATCAGTTCATTAATCTTTGTTAATATTCGCATTTATTATTTAGTGGAATAAAGATCGTCGCAGTAGTAGACAGGCACGAATAAGGCGTTCTTTGGCCATTCAAACAATGAACTTTAAATATCTACATAGATAGATACCTACTACCAAAGAATCCTAGCCTACTTATCCCTACTAATACCTATAATGAATGTGAATGTAAGTTTGTTTGTTACGCTTTCACACGAAAACTGCCGATCAATCCGATCATCACAAAACTTTGTACACATACTCTTGGAGATATAAGAAGTAAAATAGGATACTTTTTGTGCCGGGATAATATTATATCCCTCGGGAACGCGGGTAAAACCACGGGGGAAAGCTAGTATTATAATACTTAAATAAATAAATGTAGGCGAAAAATTGTGAGGATGGATTTAAAAACAACTAAACAGATTCGGAAGAAACTTTGCAAATAGATATGTTATAACCTAGATATTATTATATTATATTAGACAAAGGATACATTTAAACCCGGAAATAAGTGATGTGCCTCGGAAACGCGGGCGAAACCGCGGGGAATAGCTAGTAGATAATAATACTAGATACTAGTAGTAACTGCTAGCGGTTCTACGCTATAATCCTCTATCAGAACCGTAAGGTACGTATCAGAAATTAGAATAACGGTAAGTAAAAAATACAAATGAAATAAAATTATTGTTTTTGAAAATAATGAATAGGTATTGAAATTTCGCAGGCGCTTTTGCGTGCTTAGCGTGGTTGCCCAGCGCCATCTATGCAACACAGCTTAAATTAAAATGTCTATGATAGTTGCTAATCAGTTTTTTAAATATTACGCTAGATGTCGCTATGAGAGTCTGAATTAATAGCGCCATCTAGCCAAATTTCACGTAAACTTTTGCACTATAGTACAAAGTAATATTTATTATTTATTTAACATACAGGTTTCTTTTAGTAATCATAGATGTCGCGCCAAATCCTAAATTATGTTAGGTTGTTGTTGAATAATTTTCTGAAAATTTTATTAAATGTAAGTTTATCGAAGTATAAAAATATCGAGAGGAAACTAGTATGATCCAGTATTTAAGCCCGCTTAGTGAACTATGGTTTTCTTCAGTCCTACTCGATATTGGGCTTCGAACCCTTGAAATTTGTTGTCACGCAATGTTACTGTCTATATATATTTCAATGTGTTATGTGGTAGCGGCAAATAATACCGCCATTCCAACACATTTGTAAGGTGTAAGGTGTAAGTGACTAAAGAGTAAACCGATGACCACGTGCACTTACACCTTGCACCAAGTGGTCAACAAAAGCATTGCCAAAGACGGAACTCATATGTATTGCGCCGACCTAAAATGCATGGGAGATCATGAAGATAGATACCTCATTAACATTGTAACTTAGTTTTGCCCACACACAAGCTAATATTTAAAAATCAATGTTTGTTTATATTTTATGCTTGCAATGGCGCGATGTTTATAGGAATAGTACAATTAACTTACAGTAGATGGCGCGCGTTTCATACCGGTAAATGTATTTGAAAGAGCATTTCTGTTCTTCTACGATGTGTTTATATGCCATGTAATTTAATTAAATGTATTGATATGAAAATAAATATTATTCTTTCTATCATAGGCAAGATAACTTTTTCAAATATCAAACGATATTTCCACAATAAATTCTTCAGGGACAGCAAACCGCTGGGTATCAGCTAGACCAATATAAAAATGAAAAATTACTCAAGCAAATAAGTAGGTATAAGTACCTATAAGGCTAAGGCAACTACATTTTCGTTTAAAAAAAAATATGACGTGTCCACTTTTGCCTACAGTTTTTTACTGACATCTACACTGGCGTGTTCATGCTCACAAGCGTTCAATCACGTCTAATTTGACAAAGCTACGAATTCTTGCACCAGTCCAACAATAGTCATCGGTAGCTATTTAATTTTCCGCACGAAAAGTACAAAAACCTTACAAAATTAATAAGAAACATAAAGACAAAATACCTTCCTAAGAAACAAGGTGCTACTGAAACAAACAATTGTTCTAAATAAAGGATATTGTACAAAATTGTCACAAATGGTCATAAATCTGACATTAGAACAAGTGTCGCTTTGTCGAACGTGCACAATACGTGAAAAGGTAAAACGGAAGGTAAAAGGACGGTAGCTTGTAAAAGGTAAATATTTTGGTCAGCGATTGTTCCAAACGACATTGAGTCTCAGTTGGATACTTCGATAAGTCCAGGCTTCGGTTCCTCACACAATGCTTTACTTTGGAAAAAAATACAGACTAAAACCCAAACTAACCCTGTCAGTCATACTCAGCTAACTAATTTTAATTTTTATATCCATTTTCATTTAATTTAAAAAATAAATTGGTAAGTATCTTTATAAGACAAACAGGAAAGTCAATTTCCCAGACCTGGACCTTGACGGCCCAGTAGAGGTCTGTCTGCTCTCCTAATTAACCAGCAAGCCTTGGGGCACCGCATGTTTATTAGGTTTCAAACTTACAGACCGCATAAGAAATCCTAGGTATATCCACTGCGCACAAAATATCAAATTACTGACGACTCACAGGTTTAAGGCAGCAAAACTAATACTAGATGGTCTCTTAATGGAATCCAAGTCCACCAGTCTCTGATCCGAGCTTTGCACCTTAACTAAAGCGAGTTACTACGTAAATTATCATAAAAAAGCTGTAATTCATCACTTGCATAACACGAACATACTCTTGATGAGTCGAATGTATTCTATCGCTGCCTGCACCTCCCAGCACTCAAAAGGATGCTATTGTTTCCTTACAAATCTTTGTTGGACACCTTTACGCAATTGCAACCTGCAGGTTGCCAAGAATAGTGGGCGGTCGTTAGACACACTCTACGTGTATTACATTTTTTTTATTCAATAATCTTGTAAGTTAAGCGTAACTGCTATTAAAATGGCTACTGTCTTTTGTTATGGAAGTCAAAATAATTTACTTTGTGATGCATACCCACCTTTTGACAGGCCAGTTTGCTCAATGATTAGAGACCCTGACTGTGTTCGATTCCCACCCATAAACATGTGTGTGCATGAATGTTTGGTGTGTCTCTGGATGTAAATATCTGAATAAAAGGTAGTATATGTTGTAAATCAGTTATCTCGTAGTGCAAGCAGTATACTATGCTTATTTTCGGAAGAATGTCCCTGGATATATTTTTATTTATTTATACCCTGGTTGGCTACCTACCTAAGTTGAAGGTATGTCACCAAGCCATGCCCTTGACAGACAGTAATGACAGAGAGGGGCTGCGTGTGCTTACCACATTACCACATCATTTCTTACATGATATTCGAGACAATAAAAAAAAAAGTATTTTGATTCTCCATTCCCTGTTTGTCGGTCTGTATGTCATTAAAAAAATCAACCGTATCGATTGCCCTAGGTTTACCATCTAGCTTATTTTCTATGCGTGAATATTTTTTTTACTTTACCGTTGAGCTATGTAAAAATTCAATCAATCATGATAGATATGTCCTACATAATACAATCTCACATCACTTTTTAGGACAGTACAGCATTAACGAATCATTAGCACGTTACTCATAAAGGAAATATATTGATAAATCGAAAATTGATTAATTAAAAAAATGTCTCACATCTGACTCGCCGTTAAAGTCGGATTAGAAGCGATTTGTCTCGAAACAAGTGTCAAAATCTCATTATAATTAATGGCGTCGATTAGTTATGTGAAGGTACGAAGTAGGACGAGCGTCGAGGCTTCGCTGGCAATGTACAGTCGGCACCATACCAAATATAATGAAAAAAATAACTTTCATAATCACTTAAGAATATCCTGACTACAATGCCGGTTAGTTCTGCTGAGAAGACCCGGTAAAAACTCAGCAATTATTCCCATAAATTTATCAACCCTACTGACAATAATTGGTTTAAAATAAACACATGTGATCTACAACGCTAAAGTCTAAAGTATAGTAATAATAACCCTCAGGGAGAGGATGTCTCACGTAATTGCGTAATTAGTAAAAGAGATAGAGGAAAGAGGCTGCGACTTAGGTTCCACAGTCGAGGTAGTATCGTTTACCTTACAGAATCAACCCGTTGTAATTTTCTAAAAAATGGCAGCAAAAACCGTTTCTATTACATTCCCATATTATGAACTAACTGTCTCCTGCGATTTCACCTGCATATTCGAGTCATGTAACAATTTTCCGGGAAAGATCATGTCTGGTCACAATCCAGGTTCAAAACTATTTATGTACCAAGTTTCATCTAAATCAGGTCAGAAGTTTTTTCGTGAAAGAGTAACAAAAACCATCTATCTATCTTCACAAACCTTCGCAGTTATAATATTAGTAGGAATTCTTTAGAGCTAGGTACATGTGTTTTGTACCTTTAGAATTTATCAGCTATCT
Organism: Habrosyne pyritoides; assembly: GCA_907165245.1. Taxonomy (NCBI): domain Eukaryota; kingdom Metazoa; phylum Arthropoda; class Insecta; order Lepidoptera; family Drepanidae; genus Habrosyne; species Habrosyne pyritoides. The sequence continues at coordinate 15,404,647 of OU015588.1, read as the reverse complement.
ACGTTGCTGACCGTACACAACTATAATTGATGGATGCCTGTACTTCTGAGAATCTTAGTGTTGTTTTCATTATCATAATAATAAGCTAAATATAGCCGTGTTTCAATAAATAATAGTATGCAATTCATAATTTTTCAGTAACCCGAGTACCTACCATATAACCATGCCCTATTATAAATTATTAAAACTTGTAGACCTACAGTTAAAACATAAAAAATATATTAAGCCTTCGTTCCAAAATGTAATGAATAGGATTCGTCAAAACAACGTAAATCAATTCAAACTCGAGAGGTTAACTAGCCACTGAAGAGTTCCTCGATCCTCCTCACGGCTCCATCATCAGATCAGCTCTATTACATCAAGTTATTGCATCGTCTTCCATATCCTACATTGCAAAGATTCGAATCAATAGGATAATAAGATGTAGGTTACAATCGAAGTCTAAGATTTTATTTGTGACTATAAGCACCTACAGAAAACTAATTAACCATAATTAGTGTGTCTGTGGCGATGAACACCTACTACCCCAACTTATCTCTAGAGTATCTCAAGTGTATCTACGGTATCTAATTAAAGTAAACATCAAATTGAAAATCTATCACGAAGCACCTACTGTAACGGCCAGTTGCACTTAGGATCCAGTTGCCTTTGAATTTTGTAGTCGGTAATACATAGCAAAACTCCACTGTCGGCTCGGAATCTCTTACGTGATTTCGTAGTTAGTGAAAGAGAGAGAATAAAAGCCACCATGAAACATCCTTGAGCTACAAGTTCAAGAATGAAGAATCACACTCCTGAAACTTGATTCTGTTATTCCGGACTTCAATCCCGAATTGTATAAACAATTGGAGCAACCTTAATCAGTACCCAACGACTAGGTCTGCCATCGCTTAAATTGCCAACGCCGGACAAAAACTTAAAAAACCCCGGACACGTAGGCCAAATTGGTTATTTTCCCGGGCACGCCTAAAAATATTCTTATTTTGATTGTATACGGTTCACGACTACGATTCAATTTTTAACCGCTTATCTACTAATTAATTGGGGTTAATTATAATACAAAAAGTGTCCGGGTTGCACCCAGACTCTTTTTGAAAACCCCACCCGGACGCTCCCCGGACACTCTCAAAACTAGGACAAATGCGGGGAAACCGGGAAGGATAGCAGTCATACCTATGACCAACTGACGTTTCTGTCCTGTAGCCCTGTCCCAGATTAAAGCTAAATCTATTCCAGTAAAATTATACGAAAGCTCAACGTTTTACGTTATGGTTTTGTTTCAGTATTAATGTTCGAAATGCCGGGTACAAGGTGTCTGTGTTGATCAGCTTTTTGGCATAAAAAGACAAGTCTCGGCGACGATCCCGCGCATAATGGATGCCGCGCTCTGCTTTGTCGCCGTGACCGATCGACGCGCTCTCGATTTCGGCGAAGCTATGGGCTGGGGACACAATGAGTGCTCATCTAATAGAAAAGCAAATGAGATGCCATTAATTTGAATTGATGCGTTGGTGACTCTGGCCTCTGAGGTAGTAAAACGGGATTCATTCTGGCAAAACATCTTTGAAGAGGTGAATTTTTTTATGCACCGTTGTGATTTGAAACTCGATGAAACGAAAAAGTAACACTAACTGCTTGAAACAAAAATGTAAACAGCAGTAAATTATATTATTACAACTTCTTAAACTATATCACTTAAGTACCATCTTAAAGTCAAAGAGACTAACTATAGTTCTATAATACCTCTATGGAGAAATAAAAAAAAAACTGCTTCCAATTTCAAAAATGTTTCTTCTATTGACCACATCCACATAACACCTTGCACCGAGTGGTCAAAGAAAACATTCCCAAAGAAGGTTCCAAAGTACTAAAAGGGCTAAAAAATACCAAAATGATGTGAAAAAGGCAGATGATGATGTGTTTCCAGTCTAAACCTTTCCATTACTTTAAATTACGATAGCCATGCCATGGCTGTCTGGAAGAAGTCACTTACGCGGTAGTTCGGAAATTAGCTAAATGCTTACGATGGACGTTCGTGCTCTGGGTACGATATTTATGTATTTCCTGCCATTTCATTTATTTATTTATTTATAAGACACACCAACAGTTCACATATTGCCACGTTCATTAGTAATTTTACAATATAATTTTGATTCTGATACGTAAACCTATAAAAGGCGTGTACAGCATTGGCCAAATAATAATAGTTTCTATAATATCCAAAAAATAAAAATAAAAAAAGTTTACTAAAATAAACCAAGAACCAAATAAATTAATTTACAAATTGAACCAACAAATTATACAGACAGAAATATGGTTAACTGAATGTATTTATGATAATATAAGTTTTTGCGAACTCAAGCACATACGTTTTATTATTTAAGATAGTCCTACGCTCGGTGTGTCCCCGGCTACGGTGGGCGGAGGTTCCGAATCGACGGAATCTGTGCCGCGCGCTCTACTTGTATTTTGGGTTAAATTGAGCGCCTGCGACGCGGATACTCGCAATTATTACCAACTCCACACAAACTTACTAGCGAAAACAATAGGGTTCAATAAAGCAGAGATAATTTTGAACATCTTGAGGCGCAAATCAAATTAGCTTAGAAGGATATTGTAAGGTTCCTCAATACAGTATAGTAAGGAATCCCTAAGATATTATTAACTGTAGAATTGGCTTGGTGGTGAGCGACCTTGACTGCCAAGTCGAAGGTGGCGGGTTCGATTCCCACCCAGGACAAACATTTGTGTGCATGAACATGTCTGTTTGTTCTGTGTCTGGGTGTAAATATCTATATATGTATGTATTTAGAAAATTAAAAAAGTAGTATATGTAGTATATCAGTTATCTGATTTTGAGTGTGTAAAAATAATGTCCAAGGATATTTATTTATTTATTCATTTAGTTGTCTGCGAAATAATGTATTTTATATTATGCTCTGTTCCTATGTAATGTAAACTTTGTACTTTATTGTAAACTTTGTGCGGATCAGGTTCTTTTATGTTTGTTTTGTAGTAATCAAATATGTTCATCCCTTTTTCCCTTCTTATCCCCAAAGAGGAAGGCAATGGTCATTTTTAGTTCCAACGTGACTCTTGGGCTACAGTTAATCATTACTAAACTAAGACACATTTAAATTACCGACCCAGGAATCCAATCCAGAACTACTGGGTCACTAGCCCAGCTTTATACCACACGTCTACCGAAGCGAGATAATTTAAATTAATTTTTTTACTTCTCCTTGATGTTTAAGAATAATATATGATATACTAGCTAGGGGGGCATCTATTAATTATGTGAGGTGATTTTGGTGATTTTTCAACCGCCCCCACTCCCCTTGGTGAGATGTCATGAAATTTTGCTCGACCCCCTCTACCAGCCCCTAATCTCACGTGAGATTTGATATTATCATAAGTATACGATTTAGATTTGAAAAAATATTACTACCATATATAACCCTCTTCTAGCAATTAACACTGTTTCTTGCTAATAAAACATTTTTTTGCCGAGACCCCCCTCTCCTCTACGTGAGATTCGGAGAGATTCGGTTTGACCCCCTCCTCCTAAATGCCTCACGTAATTAATGGACGCCCCCCTACCATCTCGCGATTTCACCCAAGTTCCCGGGGAATCGAATGTATCCCGGGATTACAACATAGCCGATGTTAATCGGGAATAGTGTAGCTTTCTATCATTGAAAGATTTTTTTTAATATATGCAGTAGTTCCGGAGATATCCCCCTACATTCAAACATGTAATCCCATTAACAACTCTTACACCCTTACGCGGACAATCGAACTTAAAAGCTTTATGTGTAAAACAATTAGTTACCCTTTACATTCCTTACATCAACCTCCTTACTTGGGAAGACACATTTATTTTATAAAATTGCCAAAATATTGAGTTTATAATCCAGCAACCGGTCTCTATCTGTTACAAGTAATAAATTGACATAATTGTTGGTTACTTTATTTTATGGCTCCATTGCAATAGCTTTTAAACTGTACAAAAAAGTAAAAAAACGAAGCGCGCAACCTCTTTTGACAAAAAAATCACACGTGTTTTTGCTTAAAGCGTGAACACATTATGGGCAAAATATTTTTAAAAGCTTTTTAACAATGATTAGGTACGTTTTATTTTAAAAGAAAGGTCGATTAGTTGTTTCTTTATTTGTGTTCCAACAAATACATTAATAATGTGTCTTTTGAAACATTTCTATGGAAGAAAGCATTAATTTTGTACAATTGTTTAGTAACATTAGTGACACGTGGCTAGGGTTTCGATTCTGTAAAGGAAAATGACACTAGCTCGAGGATGTTTCGTCACGGCCTCTGTGTTCTGTCTCTTTCGCTAACAACGCAATCTCGTGAGAGGTCCGATTTCGGAGGCCTCGTTCCGCTCGAAGACGACTTTTGTATCAGCTGATTAAGGGGCTGCTCTGGTAAATGGAGTAAACATTTTAAAAGGAAAACAAACGCCCAAAGTTTTATTGTTTCTTAAACGCATGTTGACAAAATCCTTATTGCTAAAAAATATAAAATATTTAGTTACCCATATTGGGACCTGAAATATCATCGATGGAACTTTGCAGTGTCTTCCTGACTACAAACCTCATTTTGAAAATCTATCGCCAAGCACTTGTGTTCCACCAGCTGCACTTAAGCTATTCCCCTTCTAGACTTTGTTTGCTTTCGAGTTTCGATCACTGATGCATGATGTGATGAGAGTTAAGCATTTTGTGGTCACCCAAAAAAAGTTAAAAATGTGGAACAAAACAGTGTGTGTCATAAAGACACACGAAAGAAATGAAACTTTTGTTTTACAGGAAAATGTTTTAAGTAATTATAGTTTAAGTTTGAATAGCATAGATGCAGTGTTTACCCACACCACCTGTCACTTTAAAATAACGACATATCCCATTTTCAATTCAATTAAATAAACTTATGCAATTTTCCGATAAATAAGTTTGCCCTCAATTTGACTACAGTCACCGAAGGCTTGCACAGAAAGCCACAGGATTTCTAACAAACAGTCCACTAAATACCAAGTGTACAGGAGTGCGCATAATTGTAAAGTGTGTCGATTGTCATGTAACAGATGAGTGCGGCACATACCGCGCGCGCCGCCGACCGTGCCAGCGGCCGCGGAGACGACGCCGACGCCATCGCGCCACGAGCCATGCCGGACAGACGCGAGAAGAATGTTACTATAAAAATCTTGGCGTGTTTCAAAATTCAAAACTATTAATTCTTTTCAGTATTGTAAAGGTATTTATAAAGTTGGCACTGATAGGGAAGATCATCAACCAGAAAGAACTGGCGAAAAACACAACAAGGGATTTCAATTCAAAATTGTAACTACATACTACATACACCAGAGAGTTAAAAGAAGTCAATGATGAATGATTAATAGAGTACATCGTTTTTGGTAACACAAAGTGCTATTTGTAATAGGCAGACGGTTTACCTGATGGTAAGTGGCCACCGCTGCCTATGGATATTTGCATAACAGGGGCATGGTCAATGAATTGTACACCCTGAGACGTCAAATTGATAATCATTTCTAACCGTGATACAAGTGCATGCGTCACAGCAGAAATGGAAAAAAAAAATATATATCCCCGGACAAACTCTGCATTAAGAGCACCAATACTTCAAAAACATTTCTATTTACCTATATTAATATTTTTTATACTTAAGTAACTCGATAATAAGAAGGCACCTCGCGAATATTTGCAACCTAACTCCCGCGATCACCTCCAGCACGTCTCGAGAGGAGCAAATGAGTAGTTACTGATTTGCGATTATAAATAAACACGTTAACAATTCTCGGTCAATATACGAGTACATGTACATAACACTATTTGAATACTGTACTTGTGTACTTGCGCGGTGTATTACAATATTCAGTGAATCATCTTAACACAGATGTAGGTGAGGAATAATTTTATCGTACGGTTTCGCTTTGAACTTGTTTTTTAGTAATCTTAGTCTTATTCCAAAGTGTACTGTTGCAATCATTAAACTCAACATTATAGAGATACAAAAGATTTACTCTTTTAACTTAGATACCGAGTTTTGGAATGTGTATAAGGCGATACTAAATAATTTAAAAGCACTCCAAGCACAAGCAATTTTTATTACAACATGTCACACACACACACAGACCCTTACTCATTTACTCACACATTTACACACACTTACGCACCACGTTGACTGTAAATAAAGGAAATGGGGAAATACAGGCTCAGGCTTAGTTTGGACTACAGACCTCCCTCAAATTGCAATTTTTTCCCAATCTTCCTGTCAACTGTATTTTATTATTGCATGTAATTTGTGGAGATAAATAAAATAAATTATTATTATTTAAGATTATACAAAAACAAATATCTAGTAACTAATTCTGCTGGATCTCCTTCTCTGGCAAGTCGTCAATAAGTCGTCTTTCTGTCCGTGCGTCGGTCGGGGAGGTAACACGTCTGTGGTGCTAGTGCGTTGACTCCGTGACAGCGGGTCTAAAACGTCCTGAAGATGCTTCGTGTAGAAGCGAAACACGAGTCGATTTCCTGTTGAGTTTCCTTGTTTGGGACTCGACAGATAAGGAGATCCAGCGGAATAAGTTACTAGATATTTGTTTTTGTATAATCATACAATGGATTTCCGCAAGGTCACGCCTGAGTCAATTAGTTAACAAAAATGTATTCATTGGTTAAAAGCCCAAATGTTCTGCAATATACATATTTTGTTTTTGGTTGTTCTATATTGTTTATACTTCTTTACATATGACATGCTTATGAAAAGCTAGATGGGCTGTACCTTTAATAGCTTGTAACACGATTAAGGTAAAACCATGTTTCAAATTATTATATTTAAAACCTACACTTAATACCATTTTAAATACAATTATATTCAAGTACTCATGTCACTATAATATGTGAGAATGTTTGGATGGCTGGATGTTTGTTACTAACGGCCAAAATTAATATACGATCCTGATCTAAAATCGCAAGATTGAAGTAGAATTTTGACATTACGTGTATTAAAATTACTGTCAAAAGGTCCATCAATCCATGGATTTCCGATCGGGATTACATATTAATTTTCGCCGTTAATCACTCCAGAACGGCTAAACGGATCTGGACGGAACGTGGGACAGAGATGGATTAAAGTTTGGAATAGCAAAAAGGTATTTTTTTTTATCCCGGATTACATTTCTTGGAAACAAACAAACTTTTACTGTCAACAAAAAAAAAAAGAATTAGTTCCTGAATGATTTAAAAAATTTCAAATAGTAATCAAAATTAGTATCTTCCGTAGTATCTTCTGTAAAATAAGATCAATATATTATAATAGTATATAGTTGTCAATTGTTCACAATGTAGAACATAACTAAAGTGACCAAAGAAGCCACGGCTGACCATCAAAGCAATTATCCTCCAATGAAGCTTCCATCTTCCATTGTCCAAAAAAACCCGTAATAGAATCATCACGCTACCTCCCATAAAATTATCAACCTTATAGCCAATACAATAAGCAATATACTAGCTTAACTAACGGTGAAATAAAAGCCCTTTACGGGTAACTGTTGATTGCCAGTTCGTCACGGTACTACCTTAATTGCAGGTGCTATAAACAAATAAACAAAACTACCTGACCACTATTTGATGTATCGGCGAAAGGCGAAGTCGCCATTTCTTTTTATATCTCTCTTTGTTGCCATCTGGGTTGGCTTGTAAAATGTTATTGCATGAACAGTTTTGTTTCGGTTTGTTTTTGCGTGTTTTGACTTGTCGGGTGATCAAAGGAGTTGTGGTGGTCGAGAAATGGTTGATTTTAAGTAGTGCCGCGTTCGGGGCTTTCCGGATTTGTTGTAATTTCAAAGAGAGAAAGCTATTTTTTAAAGTCAGTCTATGAGGGAACTTATGAAAGTCAAAACTAATTAAACTATCAGATCAAAGCTGTTGTAGCTTCAGTAACTTTAAAATTGACCTTCATAAGTGCCTTCCGAGGGTCTAAACTGAATACATGGTTTTGAATTTTGAATTATTTTTTAAAGTTTGAATGTATTAACACTTAGGTTTTCATTGAGAGAATATAAAAGATACTTCGGGAACGCAGGTGAAACCGTGAAGTGGATGCTAGTATAATTATAATCTATACCTATTTTGGTAACATATATAAACTCTTGTGTTGCCAATTGATACGTCAAGTTAATGAGTATGGCAAATTTTAATTATTTTTAATTATAAGGATAAACTTTTCTTAATTTCGATAAGTCAGACATTTTTGAAATTGGAAAAGAAAAAAATATTGTGAAATATTTTTTACTTGGTTATTAAGTTTGAATTGCGTTCTGGGATGTTATCATTTTATTATTTTTCAAAAATTAGTTTTTTTAATTATCCTACTCAGATGGAACCGGGGCGGGTAGCTAGTTATTAACATAATGTCTACAAAATTTCCACAGCGTATCCGTTAAAACATGACTCCGAGATGAATTTATGGAGATGAACATAATTTAACTTATACCAGATCTATTATAATACTAAAAATACAACCATGTTTACTAAAATCTCTAGTTTCGTATTCCAGTTGTCCGGAACCGTTGTGCGGTCCAGATGTTTCCGGTTTCCATGGCAACTAAGCAGTGATCTTTATTTCAAGTTTAGTCGAACTTATGCAGCGTTTAACATAGTTTAGTTTTTAGTGAACTGGTTTTTTGTAAATATTCGGTATTCTAGCGAATTTTGAAATACGTGGATAGCGGAAAATAAGTGGATAATATGAAACTTTTGGCACACTGGTAGTGTTTGCGTTTAACAACGGGTTGTAGGTAAACTTTTCATTATGGACCATAACTATTTATCTACACAACGTGTTACAAAATACCCCGTAAAGATATAATTAATTAGCTGTCCCCCGCGGTTTTACCCGCGTTTCCGTGGGATGTCACATGTATTATACATAAAAACCTTCCACTTTAATCACTCTATCTTTAAAAAAAACCGCATCAAAATCCGTTGCGTAGTTTTAATGATTTAAGCATACATAGGGATATAGGTTCTATAGGATATATCAAAGCCAACAACCCTAGTAAGCTGTCATGTCAGGGAACAGGGATGTCATAACAGAAAGGCCTACGTACCTATTTTACTTATAAATTGTCTACTTTCATAGTTTTTCTATTTTTCATTCATAAAAAACAGTTTTTTTAATTTATTTTGGTGTATGTTATACAGCGTTACTACGGTTCTTAAATATTGTGAATGGACTCGTTATAAGGCCCCATTTAACCTCCTTTCGGCTTTACAGGTAGTTTTGTAACACTCTGTATAATAGAAGAACTAATCTGAAAGCCAGTTTTTTATTTATTTTTAAATTTAAACGCCAGTAAAATCCCAAAAAGTCGATTCTTTTTCCATAATTGAACTGTCCCTCTCTGTCGAAAAAAAATAATGGTCACTATAATTATGGTCTGTCCGATATAAGAACATTTTGACTTTTAATGTCATATGAAAATAAACATAATTGCTTCTAGGATAAAGTATTTTTTTGATCCAAAGCTTAATTGTATGACTACTAGAACCGCAAAGCGTTCACAGTAAAAGTGTACACTTTCCTATGTCAAAACGTTATACATCTTATATCTAATACCTTTAAACGAGCAATTCTTGTATATACCTATATCTATCTGTATAATCTGAATCTCAGAAACGTTTCGGGGGCAATAAATCGATCTAGCTAGATTTCATTTTGGGAAAATGTCGTTTTATCCGTGTCTTCAGTTATTCTGATCCAGATACAATACGTCATGAACGGTTATAGAGGACATATTTTGGACATGCTAAAGACCTCATCACAAGATTTTTCTGAATCTATTAAAAACACAGATATGCATTTATTTTAATCTAATCCTACAAAATATTGTCCCCAAAAGCGATCAACAAATTGAAGATACGATATTTCATTAACGCTACACACGCTTTCGACACGCGTTGAAGTCTTCTCTATGGACTCTTCGTTATGAGCATCATCATGGGCTATCAAATTTAAAAAAAATGTTTTACTAGGCATTCAAAATGAAAAAAAAGTGTAAATATGTATTAACAGGAAATAAATATATTTGCTATGGGATTCCATAGTACAAGCACAGCTTAGTTAGAGACCAGGCAACCGTGTCTAAAGAATGTACCAGTAAAAAAAAAATACAACACTTATTTTTACATTTAACTTAAAAAAGTCACAATAAAACAATAGGTTAGTAAGTAAAGGAACAGTAAAAAAAGAGCATAGATCAATTATTTAATCATTTAACTTAGTATTAAAGTTTTTAGAACCTCAACGGACCATTTCACCGCAATTTTGAATTTAGGTCAAAATCTTTGAATTTAACACTCAACAAATATTTGAACACGAACTTTTTCCCTCAAAAAAGCTGCGCACAAAAGACGTTTCCGATCAAACAATGAGCTTATCGCCAACAATAGCAAAACAAACAGACAGAGCAATTTTTGTATTAGTTGTCTACATTCCTTAGTAAGAGGCGCTATAAAATTGGGCATTCGCAAAAACTGTCGTGTGCCCGTTTGTACACCGTTACTAACTACGGAACGGGGCCGCGGCGCCCTGTGGCACAGTTCAATGAGTTACAGTAAGATAATTCTGCATTATGTTACTGACTGAATGGAGTGAATGGTGTGTACAGTTTGTAGGATGGCGAATGCAATCCTACAAAAATTAGAAATACGAAAGTTTGTGAGAATGGATGTCTGGATGTTTGTTACTCTTTCACGCAAAAACTACTAAACGGAATTAGATACAATTTGGTACATGCTTAGAGCATGCCCTGGAAAAACGTACAAACGAATAAAAGGAACGCGGGTGAAACCTTACGACATCACTGCATAGTATAAAACAAAGTCGCTTTCTCTGTCCCTATGTCCCTATGTATGCTTAAATCTTTAAAACTACGCAACGGATTTTGATGCGGTTTTTTTTTAATAGATAGAGTGATTGAAGAGGAATGTTTTATGTATAATACTTGTGACATCCCACGGGAACGCGGGTAAAACCGCGGGGGACAGCTAGTCTTAATATATATATTTCTTGTGTGCGTGTGTATGTGACTGAACTCCTCCTAAACGACTGGACCGATTTTGATGAAATTTTTTGTGTGTGTTCGTGGAAATTCGAGAATGGTTTAGATTCATAATTGAATCCGGTAGGTGGCGCTGCAATCGAATTCCTGCATTTTTGTATGGACTTATTTCGACAGAACGATGTCTGTCCGGGCAGCTAGTAAATCTATAAAAACAAGCATCATCACCACAACAGCATTTGTGTCCATAAACATTTTTATTTGTTCTTTATGGATGTAAATATCTTTATTAATAAGTATTTAAAAAATGTTGTAAAATGTGGTTTATCAGTTACCTGGTTTTCATAATACAAGGTCTGCTTAGTTTGGGATCAGATGGCCGTGTGTAAAATGTGTGTTGGACATTCTGTCCCAGGATATTTAATATATTTATGAAATGACGCTATATTGTGCAATCACCTTCACACGATCACCGATACGTCATCGCGCGAGCGCTCTCGACAGTTATCCGCCGGGTCGAAATACAAGTAGGTCAAAAGCCGCGGACCCAACAGACCGAGACTGGAACAACGTGATTCGGTTGGCGTAGGACAGTACCAAGTAGGTTAATATACAGGCAGATGGTCCACCTGATGGTAAGTGGTCACCGCCGTCTCACCTACCTACGCTACCCTACCTACGTTTGCAACACCAGAATCTACCTTGTTATCGTATAACATAATTTGTGTAATAAATACAGCTTCAGTCCATAACCCCTTTTTCTTCACACCCCAAGTCCGTTTTTATCCCCTTTTCTTTTGTCCTGTCAAGTCATTTCGTCGTCTGTCCTATTGTTATGTCTTGTCGGCCAGTTATTTCAGTAGGGTGGTTGAACCGCAACACCAGGGATATCGCTGCGCTGTCGACCTTGAGACATGAAGTTGTTGTCTCGTGTGCCTGTTATTTCACCGGCTCCCCATACCATTCTAACCGTAACAAAGTAATACAGGTGCTCTACTTCACGGCCGAAATGGGTAAGGTGGTAGTATATCCGGACGAACTCTCCACTAAGAGCTGTTGTAGTTCAAATGATTTTCGGGGATATAATTTTGTGTCAAACAGAAACAATGTAGCTTTCTACTAATCTTTCCGAAGATTACCTCATATACCCAAGCATACAAACATTACTTCTTTCTAATATTAGTGTAAATTCGGGCAAGCGTGAATCTGTAATAGTGTCTTTACAAGTGTTTTTTTTAATTAAAAATTAATATAAACAGTAAATATATTTTCAAAATTTATAGTAAAATAGGTAGCCTACCAAGCGAGCGGTTATTATCTTCAAATAATCCGATATATTTCAAAAGCCTTATCGATATTAAAGTTTCCTATCCTTTGAAAATAATAAATTAAGCACAAAATAACCTTCTTGAATTATAACCCTGAGGAATAAAACAGCAGTTTAACTAATACATAACAGTAACTATGTATTACTTCTTACAGTAATGTGATCTGGTCCAGTGCTTGTTTGATTACGAAAAACATAAAAATACTAGCAGAAGATTTATTCACATTTCTGAGTTCATTAACCTTGATTAAATAAATGATTTTTTAAAATTACAAATCAGACTAATGATAAGAGAAGTTATTTTAGAATAACGGTGTAAGTGTTATTTCATTACAATTAAAAAAATATATCTACATTACGAAAATCATCGATAACAATACAATATTACAATACGAATACAAAGTTATAATCTCCTGATATCATGATTGAAGTACCATCCTAATTTTTATTTCTTAATTTAACTACACCATTATATATAGCGGTATAAATCACCCTACATCCAAATTTTCCAAATATAGTGGAGATAGTTTCCGAGTAAAATGTGACATACAGATCGACGCCATAGACGAAACTTTTTTTATTTTTAGACTATCAACTAGACACGCTAATTCATTCAAACAAACAAAATCAAAATATTTGATTTACATTTTCAAATTAAAAGGGTATTTTCCTATTCGATCAAAAACCTAACAAAGAGTCATATTTTGTCAACCGTTTAAAACCATAGATAAAATAACTGAAACCTGCTTGTTCAATTAAAAAGTTTTGGCATTGTTACACCTTCAAGCCTCAGTTGATCATCGACAGCTAAACAATCACTCTCAGGTCCATGCCCTGATGTTAAATTAATAGTCGGATGATACCAATCTTCGCTAACAATAACTACAATTTTACACTTGAATCATTTATAACGAGATGTGTAACAAAGGCTGAGGAAGCGAGACGGCATGACTAAATAAATCAAAATTAAGACAATGAGACAGGGACGACGATAGAACTGGGTCAGTGTGCCGTAAACTAGCATTAGATGATGCCGAATTCAATAAGAGGCTTTTAATGTTTGCACAGTGATAAGCGTAGCGGGAATCACTTTAATCTTGAGACGACTAAAGAGCACCGCTGACCCCTAGAACTTCTCGTCTTTGCGTCAAGCCCGATTTAAAATAAATTCCCAAATCTCTTTTAAAATTTAATGCATCGAAAAGGTAAACCATAATATATATTATCTAAATCAAATTGGGAGATTGAGAACAGGACAGGCTGATGATGATTGCAATTTGGTATAAAAAACATCATGACATCATGGTCTAAAGAAGACCCTCTCGCCTTAAGTTAAGATATGTTTCTAAGTACTTCAAAAGCGATTTCCGAAAATGTACATTAGAATAGATCATTACGCTCACTACATGCAACGTTGTAACTAAATGTATTAAAATGCTTCATCACACCTCTTCTAATAATAGGCGTAAAATACTTATATTTCTAAAATTTACATAATTTTCTCCCGCTCCGCTTTCCTACCAAAGTCCAACCTTAAATCTTATTATAGGAAAGCAATTCGCGAGCCATCTCGATAATGACGGGCCTCCAATGGCCCCCCTCGGCCCCCCTTGGCCCCCTTGGCCCCACGGCCCACAGAGGTTGATGTATGACACGTAGGAACGGTGTATTGTAATTACTTGCGAAATATAACTTAGATATCGTGTGAGTCGCCCTAATTGTTGAGTAGCGGAATTATTGTTGAATGATAGATAGGCTTATTATTTGGGATATATTTTGTGATGTTTAATATGAAGGTCGGGGTGTATTTTCCATTTGATTTGGTCCATCGATGTGCAAGGGTTACATTTCAACCAACATTGATTCTTTAAGTACCTATACGAAACAGTATTCATGAAAATGTTGGTGTTGTCAGCGTTTACTAGTCAAGCTACTCCATCCACAGGATCAGTCAACAGGGGACTGTAGTCAAATGTGAGTATACTAGATTTTTTTTTTAATGAAGTAAACTTTTAATCTATTCTCAAATAGTACCTACTTTTTAGTGTCCATGTTACCTGCATGGTTCATAATCTACTGAATTTACCTCAGGTTTTGGAAGTCACCCTTCTAATGAATTATGAAATATTTCTAAACTAAATAAATGGTTTTGAATTATGAATTTTTGAAACATACTTTTTTTATACTGTCAATTCTAGCTGCTTTATTTTTTAATTTATAGATAGCTATTTAAAATATTTCTATCATAACAGACGAATTATGTACCTATTAACGATCAGTCCGCGCCTTTATATCGTATTATATGCTCATCCTCTAAGTTATGCTAGTGACGTCATCGTATGCCAAAACCACCGCCTCTACTCAATCGAGGCTTATATGGAGGCGGTTGAATGACCCTTAACAACCTCACAGAACGATCGATTGATATATCAAAAATATGCTGTTCTTTTTGCATGTACATAAATAGGATGATAAATGTAACATTGCTTAATTTCTTGCTCGTTCTTTTCAGTTGAATGGGGTATCGAGCCGGTGGTAGCATCAGTAACATTGGCCTTCATAAGTGTCCTCCGCGGACCGAAACTGAATAAATGGTTTAGGCTTTGGAATAAGTTAAAAGGTTGACGAGCAGACGGTCTATCTGATGGTAAGACGCTGTGCTATGAATGTAACCGGAAAAGTTCTCAAATAGGCAAAGCATTTTCTCCTTTGTTTATGAATTGAACTTTTTTTTAGATATTGACGAACTTTAGTGTTATCAATAAAAAAAAATTATAAATTCTTTATGACTTAATGGTTTAAAAAAATTGGCTCCCACCACAGCACAAGCTCTGTAGTTTGAAATCAGATGGCCGTGTGTAATCAATGTCCCAGGATTTTAATTTTTTATTACGTGAAGCTAGAACTGACCTGACACAATGCGTAAACATCACTCTCCCGAGCTACTTCAAACCGTGAACACGCGCAAAGGCACTCAAGATGAAAACATCCGCTTGTACGAGACGTTGAGGAAAATGTTTAGTAGAAAGCCATTAGTTGAATGTGCGGGTTCCGTAACAAGTCGCAGAAATGGTTTGTACTGTGGGCACTGTAGGTACGTGGCGGCGGAATGTTGAGTTCTAACTTTCCTTTGCCATTATAAGGGATAAAGCTGCTATGAACTGTAAGCTATATATCTATAATTTATAAAAATGAATGCTTGTATTTTTGTACCCTATGCCTTCTTATACTATAATAAAAAATAATAAATAAATAAATATCTGGGACATTCTTTCACACACGGCCATCTGGTTCCAAACTAAGCAGAGCTTGTACTATGGAAACCAGATAACTGATATACTACATATACTACTTTTATTTTTTTCTAAATGCATACTTACATAGATATTAACACCCAGACACAGAACAAACAGACATGTTCTTGCACACAAGTGTTTGTCCTGGGTGGGAATCGAAACCGCAACCTTCGGTTTGGCAGTCAGAGCGCTAACCACTAAGCCAACTGGCCTATAATAATATTATATATTGCATATCTATTTATATATGTCCGATTGCCATGAAACTATAATGAGATATTCTAGGTCCGCATGAGCATTCATGATGCTATTCTTTGCATGGTACTTACAACGGGTTTTTATTTAGAACCATGAGGCTCCAGAAAGATTAAACGAAAAATAGGTCTTTAGTGCCGCTTTCGGAACACATCGTCGATGTGTTTAGCGAATGATTATCAACATGAAATTTGAAGCTAGCTACATTACTTGCAATACTCTCAGCTTATTGGAAGATAGGTACCACCTCTATATTTCACCCGCATTCCCGAAATATCAAGTGTATCCCGGAACTTATAACATAGCCGATGTCACTTAGGAACTGTATCACTTTCTATAAAATAATAATTAATGCCGTGGTCAGTTTCAGAGATTGCTTCCTAAATCCAAACTAAACACTTTATCGTTCTATAGTATTAGTGTAAATTCGTAGTCGCAGTCTTGCATCAAACGCCATCCAATCACTAATTTAACGATGATACCTATCACCACCTTTAATGCTTTTGTGTCATGTTCTAATGAGAATGGAGCTCAGTATGGTGATATAGGCCCTAGCCACTTCGTTTGTGTCCTAGCGGAGTAGGTCGTTTGTTGAATCTAACAACATAACTAGAAGACTTTCAGTAATGGATTTTGTGGATGAGGATCGAACCTCCAATAATCATTTCGCGAAAGATCCCCTGCTACGCCCCGACTCGAGGTCCTAGCTCCACAGGGGGCGTACTCAGCACAATTGCTTAAA
This sequence comes from Habrosyne pyritoides, assembly GCA_907165245.1. Classification (NCBI taxonomy): domain Eukaryota; kingdom Metazoa; phylum Arthropoda; class Insecta; order Lepidoptera; family Drepanidae; genus Habrosyne; species Habrosyne pyritoides. The sequence continues at coordinate 15,387,929 of OU015588.1, read as the reverse complement.
TTTAACCTCAATTCAGAGCCCTTGGCGTTCGCTGAATTGTGAAAAGTTACAGAAGCTGACTGGCCAGTTGGCTTAGAGGCTTGTTGGTTAGAGAACCTGAACGCTACACTGTAGGTCGTGGTTTCAATTCCCACCCAGGACAAACATTTGTCTGCCTGAACATGTCTGTTGGTTCTGTGTCTGGATGTAATCTATTTACGTATGTATTTAAAAAACATATCTGGTTTCGACAATACAAGCTCAACTTAGTTTGAGATCAGATGGCCATTTGTATAAAAAATGTCCTGGGATATTATTTCTGTCCCAGAAGCTAACACATTGTAGTCCACAAAAAAATAATATAATAATAATTTTGGGAAAAGACCATAGTTGTTAGTATAGTTACTCATGAAGGAGTCATGATGACACTTGTCAGCCAGTTACTGTTTGGTTTACATTGTGTTTACCGCCTTTTGCAACAGCACCGCTTCATTTACCACTGGTCGCTTGAGCGAGAAGTCCGATTCGCAAAAGTCTAATTGTATAAATCTTACAGTCTATGTTGTTAAATTTTTAAGTCACAAATTATTACATTTAAATTAAATTCCTTATTTTAGAATAAGATCTAAAAATGATTTCTTTTGAATTTAGAGTATTTCAATTTTGAAGTATCTTCAATTTGTATTTAATCTGTCCATATAGTTATTTCGTCCAAATCTCTTTGCCATTTTTTATGTCATTGAATCACAAAAATCTAATAGCAGCCAAAACTTTTAACCTTTTAAAAATAAGACCTGATTTAAATCTGTAGTTGTTTGTACTTATATCTATGTAGTAGGCTTTCTAAATGTATCCTAATATAATCTGTACCTAAGTGTTAGTTATAATAAAAGGAATAAAGTGGCTCAATTTATAAAGTTTCAGAAATTAAAAAAAAAATATTATTCGAAACGATTTCTTCAGTTTGACCCCTCAAATGGAACTTATCAAGGTTAAAACTACTAAAGTTACTAACGGCTTCGAAGTTACCTTTCAACTGAGAAGAACCTGGAAGAAACTTAGTAAAATATACTTTTTATGATCTTACCTCCTGTTTAGACTATTTGATATTTTCAAATGTTTAACAATTACAATACATATCGACATTAAAATAAAAAAAATCATCACCCACACTGTAAATTGTAAATATTCTATACTAGATTCTGCTTCACGGTCTCACTCGCAATCCCTGAATAAAAATACGCTACATCCATGACTAAAAGTAACTATACACTATATTTCATCACAATCCATTCAGGCGTTTAGTCCTAAATAGGTAACAAAGTATTTTTTTTATATTTAGATTTATCTAGTCTATCGAGATTACCGGAAAACAAAAGAAAAGACACTGAGTTTTTACGCGAATTTCGTAAATCTAGTAACTACTTAAGAAAAACACTAAAAGACAATCTAACAGTGCAATACATCGGTCTGTGCTTTATGCAACAACAGTCTGATGATGCCTGATGTAATGTTAATTGTTCTAAAGTGGTAATTAAAGTACAAACGATTTCTTTGTAGCCAGTACTTTAATTGCTGTGTTCCTCAAATTAATAATATTAGACTACATATCTTCTATAAATATATTATACTAGCTGTCTCCCGCGGTTTCACTACCGTTCCCGAGGGATTTAACATTTTCCCAGCACAAAAAGTATCCTATGTTACTTCTAATACTTCCAAAAATATGTGTACATAGTTTCACGATGATCGGTTAAGTAGTTTTCGCGTGAAAGCGTAACAAAGAGACATACATTCAAATTTATAATATTAGTAGGGATAATGAAAATAGGGTTCCTTTGACGCACTATCACCTCAAAACTACTGAACATATCGGGATGGGACTGCTACCATTCGACGCGGAATTTTTCCTAGATATTCATAGGCTATATTTGATATCTATAAACGTGGGTGAAACCGCGGGGGACAGCTATATTAGTATATAATTAACAAATCATTAGCGCAATTCCAATCATTACTTAATAACTTCAGTTTTAGTAATGAAAAGTAGAATTACAGGAATTAATAAAAATAAAACTTTAAAAAGTATACTATGCAATTACTTACTCTAATTTGGCAATAGTAATTAGATACTGTTTCAATTGGTCTTCTTTTAATGTGAATGGAGGTGAATTACTGTTATAGTTAGCAATATAAGCTAGCTACAGACGGGCCAGTTGGCTTGATAAGTTTGGTAGTGGGTTCGTTTCCCACCCGGGACAAACATTTGTATGCATGAACATGTCTGTTTGTTCTGTGCCCAGATACATGTGTCTGGGTTTAACATTTATTGTACCTACTAGCTGTTCCCCGCGGTTCATATAGGTACATTTTTATCCGGGATAAAGAGAGCTATGGGCTGATCCAGACTATAACCAACAAAGCAACGAAGCGTCATGATTTGTTCCACTAACAAATTTTATGCGCCGGCCATAGACTCCTTTACTACCCAAAACGCGGGTGGATCCGCGGGGAGGGATAATCAACGTATTACTAATAGCATACCGCAAAGGAGAGTTCTTTTCATATGTTTCTTTATTGAGCATCTGTAATTTCAGCCAGGATATGTAGACTCCGACAACATCATTTTGAATGTCCCATAATTCTGTCCATACATTTTAATAAAATTACAAAAAGTATGTCAGTAAATCAAATTCGAAACAAAGGATTACCAACCATTTAACACATAAAATAGAACATACATTTGATTAGCGCATCGATTAATTTCCATAATGTATTTAGAATAATTAGCGTGGCTGGACAATGAATTAGATCAATGAGTTAGTATAATTTCATTGTACGGTTAATGTATAGGCGCTTAATTCGAGTTTAATGACTCCGTGCAATTATATTGTGATTCATTTCTAAGGTGCGGAAGAGGGGCCAACTCAGATCATAAAACATGGAAATCCGTACTAATATTATAACTTCTCTTTCAATATGTTTTACGTTTTTGTCAGATAGTTTGCATTTTGATTAGGTTAGAGTAGTAGCTCTTAGTGCAGAGTTCGTCCGGGGAAGTACTACTACCTTACCTATTTCCGCCGTGAAACAGTAGTGCACTTGTATTACTGTGTTTTGGTTAGAAAGGTAAGGGGGCCGGTGAAATTACGGGCACATGAGACTTAACCACTTCACGTCTCATAATCGACAACGCTTTTTGCAATATGCCCCAGGTGCTGCAAATGTTCTTAGGCGGCGGTGACCACTTACCATCAGATAGATCGTAAGCTTGTTTGTCGGCCCAAAAAAAAGGATTAAAGCGACCTTTTCTTTAAACAACAATCGTTATTCTTTATAACGGTTATTACTCGGATACGGATACTCAACCACCCTAAAGTTAAAAATCTTTTTCCAAACCACTAATAAACAATACAACGATGTTGAACTGGATGTTCATACTAATTGATATTAATATAACGAATTGTCGATAGGACAAAAATCCTAAAGACAATCCAAACTATACTAATACTAAACTTATAAGATATATTTTAATTATGTGCAAGTTGAGACATGTCTCGCAGCTACATCTCTGATGTTTTATGATCTGTGGACTGTATTTGGGTTCTTGACTTAACGAAGAATATCTGACCTAGACATAGTTAATTTAGAATCCATTAGATAGACACCCGTCGTTATTTATGGTTGACTTTAAGTGTGGTGGGTGACAGTTAGGTTGGGTGTGAGATGGACGACCATTTGCCAAGACTCGGTTACAAAATCACTAGAACTATTGGAATAATTGACAGTACTCTTTGAAAAAGAGGTAACATAATATTTTTAATCAACTTAAAATAGGAGGAGATTCTCAATTCGGACGCTTATAAATATTTTTTTTACACGCGCATATGTGTTGGTGATGAACAAAATCATTATTTTTATACAATGTTCAACAGAAAGACGAATAAATGTTTTAAGAGCTCAAAGGAAACTACACTTTGAACATCTGCCATAAAATGAGAGTCTAAGGCTGAAGAAAAACAACATTATAATTTTCACCGCAAACTTTCGCTCCTTCGTATGCTTTCTTTGGGTAGTGCAGTGAAAAAAACATACATCTTTTAAACATAAATCAATGTACTTATAGTTTCATAGATAAACCTTCTTACTTGCATATATATACTACTTTTTTTTTATATGAAAACTTGAGCGCATTTGACTAGATCTCACCTGATGGAAAATGACGATGCAGTCGAGGATGGTACACGCGAACTCAAGTAATGCTACAAATATATCCCTAGAATAAATTTTCAAAATCATACATAAATATTGAAATCAATATTAGAGTAAGACTATTCAATATGCTTCCAAAGGCCTATTTGAATAAAAATAATTTCATTCATTCAATTTACTGATCATTTTACAGATGCTGTACTCTACTTGCATATATTTGACCGCTCTTTTCATCTTTCTGCCCAAAATATATTCCTATAATTAATTCTTAAAACCCCTAAGTGAAAAAAAAAACTAAATTACTAGATTAAAAACACGTTTACCCCAACAGTTACAGTCTAGGTTTTAATTAAAGCACTTATGAATACATCTTCTATAAACCAGGTCGTGTCCCCAAACTGGTGCAGAAGCGCGTAGGTGTGCGAATTCGACCACAATTATCTTTTGGGTAATTAGATACGAAATTATCATAGCGCGATCCGGTTGCAACGTAGGATGTTAAGGCGATGGCTTGATGATGTTGATTGATGGAACAGATTGATTACTATGTAGTATATTTTTTTTATTTGGGATAATACAAGCAAGTGTAATATGTCATAATGTAGATTTATGACATTCTACTGGTTTGTATGTATGTTTGTCCTGCTTTCACGCAAAATCTATATAGCGGATTTGGATGAAACTTGGCACATAGATAGAGCAGATATTGAAATAATATATAGACTACTTTTTATCCCATGTTTTTGAAGTGAAAACTTCTTTAGCGACGTTGAGCACTTTTCTTGGGATGGGTATAAAATGTTAAACTCACGTCAGGACACGTCACCTGATCGAAAATTCTTAAGACGGTAAAAATGCACAACATTAATGTTCAAGTTTTCACTTCTGCCGGCACTCTTCTCTCAAGACCGTCGCTTCTCTCAAGGCCGTCAAGGTGAGGGCCATCATGCCACAATGCTATGCTGGCTGCTGGGATGATGGCCAGCACTAGGGGACTTCATTGACTGCTTAACATCCGGCAGCATGGAGTCAATTTGTGCGGTAGTAATAAAAATTAAAACTCCCGGAGTGCTACCCGTTGTTTTTTTTTACTTTTTACAGTAATTTAGGCCTAGCTGTACCCGGCGTTCCCGCGGAATGTACATTTTCAAAAGAGACCACGGGCTCGGTAGTTGAAAATATTCGCAATTAATTCATAGACATAGACTGTACACAAATACTACTTCTATGAACATTTGTCTCGCTCTCTCTGATGTATGCAATATCTCCTTTAAGCTCCGAATTTCATATTAAAGTAGTTTCTTATCAGATCAAGTGGTTGGTACTGGATTGTAAAACCACGGGTCACAGGTTTGATTCCCACCCTGGACAAACAGTTGTGTGCATGAACACGTATGTGTGTTCTGTGACATTTAAAAACAAAAAAAGTAGAATACCAGTTATCGGGTTTCCACACCAAGAGCTCTGCTTAGTTTGAGACCAGACATGTGTAAAGAGTGTCCCAGGATATTTATTTATTATGTACGATCAGACGGAGCGGTTGGTACCGGATTATAGCACCTCAGGGCACAGGTTGATATGTAGTGTATCAGTTTTCTGGTTTCCATTTCTTTTTATACTTCTTAGGTATCAAACAAGCTGACGGCCCGTCTGGTGGTAAACGGTCACCGCAGCCTATTAACGCCTGCAACACGAGGGGTATCACCCGCGCGTTGCCGACCCTGCAAAAATCTCTTCACACCCTTCTTGAAGAACCCCATGCTGTACTCCCTTAAGAAAAATATTACAAGCTAAGATTCAGGTGACCGTTTGTTAAGAATATCCTGGGATATTTAAAATTATATCTGTCAATCGTAATATACTAATGAATACATAATGAACATGACAATATTAGCTAACAATTCTTTCGTGTAGATAATACAACGAAAGGATTTTCGCAATAACGTAATGATCATTTGATTAAACAATATAATATATAATTGTGGGCCCCAACAATATTTTTTTTTATATATAATAGAAACATCTTCACGCCCATTTTCATCGAAGAGGTACAGAGAGGTACAAAAAAATTGGACACTCTTTGCACTTGGTAATCTGATCCCAAACTAAGCAGATCTTGTACTTTGGAAAACAGATAACTGATATACTACATATAGATACAAGTTTTTTTATGTATACATTTATGGTTAATAAATAAATAAATGAATATTTACATCCAGACACACAACAAACAGCATGCAGTTCTTGAATATTTTTAACAGTAAACATCTCCTTAAATGCTAAATAATTAAAATCTCAAGCAACGGTATCGCACTCAATTGTGACGTCAGTTATACAATTAGAGTAGAGCCACCTAGTAATGAATAAGCAAGTCTAGATAATAAAAGATTTTCATCTAAAAAAATAGCAAACCTATATGCTACCTTACAATAATTTGTCATAAAAACTTTAAAGAGTACGGACTAAGAGTGACTAGAAAAAGTTAAAAGAAATTAATAAAAAAAAACTAGATTCTGCTTACTCGCTACTTAGTGCCAGAATCTTGTACTTGTAACGAAACTTAAAAATAAATTCAAAAGTCAAAACCCTTAACTCAGTTTAGGCCCGGGGAGGGCACTTATAATGATAATAATTCTTTAATTCAGATTTCTCCATTTTGTATTTGAAGGTAAAATTTAAAGGAGGCTTCCGGTGACTGGGACCGCAATAAACTGGGACCGCGGTCCCACTTGCCGGATCCTTTTAATTTAAATATTTTTCTTCCGGTGACTGGGACCACCGAAAAATTAATACTACAATCTTTTGTTCAAGCCAAATCAGTACAGTCAAACGAAAACCATGCGCTTAGTAATAGATTAAACCAGCCCATTTTCGCGTAAATCAATCGTGCAGGTAAGTACAGTATTTCCGTCAATTTTAAATAGTAATCGAAGTGTTGTGTGTTTTTATATTTATATAAAATATATAAATATTGTTTTTTTTATATATATATGTTATATAAATAAATAATATTTTTGAATCAAAAAGTCTTTTTTCTTTTATTACTTACTACGCATTTTTTCATAAATGTTTTGGGACATTTCTTTACACACGGCCATATCATTCCAAACAAAGCAGAGCTCGTGCTACGTAACGAAATACAATACTTATTTTTTATGTTATATGTTTGTTCTGTTTGAGAATCAAACCTACGACTTCTCAGTTAAATGATGTCAGGTCTTAATCGTTATTTTATTTACATAATAATCTCTACTTATTGAAAAACTTGTAATTTTTTTTCACTTAGTATTATTCCATGTGTCCCATCTGATATGTCCCTCGCTCCCGAGGGATGTAACATCTTCATCATTATCTCAAACCAATATTAAATTTTGTGCAAAGTTTAATCCAAATCTGTGTAGAAGTTTTTGCGTAAAAAAAATATGAATCATCTATTTTAAAAATATTTCGTATTTATTATATACATAGTAGGACTTTCTTCTTTTTATTTTGCAAATGCATAGTTTATTAAATTATAGTTAATTTTAGACTGTTACTAGTTTGGTTATAGATATCAGAGGAATTAAATTAAGAATCTTGTTGAGAGATCTTGTTTCTAGAAATGTAATTAATAACAATGAATGCTTTTGAATTATGAGAGAATTTCTATTAAGACTAAATGTGAAGATACTACAGTAGTTAATTACTGTATTTTCAGATCATCCGAGAATAATTGTGCTGATATTATAAATGGGAAACATTTTAGGATATTTGTATGTTTACCTTTCTTGAAAAAAATACTTAGTTTAACATATAAGATACTTATTATTCCGGGAAAATAACTATAATATAGTAAATACAAGCTCTGCTTATTTTGGTACTATGATAACGGAAAGTTCATATTATATTATAATATAATTCTAAGTATGTACATAGTTATACAGGCTGTTACAAACCTACCCGTAAAGCCGAAAGTAGGGTAAATGGGGCCTTATAACGAATCCATTCACAATATTTAAGAACCGTAGTAATGCTGTATAATATACCTCAAAAAATAAAAAAAAACAATTTTATGAATGAAAAATAGAAAAACTATTAAAGTAGACAATGATTATGTTAAATAGGTACGTAGGCCTTTCTGTTAAATAATCTGGTTCCCTGACATGACAGCTTACTACGGTTGTTGGCTTTGATAATAATTAATCATATTTTTACGGGGTATTTTGTGACACGTTGTATAGATACAACACATAACAGACATGTTCAAGCACTCAAATATTTGTTCTCGGCGGGAATCGAACCAAGAAGAATACGTAAGCCAAATTTAGTACCATAGAAACTTTCAATGTTACCCAAAGACCTAAATCTTTTGCGGTCACTTCAAGCGCACGTTAAATACACCCAATAACCTTAACATTACCGCCTATAACCTAAAGGAGGACCTTGTGAGGGCCGCGGTAGGGCCCATAAAGAAAATCATCGGTGTCCCACTTACCAGAACACTACTCAACATCCAGAACAAACGATAATAGACCTTAATGTGTGCACGGTAAGAGTTAGATGCGGTGAAAGCAAAGTTTGTAGGTCTGTGGGCCTGGCAGTGTTTGAATGTGGGCGTGTGTCGTGTATTTGTGAGAGTGTGTGGGTGTACGCAATGGAGATAGCAAGCGTCAGGGCACCTCAACTTTAAGTGAAATGCGCCGCTTTTAATTTAATATTTTTATTTAACCAAAAAATATTTTTTGTAGAAATAAATACAGTATTTTTTTTAAATTCAATATACACAATGTTGTATTTAAAATTATTATAAAGTAATAAATTTATAAAATTGGCTTAATCGTTTTTCTGATTCAGTAGTTAATGTAAATAATTGAAAATTTCCATGTTAAATAACAATTAACTAATCAAAGATTGATTACTTTGGCATAGTATAAATAATATAATTATCGGCACCGCGTTAAAGTTGCGTGTGTCGGATGCAATATCCTTTAAAAAACGAGTTCTACTTCGTTTACGATAGTTACGGTATTCGCTGTAATTATTAATTGTTAGAATAAAATTACAATAAACGTGAAAAATCGTGTATTTTTAAGGTTGTGTAAACGTTTTTATTTCCCGTTAAATATCGTATAGCAATAAAAATATACGACAAAAAAAAACAACTAAATGTTCTACACAGTATTTTGTAAAAAATTAATAAATAAGCACCGCGTTTTAGTGTCGACATCACTTTAGTGGGTCGTAGAGGTTTGTAGCGCAGTCTACAGCGGCCGCTACTTGCAGCGTCGGCTCACAAAGCGGGCCGCGGCTTGGCCTCCCTACTCACTCCGTGGTGGTAGAAAATTTTAGTGGGAAGTGAGTGGGGTGCGCCCGCGCAGCCAGTCAGTCGCTAACACGCGCGGCCCGCGCCTGTCCCGGTAACAGTGAGTGTAGTGTTGTGCGAACCAAAATTCATACCAAAAACCCCAAAACGTTGTCGTGATCACAGTGACGATACCACGGAATAAACAGTGTACGTTCGAAAACCAAAAAAAAAAGAAGGAAAAAAAAGCAAAACACGCCCGCCCCTGTTCCATTTTCAAAATTGTACAAAATTTTCGTGGAAATCGGAGCGATGTGTTTTGGGAAATGTTTGTAATTGGCATTAAAAATAGTGTCGTGACAGTGCCTCGGATTTTGGAGTACACAGTGGATAATTTTGGACGCCTGTTTTGTTTTTAATTATCTGTCTCATTCTCTACCCTCCTTGTAAATATTCGTGAGAATATTTTTTCGGTTTTTTTTATAATTTTTGTGACCTTTTATTTATGCCAATCACATCTTTTCCTTTTTTCTTTTTTTCTTTATCTATTAGAATTAACCGCCTCCGATTACTAACTGCATGACATTTCCTTGCGATTTTTTTTTACTTGCCGCATACCGATATCGAAATACCGATTTATTCATTAGTCGTGTAATCGGAAAAGTGGGTCTTTTCCCGCACTCGGCTATCGGCGTATTCGGTTTTCGGCTGATAGCGCGAAGGTCGCTCGACTGGTTTTTTTTACAGTTGTAACGGCGCCCGCCCGTTTGTAGCGACACAAATTTATTATACCTTTTTTCTTTGTTTTCACACAGTATTTTTGTCTGCACAAATATCGCGATCGATATCTGTAGTAAAAGATTAATTTAACCATCTATTATTATATTAACTACTTAGTTTAACAGTAAAACCTATTCAATCCAAAACTTATGCTCCAAATATGTAATTACACCTTAAATAGGTCATCAATCAAATAATTACTCACTAATAAGGACATTTAACTACCATATTTCGTGGAATTAATTATATATAACTGTCATAAATATAAATTATAAAATACAAAATGCCTTATAAAATTAAATTACCAGAAACCAAAATATTAATATCACGGTAAGTAAAGTAGCATCCCTAGAGTACCTTCCGAATTCCAACCATCTATAGTAACGTCTATCTTATTTTCTAGTCTACTCTTCTACCTCACTCTTTGAGCTCTTGGATTGTTCCCCCGTGCGTTGTCTAAGGGACCCAGTGAATTGTAAGACACAAGAGACATTCGAGAAGACGAACTGGACACAGTTGTAATAGTTTATAATGTGGATTTGACACAACAGCACCGCCCTATATCTCGCTTCGTATAGCTAGGTGAGTAACGTATCAACACGATATTACAGGGAAATGTATATAAAGTTATTAATCTAAATTTGATGGTTGTTGCAATAGCTATACAGGTCATTCTACTTTGAATGATCAACCGTTAATTTTGATAGAAGCTTGTTACTGGTACCTTGTAATATTTTTTTATGAAAACAGCCAGTTGTAAATATTTTTTTTATACATATCGATATGAGTAGGTATTTTGTATTTTAATCAGCAATATTCAAAACTGAGGTATAAAATCAGAGAGCTTATTTATCTAAATTAAAACTTAAAGTTATTAGGAATATAGTCATAGTTTGTCTTGTTCTTTGTACGCCACATAAGTCATATCTTCCTTGATGAGTTGGAATAGTTTTTTTTTTATTAAAACATAAAATCGATAACCAAAATTCACGTTATTTATATTATGTGACACTATCCACTATTCCAATGAAAATGGCCATAAAGTCACAAAAAAGAAAACCATTTTTCACAGTCTCCAATACTCCATCATTTTTTTGTCCAATGGTAACCAAATCTTAATTGAAGCCAGCGAAAGTTGTGCTCGAGGCCTTAATTATATGAACATGTCTCATTAGATGTAAATAGATAAGTTAAAATAGGCTTTAACAATTAATGGAGTCATTATTCAAGTCTGGTTTGTATTTCCTTAGCTTGAGAGCGGATACTTTTCATCAAACACTTATTATATTTTTGGCTTGACTTTTGGGAATTATTTAATAATAAAATGGTTGTGATAATCTTCACTCTCACATCGGAGGACCAAGTTTGCTTGTACTATGGAAACTGGATAACTGATTCAACTATGTAATAAGTATGCGTAATATTTTCTGCCATAGATTTGCAAATCTCATATTTTGACGAAGCGTATTTGTAGACACAAAAACTACGAAACTCTTTTTCTTATCAAAAGCTTCACTAAGACTATGTATGCTTTCCACCTACGGCCATATAATCACTTACTTTATTTAAAATTAAAAAGAAAACCAACATCTATGAAAACGATTATGCACTATATATTGGAACCTTATGCTCACGTTTAAGTCGGCTAGGACTTATATACTTCCCTGCCTTACCTTGCAGATATTGTGGACAAACACACATATCTATAGTAAAACAAAAACTTACATAACCAGCGTGTCGTCCTTATCTCATTTTACGTTCTCGTGCGAGTACATACGTATTCATTCATTTCTTTTATCGCCCGCCCGTTTTTAGGCCACTTACAATTTGTTTTTTAAAATCGATTTGGCAAAAACATCTTGTCCGCCGCGAGGCAGAATCAATTGTCTCGTTTGACATAAATATTTGTATTCCATCTGTATTTTTAGAATGCCTGTATGCCGAAACTTCTCTCATAACTCATAATTTTGGGTGATATTTTCATTGTTTTTAAAGCCATGTAAATCTGACATACCATAACTAATGCTACGACTTTCTCCACACTAGGTTAACTGATCACAAACTAAGCAAAGCTTGTACATTAGTAACCAGATAAGTGATATCCTAAATAAACAACTTTTATACATAATAAATAACTTACTAGCCGTCCACCGCGGTTTCACCCGCGTTCCCGAGGGATGTATCATTTTCCTGGCACAAAAAGTATCCTATGTTAGTTCTAATACCTCCAAGAATATGTGTACAAAGTTTCATGATGATCGGTTAAGTAGTTTTTGCGTGAAAGCGTAACAAACAAACTTACATTCACATTTATAATATTAGTAGGGATATAGACACAAATACCATGTTTATTTACACAAAAATTTGGTCCCGAATGGGAATTGAACCCACAACCTGTGGTATTATAGTCTAGATCTAACTACCATGCCATCTCATTATACCTCACTATGCTCAACCTTCTTACAACTTAATAGTGGCCAATATGTAAATGTAAATTATTCAGCGACCATCTTAAATTGGGGTTAAACAAAAAGTGCAGTCCTACATCCTTTTATGAGTTTGCAACGGTTCCGTATCCCACCCACTGCAGATTGCTTCACGGCAAGCCTTCGCTGTGAGTCACACATGCGTATGCGCAGTTACGCTTAGTTCATCACCGACCTTTGGTGATTAGATTCTGCGACGTCATCTGTGACCGTGTGTTAATTCATTTTCATTATTTTTGGAGGTTATTGTTATGACTAAACTGTATTGGGAATTTATGCTTTTGTTTAATTACTATCTGGCATTTATCCTACGCTCTTAGATTTAAGGTATAATATGTTTACTAACCCTTTGAAGTTAGGGTTCAAATGCAAACTACATAGATTGGAATAGTTCATGCCTTTGCGAAACTAAAGTAGTCACCGATATATTGCCAAATATATACATACTAAATGGGTTCATTCGCGAAGTATATACTCTGTGCAAAGCATCCATCTCGCAATGATTTCGTTGTTATATAGTTGTGTATATCTGTGGTCTAGTTGCTTTAGAACAAACTGCTGTAGACTCGGTGTTTTAAAGAAATGCATTCATGCAGCATAAATGAAAAATTGTTCAGCATTTGAAATATGTACTCATAATATAAGAGATTAGGCGTTTTCCAGCCTGGTGCCAACCCTCTTTGGGTATACATAAAGTGCACTTAGATACATAACAATTCCGTAGTAATGAGAATTATCTATGATCACGTTGACACTAGAATGAAACGCTAAGGTCTAAGTGACACATATACCTGCGCACGGTGCGCGGGGTGGGGGAATGGGGGAAGGGGGACCGGGGGGGACGAGCAACTTTCACTCGCGCGCCGGAGATGTGCGCGCACGATAGATCCGCGGCAATGACCATGCGAACTGAAACATAATTTTAATGTCAAGTGCAACACTAAGATTATCGCGATTCGATAGATATCTTACAAACTAAACTGAACTAAAGATTGAGAATCAACGATAATTTAACTTGGCTTACTAATATGTTGAATGTACTGTAAGCTTGGCTGTCGTTCTCTTTTTAGAATTATTTGTAAAATTCCACTGTTTCTTAATTATCTGGGGTAGGCGCAATCAATGCATGTTTTTTATCCTTCTGGTGCATTACATATTATAAGGGATTTGGATTATTTTAGCGACGAATGCGGGTATCACAGCGCGCAATTTAGTTGATATATTATGAGCATTGATTTATCTTCAGATATAGATCGAATATTCTGTATTTCGGGAGTCAGCTCCCTTCTAATCTTTGCATGGTCTCCATCTTTAGCCACATCATCACTGACCAAAGTGAGATTATTGTATAAGATTTTATTAATCCACGGTAGTAAAAAACACATACACTTGAACGATTTTTAGTTGCTATACGTGTAGTATGTATGGTCATTGCATAAACTGCATCACCAAATCTCCTTCCTTGCATTAACGTCATCAAACCTTGCTCCCAAAATCAATATTTCAGATGACCAATACATGACATCATTTTTCCACAAAAATCTCTGAAAAATTTGTAATTCGGGTTTCCCGAAACTTAAGGTCTTTACACATTGCTCGTCGCATTACAACATTAAGTTATCTTCACACTGAGTCATCAAGTTTTTCATATTCATGTAACCAGGCTCATCTAGTATTTGCATATTGCAAAATCTGTTTCATTCATGTACAGTATAGAACGTAGATCGTTTAGAGGTGTTGAATATTCATCAGGTTTCTAGGGAACCTGTGCTGCTACATGTATGCTGTAAGTCATGTTAGCGGTAAATATATTAGCATCTATGTTAGTATCTTTTGTGAGGATAATATTACATTCCCTAGGAATACAATCCTATATTACATTTACAAAATATTCACACTTTAGTCACTTCTATAGTTATTAAATGTAAGTTAAGTTTAGGAATAGTATGACGTTACTGATACACTGTTCTCTGTAGTGCAACTCTAGGCATAATTAATAATTATAAATATTCTAGGATATTACACTACCCACAGCCATCTGATCCCAAACTAATTAAATTAACTAAACACCACAAGTATCTACTACTTTTAAATATCTTCTAAAAATATCGTCTTTTGACCCACCATCACCTCAAAACTACTGAACATATCGGGATGGAACTGCTACCATTCGATGCGAAATTTTTCGTCGATAGGCTATATATGATATCGGTACACGCAGGGGACAGCTAGCATACTTATATAGACATCTAACACCCAGACTCCGAACAAACGGATATATTCATGCAGACAAATGTTCTTGTGATTGAGAATTGAACATACGATATGTGGCTTAGAGACAGGGTATCTAAACACCTCGCCTTGGCTCGTAAATTTTTTCAAATCATGTACCGTCTTACAATAATATTCATAAAATGATACGGTAGTTAGTTAATAAATTATTTCACAACCACATTCGACATTAGTAGTTATTTACTACTATTTAAGTGTGCGAATAAATCTGCGCAAACGCACGTCGACGTGAGTGGGGATGCGCACGCGACGCACTGCCGCTGGTAAGGTTAACAACTAAAGAATTCATTCAAATGCACCTGACTGTTTTTCTAAAATAATAATTTTTCATAAACTAAATTCAATCTTTCGAATAATTTAGCTTTTATTATTGACTAGCTGTCCCCCGCGATTTACCCGTTTTTCGCATGTATATAAACATCGTCTTGAATCATTCTGCCTATTGATGAGAACCACATCAAAATCCGTTGCGTAGTTTTAAAGATCTACGCATACATAGGCATAAGCGACTTTGTTTTATACCACTTAGTTATCTTAGCTATCATTCTATTAATTATAAATACGAAAGCCTGAATGTTTGTTGTCATTTAGTTATTACGGCTGGAAGGATTCGATATTATTTTATTTGCGATAACTTATGATTCCTCCAAAATCAATCAAAACTGAACGGCGTCTTTTGAATTTGTTTCTTTTCTCAGTAGAAGACACTGAAATTATATTGCTAAGTATTGTCAACGAGTTAGTTTGCACACCGTGCGTACGTGTGGAATCAATAACAACGCTCGGTCGGACATTGGCCATCGCTGCGCGGTGAAAGCGCCGCCGCCGCCTCGCCTGCGCCCGCGCACCCGTCATGGCCGCCCGCGATCAGCTGATCGGTACCGGTTCACTTTGCTATTTTACTTCTAAGGGATAGCGAATTGCTAGAGATGATTCGCTTCGTGTTTATATGAAGATTTAGTGATGAAAGTTGTGACAATTGATAACAATGTAATTGAGTGTGCGTAGCGGATTAATATGACTCGCTCTTTACTATACAAAACTATAGTGCGTACAAAAATGAATTAAATTCATTTAAATTTGACCTAAAACGCAGAAGATATAAAAACATGTTTTAATTCATTCATAAGGGCCTAGAATTTAACAAACATTAAGTAAGTACATAATTGAGGAAAATCCCGATTATCTCATAACTCTCTGTTTATCACCGGAAAATGTAACATCCTTTGGGAACGCGGGAACAGCAGGGAATAGCTATATATAATTGAAAAATCAAATAGGCGGGTTGAATACGATATAAATATCATCCGTCTTGATCAATGTATATAAGTACCTACGTATGTAGGTAGGAATGTAAAAAGTTGTATTTTAGTTATTTAATGTCCATAATACAAGCCTTGCTTAGTTTAGGATCATATAACCGTGAAGATTATCCTAGAATATTAAGAATACTATGAATCTGGAATTCGCATTAAGTTATTTTGTACTAGCTTCTACCCCTTGTTAAAATTGATAAAAAGTTGCTGATATCCCTCTCTGTACTATAGGTAACGAGTGTGCCAAATTTCATCAATAGCCGTTTAGTATAGCAGTGAATATAACTTAACAAACAAACAGACACTTTCGAATTTATAATTTCAGTGAGGACAATAATTTTTATATGTGTGATTGATTTTATGATGCATAAAAAGTACATAAATCAGTATTGTAACAAGTATCAGCTTAACATTGTACAAGAGAAAGCAGTTCAATGCTCATCTGGGAGCTAATAGGCCGCGCTACGACCGGTCGCGCGAGACGCTCCCACCACGCGAGGGGGGAAAGCGGGGGAGGGGGAACTAGACCTAATTTAGAGCTAGACTAGTGCTCCTGTGACTGTGACCTAGATAAGTGTAGCGTCGGTGAACAAACGTTTTGTTTTAATGGTTTTAACCGACTTTTTGTATGTAGGTATAATGTTATGTTCAAATAGATATAAGAGGAAGAATAAATCCTAAGACATTCACACTTGGTTATCAAATCGCAATCTAAGATGAATTTTATACTATTTTCCATGCCGCGGTTTCACCCTTAAATTGTGCTTTAGTAACCTTAAACATTAAATTAGATAAAAATTCAATCAGTCTACGCACTCGTGTGGTATCTCACACACTTACGAATATTTGCATTATTAATATTAGTAAGAAAGGATAAAATAAGATGTTAATTATTGCAAATCTATTCAGTACGGAATCACCTATCTTATGTTGTTGTAGGTCAAGCAAACGATGTGGACATAGAACTTTAGATACAAATTGTAACTGGACAATATTAATTAAGATTTTATAGAAAAAACAGGAAGTGAGAAAGAGAGAGAGAGAGGGGGGGGTCCCTCCTCTTTAGAGAAATATGCACGCGTTGATGTCTTATATTAGGTTGATTGTTTCACATTGTATTTTTATCATTTAGCAATAAAATTTTATGGACTTGATAACTTTCCAATCAAATTGTTTCAATTAATTACTAATATTATAAATGCGAAAGTTTGTATGGATGTTTGTTACTCTTTCACGCACTCAAATCTTTTTAAAGCAATTAAAGATCAAAACACACTTTCCCCACCGTTTTGTTTAACCGACAATCTTTTGTATTTTATTTTTTAACAGACCAACAAAAATGGTATACAAAATTAATATTCGTCAATTCAATGGGGCACATGTTACGTACAAACAATAAGGTACTTCAACGCACATGTTACCAAAAATACAGTCTTGCCATGCAAAGGCTTTCCCATCGCGTGTGGCTTTCTCCTTGCACTATAAAGAGCCTACGACAGATGTCCCGCGAACCCTTCAATCAGTCAATATTTGAATTCAAATTTGGAACGCCAGGTAGGAGTTGAAAAAAAATGAACATGTGCGTATACGGTGTGGGAATGCACGTGAGATGGCTTTGAGACTGGTCGAGATGTGTCTGAACTTTACCATGTCCATAAACTGTTTATATTGCTATTTCATTTCAATCACTTGCAATTTGAGATTTAAAGTAAGGAAGTTAAGCTTTGTATTTGCAAAATTGCTTTCGTTGTTTACTCGTCAAATGTAAATAGACAAACACACTTTTTTTCAAAAATGAGATTAGTTATAAAGATACAAAGCCCTCAGAGACTTATAGACACTTGTTAATACATTTACTGTTAAGCCACAAGGAGTTCGATTCCAAGTCTCCGGAACAAACGAATATATCTGTTTATTCATTGTTTGCTGCCTGGATGTAAATATCTATACTAGAATATATTTAATAATATAATTATAGTAGTTTAAGAAGAATATCTATTCTCTGGTTACCATATAACAAACTCGTAGTTCGAGATCAGATAGCCGTGTGTAAAAGAAATACCTCACAATTTTTTTACTCACAGCGTAAAAAGAGAATACTTCGATAATAATCATAGTAATCAAACTACCCCTCCTTATGTAAGAAATTGAAGAAAAAACCACTTTACCCTAACCAGAGCCTACAAAAACTCCCACCCCGTAAACTACAATACAATAGCAAACAACCCTTTATTTATATCGCCCCTGAATCCGGAACGAACCGGATATCGTTTTAATAAACACCGGATAGATGTAATTTGAGGCAGTACATCCTTCTCTAGGTTAATAGGTAAAGTGCAGGCTTGAGAGTATTTATTTGCAGGTTTGTAAGACGGGGCCTGTAAAGGGGAGCGCGTACTGTAAAGTGCAATACACTACGCTGCGCTAGGGTCACCATTCAGAATCTTATTTTTTTCCTGAGTCTGATATATTCCACTATAGGGTCTTCTAGAATTACTGCCAGAAAAATGGTTATTTATTCTAAATAAGTACCTTCATGTCATACCATGATGGTGTGGAAATCGAATTTAATTAAAAAGTGATGAGTGCGATATTGGATTCTGTTTTTCTATAAATTTAAATAAATTTCAGATAGACATATATTATGCTATGTTATAGTCCCGGGAAATATTAAATCTCTTTGGCACACGGGAGAAACCGTGAGATTTTGTATGATTTCCAAGTCAAAAACCTTGAAGCGGAAAAATAGGCCTTCACATGTACTTATGACTCTAATAGAGGTTCAGAAGGTTTTTTTTACTGAGAAGAACCGGCAATGAACTCAGCAAAACTCTTTTAAAAAACAAACTTAGGATCAATTAATAAATATTCTGGGACATTCTTCACGCACGCTTATCTGATCCCAATCTAACAGAGCTTGCACTACGTGCAACAGGGTAGTAGAGCTCTTAGTGCAGAGTTCGTCCGGGGAAGTACTACCACCTTACCCATTTCTGCCGTGAAGTAGTGGTGCACTTGTATTACTGTGTTTCGGTTGGAAAGGTAAGGGGGCCGGTGAAATTACAGGCACATGAGACTTAACAACTTCATGTCTCAGGGTCGACAACGCATTGGCGATGCCCCAAGTATTGCAAATGTCCATAGGCGGCGGTGACCACTTACCATCAGGTGGACCGTCTGCTTGTTTGTTAGACCAAGTGGTATAAAAAAAAAAAAAAACAGGGTTGTCATTCTATAACGTAAAATTACACTCCACGATGTTTCATTGCGGCCTCTGTGCTTTGTCTCTTTCGCTAACAACGCAATCCCGTGAGAGGCACGCTCTCGAAGGCTTCATTGCCCCTCTGCAGATAACTGATATACTACACATACTACTATTTAAATACATACTTATATAGACACAGTACATACCAGGAAATACCGACATATCGTAAAAACTTAATAGTTGAGTAATACAAAAATAACCAAACATTCGCTTTTATATGTAAAGTATGTTATTTATCTAAGTACTAAATAATTACAGTTCATTTTATAAGATAGGTTTATCTTCTCTTGATTTACACAAACCTATTATTAACGGAATAACTCGAATTCAACATTGCCTTAAAAAATCTCACATCTTTGTCCTAACATGAGAACCTGTAGGCTATATGTTGGAAGGAGACAACGTTATGCGAGCGACAGGGATGCGGCACGGGCAACGTCCTGATTTGTCAATAAACTTGACCCACATTTCATTGAGAGCGAGTCTGGAAGGAATCTTTGGTAAAGCTGAGTTCATAGGGGAGCTTGAAATCATATTAGTTAATATAAGAAACATTTGGTCAAACAATAACTTAATTTTCATATTCAGTTGCCCTAAATTAAGATAGCTAATTAACGCTCATTGTTTTTCATATCACCTTAATGAGAAATGCAAAAGTTTAGCTATATGTTAGTTACCACGCAGCTCCGTAATGCCATAACGGATGTGCATAAAATTTTGCACACAAATAGGATATGTTCTGAATTCACACCGAGAGTCCTTCTCTAGTCTATAAGCTATGTATGTGCAAAATTTCAGCAAGATCGCTTCAGCACTTACCCGTGAAGGCGAAACATACAAATAAGGTCACTTTTGCATTCGTTATATTATTAGTTAAGATTAGGATTTAAAAAGACACGTCATTATGAACACGTGTTTACCCAGAGGTCCTTGTCCGGTGTAACGGTGTTTAGGCCTCGTCCCGCTCTGGGGCCCTGGTCATTGGTACCCATGAGAACGAGCGGTGAGGTTTTTGGACACAGCGGTAGTTCAATGTGGTTAATTGGTTGGTATTGAAATCTTTCTGTATAAATTACTAGCTATCTTCCGCGGTTTCACCCGCGTTTCAAAG
Organism: Habrosyne pyritoides; assembly: GCA_907165245.1. NCBI lineage: Eukaryota > Metazoa > Arthropoda > Insecta > Lepidoptera > Drepanidae > Habrosyne > Habrosyne pyritoides. Next base: position 15,367,207 of record OU015588.1, on the reverse strand, counting down.
GGTCAAATATATTTCGGGATTATACTATAGTCTATTTTACTTCTGGATAAAGTAGCTTTCTAATAGTGATAGAATTTTTAATATCGGTCTAGTAGATTTTGAGAAAATACAAATATTCATTCATTCTAATATTTTCTTTTTATAATATTAGAATAGATTAGTTCGTTGCTATATTTATTTGAAGCCTAAGTCAGTGGCGATTTCAAGGTAGCTTCAGTAATATTAAATTTGACCTTCATAAGTGCCCTCCGAAGGCCTAAACTGAATAAAAGGTTTTGAATTTTGAATTTTTGAATGATATCAGTTGTATTTTAAGAGATTTTCTTTTTAATTAAGCTATAATTTTAGAATTAACCGGAGTTATTCAGTCTGATTATGGGATAACCCTGGGATATTCTCACAGATCAGAAAAAAACTCCCTATAAAAATACCCCATATAAATACATATTCATACAGATATGACTTTTCTACATTAGAAATGCCGTAAAGGAACTGCTGTCCATGTTGGTTTCATCCTCATTCCCGAGAAATGTTAAATTTTCAATAAAAAAGAATTATTCAATGAATAAATCCAGAATATTAACTACCTATGTCCCAATTTCATTAAATCCTGTAATATTAGTAGTATGTGTAAATTGTACACGCACACAAACGTTTGTCCTCAGCGGGAATCGAACCACGAACTGCGGGTTAGAAGTTAGGTTATCTGTCTAACTTGTCTATAATTTTGCATTTGTATCTTATGAGTTATTATAGACGATGCTTGAAATGTTAATACAGTAGTAACCTTGATAATCCGTATGTTTAGTATTTGTTTACGTAGCTCACGTTTCCATTAAGTAATCTGTTACTTTGCTAGATTTCGTCAAGTCCCGCTATTTACGCCCGTGAACTGAATTCGTATCGAGCATTCCTCACTTTTTTAACATTAATACAACACGTTTTACTAAAACTTTTGAAATATATACAGTTATATATTGATATCATAAATAATCAAAACCTAAGCATTTTTATACATCAAAAGTTTAAATAATTTTAATTTACTTTGGTCTAAATTCCTAATATAATATATAATTTTCATTTATTTGCTTTAAAAATATAAGAAACAACAGACCAGTGGTCACTTATTAAATTATGCTTTTCGTTATAATGTATTTTAAGTATATTATTGCAATAATGACATTAAAATAACATGCCAATAACCAAGTATCAAATGTTGTCAATACAATCTAGTTATTATTGAACAATTTAGACAAAATCTATTAGTGACAAAAACTAAGTCATAAATCGTATTAAACCGTCCAGCAGTTGTAATCCCACCTAGTCCCGTGTAAGTATGTAAATCCCGTGTTCCCGCCACGTGCAGCGTCGCACGTCGCACGTCGCTCGCCGGAGATCGGGCGCCGAACGGCCTTGTTCGCGCTCGCCCGAGCGGAGCGCGCAGTTACCCGAGCTACGTCACCGCTCGGCCTACTCCGTACTAACTGTACTACACGTGCTCGCGCGCAGCCGATCGCCTTCGTGCGGGATCGTGCTGAATTCGGGATTTGAATTTCGCATGTTATGTTTATTTTATTGGATAGCATTTGAACGGTGGATAGTTAGCTCTGCGATAGCGTATACCGTTTGTTTGTATATCTTTTGAATTTCGAATATGAAACTGTTCTTTTTTTAGAGAAATGTTAATTAAAATCTTACTTTTAAGACTGCTGAGTTTTTTGAGTGTTGCTTAGGGGCTTTGGCTAGCTACTGCGAGCTAACCTTGCAAAGGCTAAAACAATAAGATATATTTACAGATTATAAGCATGTATATTATTTGTTAATATGGATATTGTGGAAATCTCATCACACAATCAAAATCTCCAATACTACAAAAGTAATTGTCAGAAAAAGGACTCACAGGTGCAACAGTCTTGCATAAGATGCATGATTAAAATGTGAATGCTCAATAAAACATTAACAAATAAAATCGATTTACAATCAAATCAAAACACAATTTTAATATGGCGATAACGTGCTTTTTGTATCCTGAAGCAACACCAGTTTTTATATAGATCTTGCATCAACATCGAACAATAGTTGTGTCCGCTCGATCGAGTCAAAGATAAATAGCTTTTTAATCGATTTGATGGACTAAATGTTCTAATTTTATACATAAGCAGCTTCTTTTGTTAATTGTAATGAATAATGCAGCCGGAGGCAACATTGCGTTTTTTTTTTACTGTAAAAAACAGTGAGGCTATTGAAGTTAATTATTCTTAGTTTATTCGATTGTTAGAAAGGATTTACAATAAATCGATGATTCGATTTACAGATCTCGAAATGGCTGCTTCCTATTGATTTCTATTGAGTTTATATTTTAACCTACAGATATAATTTAAATTACTACTGAAGTCACAGATTTTCATTTGCTACATTTCTATCGCTTCTGTTTTTTCTCTTCAGCACAGATAGTCCCCGGTTTTTTTTTTACTTTTTAATAGATTGGTCACCTAGGTCTTCTCCTTGTGAGAAGTCCATACAACCTTTCACTATAGTTTTGTTTAGTCAGTAATTTTCATTCGTTTTTTTCACGTGTCATAGATGTCAGTGGTAATTCTGATGGCCCGTTTCCCTGTAAATCTAAATATGTCTTTTGGTTCTCTGTCTGGTTACTAAGTAACTAATTCGATTAAAGTAATCGATATTATTATACATTTCGTCCACGCTCCATCGGTCATCTATCAATGAAAACTATCAGATTTCCAATCTTAGGGAAAGTTACTTTAACGATCAACTACATTTATAATGAGAATTTGCATAGATTTACTACCATTTTATAAGGTTTTGTTTAAACAGTAAGTTGATATTTTTAGGTCAAATCTTGTTGCTGAATTTGAAGCCAAATCTCTACAGAAATAACGCTCGTTTGATAATTCAATATATCTTATCCTCGACCATAGGTTCAATGTTTGGAAAACTTCAGATATTTATGGTTCTGATAAAATATATAAGAAAAGCTGATTAATAATGACATCTTGTTTAAATACGTATCATTTGGGCTACAAAACAAATTAATATTATTTTGTATTTACAACAAAAAACAAATAAATCATTAAAAAAACCGTATTGCACATATGCCCAAGCAAAAGCAACGATGCTCACATGCCACGGTAGGACTTGAAGCATTTTCGGTGTAATGTAGCTCTCAGTAGAAATCTACCAACCTCTTCGTGGCTAAAGTCCGTGAAAATATTAATATAGTTTATTTTTACAATATTCTATTATACTTTCAGAAACGAACCAAAAAAGGCATTACAGTTTTATTTACAGTGCAAGTAAAAATAGTCTGAAAATATTTAAAAGCTTTTTTTAGGATTATCACGAGGTTTTCCTCATTCCTCATCCAATCTCATTAAACACACTTTAAGCCTTATTCTTATATTCACGGTCACGTAGGTTGTACTTGACTTTGAAACGAGGTTTCGCGGCCACGAGGGGGGGGGGACCAGGTCAGAGAGGGGCGGGGGGTCTTTCGTCTCAAAAAGTGAAACGTGTCTAACAGTAAATGCGTGATTCGGAGATCGGACAACTGGTTAATTGGTGGAATTGTTTTGCATGACTCTTAATTCTTGAATCTCGTTAATGTTGTTTTAAATTGCTTGTTAAACTTTTGTTTGAGGGATAGTTTTGACGGGCCATTTGATGTCGTTAGATAGCGGAAGATATCGTGTAAGATGTATATCTATTAATGTTTGTAATTTTTTTTCTAATGTCATGTACATACGTTCAGATGGCGTCTATATATTACTATCTTTGTAGAGTCCTGTGTTTTATCTCAAGTGATGATGTGGTCTAAGGTATATATGTATATGTAGGCAATATATTTTCGACATAAGACTAGCCAGGTAGATGGGTCCAAAGTACCCTATCCTCAATCCTACTCTCTGCCATGTTTAACACTAACCAATTTTTTCACTTCTAGTGATTCAATTTGATAAGTCATTTGCTTTTCTGTCAAACGTAAATTTTTTCCATAATACCGTCTTGTTTTGACTTGAACAAAAGTCGATTCAGCCAGCTTGCAAAAAAAAAATTATGATCCTTTTAAAAATGGAATATTACACAACAATAATCTTCTTATAAGGATGTAATGTACACGCGAGTATATTCTCCTAAAAATGCACTTTCCTTTCGCACCATGACGTCATCATGACGAAGCCAGCATCCGTTTGTAGCAGGATGTTCATTTTTAGCCCAAAAATTAGGTCAGGTATTATAAGTACTCGGAAACCTGTCAAGTTTCATAATCATCGAAGACTTGGGAATGCCTGCCTTTCATTGGATATAAGGAAAAATTTCACGAGAATCTAAGCTGCAAAAGTGAAAGTAGAATAAAATTAGCCGGTAACTTCTCTTTATTTATAGAACGTAACATGTCTGTTGATATTGGTTTGGTTTTAGTGCAAAATTTGCAGTTATTTTTGCTCTTTTATTGGTTTTATATAGATATAAGAATTTTCTAGATATTTTGGGAACATGAGTACACCTTACTAAAATTTTCCAATATAAAAATACTAATATTGTATCATATAATTATGCAAACTCGATAAATTGTAAAAAATTGTATTATTTACTTTTTTGAACTGGAAATCATCATCTTTATTGTAGCTTATATTTAACTAGATACTGTCCCGTGGTTTCCCCCGCGTTCCTAAAGGAATCTAATCTATCCCTGGATTATTACATAGCCTGTATCTCGTGGCATTTTATAAGTAATAGAATTTTTTATATCGGATTGGTTGTGCCCGCGATTACCTCCTTCATTCAAACATACACACGTTATCTTTTTAAAATATAACTATAGAAAATCTTTATACAGGTAACTTTTTTTTAATAAGTTACATCACAAATATATGTAGATTGTATCAATATATTAACAATTCATCTCAAACTCGAAGAAAATCCTCAAAAGGCGCTGTTATGGGTTCCAAAAACCATGAATTGGGGTCACGACTCAATCCCGTTAGGTTCGGGAGACAAACCTGTCCGCTCGGGTGGATTCGGCGCTCATCGGGGCGATTCGGGGGTACTCGTCCGGTGACAGACAACCACTCATTACCTACGTACGTTGATATGTATAATTGTATATTTGTTATACAATAAAATGATTGAGAGCTTGCTACAAAAGTTTAGGGATTTTTCTACCGAATAAATATGGCCCACTAACTGTCTCCCGTGGTTTCACCTGTGTTTGTAAAAAAATATGACTATAATCTATATCTGTACCAATTTTCATCCAGATTCGTTCAGCCGTTGTGGAGTGAATGAGTGACAAACATCCATCCATCCAAGGTATTGCATTTATAATATTATTTAGTGTTTTTTTTTTGTTTCTTTTATAACTACCGTGTCCCAGTATCTCAGGTGTCAGTATGTCAATTTTGCATGCTTGTACTGTGGAATTCCCATTGACCGTCAAGCGCGGGTTATTGAGTATCAGCCATGATTTACTATTGTGTAGAACGTAAGCTAAATCACAGTCGATGTGTGACCCGCAGACCGTTAGAGTTGTTTTACTATGTAGCATGATACTACAAGTTTTTCGGCATGAGTGATTAAAGGAATAGTTGATTGTGTGTAAAGAATGTACCGGGATATTTTTATATGTTTAAAAAAAATCGTTGGAACACAATCTCTACTCAGAATCCGCTACAATTTTTTCATCTTCATCATGAGTGAATAGGCTACTAACGGGAAACCGAGCTCCATCTTCGGTCTCATCTTCACTTACCTTCAGGTGAGATAGAGAAAAAATCTTCGAATTCTCATCATATGAAAGGCCCCTTTCCAATATACATATATTTCTCCACTCTTCTCCAGTTAAAGTATACGGAAGAACGTAGTAACCAATCTCAGATGTTTGGACGTATCTACTAAGGTAGTTGCACTAACATAATTAAGTTATAATATAATGTGCAGAAAACTCTAAATAATTATTGTTAATTTGCACAACTAAGCAACAGAAATCCAAAAATGATTACAAACCATATCTTCACGCTAATTATCCCCAAAGAGGCAGGTGGAGGTCTCAATAGCGAGACCCAGTACCATCAAATAAATTTTATGTGAATATTGTTGCTGTCTCCTTACTGATCTGATTATTAAATAATAATAACTTACGTTGCCCGGCTGGGATCGAACCTTAAACCTCCAAGTTTCTAGCGAAGCTTTATACCACTCGACCACTAAAGTGATAAATTTATTAGTCAAATATCAAAATTTGCATCTATATTATAGGTTAGATTAAGCCGAAACCTAAGTTAAATAAATTCGTAACACATCCTTCGTTACGAGTACAGTCGACGCCGCACGTCGTCGCTCGTAAACCTACATAACGTCGTGACCACATTTTTGTGGCCAAATTACAGTTCGCTTGTTTCAATTCCGTATTTTGTCTCCACACGACCACATACCAAGCTTAGAGGTTATGTGTTGTGTTATCTAAAAGCCAGCATCGCGAGGTTTGTGTTGTTTCAATTATGTTAGACTAGTTTATGCCGTGTTTTCACCCGATTTTCCCAGGGATGTTATATTTTCTCGGAATAAAAAGTAATCTATATGATATTCTAGGGTATGCTCTATCTATGTGCTTCTTAACAAACATCCATAGAACTCCTACAACTCCATCCTCATAAACCTTCGCATTTATAATATTAGTAGGATTTTGTTTTAATAATATATTCTACAACAAATTTTCTTTTTTTTTAAATAAATGTAATATAAATATCCTGGGACATTCTTTTACACACGGCCATCTGATCCCAAACTAACCAAAGCTTGTACTATGGAAACCACATAACTAATATAGTACATATACTACTTTTTTTTCTAAATACATACCTATATAGATATTTACACCCAGACACAGAACAAATAGACATGTTCATGCACACAAATGTTTGTCCTGGGTGGGAATCGAACCCGCGACCTTAGATTTGGCAGTCAGAGCGTTAACCACCAAGCCAACTGGCATTTCAATATTATATCACATTGTTATGAATCACATTAGGATAGTAAGTAAGTAAGTAATATTACACGATAAACACTGTTGGGCACCACAAAGTAGGAGAAAGGAGGACTGAACTCCATATAAAAATATTCTAAAGAAATGAATCTTAAATAAATCATGTCCGTTGGTCCTTTGAAGTTGTATAAAAAGTGCGGCCAAGTGCGAGTAGAACTCACACGCGATGGGTTACGTTCCACTTTACATTACTTATAGAAATACTGAAAAAAAACATCTGCATTTAATTCGGAACTTTATTTTACTTGTCTTATAGCACCTATTCTGACTTCGGACCGTTTTGCAACAGATTTCCAGATCATACCATTTTACCTTGTTTAATTTTAAGTTGTTTTTTTTATTGTGTATAGTAGGTACATTTAATTTGCCATAAATAAATTTATTTACTTTCTTCTATGGATGTACACACTCTCAGTTCCAAAACGGACAACGAAACCTTATTAATAGTGTCGTGGGGCTCGATTCAGTAAGGAAAATTAGACTAACTAGAGGATGTTTCGTCGCGGCCTCCGTGCTCTGTCTCTTTCGCTGACTATGCTAATTCTACTAATCACGTGAGAGGTAAGCTCTCCGAGGCCTCCGTGAAGCGGCTCGCCGACGACGTTTCTATTAGCCGAATAAGGGGGCTGTTTCGGGTACGGTACCCAAAAATATAGTGCAAACTGTAATGAACTCTTTGTCCATCAAATGTAACCTCGTTACTCAATTCACATCAATGTGTGGCTCGATGATATTGTAACCTGTCATTAGTATAGACTGTTATATTAAACGTGTGATGAATGGAACTATAATATTACGTTTGAGGCTCTATATGTAACGGTGATGAATCTGACTTTTGGGTATGGGATTATTTGTTTTTTAAGGCTATATTTTTATGAATTTACTAGCTACTCGATTTTTTCCGCGTTTTCAATGTATCTATTGTATATAGGGAATGTAACATAGCCTATGTCATTTGGGAATAAAATAGCTTTCTATCGGTGAAAGAATTTTTGAAATCGGTTGTGTGGTTTTGGAGATTATCTCCTACATCCAAACTTATAAACTTTATAATATTACTATAAATTGAAAATTCATTAGTAAAATACATTTTGATATAATTAGATTGAATATAATTTTTGAAGTGAAACTTCTTATGGGTTTGAAATTCTGATCTGCAACCTTTTTATGAAACGAAAAATAAATGAATGGTAAACACAATCTATGCTATTCAAAAGTGATTGATGAATAATAAAAATGTTTCCCTGTAATATAAAAGTTCCAGTATCCTGTATTTACGACAGACCTTGTCTTGTATAGATTCTTCTTTGCTCTGATTAGTTAAAATTAAACCAATTTTGAGATTATTTATGGATCCGACAATCAAAACCTCCTTTACTAATCACTATGCAAAATTATCTAGTTTGTTTTTTTTAAATCAACATCTATTAACGAGTAGGCGTTGGAAGTAAACCAAATTTACATACATTCAACATTAGACCTACCAGAGAACTACACATATTTATCATACAAATCAATCAGTATGTACAGCGTACTCTTTCAAGTCGGCCGACCGCTATCACTCAATTAAATTGATGCTTTGGCTTAATTTAAACAAATAATCTATTTTGCGGTCCAAGCTAAAGGCCACGAGCGGGAAAATATTTAATTCTTTGTACATGATTTATACATAGGTATTACAAAACTCATTCGAAAGGTTTTATATCTTCTTTAAATTAGGATAAGCATTTTATATTATATTTATTATTGAACTATAAACACACGTTATTTGCATCCTAACACTTAATATTTTAATCATAATTATAAAAATAAAAAATCTATTTTATTTATATTATACAAGCAATCCGACCAGGTTTCACCTGAGTGGAATAGTAGAAATGCATTAAACACTTAAAGTAAATATCGATTGTCCTTGTAAGGGTTTACGTAAGAACCATCAGAGGCTAACACATACGTCCTTCCAAAAAAAAAAGTTACTTACAAAAAAAATACAACGCACCAAAATAATATGACTTTGTTAAACATTATTTAGAGAGTAGCTCAGATTTTCCAATTTACTTAAAACTAGATAGGTATTCCTCAGAATTAAATAGTCATTGTCATAATCTCTTAGCTTGTACCGCAGCAAGAGTATCAGAAACAGTAAGCAGAGTGTTTATTCACTCTGCGAACACCCAATTACATGGGATTTAAACTGAGCTCCGTTACGCGACTATTAAATTATTATTCCGTGTGTGTATATATAAAAAACAACGGCCGTCCGTCCGTCGGTATTTTAATGAATGACCGATGTTGATACGGTGGTTGATAACGTTAAACGATTGTGAACTGTTATTTGCGAAATTGTGGTAGAAATCGCTATTATAATACTACGTGTCCTCCGTGGTTTTACACGGTTTCCCGTGGGATGATACATTTTCCCGAGATAAAATGTATCCTATATTATAATATGGGTTATAGACTATTCATGTGCCAAGTTTCATTTAAACCCGTTTTGTAGTTTTTAAGTGAAAAAGTAACAAACTTCGACTCATCTATCCTTAAAAGCTTCCACATTTATAATATTTGGTGAGATGTTTCTCTTATTAATTGTAGGTACTCTTAAATGTTCTTTTCAGTTCAGGTTAGTGTCTGGGCATGTTTACAAATACATGAATCTAGATTCAATACATCTAAAAAATGAAATAAATTTATCATAACTAATTTTCTCAGGTGTGGCCTTGCGAAAATGACGCTGGATCTCCTTTTCTGTCATCGCGGAATTAGTTACTAGATATTTGTTTTTTTGTATAATCATAAATTTATCAATTATATGATATAACTGAAAGAAAATTATAATTATTTAAAAAAAAAACAAATGCATTTTTCGTCAAATCAGCTATGTATCTGCGTAATAATTATAGTTTATTTTCGGCCTCCTAGTCATCGCTCAATTCTCTCGCCTCTAACTACACCCTAAACATGACTAATACTGTTGCTACCACACTGTACATTCGGGTAATTAATATAAACTCGACAGTTAAAAATAAACAGTAACAAAAGACGGGCGTGCATCCGAGTAATTTGCCATCGTACCGTTAAATGATAACTTTTTACGAGCCGCCATTTAATTATTGGTTTAAAAACTGCCTCTTAATGTGTCAGTTAGACAGAGAGGTTGTTCTGCCGCATTTTTCGGTGTCTAATGATGGATGATTAATTTAGACTGGATGACATAGTGTTGTTTCGAAACGCGACTCCGCAACTATGTTGTTAGTTATTTGTCAAGTTATGGTTCTTAGTGTCGCTTACCAAAATGGTAAGGAATCCGAGGGACTTCTTTGTGTCTCACTAATAAATATCCTGGAACATCCTTTACACATGGTCATCTGTTCCCAAACTTAGCCGAGCCTGTACTATGGAGATCAGATAAATTAAATAGAGAACTACACCCAGCCTTAAACAACGAATCTACTGCAGTACATTGCAGTATGTTCTGGCAGCTGAATTTGAGAGCTCAGCACATCGTCATTTGCCACGGTGAAATTGTGGCTTAACAAGCATATATGATATTTTTTTTAGGTCAATTAGGCTGACGAACAGGAAGACAGACCACCTGATAATAAGTGGTTACCGCCGCCTATTGACATTTGTAACACCAGAGCAATGCGTTGTCGATCCTGAGACGTGAAGTTATTAAATCTCACGTGCTTATTGACCCTTTATTTTTCTAACCAAAACACAGTAATACAAGTACACACTGCTGATGTGGTAGTATTTCCTCGGACGAAAGTGTTAATACTTCTTAGTTCTAATGTGTGGTAAAAAAATGGATCCCCCACGTGTAAAGCTACCATTTTCATTACAAGCCAATTTAAAGATGATTAGATAGCGGTATATCAGATAACATATATCATTACCAGCGATCAATTCTGAATGTTAACGTCTTAATCTCATCACTCACTCAATAAACAAGTATTTTTTTTTTTATGAAACATAGACAAAAAGTAAAGATATCTTTATCATTGCGGCCCGAATGGAGTTGTCGGAGGTTGCTGACAAACTACGCGTCGAGATTAATTGCAAGCTGACCGATTGTGGCACAGCGTAAATAGAACAGCCTGTGTAGTTAGCTTGGCGCGTTCGTGCTACTTGTAAGTCACAGTGTAGATAATGCAGCCCTTTGATTACAATAATCTATTCTAATATAATGGAAAGTGCGAATTTTGTGAGCTTGTATGTATGTCAGGAAACTGGGTTATATTAAAAGGAATAAAGTTTGTAAGTTTGGATGTAGGAGGTAGTCTAAGTAACTCAGTCCGATTAAAAAAATCTCTCATTTATAGAAAACTTCATTATTCCCAAATAATATAGGCTATGTTACAATCCCGGGTTACATTGAATGTCTTAGAAAGACGGGTAAAACCTCGGACCTAATTAAAATTGAAATGTAATAATTATTCCTGTAAAATTATAAAAAAATTGTGTACGTCATGTATGTTTTAACCTACAGTATTTAAATTTTTAAATCACATTTAATTATAAAATGGGATTTCAACATTTTAAAAGTTAAATGATGGCAGGGCTGTATTAAATGTTCTAAGCTGTGGCGATAGAATCCGTGCGCACACCGCGAACCTATCGCGTACTCGATCTATAGATCCCACCGCGGATCTATAGATCTTCATTGCTTGTTGTTAAGTAGTTTGATTTATAATAAAGATAGTTCCGACCCCGTTCAAGGATTGGGGACGAAGTTAATTTAAAAATATTAGAAATTTTGAAATGAGTCATCGTGACTAACGCGTCATCTGTCGGTTGTAGTGTCCATTGTTGATTTGTCAGCATGACAATAATGATGTATCTTAAGTTAAGCGTCAATATAAAAAAAAAATGTAAAAATGTAAAATCTTAAAAAGTGTGCTTGTGTGATATAAATAAATAAATAAATATCCTGGGACATTCTTTTACACACGGCCATCTGGACCCAAACTAAGCAGAGCTTGTACTATGGAAATCAAATAACTGATATACTACATATACTACATTTTTTTTTCTTTCTCAATACATACTTGTTAAAATAAATGTTTGTCCTGGGCGGGAATCGAATCCGCGACCTTCGGTTTGGCAGCCAGAGTTGCTAACCACGAAGTCAACAGACAGATAGTAGACAAAACTAATATATTATGTAAATTCAACCACGTTTTGTAGAAGCTAGAAGAAAAAGATCACTAACAGTTTATTAACTCTTTCAGCCTTAGTGGTCAGTGTCACTACCACCTTTTCCAGTCATTTTTATTAAAAACAGCGCTTTCTTTCGGTTGTTAGCTACACACTCGATAATACTTTCTTTGACAAACACTGGGTATTACGTTTCTCCGCACATCGGTCATAAAGTCATTACTAAACTGGCGTGTGACGGAAAGTTAAACATCCCTCCTTATATTACAAATGTGAGTGTAAGTTTGTTTGTTACGCTTTCACGCGAAAACTACTTAACCGATCATCATGAAACTTTGTACACATATTATTGGAGGTATTAGAAGTAACATAGGATATTTTTTGTGCCAGGGAAATGTTACATCCCTCGGGAACGCGGTTGAAACCGCGGGGGAGAGCTAGTATATTATAAGTGTTCCTGAAAACACCAAATAAATCTTCTAAGTGATGGTGAAAACTGCACTGAAATACATTCCGTAGTCTTAAGGACTAAACGCAACAGAGACACAGAAATATCAACTTTATTACATTGTACTTAAAGATAATTTTGTAATGTTTTACCAAAACAAAACATAATAAACCTACCTTTTAAGCGACTTCATTATAAATGTAAATGCAAAAAGCAGTGAAAATAAAAATTATACGCAATTCATCCTTATCTAACTAAATAAAAATTACCGCTAGCAACACTGTAAGGGCAAACACCCAACAACATCATTTTCAATTCTATTACAATTACATAAAGCTCATAATCACATGACAGTCAATAAAGAGTAAGTAGACGGCAATGCAAATAAATGATCATACGATTTCCAGTTCCATTTCAAACGTGTAAAGCTCAGAATCGTATGACGTCTGTGAAGAAAAGGCACACATGCATCAGGTGTCTTTACTTTGACCTTTCATTATTCACGGTTGTATTGAACTGACTGACTTAAATATTAATTTAATATTATGTGGATTTCTATTTACATTTATTAAATTTAACAAAAAATGCATTTAGACATTGTTTTAAATGAGAAGTAATTTCTAAATAGTGCAAAACAAAGTGACTATTTATGTGTTTGTTTGTCAGTTTATATCTTTTAAATTACGTAATAGATTTTAAAATATTTTTTCATAATTTAGATTTTCTTTTTCGGAATGTTCTAACATCTCTGCTTAGTTTAAGATCAGGCCGTCTGTTAGTGAATTTTACCAAGACATTTTTTATTCTAGACTAAGAAAATGTCTTTAGTATATTGAACCTTATAACCTATGCATAGAGCCGTTAATCGTTAGCAGTATGTCATTTTTACGCCTTCGGTGAAATGTAACAAGTATAATGCGAGACGTGGACGCGCGTTGATGTCTTTTCAAAGGACATTAGCTCGTAGACATTTGAGCTGTTTTTTTTTATTTTTTTATTATGTATTTAATTCATTTTATTGTTCAATTATTAAAAGTAAGTTATTGAACGTTGTAATGAGATAGTTTGGTTTAAAAATTTGGTAGACAATATTTTGTTTGCTGATTAAATTTTAATTCATTTTAAATGTACTGTGAAGTCTTAAGAAAAAAAATAAAACAATATTAAAAATTTTATTTCGAAATTTTAAGCTTTTTTAAATAATTTCATTATTGAAGTTTTTTAAAAATAGACTCATTAATCTAGAATCACATTGTTGCTTTCATAAATCTATCATAAATTGTTCTGTTATTATTAAATAGATGTTAGGTTAGATTATGAAATAAAATAAGATTTAGGAAAGATTTAAAATATTTTTAACTGTTTTCAAAAACGGTGTTTCGTTTATCTTAAAATGATCATTACAAAAAGTTTAAATCTAAACTATCATCATAGGGCGCATTGCATAACGCACTGACTTGTAAAAAAAACTTTCATTTTCGAGAAAAAAAAGTACAATATTTGAACAAAAACACAAACCTGAACCATAGAAAACCGTATTAGAGTCACCGTGCGAAATATAAAAGTCGCCGAATCATCGACAGATACAAAAACACACGCGAAAATGTGCCTTACTGCTTCACGACTTAGCGGCGCGACTTGTCGCTTTTCTATTTGCCGAGTAAAAGTTTTGTTACACTTTTGATGTCCGGAAACGGAAATTAACGTCAATTCTAAGTACATACTTAGTTGATATCTTGAAGATTAGACAAGTAATACAATCTTTAAAATTGATCTCAGGTACAGTTATATTCAGTGACTAGATGTCCCCCGCGTTCCCGAGGGATATCAGATATTCCCGGGATAAAAAGTAGCCTATATGTTATTCCAGGATATGCTCTAGTTTAGTAGCGTTTAGTAGTTTTTGCGTGAAAGAGTAACAAACATACTTACATACAAATCTTTCCTCTTTATAATATTAGTATAGATGACAATCGGCACTATTTTATTGTTAGTTGATGACATAGACTTATAGATAATTTATGAATAACGTTGATTGTCCACAGTTAACCAAGTGCCACAGAAAAAAAAAGTAATTCATAAAATACCTTAACGGAAAATGTTATAGTACCTAAACTTAAGGCCCTTCCAACGATATCGCAGCAGCATCAGAATCATTATCTTGTCATAAAGAAATAGAAAAATAAAATTAAAAGCCATCCGTAGTTAACACCTTCATGTCAATTAAAAAAAATATTTTCCAAGTCATGACGACAATGATAGCTTAATACACTTGAGCAGAATAAAGTTCAATTGAAATTATGAACAATTTCTACAAGTACGTTTTCGTGTTATTTTTGACTCATTTGTCTAATTAGATGGTAATAGTGGGAAGGCTAAAGTTATGAGCGACGAGCTTTATAAATCCTTGAATAAAACAATAAAAAAAAAACAATTAAAAATTACATAAATAAAAAAAATCCTTTTGTGTGTTTGACAAATTATCATCAGATAAACGTGAATGTATGGATGTAGGTGACCTAAAAAGGCCTAAACGGATTAAAATAAAATTCAGCATTCTGATTATGTTTAAAATTAACATAATTTCATGAGCATAACAGTATACCTCTCTCTCAAAAACCAACTATTATTTATACAGGGAAAACATACGGTCCCTCAAAAACATAGACAATGAAGCTAATCTCTTCTCTAAATAGTATGAAATAATATTGCTACTTTTTCCTACCTATTTGGCGATTATATCTTTTAAGTAACGTAACTTTTTTGTGTATAATACATTTATATCAGCTCACACAGGCAAAACAGAACAGTCTACAGTCAAAAGCTTTACAAACGCTTTCAGCTCATCAATTGTCGCACACAGCGGCCTACACCTGCGACCATGTGTATACGACTTAACGAAGTTGCGTCCAAACGGACAATAATTATAGTTTATTCACTACAGTACGCGGCCCACGGGGTGAACGACCTCCACTCATTTCTTTTATATTCCTCTATTAATTAATTTCGGTGCACGAATTAATACGTATGTAGGTAATACACAATTTTTACTTATTTATTTCCCTGTTTTTTTTTTGTCTTCAGCTGTCTATACTTCACTGTGTACGTTGGATTCGAAGAATTTATTTGAATACAAATTAATTAGTAAACATCCCGATAAAAAATTTAAGCAAAATATTTTTATAAAAATAATTCTGTCAAAAAATAAATACCTGTAATCTGAAGGTACGGGAGTATCAAGTCTAGCAAGCCCAAAATCATTTTTTCCGCCCAGGCACTTTAGACCCTTTAAATATAGAAGCATGAATTTTCAGTAAACCTAACCTAACCTAACCTAACCTAACCTAACCTAACCTTATAACACCCTAAAAATGAGTTGGATTTGGAGTATTTATCATAGCTACCACACTGCTTTATCGATCACATGGATTTGTGTCAATCTTGTGTGATTTTATTTGATATTCAAAAAACTTCACACCTTTTACACATACATATCTTGGGACACCGCCCCCCAATTCCAATCTAAGCTAAGCTACGCTACACACAACTGATATACTACATGTTTAGTTTGCCTTGAGACAGAACCACCCAACACGCACACAAACATCTCTGCCAGGAATCGAACCCCCGACCTACAGCATAGCAACCAATGTATCTAACCTGCACAACGTAAATCATTGTGAGTTTCTAAATAACTAACAAAAAACTCGAGACCTTCAAAGTTCATTGCTCTAGCCAGTAACTTCGCGCAATGCACAAAAAATGTTAACGCAGGAGCAGAGTACCTCGAGGTATCAAGGCTCCGAGCGTGTAATCGTAATGTACAGTCGACCGCGTGTGTAAACAATAGCTAACTGTACCGCCACCTTGACTCGGACAAGCAACGAGATACTGCGCCGTGTAAATGTAGCCATGTTTTAAATACAGGCTGATGCGCGGTAAGTATTTATAAAAGCCCAAGTTTAAAAAAAAATCTGTATTTTTTTAATACATTAAATAGGCACCTACAGAAGTATATGAGTAGTAAGAAGTAAATAAGTGCTCCGAAAATATTCATTTAGAAAAAATTATAACGGATTGAAAATTAAACTATGTTAAAATCCTGAAATACAAAGGATCTACCCTTAGGAACGTTGGCGAAACATAAAGATTTGATTTGAACATAACTAGTAGAAAATAAAGAATTAATATGTATCTAAAAAAATAAAAATTTCTCCATTCTTTTTAAATCTTAAAAACATTAATGAGTTTGCAAATGATTGACAGTGAGGTAAAGCAAGCATTGTTTCTTTAAACTATTTAACCTCAAACTGATATTTCTAATTATCTGTTAGAGCCAAACAAAATATTTCTCAATACAATAATACTAACTGTGCCAGTTAAGCAAACAAAAAATCAATCAAATCCGAAACAACGAAAACTTCTAAATTAACCGCAAAGTTACCGCAGTCAGTAACAACGTGGTTAACCACTCGCTAAAAAAGATTATTTGTTAACTTGTGGAATGTTTCAATCGTTATATTTACGAATGCTAATAGATTTTAGGACATAGGCTATTTTTACTGTTATTTCCGTACTATAGGCTACGTATGTGCCAAATTTCAACAACATTAATTCAGCCGTTTCGCTGTGAAAAATAAGTAACAAACAGACAAACATTCACTTTATAATTAATAATAATAGTATGGGCTAGCTCCCGCTCGCGTTATTTTTGAGACTTAAAGGTAGCTGATGTCCTTCCCCAAGATAAAATCTATCTTTTATCAAAATTTCAGCAAAGTCATTTAGCTGTAAATAATAGATAAAAAAATAAAAATTAAGTAGGTTGTAGCTTCAGTGCAATGGGGACCTCAGGTTGATACTTTAGCTGCTAAATTAAGTTCGGCTGCATTTGCTGCTAGGAAAATTAAACAATTGACGCATGTTGAGACAGCCAAATTAGTTTATTTTGCATATTTTCAAAGCCTCTTGTCCTATGGTATTTTGTTTTGGGGAGCAGCAGCGGATATAGAATCAATATTTATTATACAAAAAAGAGCAATTCGTGCAATTTACAGTATGGGTCCCCGTGAATCATTAAGAGATTTATTTAGGGAAATAAATATAATGACATTACCTTCACTATATATTTATGAAAATATAATGTTTATACGTAGAAACATAGGAATGTTTGAGTCAAAATTAGATATTCATAGTATAAATACAAGACAAAGGGAGAAGTTAGTTGTTCCATACTTTAGACTAACTAAAGATAACAAGTCATTTCTTGGTAATTGTGTTCGATTTTATAATAAGAAAAAGCGTGTTACAAGGTAGTTCATTATATTGAAGATAAAAATGTATGGAAATAGCTGCTCTCTGCACAGTGCACCTCTAAATCTCTTGTTTAAGTTGTAAGTACCCAATTATTGTTATTTTCTATTTTGTAGTCTTGTCATATTTTTTTTTTGTTTTGTATTTTTAATGTAACCTATACTAAGTATTTTGTAATTGTTAAATATAAAATTATGTAAAATTGAAATTATAAAATAGCCAAAAAGTCAGAACAGATAAAAATTTATATAACAAATAAAAAAGAATGTAACCTTGCTGAGTTTCTTGCCGGTTCTTCTCAGTTGAAGGCTGACTTCCGAACCGGTTGTAGCTTCAGTAACTTTAAATTTGACCTTCATAAGTGCCCTCCGAAGGCCTAAACTGAATAAATGGTTTTGAATTTTTTTGAGTCAGTTAGTTAAAGTATTCAATTTTGATCTGAAACTTAAAAAAAATACATTTAAAATTAATCAAAATATTTCAAAACACAATCCTACTGTATATCGCGGGCGCGTCACTACGTCACGACAGGTCTAGCCGCTACGCATGCGTCACAAACACAGACAACCATACACCGAGATACTCACAGTATGCACACACTTCTACACGTGTGTGTGATGTGTGGAGGAGTGATACTTTGTGATATGATACATGATAAAAAGGTGTACGAGAAATGTGATCACTAATAACATAAGTACATGTATTTATACTGTCATAGTCTTTAGCATAAGGACGCTTTAGGAAACTTGAGGTTACTTCAAGTATTTAATAAATGCATTTCTAAATATTATGGGTCAGTTGGCTTGGTTAGGAACCCTGACTGCCACGCCACAGGTCGTGAGTTCGATTCATGTCTCTGTGCAAGAACATTGTCTGCTCTGTGTCAGGATATAAATATCTATATAAGTATGCATTTGGAAGAAAATTTAGTATATCAGATAACTGCTTTCCATGGTACCGCTTTGCTTAGTTAAGAATCAGATAGCCGTGTGGATAGAATAATATATATATATTAATAAACATTACAGCAAAAATCTGAAACTGAAATGCGTAAATATTTTTCAGCGAGATTTTATCTCATTACAATCACCATGAGGCTGCCCCGTTCCTTATCATTCGAGGTCGTTTTAATATGTTTTCTTTCTGTCGGTGCACTAAATATAAAAAGAGATTTTAAATATTTTTTACGGTTGGTTATTGCTTATGGCTAGGTAAGACACGATGCAAGGTGTAAAGTGGACGTGGACCTAGAAACACTTTAAAATTATATATTATTAACTTATATAAATAAATGTTATCATTGATATCTCGGAAAAGACTTACAATCTGTTAAATATGTATTTGAAAAAGTTTGGCTTTTTAAGTTTACCTATAAGGTGTTAGACCTGTCTTTCCTATACAAACGCCGAGCAAGGCTCTGTAAAACCTAAAAACATAAAACAAACAAATTGTATCAACTTTAGCGAGTAAAGGTAAAGCTCGTAGCGTAGATAAGAAGAGCTTACATAAGCTATTCATATTCAGCGGACGGTCCCCAAGGCCACGCGTGGTCGCAGGTCGCTCCACCCGCCACGCGATGCACGGGGAGCGACGACCCCGGAGCGGTAGGGCTGCCAACAGTTGGTAATTACAAATTAATAAAAATAAATTTTCTTAAATTTTTTTTTACAAAATTATCTCTAAGTCTGTATAGTCAATGCCAAATTCTTACTCCGCATACTTAGATGATTGCAGGATGTAGAAATGTAAAAATATAGAAACAAAAACGTTTTAATATCTTTTTTTTATTTAAAAATGTTTAATTATTTTTATCATATTAAATTTACTTATTCATTAATTTAATCAAACTAGTATTTATGTTCGAATAAACGTTCACAACATAATTTCTATTATTAACTACTCAATTTCTACATCAAAACAAACTTTAGCTAAAGATATTTCTACAATCAACCATTCCCAATATTAAAAAAAGTGGGAGTAGCGTCAATTTAATGCCACAGTTAAGCTGCATATGAGTTAACCCTAAAGTTAACTGTAAACCGGCGATCCCGGGCTATCCCGACCAAAAAAACCTTAAGGACAACGACCTATCGAAACGAACAGATGGACTGCGTTCCATTCGGAAGGATGTTTGATGCTGGGAGCGATAGGCCTTCCATGGGAACCTTGTATTAATTATATTGGATTTAATTTTAATTGTTTTCTTATTATGTGAACATAGAGGATATTTAGTGTGTATATTATTTTAGATTTTTTTTTTGCATAGGTTTGTTTTTGAATTCAAACTCGCCATGGTTAGTGATGTTGTGGTCTAAGCTAGAAAACACACAATCCCTAGAAGAAAAAAGTCGGAATACACCAGCAGATGATTGGTGACACATTTTTAACTTGACTGTAGTAGTTGAGGTAGTCAGTCAGGCAAGCACTATAAAGTTTCCTACTATTGCTTTTAAAAAAGCATTGTAATTATTATTGGTGAATTATTTTAAAAAATATTTAATGATAATTGACATTTAAAACTTTGATTAAGTTAGAAATAATTTAAAATAATTATGAAAGAATATTTGAGTAAACGTAGCTGTTATAGGTAGCTCCTGAAAATATTTTATCATGAGTGTGTAATATTAGTTTTGTTTTAATAAATAAAATAATATTTTTCACCAGGTCCTACATTCCACCAATGACATTTGAAGACGCATTCTGTGCGCAAATGTGGGCGCTCTCAGATAAATTTGGTTCGAATACAAAAAAAATCATAATAAACATACCCTTTTGTTCAATTCCATTTAAGCCTGAAACAATTGTTAAATACAACTTATGCAAAGTTTGTAAATAAATTTTGTCTTCAAAAAGTCTTCATTGTCTTCATTTTATAACCAAAGGGTAGAAATGTAGAAAAAGGGCTGTATCTTTCGATAAAATATTCATTATGTAAATTAAAGTTGTCAGACGTAATAACCCAGCCTTGACAGCTAAAACTTTTATAGAAAAATATATCCTATGGCTATACGATAAGGTTCATTAGCGTAATCCTAAAGTTACCAATTAGATCAAAAGCTGAGCGTTATCTCAGAAGGAATAAAGATGATTTTTCTCTGAATTTCTTTGCAGTCAAAACAAGCCTTTTAGTTCAAAGCATTGGCTCTCATTTACATGTCAATTATGATGTAAAACGAAAGGGTAGCGATTGGTTGTTTATTTTAGTTTATTGCACACACAGTGCAATCGGCTAACAATGTCACTTTTAAAAGTAATTTTATAACTTTATCTTTTGTAAGGCGTCGTAATGTTTTCACAATAAATCGTGTTTGGTATTTCGGTATCTATGCTGAATGAAATGAGTTGTTTTCGTGTGAAATGTGCATTGCAAGGAGTCCAGGCTGAGAAGCCTTGTATAGGGTTCTGATTGATACATCCTTTGACTTTTTATAACTTAATTGAAATATTTATACATACAATTCTATTATTTTACTACTTATATTATACTTCCCGAGGTTAAAAAATATCCTATGTTTTAATTCAGGCTATAAATTATATATGTATTAAGTTTAATCGAAATCAGTTAAGTAGTTTTTGCATGAAAGAGTTACAAACATCCATCCGTCCTCACAAACTTCCGCATTTATAATATTAGTAAGATATGTATAATAAAATTATTGTTTGTATTGTCACTTCAAGACAATTCATTTGACACACAGTGTGGTGAGTAGTGCGTACTCGTAAATATTAAGAAAGATCAAACAAAAAAAAATTACGCATTGTGACGCACTCCCGAAACAGCTGTAAAGTTTCAACAATGACTTCATCCAGCCTATTTACCAAAATATAACCAAAAACAAATGTACACTGAAGAATTACAGAATCAATTGGAGTTTTCTCTTTGAACGAAAGGTATATGTTGTTTACATTCGAACTTCAGATACGAGGCATCTAGCTGGTAATTTATATTAGGACATTATATTATAAAAGACAGTATTTTTTAGATCAAAGCAATAGTCACGCAAAGTTTTTCCATTTATTGAGAAATTTAAAGAAATAAATAATCAATGTCTGTTTCTAATGAAATGAAATGTAATGAAATGAAATGAAATGAAATGAAATATTTATTCAAATAGGCCTTCACAGGCACTTATGAATGGTCAGACTCTAACACCGGTAATAAATATATTTGGCCAACGAAACCTACTCAACCTCATTTCTAGTCAAGTGCGAGTTCTGTGCGCAGGCGCATACCATCGGTACACTCCCAAAAAAACCCGTTGGGCCTATAACGGTATGCGTCGAGCCTTGACAAACGAACAGACAAACACTTTATTTAGGCAATTAGGATGTTAAGGATCAAACGCGCCGACCTTTTGTTGGCGAAGCAATTTGGAAGAAATGGTTAAGTTATGTATTATTTTACAGTTACCTTGGTTTATTAGTTACCATACTTTTATGAAGATTGGAATATTTTAGCTTATTTCTGGGGTAAGAGGCAACAAAAGAGTATACCAAAGACCACGTGTAGTTTACACCTTGCAGCCAACAAAAAAATGGCAAGCGACCGACCGTAGAGATTCTGCCATAGCTCTTGTAATATTTAATGCATAGAATGTACGGAAGATACTTTATTGCCCCGTCCCCAGCCTGTTTCCACCATTATTTGATCATGATTAAAAATTAACTGTACCTAAACCGATAATTAAGTGATTTAAGTCTCAGACTTTAAAACCCTTCCAATTTCGTTGCTAAATCCTGTTTAGCGGCACACTCATACATGCATGTGCTCATTACACCGTCCAGTAAACAACTGTAACACTGTAAACTGTTTTACGTTCGAACCCAGTAACTTGACGGGCTGTCATCAAATTGTCCAAAATATTTGACGTATCAAGTCAAAACTTGCATCAACCAATAGCCAATTAACAAACATAAGGCACGCGACACACTGACCGACAAACGAGCACCCCCACCAGACACCACCAAAGCGGATTCTTAAAAAAAAATCGTATCACGAAATTAATTTTTAGGCCAACCCACACGCTGCGCCCGCATCGAAAATTTGTCGCACGGTGAGCGAAACAAAACATGCGACCCAAACGAGAGTGAGTGAGATGGGTGTAAGCGAAACAGGGCCGGCTAACGGTACCCACACGGAAGTGTGTCAGTGGCGTAAAGCGCGCTCCGTAGTTGTTAGGTCGTAAACGTCGGCGGTCGCGTATTTGAATCGCAACCTTGACCCGTGATGGTACGATCGGAAGTCGAATGGCAACCGATCTGGTTTTCGATTTTCACGGTGCTGATTCACGACAATAGTGCGATGTCCGCTTCTGTTTGATGATTACCTACTGCAGTCCAGTTTTTAAACCTACCTCAAGGCTAGACTTCTATTGTGCCTTCACTATTACTGATTTTTGTAATATTGGAACTATTTTGAAAAATACTTTTGGATTTTTAAGTAATAGTCGAGATGCCACATTGAAACTAGATATTATTTATCTTGTATCTAGTAATAATTCTATAATAATACAACATTTTATGGTAAGTCATATGCACACTACATTCCACCAATTAAAATCTTATGGGTCAGATTTCTATCGCTACGAGACGTGCTACGAGCGTCGTAGCCCGTAGCAGTCACGTAGACCCTTAGCGAAGCCCTTAAGAATAGTTATCACAATATTAGATAATATCTGTTTTTTATATACTAAATGGCTTGCGTTTTAAAACAATTATTACAACCTTCAAAGGCGTATTAGTTGCCAAAAAACATAATATTTACGTTAGATTCTTTTCTACACACAGGATTTTAAATCTACCTCGGATAACTTTAAAAACTACTCAACATTAAACATTAATATTTTGTAAATTACTAGAAAAAATATAAACCAACAAAATATTAAGGATTTTCCACAAGATCTAAATTAATAATATGTAAAAAATATATATGCAGGTAAATAAACTTAATTTAAAACAAGCTTTAAGACAAAAATTAAATAAAACTGACGTCACGTATGCTACTCGGCAAACCCTTTCTCTAGATACCCATGATATGGAGTTGTCTAATTAATTAATAAATGACCAATTTATCACGTCCGCCATATTGAATTTAGAGTGACGTCAGTAAACTAATCGTGAAATTGAAGTTGCAAAATTATGACGAATAACCTAATCCAAAATTTAGTTCCTAGATTTTTTGAAATACACTAACAGGTGAAGTTGTAAAAAATTGTAAAAAGCTAAGTCAATTCATTATGTACTTGTAGAAGTTACAATGTAAATTACATGTCTCATGAACAGGTGTTCGCGTCCTTGATAATGAAATGATTAACTCAATAAACGTGGTGTCAATGCTCCTTTGAAATGGTTATTTACTAAATGATAACCTGCGGCCTTTTTACCTGGTTTTTGCAATTTAAAGGGACAAAGAAAGAGACATAAATAGTGCTGTAGTACGAAAGATGACGATACATATCTCCCGCGGTTTTGCCTGCGTTCTCATTGTGCTGGGCGTAGCCTATGTGATATTCCAGACTATAATCTGTCTCTGTGCCAAATTTCAACCAGATCCGTTTTGCCGTTTTAACGTGATTGAGTTACAAACATCCATCCATCCAAAACTTGCGCATTTATAATACTAGCTGACCCCCACGGTTTCACCCGTGTTCCCGAGGGATGTAACATTTTTCCGGCAAAAATCCTAACTCATTACTTGTAATAACTCCAAAAATATGTGTACAAAGTTTCATGTTGATCGGTTAAGTAGATTTTGCGTGAACGCGTAACAAACAAACTTACATTATATTAAGTAGGGATAGTAGTAAGATTTGAATTTATAAACACAGGTAATCATGTAATAAGCATTTATCAGCAAAAATCGTGAGGTATCTATAAAAAGGGCTTTATTAAAAGTTATAAGGGTTTCAAGAACTATAAATAATAATTTCACAAACTTTTAGTAATTTTTGATTTATCGTCCAAAAAACTAGGTGTGTGTGTCAAATATCACATATTGACAAATAAATGGTTCATATTACAAAGCCCTATGAGTCGCTAATGGTAGAACACAACATTAATCATATAATTGATGGAAAATCATCATATTAGCCCACATCCAACATCATTATACATCGCATTTCAATATTTTAAACGTCAACTTTCTAACTCATAAATATTTACTATGAATTTCGATGATAGACATCGAGCGAGGCTGCGGGCGAAACTAGTTAATAAGCTGTAACTTATGTTTAATTAAGATTTATTTATTAAATTTTTGTTAATTTTTGGTTATTCGAATCCACCAAAAAATAAGGAAAAAAAAAGTTGAATAAGTGGGTTATTCTTTCCACACGGTTATCCAAACTCAAATTAAGCAAAGTTTGTACTTATCACATCCTACCACTACTATAAATGCGAATGTTTATGAATATGCATGGCTGTTTGTTACTCATTCACGCAAAAACTACGGGACAGATTCGGATGAAACTTGCCACATAGATAGAGCATATCTTGTATTAACATGTGGCTTTTTATCCCGAGAAAATGTACCATCCCTCGAGGACGCGGGTTAAGCCGCGAGGGACATCTAGTACTACATATACTTCTTTTTAAATACATACTAATATAAGGATTTTTATGCGCCCAGGTAGAACAAACATTTGTCCATGCACACAAATGTTTGTCCTGTTTGGAAGTCGATCTAACCACCTCGCCAACCCGTCACAAGCAGAATAAATCAACGAGCACTAACAATAAACTGACGGAACTTAAAAGTTTCAGCTAATGAAGATATAGGACAGAAGAACAAAGCTTCCGACGTTTTTGTTCGAAACATTTCAACGGAACTAAATAGCCGTATCTCCTTAGATCCAACATAGATCCGTTCGAATGATAATAAAGCCTCAAAATGTTAGTAAAAGCATATCTAGAGCGCATTGTTAACCTGAAAAATGAGCATTTATTTACAACTTTCACTCGGACGACCCATCGGAGCGGATAATCTTAGAACTGTGACAGTTTTGAGTCGTTAAGATTGTGTATAGACGGAAAATGATGGCCGCATTAAAACACGTATGATTTATCGTAATAATATATTAGATAGGATATAGAAGAATAAGTAATGCCTATTATATCACGGGGACAATTCTCTACTAGAGCATGGGCTATGGTGACCAGGTAACTGGTACATCATACAACCATTTAAATTAATGTAAACAGATACACAACAAACCGTATGTTTGTACACACAAATGTTTGTCCTGAGTTGGAAATGAATCCACGACCTGTGGCGTGTTTACCATCATGGCTTCTCGCGCATTAATTCAACATTAACATCTGGTGAGTAGGGAAGAGAACTTGAAAAAAAGGACAGACCGCGAAACATTTTGAAACACTAAAAGCATAGAATATTATGTTCCGACAAACCGTACATTTCGTAATAAACGTAAATTACAAATTATAGTGAATTAATAATCGAATTTATAATAAAAACAGTTGCAAGCGCCAACAATGGCCAGGGTTTCTGAAGCTGTGGCTGGCCGCAGTCAAAAGTCACGTTCGGAATGCAATACCAACTGAGCAATACATTTTTTTCGGCCGGCGTCGGTTGCGCCACGCGCCGCTTCGCCGCGGACCGGCGCCCGCGCAATCAACCTTTTATTCACACCAAAACGATTTTGCGAAAAACTCAATCAAGGCCACACTCCTGGCGGCGAGACAAATCTATATTTTTAATAGTATTCTAAGTTTTTTTCTAAGTGAGGTCGTTATTGCAACCGGTTGCGTGCACGTTGCAATAGACCAATGAGTGCGTGTTGCTATTGGTACGACGGTTTTTTTGCAGTTCACATTTCTGGTGGTGTTGTGAAAAAGTTTGCTAAATAATGGCCTAGTTGGGGCATTGAACTTTCAGTCGATAAACTTGACAAATATCTGTCTGCATGGCAACACAGTGCGTGCTCGCTGCATTGTTCGAATCAAACAACAAAACCTAAGTACATGATTGATTGTTTATAGCCAAACTTAATTGTTTCGGTATAATGATAGAAAAATGGTTTATTCACTAACTATGACGGATGAATTTATACATACAATAAATCTTAGTGAAGTTTTTATTCAACGATTTTGTGAAAATTACTGTGAATGTAAAAATATTTCTAGATTCATTTAATTTTGTAGGCGTTATAAATTACTGTAATTCTGCAAACATACCTCTATTACTGATGGACCTTGACAAAACTATAATCAGCATCCTAAATACAATTACCTCCAACACCAACGAACCAAAATTCCCTAAGACAGAGATTATCATCATCTTCCACCCTGTTCCCAATTAATTGGGCACAATTTGTCATTACTTATTAACCCTCCTTGGGCATACTTGCGTTCCCCAGCAGGTGCAAGGTGTAAACTCCACGTGGTCATCGGTATACTCTTTAGTCGGCTCTTACCTTCCTAGAAATTAGGTCGGGAGCTGCAAACATTTTAAACAAAACTAGCTCCGTACACCAAACATATCGGCCATCCTGATTTCTTTAGTAACGCTGTACTTACATTGTTACGAAGAACACGGTCAAATACAAGTAACTCGGTTAATTGTACACGTACGTACATACGAGTACATAAGTGTATCGTATTTGTGCACACTATCCAACAGAGCATCGGGCAATTTGCTTTGTTATTGCCATCATTAACATATAAAACGAAATAATAAACTGAGGAAACTTCGATTAGATACGCGAAGGTTTTATAGAAACATCCAAGTGGCAGCCTTATCGATAAAACTGTTTATTTACGTCATAGCTTATTACAGGGGTACTCCAACAACGAATGGGAATATGGGCCACTTATTCAGTTCAGACCCTAGGACTAGTTCTAGGTTCAACTGAGAAAAGCCTTTCCACCAAAAGCACCCAATTAGGCAATTTTCATATTTTTTTTAAATTCCACTATTCGGGCATTTTGATTCATGATAACGTCACAAAAGCCATACATTTATTAGGCTAATAGGCTCACTCACCATACTGTATGGTTACAATTTATTATCAATTAAAAGAAAACCCTATTTAGTTAACTATAAATCTGAAAATTAAAAATCTGAAATATGTTCGCCGAAATAATGTTCGTTATGCGTTTACCGCATCACTTGAGAAGTGATTTG
Organism: Habrosyne pyritoides; assembly: GCA_907165245.1. NCBI lineage: Eukaryota > Metazoa > Arthropoda > Insecta > Lepidoptera > Drepanidae > Habrosyne > Habrosyne pyritoides. The sequence goes on along the minus strand of OU015588.1, from coordinate 15,339,079 downwards.
GCTAATTGTTTTATTAAAATCTTTGTAATAGACCGAATGAGATTTTTGACTTTTGCAATGAAATTTTTGTATAAATCATCAGGACCACGACTAACGTTTCGAAGAAACGTAAAACGCATCGCAACCTATGCCAGGAACATCTAGTTATTAATAAAACCACAATGGTATACGTAATATGACATACATACAATAAACCTTCAACTTGATTGGTGACATTAGTAACCTAGTAGGTATATTACTGTAAATATATGACAATGGTATTTTACAAAGGATAGAATAGATGTAAATAGGCCTCGCGATAAACAAGTAGAAATAAAAATACTCGGTGGCTTAGCACGATTGCTTATTGATGCGGAGCGGTGGCGGCGCGCGCTCCTACCGACTATTAAGCGCCTGTGTCTTTGATTGCGCACTTGTTTGCTATTTATGTACCTACTTGTTTAGTTTCACGGTGGTACACTTTGTACTGGCTGGCAAAAAACAAGGACTACCGCTCAACACTTACCCTTGTACTATCTGGTATTTTATGTCTCTGGCAGCGCGGTGACCACTTACTAACAGGTGGACCGAGCTATGGTCTGACCAATATAACCTAAAAAACGCTTAAGGTTTAAGAATGTCATAAAAAATTTAAGAATTACTTTACTGAAAAAGAAATATAAAACATGATTTTTTCATACCATAAATTATCATATATCAGAAAGAATTTTCAAGGCAAAATGCCTGCCGCTAAACATCTTTGAGAAATAAGACCAAAATCAAAGCACATTAAATTCAACAAACAACCAACATTCATAACTCTGTCAATACAAATAACTACTAAATTCAAATAGCCTGACGTTCCGCCGCAGACACCATAATGGCATATAGTTGTGCGAACCCCCGAGCGGGATTCTAGCCATTAAAACTGATTAATGTTCTCATATAATTAAACATTAACCTAGTGAACAGACTACTCTCACTAGCAGACATTTGACCGTAATCTCTACGCATTAAGAAGACAATAGCATGATATATTTTGGCAAAAAGTTTGTCTCAAATTCATTTCGTTTTCAACTGTGTTATTGTTATTACACAGCTAATGCGGAAAGCTAAGCATGTGTGCACGCGGAACCGGTCGCTTAAAGCTCCCAGAATTGTGTAGTTACCAGCAGGGCGACTGTGTTATGGTCTCGGAATCGAAGCTGAATTTGGCATTCTCTCATTGGCAGTGAATCAATATTCGCTTTGATTCCGAGAATGTTGGAATTGAATAATGGTCCTGTACGGCTGATATCTTACTATGTCAGTCTTTTAATTCCTAAAGTCAGGCTTGAAGATTAGTAATTGAGTAAAGTTGCAGAATAACTTAGTCATAAAGCAAAAAAAAAATTCCAAACAGGAAAATTCTATATATTACAGGAACAAAATCTTTCCAATTTGAATTGCATTGATTGAACAGCTAAATTAACGTTTTCCTTTTTTCATTACAGATAGCGCGGCAGGGTGGCGGCGTCCAAGTATGGCGGTGGTGGGGTCTCGCTCGGCTCGGGGGTCGCGGTGAGGCGCGGCATGAAGTGCGCGGGGGTGGCGGGTGGCGGCGACGAGCTGCTGCTCGGCGGCTGCTGGCTCGACCCCAAGCTGGACGCGGCCTCCCCGCCCCCCACCTGCCACGAGCTCCTCGACAGTCTCCTCGCTCCTCCGCCTCTAGCGGAACTCAAGCCCCTCCCCCCATTTACCGGCTACACCGGCCATCTCTCCATCAACGGCATCTCTGGCCATCATTACCACGCCATCGCTCAACGCCTTCCCGAAGAGAATAACAACTACCCCACGCAGAGCGGGTACGGCACCGATCATGACGTGGTCTCGTCGTCTACGTGCGCGGCCGATTCGGAGCCGCCCGATTTGGAAGACGTCAAACCTTTCCTCGTCGCACCCGATACTAAACCATTTTCGGACACGACGGGAGGCGCCGCGGACTCTTGCGCCGCCTCGTGTTCGCCACCTGCAAAACTCTTCGACGATTCTCACAAACAAGACATGTATGATATTAGCTCGATAGAGGATATAGCTGCAATAATTGGCTCCGCGATTGCAGACACCACAGTACCATCCCAACCCGAAGACCCAGAGAGAAATGACTCCCGAGACAGTTGGATGGATATAGACGCGTGGATAGCGGGGGCTTGTAGTCAACATGGCGACAAAATTGTACCTCAAGATCTCGCCGAATTCGGCTTACCAAGCTCACCACCACCGGGACCGCAGAACCATCACTCCAGTCTAGACTTCTCAAGCAAGCCCGGACAAGAATACTCAAAGAGCCATGAATTCCTTCAGAAGAACTTATCAGCGGGCTCGACGTTACAAACGTTGCTGACACACGGCTACATGCCTCTGCTTCACAATCGGTTACAAAACGGTCCCCCTGTGAAGCAGGAGACTCCGAGCTCGACGACCTACCCAATGGACGTGATATCGTCATCGCCTCCAGGGAACGCCGTGTCAACGACAGACGGTGTCGGTGGCTTACTCAACGGCCGATATCCACACTACGCGCTCAGTCTGAAACCAGATGGTCTGTGCAGTCCAGATAGGCTACTCGGGTACCCTCATGCCCACACGACGACAGTCACACCGGCCAGTAAAAGCAAAAGGAGTAGAGCGAAATCGAAACAAGCAAACAACGGCGGTAGTCTTCACGGCAGTTCTCTGGCGTTCCCTTCGGCGACGGCTGCCGAGTTGAGCGGCCTACTGGGGAAGGAGAAGCCGGTGCACCGCTGTGGTATCTGTAATAGAGGCTTCTTGAACAAATCTAATATAAAGGTGCATCTCCGTACTCATACCGGTGAGAAACCGTTCAGATGTGACGTGTGTGCAAAAGCGTTCAGACAAAAAGCGCATCTAATCAAGCACCAACAGATACACAAGAGGATCGGCAGGGACTAGTTCAGTTATAAACTCTTCGACGCTAGCTCAAAAAGCATTTTATAGTTTAGTTGTGTGTGTTGTGGACGGTTCGTGGGTGCAGCATTCCCTCAGTGTGCGAATCTCATTTAAGCTATTGTACATTTGGTACTTCCAGCATCTTCTAACGTAGTTAAGAGCGATGTTCACGTATTATTTCTTTATATCCCTTTAGTATAACATTCCTAAGGACAAGTGCAATGTTAACTAGTTTTAAGCTGTCTTCAGATTTATTTCGATGTAGATAAATTGTTTATTATTATTGTTGTGTAGAAGAGATTTGTATGTTAAGTGGCGTTTGTTCATTCCAATTGTTAATGATAGTCCGTGTTAGTGTAGTAATCTAACGATTTTGGTAATGTCTTGATGTCTTATTAACTTTGACAAGCCGCTGTGCTGTTCGCTCGCTAAATCACACCGCGCCTATCTGACCGAACGAATCACTAACGAATTTTCTTTTAAGAATTTAAGTAATTTATTATTTTGTGCATGTGAAAGGTTACTCCGATTACCTATTTATAGTCAAATATTACTTAGTTTTATAATGTATAATATTAGTTACTTAATTATTTGTAAGGAACAAAGATGACAAAGCAAACGAGGCTAACGGTAAAATCATACATTATTACGCTAATTAAGTTATGGATTTAATCTTTTCTCAACGCCTTTTAGTATTTTGGATGTCACATACGCACTTCCATTACTTCATTTGATTCTAATTTATCTTCATCTATTCCATTTATCAAACTTTCATTATCATAACATAACATACCTCAATTAATAACAATCACAAACAAAACTTAATAATCTTCATCTATCACACATCATTATCACAGTAACACACTCTGCGTAAACCTTTCGTTTAGAAATCTTCTTTTATTTTAGAAATGTTCACAACAAGAAGTGACATATATTTTTATAAATACAAAAACAAGTTCTGACGTATTGATTTAATCAGATCAACGCAGAGCATACATTCCTGGCCACAACATAAACATTTGGGGTGTAGCTTCTTTTACCCGCTTGGGGGTGTACAAACAATGTATTCCAAAATTACATACCTATGGGGATAAAACGGGGTTGTATAGAATAAATGGGTGGGATAGAAGTACATATTTGATTTTGATATCGCATATAATTTGAGCTGATGTATGCGCGATTCTCCGCGAATGCGCAGGCGCACGCGAGCCGGCGGAACTGCCCGCGTCCGGGAAGCGGACGGAAAAAAATATTAAATTCATTGTTCTAATAATACCGATCCGTTGTTGCACAACTGAACGATTTGTTGGCAGTTTTTAATTATTGTTACAGCATACTGAATTAAGGACACTGCCTTTGGAGCCAGAATCGTGCGTTATTGGTGTTTAATTACGAACTTCCCATTTTAAATGAAAATTCGAAAATTAGGTATCAAGTATCTGAATAAACAATAACTGTTTTATCAAATTACTTGAATTGCTCATGAATAGGTATTAAAAATCAACTTGATTGCAAAAGACTTCAATCAGACATAAATTAGAATGAAATTAGATATCTACGATAATCGCAACAAAAATATTTCTCTACTAACAAATTAACAAAAAATTCATCTACATTGATAACTTTCATAATATATTATTGAATTAAGGTTAAAATCGACTGCTGTTTTAAACGCAGCGGTCGACCGCTCGTCAGCGGGTCGGTCGTAAGGACCGCCACACATGCGGTGGGATTAACGCGCGGATGTGAAACGCTCATTTTTTAAATTATTAACGTATTATATTTGCAAGATGTAAAAAAGTGCTATTTTTGATATGGTATTGTTATTGTTTATGGTTTCCAGTAGTTACCCATTAAAAAAAATTGGCTTCGCTTTCATTTTTGAACGCTTAATGTCTGGTCGATTGGCAATAACAGTAAGCAATAAGAATTTAAATGTATATTTTAGATTTTAGGTCATACTTAATGCAATGTATAAATTCACTGTCAATTTTGAATGTATCGTCCAAACGAAATGACATCAATAAATATATTTTGTAAACAAAATGTAAAAAGAAAGCTACGTATTTGATATCATCCAATTTTAAACTTTCTCTGATAAAACGCAAAGGTTATTAGGACACTGCACTTTTAGCCAACTTTAAAAATGTCTAGTTATGCAAATTCATATGCGTTTTATTAGTCCGTATCAGATATCAATCGGCATTAAGTTTTATTTATAAAATGATGTATTTTTCATTCATATTTTTATTAATCACCAATTTTTGTTTGTGTTTCACCCGCCGCGTTTCCCACACTGTATGTATTTAGATATTAATAAAAGTACCTTTTGCTAGTAGTTAGGCAGTTAGATCGTAAGTATTTATTTTTATTTTGTAATTATTATTTTTTTAAATTGTAAATCCTTCCAATTTTGTAGAATATAGTTAAAAATTAAGCAAAACTAAATAATAATGTTGTATTTTAAGAAAATGAATGTTATATTTCAAGAGGTTTTTTTTCCAATTTAAGTAAATTTGTAAATTAATGTAAAAATAAATGGAGATTTTTTTTGTTAATGATAACCACATTTGTTTATTTTCCATCTGTTTATCCTAAGTCTTACTTTTACAGTTTCCATACATTTACACGTATACCAACTTAATTAAAAAAAAAGATAAACTCAATGATTCTTATCTACTCTACATTAGACAATTAGACATCAACGATCCCGCAAAAACTTCACAGCATCACATAAAGTTCAAAGCGAATTTTCTAAACACAAATACACACAGAACTAGGTCATTAGACATCGGCAAACAAAGGTGCGAACGCAAGTGAAAGAACCGTCTAAAGTTCAGTTCACACAACAGACGTAACGCTCACGGCCGCCTCGGAAGAAAGTCGGATGTGAAAATGGTCATAATGCACACACAAACGACAAATTGCCTTTTTGCAACAAGTACTTACGCACACACACGCACTGTATGAACGCGATCACACCGACGCGAGCCAATGTAAACTCGCACGCACACTAATATACAGTACGGTAAGCAAAAAAGTATGTTGCAAAATGTTTATTTTAATTACTTTTTGTTGCTTCATAATTGAAACTCATTTGCAACGGTTCCGTTTGATTTATATAATCTGCCGTCGGATTTGTAATTGAATGGTTTAGTTAAATTGACACTAATTAGCAATCTATCGGCATAAAACTAGAAATATCCGGTTTTTTCCAGACAATTGATCTAAATGCAAAACAAAATGCCTGTACTATTTATTTTTATGTAAAAGAACTAAAATAAGTAACAAATGACCAAGTAAAGTCTCCAACTGATGCTGTAAGTATGAATATAATTGCCTCATCAAACTCATTAGCATTAAGCGATGTAATAAGCAATTATCACATTCCAATCAACATCTTAGCCATCGCAAGTTTGTATCAAATAATTGCATAGCAAAGCCTGAGTTTCATTCAAGGGGAACTAAAGCAAAATTGTTTCTTAGTAAAATATGCACTATTAATTCTAGTTAATTTTGTACACAGTTCAAAACTGATTCATAATTTAAAAAAAAAAAACAAAAATGAAAACCTCTTTTTCAGTTTAGGCCCACAGAAGGCATATAATGGTTAAAATTAACGAAGCTTCAACTAATTTTTTTATCGAAAATCCTCAAATCTCATTTTTACTCATATCATATTTTAATTGGTTAGTTATAAATTTAAACTGAATAGAAATTCATAAAACCACACTATTATCAATCATAATTTCATCATACAAGACACACGACAATATCAAAACACACGGCAAAAACAAAGAATAATAAATTGAACACATCCGTCTCAGTGACGTATTTGCACACGGTACCGGGTGCGCTCGCGCCGGAGAGATTCTTTCACCAACCTACTTACATAGAGAAGCATGATTTCACCGCGCCAACCGCCACCGCCACCACTCTACACAATGAGTGTAACCAGCGCTGTGGACTTCGACCTTGACTGGGTTTTCTTTCTTGTGGGAAAATCAAAACAATTACACTAATGGTGTAAATAACTATAAAATATATTTAGAAAAATAAAGAGTAATATATTATTATGTAGTAAAATCAGTAATCTGGTTTCCATAGTACAAGCTCTGCTTAGCTTAGGATCAGATGTCGGTGGCTAAAAAATGTCCCAGGATAATTAAGAATCCTACTAATTAAATGCAAAAGTTTGTAAGAATGGATGTATGGATGTATGGTTGTTACTCTTCCATGCAAAAAATACAAAATTTACATGAAAATTGGCGTAAAGATAGAAATGTCATGGAATAAAATATAGGATTTTATATTCCGGGAAAATGCAACAAAAGGCGGATGAAACCACGAAGGACTGCTATACCAATTATATATGCTAAAGATAATGCGGATTTATAGACGCAAAAACTACAAAACTGTTTTGGATGAACCTTGGCACACAGATCCTTTATAACCTGGATTATCACATAGCATACTTTTCCCGGGAAATGCAACATCCTTCGGGAACACGAGTGAAACTGCGGGCAGCTACTTAATCATAAAGTACAGAATTAGTAGATTATTATAAGTAGGAGGGGATGGGAAATTTTTTAGTTTTTTATCTAAACGAATATTGTCATAGCGGTTAACTCAATTTTCATAAAACTAGAACCTTATTATGGCATATTTTAAGTAATAAAAGGTACGAGGTGAAAGAGAAGACCTGGAGCAGCTGAAGGGCATCAGAATACGTTCAGTTCCTGAGATGTTTATGGTAAGTTCAGTAAGTATACTATTGGTCAATATTTTTATGAATTTTAAAGTATCAATATTTTATCTCGCTACAACTTAATTAATAGTTTTAAAATTAATAGTAATAACTAGAATATGCGTGGCTGTAATCACAAAATGAATAGCAACATCCAAAAATGGACAATTATATCATGTTTACTAAGTCAAAATAAGAAACAAGTATGTATGTATACAGGTTCAGAAATAAGAATAATCCATTGAGCTCAAGACAGAATAAAGAAACTGTTTATTTTAGAGCAAATCAGATATCCTGAGACGTTCTTTACACAATACATATACACTTTTTTTTCGTTTCTCAGTAGTAACCTATATGATATTTCAGATCATATAAATTATGAAATATTATCAATTCTCTGTCCCGATTTACAGTCCTCCATGTTGCTTCTGCGGCGCATTCTAATAAATACTTTCATGCACTCATCAATAAAATTTTATAAGAAATAAATGGTATTTACTTGGTGACTTAGGTTCTGAGCATTATAGGTTTTGTATCTAAATTTTAAATTATTTTTGTTAAAATGATATATCTTATCGAAAAGTGTTTTAATGATTAGCGTTAGAGCAAAATTACAGAGTTATATTACCACCCTACTAATATTATGCATATATGGAAAGTTTTTGCCCATGAATGGATGTGTGTAGCCCACAAAACTATCTTTTATAAGAAAATAAGTCTTAGCGCTAACGTTTAGTAGTTTTTCGTGAAAGAGTCACAAACATCCATCCTCAAAAAGATTCCCTTTTATAAAATTCAGAAGGAAGATAGAGGTATGGCCGTATATCTCGCTGACCGACTATACCCGAACCTCCGTTTCGGATGTAGGAGAAAGATATTATAAAACCAGGATTCGCTACCAAATATGTGAGGAAAGGTGAGCATGACCTTTGCCGAGCGCGCAAAGATCAAGTGAAATGGTTGCGAATAATATACATGAGCGCCGCGCCTTGCCCCTCATTCTTGAACTTGGGACGTGACCTTTGAGGCGTAAGTCATAAGTGGGTTGGTTCTGGACAATTTATATCGCATGCAATCAATTTATGAAAGGTTTAACAATGTTTTAACGCTTAATAAGTTTCGGGCGTAATGGTTACAGTGTTTTTTCCACAATTATTGGAAAGAAATAAGAAATAACGAAGAACAAGGTGCTTCAAGAAAATTGATTCTATATTTCTACAATGCGTCTTTGATAAATTAGAGAGCAGGGCTAGTGAGGGGAACCAAAGATAGTCACACGGTCTTGCCGTGTTACTAAGGTTATTTCACATTGCCAGGACAAACATTCCAGTGCTGTCATGTCTGTTGTTCTGTGAGTTAGAGTTAAAACTATTCAAATTACACATTTGTGTATCATCCAGCTTCTTAATAGTGATAGAATGATTCAAATCGGAAAAGGTTTTGAATTTATTAATTAGAAACAAAATTATAAACATGCAAATCTTTGCTCTTTATATTTGTATAAGTGACAATGGAAACTAACCTCTTGCCTCTCATAACTTACAAATAACGCATTTTGACATTTATTACAACTAAGATTTTAGGTTGAACTGATTCATTACACAGATTTGAATATCGTGGTTGCAATGGGCGCATTGTTATGACTGTTTTAGTCTTTTATTTTTTACGTTTATGTCATTGAAAAATTTACCCTATAGGTTTATAATAAAGTTTAATTATATCGTCACTCAATTATCCATTGGATCAATAGATGGACCTTATTTCTAAGATATAATGATCATTTTTCTATAAAATTGTTTTACGTAAAAAGGACTTGTTATGATAGACTATAGCTGACTCTGTTATTCACAATTTAATGGGAACGCAGTCGCGGGTGATGCGGTCTGCTTCACCTTCTGCTATTAATTAGTAAATATGTAGTTTTCGAATTCAAAATTACGTACTTTCAAAGTACTACAATTAAAATTTAATATCGTAAGTGGTATTAGGTTTTTTGACTCCAAGTAACTGATGTACTACAAAATAATATAGTTACTTCTTTTTTAATATATTTGTATATAGATCTTTCCGTTCAGACATATAACAAACATACATGTTCATGCACACAAATGCTTCTCGGGGTTGGGAATCGAATCTAACCACCAAGTCAAGAAGGAAGGTCTTTGCAATCTGAGATTTATTATAAAAACTCCGCAAGCGTGTCTGCTCGAGAACGTGGGAACTAGATGTTACCATGGATCTAGAACAAATATGAAGGATAATAAAAATTACAGAATAGTAATTCAAAATGGCATGAGAAAGAAATAATTATTTAAACTAATATTCGAATTAAACATGTATTATAAAAACTAGCTTCTAGATTAAGAATCACCCAAGATAAAATAAAATAGATTTAATATCCACTTAGCAAAATATACATGCGAATTCTATTCAATTGAAAACACGACAACAAAACCAAGCAATACACCCTGAAGACCAAAAAAATCGCGTGCCATAACCCATAACCTTGACCATAACCGAACGACACTTCCGTTTGCGGGAAGCTGCGCGCTGCGCGGGCGCCGAGCGAGCGAGACGGCACTATGGGAAAGTGTGCCGGTGACATACATACCCGCCGCGCGTCGTGCCGTGTGCCACATCCGTAAACTTGACTGCCGAGTGGAATAACGTCCTTTTATGCAGTTGGCTTTATTCTAATGCTAAGTTATATTATAAATGCTAATGTTCAGTTGGTTTATATTTTAATGGCAATTATATGGTGATTTAGAATGTGTATTTTATTGAACTGTTTCTAGACTAGAGCGTTAATTACTGTTATTTATCACGCTTCAAAATTCATAATTAATTGACGTGGCACAGGCAGGTCATGATGGATGAAAGCCATGTGGCTGAAATAGTGATCAATATGAAAGTAGACATCTGGCAATAAGGCATTTGGGTAGAGGAAGACAGAAGAAGGAATGGATGAATGTGGAGGATTATATGTATAAAAAGGGAGTAAATGCTGAGGTGGTAAGTAGAAGGGCTGAATAGAAGAAATTATCATATTACGCCGACTCAAAATGACTGGAAGCAGATGTTGAATTGAGTAATAAAACCCCAAAAAGTAATGATAACAATAAAAAGGCTTTGAAACGAACGTATTCGTTATCCGTATACATTACAGCACAATTATCTACACTTATATTCAATAAAGTTTTTAAGTTTCAATTTAGGAGGCTATCTCCGAAACTACTCATACGATTTTAAATAATCTATCTCTGATAGAAAGCTACAATATCATCGAATGACATAGGCTATGTTGTAATCCGGGGATACATTAGATCCCTTGGGAATCCAGGTGAAACCACGAGAAGGTAGCGAGTGAAATAATAAATACATTAGATTGTAAGAAGATTTAGGAACAATTTATAAGATTTTAACAACATTCTACAGTTATTCCAAAATAAATGGACCATCGTAGCGAGTGCTACGCAGTGCTGTAGCAAAAGAAAATTGGAACAGAATCGTAGCATTTTGTAGCATCTGGGACTCATTACAATATTTCTGCAGATAAATGACAACAAACTAGAGGAGTTTAATTCAAGATGTTTGGTTAATTATCTTGAAAAAAATGATAATCAACAAAAGCATATTTAACTCCTACGAATGAATAGATGTGTGTTGTTTTTTCACGCAAAAACTACTCAACGGATTTGGGTGAATCTTGACACATTGGTAGTTTAAACTTGGATTAATACACAAAATACTTTTTATACCTATTTTTTTTCTTTTTTATGCCACATGGACCGACAAACAAACAGACGGTCCACCTGATGGTAAGTGGTCACCGCCGCGTATGGACATTTGCAACACTAGGAGCATCGCCAATGCGTTGTCGACCCTGAGACGTGAAGTTGTTAAGTCTCATGTGCCTGTAATTTCACCGGCCCCCCTTACCATTCTAACCGAAACACAGTAATACAATTGCACTACTGCTTCACGGCGGAAATGGGTAAGGTGGTAGTACTTCCCCGGACGAACTCTGCACTAAGAGCTCTACTACTCTAAAAAAAGTAATACCGGAAATATGTAACATCCCTATGAGTTGGCAACCTGTACACGAGAATTCAACTGGGTTTCAGATGTTCACTAAACTGCAGACGTCTCCATGCCTAAAATAAGTATGAAAGCCTAAAAGAATCACCTTAGTGCAGTTGCATAACCTCTTATCTTCGGTTAAAGGAAAATACCCTCAGCTCTAACCGAATTGTCGGCGTGAGGGTATAAAAGCCTTTCTAAAAAAGGGTAGATAGATAGAACTGGATGCAAAGAAACAGGAATTCCCAAGTGAGTACAGAATAGGGTTCTCCAAGAAGGTTGTGATGAGATTTTTACAGAGTTGGCAACGCGCTAATGAGCCCTTGGTTTTGCAAACATCCATAGGGTGCGGTGACCGTTTACCATTAGAGGGGGCATCAGCTTGTTTGTCATCTTAGTAGTAATTATTAAAGTAGCTATTGATTTTAAAAACATACAGAACATTTTCCCTAAAACCCCATGCTAAAACCATTCGTGCGAAAAACAAAACACAGAATTCAAAAAACTACTTAAAAATAAACTTATCCACTAGCAATACATCAAACTCTGTATTCTAAAATCAAACGCTATACTACGCGCATTGCACGTGCAGAAAGGGGGGGCTCGGAGGCGAAGGGAGAGGGGGGGAGAAAAGTAAAAGTCATGGCGTCCGCAGGCCTAACTGTACCCGCATTCGCTCTCAACGGGCCGCGTAGTGACACACTTAGCTAATGTTAATGCTTTATACCTGAATACGACACTATTATTTGTGGGACGTCATGGACACGTGACGCGGCTGTCTTGTGATGGGTGGGCTTTTTAATTATAGGTCCAGAACGCTATTTAGAAGACTATAGTAGGGATTTTATAATAAATCACATCTGCCAAAATATGCCGGCTCTTCTCAGTAAAAGGAAACTTCCGAACCGGTGTTAGAGTCTGACCATTCATAAGTGCATGTGAAGGCCTATTTGAATAAAAATATTTCATTTCGTTCATCTTGATTGAGACTCTTAATTTGGCAGTCGTTCCATTGTCTCAATCAATAGCCCATCAACCTGTCCAGCAAGTGCTTCCCTATAGACCCAATATAGTTTCCTTCTTTCTGGGATCCTTGCACTTAGCGGGTGCTGTGTTTCTTTAATAGTTTAGACAGGGACAGTATCCGCTAAGCGTTCATATCACAATACATTAACGTATCTTCAAGAAGTTGATACTCTGCCAAGCCTAATGATTATTGCTGCAGTACTGGCGATTGATAGGTTGTCTAATATATGGTTAATTAAATAAATAGCAGCTTTTAAATTCTAAATTCAAATTCAGCTTAGAGGGCATCCATTAATTACGTGAGGTGATTTTGACGATTTTTCGACCCCCCCACTCCCCTTGGTGAGATGTCATGAGATTTTGCTCGACCCCCTCTACCCGCCCCTAATCTCACGTGAGATTTTATATTATCATAAGAATACGATTTAGATGTAGATGTAAAAAAATATTACTACTAAATATAACCCTCTTCTAGCAATTTTACACTGTTTCTTGCTAATAAAAAATATTGATATTTGCCGAGACCCCCCCTCTCCTCCACGTGAGATTCGGTGAGATTCGGCTTGACCCCCTCCCCTCCCTAAATGCCTCGCGTAATTAATGGACGCCCCCTTACACCCGCGGCGGGCACTTATGAAGCTCAAAGCCATTGAAGGTACCACCGGTTTGACCTCAGGCTTCAACTGAGAATAACCAGCGAGAAGCTCATGAAATTTACGCTGAATTTAAGAAATATTATATATTAAGTGAAAGTTAAGTTTAGTGGATGTAGATAACTCATTTACGCAAAAACGGCTGAACGGATTTAAATGAACTTTGGCACACAGATAGAACATGGTCTTTATTTACACAAAGGTTATTTCGTTCCGCAATAACATAAGATTCCTCGAGGAAAGCAGGTAAAGTCGTGAAGCGGAAGCTCGTTTTTCAATATACGGTTTCATCCACTTTCCTAAGAGATCTAATGTATGGATTATAAAATCAGTAAAATAATTATTGAAACTCATACATCCAAACATACAATTAAATAAACTATATGATATCGCAAAGAATTTTCTTTCGTGAGCTTTACATGACGACACTAATAAAGAAAGACTATGCTATATATAATGTAAAGGATAATTAACCTTAACCTACTTTAAAACAGCCCAAATTGTAATGGCAAGTCACGCCTATCAAACACTTTTATCACGATCAATATATCTATTTAGAGTCAAACAAACAAGAGAGTCCGTTATTTCTTTGATGTTAAAAATTAGGTTGCTATAGCAAATTTTTGGCGCGAACATATTTTTTTTTTAATAATCGCGGTCGTATCCAAAATTATCACCTACGTATAGCAAGAGAGGAACGGTAACAAACGGTACAGTCGAACGGTATTCTGCCTTCTCATCCGTACCGATACGGATCTGGTGAAAACAAACTGCTCACCGTTTATTTATATTATTATGACCACAATCAATTATTTACACTGATGTTAATATTCTTTGAATATTAATAATGGTAAATATTAGATTTTACTTATATTGCAAATTGGAAAGTTCGTGTGTGGTTTGTCACCAGAACTCCGAAGCGTCTGGTCGGATTTTAATGAAAATTGGTCTATAGAAAAAATATGCTCTGGATACTTTTTTTTTTACTCTGAATATATAAGAAAAATAAAGATAAAGGAAACCCCCTTTGACGCACCATCACCTCAAATCTACTGAACATATCGATATCGGAATGGGACAGCTACCATTCGACGCGGAATTTTTCCTAAATGGTTATGGGCTATATATGATATCAATAAACGGGTGAAACCGCGAGTGACAGCTTGTAACATATAATCAGAGAAGTAAAAAATCAAGTAGTCCTGACAAAAATTTAAATGTTTTGTTTAACGGAAGACTTCGATGTTAAAGTTTTCCTCTCACTTTTTAAATTGAATCTCTCTCTCAAGAGTTCCTGGATTGTAATAGAAAACCAGGCGTGTTTTGGTGAATTAGACATTATCTTATTACCAAATTTTTATAGTATTTTCTCTATAGGCATTAATTAAGTTTAAAACTGTATTAAAAACCCAATTGAAAAAAAAACACACGTGACAACTGAATAGATTTAAAAATAAATGTAACCTGCGCAAGTTACTTAGCTGTGTTTCTTTATTCATAAATTTATAAAACAATATTTATATTGATGCATGATTACAATATAAGAATAGTAATATTGTAACTTAAGAACGTGTACCTATAGTGTCCTATATCCGACAACAAACTGTAATGCAGATTGGCGAATTAAAGTTTATTCTCCATTTGTATTTTATTGGAAATTAGCTATCCCCCGCGGTTTCCCGGGATAAAACATAGCCTATGTCCTTCTCCATACCATGAGCTATGTGTGTGCCAAATTTCAGCACGCTCTGTTTAGCTTGGAAGGCGAAATAAAAGAACAAACTCGCTTTCGCATTAAAAAGTAAGGAAAAAATTATTTATAAAAAAGTAGATAGGCAACCCAAGCTAAAAGTAAGCAAAAAGAAATTCTAAATTCAAAACCATTTATTCAGATTAGGCCCGCGGAGGGTACTTATGAAGGTCAAATTTAAAGTTACTGAAGCTACTAAAGCCAAAGTATAATTCAAGTCCACGATCTTAACAGCATCGTCGAGCTTCACGACAACACAATATTATAGAAACCAATAAAAATGAAATCTTACAAAAAATGTAGGCTTGTGGCCACAATTTAATTATATTATTTATCATGTACTTTCATTACCGGTAGATTGTAATCTATTTCCGAAAAGTAATTCTAACATTGGTCCGGTGTGGGCGACAAGGTGACAGGAAGACATTTCAGAATGTTATAGAAAAGTAAACCATATTACGTTATTGTAAGGTCTATCTCCAAATTCATAAAAATTCAAGCCATTCGATACATGAACCTTTCCCCTCATGTAATTAAGTTCATTTTTAAGCTTCCGTCCCCAAAGGGTAAAACGGGATCTGCAAAAACTATGATAGAAAGAAGAAAATAATGTACTATCCATGGGGAACGCGGGTGAAACCGCGGGGGACAGCTAATATAAAACTAAAAATACAATTAAGTTGCTCACCTTTCGCCTCACTGACAAATACAGCCTCTCAAAATACACTTACTTTTTCTAAAACGTCACGCATCCAGCCAGTAACAACCACTTTAAAAAGGTACACCATACACACTCATACTTGTCATCATCTAATATTAATAGCTATTATTTTAAATAGAAAAAAAAACATATTACTATAATCAATAGAACCTTCATACCAAACAGCAACTACCAATTAACTCCATAACAATCTAGAAAACTCGATTAGACCAATTAGCTGCACAATATAGGTAGCTAGGATTACCTACATTCCCATGCTATTAAGCTGTAACTTCGACAAGCTACCATTAGCACGATATCTTGAACAGCTTTCCTCACGCATACATGCACCGCACACTCACACAAGCGTGCAAGCACGTGCCCAGGAACAAGTCTAGATTCTAGGCACGATAGGATCTCACACGGAATTCTAATGAAGATACGTCAACGTGAAACGGTTGGGTAATTATTTTGATCAGCTGGTTCGATTGTCAATGAACTTAACGTTTGGTTGGCGCTTCAATTTCTCTTATGAGGTGATGCACTTATTTTTGTCTTTTGTTTGCAATTGCAGAATGAACTACGACTGGGTGGTATGGTTAGATATATTGACAGTGCTTTTAATCCTGGAATCGGTTCCTATATAGTATGAACATCAATCAAAAAATATGTCTAGCAGACTGACAACCAGACGGTCCACCTGATGATAAGTAGTCACCGTTGCTTATGGACACAAAACATCAAATCGCTAATGCACTGTCTACCCTGTGACGTGAGTCGTTAGTCTTATGTGCCTGTAATTTTATTGACTCCTATTTCTTGTGTCTCGATAAAAATTATATTTATAGACTAAACAAGTTAAAGAAGCGAAAATGGCTTAAAAATACCTATAGAAAATATTCTTATATCAAAATCAAAGAAGCCGGTTATACTGCCAGCAATTTGGTTACCATAGTGGAAGCTCTGTTTAGTTTAGGATGAGTGACTAAAAACCCCGTGTTAATTTGATCTACAGTATATTTTATGAAAGGATAAAGACGAATGCAGCCTAAAACAGCTATTTCAGAAATCGAATTATCGAATATATTCTTTCAGTTCTACGAGTATGTAAGTTATGTTATAGCTAGGTTTTAGGAGTACAGTTGAGAATGTTGTATTACTGAGGTACAACCTAATAATGGTGGTATGCCCGTCTATCTGTCTGTAAATTCTTCAAAAGTCTCAGGAAGATCTTTAATATAAATTAGATATAAGTTACTGAAAATATCGATAATGTGTTTTGTTGTCTATTTAATAAAATCAAAACCAGCATTACCCGATTCAGACTCGCACTTCTAGCGTTTTTCAATAATCCGACTTATTTGGCTATTTAGTAGAATATCAAAATGATCATTGGCAGACTCTGTAGCCACTAACGATACATAGATATAAGTGAGCGTGGTAGAAATCATATTCGCTACCACACATCTACAGCACAAATCCAAACTCACCATTAATATCGCATCCCGATGGAACGTGATGACGTTGGCTCCACAATACGTCAACATCAATTCTTCACCCGACAACTAATTATTAAATCAGGTAAGTGTACCACGATATTCCTCACTCATCGTAAATAATAAACGCATAAATACATTTTATACTACCATGCATGCGTCCGTGCAATTATTCCATGGTTACAGTATATAGCTTTCACGAAAGTGTGTCATATTGACGATTAAGTGGACGGAAAGACTATCGTTTGGTTGTATAGACGTGTAAAACAGCTATAAGATTTAGTGTGGTTTTCTTTTGGCGTTTTTTGAACTGTAAAATTGAGACTACAATCGGTTTGTAAATGTTTCAGTGTCGATATAATGATGATCTGACTTTCTAGTATTCAGAAGTTATTGATAGGTTACAATATCACTATTGTAAGTGATGATTTGACTCCTTTAGGTATACAATATCATATTTAATTCTTCGGTGTGTATGTTAGTGAACTCCACCTAAACGGCTGAAATGATTTAGAAAAAAAAATTGTGTGTGTTCAAGAGGATTCGAGAATGGTTTAGATTTACAATAAGACCCGGAATACCCTTTTGTATGGACTTATTTCGCCAGGATAATGTCTGTCGGGACAGCTAGTTACATTCATAAAAAAACAGCTTATTTGACCTGCCGATTACCTTGATTGTTAGTTATCCTGACTGCTACTCCACTGGTCGTAGGGTCCGATTCCCATCCAGAACAAACAATCTTGTCTATGAACATGTCTCTGTCTAATGTCTGGGTCACAATATCTATACGAGTCTAAGTATCAAACGTTCGAATAATATCAGTTATCTGGTTTCTATAGCACAATTTTGCTTAATTTAGGATCAGATGACCGGGGGTAAAGAATGTTCCAGGTTTTCTTTTAATATTATTTTATAATAAAATGTGACCTGGATCATAAGTGGACACGTGGAATGTGTTTCTCAGTACTGACACCTTTACTAACCTCTTCACTGATATTGCCGTAACGGTATATGGGTATTTAAAAGGAGCCTTGTTGCTTCAAATTCATGAAGATTAAAACCGAAGGAAATAAAAAATAAACAAGACCCTATGTTACTAATAGACTTTAAAAACATCTAGACACTAGAAATAGACGCAACTGCGTCCACGTGATAACATTAAATTTAGGTATCATTTTTTCAGCCGATTTTGATGACATAAAGCCTATATGTTGCCCTAAGCTACGTTCAGTTTCCTGTGAAAACCCTATTAAAATTCCTCAAGTAATTTTGAAACATCTTCAAAAAGAGAGAAAATATTTCAAAAATGATCTTAATATATTCTGTTACACTCCCTCCATCAGCAGCAGTAAATTTTGGAAAATATATTCAATGTACAAACACGACGCGTCTACAGTTTCAGAATGCATATGAATAACAAGATGCTTCAATAAACGGTATCGTACGCGACAAAATCAATGTTAATGAAGCTGTTAAAGTGGAATGAATATTTAAATTGAAGTAGATTATAATCTTTTAGAGAGTTTACGACAGGTCATTTCTATTTAACAGTAAGGCTTATTCCTGTTTGTTCGGTCAATGCAGATGGTGCTGAAGGCACTTAGGTGGAGTACGTGTCACTTCATTACACGAATTGATTCAACATACTATCTTTACTTACTAGCTGTCCCTCTCAGTTTCACCCGCGCTTGTTGAAACCATGTAAGTATACATAACCTATATCCATCTACAAAAAAATCCGCGTCGAATGGTAGCAGTCCCATCCCGATATGTTCAGTAGTTTTTTGGTGTTGGTGCCTCAAAGTAACCCTATTTTGCTTATATATATAAATACTAGCGACTCACCCCGGCTTCGCTCAGGTGCAATCTAGATACTAATACATATAAACCTTCCTCTTCAATCACTCTATCTAACGGCATCAAAATCCGTTGCGTAGTTTTAAAGATTTAAGCATACATAGGGATATAGGGACATAGAAAGCGACTTTGTTTTATACTATGTAGTGATATGTATAGCGATGAAACCTTAGTGAGTTGTTCTAAGCGAAGGTTCCTGATACAAAACGAAAACAACAAAACAAATGATGTATAGCAAAGCACGCTGGGAATAGCTAGTAATAAATAAATATAAATATCCAGGGAAATTCTTTACAATGGGTCATCTAATCCCACACTAAGCAGAGCTTGTATTGTGGAATCCAGATGGGTAACTAATACTACTGCTTTTTTTATTCTAAATAAATTTTGTCATGTTGATTATTTTCAAATACTTACTACTAGGCTCAAAATAAACAGACATGTTCGTTCATGCAGGCACTGTGATGTGGCAGTCAGGGTCTTTAGCCACCAAGCCAACTAACCCGTCAATATGATTATTATTCAAGAAATAAAAATAATTAAGACTGTTTTAGTACAGACTGTCTGCAACATAAATGATAATTTTAATGGCGACAATACTTGGGTGCGGCACTCACTTTACCAGGACACATCTCAATATGTAAATCTTGTTTTAATAGAGTAATTGGTTAGTTTATTACCGGCTATCACAGATAAAGCAAGCTTCCGAACCGGAGTTAGAGGCTTACCATTTAAAAGAACCTATGAAGGCTTATTTGAACAAATATATTTCACGTGACGAGCCAGTTGGATTGGTGGTCAGAGACCCTGACTGCCATACCGCCGGTCGTGGGTTCGATTCCCACCCAGGACAAGCATTTGTGTGTATGAATAAGTCTGTTTGTTCTGTGTCTGGGTGTAAATATCTATTTAAGTATGTATTTAAAATAGTTGTATATGTAGTATACGTTATCTGACCACCATACAAGCTCTGCTTAGTTTGGGGCCGTGTGTAATTATTTATATATGAGACACATACACAGTATCAAGAATGCACCCTTAACCAATTATCAAATAGAAAGAAATAGAAAATCTTCCAAACCCAAAACTCATAAAATAATGACTGCAATCACAGAACTGGAAGATGCTAAATAAGGCAGACAGAAAAGGAGGGGGAATACTATAGATAATACATGCACGAGGTATAATGTTAGAAAGGCATAGAGCGCGATACACTAAGCATGACTGCGAATTGTGAACTAAAGTTGCAACTATATTTGTGGAGGTAGAAGAAATAGTTACCATATATCTAACAAAAAGGAAATAATAGCTGAACAAATGAGAACACGGTATTGTACTGTCGATCGAACAAATAGTTTGTAGAATAGAAATGTACAAACGGTCGGATCAAGGCTTTGTGGACCTTACAAGGATGCAGTCGGCAATGGAAAATCCAACCTAGTTGGATAAATCATAACGAGAACAACTAGGAACTAACTTCAACCGATCAGACGAATTAAGGTTCTGATAATGATAAATAACTTGAACCCTATCCTATCACAGACGCATGACCTAGTTCCAACAAGTAAACATCAATAAATAATCAATGGCAAACGAAAGCTTCAGTAACTCATCATCAAAAACATCTCAATCAAATTCATGTTGATGAATCAATCATAGCTGACTAAATGAGTCGGAAAACTTGTGCATCACCCAAAGTTTCCTGCGTGAGTCTGTGTGGTTGTTCGCTGGTGTGTGTGCCGTGCTCGGCCGCGACGTCGGCAGTGGGTCAACAAACAAGGTCAGGCCATTTCTCTCGGGCTGTGCTGCGCCGGCGCATGGAGGGGAAGGGATGTGTGCGTAGGCGATTTAGACGTGCTTATGAGATTAGTGCATTGCGATCAAGAGTTTATGGTAAATATCACGAGGCATTCCTTACACGGACATCTGATCACGAATTAAGCAGAACTTGTAATATGGAAACTAGATAACTGATATACTACTTACACCCATGGTGGGACTGATAGATATCATGAGACATTCCTTACAAACTATCATATTTATACTATACTAATACTCTAAAGAGTTGTATTGATTTTTGTTATAATTGAAGGAAGTATGAGCCTTTCTTTGACTTTTAAAATCAATACGGATTAATAGTTTCAAATAGCTTAGTCTGAAAGATTGTAAATACATATCTGGCGGAATCAATTTGAGAGAATAGCCCAGAAATACCTCTGGGCTATTCTCTCAAATTCGTAGAGCTATGAGCTCGTTTAATCCTAATTTACTTATACAACTAGTGACTAGTGGGCAACACTGGTCGAAATTTGACCACAAACATCATTGTAAATTTGAGGAAAACGAATATGAAATCCATTTCCCATTTTTTATTGCCAACGCTAAAGCTCGTCAGTAGCTTCTAAACAAAATAAATCGATTTACTAACGTAAGAACAACATTTTGACTTTATATACAAACTAGCTATCCCTCGCGGTTTCCCCACGTTTATCGATATCATATATAACCTATAACCATCTAAGAAAAAATCTGCGTCTAATGGTAGCAGTCCCATCCCGATATGTTCAGTAGTTTTGAGGTGATGGTGGGTCAAAGGAATCCCCTTTTCCTTATATATAGATAGATAAATTATGTGTGTCTGTACAGAATTTACACATCACAAAAGATTTGCACACAGATAGATTTTTTTTACACAGGATACTTATTATCCGGAGAAATGTGTGTAGTACCTTGTACTAGTGTACGTTAAAAAGCAAGAAAAGGAATGACATATTACTTCTCCGTCATAGCTACATCATTTGAAGGCGGTAATATCTCAGCTAGAAGTGACGTAGAATACTGTGACGAGAGTTTGAATCCTACAGCTTGAGCTCGAACAGAGGCAGAGTACTAAGTGGTAGCTGCTCTCAATTAAAAAAAATGCCGCCAAGCGTAGTGGAGCTTTTAGTGCAGAGTTCATCCACTTACCCGTTTCCACCGTGAAGCAGTAGTCCACTTGTATTACTGTTTCAGTTAGAAAGGTAAGGGGGCCGGTGAAATAACAGGCACGTCAGACTTAACAATTTTGCGTCTTAGGATTGAAAACCCATTGGCGATGCCCTTAGTGTTGCAAATGTCTATAGGCGGTGGTGGCCACGTACCATCAGGCGGACCGTCTGCTTGTTAGTTGGCCCATGTAGTTGGTATAATAAAAAATACACCTGTTGGTGTGCACAGTTGCACTTGACAGACAGTTCTCTTCTAGTCTCTGAGTACTTCGGTCACATCTACCATGGCAAGATTATGGACAAGCCTGTACAAAGTGAAGATTTTTTGTAGCAAAGTTTCTATAAGGACGATCGGGGCGGTCGCCGCGCGGCCACTCTACCCGTGCTAAGCGTCAGACGTCAGATTCAGTAACGTTACACGATACGAGTATATAGGTGTACAACTTCACAGGCAGCTTCGGCGCACGCGTTTTTTTTCACGCTTAGTTAATACGCTTATACTTTATTTTTTTATGTATTATCTATGGAATGTCATCGCCAAAGTCTTGGCTGTAAACCCTTTTTAAATCACAGCCAAGTGTTTTTGGTATAAAAGTGTAAACAACGATATGACAATGACAAATATCAAGTAGGTGTCATAAGTTTTTTAAACAAGTGGGTTAAAAAAATTGCGAAATGCGTCACACTAGAATAAATGCAAATAATAACCATACATTATTTATGTAAAACATAATAACATGTAAATGAATGCACACTAACAGTTGTACCGTAGTGGGTGTACCTAATTATAATTAAACTATTGACCTGAATTAGAGTCATTGTTAATGCATCACGGCTGAGAGATGGCATAGCACTTTGTTTTGTTATTCTGAGAAATAGATCTTATGAATGCAACTTCCTTTGATGACAGAGAATTGCTATAGTCTCTCTTTTAGTTTTAACTTTATTTTTAAATTGTATTGAATTTTTACAGATTAAGAACATTGCGCGCTTGCACAGCTCCATGTTTTTGTTATTACGTTTCTTTTTTTTCTATTGTAGAATTGCATGAAATATATAATAAATAGCTTATGTCGCTGATAGGTGCAGGCGACTCAGGACCGGTGGGGGTGGAACTTTATGGCAGAGGTCTATTTACAGCAGTGAATATCCTTGGCTTATATCATGATTATGATGAGGAGATTTTCCAGCTTATTTATATCAGATGAGCTCTGAATTTTCCATTGAAAATCATCAATACAAAAAATTATTGCAAGCTATTTATTGATCAATGTGGATCAATGTAAAGGTCAGAGGTACTGAAGCTACCGCCATTTCTGAAGTCATGCACGATCTAAAACAATATCAAACTACTTTCCTATAGCAATATATATATATATACAGGGTGCGCCAGAGAAACTTACTTATTTGAAAGGTCAATAAAAAAAAAAGTACTTCAGTTATTGTTTTAAAAATTTTTTATTTGAGAATACAATATCCCATGTTTTTTTATGCAGTCTTAAAAATGACATCGGATAAATGGCGACCCCCATTGCGCATACACTGATGAAGTCGATTTTTGAAATTCGTATCCACTCTTCGCAGCATATCAATCGGTATGTTGGCAATGGCGTCGCGAATGTTGTTCTTGAGGTGTGCTATGGTCCGTGGTCGATCGACATAAACCAGGGATTTCAAATAACCCCATAAAAAGAAATCGCATGGAGTCAAATCTGGAGAGCGTGCCGGCCATTGGAGATCGCCTCTGAGAGAGATGAGGCGGTCGGGGAAATGTTGTCGCAACAAATTCATTGAGTCAGTGAGTTCAGTTAATTCTTGCACAACAGCCAATTTATAGGGATGAAATTGAAGGTCTTCATGGAGAATTCGTCGAACAGTGGTATCAGAAATTCCCATAGCAGCTGCGTGTTTGCGAGCCGAACGCCGGGGAGAACGCACAACTGACTGCCTCACTCTTTCGATATTTTCCGGAGTTCTGATGGTCCGTTGAAGTCCATTTCTGGGTTTAGCGACACTTCCACACTCCCGAAATGAGTTAACCCACGACAGAATCGAATTACGGCCAGGAACGAGTCTGTGAGGAGGAATTTCAAAGCGAGCGCGGAAGGCACGTTGCGTAGCAACAAGTGAGCGACCGTTAGAAAAGAAGCTCTCAACTGCGAAGGCCCGCTGCTCTCTAGACCAGAGCATGATGGCAACTGACTGGAGGGAGATACAAACTTGGGAACTTCCCCCTCCAGATGCGCCCCCTCTTGCCCCTCTACCCGCCCAACTCACCGCGCGGGAATTTTTTCAAATAAGTAAGTTTCTCTGGCGCACCCTGTATAATATATAAGCAACCTATTAAGTTTCATGAGCTACAACCCGCTGCCAGAGAAACCGACAGCGGAGGCTTAGTAATAGGGCCCCGTTGGAGGCATTTGAGTACGGAACCCTAAAAAGCAACCTTAATATATGGTTACTGTAATGAGTTTGGATTCAGAATCATTTGATATTTTTGTTACCTATTAACTGAATTCTTTGAACTTATGGATAAAAGGCATGAAGTTCAGCTGGGGTCTGAAGGTACTGGGGTCGTTAACTTGATGCGATTCACGAATCCATGCTAAGTGAATAATGTCTAGCTCGAGCTTGGGGATGTGCCCGAGAGACGATGATTATGCTGACCACATGGTACTTGATAATAACTTCAGTCAGATGTGGATCTCAGTTGAGAAATGTATATACCTCCTGAGGGATAATTGGCATGAAGATACATTTGATTAGAATCATGAAGCATTCAGGTACTCATAAAAAAGACATATCGTTTCAGTTATTAACATCAAAACATCTCAATACAGCACAAATTGACAAATTAATCAAACTATTACAATAATTTTTTAGAGTTTAAACTTTAACTGCTTGAAATAAAACCGCATATTATCCCATAGTTTTCCTCAAAACAAACAATGCTAAGACCTAGACGAGCTTAACAAAACTGTCCATTCATAGGATTGACCTTGTACTAATTCTTTTCAAATTGCGTCTTGCCACCTCCCACATCATTTCACTTCTTAATGCTAAATATCTTTTACAATATACCTAATGTCTCTCTTAGTTGTCCATTATACCGATGTGCATAATCTCCACAACCCCCCCCCCCCCCCCCCCCCCCCTCCCCTACCCGTCTTTCACCTGCCCCCCGCAACAGCCTACTTCCGCGGCACACATTCCCAAATCAACCGGATTGAGACCTAGATATTTTGGAAGTTACCAACTCAAGCATATTCCAACCTTATTCTTTCACAAATATAGTTTCGAATCGCTTGAATTTATCATTGCAATGGACATTCCATCTTATGTCCATGCAAATAGAGTGTACTGTCGTCTGTCTATCAATGATCAATGAATTCAAAACGGTATGCGGAGTCTTGATGCGTGAGTTCAAATTCGGACGATTTTTAAAAGGCTTCTTACCGCGGTCGCCTTAGGAAACTGAACTTTGCCGCTTGTGATTTAACGTTGCTAATCGTGCGAATTATTTTGTGGGTTTGTGAGTATGTCACGGCGGTGTTTGCATATTGAACGGAGCGGCGTGCGACTTTTTTTACGGATTTGTTTTGTTTTGCGCGATCTTCAGATTGACGTTAAGACACACAGTTGCTTTTAACTTTTACTATCTTTTGCGTTGTTATGATAAATCGCGCGGTTATTGTCGCACAAAAGGATTAACATTACAATGTTGAGAAATGATCTTCGACCGCCGCTGCGGGGTTTCACAAAAGAATCGGTGGCATTGTCTTAATCTCTTGCTGAACGCGTGACTGGGTGATTGGGTTAGAGTCTACATTTCCAAAATTATTTGACCCACTGTTCTAATTTGTGACTATCTAGAATGAATCGAATTAGATACAAATAATTGAACGTTAAGTGTGATTGGATGAAACTCATCAAGGGTTTGGCGACGTTTCTGGGTAGGAGCAACAAATCCACTCTTCTCAAAAACAGCTATAAATCTGGACATTGGAATTTTGATAGTGGATAGTGTTCTAGACCACCCTTTTTCGAAGAGAGGGCATAGTATACTGAAAGAATATTAAAGTAAAGCCTTTGTGACATAATAAAATAGTCGACAATTCAAAAGATTGCAAGCACCTAAAATATATTTCCGTAAAAACCATTGTCATCATCACCTGCCAAGTTCCCAATCATTAGAGTTTCGCAAAATATCTCTGCATTCTGTGATTAATTACCATTGACTAGTTGGAGCGTAATAGGCTTGACTTGCAGACCTGTAACCGTTTGAACAAGGCTTCTCAAGTGGAGATCAAATATTAGTAGACGTGTGAGGGTTGTTCATTGAATTAATTACACGAATTCAATAGAAAGAATAATAAGAAGCTGAGAAGTAGGCAGAGGACTCAGTAATAGTGACCAAATTTCTCTGAACACTTTAGCAGTCCAAGCGCGAAATTTTAGGATACCAATTCTGTGCTACAAGTCATGGGGAAAAGTAAGGAACATCGAAAGT
Organism: Habrosyne pyritoides; assembly: GCA_907165245.1. Lineage (NCBI taxonomy): Eukaryota > Metazoa > Arthropoda > Insecta > Lepidoptera > Drepanidae > Habrosyne > Habrosyne pyritoides. The sequence continues at coordinate 15,312,342 of OU015588.1, read as the reverse complement.
TTTACACTAAAAGGTGCTGTATTTTACTGATACTAAGGTAATATTTATATTTATATACTGAGGTTACCCAAGCGTAATTTAAAAAAAATACTAGACTAATTTTGGTTTAATAAAAGCCTGGAAAGGACTACATTTATGACCTGTCCTGGAAATCCAAACGCCCACAACTACCGGAATGAGTGAAATAATTTGAATCAAATAGGTACTTATAATTAGCAGGATACAGCACATTATCGACCGCCGGAATACATCTAATGGCTGCATGTATTCGAAGCCGAACAAACGAGGTTCTAATACAAAGATTTGCCTGTGCTCCGGCACAATGTACCTGTGGGCGGATAGCTGTTAAATGCACTGATTAGTCTATGGTACTTATGGTACCTAACCATAACCCTATCCTAAAGTGAATTTGTACACCAATTACTTTGAAAAGGAAAGTTTTTCTATAAGATGTAATAGGCCCGTTTTGAGAGCTAAGAATGTCATTCAAAAATCGACTTTATACCTTTAAAATTAGGTTCATCTACTTATGTAATGGCTCATCATGTAATGGTCATTGAATGCCGTAAAACCTTATTAAGATAGAATAGGGTTAATTCTTCAATAACATTATTAGTTGTAATAATGGGCGAGATCATTGAGAACAATCTATTTTCTTACATTTATGTTTAATTACCTCTCTTATTACTGCAGTCTTATGATTACATTCTTTATCAGTATTCTAAAAAATCAAAATTCTAAAGCTAATTCCATGTAGCCAGTTACATTTATCACATCATCCCTACCCATGATGATGAATTGGTGGTCTGGAAGAAAAAACGCCAGCAAAAGTGGTGGAAAAATAAAATCGATCAAATCTACATTACTACTAGCGCCATCTAGTTGAACTTGTATGTACTAGATGCCCATATCAGTTTGTAAATTATAAGTGAATATCATGTGTGCAATTTAAATGCAAAAGTTATACGTTCTATTCATAATAAAATGTTTGGCAGCAATAACTCGAGCAATCCTTTTTTTATCCATTCTTTATTAGGGATAAAAGAAGTACACCCGTAAAGTATTTTAGTAGAACGACCACTGATAAAACCAGGTAATTAACAAGAACTTGATCTTAGGTACTTTGGTATAATACCTACTATAATAATTCACTATAAACTTGAGTATTATATATATAGTATAAGTAACTATAATACTGGCAAAAGTATACTCTTTCGGTTATTTTTTTATACTACTTTGCTTTTAGCGCCATCTAGTACACCTTAGCTGTATTAATAAGGCATACTACTCCAACAAAAATCTTTATGCAATATTTATCACTAAAGAATAAACTAGAAAATAAATAGTATTATTTTTTGGGTGAATTAAGTATAGGAAGTATTCATAATTGAGAATGAAAATAGCATTTGTAATAGGAAATCAATCTTTATTGGACCCAAAAGACACCAACACCTTGTAACAATGTCAAGTTAACTTGACAAAGAAAACATAAAATAAAAATCTTATTAATCAACAAATACATAAACCTATGAATTTATGTAGAATAATCTACAAAATATAATTATCGTGATTACTTATTTAAGTACTTTGATTTTTATTTCTATCTTATAAAATAAGCACATTTTCACACTCGACATGCGGATATTTTCATACTGTGACAAAATAGATTTTATATTGAAAAATATTTTATTATTGTAAAATTCAATGATACCGATACTTTCATAATATATTTAAGGAAAAATAAGTGTGCTAATTCTATACGATTAACAACTTAATTTTACAATATTATCAAAATATTGATGTCACCTATGAAAAGGTATTTTTTAATTTTGTTGATGTTTTAATTGATTATGTGATACTTGATTTAAAACTAAATGCATTGTTAAAAAAATATTCATTGTAAATAATGTAAGTAACAATATAATCACACATTTTAAAGATATCAGTGACTCAGCATTGATATATCAAAATGTGTTTTTTGATTTTAAAGTTACTTACGTTGAAATGTATATAAGTAAAGTTATTGAATATAAACATCCGCAAATGTCACAAAAACAAAGATAATCACTGAAACAAGTCAGATTTAAAAAAACATTTTGTATAAAATGTGCAGTTAGGCATTTGATGTTACCTTGTGGTCATACTTAAAAGAAAATAATATTTTATATGGACAACTTTGTCATAAACAAAAGTAAGAATTATAAAATACCGCATTAAGATTTAAGACTAGCTAGTCGATATTATTAACAATAATAAACCAGTCAAAACTATTAATAATTATTAATTCTACAACAGTCTACAAAGTGTTTGTAGTAAAATACAAAAAAATATTGATTCAATATCAAAATCAGTAGCAAATACTATAAACGTTATTATAAAATCCGATAATATTGGTTTAATGTTGCAAGGACATGACTTTATGAATATTTTTCAATACACAGTTAATTTCATGTAGAACGAAATTTCTTTTTAAAAATACATTAAGTACAAAAAAATATTTGTATTTAAACGCGCGAAGTGATACTACCCATTGAACAATCTATTAATTCTACTGACTTGTTTATTAAATATTTATAATTATATTCTTTGATTTAAGTAAAAATAGCACGTACCGACTGTAGCAGAAGGATTAACAATATAGCTACTCAGAACATTGGAATCAGTGGATTTTATTGATGATTCTACAGCATTAACTTCTGCTCTAAAGCAGCCCAAACGGGATCGAGGGGCGCGGAGTCCCCGTAGGCGCTGTAGACGTTGCTATCTTGCACGATAGATGGCGTTGTATCGCCGAACATGAGGTAGTTGTTGTTGATAGACGTCGGCAGCGGGTTGCAGCGGCGGCGTCCAGATGCCATGCGCACGCTTCGCATCATTGCTGCTGATTTCATGCGTTCTGCGAATAATTAGGTGTGAAATGTTTACTATTATGTTTAGGTTTCTATTCGATGGCATTCTATTCTAGAATGATCTGCAATAAGGTGGTCAGAGGTAAGTCACGAAATACAAAGTCTAGGAGGGCATAAATTTCATCTTACGACGCCCTTACAATCAGGGACCTATTTTAGTTTACCCCTGTAAATTTAAGCTATTAATTGGTGTTCGGAGACATTACAGTAGCCTTAGCTCATGAATAGTCTCCACTTTAAAATCGGGTTAGGTCGTTTTTACTCGGGTCACTCATCATAACCTGTTTGCAAAACCGGTAGATTTTCAGTTTTAGGGCCTAGATGGGCACCTGGAGGGCGGGGCCTGCCGGGGTACGTACCCTCCTGCGTGGACAGCGGGCAGTACTTGATGGTGTGCGCGGCGTCGCCCCGCGCGCCGCAGCGGCGGCACACGAAGGCGCGCAGCACGGGGCACGCCACGCGCCCCGCGCCGTCCTTCAGCTGGTGCCCGCGGTAGTACGCCTCGCGCTCGCCGTTGTTCTTGCAGAACCGGCACTCCTGCCGGTGCCGACATTCTAATCATAGTCGTGTCGTGTGTGCCGACATCACCGACTGGACATTTTTGTATTTGCACAGTAGTAAAGTTTGTAAATACGATAGAATTATTCCCGGAGGAATGTAAGTTTTCCGGGGATAAAAAGCGGTCCTAGTTACTCCTTTTAACGTCAGCTACCTGCCAGTTGCAGTCCCGTCATTTTGAAGCCATACACGCAAAGCGATTTTAAACTGGGTGGAAGGAGATAGAAGGTGCTCACGTCCTGCTGCCTCTTCTTGGGGCGCCGGTCGTGATCCCCGAGCGTGGGGCCTCGCGCGTGCTCCAGCTCGCGCAGCAGCGGGTACAGGACCGAGTCCGGCAGCGAGGTCAGCACGCGCACCTGCTCCTCGGTTATGTACTCCGTCTGCGCTTGAGGAGCTGGAGCGGCCGTGAAATCTGGGGCTGGAAGTGTGGCAAGATGGGTAAGGGGGTAGGGTGGGTGGTCTACCAAATCTCATTTCGAGCGTGTGGAAAGATATCTTAACATACATATGTAGGTGTCACACATACCACATCAATATTAGAGACATATTACCTTACCATTCTCAACCATCTAACCCATGACCTCCAGGTCGCCTCCACCGAACTAACATATATCCTACATCTATCATCCTATCATAACAAACAAATCCCCCATGGTTTCATGTACCATCCCGGGATAGCACATAGTCTTATGTACCATCCCGGGAAAGCACATAGTCTTATGTATTTATTAAAATTACAATACAAACTATGCGCTAAATCCGTTTGGTAATTTTAGTTGGAAAAACTAACAAACACACATCATCGCAAACCGTCGCAATCATAATAAATAGGATGCCATATTTAGTGAGTTTATTGGCGAATATGTTTCACTTCTTAACATTACATTAGGTACATACCTTCATTGACAGGTGTGGAGGATGTAAACTCCTTAGCCGAAACAGACGGTATCCAGTCGGACGCAGGTCGCGGCAGGCGCTGGGAGGGCGTGCGCTCGGGTGCCGGCCACGACTTCTGACGAAGGTACCCGCTGCCGGGCCCGAAGCCTGATAGCTTATCTGTGGGAAATTAACTCAGTATCTATGTACATGCACGCGATAAACTAGTAAGTTAGTCTACATCAAATGATTATAAGGTTACCTGGCTGCGGCGCCCACACCTTGTCATCGTCGGGGTTGTAAGGAGAATCGTAGCCGTTCATACTGAACTCCTTCATCACATCCCCTAGGGTGCACCTTCCCATCGCTACTGGAATAACAACCTTAATTTGTATTACAAAAAACATAGTTTCGTTTATAGGATCTTCTTTTGTATGTATAGGGACTACAAAGTACCAGAGACCGTGAGTATGCTTTACCTGCTCAAGACGTTTTCCTTCACCGTATGCTCAAGCATGAAACCACGACTTTCAGAATTCGAAGTCATCAAACTTATCGATAATAGGCCTGTTTTGACAGCTAAGAATGTCTGCTCACATTATTTCAATGCGTTATAATTTTTGACAAGTAGCAAGATTATTTTAATTTCGTACTTTAAAAAAAATCTCAATTTTATCCCCTTTTAGCCAATCTTGAACTGAAATTCTTAGTTATTAATTTGAATTGAAAATAGGTTGTGGTGACAGACAACCATCGGCCAGAAATCGGCCTTCGATCACCCAGACAAGAACAAACATGCGCGCAAATATTTAGCCTGGGCGGGAATCGAACCCGCAACCTACGGCGTGTCAGTCAGGATCTCTAGCCACTTCGCCAACTAGCCCTTCATAATGGACTTGTAAATATAATCAGTAAAACTTACAATCAAGGATGCTGGTTGACTTCTGAGCACGCGGTCTTTCGGAGTCCCTCAATTGCGGTTGAAAAGATTGCCAATTATCTTGATTCAACCAATTTGTCGACTGCAACGAAATTTTGTAATACAGGTATTTTTTTTAATCTCATACGAACACCAGGTTTCTCACAAAGCAGCTCCCGAATTGTGTACCCTATGTAGAAACATATTTCATAGTAGATTGATGGTTTGGTTAGCGCGAGTAGTGTGTGACATCAGTCATAACACCGTCAATGTAAAACAATATTGAATGCAACTACAATTCCGAGAGCAATACACAACCGCCCTGCTGATCTACATTATACTGTATCAACTGTATGCCAAGTAAGCAAGCATGAGAGGAAAACAAATGAAGTTAAATTAGGTTTATTCCAAAACGCAAAAAAATATGTATAGGTGACAGGCAACCTATACTAAGCTAGGAGAAGTTGTGCAGATTTTATAGGGATTCATTATAGATTGATGGTTCGGTGAGCGAGCAGTGTGACACAACAACAGTATTGCCGTCAATGTAAGATAGAAAATTGACTGCAACGACGATTACGAGAGCAGTACACAATTGTCCAGCCGTTTCAACGGCTTAGTGTTATAGAAAAGTTAACTCTATCACGCTATCATAAGGATCAACAGCATCGTTATACAATTTACTAGTGAATCAATAGTTGAACTTTAATTCTAAGCAATAAAGATGATTTTTCCTTAACATTCTTATGTGCCAAAATTTCTAATAGATTTCGATTACTTTAGTAGCGCACTTGACACGTTTGATGTTTTAAACTGTCATAGAAAAATGAATTCAATTGCTTTGAGATAAAGTTTATCTACATCATCATGTAATTTACTGTTAGATCGAGAAATGCACCTAATTGGATTGGTAATAATGTTAATTTTTATACGTCAAAAGCGTTCAGCCAGTTATGCGACCACGATGGTTTGTTATAATTTAATACAGAATAAATATTTTGGGCTCTAAGTACAATTATTATTAAACTTCTATTATTTTCGTTGCAAATAAACCATTTTGTTTATAGGTATTGTTACTTGAAATATAATATGTTTTATATCTACCTACAAACTCTAAAGTTATTAACTGTTACATTTTGGTGAGTGTGCTTTGGAACTTCATGACTTAGTTCCTCCATCACCTTTTCATCATCGGACTACTAGGCGTGGGGAGAGTTTTCACCCTTATGTTGTAGACATACCACCAATTCGCACGAAGCGCTTCGCAGCTTCCTTCCTCATGCGCACAGCTAAAGATTGGAATTCTCTCCCCTCGTCTGTGTTCTCAGATACATACAACTTGGGGCTCTTTAAAAAAAGTGTGAGTAGGCTACTAACGGGAAAGCGAGCTCCATCTTCGGCCTCATCTTCACTTACCATCAGGTGAGATTGAGGCCAATCGCAATCCCGTCTGATATATAAAAAAAAAAAAAAAAAAAAAACTGTAGTATTTTAGTCGTCCAATATAAGAAGTCTCCTTTGACGTATATTATAGAAAAATTAACTCTATTACTTTGTAATTAGGTTCATTTACATACAATTAACCGTTTCATCAACAGATGAACCTTAAATCTATAATAAATAAAGATGATTTTTCATTAACATTCTTTGATGTAAAAAAATTATCGATTTCATAAAATTTACACCAAACTTTGTGCTTGGAAGCCGCTAGTGTGTGTTACGTAGGTATAATGGATTGTAGATATTGTATTAATCTACCTACATACATTTTCAATAAAAAATCTCACTTAGTACTTTAGGAACTAACCTATATTCCTTCTTGCATGATTGTTAACTCAATTGTTATACCTAGTAGGTAGGTAAGCAAGCAAGACATATTTTTAGTCGGTAGGTGAAATAAATTCGCATAGGATAGGAAGTATCACAAAACCTAAGTACCTACATACTTACCTTATCTGTGATTAAATGACTTATTTAAACTAGACTATACAATCGTCACGAACCTATTATAGTTATAATTAAGCGGAGTTTAAGAAAACAATCAACATACCTACCTACCAACAGGATTAAAAAGTGAATAGGTAGGTAACTTCTTAATAGGTATTTATCGATAATAATAGAAATAACTTACCGAACTCGACGAACTGCCACTCCCATAATCACTATTAAAATTATTGAGACCCATTTTTAAATAATTCTATTCGAATGTTGAAACGTAATTTTAAATTAAGAATGGCACCCGTGCAACCTACGACGCCACCAGAGACAGAATGAGAGTCCCCGATTGGCCTATTTTCAATAACGAAGTGCGAAGTCGGTAAAAAATGGCGGCACGGGGCGGCGCGGGCGACACTCAAAGGAACATGAACGCCTCGGGTTTTGTAAACAACTTACTTTACAAACCTACCTATATTTTATACAGGCATTTATGAACGCAAGTGCTTTGCTTTTCGGTTGATTGATACGTTGATACTTGAAACTGTAACCTACCCTTTTAATGATTGAGAAATCCTACTAATATTATAAATGTGCAAGTTTGTGAGTATGGACGTTTGTTACTCTTTCACTCAAAAACTACTTATAGGATTTGGATAACAATTGGCACACATGTACTTTATAACCGGGATTAACTTTTTGTTCCGGGTAAATGTTACATTCTTCGGGAGCACGGGTGAAACCGCGGGGGATAGCTAGTAAATAATAAAATGAACAAGGTTTGGTTTGGTGTGAATAAAATGTAGGAAACTTACCGTTTTATAAAAAGCTAGACTGAATCATTCATCTAGATTATGAAATATTAAGTTGTCATGATTTAAGAGACCGTTTTAACAACAAAGAATGTTATAAAATAATCATCTTTATTACTTCTGAGATAGTTCATCTATCGATATAATGGTTAATTGTTTGAAAATGTTGATGGACCTTATCACATTGATTTATGATTCATTTTTCTATATTACCTACTAGCTGTAAAAACGCGCCTACTACATCTCGACAACCTAAGATTTGCGCCCCGCGGTTTCACTCAAGTTGCCCAGGGATCTTACGTTTCACTGAATAATAAGTTATACTAGGTATATATATGTTATTCTAGGTAAAGCTTTATCTATGTGCCAAGTGTCATCCAATTATAATTGTCGTTTTTACGTAAAAGATTCACTAAGATCCATACATCCTCACAACCTTACGCATATATAAAATGTATTATCAGGATATTATGAATGCACTTACCGAATATATACCTCCTCAAAATGTTGTATGGTATGGTAGATTACTTGTGATCCTACCTAGTTATATCATATCTCTGCATTGTATGTTAATTTCAGCTTTATAATATATTAACAGATGATGGGTCTATGTGCATTGTTGCTATTTCTTGCGACTGTGGGAAATTTGAATCCGGCATAATTGATTCAAAATACTGAGAAAATATAACCCCAAATTGTAATAGTTAGCATAATTATAAGGTAACAATAATTAATAAAGATATCAACAAGTTAAATTTATTGTGCGGGCCACTGACTGCCGACTGCCACCCATTCTGAGCATTTACATGTCTTTTTCTTGTGTCTGGGGTAAATATCTATCGAAGTATTTCAGTTATCCGGCTTACAGGCTCAGCTTAGTTTCAAATCAAATTGCTGTGTGAAGAAGAATGTTTCAGACTATTTATTTATTGTTTTGTAAGTAGGTAAAAGAAATGCGGCCAATATTTACTTAAGTAATTCATTTATCTGTTTCTAAGCGAAAATATTCTCTAGTACCTTTTCTTCAAAATCGTACATTCGAATCTTCACGGCTTTATCCCTGAAGAGACTCCCACATTCAACTGAAGATATGTAGCGAGCATAGTCGCATTTATAAACGAGATTAAAATCACATTGGCGAAAACATAAACACATGAAAAATAAAACAATACAATATTTCAACACAGCATTTATTACAGCCTCGATTTCAATGAATACGATAATAACATAGGATCTCTATTTGAATACTGATTGACACTTACAATACAATGCAAGAGGTTACATACTAAAATCACATACTACGGCCAGTGTTATGCATAGCAAAGCAATTCAAAGTTCTAAAATCGACTTGTTCCAAGACAAGATCATTGCTTGATATAAACACTTTTAAATCGGAGTTATTATCCTGTTCAGACCTGGCATTCTATTTCCAATGTTAAAAAGAAATAACTCAAACGTTCCAATTTAAAATTACTGTTCTGTCTCTCGCGACTTAACAGTTAGATGAGAGGTCCGCTGTGAATAGCACGGCAGGTCTAAACGTGTTCGGGTGTTCAGTGAGATTCGCACGAGCTGTTATAACTGTGAAACTCCAATTTACAAGTTTAAATAAAAAAAAACGCGCGCTTTGCACCGAATAATTAACATTACAACATGAAAATGGTAACTTGTACGGTGCATTTGATATTCGGAAACAATAAAGTTCTATACTAATAATATGGTAATTATTATGTTGGTGATATACTGTTTATGTGGATTATTTGAGGGTGACATTATTATCTGGTAGTGTTATTTGTTTTCTTTTTTATAACAGCAAAAGGCGGCTTGCACGATGATCACTACTTCAGTATTTTATGCTTCGCGATCCAAAGTGATTTGCACAGGTATATTTTTATAGCATAATATACTTTGTCCAATATGAGTCACCTCCTTTGGTTTTTAAAATTGTTATAGGAAAATCAACCTTTGCGCTTTATGATTAAGGTTTTACATCGTCATACAATAAAATAAACCATTACATCAATTGATGATCCTTATTTCATCGTTATCGAGCAAGACGCCAATTTTTTAAATAACGTATTAAGCACTGACAATATATAATCAACACAACGTGTAACTAGATGGTAGGTATAGTAATGGGTAGTGATGTGTCGTGTTTAGTTGGCAACACTGAAGTACTCCTGGGCGGCCTTGGTGTCGGGCTTGATGGTCTTGGTGCCGGGCTGCCAGTTGGCGGGGCACACCTCGCCGTGCTGGTCGGTGAACTGGAACGCCTGCACCAGCCTCAGGGTCTCCTCGACTGACCTGGAATAGATGTATTCATTTAGTTTTAATTCATGCTAAATAAATATGCTGGAATTTTCTTTACACACGGTCATCGGTTCCCAAACCAAGCAGTTACTTGTTACTTAGTGTACTTACGGAAACCAGATAACTGTCATACAATTTTCTAAATACACAATTATATAGACATTTACATTCAGACACAGAATAAACGATATACTGTAGCACACAAATGTGTGCCCTGAGTTGAAATCAAACGCAGGACCTATGATTTGGCAGTCAGAGAGGAAATATATTAGGCCTGATTTTTCAGTGCCAAAATGACAGTCGAACTCGGACTCGACGGGTTCCACACCAGTCTACAATATTTAACAAAACGCAAAGAAAAACATTTATTTCATTATCCTCAATTTTTTTTTTATTTTAACTTCATTTTATTATTTTTTGTTATAGAGGCCATAACAGTTAACATTCAGTAAAAAAATTCAAGAATACCTTAACAAAAGAGCCACATAACTACAGCCTTATAACTAACATACGGACGGACGAAAATCGGACCCTCAGTTATTTATTTATTTATTTTATTTATTTAGTTTAGGAACACCAACAGTACACATATTAAAAATAAATACATTGTCTAAGCTATAAAGATTATGTTAGTATCATAATGCAGCACAGATATGTGCACCCATTAAAGGTGTACACAGCATTAATAGAAAAAAAAGAAGCACAACTAGTTTCAGTACAATAAGTTACAGTCCCGTTGGCATCCTTTAGGTACCTAAAGCTTTTCATAATTCAAATAAACTGCAAATCTGACCTTTAAAATCTTAACCGTACACTGTTTTAACAACTGTTCTCATAGTTAAATTAAAATTCGCAGATGTTTTATAAAATCGATCTGCGTCGGCCTTGAAGCCCCATTATCACATATATGACACATGATGACTGTCCTATAAACGGTATAAATAAATTAAACACGAAACCATGTCGCAACATCATGCAACAGATAACAAATATTAATAGATTAAAGTAGTATAAAGTAGCGGATTAGCTTAGTATCGGTCTGTCGAAATAGATTTATTACAATTACTAGTTTGATTGCACTGATAGTGTTTATATTAAGGTGTAACGGTGTTGTCTTCGTTTAAAAAAAACCTTACCGAGTTTCTTGGCGACAGACTACTGAGCCGCACAGCTATGACCTTCGTTAGTGCCCTTCCAGCGTCAAAGCTGAATAAATAGTTTTGAATGTCGGACCCAGCCAGGCGTGTTCCACAAAGTGACTTCATCAAACGCTCAAGCGCATTGTAGGGTTAACTCATCACATACACAGTATAAACAAAGTCGCTTTCTCTGTCCCTATATCCCTATGTATGCTTAAATCTTTAAAACTACGCAACGGATTTTGATACGGTTTTTTTAATAGATGAGAGTGATTGAAGAGGAAGGTTTATATGTATCAGTATCTACATTGCACCTGAGCGAAGCCGGGGCGGGTCGCTAGTTAAAATCTATAAATACGTTCCCTTTCTCCAGGAATCCAACGTAATTCGGAATCAACGTAGCCTATGTCACTCCGTTATAGTATAGCTTTCTTTCAATAAAATAATTATAGAAAAGGAACGAGTAGAACAGAAATTACCTTCTACATCTAAATTTACAAACTTTATCAACCACACGTATTTTATTAGTTACAATTAATGTACCCGTACTTCATATTGGCAAAATCTCTCAAAAACCCATTAGCGATGCCCCAGTGTTGCAAATGTCTATAGGCGGCGGTGACCATCAGGTGGACCGTCTGCTCGTTCGTCGGCCTATGTAATACAAAAAAAAATAGGTACTGACCGTCCAACGGGCAGGTCGTTGATGGTGACCTGCCGCAGGTTCTGCTTGTCGTCGATGATGAACAGGCCGCGGAAGGGGATGCCGGTCTCCTCGTTGAGCACGCCGTAGTCGCGCGCGATGCGGTGCGACTTGTCGCTGATGAGCGGGATGTTCATCGGCCCCAGACCGCCTGGAACAGGCACATGTTTTAACGACTTTATATACCGTCGTACCGCTGTACGAAGCTGTATATTTTATCCTAACAACAATACATATAGATGGAATATCACTTCAATCTAACAGGCTTTAATACGACAAGCGGCAACGTAGTTACATTAAATAAGTTTGTCATAAAAGGAACTTTTACTTAGTTTATGATCACCTAAGATAAACCTTTTTTGGTTTGTAGTGTTCAAGTTGTAAAAAATATTGTACTTATGTGTTAAATTGATTTAATAAAAAATACATCAGTAATTATAGGTTATGTTTTACTGTCAACCTTTCTAGATGTTACTTTCGTAGTAGCTTCAGTAGGTAACTTAGAACTCCATAGTGCTACCTCCGCGGGTCAAAACTTTTGAATTTTTGTTTTCAATTTGGATATTTTTTGTGATGTTGAGTGTTAAACATAAAAAAATCTTTTCACATCAATTCTAAAAATCAATATTTGAGAAATCGATTGTTATCATTCCTTTATTGGAATCACCTCACCTTATATTGACAGGAACTTGTAAAAGAAATATTAAAATCATTAAAGAACGTACCCTGTTTCCTAGGCGTGTTGATCCAAGCGAGATGTGTGAAGTGCGAGTCGGTAGAAGCGCCGATGATCTCGCATCCGATCTTGCGGAAGTCGTCCGCGCGTTCTGAGAACGCTATGATCTCAGTCGGGCACACGAATGTACTGTAATTAAATAAAAAAAAAACTAAATTAAAAAAGGTCGCAGTAATGAGATCCACATTCCAAAAATTTTATTCCTAATCTCAGGCTACAGGTTAACATTTCTAAGCAAATAGCCTTTAACATTTCTTTTCCTTTTCCCGGGATCTCTGGGTCCCTAACAAGCTTCATTAGACTAATGCCGGGTTTCTATATACGATCCCGATCTAAAATCGCAAGATTGAAGTAGAATTTTGACATTACGTGTATTAAAATTACTGTCAAAAGGTTCATCAATCCATGGATTCTCGATCGGGATCGTATATAGTAACCCGGCATAAGCCACCGAGGGGATAACAATAACATCACATCTAGATATTATCCGATGATCTATTATCTGATCTTTCAGCACTGAATAGAGCCCAAGCCTCAAACTATACAGGTCGAACCATGTGGCGAATAATTGCCAGACGAGGGCATTGTTGAATCAAAGTATGTACTATAGAAATACTGTATTGTGATTTAACACAGATAACACCAATTACAAAACTAGCTATTCCAATTTTTAATAGGAATCGTTAGATTTTACAGCATTTGAATAAAAACCAGCTGTAACCGGATACAACTGAATCGCAGCTGTTCTAATATAGGAATTACTTAGCATTTTATTTTATTTCAATTTGAAAGTATAATTTTAGAACACTTTAGTTCTCTAAGGTCATTAACACTGAAGCAGTTCGAACAAACTCGAACACTATTCGATCATCAATTAAGTTATGTCTGGCCTTGATCAATTGTAAAAAACTTCCTAATATTATAAACTAGCTTCTGTCTCGCGGTTTCACCCGCGTTCTTCTATGTATAGAAGAAACTTCAATAGGTCTAGTGGACTTACAAGTCAAGCGGGTAGAAGAAGAGAACGACATATTTCCCTTTGTAGTCAGACAGTCCAATGTCCTTGAACTCTCCGTTGACGACCGCCGTGGTCTTGAACTGGGGAGCGGGCTTAGTCAGCTGCAGAGGCATTCTGTTGAAACTGTAATAAACGAGAATAACACTTATAAGTTAGGTAATAAGATCTAAATTGTATTGATACATAGATAATGTGATGATACGTCAGAATGTTGTAAATTTAACTCTATTGCGATGTCGTTATGTTTAAAATTACAGTTAGGGTATTAATTGAAATGTTGAGCGATGCTTTGTAATGATTTTATTATCATGTTCATACATCTATTTAGTTTCTGTAACGGTTGGTACAAATAAATGCTTGTATTTGCAGATACAGAACCATTTATTTGATTAAATTGTATATTAACTATGTGTTGTGGAAAAAAATATGCTTTTCTTTAAATTATTTTATCACAATCTTATCGTGGTATGAGTTAAGTGGTCAAATGTGAGATACCACCACAAAACTCCTGGAACTGAAAAGTACGGCTGCCAGAACACAACGATGGGTGCTTGGGTAAAGTTATTATACAAGAAAGACGTAGTATACCAGGCGGGTACTACAATGTACGCTACCAAGTTGAATTACGCATCTATATAATGCATAAATATCCCTTAACATTTTCCTCACCAAGTACCTTTAGTTCAGACTACGTTGTATACGTAAAAATACATATATAACAAATCTATAAATAATTAATATAATCGCAGTATAGGCACTCATAACTTGGTGACCTGAAAGTAAGTATCTTGAGACATTCTTTACAGGCGGCCAACTGCCCCCTTATTCAGCTAAAACAAACTTCGTCGGCGAGCCACAGCACGGAGGCCTCGGAGAGCTTACCTCTCATGTGATTGCGTAGTTAACGAATGAGACAGAGCACAGAGGCATCGACAAAACATCCTCGAGTTAGTTTCTATTTTCCTTACAGAATCGAGCCCCTGATCCCAAAGTAAACAGAGTACTATGGAAAACAGATAAGTAGACTACATACTACTTTTTATTTTCTAAATATCTACATACTTCCTATATACTTGTAGTATAGATGTTTACATCCATACACAGAACAAACATAACATGTTTAAAGTGCTGGGAATCGAACCCTTGACCCGTGGCGCGACAGTCACAAAGCCACCTGCCCCTTCCAATGTCTTGAACATGTACTTAGAATATATACCTAAAACTGACTGAAACATAAATAAAGCTATCCTCTCAAATGTCAATCAATGAAATACCGACATCAAATAGAATTAACTGTAATCCCTAGTAAAACCAATATGTCGTACCAACTAGGCTTGACATTTAGAGAAGCCACTCATCTTTATCGCAATAAACAAGATAATCATAGTAAGTTGTACCTACATTTATACATAACTAGCTTTCCCCTGCGGAATTACCCATTTATCGATAACATATATAACCTATAACCATTTAGGAAAAATTCCGCGCCGAATGGTAGCAGTCCCAAACCGATGTGTTCAGTAGTTTGGAGATGGTGCGTCAAAGGAACCTTATTTTCCTTTTTATAGAAAATATAGATAGAGAGTAACACATAACTAGTAACAGATAAGCGTATCTCTAAGATCATTTTGTGTTAAGCGAACATTCGTTGATTTGGAAATAAAATTCATACACATCATTAGAAACTAAATCTGCTATTTAAAAAATCCTGGGACATTCTTCACACACGGTTGTCTGGTCCCAAAATTAGCCGAGCTTGTACTGTTTGTATAAATATACCACATAATTCTACTACTTTTTAAATACACACCACGATATTCACAGACGTTTGTTCTGGGTGGGACTCGAACCCACGACCTCTGGCAGTCAGGGTCTCAAACCATCAAGCTAAATGGCCCGTCGAAATCAACAGTAAACTACTTATAAAAAAAATACCACACGCCATCCTTACAAGACTTATATAAATAAGACATTCATATTTACATTTTAAAATACTTTTCTAATTCCTAGTGTACTAAAGTTCAAAATAAACCGCAATCTTTAGCATTTTTATGAATTTTACAGAATTATATACACGAACACAAAATTACGAAACTAACCATAAATTATAGAAACAAGTTTTTATGCTTTGAATATAAGAAACTATTTGTTACTAGAGAATTCTAAACACGGAAATCTACGTCATTGTAACAATGTTACATAATTGATGGAAACTTTATCGCAAGGTCGTAAGGTTGAGGATAGATTGTCATAAACAAGACTAATCAACATAGTTCTAACTGCCAATGTTTCTAATGAAATATGGTTGACATAAGATTAAGTAAGTAGAAACTGAGTGAACGCAAACCGTTGAAATTGACGACAGAAGATAACGGAATAAAGTAACTCCCAAAAGATATGAAGTGACTAAAATATGGGATAAAAAAAGAAACAACAAAAAAAAAAGAAACGACACAAAAAATGTGATAACTCAACCATAAAAACAATCAAAAGAATGGCGATTTACGACAAGTCAAAAACATTATTCAAGATCTGACAGCAACATAGATAACGAATTTTATCGAACGATCGGTTACATTTCAACTTAAGAATCAAGAACATGAAACATGCTATAATCTTGAGGCGGAAAATTACAATAATGCAAAAAACATAATGCACCGTGAACAAAGTGCATCATTCTGAAACAAAGAATAATTGCAAACTCCAGACACGAGCAGATGCCGACAGATATCATAACATAATAAATAAAATATCTGTAGAGTTTAATTAACTTAAATTATCAATGGTTAGGTGAAAATCCACTCAGATAGTGGCTGAAACACTTAGCCAGTGCAACGTCTATTATCTCGGCCTAAATGTGCATAGCCGTGGAATAATGGGTCGTATTGTTATTTGCATTAATTATTTAGGTACTTTATTGTTTGTTTGTTGTACACTGCATCTTAGAAAACAAGCTTGCAAAATGGTGCTGCTAATAAGTAGTACTGTATAGAAAATGTGATTGTAATTGTCGATAAACTAATTCAGTACGATCTCTAATGTTACTATCACTCTTCTAAATTAAAATACTTCCAAATCAAAACTACCAGAGGGTAATAGACCATAAACACACCTATTGTCAATGGAAAGTTCCAGAACCTGATTGTGGTTGAAAGCATAGACATCATAATTTAATTTTGCAGTTTTCCTCCACAATTTGACAAGGAGCTTCCCTCTGCCGTGGTAGAGGTAATCCGTGAGCACTCCGCAATTAAGCATGTTGGAAAGTATCGCTTCTAAGTTTTCAAGTCTGAAGAGGAAAAATCCGTTTCAATTTCCAAGAAAGTGAAAGGAATAAGAAGGTCGCTTGTTTAATTATTTATTTCTTGGAATTATTTCGACGCGTTGCGTTCGAATTGCAAAATAATCATTCATGAAACTTAAAGCAATTTAACTGTAGGCCCAAATGTAATTAGACCGAACCAAGAACGACAAGTATTCCAAAAAGAATTTCCCAGATCTTGGTGTACCTAACACATTTTTAACCATACTTTAAAAAGAATATAATGTACAATGTTTCTATTCTATATATTCATGAGCTTGGGAAAATAAAAGCTGTAAAACTTGTATGTGCCGATAACATCAGCAAGTATGTGAATGAGACGAAAATTCTATTGTAAGATACAAACCGGTTCGTGAATGCCGTTAGACGCGCTGTCCGTTGCTATGAGCGCTTTCTACTTATAAGTAAATTCACGCTCAACATTATATTCAACTATAAAATAATAATTTGTATTGGCAGATACAGCTTGTCTAAGAATATTAAATATGTAGACTCTTCCGTAATGTATTCGTCAATAAAATAGGTATAAAGTAGTGAAGGTCAAATGGGAAACTAAGGTACTTTTAGGGCTTAAGTATCTTGCGATAACTACTAGAATTACTGCAAAATAATCAAAAGGCCGTCTGCCACGCCAAGGATTAAATCATACGAACTGATAACAGGGGTGTTTATCATCAATATAACGGACTAGTCTAGACGTAAAAATGCGAAATAATCATTAATTTTCAAAGACTGCACATCTGTAGACTGAAGACATAGACTTGTTTAAAATACTTCATATTTAAAAGGGCCTCCTAAGGAAGTAAGTTTAGGGTGAAACTAATAAATCTAGAAGGAGAATAACGTACTGGCATCAGCCAGAAAATCTATAGCTACAGAATTAAGGTACATAGGTTACCTAACTTACCTACAGATCGAGCGAGATCTAAAATTGTTGAAATCTAACAGGCCTCCCTTTACAGGTAACAGTATTATAGATAAAAATACCCTATGGTGTTATGTTTAAGTTCATCATCATACAATTAACCATTGATGAACCGTATCTCAAAACCAATAAGTGATTTCAATTATATTCTTAGGTGTCCAAACATGCCATTTAGATCTCAATAACTATAGGTCGTAAAGCATATATTTACGTCATAGTTCGATCATTGGCTAAATCGGAGGACTGAATTGCATACATAACAGACTGTTTAGTAGATTATTCTTTGCCAAGTGTCCGTCATAAAAAAACATTTAAGAATCGATAAAAAAACTATTATACCACGGTATTATCAATCGAAGCGTGGAATCTAATGACTAATTTATATATCAATGTCTCGACGTCATGATCTGAACTAAAACACGTGCGGTCATTCATTGTTGAATAATAAATGATGAAATCATATGGTAAGAATCCACCATTGCAGTATTTTTTTATTCTTTCGATAAATTATTTGAAATTGAATAGAATAAGGTTTTAATGACTAGGCGGGAATATTGCAGTGTCCAAGCAATCGCGTTGCAATGATATCGATTCCGATTCCACTGTATACATCACAGCAAATATGTGTGTATTCCGTATTCATATGCTATGTTCCCAATTTAAGGACCCCATATATAAATAACAAATTCGAGATTTATTGCCAACACAGAAAGATCTTTTTGCTTTATGACAATTCTTTTCCTGCAATAGTTTTATCATTATGATAAAATAAACTACACATAGATATTCTCCAAACTATCAAACAATACTGTTCTATCTACTCATCTTAAATCTGAACTAATGAACTAAATCAAATTAACTGACTACATCTAACAATATCAATAAATATAAATGAGAAAACCTCATAGAGAAAGGTCTCATCATGGGCATGAGATGTTCCGGCTTGTCCAGGTCTAAGCTGGTGATCTCATCACCACGGCATTAGCACTTGTGTTCCATAGACATCTCTGTAGCTGGGACTTGGCAATTTCGTTACTGTGGAGGATGGTGAAAGGGTGAGGATAGGAGTATAAGGAGTTCAGGGTTCAGGGGACCAGACAACAATGTCATTGTCATGGTAAGTAATAAGATTTGAAGGTCATACATAACTAACTTTCCACCAAGTGGTTATGGGATGTTATCTATATCCTCATACTGATTTGTTGAAGTTTTAGGATTGGTATAGGCCTAAAAAGGATAATTTTATTGTTGTTTTGAAAAGCATTAGATGGTTAATGTAATAGTAAGCAATCACCATCAATAGGAATACCTGGGGATTACCGATCTGTAGCTCTGCACAAAGACTAAAAGGCTTCTTACTCTCGAGAGCAACAGCTAGAACCAACAGTTTGAGATATACTTTATTCAAATTAGTGGTAGCAAGCCAGATGGGTAACAACTCAATACCCTACCACTATTATTTTCTAATAAAATAAGCCTTTGGGTAAATATCAATGGTATAAACACATTATTCCATATTCATTACCTAGTTGCCAGTCATAAAACTTAACTGCCACGAAAAAGTATGGAATGTGGTTTCAATAAAGATAATAATTTATATATCAAAATTACAAGCTGATAACATATTTTTTATCAGATAACAATCATGGCTGTTGCATGCAATTGAATAAAATATCATCATGCATTACAAATTAATTATTATCAAGGAGTATAATATCTGTAGTGCTTTTTTATTTGATTTAATATTGATGGTTTTGGATTGCATTGACAGCATATATAATATTTAATTTTGAAGCAATAAGGTACCAAGCTGATCAATAAATATAAGAAATAAATCACTTAGATATAATATAGTGTGATATTAAATTAATTTCATATTAAAAATCATTATTAAAATATTTTTAAATTAATGGTGATTAAAAAATCAGATACCTTGTCTCTATATTAACACTATTCCCAATTTCTTTCTCTGACTTTGCTTTCTGAACACTTTTTTTTTGAACATTTATTTCTTCACCACTTGGCTTTCTGTCTCGGGGTACACAAATGTCACATAACCAGGTAGAGGGCATTTCAGTATCACTTGTAAGTTATAATGTTTTAAAAGATATAGTTATACAATTTGCATAACACTTGTCAAGAGAGGAGTATGTACAAGTGTATTTTTTATCAACAAGTCCTATTGAATGTTGAATGCAATAATGATAAAATATTTAATCACTGATAACAATACTAAAATTGCGTAAATTAAATGTAAAGGACATGTACAGTACCCGAGGTATAAAGAGTATGTAAGGACTAATTTTTTTCTGGATGTAGGCGGAAATCCAAGAGGAAGGCCTATGTCCAGCACTGGACATCCCTGGGCTGATAAAATAAACACTTAAATAAATATTTGCATTGCATTTCCAGCATAGTCAATGTACATAAATATATAAGTAACACATAAATGAATAAGTTATATATTTGTTCGAAAATAAAAGAGGTATTTGCCGCATGCCAACCCACCACACAATTATTGGTGTCCTACCTGTCTCCAAGTAACTTTTTACATAGGTTTCCATTGATTTCATCATCTGAATTGCTTCGAAACCTTTTCATAACTTTGCGGCCTTCTTGCATTTAACCTTTTAATTACAAAATTGGTTTAAAAAGGCAAAGTGTGAAGAAATCATTCGTAATGCCGGCATGCTTGTTTTATTGAAAGACATGTAGGTACATAGGTACCCTCTCTAAGCAATATTAGTCGTATTTACCAGTGAATACATTAGGTACAGTATTCAATTTATACTTCATGGCACATTACCAGCATTATTACACACCAAAGTGTGTCACGGAAGTAATTCTAACGTTTTTTCACCTTTGCATTCAGTCAGACAATACGCAGGAAAATCGGTCAGGAGGAAGATAAAATTATAATTTAGTCATGCAGTGTTATAAATTTACTACATACTTCAAAGATTAGTTAGAATAAAAATACGAAAGACTTACATGTACAAAATGTGGTCTTCAAAAGTTGATCACACAACACACTCTGTTAACGAACGGCGTGAAAATAAATTGAATTGATAATTGGACACAGACAGTTTGACAGACCGGCCGGATAAAATGGCGTCATCCAGAGTTGCCATGCCAAATAGATTTTCGTAAAATGTAAAGTATATTATTATTACATAGGAGATTCAATCACAGGAGCTGGGCAGAAATATAATATTATTTACTTATTTATTATTGTCATTGATTTATTTAAATATAATTCTGAGGGAATACGTCAGGGAGAGAGAGTAGCATATACTGTTAGATCTGGCAATGTAGGAATCATCGACAGCACTTTGGTGGCAGAATAAACATTTTACTTGGATGTCTTCTTGTTATTCAGGAAAAATAATACTTCTTTTGAAAACATTGTTTTTTATAAACTCTACATAATTATTGTTTTGTCTATTGAAGGAAAACTAAAATTGAAAACGAAACAAAAAGTCCAAATTATTATTCGCAGGTTGCTTATGAATTAGTTCGAAACAATACCACGAGATGGCGCTGTGTTGGAATGAAAGAATATAAGAATCATAGTTAATATAAGTTATGCCTTCAACAATTTTGTGTTTAAATACCTAATGTATAAATAGATAAGGAATAAATAAAAAAAAGCAAATAATGCTGTATTACTCGGGCGGCATTGATCGTTGTTAAAAATTTCTTAACATATTATGCAGAAGAAAATATGAAAAAAGAAAAACATAATTTACAGCTCGTCCTACGAAGGTAGAAGGCAAGCATAGGGCGAAGGTGGTCATAAATTCAGCGCCTAATGTGACCGCTTGACCGCTAACTGATTTGGAGCAGAACGCTTTATTACGGTACGCTACATTATCAGAGTTTTCGTTGTTCTTGGCATTATTTGTAACCATGAGAACAGCCAATATATTCCTAATAGAGGCTAAGATATGGTACTAGTAAAGGGATGAAGCATACATTCAGCACAGCTGCAACTGCTAAAATAGGCCCTACCCACGGATCTTCACTCAGGGACGATGCTTGCATTCACCGGTTCTCTGCAGCTGCTTATCAAGAGCACATTATTATGTAATAGTGTGCAAAGGGTATAATTATCTTCTAATTTTGGGTTATAAAGTGCAAGCATACCTAATAGTTACTTATTAAATAAGTACGTATAAATACCTAGGTGTATGCATTTACATAATTGATTGTTGCAAAGATATCGGTAAAAGAAAACCAATCAAGTTTTTTTTATTAAAATTACATTTAAGTCGATTAGTAACCAAAAACTTTTTGCTTAGTCAATCATACCATAGATAATTTCAATAGTGGACTATTTGCGCTACGAGGTAGGCACTATTGCTTATTCCCTAAGCTCTCATTTAGTAGCTACGTTAAAACGTAGGTAAATGTAGGTACGTAGATGTAAACATCGTGGTATTTTATGGTCCTGCGGCCAAAATTTAACACAGTTATTAAGACACAGATTACATAATAGTTGCTACGTATTATTACTATGTATTATTATTTCATAATTCCTATGAGTTTAGATTGACATATTGCAATGCATATGAGCCGATTATAAACGTGCAATTACTACAAACCACACTAAAGGCTCACAACACGGGGCGATAACTGGGCAGAATGTAGTATAGTAGTATACTACCTGGATCTTCCAGGTTCATAATTGACAAGAACAAAAAAGTAAAAAGAAAACGCGCGGGCGCGGCGATTCCGCGCCTTTTGTAAGGAGAATACCGTTACTATAAATATATGTATGTATATATAAAAGCTGAATAAGACTAAAGGGTTTGTTTGTGATTATTGTAAATAGTGAATTATTTTTGTTTAATTTATTACCTTTGTTCGCTTCCGTGTATCAATCGCCGAATTTCGTCCGACCAATTTAAAAATCGGCAGTGTTGTGTACATCGATACCTAAATGTAGTCTATGAACGGGAATTCAAAGAGTGAGTAGTTTTGATCTATTATAATGATTCATTATTTAGATGTACCTTAGCCTGGATGAGGTGTATAGGGGGACTAAATTTCTTATAACTTGGACCTTCAAGCACCTTCAATTACCTACAAAAATACAATTACACAGTACTTTTAATTTTAAATGTACTAGCGAAAAGTTAAGTTTTCAGTCCTGGCCTTGTACAGTCATGAGCATAAATGTATGAGCAAATCTGACTACATGATTCGTTCATTGATTTCTCAAAGTTTTATTAGTAGACGGCTCAACTATGACAACAACTCTGTCGCTGTAACCAGTAACAGTGCCGTTAAATTATGTGAAGGGTGTAGATATTATTTCCCAACTGCCTTCCATTTACTTACCTTGTCCCCAATCATTTGGAGTTGCTGCAATACGTATGATTTCTGCCTATTTGGTGCATTACGTATTAAAAGAGATTTTGCATGTATTTTACTGCCAGCCACCTGCCTGAATCCAACCCTCTTTGGGAATGCTTTTGTTGACCACTAAGTGCACGTGATCAACGGTATAAACTAAGTACTCTTCATTCGCCTCATACGACACCCTAGAGATGAGCTGGAATTGTGGTATTCGTCGCTGCTACCACATTGCACCACCCGCCACCACACAGCATATATTCCCATAATTTGCTTTGGATAATTTAGTCATATATATTAAACTTACTGTTGGATATTCTAATAAATAAATAAATTATATATTTATGCCTGTGACTGTACAATCGCTGCCAAAACGATGTAAGTAGGTACTACTTACTTAACTACCTAACTTATTTATTGCTCTAAGGACGACATTGTGGTACTTTTATAAAACTATTATACTTTAGGTTGATAGTTAATTTAATTTTATTGTTGGAAACAATACTTTATTCTTCAAAACGCCACTAGGTGCTTCGGTGCTACTATTTACGGACTCTGTGATCTTTACTATTATTATTAAATACTAGCTAGCCCCCGTGCTTTCACCTGCGTTTACCGATATATATAGCCTATCACTCGCCCAGTCACATGTTTTGACTATATAACAATTTTAATCACGAGTTACAAAAGTCCATACAGGCAGACAGTAGCTTGTATATTATACATATCGTCCACGTTTTCAACATGCCTAAGACGTCTATCCACATTAATTCCAAGACTATGGAACGATTAAGAACAATACATAGTCGATTTAGGTCCGTATAGCAATCCAGGATCGGGTGACGACGGCCTCACGAGGCCTCCTCAATCTTGTTAACAACGACATGCAATTACGTCCAATCGAACCGCCTTGTTCACCTGCATCTGTGGGTACTGCTTACATAAAACATATTAACATATAGGGCTATGTGCAGTAATAGGTTGTGGCTGGAAATTTGAGGGATTTAGACTTAACCTATTCATTTAATAAATATTTTGTAGAAAGGGTTGTCGGACCTGTTTGCTTGTTGGTCAACCCTGCCAAGTCATAAGTTTGGTTCGATTCTAATCCAGGAGAATCATTTGTTTGCTTAAATATTTTGATTGTTTTGTGGCTATAAGTTATCTATTTATGTAGGTACTTATATATTTTTTGATATGCGGGTGAAACGGAGAACCTTTTTTGCAGTCGTTATAAAAACTCTAGGCTTTATGTCAATTCACTACTACTTTTGGCAGGGTAGAAACAGTGGATAGTTGAGCATTCTTTAGATATATATAATACGATAAGGATTTTTGTTATTACTAGCTCTTATTTGACTTGACATGTTAGTTAGATAGTACCTATATAACTGGATTTTAATCCAAACCCTTCCCGCCGCTGAGGAAGCGTCTAGCCTTACCGATTGCGAGGCTCCAGGCGGCAGGTCATTGCGAGGCCCTTTATTCTTCGTGAAAAGTATGTGATTCGAAAGTAAGTCTGGTTGTTTGGTTTAGGTATTTGTCATGTTTGACAAGAACTGCAAAAGTAATACAAATAAATAAAATTTGAAATGCATATATTTTTTTAATTTGCTTGGGTTGCGCGAGGCCCCGGGCGATTGCTCCGTTCGCCACCCGTAAAAGTAGTTTCACGTAGAAAACTACATAGAAGACTTTAATTAACATTGGTAGTATACTACCTAAACGTACACATGCGTTACTTTTTTACCCCGAGTAAATGTAACATCCCTTGGGAACGCGTGTGCAAGAGCTTATATCTCCATACAATGGTCATTAAACACTTAGTTTAAGTGTCCATTCCCAATAGTATAGATATAATCTCAACAGTTAAACATAGAAAATATAAATAAGAAAGTAATTAATAGTAAAATGCCGGCGGGCCGCAAAGCTTTAACAATGAGGGAATGAACGCGCGACGTCCGCTCTGTGGCGCACGATTACGTCACTTCCGAAACAGCACAATGGCTCGTGGCCGAGCTGTGACGTCATTGTATAGTATGCTGGAATCTGGTGCTAGGTTTTATAAATAGGTTTAAATTGCTCGGTGGTATACCCGTCTTAAAATTAAAAAGCTGTCGCGGGCTACCGGTTGTGGGTAGCACCAGCTACACTAGACAGCCAGTTCCCTTCTAGGGTTTCTGTGATAAGGTAACCTTCGGCCACGTCATTATCAGGATATTTCCAATTGCTTATCAATACTACCTTCTGAAATGACCTATTGACGTTATTCTTATGCGGTAACATATAATTTTTATTTAGTAATTTTTTGAGGACTTTATTTCCTATTTTCCCGGATTACTTCGATAAACTATTTCCATAATTGTAAATTACATTTATTACATAGGTACTAAAACTATTTTAAAATGTATGAGACCTTAATACAAGCCCATTTTGAGGCTAAACTGAATAAACGTTTTGGACTTTAATCATGTTCAATAATAGATGATATAAGATAGAAACGAAACTGCAGCCAGTCTCGTTACATCACATACATGTGTAACGTGAAGCATTCCGAAGAATTCACTTGGCATTTCCATGAATTGATTTCGTAGACAAAACTCTAAAAATAAAAGAAAAGACAAATCCTGAAGAAGTAGCGGTAAAAGCGTGTAACGGAAATCCAGGTCAAAAGTAGTAAAATGTTTGGTCTCTAGCGGCAATAAATCTCTTAAAAGCTTGCAGTGTCACACCTTATCAATAAAACATGGCTGCGGCCTGCCTGCTCCTGTTCTCAGACTTATATTCAATTCTAAAGTTTTGTTTGTTTATGTCAATGCGGCGGCTGCGGAACTAAAGTCATATTTTGAGATAGGAGTTTCAAATTTTAGAAAGCTGCTCTTTCAGCTTCCTCACTTAGTTCTTGTTTCAGGCGCTGTAGCTTTTTAACAAACGGAGCGCGAATATAATCCTTTTTCTTCAATATGCAATAATCAAAGTAACACTTCAAAAACTTGAACACTTCGTGGGCGCAATCACACCGAGGCGTAACGTCTTTAATCTTCCGCAAAGACGCGCAAAAAGGAGACACGTAACCGGATCATTTCGTTCGCACGGTTGATATCACTCGCTCCAGCAGGATCGGTTTGATGGATTCCGATCGCGCTCATTGAGCCGTGATTCCAATATACACGTGGATATTAATGTTGCTAGGTAAAGTACCTACATCATAGGATGCCTGATTCTAGTAAGAAGTAGACAATTTTTTAAATAAGCTCTTAGTGCAGAATTCGTCCGGAGAAGTCCTATCACCTATTACTGCTGTGAAGCGGTATTGCATGAGACTTAATAACTTCATAGGTACACGAAAAGGTGGGTATTGTAAATATTCGACGGGACTGGTTGACTTTGCGGTTGGAGACCCTGATTGACACGCCACTGGACGTCGGTTCGATTCCCACGCAGGACAAACATTTGTGTGTATAAACGAACATGTTATGTTTTTCTGTTTCTGTAATGGGTGGTAATGTACCCATAAGTATATAAGTATGTAGGTATTTTGAAAGAAATTAATAGGTATGTACATAGTATTTCAGTTATCTGGTTTCCATAGTACAAGATTAGTGTGGGAACAGATGGCCGTGTTGTAGAATGTCCCAGGATATTTACAAATGTCTATAGGCGGAGGTACCAAAACTATCAGATGGACCTACTAAACTACTTGACGACTTTACCTCTTTAATTGTACTTCTTTAAAAATAGAAGGTAGGCAATCTCCGAAACAACCCGATTCCGATTATATTAGAACCCTGGGGAACGGAATGAAACCACAGAACGTTAGCCAGATGACAGTATACACCAGGTAGGTACAAACCGGCATACTGATCGTATAATTTTCAGACTTGCATAAACAAAAAGAGTTGTTCTACCACAAACAAGCAAATTAGTAACTACCATGATAAGTTTACGAATTCAGGTAGTTATCCGAGTTAACAGGTCGTATGCGTCCGGTGACAAATTAACTCGGCCGTCCGTTTCATTTGTCTCGCATGATGAATGGTCGCAAATCTGACGGTTTGCCGCCTTAACGTTCGTTAAGGGCTTTATTACAATGCCCGTGCGCTTGCTTTTCCGGTTATTCGAAATTATAACAGTAATACACCTGTCATACACATTTTCTGACTGCTCACACGGGCACCGGTTCGTGCGAATAATTCCACGGGGTGCAACCTTAGATATTGCAGATTTTGTATATTACACGTGTTACCATTCGCTTGACACATACATATATTATACACACACACATAATTACGTATTTGTAGACGGTCGCTGCTGTCGTAAAATAACAAAATTCAGAAAAGTTTTATGGAATGATTATATATTATACTCATCATCATCATCATCATCATCATCAGCCTATCTCCGTCCACTGCTGGACATAGGCCTCACCTATGGCATGCCACTACTCTGTGTCTGATAAATATGTAAACCTACTCAATAAGGTTAAAATAAAAAAAAATTATAAGTATTACAGTCAAATTTTCCTTGCTAGTTATTACAAAACTAAATTAAAATTCGATGAATCGAATGACTGAATAAAAATTTTTGAACAAATAGAATATGTTCTGCGTCAACACATACCTATATAGGCAATTTTATTGACCTAGGATACAAAAGATCTCTCGAAATGTGAGTGATACGGTGAAATCGGATTTTATTTGAATCAATAAAATTGTTCTTACCGATCAACATTACAAATACAGTACTATCAGTATTTTATTATTAAACATAAAGGTTATTTCAGGTGTTTAGTAAATAGTTTAGTGTAGTAATAGTAAAATGTATTAGTTATAGTGTAGTGTCGTTTTTGTTATCAATTCTAATTACTTCTAAGATTAAATTCATGTTACATATTGCTTACACTTATGAAGTGTAGAAGTAAAGGAGGACCACCTCAGTGTACTTAAAAGTGGCCGTTGAAAGGGAACAAATTAAGGTGGCTACTGTAGCAACTGGAAGAATTTTAAATAGAGAGCCACAAATTATTAGAGTAGGATACAAAATTAATAGAAAAGGAAAGAAACATATCCGTTTTGTTACAGCGCATTTTTTAAAATTATTATAATATATAGACAAACATGAATATGGAAAAAAATTATACAGTGCTTTTAAGTACCCCAATTAATTGTAAATAGCAAATAGAAAATAGTATTAAAGAATTACCGGAAAACAACCCAGCATTTCCACTTGCTACACTAGCGCTATTTCGGTGAGAATTCGAAACCTAATTTGCTGTTTACAAGTGGACACTTTTTCGACAAATCCCCCGTACAAGATGGTCCTCCTTTACTTCTACACTCCGTACTTACACTGCTGATATTACGGACTAAACAAAGACTTGTAGCGACATCTAGAGGCGATCAACTAAATGTTATTGTCAATAAAATCATTATACATAGTCTAATAGATGGCGCTACTTGTCAAAATATTATAATAGTAACAAAATTTTAATTAAATACGTGTCAGGAAGTCGCTCAGTATGGCGATACTAGTTGTAGGAAATGCATTTTCGATCCTGAAACGTCATGTTGTACTTCTCATGTGCCTGTAATTCACAGACCAGTTGGCTTGGTGGTTAGCGACACAGACTGCCAAGCTGAAGGTTGCGGGTGCGATTCCCACCCAAGACAAATATTTGTGTGCAAACAGACCTGTTCAACATTGTTCTGTGTCTGGGTGTAAATATCTATATAAGTATGTATTTAGATAAAAAAACGTAGTGTATGTAGTATATCAGTTATCCAGTTTCCATAGTACAAGCTCTGCTTAGTTTGGGACCAGAACGCCGTGTGTAAAGAATGTTGCAGGACATATATTTTTCACATGCACAAATCGCAACTGTCAGTGTCAATGTAAGATGTTGTCAATAATAAATTAACAACGTCAAAAATTGTTATTCGTTGCTACAGACAGGTGCAAAAAGTTTGGACACTACAATATCACGACTGAATAGTAAAAAATGCTTTTAGTGCAGTGTTTCTCACCTATAATTTCGGGTTAAACTTCTTACGTGCGTATACATATAAGTACACGCACACGTTTTTTTTATTGTAATTTGACCGGCACCCTTACCTTTCCAACAGAAACACAGTTAGGGCTTCCCGGGGCGAATTCTGCAGTAAGATCTCTACTGCTTCTAAATAAGGGAGATGGTAGATTATGATGACAGTAAAATCTGATCTTGGAGGTTATCTACCGGTATTGCGACACGCCATACCTACTCCACTAGTGGTACTGAGGTATAGGGAAACCCAAACTAGTAGGGACAGGCGAACAACGTATAAACTGTGTCTGAAACTATTAAACTGTGCCCTCCATTCCATTACCCGGGGCGATAAGTTTGCTCAAAACTGTTTCACTCACTATGTAGTATGTGACGTGACCAGAGTATTGAGTGTTTGAACACTCTAGCATTAGTCCAGCTGTATAAAGAAGATGTAATCGTTAGCACAGTATTTATACAATCACCTTTCCATCCTTCCACCGAAGATATTTTGAGTTCCAATGTGACCAATCTCGGGTGATGAAATTACCATACTACACACTACATGTCTAGCATCATTTTTAAACAAAGAAATAGTTATGACATTACCCGATCCGGGACCTAGTGTCTAGCTGAGCTTTATACCACTCGAACACCCAGGCGATACTACAGTTGATGATGAGATGTTGTTCAATATTTTGAAACACATTATTGTATTATTTCCATGACAGGCTCGTAGATTGAGAAGAGATTTGCAATACTAGTCGCATCGCTAGTCCGTTGTTCCCCTTAGGCGGTTCACACACTGCGCCGCGCCACGTGACGATGGGATAGCGTTTTTTAACGTGTACCGAACTATTGCAGTTTGTATAGACCAGGAGTATTCTAAAATTTAGGTCTCACGATCCGCTGTAAACATCCCATAACCCATAAGATCTTGTAACTCGTTATAAAAAAAAAACAAATACTGTCAAATAAAGATCGAGTTTTATATTATAATTCTACAATTTAGACAAAATATAATATAATATGTATATAAAAAATATTGTTGTAGATTGGTTGGGCTTGTATCCCGAATGGTGTAAACATAAGGCAATTTGGGTCAATTCAGGTCGGTCTCCGTAGCGTCAATCTTATTGCGGAGCCCTAAAATCAACTGACAAACCCCTAGACGTACGGGTACCCCAATTTGAGAAACCCTGGTATAGACAAAAGCGCGGTACAATACACTCACAACGCGAACGCACCTCCTCGCTGGAGAGTTGCTTCGTCGTCCCGCCGCGGCGCTGTGTACGGATTGCCTAAGACTTACCTAAAGTTCGTTATTGTGTCTGTACATTCCCAACCGCCGTACCTTTCTGACCGAAACATAATAGTACAAGTTTAGGTACTACCTGTTTAACCGCGAAACTGGGCATAATGGTTGTAGGTACCTACTTCCTCAGACGAGTGTGTAGGTACTAAGAGCTACCTACCCATTGATACTTCATTAACTTCAGTAGTTTTGACTTTCTAATATAAAGCTTCACTTTGACGTTGAAATTTGAAAGTATGACGCAGCATGCGAACACACGGTTAGCATAAAAGTGGCCAATCTCGGTTGTAACAGAATATTTTCTCGTCAAAAACAAAAGCTACAGTAAGTTAGGAATAAACCCAAACCCGAGAGCAAAGCTACGTAAGCCGATTAAATCTGCATTTACAAGGAGTTGAACGAAAGTTATAGAAGATGCAAAACCTGGTCGCGGCAGTCGAACGGCACAAATTGCTATAGATAGTGTAAATTGTATACAGAAACTTACCAACGCCTTGTAGTTCTGTGAACTGAGTCTTGTGAGACGTGACAATGTTCAAGATTAACCTAACTTGGTCTTGTTCACTGTTCAACTGTGCGGCTGTCTGTTTGTGTCGCGGTATTGCTTTGGCTATGTTTTCTTGATATTGTTTTCTCAGTCATCGTCTTCGATAATTATTTTTCTAATAAAATCCAACGTTAAAGAAATGTAAAGAAGTGTATGTTAGAGAGACGGAGAGGAATTATAGGGATCACCTTGTTGTTTGTCTGTCTCAGAAAAGTTGGAGGTATCGAGTTCAAATTAACGTCAAAAACAGTATGTGTGTGGTTTTTTGAAACTGTAAAAAATTAATCTTATAAATTAACCCAATCAAAGACACGGCCATTTAAGCCTTTTAAACCCTTCACAGGTAAATGAAAACTGAAAATCGTTAATTTGTTGATATATCACATGAAAAATTACAAATTTTGCGATTACAAACATATGTATATTATTCTGTACTATTGTTCGCTCCAGTTTCGTTCGAATATGTTCACAGTTCTATTTGTCCTTAGAATATCATATTTATATATGTGAATATATCATTTATTTTATATTAATGAATACAGGAATGACTTCCTTAAATTACCTGACACTTTTTAAACAAACTAATGACATATGAATAAAAATGATTAGTATATGAGTACTAAAAGTCATTCGGTTCCCACTTAAAAAACTTTACCCTTATTATATTAGCGGATAAAAACCCGCAGAGTCAGCAGGTTGCTAACGAGGGACGCGGATATAGGTACGGATATCCGAATGAAGACCGCACGGGCGTGAACTCAGCCGCGATAAGTTCAATTTGCTTACAACACGTACGCTCAGCGCGTGGGATCTACTTTTTTTGAATAAAAAATAAAAAATCAACATCTGGTTAGCTTTTTTAAAACTGTTACGTGTTTGCCTTCTTTTCTGTGTAGTGGAAAAATTACAATATGGTGTTAATATGCGTTTGCGTAAAAAATAGTTTAAAAACACACGTTTGATGTTATGTATTTTTTTAATGATAACTATACGATTATGACCTGTTCCCGTATACTGTTATGTATGTTACGCAAAATACTTAATGATTAATAAGTATCTTGATTTCGATAGATGATAATTACATTACAATAAAAATATAGGTCTGATATAACAAACGTACATAATTCAAATCGGTTATGAGAATCAAAGTTACTGAAGGTACCATAGACAGGAAAAATAACGTCCGGTGTACCCCTGCTTGTCAGTATTTAAAAAAAAAAACTCTACCACTGAACCACAAATCCTAGAGTGTAAGTTGAATTTCACCCTTAAATTCTAGGTATCATAAAATATAAGATATTTTAGGTATACAATTTGAGTTACATTCTTATTTAAGAAAATCAATTTATTTTGTGAAATGGAATAATCATATATTGAGTATCACAAAATCGATTGGACAAAAGGTTCTTGTATTAGAATCTTAGAAAAAGGGTCAAAGCTTTCTTAACTCTTCAGGCCAATACATCATTGAATATCCAAGATGTTCGTTAAACGACAAACTTAGTTATTCAAGAGTCTCTTTTCTTTATTAAAAAGACTGCTGAAGGGAAGGGTTTTCAATTCTTATATTTATTTAATTATATCTTCAAAAATTTGACCTGAAAGTTTCCTCCAAATTGTTACATTATGTGGGTACCGTAAAGTTGGGACAGACAAGAATCTAGGCAAGAATTTTGAGGACAAAGGTTATCCAGCGCCTAGGCCCCTTTTAATGTTACTAAGAATGCTGGAAAGGTCCATTCTCCTTCCACTTAAAGCTAACTTGGGAATGTTTACGAACTTTCTTCATATGCTTGCTTTCTTGCAGCCGTTTCCCGCAAAAAGGTCCAAGATATTGCCAATCAGCAGAATTTACTCTGTACTGTGTAATTCTATTATTCAAGCCATAGCACTTTGGCTCGTATTTCTTTAACCGACTTAAAAATGCACGAGCAAATGGCACGAGTATTGCAAATGAATAAAGTTAAATAGTTTTGAGGAGTGACACATTTTGGGAGGTATTTGAACCCATACCTACTGTATATACACTTGATGTAAAAATAGCACAAACTTTTGACAATGAAGAAAACTGAACCCTGAAAACTTTCAGCAGTATTTGTTTTGCTGTCTTCATCTAGCAATACCAAAGTGCCACAGCAAATTCTCTGTGTCATTGTTTTATACTTTTTCTGGCACTGCTTAACCTAAACTGACATTTAAGACTTAAATCTCAGTTTAGGTCACACGAGATAGAAAATAGTATACGCCGTGCAATAATAGACTGCTTAAGTCACACGTATCGTAATGTTGTCTGTTTGAGCACACTTATTTTGTTTTATTTTTGAAAAACATATTTCTCTTAATTTGCAATGGGTTGTGTATTTATATATATAAACACACAAATACAAGCATCGATCCACATCAACAAGGTGTAAACAAACCACGAATTCCCTCGCAAATGCCAGCTAGCGCCTCTAATGCGCCTCATAATGCCATTGGCTGACCAAGCTTAATGTTTGGCTTTACAACACCACAAATAAACTTCACTTGACCGCCGCACGGGGTAATGGCCACTATGCATTATTACCTAGCTCTATTTGAGTGAGGTATCAAGGTGAGTATTGTGGCGTGTTAGTGGTTCTATTTAAAATATAAACAGGTAGGTAGATGCGGCAAATGCGAATTAATTTAGCGAAACGACTAGTACTTTGGAGCAAAAACCTTTGCCTTAATGTAAGCTTAAAAACTTGGGATTTGATCATAAAAGTAACTGCAATCATGAAAACCCAATAAGAACAATGAAACTTGGGAAAACTACAATGTTTTTGCAAAGTGTGAATCATGTGAGACATTATATTGATATATTTTCAAATAATGTTCGCGTGATCATTTGATTATCTAACTTTTCACGTGTCCATAATTAATTCCTCGTAATGGACATTCGACATAAAATTGACAAGACCCCAACATAAATCCACGCAAAGTTTCACGCACGACACAGAAAATGTTTATTTGCAACACGGCGCGGCTTACGTGCATTTATTAAAGACAACGCTCCGCCATTTTGCGCGGACAAAGCGCGTTTCATTTTGGCGGGAGCCGCCATGATGGATGGCGTCGGATGACAGGTGAGGCAGAACGTTCGTTACCGTTTTGTAATTTGTGTTGTTGTTAGGGAAAAAATGATTGAGTGGGCAGCAAGCGTGCATGTAGATCCTTTTCAATTATATTAGGAAGCGCTTAGATGCTTTGGGTTGGAAAACCGTTGGAATGGTAATGAATATAGGATTGCGCAATTGTTTTGTTTAAAACATAGAATGCATTTGGAATGCATCTTCCGTCTAGAGGCAAATTATGCTGTTATGATTGAAATATAATCTAGAAACAGCTTCAGTAACTTTAAATTTGACCTTCATAGGTGCCTTCTGAAGGCCTAAACTGAATAAATGGTTTTGAATTTTGATTTTTTTGAATTATGTGCACGATCGGAAATTTACTATTAACACCATAATAAATTGAATGCGAGGTATATAATTTTCTTTTATTGAGAAACCTTTTTTTACCCTTTCTGAATCAAAACTCTGAAACTGTAAATTTCCAATTAGAATACTTCTAGCATTCAATAACAGTTATTTATCTTCATAACAATATTGTATTGTAATTCAAAACATAACAGTTCTACCAACATATATGACGACGCTACAATACTACCAATTACTTAGTTGATGTGTCTATTCACGAATTAATCATGCTTGTATTATATTAATTACTTATAATTACACAGTATTATTCTATGTTGTAACTAACGCCATATTTCTGGTGCGGAGCCAATTTTGAATTAGTGAGGTGGTGAGTGCAGATCTGAATCAGATTATATCGATATTATTTTCCCAACAACTTTTAGTTTACAGTGTCCCTTCAGTTTGAGTGAACAGGCTTCTTTTTAACAAGCGTACTTTGTCATTCGATAAGATAAGTCTATGGTCAAATGCACTATAGGAGACAGTCCACCTATTAGTAAGTGGTGATCAACCCCCCCCAACAACTATTTATGAAATACCATAAAGTAACTTGACTCTATTGATGTCTTGTATGAAACACTCAGCATTAAAAAATATATATATTCTAAAGGTAAAAGAGCTGAGTTATTCGTAATGTCGTTTTTGAATAATGTTTTAACAATACCCGAATTCTTTTTAATGCTTTTGTACAGTATTTCAATAAAGCAGGATGAGTTTGCCTTTATTTGATGTACGATTGACGTTTGCGTTGATTTTTGTACGACAAATGGTATTATGAGCAAATTTTAATGGCCCAAGTCATTTATCCACATGCTTCATTTTAATTTTAAGGGTATTTCATTTTATATTTGTGTCAATTAATTTAGTATCAATAGTTATACGATTATGTTTCTTACAAATGATACCCAAGACATGTTATATGTGAAACTTATAATTTCAACCACAAATTTGAATGTTGTATATTTAGCCATATGCCAATTAGTAATAAACTTCTCTTGCTTCTTTGCTCATCAAGATCCGTCTAGGTTTTGTTAATGTCCCTCCATTGTCTCTAAATTATTCATCTGACATATGCACATTACCTTACATATTCACCATACTTTTGTGGCCTCTCTCATTTCATCCTCTTTTACGGCTTCCTGTAATTCCTATGCGCAGTTGTTTTGGTAACATAGTCTTCCTCTCTTCACATGTTCTTTATTACTTCTCTCGTAAACATTTTCTAATCCTATAATCCCGTTACATCCCAAGAATCACATCTCTATAAAATTCTCTATGCTAAGGTATCTAAATCACTATCTGGACTTATTCTGTAAGGAAAATGATATTATCTTGACGATGTATTGGCGCGGCTTCTTTGCTCTATCTCTTTCGTTAATTACGCAATCACGTGAGAGGTAAGCTTACCGAGGCCTCGTTGATACGGCCCGCCGATGAAGTTTTGTATTAGCTGAATAAGGGGACTGTTTTGAGTATCTGTACATATTATATTGGATTATACGATCTATAAAATTACTCTTAGAATCCACAACAATCGTTCGATTGTCCTCTTTAATCTTGTGCTCTCGCAACACTATCTTCAATGCTTGCAAATTGTAATTATTATTTTAGAGATCGAGCGAGGTGTGACACGGAGTATTTAAATTACGTTTATTGTTGAAATAATTTCACATACAGCTTCACGTCGTGGTTTCTGGTAAATTTGACATTAGGGGACTTGACGTGTTGGTATGTACTTAGTTTGGTAATGAATAGTAGGTACCTTTCAGAAACTAAATATAATGTTTTAAATGTGTCTTCCAAAATGTTAACAAACAATCTTTTAAACATCGGATTTGACAGGGTCAACGGCTGATTGACCATTTGGACAATAGCCGACTTCCAATGTCAGCTAGCTACTTAATACTGGGCCAGTAAAATCCAGGCTTAACGATTGCCTTCTTTCCAGAATAACTCGCCTGACCCTTCGCCACAGTGAAACTGCTTGTTGGTTAGGTTCGACTGACGTTTAATTATTTGACAGATCATAGAGTGAACGTGCAATCACAAATAGCATGTGACGACATACACATTACTATGGGCATTAGATACACAACAGTTCTCTTATAATGAAGAAAAAAAAAAAGCCTCACAATTGGTAGTTTTCTATAAAGAGTATAAAATAAAATTACTAATTCGTCTGTATATTTATTATTCGCTTATATTTTTTTGGCCTACGTATTAGATTTTGATGTAGGTAGTTTTCACTCAATTTCTTCAAGGCGACACAGAATGGTTTTCAAAATTTCAAAAAAGTAGAATGTATCTGTGTTGCACTCATATCAAGTCGAAACCGAATTACTAGATATCGATTTTCAGCTTGTATTCTACCACCGTGCTATGGTTTTCCAGCTATGTTTCCCTTCAACGTGACCTTTATATGAGGTTGTACCACGATTTAAACCAACGGCAAACTTCATATTGCAAATAGGCGACGACGGTGACCACATACCATTAGATGGTCTGTCAATCTGAATTATTTTGACAAAAATTGTCAAATTGTCAAACTTTATTTGCAATCCCCATTATCTATTCAAACCGCAACGTGGTGAAAATCAGTTGATAATAAAAAGAAAACTATTCATAAATCACTAAAATTGACAATGTTTTACTTCACGACATTTCACGTTTCTCAACAAATAACCTTTCAGACATATTTCTTCCGTGTCATGAACTTTGTAGCGGCGCGAATAGCGAATTTTTCATTGTCATACCCCATTACAATGTCATCTCAACGCAACGTTGGCTGTCTCAGACATTTCGCAACGAATGGATTTCTCATGTCGCATAGTCAATGGCGTGTGAAAGAAAGGGTTTTATTTCAATGCACTATGCCATTTATTTAACACTAGCCTTTATCCACGGCTCTGCCAAAAGTATATAAAAATGTAGTCTTGCTGAGTTTCTTGCCGGTGCTAAAGTCAGTAATTTTACCATAATAAAGTGCCCTTCTAGAACATATACCTACTATAAAGGGCTTGGATATTAGAATTTATTTTTAACTTCACTGTTGTAAAAGATCTTTCATGAAAAACCCTAGATCCTACGTTCTTCCACTTTCAGCGTTCACCTGGCTGCACCTTTAATGAATACAGTTATTACTCAGCTTCCTTTAGTCACAGAGCCTGCCATTATAAACCCGTAAAGTAACTGTAAAAAATATATTAAAATCAGTGCAGCCGTTTTTGATTTACAAGCACACTAACGGATAGACAGATCGCCACTGAGTTTAATGTAGATTTTTTTTATGACTACTGGTACTACAATTTTGCATGTCGAAATTTTTACACTAACTAGCTTGGTTAGAATTGTATACAGGTATATTATTAGTTTGGTTTACCTTCATGATGAATTGTCGTAGCTTTGATTCGGGGAAAATTCTAATGAATTGTTGCACTAAATGTAACACGCTATACATAAGAGGTCATTGACATTGTCAACCCTACTCGTCAGTTTTTTAACCGACGAAAAACAGAGGGTTCACTCTAATGTAGACTTCATCTAATCAGTCGTTTACATTTACAAAAAAGGCAGTAAAGAAAACTTTATAATTAAAGGACCCTTGGTAATGAATTTCTTGTTTGACAATCTATTTTTATTGTGATTTTTAAAATAATTTATATTATTGCTTGTAACATTAAAAAAAACTAAAGTAAAGACACGTTATAAGAGCTTGTAAGACATTTTTTTTTATATTTCTTCCGTTTTTTTTCCCAAACATGACGTCACAATTTTCTTTCCATCCTGTGAAATCTGAGACCTATATTGTTAGTCATAATATTATGCTAAACATTGTATCACAACACCCCTTTTAAACTTCGCGTATTACTCAAACTTTAAGGAAGGTGGGTAAACATAAAAGTTGAAGCATACAATTTTACCGCCTCCTCCGTTCTCGTGCAAACTCGTATGTAAAGTAATAATTTTATTACATAAAATACATGTACAATTTAGGTAACGACCGTCAGGCGGACTGTTTTGTCTAATTTCACACGTTTTCTGGGTAAATGGACCGGCGGAATATCTCATAAGGCAGCCTTTTCACTGGCTAATCTAATCGGTTAGGGCTGTGCCACAAATGTGGACGTATCCTTATTGTTCGCTTATATTGTTTACATTTTAGGCGATTGCGTGGTTTTCAGTTTCATCTGTGTCTACGCTAATTGTAAAAATCGGATTAGATCATCATATAGATAAAAAAAAATCCTTGTTGAGTTTCTTGGCGCTCAAAGATAAAAGCTTACTTCCGAAGCTTCAGTAACTAACCATCATAATTACCCTCCGCGGGCTAATCTGAATAAATGGTTCGGGTCTATAGCCAGGATCCGGAGCTGCACTCGTGACCCAGTTCCCCTTTGGATTTCGTGTGCTATCA
The DNA here is from genome assembly GCA_907165245.1 of Habrosyne pyritoides. Classification (NCBI taxonomy): domain Eukaryota; kingdom Metazoa; phylum Arthropoda; class Insecta; order Lepidoptera; family Drepanidae; genus Habrosyne; species Habrosyne pyritoides. The sequence continues at coordinate 15,273,024 of OU015588.1, read as the reverse complement.
CCTTCGGACACTTATATTTTCATCACTTATCATGGTTGTATAATATGATCAACACTAGCTTATTCAACGTCCAAATAAAAATAAATGTATTTGGAGTGGATTTTTCTTAGGTAAAAATTTGAAAATAATAATATTGTAGGTACTAGCCCTATAATTTTCGGCAGTTTACTTGTAATCTGGAGGGTATTACATAAAGTGATGAAAACTCGTCGAGACGTGTGCGTGTGTAATTTGTACCCCGTTCATTTACGAGAGCCAGGCGTATCTGGTCAGTTTATCAGTTTATCTTGAAGACGCATTATGCTACCATTTCATGGAAAGTAATCCTCACTCTTCATTAAATTAAGTATTGAATTGGACCCCGGATATAGGAAAAGTGGCCTAATTATTGTAACATTATCAAAATACACATACTTGCATCATATTTGTAAACATGCGCAGCTGGTTTGCATTTGATTGCTATTCTATCTAATTAACCTGCAGGGCGACTGTAAAATGTCCCGGAATAGTCTTATACGGTGCTAACACTGCTTGCGCGCCGAATCAATCATTAAATCAGCTTCAACATTGAAACCAAAAGCGTTACACAATTTTCTTTTCGACACATGAAACTTAATAATTTCACTTCTAAGGGTCGACAGCGCATTGGTGAAGCCCCTGGTGTTGCAAATATCTATAGGCGGCGGTGTTCACTTACCATCAGGTGGACCGTCTGCCTGTTTGTCAGCCCTATGGAATGGACATAATAATAATAGTAGTAATATAGAACAATGAACTCTATAGCATTTTAATAAGATTCATCGACGTCGAGGTACAATTTGCCATTGGATCAATAGATGAACTAGCTTGCGAAATATGTATAATGCGGTATGCTATATTAGGTAATGTTACTCCAGCTCAAGGTGAAATTAAATTCGCCCTCTTTTACCCATTTTTGAATGCTTTTACTTAATTGATGGATACGGGATTTCTTTACGTTTACCTTCCGCGTTCCTTTGACTTTGATTCTATTGAGTGTCGGAATTAACCAGTCATGTAGCTTAGTGTCTTTTCAAGTAGTAGGTATACTCATTAATTTGAGTATCTTTTTAATTAAATTCATTAATATACGAGTATATTTACAGTATTTTCTTTATGATAAAATTCAATCAAAAGGTCAATATTTTTTATTTTATATACACTGATATTTAAAAGCAAAAGGTCCATATAATTCAACGATAATAATAAGAATTGTCTTTTTTTTAAATATACAAACAACAAAAAAAGTTTGCGTTCATTTAAAAACTGTAGAGGTTTTAAGACTTTGATAATATAACTTATTGATATTGTTATGTTTAAATACGTACCAATTGAGCTAAAAAAATGTGTATCATTTAAGTCATTATGTCCCCCGTTGTTTTACCCGTGTTCCCGAGGGATATCACATTTTCCTGGGATATAAAGCTTATATTTTATTCCAGGATATGCTCTATCTATGTGCCAAGTTTCATCCATATCCGTTTAGTAGTTTTTGCGTGAAAGAGTAACAAACATACATACATACAAATCTTTCCTCATTGTAATATTAGTATAGATTAGAAAATGTACAGTGTCTACTATAAAGTATTCTTCTATCCCATCGTGTACCGTGTGCAGAATTCGTATACAAATTATGTGTAATAATATGTCATTGTTAGTAGTCGTATAGACAATACATGAGCTTGTGTTTAGCGTTGGGCTAAACACAACACCCCTAACTCCTCAATTTTGGTAGATTGGTCTCAAAACTTATATTACTATTTTATTAGTAATATAATTAGGTCGCTAAATATCAGGCACATGAGACTTAACCACTTCATGTTCCAGGGCACACAACGCAATGCCGTTCTGCAAATCTGCCTTCTCGACTAGTAGAACGCTACTACGTACAAAACTAATTTTCCTAACCAAATTCAAAGATACCAAGTAGAAAATAAATACCCGTTTTAGTATTCAGTATGGGCAAGCCATCACGACAGGTGATCAGAAGTTAAAGCTGTTTGTATCGGTGCACTAACTCGATCTAACTTGGGCCGTCATCTCGGTACAAGTTGTAATTTCCAGAACAAATTGTACTGGCAGGTCCGGTTGAGTTACTGTGGGGCTTGTTAGCTGAGTTAAGCTACGTGAAAATAAAAAAAAGAAGTGAGGTTATTGAAACTAATCTTCTGCCAAGTAGATCTGATTTGTTTAGAAATATGAAAGAGCGAGGTAAGAATATGATAGGATAAAAATAGTCTTCCATTTAAAAGGGAAGATCTTCCGCCTGGCTGTGTCATGCTTGGGGACCGCGGTCCAAATTAACTGTTGATATTGGAAGTTTGTATACAGGTAGATAGCGCAATGTAGGAATCTCACGTATCTACGTGTTCATTGATATCGCTATGAAAATTGTGATGTGATTTTCCGTTGCAATAGTTTAAAGTGCAAGGTAGCAAAAGCAAAGGTAAGTTCGATTTTTATTGATAAGCCTCAATTGGTTTCCAATTAGCTGTCATTCGGCGGTTTCAATCGGCTTCTTGAGGGATCAAATGTTACTGAAGCTAGCATTGATTGAATTGCGACACATGCATTGTTACTTGGGATTAGCTTGGGGGTAGCTTTCTATCTGTGAAAGAATTAAAAAAAATTATTGGAGAAGTTGGGGAATGCCCTCTACCTCACCAAATATACACCTTTACGCACTTATGAAGGTCAAATCGACTGGACTTACTGAAATCTACTGATGTACAGCAGTAGTGCACTTGTATTATTGTGTTTCGAAGAAGACAAGACTTAGGGACAGTATTGATAAAATAATATCAAATAAACTTGTACATTAAGGTGAATCAGAGTATCAAAGAGCCAGAAATTAGAGTTCTACAGTAAGCTTGCATTAAGACAATAATAAATAAACAACTTTACTACCGCTACAGCCCCCTTATTCAGCTAATACAAACTTCGTCGACGAGCCGGCGCAAGGAGGCCTCCGAGAGCGGACTTCTCACGTGATTGTGTAGTTAGCAAAAGAGAAAGAGCACGGAGGCCGCGACAAAATATCCACGAGCTAGTGTCATTTTACCTTACAGAATGACACCCCAGGACATAAGAAAAGTTTTTACGCACAAATTGTAGAAGTTATCAAAATGTACGCAGTAGCCAGTAAGTCAAGACTTGAAAACGTCTCGACTGGATCCCATTCAAGACGAACCTACTTTGTTTGAAGTTTTTCTAATAAAGGCGGAATGGCCGGCACTAGTTTTTTCACCACGTCCAAACGAGTTGTGAAACTTCAGAAGAACACTTCTTGGAGTTCGCTTTTTATTGTTGGCTTCACTCGGAGAGTCTATTTTGGCGGGAATTTATTATACTCTCAACTTTGTGATTACAGCGCTACCAAATGAGTGGCTGTTTTTTAGGTCTCTCGAAACTTCCTTATTAGAATTCTTTGTTATGGAAAAACAGGAGGGAAATGAGCTGACGAATTGATAATACTTTATTGAATTGGGTCAAGCTGATTGTCTAGGTTTTTGTTTTTGATGGCACGATCAGAGTAAGCCTAGATTTTTCCATAGCTTGTAGATTATTGTGGGTCTAGTTTCTCTTGTTGAAATGAAATCTATTGTGCAAAATGCAGCATTGATTTTTTGAATTTGAGAACACTAAGGTTACTGGGTAAGTTATATTAATTTTTGCATGATTAATTTATCAAATTATATGAAAAACTAGCAGATCCCGCGGTTCCAACCACGCTCCCGAGGGAAGGTACATTTTCCGGATATTTCGGTTATAAACTATATGTGCTCAGTTTCATCTAAATCCGTTTAGTCGTTTTTGCGTGATTGATTAACAAACATTACGTAAGTAGTCTAAAGGGTCTTAAGGGTTAGGTTGCTTGATAGGTTATTTAAAAACCGTTAGAATCTTGAATGTATAATATGTTTGATTTCAGATACGTCTCTTCCTCCACAATATGTTTAATTTTAAAGAACAGTATTGTTCTTATTTTGGTTGTTTCCGCAGTAAGTCGTAACTCAAAAGATTTATTAAGATTATTTACTGCTTGTTTAATAGCAATAAAACCTCCAAAAATAGTACAAGGCATTAATCACAGTGTACTCCTTACATTTTTCACTCGGTACGAAAGCCCCCAAGGTCGGGGACATGGGGTCGTATGAAACAACGTGTCGGGGCGACAGGGGTGACGTGACAAGCTGATTATTAATGCCCCGACGTCGCACCAGGCTGCCTCCTTACAGCAGATCATGAAAACAAGGATATTGTTTATTCATAATCCCAAAATAGACTAGGATGTTTATTTATTAATTATAAATACATTAGGTTTCAACTCATTCCCATAAATTATAACTTGTCGACATACATTATATTCCTGAACATTTCAAATTTCTTGAGATATTTTTTATATGTGTTCAGATTATGGTACTGAGACCAAACAACTATGCTTATTGTATACAACTATTAGACTATATTTACACTCAGACATGGGAAAGCTCAAGCTCTGCTTAGTTTGGGATCAGATACTCCTGTGTAAAGAATGTTCCAGGATATTTATTTATTTATTTTTTGTTATTTAAACACAAAGGTCTACCCAGTCTGGCAACTCATTATATTGTATGACCTTGCAACGCACTAACATATCTCCGTGTTTCCCTAATCCGAGTATAACATAACTTATACGATATTCCGACCTACATACCGTACATTATCTAAATTACATTGCTAATATTTATGTAGACGACAATTTTCACGTGTGTTGAGGTTTGAGTGACGGCTGTGCTTGGAATTTGATTATGCGGTCTTTGTTGTAGCATGGAGAAGAATCTATCAGCATAATAGTAGGAACAATTGTTGTGTTAAGTATTAACTATTGTGTAACTTGGGCTTATTAAATGACGTAATAATTGTCAAGTTGGGGCTTAAGTGTAAGTCTTAATAGTAGAAAAGCTCTTAGCCTTTAATTAGGCGCGCCAATAAACTAACATTGTTAGTCGCGCGGGGTCTGCAGTTACCAAATTGATAGGTATGAAATTAGAAACTAGACCTAGAACTACTAGAGAGTTAGGAAGCTAGCAAGAAATTCGGGTTGACAGTGTTAATAGGTATAAAAATAACTTAACTTGAACATTACTTGGGGTCGCGGCGACCCCGCGCGCCTAATTAAAGGTTAGTGCAGAGTTCGTTCGGAGAAGTACTAACACCTTACCCATTCCCGCCGTGAAGCACTTGTAGCGCACTTGTGTTACTGGGTTTCCGTTAGAATAGACTGGTGAAATGACAGGTACAAAAGACTTAACCACTTCACGCCTCGGGTTCGACAACGCATTGGCATTGCCCCTATTGTTCTAAATGTCTATAGGCAGCGGTGACCACTTACCATCAGGTGGGCTGCCTGTTTATCAGCCTATGTGGTACAAAAATAAAACGGTGTGGCAGTTCTTTATCAATTTTGTCCAAGAAACCTCACGGAAGGCCCATAATTACGCCCTATTGAAGGGGATTAAACTAAAGCATTGAACCCGAGACGACAACTGAATACAACCCTCTCTACGGGTTAGAGTCAAATTATAGTTTATGCAGCATATCGTGGCACCTAGTTTTAATATATTTTTATTATGTAAATGATATAAAACAAAGTCACTAATTTTTAAGTCTACATTACTTATATTATTCCATTCAGGGAAAGCCAGAACAAACACCGGTCGATATTCTTTTTTTTTTATTATTTGCTAAATAAACATTAATAATATTTGCAGGTCTTCTTATTTTGCTTTTAACCAAAGTAACTCTTGACTACTATATTTTTTTACCATTAAAATAAAGTAGTCAATAAATCATAGAGATATAGACAATTCCATTTTTTTTTATAATTTAATATTGCCCGAAAAATATTTATTCCTAAGTTCCGGCAAAAACAAACTTCTGTCCTGTATAAGTCAGTGAATTTTTTATGCTTTGTTGAAATTCAATTTTGTTTTTATATTTTTATTTAACTAAATCTAAATTAAACCAAATGTTGCGTCCCACGACAGACTGCCATATTGCTAGCGACGTTTCCAGCTTGTAGTGCATTGAGCTCTTTGTTGCACAAATGTATTGCACTTGGAGTGCTCAATTATTGCATTGTTACTATTAGGCCCTTCCTCCACTCAGTGGGCAACTAGTCAAAGGGTTTTGTTGCCCTGAATTGACATTGTTTGTGCTCTATGTTATATTGGTAGCGTCAGTGACGATGACCCTAATTCGTCTTATTACCTGAATAAATAAAAATGAATGCTGATCGTTTGTAATCGCATCACTTCAACCGGAGAGGCTTGACTGATTTGGCCATTTTTATTTGAAATGCTTATAATAGTTCGACTAAGGTCTTTAGGGCTGAAGATTTCCGGGAAATTAAAAAAAATTGGGACAGTTGATAGTGCTATTTTCTATAAAAATTTTGTATGAGCTCAAGATTCGTAGGCGTATTGTAACTCAGAACAGCTAGTTAAATAAGTCAATAAATATCCCAAGACATGCCTCACTGATCCTTAACTAAGCGGAGCTTGCGTTGTAGGAACCGTTTATATGATACTCCTAATACAGGATTCTTTAAATAATCAGAAATTTACATCCAACACAAACCTTGTTCATGCAGACAACTGTTTATTCTGACCTTGTGGATAGCAGCCATAGTATCTAACCACGGAAACTGGTCAGTCTATTAATACGTCTATAATAAATTATATATATAGAATATAAATTTAGAATATTTATTCAATAAACGTTTCTCTAAGGCAGGACCATCGTTTCGCTCCCAATGGTCGCACCGCCTTACCATTGTTTTATCTAGTTTTGTATCCTGCAAATTAGTTGGTGCATTCAAGGACCCTTTTGTGATGTGTTTTAAACAGATCGTTCGTTGTCACAGAAAATTGTATTTGGTGCGCTGATTCCAATGAAAAGCTTTTGTTACTCTCGAGTGTCGTTTTGTCAAGGATTGTTCATTGTTTTTGTTATTTGCCCATTTCTGATGGTTCTGTTCTTTATTTGTTTCGAGTCTTTATACAAACTATTTTTCTATGTAATGTTACTGTGGCTTCTCCTATACAAAGTTTCATATTATTAATTATAATGTAAATAAAATTAGAGGCGGTTAAATTAAAAACGTTAGGTTTCTTAATTTAACCGGTCTAGCCTCAACCAATGCTCCTTCAAGAGTCATAACAAGAATGAGCCTTATCTCCAAGTACCTCATTTCTTTTTCAAACCTCGAACGCCTAGCACAGTCTGGCAAATTAAATTATAGTGTTATTTACCTACATTTATTTCTTATTGCGGTTCGAGGTCGGACCTGCTTATTGGATCAAGCCCCAAGGGCGCCGCGGGCGGACTTATGCAATTAGCGAAAACTTGATTTGCCCTAACTGTATGAAGAGATTGTTTCGTATGGGTGGGATTATCTCCGAGATTAGGGAAAACAATAGGAACTTTGATGTTTCTGAACAGATGTTCTGGTTGCAGAAACTAAGTACTTACGACAGTTGTTGCCTAGGGTTAAGGATATTGTTACTTTTGAGGATTCCTTTTCTCTTTATTGAAGGAGTCTTCCACTGTCCTTTTTATTGTACCTTTATTAATAGAGAGCTATTTTGATACTATTAAAACTTTAGTGTTATGTAATGTATGTGCTAAGCAGTCGTTTATTCTTTAGTTTTTTCTCTAATCGAAAGGTACTGAAATACTTTGCATTTCTTTTTCCTTTTCTCCGTTTTGGGCTTGATGATGTGCCCGACGTACATAGGTTTGTTTGAATGTTAATAAGTATTTATTTAATATTGCCTACTTTCACTTCATCAGACATCGGTAAAGACTATATTCCTTTAACTTAGACCTGCCCCAGATTCTTTTACAGGTTAACACTATTAGATAAAGTTAATTAAACATTTTCCACCGCATACAATATGCTTGCTATACATTTCTGCAGCGTCATCTCCAAAGTAACCAAAACAATGTTTAATAATTTCATATACTGTGTACATTAGTGTTCCAATTTGCATATAAAACAAGGTGCGTGATGTTTGTTTGTCGGAAGATTGGATCGCGACATAAAATATTATGATGATTGCCTTTCAGCGTATCTTGTTGCGTTTTGTTTATGTACTTCCTTATTATGTACAATGATATTGGAATTGCCATTAGCCGTATCGTTTAGATTTAGTCTTTATTTCTGTAAACATTGTTATTATAATAGATTGTTGTTATATATTTGCATATACATAGATGAGTTCGTAAGCATGACGAAAAAATAGCTTTTAAAAGTTATTTAGAACTGTGTCAGATACAGTTTGCAAGTTTGGCTGTCTGAAACGAATCATCCGATGTCAATAATTCTTACATTGATATATGCGCTAAAATTGGGAACGGGGGTGGAGCCGTGGGACGGTAGCTAGCCTATATACTTATGTTGCTAGTCACAGTAGCGGGCGATTAATACTAGTACAGCATTTCTAAAGAGTACCTAGTAAATTTATTTTGTCAATTATTTTTTTTTTTTATTTTACTTTACTAGGTGAGGTATGTATAGGTCATATCAAAACAAAACAAATGAACATAAATTCAAGGGGTTTTTAGTACCCAATGGCCCTCCACCTCCTGGCTCCATCGTCAAATCAGCTCAATTACACTTTCCAGTTGATAATATTAGTATGGATTGTTAGGTTTTGGGCTTCCAAATTTAAATTCACCCGCCAAATCATCAATCAGTGCTACTAACTGTATGCACTAGGAAATACTCTCATCAACGGTGGTTGGTGGCGCGAGAGTAGTACTTGCGTCGAACCGAGTGTCGTGAGCGTAGCATACGGCTAACGTGCATCAAAAATAAATCTTTGTGAGAAAACTATCAAATAACTGTGAATGAAAATTGGTGATGTTTTTACCCAAGGACGTGAGCCACCGTTGCACCACCTGGCCGCAGTTGGAAACTCAAAGTATTTCTAGCGGGTGACGTACCAATTTTTGATTTCTACATAGCCCATTTAATTTACATGTTTACATACTTATTTCAAGTCCCAGTGGTGTATCGAAACACCACACATATATAAACTCGATATTTTGCTGTAACATCATCTCATAAAGGTTTATTCTACTAATTTTACGTTACCAAACATTTTGTAATATTATTATCCAATAGGTCGTGTAATGTGATGTGCTACCAAGCGGCAAGCACGTAAAAGTAATGGATTGCTAATAGAATAACATATTTTATGTTTTAAGGTACATATATATAGGCTTATTTTTGCTGATCGGTTCATCGAAAATTCTTGGATTTTTAGAGGTTAACCTCTAAAATGTCCTGAAATTATTTTATTTTCTTTTTCTTATTTTTGGTTGCGGTTTATTTCGTATTTTATCCGTATCATAAATATAATCATAAATATATAAATATAGGTAGGTGCTTTAGCATTACTTAATATTGTTCGATTCATATGATAAATATTTAACAACAATTATTACTTAAATGTTTAAAGCACTGTGATTTTGACGGGCCAGTTGGGTTGGTGGTTAGAGGATAACTGCTACGCCACAGCTTGTGGATTCGATACCATTAGGTTGGTTCTATGTTTGGGTGTCATTTATTTATGCATACATTTAGAAGAAAAATTGTAAAAATACAGTACATCAATCTGGTTTTATAGTACAAGCAGTATAAACTGCTTCATTTGGGATGAGATGACCGTGTGTAAAATATGTCCCCGAGTATTTATTTAATTAATAGCCTTATTTTATTACCGCAGTGTTTTATTTTCTTTGCTAAATTGATGTACCTACTTCTACTACATGTGAAGAGGTCTAACTGGTCATTTGTATCAATAATTTTGAATTCCGAATAAAATAAAAATTTAAATGCTTGGATACTATTATATTTAAATCTTTATAATCATGTTGGTATTATGGCAACATATTTTAGAAACTTGTCACACAGATGGGTGGTTTATATTTTTTTTTAATCGACGAAAGTCAGGCTCTGCTGGCTCTTACACCCTTACATGGGTTGTGTTCTGGATCAACACTTTATCATATACAGGCTGTCTCAAAACTACCCGTAAAGCCGAAAGGAAGTTAAATGGGGCCTTATAACGAGTCCATTCACAATATTTCAGAACCGTAGTAACGCTGTTTAACATACCCCAAACAGATTTTTATGAATGAAAATTAGAAAAACTATTAAAGTAGACAATTATTAGGTAAAAAACGGTACGTAGGCCTTTCTGTTAAATATCCTGTCATGACAGCTTACTAGGGTTGTTGGCTTTGGATTGATTATATTTTTACGGGGTATTTTATAACAGGTTGTATAATACTTTTTGTCTCAAGAAAATATTGCAGACATTCCAAAACTAAGCGGAGCTTGTACTAAGGTGACCAGATACCTGATAATATAATTTTTTCCGCATTTACATACATTTATATTCAATATTTACACTCATCTACACATTCAATCTGAATATAACATCATTTAATTAGGCTTTTAGTAGTTTACAATCCTAAATAATTAATTCAAAATTAAATCGAATATCCAGGTAATCCCGTGAGTACTAAATTAGATCTAATTGCGTGCATGAAAATACAAATTCATGATTTCAAAGCGTGATTTAGCGTTATTGTATAACTGTTTCGATTTTGTGTTAATGTTTTGCTTATGAACAATTTGGTCATAGAATATTCGCTATTTGTCTAATATTTTGCATTTATATGCAAAATTTTGAGAGGGTGGATGTGTGATGCATGGATATTTGTTTCTCTTTCACGCAAGACCTACTCATTGGATTAATGCATAGGATACTTTTTGTGTCGGGATAATGTAACGTCTATCAGGAACGCGGGTGAAACCGTGGGGGATAGCTAGTTCATTATAATCGTCTCGGTGGTCGAGTGGTATAAGCTTGGCTGGGACCCTGAGGATTTGGGCTCGATTTCCGGATCGGGTAAAGTAATATTAACGATTCATTGTATAAAAATTATAAGGTACATGTACCCCAATATTAGAAACGTGCGGAAGCGTAGGCGACAATGCGCACTATATGTCATGTTGGACTTAAATATCATCTGTGGAATGTGGGTTTCATTAATTAGACCTCTGCCCACCTCTTTGGGGATAGGGTGCGTGAAGATATTAGCTTACCACCCTTCAATATGTGTATTGAAAAAAAAATAATTCAGTGCTTCGTTAAGGATTCTACCCTTCCTCATTATCTCATTTATAATGTATATTTTTTTATTTTAAAGATTGGGCTTACGTCTGGCCTTCCACTGACCCCAGAAGGAGTTATGACGAGGCCTAGGATGTAGCAAGCTTACCTAGAAAATGCATATTCACTCTGGTCTTGAATCAATCCAGGTTAAAGGTGTCGGGAGTGCGTATATTTGTAGAATAGAAGAGATGAAGGAATAGGAAAGTATATATACATTTTTCAATCGACAGATAAGCCTCGAATACGCTATTTATTTGATAAGTCTATCCAGAAACGGTTAATTAAAATTAACAGCCAGATACCGCGTGTCTGGCCATTAAAGGCCTCAATAAAAAAGGGCAATCTTTTGATTGGTAGTTTTGGGCTATATGACCAAGCTATGAAAGTTATGTTGGTAATAAATTGATAACCAATTCAAGTAAAATGCTCAATGGCAGTTTAAAACTAATATTTTCATACCTGAAAAACTGACCCTATCTTAAATTTTCGAAAACAAACTAAACTATCCTATGATTATTATTTATTAATGCGTAAGGACTGAACGGACTTAGATTAAATGAGCCAAATATATAAATTATTACCTGGATGTTCCAGGTAATACATACATACATATTATACTTGTTATCCCGGGGAAATGTAACGTCTCTCTGGCACGCGGGTGAAGCCGCGGGTGAAGCCGCGGGTTAAGCTTGTGTCTAATAAATATCATCCGTAAAATGTAATTAATGTCTTTATATTTTATATATACACTTTATAATAAACTTTTTTGGTTTATAAGAAGAATTCTAAACGAGTTTGAATTTCCAACTTCGTTCCGCTGCAGCATTCTAATAATGAAGGAATAAACCCTGAGGTCCCAATAAATAGATTAAGAGGTGCATCTGCTCCGACGCAGTCTGTAGATTGCTTACGTTGACAGGGCCAAAATCAGGTAAGGGCGACGGGTATGGGCATGGACAAAACAAACTCAGAGTCTCATTTTATTATTTACAATTTTTTAATTAAAAGTACTATGTTTAGTCATTATTCAGTCCAAAAATTATATAGATTTTAAAACTATTTATGATTAAAATCAGTTTTAACTAAATCATTTAAATAAAAAAAGAAAAATATTAATAAAAAAAAATTAACTGAGGTCTATAAAAATAAAGTTTCTAAATTAAAACTTCCCTCTATATTTTTTCGATTGCCTGTCAGAGCTTAACAAGAATCATAATTCATACATTGAAACCACAGCTTTTTTGCCACCCTTTGTGACTTGAGGTCTCATTTATAATCGTGTAATAGTGTGTTTGTGATTGATGATTGTTAGTTGTATCGTCTAAAGTGTCTGGCACATGTCCCTTTATTTTTTTTTATTGGTTCCACTATGAACATTGATTAAAATGTTCTATGTATTAGTTGGATGTGCCTAGTAGGTGAGTTGCAAAAAATATAATTGAGCATCATTTCGAATAATATACGAAGATTTGGCCATCCACACCCACTTAAAAGAGTCACTCTGTTCTTATCGAATCTTACTATTTTTATTGTAAATTATGGTTACCATAAAGGAATACTACAATTCTTTACTTTTCATACAACTTGTTAAAGCCCCTAATTAAAATTGATTTTAAATAAAGCCCTCAACCAAAATCCGTCTCTGTCAACATGTTATATAACAGTTTTATAAGCCGCAGATTCAGCCCGCCGTGTGATTGGGCGCATGTCGTGCAGAAAATGGTTGCGCCAAGTGCACTTTTAGCACGCGCCTCCGCAAAATTAGCCTGCCTCTCTCCGTGAAATGAGCGACTATACATCCCGCTGTAATTGTCTGAAATGTATGATGATAGGTGAATCATTGCATCAGTCATCAGGTCGTCTATTGAGGGCAGAACGCCTGTTGGTTTCTTTTAAAATATAACTTTTCTGAATAGTATAAAAAATACTTTTCGCATCTGTCCGTTTGTACGCTTACTTCTTTTAAAATATGTAACTGTTTTTAGTGCGGTTTTCATTATCGGTTTGAAAATATCTTCTGAAACATTTATGTATATACAATTTTTATATTGTCTCTCTCAGGAGGCTGAGCGGGTCACTAGTCTTCACTAATGCATATAATAAAAGGTAAAGTTTTGATGCAGGAGGTAATATCCCAATCATATCATCTTATTCCAAAATTTTGCAAAAATAAGCAAAATTTTTACCACGGGAAAATGTTTATTGTATCGGTGGAGGTGATTCCGCAAGACCCAAGTTGATATATCATAAATGCGAAACTTTTGACATTTGCGACTTTATCACTCATATTCAAAAATTCAAAAACATTGATTCAGTTTAGGCCCGCGGAGGGCACTTATGAGAGATAAATTTAAAGTTATTGAACCAAAAACGGCAAATCGGATTTAGATGAAACATTTTCAAGATTCGCATGTTGGATACTTTTTATTCTGTATAAGTATACCTGATGGTAAGTGGTAACTGCCGCATTTGCTACACCAGGGACATCGCCAATGCGCTGTCTACCCTGACACATGAATAGAAGCTTCAATTAATTATGAATGTGCATAAATTATACGAAAGCGGTGTTAAGGGTTGATATCATATTATATATATAACTACCTATTTTTTTTTATATTTACACCTAGAAAACCAGATATATGCATGTACACGAATATCTGTCTATGGAATTGAACCCACGACCAGTGGCGTGGCAGCCAAAAGTATCGAACTAGCAAACCAACCAAGTTGAAAAATGGCTCTAATTTAAAAAAGATTTTTAGCCGTAACTTTTATCACCGATTTGGTTTTGATAATGAAAATTTGAAGCCCGATGAAAATATTTAATTGTTGATTTTAAAAGCACTTGTTAATATATGAAGTAACTAGTTTCTAAAACAAATTATATTGTAATTCCAGTCACGTTAATAAACCTATTCCCGCAAACAAAATAGCTTCACCCACATCAACCATCGTCACATTAAATATTTTTGATGTAATTTCACAATGACGTTTTATTATTCAACAGTATTGTTAAATGTAACCCTGACGAGGGTACAAGGCGCCCCCCTGCAGAAGGGGGTTACGGGTTGGACCATTAATTTCCATTTATTCCTACTGACAGCGGATCGGTAACGTATAAGCTGTACCGTGTGTAGAGACCCTGAAAATTCGCCTCCATAGTGTTTTGTAACACGTACCACAATGTGTTGTGTGGTAACCGTGAATTGGTCGGCGAAGTTTGAATTAATGATCAAAATAATTGTTCGGCTAAACCTTAAAATTTTCGTTCGCAACTAAGGCGCTGTAAATTACAGTTTTGACGCCGCCATATATTATAATCCTAAGGATTCTGAGATATATTACGTATACAATTAAAGGGCGAGGATCGTTAATACTCCCTTGTAAATATTCAGCTTTATGAATTATATCTTCAAAGCCACTATGCTCGAAGGTTTTAAGTTCATACGAGTCATGTGGTGAGCATCTGTCGGGCAGGTAATCAATTCTGAGGGTGATATTACAGGCACATGAGGCTTTACAACTTCACATCTCAGGGTCGACAACGCCCGGCGACTACAGGTGGACCGACCGCCTGTTTGTCGGCCCATATGGTATAAAAAAAACAGAATTATACTTTCTCGAACTGAGCAATCGAACCAAGTTCCGGTCCAAGCTAAGCTTGAAACCCCTCCATCATTGTGAAATAAAATAATGCCACCGCCCATCCTTTACAGAAGTTACCACTTATGACTAATGGACTCTATGATCTCATTACCAGCTTTCAGGCTTCACCAAGACTTCCCAAACTCAATTCATCCACCAATACAAACAGTAAGCACAGCAATTAACCCTTACAAATAAACCACGTGTTCCTCGGCCAAGTTTCAGGGTCCAACTGTGAGTTATAACGGGGCGAGCGCGACGAGTTAATAATTGACTCCCTAACGACAACAACACTCTTGGAGTCCTAAAGATGTGAGGTTTGACGTGTGACGTCATTACCGGGGCGTTCCGGAAATTTTAGGATCGTATCGGATCACGTCACAATTTTTTCTTTTAAAATTTTACGTATAGATATAATCAATGGTAAAGCGGTAAGAGCAGCGACTGTAACGTTTGCATTGACAATAAATAGTAAGGATTTATCTGTAACTACTTCCTTTTTTGATATAATATAACAGCTTATATTAGCACCCAGATACAGAACAAAACAGTCATGTTTATGGACATAATTTTTTGTCCAGGGTGGGAATCGGACCCAAGACCCGAGGCGTGGCAGTCAAGGTATCTAATCAACAAGCCAACTGGCCCATTACCCATTAAGATAATAACACCCAGACCGACCCAATATACGGCCTGTATAGATAATGTACATACTCGTATGTACAAAGTATTTATAGCTTTTTGTTCCTTTTTAATCCCCAATTCACATTTTACTCCTGTCACGTCTATAAATCACTACCCCATATTATATATTACTCTCGATATTTATGAATCGGAGTATATACCATTATACGTGAACAATGAACAGTCGAGTCCACTTCCGGCGACCGATTACGATTTCCGGTAGAGCACAGCGACCTCACCGGATGTCGGTATGAAATATTTCTTACGTGACTTTCTTATAGGTTCAAGTCGACAGAAGATAGAAGTTGCATTTGGTTTATGTAAAGTTGAAAGTAAATCAACGGTAGATTATTAATACATGGACACAAAAGCAGCAGCGAGAATTTCAATTTTTATAACTGAAAGAACAAGGTTCAACTTATACTAAGAGTGTTTTAAAAATCCTTTTTTATAGTATTTGACTCATAAAACTTATTCCCGGTATGAACCCTTCAAGTCATAATTAATTGAACTTTATACCTACCTGCTATAGTAAATACATATTTACAATATGTATAGATATATGTAATATAGATATGTATGTACATATCTAGATAATATAGATGTAGATCAAAATATAATTACATGATGTAAAGATAACCTCTTTAAAAAATCATAAATAGCAAACTAAATATGATAACACGATCTAAAGTATAGCTCTTCAAAAAAACATAAACAGCAAGCTAAATTTAACATCACGATTTAAATATCAGGACTTTAAAAAAACATAAATAGCAAGCTAATTATGACGACACGATCTACAGATTAGCTCTTCAAAAAAACATAAATAGCAAGCTAATTATGACGACACGATCTACAGATTAGCTCTTCAAAAAAACATAAATAGCAAGCTAATTATGACGACACGATCTACAGATTAGCTCTTCAAAAAAAACATAAATAGCAAGCTAATTATGACGACACGATCTACAGATTAGCTCTTCAAAAAAACATAAATAGCAAGCTAATTATGACGACACGATCTACAGATTAGCTCTTCAAAAAAACATAAATAGCAAGCTAATTATGACGACACGATCTACAGATTAGCTCTTCAAAAAAACATAAATAGCAAGCTAATTATGACGACACGATCTACAGATTAGCTCTTCAAAAAAACATAAATAGCAAGCTAATTATGACGACACGATCTACAGATTAGCTCTTCAAAAAAAACATAAATAGCAAGCTAATTATGACGACACGATCTACAGATTAGCTCTTCAAAAAAACATAAATAGCAAGCTAATTATGACGACACGATCTACAGATTAGCTCTTCAAAAAAACATAAATAGCAAGCTAAATATGACGACACGATTTAAGACAAGCTCTTTAAAAAAAACATAAGTAACCTCAATTTACTATCCAACTTCACGGCTTACGATCACCGTCGCAGATTATTTTAGTTTACCTAATTACACTTTGCAGGGCTCATTAATTTAGAAACATGATTTCTTACCTACATCATTAATAATTCTATTTACAGTAAACTTATAATATTTATCAAATAATTTGAACGGACACTAATTGGATTTTGAATATTATAACTTAATAATTGGCTAGCGACAATAAACGGGGAAATATAAACGTAATATAAAGAACCTTCCGAAAATACC
The DNA here is from genome assembly GCA_907165245.1 of Habrosyne pyritoides. Classification (NCBI taxonomy): domain Eukaryota; kingdom Metazoa; phylum Arthropoda; class Insecta; order Lepidoptera; family Drepanidae; genus Habrosyne; species Habrosyne pyritoides. The sequence continues at coordinate 15,255,786 of OU015588.1, read as the reverse complement.
TCTAAATGATGGAGTAAACGCAACAACATCTATAGCGTACTTTGAAAGGTGTGTTTGAAGAATGTGTGAACTTGTGTGTGAACTACTAGTCACTATAATAAGAAATAAAAAAACAGTATAGTTCAAAATCAAAGGATATGGGGCGCTTTGTTTAATATTGTACGGGGTAGTTCAAATTGTCGAGCCCGACTCGCACTTTTCTATAAAACAAAATATTAACATCAATAGATGAGAATGAAGGTTTAACTGTGTAATCTCGTAATTTGTGGCCAGTGCTGTGATCGTGGCATATTTGATATGTTTTTGGTACGCCACCCAAAAAACGGACATTTATTTACCGTTACAAATTCAAGTATTATACAACCATTTTCATTTCCATTACTGGAAGGAAGGACAGTTAAAACAATACAATAACCCCAATCACCACAAAATAAAAACCAATAAAATTTAATTTAAAAACACTCGAAAAACATTTCCGCCTCAATTCAATAAAGGCAGCACTTAGGCAAAACAAATTGCGGTGAAATGGCAACAATTGGTGCGAAGCTGAGCCTTACAGGTATAGAGGGAGAGAAAAAATACCAATTCCGAGTCTGTACAACCGCTAAATAGAAAACTTATAAACCGCTTACGTTGTATAGAGAAAATTTATTTTACCTTTATTTCGATGGGACGTCTGAACGAGAGGATGAAGCGTAAAGCTATCATTTCAAGGCTTCTATTGCAATAAAAAACATTTTAATAACGAACAGTTCTCATTTCAAAAACTAACATTTTATTGACTGCGTTCAGTGAAAGAAATAGTTCTCAATATGCGAGGTTTATATTTTATAGTGTCCTTTTTGAACCTGGATAAAATATTTTATAAATAAAAATCGAGTTTTGAAATTCGATTTGTTTTTTTCATCCTGTCGGATTTTGTGAATGAAAGATACATGTATATTAAACATTATATATTATTTTAAATAATAACATTTTAGTATGTAATTACATGTGAAGCCATAAACAATCTAAATTTTAATATAAATACACTTTAAGCTTTTTAAATTAAATAATTTTACAGAATTCTAAAATCAAATAAGTTGGTAATATATGCAGTCTGAGCAGTCCGCTTGTATTTTATACGTTTCTCAACCAATCATCGGTGGCACCCGATAGAAGGGTTCTATTTTTGTTTAATAATTCATTTCACTTGAGCCTTTTGGCCTCCGTTTGACAAAAAAGATATAATTTAAACTTTCAGCGTTCGACGGACCGTTCATAATTGATCGTCAGTTGTCTGTAAAATTATTGTGAAATAAATTTCTCTTAACAATTTAGAATTTTGTTTGAATTGATAGGTCTTTAACAGTCAATTAGATTTAGTTGCCTGATGTAATTCTTTACCAACTTTGTTTTTTATTTTTATTTCAAACGTTGAGTTATTCATAGATTATATTATTACAGTTTTAAAGTATTACTTCTTACCTACTGAAAAAAGCCAACAATAACTTTGAACTGCACCTTTAATAGGTGCAGTTTTGAATCCATTATAACTGAAGACAAAGAGAAAAAACTGCGATACAAATTGTAAATGAAAATTATTACCTTGTATTTTCTACTAAATAAACAAGTTGTTTAAATTTAAAAAGCCTACACTTCGATGCACATTAACTGGGCGTGAATATACGTATAAAAACCGCTGAGCGCTCGAGCGAAGATTAAAATCACCGAATACGCTTGTTATAACAATAATAAAGTTCGCGCTTTACGCGCGTGACTACAAACATGATAGTCCATTAAATTTGCATTCGATACAATTTTATACATTTTTTTGTGGCGGGCACTGTATAAATACTGCCTTCGAATTGCAGTCAAAGTAGTCAAATAAATACTGAAATTGGGATATATTTCGTTATCGTGAATAAAATTATTCATTTAACAGTTTTTTATAAAGTCTTGAGTATTAAATAGATATTCTGTTTCCTTTTCATAAAAATAAAATTAATTCATGTTCACAAAAATTATTACACGTTGATATTTATTTATTTTGGTTCCAAAATGATAGTACTATTTAACCATTTATGGCAGTAACACAGCTAATAATTACTAAAGGTATTTATTTACTCACTAACAAAATCAACATTAACACCGTCGTAAAAATTAAAATGCAAATTCATATAGAAATCAAATAAAACACCGTTAAGTTCGTACCCTAAAAGTGGCCACGCAAATATCGTCGAATAACAAAGACATATCAAAAGAATATCGGCCAAAAATAGCCCGGGAGCTCATAAAGAAAGTTTTTATCTGAATGTCTCGGCTAATGTTACAGATAAATCTGGTGACGACAAAGGACCAGCTTCTATATGAAATCGCTGTATAAATTTACTTTTATGGCACCCTGGTTGGAGACGTACGAGAGCTGAGCTAGTTGATTGGGGATCTTGAACCTTATAGGTGCATTAAATACTGATAACATGTCGTTATAAAATAAGATCTCAAAGGGGCCTGTGAAATTACAGGCACATGAGATTTAAATTTCACGGCTCTAGGTTGACAACGCATTGGCAATGTCCCTAGTTTTGCAAATGTGCATAAAGGCGTAGATGACCATCAGGAGGACCGTCTGCTTGTTTGTCGACTTGAAATAAAAGAAAAAACAAATGAAAGATCTGATAATACGCGGTTTTACCTGCGTTCCCGAGGGATATCACATTTTCCCGGGATAAAAAGTAGCCTATATGATATTCTAGGATATGCTCTATTTATGTGTATCTTTCCCTTTCAAAATTCAAAATTCAAAACCATTTATTCAGTTTAGGCCCTCGGAGAGCACTTATGAAGGTCAAATTTAAAGTTACTGAAGCTACAATATAATATCAGTATATATCATGTGGTAGTAGATGGATATAGTAGTGTATGAATAAACACTTTTTTTTTCATTCTTCTAATTAGGCAGAGGTCTCAGTAATAAGCCCCATATTCCTAAGATATTTTGAATGCCAACATGACATGTGATGAACTATGTCGCTGTCTCATGCACATTACCGATACCGGGCTAAAGCAAATAATTTCTAATAAAGGAACTCTGTCATTTATCCTTTGTGGGAAGCAGGCCTAAGATCTCCGGACTAAAAGCCATCCTTTTTACCACTCGACCACCAAGGCGATTCGGTACGTAGTCGGTAAATATTACCGTAAAAGCTATGTAGGGTTTGTTATGTCTAACTTCTTTAATTATAGTCTATTATTGTAAATTTGTGAAAAACAATATTTTTTGACATATAATTTAATGTAGTAAAATAAAAAAAAATATGGAGATTTGTTTTTCAAAAAGTTAATAGTTCTGTAATACTAGCTAATTTCGCTGTGCGATTTTAATCTTCCCGGGCGCCCGAATAACCACTCCCTAAAGTTTCATCGCAATTGTATGGGTACGGACGCAAATAAGACAAACAAACAAACATACATTGCTTTTTACATATTAAATCATAGTCAAATGAAAACACATTATATGAGAGGACTGCTAACTTTTACGTTTAGAGTTTTTCCATCAAATAAATTGTCTCTTAGGTCTTGACCTAAGTTATAGGCAACTACCCTTGCTGGCCTCTTTTCATCTTTATATACAACTCGTTTATAAATTAAAGAGAAATTTAATTCACTAACTTCCATATCCTACCCCATAAGGCAGTTGATACCAGCTATTACTTAACTTTATGTAAGGTTAATACCCTATGGTACCAAGGCTATATAATAAAGCCCAATATCTCCGTGACCTGTAACATTTAAAGGTAAGTACCAACTAAATTGGACGGTGGAGCAGAAGCGACCCAATTTGCTCACAGTTCAGCTAAGTAAACGTATTATGGCTACTTAAATTCCGTTGTCTCCCCGACTGAGACAATGCTACTGCGATTTGGAGAGCATCCAATGTGTGAACGACGCGAGGCGAAAGTGTTCCTTCCTCCTTGTTGTATTTGACTATATGCATAATTTTTACTTTAGCAGATTTTCCGTGTTGCAACAGAGGGTTTACTGGCTTATTTATCACTAGCATCCGCCTCTTGGATTTACCCGCTTACCTAGGATAAAGTAAGCGTATAGGCGCGTAACAACAGCCAGACAAAGACAGGGATAATTTCGCGTTTATAATATTGAAAAGGAATTAGGATATATTTAATGTTTATATAATTCTGATATTGAAAAATTTGATACCCTTGAATTTGAAATTTGAATTTGGTACTATAGCGATGAGTTAAGGTGTTAGTATTCGTCGCCACCACACAGCATACTTCAGATCTCGACACAGATACTTATACACCCAAATGTCTCTCCTAGGTGAGAAATAGTAGAAATCGAACTCACAATCGAGAAATAGTAGTCGTGTGAATTTCGAGTAGAACCACGGGGCGGATGTATACATTTATTCTGCTCTCTTATTGAGTGATAAATCTAGACCAGGTCACGTATTCAAGTCGAGTTTACAGGACGTATATAATAAAGGCAGTAGAATTGCTTGTAATAAATGTCGCAATATACCGTACGTTACCGGACGATGGAGTCCGAACGAGCAACGAGCTCGAACTACTGTGGTAATGGGCAAGATTCTTTTCTGGAATACAGCTGGATTTATGTTTGCCTCTTGAGATATTACTACGTACTCAAAATTGGCTGTATCGATAATGATCTGAGAAGATAAATAAATATCCTAGGGTATTTATTCTCAGGTCATCTGATCCCAAACTAAGTCAAACTTGTACTTTGGAATCAGATAAAACTGATATAACTATAACGTTTTGTTATTTAGGCCAATTTGCTTGGTGGTTAGCGACCCTGACTGCCAAGTCGAAGGTCGCGGGTTCGATTCCCACCCAGAACAAACATTTGTGTGCATGAACATGTCTGTCTGTTCTGGGTCTGGGTGTAAATATCTATATAGATATTTATATATATGTACATATATATGTACATATGTATTTAGAAAAATAAAAAAAAGCAGTACATAAATATGTAGCATATCAGTTATCTGGTTTCCATAGTACAAGCTCTGCTTAGTTTGGGATCAGGTGGCCGTGTGTAAAAGAATGTCCCAGGATATTTATATTTATTTATTATACAATAAACCATTGGATCAATAGATTAACCTTATTACAAAAACAATAAAGCTTATTATTGTATGAGATTCTTAAACGTGAATGTTGACTTCTTCTATTGGACAGACCATCATGTTTTGCAATAGGTACATCAAAATTAGTACCGGAGATCTAATAGTGGGTCTAAACCAAGAAATATTATTTCAGAGCACTCTCTTATTTAGACGTATAAGATGTCTAATAGAAAAGGCTTAAAGACCAAAACAGCATGTTCTCAATATTTCATTACGCAGTCGATTGTTTATTACACTAAATGACATAAGTACAGAAGTGATACAAAACATAATGACAAAAGTGAGCGTAAAGATATTTTACGCTCACTTTTCACAAAGAGGTATGCAGGGACCTCAGTAATGAGACCCACATTCCATATTTTAAGACACAACTTGACGTGTGGTGATCATTGTTCACCTTTCGGACACATTACCCAGATTTTCTAGCTGAGCTTTATATCACTCGGCAACCGAGCTGATTTGTTATATGCCGGTTTAATGTATTTCCAAATTATATGATACTAGCTGTCCCTCACGATTTTACCCGCGTTCCCTATGGATATCACATTTTCCCGGGATAAAAAGTAGCCAATATGTTATTCTAGGATATGCTCTTTCTATGTGCCAAGTTACATCGGTCTGGTAGTTTTTCGTGAAAAATTAACGAACATCCATACATACAACCATTCGCATTTATAATATTAGAAGGATGTAGAAAAATGATAATGATAATAATTAATAAATCCAATGTTCCTAAGAACTTGAATCAGTTCCATCCATTAATATTCTATCACAATTCAGAACTCCATATCAGTATTTGGCCACGCCTGAATTGATATTTCTGTCAAAAATACATCTTACGACTTTAGATGGGGATCAAAGATTTTTTTTGGGTAGTCACACAATTCCAATTCACATTTATAATATTAAAGAATAAGTGTAAACGAAATTTGACTATTCTCCCAAAGTTAAAAGATACATATTGAGCCAACATCACTCAAACATAGATGTATTTGTCATCCCCTAATCCGAGCTCCGTTCGTCATCGCAGATTCGGCACGACCTTTTGTAAAGGGATTATCTGGGATACCGATTCTAAAATTAGGTTGACCTCCTTATAGTTATAATAGCTTCCTTCTATTTATTCTTAAATAACAGTTATATCATATCCTGTATTTACCTTTGTGGGATCATATTTATAATTCCCTTTAAATTGGCTGTAGTAACTCAATAGTTAAATTGGGAACTCGGTTTAATTCTTAAACTCTCATTAAAGAGTTTCATGAATGTAGGGTCATTAAAAATATAAAAACGAGCGCGATAAATTAAATTAAAATTTTGTCAAAATGCATTGATAAATGTGCTTAGTGTACCACATAAATCCCTATTATGTTCTCTAATTCTACTAAGTAATTATGACTGAGGCTAATACTAATGATAGTTAAAGTCAAAATAAATCGTAAAATCATCCTGAAATTAAAAATACCATGAGCTAGTCTGAAAGATCTATTAAAACCTTAATCATTCTTATTATTTTCGCCACTCGAGCCGAATTGAGCCGTGACACAAATCGCCTTACCTGAATCATAATACATCTGAACATTTTTCATAAGGGTCTCTTCTTTGCATTATATCCTCAAGCAGTCTTTGTTCTTTTTACGATGGTACAAAAAATTTGGGACCACAGTCTAAAATCTAACCTCTGAAATTCAAACTGAAGTATTCGGTGTGCCAAAGACTGTGTTCCAATATATCCTAATCTGTGTCCTAAAGTGATTGCTCAGAGGACCGGATTATCGTATTACTGGGCCTTTTCCTTCGTTAACTTTTGAGAAGGCTTCTTTTTTTACTTCTAATGAAGGATGAACGCGGAGTGTCAACACTGGAAGGATTAGTTTGGGTTGTTATTATGGAAGGAAATTAGTTTCCCCTTACAGCCGCGGGTGGCGCTGCTCATCCCGTTTGAGACGTCGCATTAATTTATTTTCTTTTGACCTCATAATAAAAAGACTGTGTTATTAGAATTGTTGAAGAAAAATGAACAGGAAAGTTTCAATTTATGTCATTAAATTGAAATATTTGTAAGGCTACGTTAATGAGGAAAAAGGAAAATGGCGGGAAAGTTTGCAGATAAATATTTGCCAAAGATTATACGAAATAATTAGTATTGGTTTGATTATAGTGGGTAGTCACAAAAGTCAGTCTTAATGGTTAATTAGCTGATTAATTACGTAAGTCCATTTAAATTACATAAATAAAATAGTATTACATGTTGGTATGATTTACTGTAGTTTTCTAGGCTAGTTTATTTGCTGCTATAATTTAAACCTTTACTAACCTCATGTTTTTTCAGCTTGAAAATAACCTAGCATTTTAAATCCCATATCATAAAATTTAAAAGCTCTTGTTTCCTCCAAAAATCTCCGTTGGATTTTTGCGGCTTCCTGCACTTCTTTATGGGACACGACGTCTACTTTTGCCTTTACCTTCTAAGATATTATTAGGTCCTTCATTAAAAAATACGTTTTAACGAAAATGATGTGTGTAAGTAAACCACAACTATTTTACACCTTTAAGTCCCGGTATATTCCAGCCTATCTTGTCCCTCCAGCCAGCGTAACGAAGCCTCTAACAGCGGTCTTCCCACGTACTTCCGTAGTTTGCATAAGAGATGGAGCACAGATACCGCGATAAATCATTGTCGAGCTTGTAACATTTCAGTTACAGAATCAATCCTGGAATGTGCTCATGAGCTTTAGATAAAACAATTTTGTGGTATTTGAGATATGTAAGTAAGTCTTTCTGACTCAAGTGCGAGTTGTTTCACTTTATGCCTTGTGGTTCTTAAATAATCCCAAGATCAAATTAAATCAAGATAAAATTATTAGTAAAACAACATTCATAAACCTGCAAGAAACGCAACACCTACTTTGTTACCGTCTTTGTTTGTCTTTGTTTGATTGTGGTCAAACAAGCCTATACAGTGTGAAAAAATTAACCTTTACGGAGATTGCTATTGTAGACATAGTGCAAGATGTAAAGTGCACATTACTGCACATGCACATTTAGTCTCCTCTTACGACGCCTAGACATGAGTTAATGAACTATTTAATTATACAATGATCAAAGAAACAGTTGAAGTTGTTTTTGATTGCGTTGAAGTTTGTTGCATGCAGGTTCTGTGAGTGAGACGTGTAAGATCCTCTGGGAGTATCAAAGCTCTGCCACTCTTAGCTTTACTGGTAACTCGTAGTTGTACTTTCGGTTAAGCTAACACAACTTGTTGAAATAGTAATGCGTGTTGGGCTTGCCTTAACTAGCATTCAAGGAAAATCTACTGTAATTCAATCAAAATGTCAAAACATTGTCATAAAGTTTATATTATTTCCTCCTATAACAATAAACAAAAATGTACAGTTTGATCAGTTTAATTTTTAATTCTAAATTGACATCTCTAAGTACATCTTTAAGTCACTTACCATTTCACAAATAGCTTCTGTAACATTATTTTGAACACCCCACTATATAAAATTCCATTTCCAACAAAAAACAGAATAAAAATAATCGCTTTGCCTTTATGCCAGTTCTCTTTTTATTTTTTTCATGGCCTACAGTTTCCCGTTACATTCCAACGTAACATTTGGGGGTCTCTGTCAGACTGATGCGACAGTAATCGGCCTGGGTACGTAATGACCCAGATTTTTGGGACCCAACGACGCGTCGCCGGTCGCGGGTTATTTTTAACACAGTCTGTAATAATAGAAAATAAAATGTCGATGTTTTCGGGTTTCACAGTATTTATTTATTTGGACATACATTTTAGAAGTGGTAGAGCTCTTTGCGCACATTTCGTTTGGGGATACAGTAGTGCACTTGTATCACGGTTAAAAAGGTGAAGGAGAGAGGCACAATTACAACTTCACGTCTCAGGTAACAAAACATGAGATTCGCATTAATTACGGGTTGCCACTGCATACAATCGGGGGCTGGTGTAAGGTTGGAATTTAAATAAGAATTACATTATTAATAATATAAAAAAGAGGATCTTAAGTACAGTACTGTTTCTTCAGTATTAGATATTGTGAAAACTAGAAGGCTTTCTGAGTTATCGATGTTACGAATGTTGTGTACAACTGTCGGCTTATGAATCCGTGGGATCAAATCCTTAATGTAAGAGAAAATCACAGCACGTTGGTAGAGTATAGTAGGATTTCTGTCTATAACGCAACGCATTGCAAATATGTTTCTCTATCTTTGAGACAGTCTATCAGTTACCGTCTAGATTTAGTAGGCTTACTACCTTCGGTCACAGAATTACTTACTAGTGTTTTAGTGACATTATTGTAGAGAAAATGATTTAATAACGCTGAAAACCATTACCGACCAAAATGATGCTTTCCTCAAGATAATTATGAAAAAATCCTAGTAATATATGAGCAGAATTATGCATGAATCGAGGTAGAAGACGATCGTTCGTTCGTATGCTATAATATGGTTTTATTACACACAATGTGACTCCCCGCTAAGTAATTGCCCTATAAATAATGATTTCGGATTTATGGTATACAAATAATATTATGGGTTTTTTCTTTTGTTTGTCTGTAGATTCGATGTTGGGTTGCAAAAATATTTTTGACAACACAGTATTATGTATTTAGTTACTAACCGACTAACCCAGGGGGTAACCAAGGGGTAAGCTTAGAATCTTTATATTTTTCAGAAAGATGCCCCAATTTTATATATTTCCTTTAATTTTCCGGTTCAAATAATATAGGCCAAATCCCTGCGGAGACTGTAGCATAACACCGAAATTTCGGCCAAACAAAAACTGTCTCAGTCAGATTTTTCGTAATTAGCCATTCTGGACTGTGGGCCATTCTTTCCGGCCCGTTAAGCATTTGGGGCCAAGTAATAGGTACGTTAGGTACCCACTGGGTTAACGTACTATGGCATATTATTGTACGGTTCATAGACGGCTCAAATTATTTCTGATTACCTACAGCGCCCGCTTCGGGGAATTGCGGATTTTGCAGCAATCATTTTTTATTGAGCGCTTTTTATTGCGTCAGTTGCATTACTAAGTTTTATGAAAAATTGTTTCAGTAAAGCCATATTTCACTTTCGATTCAAGGACCATTCCATGTTTATTTTATATTAAATAAGCTTTGAATGGTTATTAGGTGACTCCAAAGCGATTTTAAAGTAAAACTTTCTTAACTTTGTTAGTTTAGTTAGGCGTTCTCTCTTGTTCTTGTATTTTTCCGAAGTGGTATACCGATTGACTGTCTCAAGTCAAAGTGAGAGATTCTAAAATAGAAACCAATCGATAATGTTGATATCTCAATCGATTTATAATCTAATCTGAATCGGGTTCCCAGACAGAATCCATCATAAAGTAATAATCTGTCAATTACATTTGCTTAAACGAATTAAATAGAAGGAGAGTAAAATAGTGATAGTTGGAATGTTTGTGGTCTTGACGATGATGAGCGGATAATTTATATTAACGTAAAAGTAGTGGAGCTCTCAGTGCACCTTACTCGTTTCCGCCGTGAAGTAGTAGCACTGCATTACTGTGTTTCGGTTTAAAAGGTAAAGGTGGTGACATCGCAGTCACATGACACACAATACGTTACCAACTAACTCTAAGGAGAGACATGTCCTCCTTATGTGTTTTTTACCGCTTGTACAACGGACTGTGTTCTGAGGAATTGTTTGATTTGATGCCCACGGCTACTTTTTACCATCGCACCTCTCGCCACAGACGGGGAGTTCATCCTCACACATTGGAGCCAAACTGGTCTCGCACGGTGCGATTCCAAAGGAGCTTTCTGCCGCGCTCGCTTAAGCTGTGGAATGAGCTCCCTGCCGAGGTTTTCCCAAGGGAGTACAGCATGGGGTTCTTCAAGAAGGGTGTGAAGAGATTTTTGCAGGGTCGGCAACGCGCGAGTGATACCCACGGTGTTGCAAGCGTCCATAGGCTGCGGTGACCGTTTACCATCAGACGGGCCGTCAGCTTGTTTGCTACCTTAGTAGTATAAAAAAAAAAAAAAAAAACTACACGTCTCTGGGTCGACAACCATTAGCAATGCCTCGGGTATTGCAAATGCTAGACCATTTACCATCAGGTGGACTGTCTGTTACTCGACCTATTTGACATAAAAAAAGAATCGTTTAGCAACTAGGTCTATGAGGGGGGACAATTAGACCGGTTGGGAAATGTCTGTCTCGCCGAATCCCCGCGTTTACTTGTCTGATGTTAATTACAAATGGCACTAAACTTTGGTATCATGGAAAAGCTTTTATTTTTTGAGATTTCGACATTTCATAATAGTTGCAATCAAATATAGTCTTGATAATAAACTCTCTAGTTGAAAGCTGTCGATATTAATTAATGGTGTGTTCGCCACATTGTGGCAAGGTTTGGTCAAATGCTCTATTGTCAAAATATTATTGACTAGCTACCGTTCTGCGGTTTTACCGGTGTTCCCGAAGGATCTACGGGGTCCCGAGGTTTCTACCATTGGAAGTTTTTTTTAATTGGATTTGTAGGTTACCTCCTTCCAAACTTTTCCTTTTTGTAATATTAGTGTAGACTAGCTACCAATCCACGGTTTCACCTGCACTTCTGAGAGATCCAATGTATTCTGAATTTATAAAATAGCCTATGGCACTCGGGAATAGTGTATGTTTCTACATACAAACATATAAACTTAAGCTCTTTATAAAATTAGCGAAGATTATTCTCTTAAATAATAGAATTACTAAAAGAATTCCTCGCCTTTCAACCCACACAATTCCATTATACCTTCCATTGCCGAAATTCCGCGAACCCTTCTCGAATTACTTCGCTACCATAGTGCACTGTCTGCAACCGATATTTGTCCGCTGTAGACCCAAATCAATTAGTAGAGGAGTGCGGTTACCAACGACACCTTAGCCGAGAAGTTTGCTTGCGTCACTATTGTTTTCCGACATTATTGTTAACACCTTAATTGACTTTTAGAATAGAACGAGGTGGCAGGGATGAATTTAGAGAGAAGATAATATATAGTACTTATTAAATATAAAATCAGTTGTTTTGCCCAAAGCTTCTAATAGGTAATGTAGACTACATTAATTATAACTCTTCATCAAAAGATTTAGTCACTAAATCTTAATAGGTATCATAATATATATTAACATTAAGTGTGTAAAATAAATAAATAAATATATTAATATATCTCAATATACTATACATTTTATGGAGCTCAAAGTAAAAAAGCACACTGAGATTTTTAATAAATCCCTGTAGCTACTATATTCTAGCATTTTTAGAGTTCCGTACTCAAGTGTGCAAATAGGACCCTTGTACTACGGCTCCACTGTCCGTCCGTTCGTCTGTCTGTCAGCGGGCTGTATGTGAACCGTAATATGTAGACTGTTGAAATTTTCACAAAATGCCGCTATAACTACGTAATAATCATAAATTATAGGTGCTCCCTACGTGTTATTTTCGACGTTTTGTTATATATTGTAAGATAGCCCCTTTTTTAAGTAACATCGTTCCAAATTCAATTAGGGCTGTGTCCAAATCCATCTCTGGCCATACCACGGACGAGTTGCGGCAACGGTCGTGTCATTTCATCGCAGCCGACAGGCCGCGCTAAACACGCCTTTGGCGCCCCCACCATATTTCATGATAGTGTTGAGCTTCACAGAGGAATGTGCTTACATTACTCAAGTGCTTGCAGTTCCAGCTTCGCCAGATATTTGCATTAATAAGATGGCTCTATGGTCCTTTGTGGAGCTTACGGATGATCATCTAAAGATATTCTATTCTATATGTCAAAAGATTGAATAGATACGTATTCCTATGTACATTTTGTAATGTCCTTTGATAATTTTCGAATTGGAAGAATTGTTTTTTAACATAACTTTAGATAAGTGGTTAGTATATCAGTTATCTGTTTTTCATTGTATAAGCTCTGCTTTTGGAATGAAATGGCCATGTTTAAAGAATGTCCCAGGATGTTTGTAATTAGTCTCTCTCTAGCCGTTTCCCTCACTGCTGAGGATCGTGGCTCCGTCAACCAGCTGTGTCCATCGGTTTCGATCCGTTGCTTGGTGTATTGCAGCACTAACTGGCATCTCCTCTCGGCCTCTTTCCTTCTATAAATTTATTATAATTATAATTATTAATATAAACAGTATTTTGCATTTTCCGAGTCGTAAGTAGGTATTTATCAAAGGGCTCTACGTCTCAGTGAAGCAAACCCGACTGTGTACCAATAATTCACTTCGGGAATGTTCTGGAAATTTTCTAAATTGATTTCTTATTGAACCGCCCTTTTGATGTAGGCTCTTACTATTGGATAAGTAGAAATTAAATCCCGCTCCGTTGGTCTTGTAAGGTGAATTTGATCCTGAGGATTTAGATATCATACTACAGGTATATTATAGTATATTGAAAAGTGCTTTTTTTTTTTAGTCTAGCTTTATTTACTAATATAAGAAACCTCCTTAGATGTTTATGAATGTTGTGGAGAAATTAATCTTTTTGTTTTATGATCCTTATTTCAAAGTCAATTTTTCGTTGAAACTCAGAAATTACCATAGGGTTTTTTATATTGGACAGAGTAATGAAGTCTGAAAATTTTACTACTTACTTACTTAGAAATAATTAGCTGTAGCCCGAAATTGAAAATGTGCCCGAGAGACGGAAACAACGTTTACCACATGTCACGGTGTTCCCTTAAATACCTTCGGTAATATAACATAAACGCACAGTTTCATAATCAACACCTTTTCGGGGGCAGTAGCCGTGAAGGTATGTATAAATATAACATTTTGCTCATAGAGGAAATTGTGTATTACCTACTATTTCTGCGGCGAAGTGGTCCGTGAATGACAAACTAAATACGTCTTTGGATTGTATCACGAGCCTTATCTACATTTACGCCTTTATCACATTAAAAACAGGGGTTTCATTATTTTGTACTTCAGAAAAGTAAATTCAAAACCATTTATTCGGTTTAGGCCTGAGGAGGGCACATATGAAGGTCAAAATTAAAGTTACTTCCAGTTCGGAAGTCAGCCTTCAACAGAGAAGAATTTGCAAGGAACAAGGTTACATTTAAAAAAATAGATATATGCTCGTATACATATAATAAATGTGCTAAGTTAGTTAAGTATTATCACATCTGCTGGTTCAATCAAGCTTAAATACCTCAGCCAAAAGCAATCTAGGTAATAACTTGCTATGTAAAATGCTCGCAGTTTAATAAATGCAAGCACAAGGACAAACCTATACATTGTTGTACTCGTACATGTCCGTAACGGTATAATGATTATTTTCCGGACCTTATTATATTGTACCGTTCTCGTAGATCAGAGGTTCTCAAATTTATGGCCCCACAAACCCCTTTATTCACCCCATAAGATCGTTATCATATTATAAAAATAAAATATAAATAATTTTGCTAGAAATTATTAAAAACAATTTATTCAGTTTTGGCCCTCGGATGGCACTTATGAAGGTCAAACTTACTTAAACTACCCCTTGTTCGGATGTGGGCCTTCAACTGAAACCGACAAGAAAATCCTAAATATAAAAAAAAAAATTAACTAAGAGAAATGTCAATTAAAACCAATTTATAGAATAATGATAATAACAACAATCGGCTTCTCTTCCCAAATTGTTTCAGCTTATGGAACAATATTGGCCTTTTCAGGTCAGTGTCTATACGGTCAAACTTATCGCGGGCTCCCTACGTCTAACTGATGCACCCCTAGGGCTACACGTACCCAGTTTGAGAAACCTAAACATATCGCGTGTATCGGATCTCTATCTCGACAAGCGTCCGGCTTTGCGACTAATTATAAATATTGATGACAAAGCGTTTAAATGATTATTTTGTTATGTATGTGTTGTTTGTTAGACGATTGTTGGTAAATCTATTTCCATTACGTTTTGTTAATATTAGTTTTTCAATCTTTTTCGATATGACATGATTATTTCATAGAGCAATCTTACTTCCAGACTATCAACATTTTTTTCACTTACGTAAAATGAAATGTAGTATTTAGGCTACCGTTGTCGTAACAACATTCGTATAAGGTACAAATGTTAATATTTTCGTTAATATTCGCATATTTCTCATCAATATACAACACAATCGTCAGACTACATATTTACTCTCATCCATATAAATACCTACGTGGAAAACAAAACAAATCCAGAACAAAACAGTAGCGAGTCCAGTCCCCAGAGTGTTCCGTTTCATCCAATAATCCGCGAGGATCGAAAACTTTCCGTTTCAGAGGAATTATGAATTTTAATGTATCGGAAATACGCGCTCATTCCGTGTGTAAAAATAAGTATTTGCGGAATATTGCTTTTCACCATATTGCTTCATAAGTAATTAGAATTTATTTTTTAATGCGTTATTTGTTTTTGGTTGATATTCGTCTTTTATTTATAATGTGAAAAGTAAAGCAGCGGAATTTCTTGTTAAGTTTAGTCTACCACCTTACCAATTCCACTGTGAAGCAGTTTTTTTTTTTTTTTTTTTTATGCCACTTAGGCCGACAAACAAGCAGACGGTCCACCTGATGGTAAGTGGTCACCGCCGCCTATGAACATTTGCAACACTAGGAGCATCGCCAATGCGTTGTCGACCCTGAGACGTGAAGTTGTTAAGTCTCATGTGCCTGTAATTTCACCGGCCCCCTTACCTTTCTAACCGAAACACAGTAATACAATTGCATTACTGCTTCACGGCGGAAATGGGTAAGGTGGTAGTACTTCCCCGGACGAACTCTGCACTAAGAGCTCTACTACTACTAAAATTTCTGATCAAATCCACTTTTGGACGTTGTTTATTAAGTATATTTATTAACCATTTCATATCAACCCAAAGATTTCACTGCTGACCATAGGCTTACTCCATATTTTATAACCAAATATAATCTGTCCTAATTTTTCAATAATAATCTTAGTTATAGCCCAATTGCCTCCAATTCATATTTAAACACAAATCTAAGAAGCAACTACCCGAAATGTCAAAGCATTGACTTTCAGTAATCGGCCACGATAACTATCCGCAATCGAGTTCCATATTTGAGCTTTGAATACCATAAACGCATACCTAAATAATGTTCCACGACTTTCTAAAGCAAGTCCAATCGACGAATGCTGGGAATCCGAAGTAACAAAGTGGATTTGCAAGTGAAATTGCGAGGCGATGACTTTAACTCCGCTATTCAGCTAAACGCTGTACTGCGGCCTTTAATTACACTTTTTGCCCACAATTTACGTAACAAAACTGTGTAGAGGGTTTATTCAAAGTTGAGTCGTGTGGAACGCAATAATAAATAAACAACTTTTGATACTATTTGACAAGAGCTTAGCCGATTCATGTATGCAAAGCGTAACTGAATAAATAATATTTTGCAATTAGAATTAGTTACAGAGTGTTGCATACCTGATATTAATTTCAACTTTAGTCCAATATGTTAGCTTTGACTCATCATTTCAATTTATGATCAGTTAAAAAAAGGTCTTCTGCTAGACATAAGTAATTCTCAACATGTTATGAATTGTTGTCTTAGTCTCATATTAAAACAATATCTCTGCCTCTGTGTGCCAGTGGAGACAAATACTGCCACCCCAAATCATCTCTCAGGTGTTATAAGAGGTGACTAAAGAGTAAACCGATGGCTGCATGCACTTTACACCTTGCATTGAGTGGCCATAGACGGTCAGCAGGTTGAGAAACAGGTAGACGGGCCACCTAATGGTGAGTGGACCATCCTCTGTGAACGTTATACTTTTAGATTCACATAATTTGCAAAATCGTCACCTCTTGTAAAATGCAATGTACTAAATGGATAGAAAGTGAACTTACTACGCCTGCTTCAAATAATATAGAACAGGGCATAGCCCTGACTATATACTATCTCTCTGCTCTTTTTTCGGTCAATTGGTTCATCTAATAGGGAACATCTGATCCTAGAAACTTTATTTAGTATCACCGAAGAACTATTAAGCGATGACGAAGAAAGAAGTCATGAATTGCATAACAGCCTAGATATGTCCCCAGTCTCAGTAGATTGACGATATTATTCAAGGAATTGAGCTGCTTTCAAAATATGTTACAACACGCACGACTAAAATACCCCAGACCGGAACTAGAAATTTATAGCCGCGTACCTCCTATAAAATCGTGTGCAACATCCGACTGGAAATATATGTTTGGAAAATAATTCAAAGTTCACCGGAGCGGGCGTCTCTGGCAGTCCGTGGCTGCTAAGAAGCTATGAATATCACCCTGCACTATACATTGGCACACTGCCACTGGATATGCTAAGCATAATGCTGTTTTACATTATATAAAGAATACACAATGCGAGCGATGCATCACTCATTCTGTTTTGTGCGTTTGAAAGGAATGGTGCCGCTTTCGGCGTTCTCTTGAATGTCGTCTGCACATTAATATTTTTATATATTGCAATTTGAAAAGTAGGCAAAAGTCTATCTCATTTAGAAATTATTTTATATTATATCATGATACGATTATTTTTTTTTAATTAATATCTTGGCACGCTTTACACTCGGCCAAACTAAGCAGAGCTTGTACTATGGAAACTACACAACTGATATACAACATACATTTTTATCATAATTCTGGATTAATTTTCGGTTAATACAATTAAGATATTTTCTTGGCTTACCATAGAATATGGGGGTACAAATAGAAATAGCTAATTTAACGAAATATTTGTAATTTTACAGTTCAGTCGAGCAAACGGTTCTAAAATGTAACTTAAGAGTACGGTTTAAGGACTAAAATAATGTTCATTCATACAGTTCCAGTCAGGATTACGGTAACTATTACCTAGGCTAGGCGGGGTTTCTAAGTCCATTTCCTTCTGTAATCCGATTATCCAAGATTAGTTCTTTTCAGGTTCACTGAAAGTCAAAGAGGAAAATGCTAATAAGACATGAAAAAAAATGCTGGCATAGGATTTCCAGTTCGTGATGAAATTCAAATCGTGAAGATAGCGTAGTGTTTGGAATTCTAAAATGTGCAAAATGTATTATTTTTGCTTTTTTTAATAGTTTGGTAGAATACTTCAAAGAAATAAATTTATAAATAATCATATCGTATGATACGGAATGTAATATCTTTAAAAATTAAATTATACTCTACGTAAGTAAATATATTTACAATTAGAATAAAAAAAATTCGACCTATACTTCAGGAGCCACCAGAGGAGGAGTTTTAAAAAAAAAATAAACCAGTCGATATTTTTTTATTATTATTTTTTGGATCTAGAATGTAATAGGTGGCGCTGTATTACTACTTTTAGTGCATAACACCACATAATGGTAAAAAAACGTCTGTTGACTCAGCTAGTAAGTATAATAGGAAAGTTTCAGCAACTCTACCATATTCTATACCTTGCACCCTTTCCAGTACATTTAACTCACAGTTTGCATACATTTCTCGCCGGGACAGGATGCCGAGGCATTCCCCACAGAAACATTGAATAATTTCATGCTAAGAAGTTGCTCAAATTAATTCTTAGGTGAGTTCTAAGCCACGAATGTGGCAATGCAATGGGAACCCAGTCACCGAGAAATTGTTATTTATTGTTTAATTTGGTGTCGTGTTGGTATCTTTAAATAGTAAACAGCGAAGTCACTATTTATGTGTGTTGTTTGTGCGGTTACTTCTTTTATTGACGCAATTGATTTTGAAGTAGTTTTTTTCATAACACACACATATACATTTATATTATAGTCAGGCGAAGCCAGGGTAGCCTAGTAACTCATTTATCACACGATATTCATCTCAATAAATTTTCTGCTTACCGTAGATTAGTATTTATTTATATGTGCTGACCACTAATATTATTATTATTATTGTATTCAAGTAGATCTATTGAACTAGCGTGTGCAATATAGGTGGTGGAATTTCCAAGGAAATATATTCAGTAGTTTTCGTATAAAACAGTAACAAATATTTATCTGTTCGTTCTCACAAACTTTCGCATTTATAATATTTTTTTTATATTCTTGGTAAAAAACTATTCAGTTTTATTTCGTTCATGTAATGCACAGATATATCAGTTTTTGTGTCGTTTGACAAAAACCTTTTACGTTCGAATATAAGTAATTGATAGTTTCCTAGAAGCTGCCATACACACAAGTTGTGACACGAGTGCTGAAGAGAACTGGAGAGCGGATTTTGTATTTAATATTCTCGGAAACGTAATAAAAGTGAAGTGTGACCCAAAATAGGGGCTTTGACTACACGTAAAATATATTTCTATACGTTTAACGTTGTGAGTTCAACGTATTTTTTTATTGATGTAGATTAAATATACTAGTTAGTGAATAATAGGGCTTGAAACAAATTTGACTAAACTTGGCTTTTTAAAAAAAAATCCCCAATCTACCCCTAAAAATATATTTTTTTAACATCCATCTAGGGGAAAAGCAGTTTCCTTCGATAGGTATTTTAACTAAATTGTACCCAATTAAATACGTCATAGAATTGTTAATAACTTTTTTGTACTAGTGTCTATTTTATTATAATTAATACGGTTGCTCCTCCTGTAAGTCGGAAAACTAGAGTATCACTTCACCTTAAAGTCGAAGTTTTATTGACTGCTGTTTCTCATTATTTGGGCACTATAGCCTATCTAATAAAAAAATTGTTTCAAAGTTGAAAGCGAAAAAGGGATATTTAATTCTAGTTCTAGCTCCCAAGTGCAGCTGGAGGAACATACCGGTAAAAGCTAGTTAGACTGTAAAGAACCCTATGGCTTCTTGGTTATTTTTCACTGCCAAATATTCAGCAATATTTGCCCATCAAAGCGAGTTTAAAGGGTTCTAAAATCACGAGCGTGTGTTACTATATCGTATAGTCGAGAAAATATTGCTTTCCGATAGTGTCCATTGTAAAGTTGCCACGTCGAAGCTCTCGGTGACCAAGTGTGAACAATTGTTCATTGCTGGTTATCACTCGAATGCTTGCGTTTAACCGCTTTCTGATGTTATTATATTTTTGTAGTGAGTTTGTAGGTTATTGAAGTGTCTTTACATTCTTGTATTTTTTCTAAAAAACATCCAAATTGGTTGATATCGACTAACAGCAAAATTTTGCATTAGATACTGACACAAATCGTTGGATTGGTTGACTTTGACAGAGGCTTCAATATAGATAATGTATAAAAAATACAGATATTTTGGTTTAGGGTAGAATATTAATTTTGGCAGTAAATTTAATGTGATGGGTAAGGGTATGTCAGTATTATTAATCTGATATCTTCTAGGTAAGAGACTAAATAGACACGGGCTAGCTTGGCTTAGCGCTTAGAGATCCATACTGCCACGTTACAGGTCATAGGTTCGTTGCCTGTCCAGGGGAATTCGTGTGAGCATGTCTGTTTGTTCTGTGTCTGAATCGAAATGTCTTTTTTTTTTTTTTTTTTTTTTTTTATATAAAAACTTGAGCGCATTTGACTAGATCTCACCTGATGGAAAGTGACGATGTGGTCGAGGATGGTACACGCGAACTCAAGTAATGCCTATTCACTCTTGCCTTAAAGACTCCGAGATTGTATGAATCGGGAAAAATTGACGCCGGCAATGTGTTCCACTCCTTTGCTGTCCGCATAATGAAAGAAGAAGCAAAACGCTTCGTGCGGATAAACGGAATATCAACAACAAAAGGATGGAACCCCAGCCGGCGCCTAGTCGCCCGCATGTGGAACGGAGCAGGGGGTATGATGTCGTGTAACTCCTGCGCACACTCTCCGAAATGAATCCGGTAAAACACCGATAGGCAGGCAACTTTGCGGCGATGCTCAAGATTTTGGAGCTTACTCGAGACTAACTCGACGTCGCCTATGAGTCTCCTTGCTCGGCGATCTATAGCATCCAGGGCTTCTAGCTGGTAGCGGGCTGATCCATCCCAAAGATGAGAACAGTACTCTACACAGGAGCGGACCTGAGCCTGGTATAAAGTAAGAAGCTGTCCAGGAGGGAAGTACTTTCTCACCTTAGAGAGGATGCCTAAGCTTCATTGCAGCGACTTTTGCCCTAGATTCAATATATCGGCCGAAATTTAAATTTGATGTAATATTAACACCAAGGAGCTCAAGGTGGTCGGATATTTTAATGGACTCACTTCGGAGAGTGGGAGTCAAGGTGAAGGGACTCCTTTTGGCGGAAAAAAGACAAGCCTGTGTTTTAGAGGCATTGAACCTTACGAGGTTGTTGTCACCCCATTCAGACACTGCCTGAAGTGAAAGGTTCATGCGCTCTACCATGGCCCCTCTCAGGGACTGCGTCTCGGCGCTGGTGGCCCGTGCACTGGATAAATATCTTTCCACAACTGTGCTGTCGTCTGCATACCCAATTATACCGGGCTTCAGCAGGTCATTAATATGCAGCAGAAATAGAGTTGCGGAAAGAACCGAACCCTGAGGTACCCCGGCGTCGATAGCCATTAGGTCAGACGAGCAGCCATCGATGACCACTCGGATCGACCGTTCCCTCAGAAAATCAGATACCCAGTTGCACAGGCTTGCAGGGAGCCCATATGAAGGAAGCTTGCCTATAAGGCTAGCGTGCCAAACCCTGTCAAAAGCCTTCGAGATGTCGAGAGACACGGCTAGAGCTTCTCCATGTTTCTCAATGGCTTCGCCCCATACATGCGTAGCGTACACTAGAAGATCCCCAGTAGATCGGCGAAATCCGTATTGACGATCACTGAGGATGTCATTATCTTCTAGGTACGCCAGGATGCGGGTGTTCAATACACGCTCCATAATCTTACAGATTATAGAGGTGATTGCAATGGGGCGGTAATTGGCAGGGTCAGCCCGGCTGCCTTTTTTGGGCACAGGTTGCACGTTGGCAAGCTTCCAAGACTTAGGTACTAATCCTGTTTTGAGCGAGAGGCGGTACAGGCGTGTCAGAACAGGAGACAACTCAGGAGCGCAGTTCTTCAGAATAACGGCTGGTATACCGTCAGGCCCACTGGCCTTATTCACGTCTAGATTGTTGATTGTTTTGAGTACCTCCTTTTGACGGATACAAATAGGTGACATTGTGGTACCGCAAGGAGGCAACTTGGGTGGCATTTTGTTTACAGTGTCTAGACGCGAATTCTCAGCAAACCGACAGGCAAATAAGTTTGCCTTATCAGTAGCTGTGTGAGCCAGTGTTCCATCCGGCTTCAGCAGAGGAGGCAGGGACGGGCGACAGAAATTCGCCTCGACCGATTTAGCCAAGGACCAAAACGCCTTACTCCCCGAGGGATAGGAGGCCAGTTTAGATCTGATTCGGCTTATATGGTCAAGGCGTGCTCTGCGCAGGGTCCTCTTGCAGGACTTGGCGGCTCTGTTAAAGGCTTTCTTCTTGTCTCGCGTATCCGGAGCTTTTCGACTTCGAGCATCAGCCCAAGCTTGGTAAGCCGAGTGTTTTAGTGCTTCAGCAACTGTGCACTCGGCATTGAACCATGGGCGAGCTTTACTCTCAAGAGGGATGTCAGAGAAAGGAATGAAATATTCCATCCCCTGACAAATCACCTCTGAAATTGCAGTCGCACAGCTCGACGGATCGCCAGAAGAAAAGCACGTTTGCCGCCAAGGATACGATGCAAAGAAATGACGCATCTCATCCCAGTCTGCTGACTTGTACCGCCAAACCCGTCTAGTGCCCTTGGGGCTGAGATCGGGTGGTGAACAGGACAGTACGGATTTCACCAGACAATGGTCAGAAGTTCCCAGGGGGGACGAAACTGACACACTGTATCGGTCCGGTTCTGTAGTCAGCAGAAGGTCCAGGCAATTTGCCGAGTGGTCATCAACGTCAGGTACACGCGTTGCTTGTTCTACCAGCTGGGACAGATTCAGCGACAAGGCGAGCTTGTACGCCTCTCTGCCAGCATGGTCAGTCCTCTGGTATGGGAACAGCCACTGCTGGTGATGGGCATTGAAATCCCCCAGAAAGACAAGTTGAGCAGACGGGTACCTGAGTTGAGCCTCGTCGGCGGCCACACTCAGATGTTCGAACAGCCCGGTTGTCTCCTGATCACCGCTATGTGAACGGTACACACAGTCATAAACTATTTTGTCCACACCTGTGTCGACCAGTACCCACAGCGTTGAAAAGGCGGAGTCCTCAAGGTTACGGAGACGCTGGCAGCAGATATTGTCGCTGACAAAGACGCAGACACCAGCGCGGGCCTTGAAGTTGTGCTCCAGGGAATACCCCGGGTACTGCAAATAAGACGCGTCAGCTGGTCGTCTGATTTGCGTCTCCGTAAGGAAGAGCAGCTGCGGCTTGTCAGTCTCAAGGTGGTGGTGGACTGAAAAGAGATTTGAGTGCAAGCCTCTGATGTTCGTGAGGTGCACTTTAAGTGGGAGGAAGTGCCGCCGCTGTGGAACTCTATACCTTTTAGTTTTCCTTTTCATTGTTTATTTTTTATCGAGTGAATAGGCAGGGAAGACGGAATTTGTACGAGGCGCTGCGCAGAATCCTGTGGTGAACACAGAGACGCTGCACTGAAGGATAGGCTAGTCTGGAGACCGCGGGGACGCCCGAACCCCCCCGGAGATCACCATCGGGTCCTCCCACCCAATCGCCAATTGGCACGATGGAGCAATTCCGGGATTATGCGTAAGGTGGCGGGGCAGCCTTTCGTAGGTGGCTGGCCTACTACTTGGGCCCCCTACTGCCTACGGTCGGCCAGCGGTGCACCGTGCTTCGGATCCCGCTGCCCTCCATGACTAGCCGCCAAGTGCAGCGACACTGTGACACCGAATCGGCATACTACATCAGCGCGACTGTACAGACCCGCCTTCCCAATTAGCTTCTCCAGGCAACACACCGGAACACGTCCGAGGACGCTTGGCAGCATGACTCTGCCTGGAGGGTGGTGACAAGCCACGGCCGGAGCCTACCACCTGAAGAAACGCCATTGCCTCGTCTGTTGTACAGCAGGGTGCACCGCGAGCAGGTGAGGTTGGCTTGGGTCGCTAAGATGTTAACGGACCCCTTACACCCCAAAAATATCTATGTAAAATGTAAAATGTGTTTACATTAAACATAAAATTGGATATGTACTTTTACAGATGCTATAGTACAACCAGTAAAGCTCTTAATGTTTTTAAGGTGTCACAATTCGTATAAATTCTAATTATTAGAGACAACCCGCACGTCACGAAGGCGCTGCCGAGCTGTCAACAGTCTTCTTGTGACGACAGCTTGCTGTAAGTCAGCCTAAACGTCGGGTTAAAAAAGGTATTTATACCTCAAATTATTACACGATTTAGACCGTTGTCTACAGTAACGCTCTGTTTAATTTGGGATCAGTCCCAGCACAGAAGAAATAAGAACACTGCCGATCTCTTCGGCGAAAACGGGCATGAATATAATAATATTATATGGTATAAACAAAAACTACTTTCCACGTTACACACCGCCATCTGATCTCAATTTAAGAAGAGTTTTAACTGATATTCTACATTATTTCTCTTCTAAATACATACTATGAGATACTAACAGTACCACGCGGTTTCACTCGCGTTCCCAAAGGATGTAACATTTTCCCGAGATTAGAAGCATATGTACTATTCCAGACTATAATCTATATTTGTGCCAACACGCAACCCAGAACCAATAGACATGTTTGTCCTGGATGGGAATCGAACCAAAGACCTGAGACATGGTCCATCAATGTTATGTACCTAGAAGTGTCCGTCGCCTCCAAATTTTGGCGAACGCCTTGTTCGTTTGTTACATCACGGGCTTAAGCCGGCCAAATTAATTAACTACAACATCTATCAAATTGTCATAGTACAGATGACGTCTGCCTTCTTATGACACAATAATTGTCAATAAATTCATAGGAAAGCTGTCCCAAGCCGTGGCAGCCCTGTCATAGAAACTTAAAATAAATAGTCCTTCTAGAGATCCTTCCAATTTACAAGACCTTTTTTCTTTCGTGACCTTGTGGTCACAATGGTAAAAGATGCTAAGTCTAAAGGCAGTAAGAATACGAAACCAACCATGTTTTCTACTATAAACCGTACCAATTCTAAATACATCTCCGAGGATTGGTTGAACCCAGAGGGTATTGAGGGTCAACAAATAGGTACTCACTATTTTGAAATAAATACGATTTTAAAATATTATTGCAAATGTGCAACCAACCCCATAGTTTGATTTAAAAAATATTAAAGTAGAATAACAATAGATATACTTATAAATATTATTCACATAGAAAAGGATGTGAATACATTTTCAGTGAGAAGGTGATCCTTTACAGCAACTAAAAGTATCCATGACTGCCAAAAATGTAATTACTAATTTACGCACAACATTTTGTGATTACTTGCTATATCAATCAACGAGTAACATTTTAGAGGTCAATTAAAGTATCCCACTTCTAACTATAATTTATTTCAGTTTCCATGCATACGACTTTACGCAATTAGGGATCCAAATGGGCGGCAATTTTTCTCAAGTTAATGCTCGTGAATTTCCCCTGTTGGGACTTTGGATGAAGACATTATTGTTTGCCTTTCAGAACGACGACAAAGGTTTCTTTTTATAGTTTCCTTATCTTTTTAATGAGCATGGAAGTTGATGCTGGATTTGAAAATGTTATTTACAAAGATTTTGAGTTTTTCTTTACGGTCCCAGCTTTTGTAAACAAACAAATGATTCCATATATTTAAATTATAACAAGTGGAACTTGATTTGTAGACAAATGTCAAAGTTCCTTTGATTCGAAAGGCAACAATGCAATAACCGTTTGTTTCATTCAAAGAAAACTACTGTAGAAACGTTACAACTGCATCGAAGCATGCAAAACTACACGACGACAAAACAAAGTTGCAGCCGACCAAGAAACGAGAGTAATGAAGAGTCTCCACGAGATTACGTAACAATAAAAATAAAAAAATAAAATGCAGATAACAAGAGATTTCCAACAATGGTACGCCGGTGAGAATGTTGGTGGAAAAATATTTTTTCCTCCGAGCATAACCGTCTCGTTTAGACGGCATTGTGGCAAGGGAATGCGCTTCGCTCGCAATTTTCCTTAGTAAATAAGTTTGCCGCCGGGGGGAAGGCCAAATTTGGGTAGTTTCACCCTAGTAGTTTCTAATAAATGTACGCGCGCAGATTTGTTGCCTTTGTGCGATGGCGGCGTAATTTGGTTCTTTACTAAATGGACCGCACACTTACAGGTCGTGGTCCCTTTCAATTTAAAGGGCTTGACTTTGTTTCTTTTTTATTCGATATTTTACATGCAATCTAATCGTAATACCTATCATATCTTGTTGTAACGTACAAGAGCCATGTTAGCAGCCAGTTAAGCAACTAATTCATAAAGAGTCGGTACTTTTGAGTTGTCTTCGTACCTAATTATTTAGTTCATGTAAAACTTAATACTTCAGTTCGCTAGGGGTAGTACTAATGTAGAAGGGAAGAACCTTTAGTAGTGTGTTTCAGTTCACTTCGGGTGAAATGAGATGGCACCACCACCAGGTACATGAGATTTCAATGGTATATAACTCCTGGTATACTCTCCTCAGGCGGCGGTGACCAACATAGCCATGAGGAGAGCCATCAGACTTTTTGACGGTTTACTTAACATAAATAAGTACTTTAATGACCAATAAGAAATTGTTTAAATTTCATTAGGACTGCTGCAAACCAAATATGTACCTCAATTTCGGGAAGAGATGAATCAATTCTCGTGCAATTAAGTAAATCAATTGTGTAGTTTAGCGCTATGTTCATTTTAAGCGCTGTATTTCTGGAGGATTTCAGTCCACAGCTTGTCCCAAAGGCGGAGGATTACTAGACATAATTCTCTGTGATACTGAAAAGCACTTTAAATTCTATTCAACCATAGAGTCGGAGCTAGGACGTAATAGTATATTGATTTTGGAACATTATAAAAGCACTCAGAAAACTAGATACATAAAAGAAATTAGTTAATATACCGTTGGAGATAGTTGAATAGCGCAGAAGTAAAATTATGTAGTAAAAAAAATCTTTTCAAACAAGCTTTAAAGCCATAACATAAATAAAACTGACGTCTCGTAAGCTTCTTCCCAAACCCATTCATTAAGTGCCCATGACATGGCGACTTATGAATTATTAATTACATGTTATCACGTCCGCCATATTGGATTTAGAGTGACGTCACTTAGCACTTCATGGAATATCAACAAAAACAATTGAGTATGTAAAGTTTCTGCTTGGTCGGATAAGTCACAGACAAAAACCATAATAAGTATCTTCATCCGGATGTCCGTGTGTAGCGCGTAATCTCGATTTTACTACTCTCATCATTTCTGCAGTACCTGCTAGCTGACCCCGCGGTTTCGCCAGCGTTCCCGAAGGATGGTACATTTTCCCTTGATAAAAAGTATCCTGGGACTTATTCCAGACTATGATCTATCTTGATTTTAAATTTCATCCACATCCGTTCAGCCGATCTGGTGTGGTTGATTAACAAACATCCATCAATTCAAAGGTTCGCGTTTATTTCAGCAAGATTCACCAGTGCGTACACACGACGTTAAACTTTCCTCGATGATTAGTTGAGAAAGCACTAAAACCTCAAAGCTAAGACTAGAAGGGAATCTGTTTCAAAATGGTGAATGGCAATTTATCAACATTTCACAGTCAGTACCTATTTATGTTAAGGATAATGTAGATTTACCCTAATTCTTAGAGTTCTATAACTTAATTAAACTTACGAATATAACTTTAACGTGACCACTAAAGCACCTCAATACAGTGATTCTGGCTTATTATAATCCGGTCTCCCATTCCACAATTAAGTGTAAAGGCATCTGAAGTTATTTCGCCAATGAAAGCTGCTAAAGTTAATTACAAACCCCAAAATTCCACCAGGAGCCTCAGTTATTGGTGAACGTAAAATATAAATTCGAAATTCCTTTACGAACCGATAGAATAGTTTGCGAAGTTGGATTCATTGTGTACAGTTGTGAATACGACTTCTCTAGTCTTATAATGAGATTTCAAATTTATTGTGATTTTTGAGAGATAAATGATCATTTGTAAACTAAAAAGCTTTTAGTGACACCAATTGAAAATCTTTTTTTACAACATAACTTAGTTGATAATAAAAAAATATGTGTCAAAAGAGTCCTCGATGAAAACGATTTTTGATGCTCACTTTTTATTTTCCATTTGAGAATTATAATTAGATTAAAGTATCATATCATATTATGATTATTCAGATTCTCAAGCAAGTTATGAGGTAACAAACTAAAAATAAAAAAACAAAAGAAAATACAGACGAATTGATAACCTCCTCCTTTTTTAAAGTCGGTTAAATATAACATTAATTCAAAGCAGCAAGAATAAAATATTATTTAAATCAAATTCAAAATACAAAACCATTTTCAGTTTAGGCCCTCGGAAGCCACTTATGGAGGTCAAATTTAAAGTTACTGAATCTAGGTTCCGCTTCTCGGCTTAATTAGTACCAATGTATTCCCGAGGTTATGTGTATTTATGTGTGTTTATATTAGATTTCATATTGTGTGTGCCAAATAATATGTAGGGTTTTATGACAATTTGGTGATGTAGCCGGATAAGCCATTTCAGATTTGCAGACTATGTATTAATAAAAACTAAATGGTTCTTCTGTAAGCACATCACTTGAGAATGGCTATATGCATTTTTTAAAAGATCTTTATAGCCGCTTAAGACTTGTTAAGCTCATGATTTTTTTAACTTGACCTGTAAGTTGGGAACATATGCGAAAACTGTATTGCTTTTAGTTAATGTTTCCACTACTTTCAGTACTTACGTTATGTAAGCTGTATTTATTATATAAAAGACGCATTGCAACGTATGTCAGGAACAGGTAGTCTAAAAATAAATAAAGATCCAGGATATTTTGATCCCAAAACTAAACCGAGCCTTGAACTTTGGTAAACAGATTCAAACTTCCGTCTCACTCGAGACCATCAACTAACACAATAAAGAAGAAGCAAAAATTCTCAGGAATGTTTCTAGTAGAGTTGTAGTAGTTTCATTTAAACTGCGGCGGGTGCTGTGCTCGCTCAGAACCCTCCATTATCCAGCCCCTGGTTCTTTTGTGAGGGTTAGCAGCCGTCGAGCTTGTAATTAAATATCAAACGCAATGCCTGCTTTTCAATGCGTTCACTTTGCAAGGGTCTATAATGGTGTTATAAGACTTTTATTTTAAGCGTAATTTTATTTATATGCAGCTGTTTTGAAAGTAAAGGTAGCGGAAGCTAGAGTAGATTCGTTTAAAATATATTATTAGTATTGGGAAACTGAAAGTAATCGTTTTTGGCACAAGACGTGAGAACGTAGCCAATACTAAAAATAAAAGCTCGTATCCAACGAAAAAAAGAGCAGTAGAAAAGCTTCTACGAATTTTTCTAGGCGTTTTTTTTAGGCGAATGGTGATTGATAAGCCTGCAGGGAGATCGGGTAATGCGGTTTGGAATCGTCATAGCAGTCGATTTGTATTACATTGACGGCGCTGCAACTCTTGTCCCACACTGCTTGTGCACCGAATCATCAATCTATGATTAAATGGGCTTGTATATTTAATTCGAGAGAGTTACACTGGTGTTGCAAGCGTCAAAAGGCTGCGGTTACCGTTGGCGATCAGGCGGGTTCTAAGCTTATTCATTACATCATTACCTTAGTGGTAGAAATAAAAGTAAAGGTTCTTTAACCTAAAGTAGTAATTTAAATATTTAATATCAATGCAATGTGCAGACACACAGTTCAAAATAACACATAATACCCGAGATTTGTGAGTACTTCAGCCAAACAGAACACAAAATTGCATCCAATTATGAATTCTCTTTTAAGACTCGCTTAAAAAGATTTTCGTCAGAATAACAAAGGTTCACCGAACTCCCAATTTGAGTTTTACAATTGAAGCCTTTTGTGGAGTCTCGGCGTCCCAAGATTTTACTCCTATTATGGTTTTAAGCTAAATTAAATAAGAGATAGTAAATGCTTGACAAAAGATTTGAGATACAAGCGCGTACTTTAAAAAATATATTATAAAAGCCATTTCTCTCAAAAAATATTATATTTGTTTGCGCTATCAACGTCAACCTTTATTGTGGTAAAATAAACTCTATTTCACCTCACATTTTAAGGTTCAAATTGCATTAAGCTAGATGAAATTGTTATTTTTGATAATAATTTAAGAAGTTCGTGTAGGTTCCAATTTTTATATTAAGAAAGGAAAGGCATCACCATGACAATGTTAAGTGGTGATGGAGCTGAAGAACAGACATTAGGTGCTTGGTGGGAAAATTTTAGGTATAGAGTGGTTTCCAGTCAAGCGGATACCAGAAAGTAAATCAAGTAAATGTAATACGTCTGTTATTTTTTCTTTTTTTTGAATTCCAAGAAGTGCGACAAACACGCGGTCCTCATGTGCCTGTAATTTCACCGGCACCGTTACCTTTCTAACCGAAATACATTACAAATACTGCTGCTTCACGGCAAAAATAGGTAAGGTACTTACCAGGATAAACTATGCACAAAGAGCTCTGCTCCTTCTAAAAGTAATAGTAACTATACAGCTAAAGAACAGATTTTCAACACGCTTTTATTGGCTTCACTTTCAATATACATTATTTTAATCACTTATTCGTACGTGAGAATAAATGTTTTTATTTCTTCATATTTCATACCTTACTGTCTAACGAAAGTAAATATTAATATCCTTCTTGATATTACAGACCAATAATGCCGAACGTTAGCTTTGTACATTAGTAAATATTTATTGTACTATTGAATCAATCTTGGAACAAGCAATCCCAATATTCCTATTAAGATTCTGTGTACATCCCGGTCATAATCATAATACAAATGATTTATTTCATCTACAAATCATTTCAGTTAGCCATCTTTGGATTGGATTCGTTTACTCGCAGGGTTATCAAATTTAATGTTCCGATGTACGTAACTCGCATTTTTATTGCTCGTAAAATAATAGTCATGTTCTGTTACGATTGTATGTAAGGTCAAAAGGAATTTCAGCAAAATTATTTCTACTAACGGCTACTAAGTAATTCATTTTGATAATTGCGTTACCTATTTATTATACAACGTGTAAATTAAAATTACTTTGCATGAAGCTCTACAGCCCAACAAAAAGATAATATTATCATAAAAAATATAACTTAGCTTAAATTTATACATAAAATATTTTGTTTAAGATTTCAACAGTTTATATACATTTTATCTTTACTTTTTCACACCCAGAGGGATTTTAATGCCATATGTTTTAGTATATCACAGGGCTCTAATAAAGCGAATATTTCACCTTTATTTTTAACCGCTTCAGTCACGTATGCCTATTACAACACTTTTTATACGCAAAGTAACAAAATAATCTTTAAACCCAACGCGTCTGGCCTTTCTTTATAGATAGTACTATAGTTAACAACCTTCCTTGTACATCAGACGTATTTTTATTCCACGAACAGTTACTTCCACGCGGTTTCTCCCGTGTTGCTGGTTTCTATAATATTCTAGCAATGGGATCTTAGAATCTAAGGTCTAATTCCTACTAGAAATAATATTTAAACTGTTTCAGTAATTCTATATCAGTTTGGCATAGCGGAATTATAGTTTGGACTGGAACAATTGAAATTATTAGTTGGTTGTGTTGTTATTAGCGGTAGAGAAATTATTGTCGCATTAATTATCATGAATGAGTGTCCCATTAATTTCAATTTGATTTCTAAGCCGATAAATAAAATACATCAATGGTATTTCTGTATATATTTTATAATTTATAAAACATAATCATGTGTTCACTTAAATATAAATTAAACGTTGTTCGTCGGTAAGCGCATTACATTAGAAAGGCGATTTTGCAAATAAAAAAAAGATAATAATGTTCAAAATACTCCGCATGAGGTTTATATAGGGATTGTAAATAAGGTAAGAAAAATTTGAATAGTTGCCTGGCACCTAAATAAAGAATCGAAATAAATTTCAATGCTTTTTCTAAAGGATTTTGTATTAGTTCAAGACCATTACGATTTGAAGACGTATATGCTAGTTTTATATAAATACTGGCGGGACCCAATAGCCATTGTTCTATTAAATATTGACCTTTTTTTTAAGTTCAAGGGTTCAAGTATTGATGGTTGTATAGAAAAATCCCTGTAGAAAAAAAACATTATGTTACTTAATTTTCTATTATAATTTTTCAAATAATTCCTTCTAAGCATAGTATAAGTGTATATAGTTTCAGTTCTATGTATGGGGAACCCCAAAAATTTTGGATTGTTTTGTGATTTTATTTTAAAATCTTAATGCGGTTTACAGAATACATCTACGCACCAAATTTCAATAATGTAGCTCTTATAGTTTCTCTGACATACGGACGGACGGACAGACAGACAGACAGACAGACATGACGAATCTATAAGGGTCCCGTTTTTGCCATTTGGCTACGGAACCCTAAAAATACGTAATCGATGTAGCCGTTCTTACCAACGAACCACATATCATTTTAATTTATATAGATGAATTTGTGTATGTCAAGGTAATTCTATTATCTGCAAAGAAAGAAAGAAAGAAGATATAAAGGTAAACTGATCTCAGATATATAAGTACCAGTATCTCTAACGTAAAAAGCTACAGCAACACCTGTATTTTATTCAAAAATAAATTTATTCAAAAATAAAACAGCACCAGATTTATTCAATATGGATAACAATAACAAAATAAATATCACAGTGTTTGATACAGTTATAGTATACCTTTTATATTTAGGATCTGGGTTCTTGACTGTTACTTAAAATATTTAGTCCAACTATCTATCATAAATAAAATAAACCTATTAAAAGAGACTAAGAGTTATTAAATCCACGATCCTCCAAACAAAATGAGTAGTTGAGCTCACTAAGAGAAGCTTGTCTCGGCGTCAAGGGACTAAAAAAAGTCCAGTAATTTCACAATAAGCTACCATTGTCACGAATAAAAGTGAAACTCTTCAGGGACAGTGTGTACAGGATAATGGTCCATTAAAATTTACATATTACAATTTTATTATACGATTTGTGAAATGAATCGCTATAAAAACAAAAAAACAATACAAACGTAATAACATTTTTAATGTGTGCGTAATTGTTGAACGATTCCGTAGATATTTTGTGTTGTTAGAAAAATATCGAAGACTAAAGAGACATAGTATACCAACTCTTCAGGACAGATTTGTCAGGATGGAATGAAACATTCATCTGAGAAGTGTTTCTCCAAGCTAAAAGCCTTAACCAGATAAAAATACCTGCCAAAACAGTGGCTTATTGTTGAGTACAACAGATTGCCATAGGGCAGATGGTAGACGAAAAAAAAAAACAATAATATCCTGGGACATTCTTTACATACGACCATCTGATCCTTCATCAAAATACATACCAATATAGATTTTTATTCCCAGGCACTGTGTTCACTGTGCATAAAAATGATTGTCCTTGTCAAACCACAAAGGCAAGTGGCTCGTCAAATACTTTTTTAAGAAAGTTTTAGTTTAAGCAGTTTGTTACTCCTTCACAAAGAAATTACTGAGCATATTTTTATAAACACGGAATACTATTCACCCAGGAATAAATATGGTACTTTTTGAAGCGTCCACAAATGTTGTAAACGTGAGCAAAAATATTATTAACAGTTAAAACGCGTGGGTTGCCTGCGTAGGTGGCACTATATTAGTAGGGTCTTTCAAGAATTCTCATTTGAGAAGAAAAATCAAATCTTCTTTCGTTTGCAAAATTTATCTTCTATTTGTTTTGACAAGAATAACAGTTTTCTTTTACTACTATTTTTAGCTGAAAATAATTTGGTTTGTTTCTCTGTTAATTTTGCTTGTATTAACTGAGAAACATGTGTATAACAAAGGTATGCAATCATACTATTTAACAGATTTGTGTTATATATGTCTCACTCTCACTCTGCTAAGAACACTAGTGTTTTATCGCGGAGGACCGCTCAACGGAAATTATTATATTCTTTTTCTTATTCAAGTAAATCTTGGTACACTGGACAGCCTTCAAGCTTAAAGCATTAAATATTTATAACATGATTTAAACTCAGGTATTACTGAAAGTAATATTTTATTCAGAGACCAAAACGAAAAAAAATACAATACAACATGAACCAAAGGAAATAAAAACCTATTCATAAACTTACTAGAAATGATCAGCTTTAAATTTGCCAGTACCAAACAGTTACAAATTTAATTATTCTCGCGATTTACCTCGTCGCCTTTGATAATCCCACATGAGAGTCAAACACAGACACCCTCTTTGAATGAATGTGAATACTTTTAAATATTGAGGACTGCATCCAGCCCTTATCACTATAAAGTATAAAGCAAACTCGCTTTCTCTGTCCCTATATCCCTATGTATGCATAAATCTTTAAAACTATGCAACGGTTTGATGCGGTTTTTTTTAATAGATAGTGATTGAAGAGGAAAGTTTTTGTGTGACATCCCACGGGAACGCGGGTAAAACTGCGGGGGACAGCTAGTTCAGCTAATAAAAGCTTTGTCGGTTTGCCGGTGCATCGATACATCGGATAGCGGACCTCTCCTATGATTGCATAATTAGCGATAGAGATAGAGCATACAGACCGTGACGAAACATCTAGTGTAGTTTCCCATACATAATCAAATCCTATGTCTCATTATGTCTCTGTTGGATATTTTTTAAATTTCTTACAATATTTTTCCTATAGCATTTCATTAGCACTTCTAGTGATGCGGCCACAATCACTTGAGCCTGCACAAGCATCTTGGATAAGTTAAAAGTTATTTCCATTAAAACGTTTTAACAATTCCGCCAGCGGATCTCTACAATCTGGTATTTTAATTTCCCGAGTTCATTTCATGGCTCTCCGTTTGATTGTTGGTTCGTTTTTATATTGTTTCCTCCTCGGAGGCGTTTGTCTCGATGTCAGTGAGAATTAATTCAGCTCCGAGCGACTGTACACTTAGAATGTCACACATGTTATTTAAGAGTATTAATAATATGGTTGCTAGATTTGGGCAAGACCAAGATCATTATGGAATCCATGTCCGTGAGTTTCAGAGACAAATGGACGTCGCTCGACCTGGTGGGAGGTTGCTAATTTTTGCGTGTAGTTAAAAATATTTCAATCCTGACCATTGTCCCGAAACTACATGACTTAAGCATTTACATAGATGTATAAGCAAAACTCAAGAGTTATTTATTAACCTCTCATTCTTTTCCTAAAGATGAAAAGAGCGGGAAAAGCTAGTCTGTTTGAAGGTCTGTTTGATTGAAACCGTTATTTTAAAGATGATTTTAATGCAGACATGCAAATAGACAAAGGCTGAAGCGAATTTGATGATACTAATACATTTCTTATAACTATTAATTTCCATGTGATCAATTAAAATAGATGTACTTAGATTTAATAACATTTGGCGATACACAACAAAGCACCATTGAATCTAAAATTCTAAAAGTATTTAATTCGACACAAATAATTAACAGTCCCTCACTGCCGGCATTGTCCCACTTGGCTGGCACTTTCCTCGGGCTTCGTGGAATCAACAAAGCTTATCTGTGCTCCGGTGGATCGAGACCAAGTTCCAACTCATTCGGTATTCAATCTGGCTCCGTTTGTATCGCTTGGATTCGCATTAGCTTTGTGTTATTAGTTGAACTGTGGTCTGTGGCGATTGCTTTGCGTTTTAACTGGACTATTTTTTATCATAATAATATATTAATGAAAGAAGTCTTTAGCGATTTTAACTTCATAAATTGTAATTTAATATCATGTAACGGTGTTGCTTCTAATATTTTATGGTGTTAGGCTACAAAACTGCAATTATTTGGATTTGATGATAATGATTTTTAGTGGACCATTTGATTGAAATATATTGAAATAAAAACGAACAATTGTAATATTTTTTGGAATGGTTATGAATTCTACTTAAATACTTGAATGTTTTATATTGCATTTTGAAACATAAATTTAACTTGCTATGTTTGTTAGTCAACAAACTGAATAGAACAACTTCCTCTTGTCCTATGGAGTTGAAATTTGATATGTTGGTTCAATTCCGATGACAATGACCGGTATGACCGGTTGAACCGGTAGAGCCAGACTATTCATAAGTGCTTGTAAAGGCCTATTTGAATTAAAATATTTTCATTTCATTTCAATGCATTTTAGGCTCGAGACGAGGGATACTCGAGAGAGACTCCTAAACGGTAACACAGACACGAAACTCTGTACCGCATCAATAGTGAATAAATTGCTTTAAAAATGCCTTTACTATTAAATGTTGAAATGTATGTCTTGAGCTAGCCTAACATTTGCGTAATATGTCAGATCCTACAAAGCCCAAACATCTACTAGGATGTCATAATAAATATCTCCATTATAAACTGAGCTTGTTAAAACACGCTTCATCTAGCCCCGGTTGAAATTTAGTAGCAAATCGTTGTAAAAAAACAAACAAGAGTTTAAACTGTGTCTTGGATGGCGTAGATTAATGGGTGGCGTACGCGACAAATCCAGAGTTGGGTAGTTTTCAGTTCGTACAAGACTTCCCTAATGGCTCGTAACTCGTAGCCGCAGTAAATATGCGAGCAGTGGTTCAAGTGACGTCGCATGCGATTGTGGAAATTTGGGTGCATGTTAGTTACTGTAATATTTGTTGGTATGTACGATGCACAAGTTTTTGTTATTATCTATGTAGTACTATTTAACGAGCTACTCTTCACTTCAATAGTAATTTATCAAACATATATTTATATATTATACATTGGTATCAAGGAAACGATTCTAACGATTTGGATGAAAAAAAATATTTAGATAAGATTTTGCTTTTTAAGGTTATCTAAATAATATCTTCTCCGAAAAAATGCCCAGCCCCCTTATTCAGCTAATACAAGCTTCGTCGGCGAGCCGCTTCACGGAGGCATCGGAGAGCTTATCTCTCACGTGATTAGTAGTATTAGCGTAGTTAGAAAAGAGACAGAGCATGGAGGTCGCGTCGAAACATCCTCGAGTTAGTGCCATTTTACTTACAGAATCGAGCCCCTGGATTCTACCTATTTTTAGTTTTTGATCACGTACGAAGAGCACCTATGTTTCATATATTATTTTATTTTATTTAAGAGTCAATTTAACAATTGATACAATTGTAGCAATTGTAGTAAACTACAGTATAGTATAGTATTGCTGTGTAGCAACTTTAGAAATATTATTTAAAATCATCATTCCCCTAACTTAACTAGTTCAGATGTTCTATTAAAAAATGTCTACATTTTAATTAAATAACGTTACATATATTCTACAAATATTCGCAAATGCACTCTCGCACATGTGGTTTCGCGAATTAAGATTCGCCCAAGAAAATCCCGTGTTCAAAATCCGAACAGAGACCAGTGAAAACCGGATATATTCGGATAAACGCGACGCAAACTCAGCAACTCTGCGACTGCAATCTGGATACTTGTTAACGAGCCAGCTAGAAATGCAATTTTGCAAGTCAATTTCATTCAATACATCCAAATTATTTGAGGTTGGTTTTACAGTTCTATGTAAATGACTTTTTGAGTGATAGACAAATACCCGCGAAAATAAAGGTATTTTCGAAGCTCCGAGTTTAATTTCAAATGTTTCGATTCAAAATATGTGCAAAAAAATCGGAATCTTGAACTTGGGTGTATTTTTTAACTTTTGTAGATCCAAGGACTTTTATTTCAATGTTGTGAATATATTATATATGTCTTTTATATTTGTTTTCTATAAAATCATTTTTTTTCTTCTGCCTTTCGGTTGAAGCAACATACAATTGACGGAAATCTTAGAAATAAATATATTAATTAGCTTTTGAATTATTTGATTAGATAATTGTTTGTCCAGTTGTATGTTGTAAGTAATCTGTATGTATTTTTTGGAGAAACTATATATATATAATTAGATGGGTACACTGCAATTTTTTATACTGTAGATACGTATAAGTAAAAAGTCAGATGGACGAAGCGGCTTTATTAATTAGTTTAGTCCGTTTTTACCGCAACGCGGATTTAGTCGGTTTTTGTCATCTCATGTCTCAAATGGGATAACTTTATTATAGGTAGTTTGTAAATGTTTTTAGGTAGGCCTAACTCCGAAAAGGTCACTTTATTGGACTAATTGGAGGTTTTACCAGCGGCCCCGAAGGATCTTTATTTTGCCAGGATAAAAGTATCCCAGAATATATTTTACTTGTGTGCCCAATTTCATTCAAATCCCTTCGGCCGTGACGTGATTGAGTCACAAGCATACAAACGCAAAATTTTTAGGAGATAGTGCGAATTCTGTTTGGACGTGGAGGTAGTCTCTGGAACCATTGCATCTATTTTAATAATTGTTTTACTGGTAAGCTGTTTCCGAATGCCATAGGCAAATATACAATCACGAGATTAGATACCTCAGAGACGCAAGTCGAACCGATTTATGGTTACTAATTATAATGTAAATGGAATACAATGTTGGTAGGAATATTTTTGATAATCCATAGCTCGGAATCGGGCATATGGCCAAAAGACGATGGCAAGGGTTTCCACCTTTGCTATCCTAATCATCGAGAAGTAAAGTGAGTGTATATTCCATCTATTTCCTTAGTTATCAGGTACATTCACATAATATTAAAGATCTATATAAAGAAGTGCTTGGACTCCAAATGTTTTCTTTTGTTTAAAGTTATTTTATGTTAAAAGTTGTAAGTAATTATTGTCATTTCCTATTTTGTAGTCTTGTTATTTCTTTTTTTTGTTTTTTTTTTTGTTTTTGAATGTTAGCTTTATTAAGTATTTTGTAATTGTTAAATATAAAAATATGTAAAATTGATATTATAAAATAGCCAAAAAGTCAGAATAGATAAAAAAGAATTTAATAAAATAAAAAAGAATGTAACCTTGCTGAGTTTCTTGCCGGTTCTTCTCAGTTGAAGGCTGACTTCCGAACCGGTAGTAGCTTCAGTAACTTTAAATTTGACCTTCATAAGTGCCTTCTGAGGGCCTAAACTGAATAAATGGTTTTGAATTTTTACACGAAAGCTTATTACCAGTATATGTTGAAGTTTTAAATCCTAAAATAACACATTGTGAATTATTTCGGATTCGAATATTTTCTTCTTAGTCGAAAACATTCTAATACTTAATGTAATTTTAAATGTGTAATAAGTTACTGAACTTCTGATTCGTTTATACTTATTCAGAAACCCAATTCTCTTCAATACGTCTAAAATAAGTGATCAAGTTAGCAAAGCGTTACCATGTGATTGATTACGTCTGTGGGGAGTTTGAGGCTAAGAGCTTTTAGACTATATCATATGATATTGTAGGATTATAGGCGTAAATAGTGCGTGAAGTACGTATATATACACATGTCACTCGGTAGTCGAGTGGTATAAAGTTCAGCTGGAGACTTGGAGTCTTTAGGTTTGATTCCGGGGTAGGCATGGTAATATGAATGTTTCTTTGTTAAGAACTGGCTGTCCCCACGGTTTCAACCGCATTCCCGAGGGAGGTTACATTTTCCCCGAATAAAAGCATCCTAAATGTCTTTTATTCCAGGGCATGGTATAACGATGAGTCAAAATCCAAATCCGTTCAGTAGTTTTTTCTTGAAAGAGCAACAAACATCCAACTTCCATCGTAACAAACTTTCGCATTTACAATGTTAGTAGGCTTAGTCGGATAGGATTTGATACCTTATGACCTGGCCACCGTTTCGATGGTAAGCATTTGTATGTATGTATAGCCAAATTCTAAGAAAACTTTGATAGATTGATGTAGGAATGTCGTGTGCGTGCTCAGAGATGTTGCTACACCCTGTAGTTAGTAAAAGTGCCCCAAACGAAGACGGCGACAATGCTAAGGTATCACAATGTCCCGTTAGGGTTTGAAATATCTTCTGTGGAATACGGGTATCATTACTGCGACCTCTGACTATCTGTTTATGGAGAATAGCCGTGAAGATATGTTATACATGTATACTTGGTGAAATAACTTCAATTCTTTTTATAGTTGCCACACGATACTCCATTTGGGTTGGTGGATAGAGATTACGCTAAAGGTTGTGGTTCTGATTCAAACCCAGGATTAACAAACTGCACAAATAAAACGTGTGCATGTTATATTTGTGCATATCTAGTCTAGTTTTATCGGATGCAGCTGTCTAGTTTTACTATAAAACTATGTATTTTTAAAAGAAATAAAATACATATATCGAAGGTAAATCAGTGATTTACCTGCAGAGATTTCTCTGCTTAGTTTGGGATCTTGTGGAATTGGTGTAAATGAAAATTTCCCAGGACGGTAATTATTTATGTTGTAAGTAAATTGGCCATTTTCTATTTTTTAATCAAACCAAATATTGCGTACCTATATCCAACCCAAGGTGAGGATAAAAACAACTTTGTTCGAGAAACAACTTAACTTATACACACATAAATTCCCCCTGAATTGGAACACTACGAAATGCCCAACTTTTCCGAAATCAAAAAGTACTTCGAACCCCTCGGCTGCTGAATAAACATGTATCTTGGTGTGGTCAGTTTAAGGCTGGTTTCACTTTGTTTGGACAGGCGTTGTAGCTTGTATCTTATTTCGCAATTTAATCCATTAGTAAGGGGATATTTTTCAGCGTTGGTACCTCACGTGGGACTAATTGCGTAAGTTGTTGAGTTACTATAATCTGAGAGGTAGGCATGTAGGTCAATAATCGATTGTGTGATTTGGTGTCACGACTTAAAATTTGGCAGCTGTTATTATTTTCATATTGGCCAGTGTTCAATCTATGCCAATAAACGTAAATTCAACATTCTACATTGAGTTTTTGTCAAATAAACCTAGAGTATGTGATAACATGGATCATAATAGCTCACTTTCATGTTGATGGTCAAGCGAGATCATATTAACAAGAATAGGTTTTTATTTATAGCTGGTTAGATAGGAACCTTTTTTAATTCTCTGCACTTGACAGCCAGTATCCTTCTAGGTTTTGTGTGCTTATCACCCTTGGCCTTATCAGTACTTATTGTGGTGAGATTGTGGTCAAACACAGACCCATCCACAATAGAAAAACCTTTATCAAACATCTATCAACTCCGAAAATCTTTTGTCTGTCTTTAGACTTGTTGAATAAAACGTTTTATAGATCTTTGGGGGATTTGAAAGCGGGAATGAAATAGGTTCTAAGAATTCAACGTAAAGGAAATACGTTTTCTCCATTCACTTGATTGCTGTTTCTTTCAAACCTTACCTTTTTATCCTTTCCGAGATAAGTTCAAGATGCTTCTTTTACATTGATGCAAAAGTTCTTCGATTTTGTAAAGACAAGCTTAGTATTTAGGAGGTGAAAGGTAATATGGAGTGTTAACATAAATTATGTTAAGTAACCTTACATAATATATTATAAATGCAAAGTGGGGTTGTTTTCAAGGCTAAACGACTGAAATAATTATGCTGAAATATTTCACACACATAGCCTTTAGTATGAACAAGTAGTATCCCGAATACGCAGGTGAAACCGCGGGGGAGAGTATATAATAGGTATAAAAGATTTGTAGTTTTGTTTGTACTGTTTAAACTCAAAAGTACTTTTGATTTTAATAATTCACTATTAAAAGGTTGCTTTATCCAGGAATAATGTCTTATAATCTTGGGATGGTTAGATTACATCCTTTGGGTACGCAGGGGAAACCGCAAGACGGATGCTAGTGTTATATATCTTAATTTGGAAAGAGATTTGAATATTTTATTTTGACAGGCCAGTTGGCTTGGTGGTTAACGCTCTGACTGCCAAACCTAAGGTCGCGGGTTCGATTCCCACTCAGGACAAACGTTTGTGTGCATGCATGTCTGTTTGTTCTGTGTCTAGCTGTAAATATCTAGATTTCCTAGGATTTTATGAGTATTCACGTGCACTATTTGGTCAACAAAAGCATTTCCAAATATTACATTTAGGCCTCAAATGTTCTGCCAAGTCTCTTGTTATTCACCGAATCGGTCCTTCCCCATTCTTGATCCTTATCAAGGATACATATTGCACCACAAATAATTGGATACTGGGCAGACAGATTGCTGAGTTTCTTGCTGGTTCTTGAAGGCTGCCTTCCAAACCGATAGTAACTTATGTTGCTTTGATAAGTGAAATACGGCGTAATTAAATCTCTAGAATAATAATAATTATTACAATTGCGAAAGTATTTTTTTTGTTTGTAATGCGTTTACGGCTAAACGGCTGAATAGATCTTGCTAAAATTTAGCACACACATATCCTATGCTACAGAGAGGGACCCAGAAATACAAGTAAAGCTGCGACTCACTGACTAAACACGAATCTCAAAAACACTTTACGAATGAAACTGAAATTAAATTAGGCAGAAAAGTAGTTTATAGGTAGGAGACACTTTTAACTCCTTAAGTGTGGAACCGCCATAACTAGTGGTTAATCATTTTCAAATAAGGATAGTTGAATCATAATTTCATGTAACATATTGTAACCCTTCAAACAAACTACCCGTATGTTTATTTAATTTAATATAACACCACCAGATAACTTACAACTTGTTTGGTATTTTAGTTGACTTGTATGCTAACGGCTTAACTTCTCTAGTTCCATACAACAAATACATTAGGCACGTCGCACGCAGAGCAACGCATTAATCTTTGTCACTGAGCCCCGCTAATTAGTTGCGAATTTATATCGCATAATGAGACGCAAGCCTAAACTGTAGCCAGCTTTGATATAGTATGAGTAACATGTGCTTTTGACTGTTAACACTGCTACTGTATGTAGTTGTACTGGAGCTTTCAATTAAAAACAACTTTTTTTAAACGAAACTTTTACAGAAAATGTACCGGCACTCCTCTATGCACAATTTAAAATTATACTCGACTAAACTTCAACACGGAACAATTGTAAATCTATTAAAATAATTATTTTATGGTGTTCGTTGGTATGCAAATCACATCAGAACGGCTGGACTAATTTAGCTATACTATTAGTAGTCACCGCCGCCTCTGCCCTCTGCACATTTGAAACTCCTGGGGTATTGCCAATGCGTTGTCAACCTTGAGATGAAAAGTTATTAAGTCTCATGTGCCTGTAATTTCCCCAGCCCCCTTACGTTTCTAACCAAAACACGATATCAAAAGTGCACTACAGCTTTACAGCGGAAATGGGTAAGGTGGTAGTACCTACTAACCCATATGAACTCTGCACTAAGAACTCCACTTCTCTTATAACAGTATGAATAAGCTTTTCAGGAAGAGAAAAGTAGTTGAAAATTGCATGGTAAACGAAGAAATAATTGAAAGTACGTTTTTCTTTTGTATGAACTCAAGACCACTCACGATTCGAAGAGGCATTGGAACGCGTGCCGGGAACTGCTAGTTAATTGTAAAATTATTAAAAAACTATATTAATTAAAAATTGGTAAAAAAAATTATAGCACTCATTGCTGATAAAATAGGACTTAAAGATCTAGCCACTACAAATTTCCAAGCCTTAATCGTTTGTGCCTGTATATATCTAAAAAATGTAACCACATATTAATCGTTCCATCAGCCACGAAAAGCACCGCAAATCGTTGACATTACACAGTTCAGCAGATCTCTTTCAGCGAGGTAACTCCGGCTGCCTCGAGGTGATCCGTCATTATGTCCAACCACACACGATCGCCGATCAGTCCATTGTCAAGGGACACGTATGAAGGTCGTACGTGACATTAATTAAAAATCCGCCGAATCGGGCCTTTGTTCAGTTTAATCGAACGTGATAATAGCTCCTTTTGTCGGAGCGATCTATCCGTCAATGTCACTCGATGTGAGTTTTATTAATATCCATGGTAATTTGGGCAACAAAGCGGTTTCAGAACTCGAGTGAATAGACAATAGAATAGCTTTGATAGTGATTTTGAGCGATATTAATATGAGTTTCACTTTGGTTTGTTGAATTGTTTTTAATCATGAGTTGCTAAATTTGTTGATTTTGATAAATTACTAATATTGTTTATTAATTTA
This sequence comes from Habrosyne pyritoides, assembly GCA_907165245.1. Taxonomy (NCBI): domain Eukaryota; kingdom Metazoa; phylum Arthropoda; class Insecta; order Lepidoptera; family Drepanidae; genus Habrosyne; species Habrosyne pyritoides. The sequence continues at coordinate 15,211,529 of OU015588.1, read as the reverse complement.
TTAATTTTCGCTATAGCACGTTAAATTTTTCTATTATCTATGTGTATATTGTATCTTTATATCGACTTTCCTTTCATTACTTCCTTTCGAAAAATGCCTATGAGAAACATTTTCATACAATGCCATGAAAAAAAGCTTCCATTCATACTAAAATGTAGTTTTGTTTATTCCTTCTTTAGTCAAATCGTATGTCTATGAAACTATGAATAAAAAGAGCGCTACATCATCTTTACGTTTTTGTCACCTTGAGACTTTTTTCAGGTAAGGGTAAAAGACAACGAAATCTAACACCAACTTGTCTATTAATTTATTTATTTCAACAACAAAGCACAACACACAGCTCTTATTCATAAAAAAAATACATACATGTATACCAATAGTTACAGCCATTTATGGAAATTTTGATTTTTTAACCTAGTTTTATTTAATGCAGTCACATCCATACTGTATTCAGTACTTAATTATATCATACAAAATAATATAAAAACATGAATATATGTGTGGTATATAGGGAACGGTGTGTGTGTGTGTGTGGGTGTGTATGTGTGTGTATGTTTGTGTGTGTGTGTCTAATCTTAATGATCTAATTCGGTATGTCAAAAAAATTGTACAATCTCATGTACAATCTGGTTGCCAAAGCTCTGCATTGTTTGGGATCAGGTGGCCTAAGGTAATGAATGTCACAGGATATTCATGTATTATTATTTTTATTACTACTTTTGCCAGGAGATGAGAAGAGTTTCATTCAGCAGCTTCAACTTTCCATTCCGTCAGGGCCCTTATGACAACTTTTATTGTGACCCAATTTAGGCTAAACTGCTTTCTTATACAAACTTCTTTGGAAAGCCAGCGAAAAGAAGCTTTAGACAGTGGACCTCTCATTGGGTAGTTAGCAAAAGAGACAGAGCATGTAGGCCGCGACAAACCATCTTCGAGCTAGTTTCATTTACGTTACAGAATCGAACCTTTAAATAAATTTTATGAAAAGACGTACATGAGCATGATTATGAAATCTCGGAGAGTTCTGCAATAATAACCGTTTCAGTGTTTCATTCATTCATTTGAAAACTGCTAATATTACAACTTCTCTGTCACTGTAAGTAGTAACTATGCTGTTAAATTATGTGAAGGGTGTCAGATATTATTTCCGGATCTGCCCCCTTATTCAGCAAATACAAACTTCGTCTGCGAGGCGCTTCACGGAGACCTCGGAGAGCATACCTCTCACGTGATTAGTAGTACTAGCGAAGAAATGTTTTCTTTCTTTATTTCTTTTCTAGTAAGCGATAGAGACAGAGTATAGAGGCCGCTGCAAAACATCCTCGAGTTAGTGTAATTTTCCTTACAGAATCGAGCCCCTGTTATTGTGACTGAACCGTATGGGAAATGGTGATATTTGACCTTGTAAAGATAAACTGTTTAAGTGCAGTTGAATAGCAATAACTGGTGGTGACCGGTTTAATCAGTGAGAAGTAGACATCTCACATCTCGTAGGTATATGCAATCGAATTATTGGATGCGTAATAAAATTTTGAAATTAGCCGATCGCAATAAAAACCGGCTAAAATAGTAGTCCACTTGGAACGTATATTCGAACGCCATATATTTCGATAGGGTCCATTATGGAGGCCAATAAATAAAACATGGCCCGCCACGGTCCATAGACAATGACAGATGGCTTTTATAACCTCTCGATGTGTGGATTGGCTCTCTGAACAATCGCTATTTCCGTGCGGAGTTATTTAGGGCGGATTTCGATTAATAACGCTTCTAAATGTCGACTTGTTTTGCCAACAGAGTAATTGATTAACAACTCTTATTGATTTTGTCGATAGCCATTGGGTGGAGCGGTATCACAAGCTTGGCTTAGATACCGCAGGTGCTGGACTTGATTCCCATATCGTATCTGTAGCCAAGAGTTAGTAACTTGCTTGACAGACCCGAGACGGCGAAAATGCTCACCATATCTCACGTTGGGACTTAAAATAACTGTCGTGGAATCTGAGTCAGACCTCGGTCTACCACTTCGGGGATAATAGGTGTGAAAATTAATTTAATACCTAATTATATTTTATTGAATGTATACTTTCAAGGTTGGTAGGAAGGTTGATTTGTATACTATACTCGTATGTAGATCATCACTTTGGGAACGCTTTTGTTGCCATCTCGTTGCAAGATGTAAAATGCTTGTTCAGTACCCTTTAGTCGCCTCTTATGACACTTTACAGATCAGTTCGGGTGGTAGAAGGGTTCATCGCCGCTTGGATATAGCATTTTTGCTGAGCTGAGTTTTCAACTATTCAATCAAATGTTTCAAACGCAAAGTCATTGCTGCATAGGAATTCAGTCATGTCCTCAAAATCCATAGTCAGGTCATGATAATTATTTTGTGTTACACTTTGGCAATTTGAGATCCTCCTCCTTTTTATGAAATAAGTAAAAATACTTAAAGTCATAGGGATCTAACAAGAATAACATTACAACACTTCTGGTAAGATTCCATAAAATAACTGATACCTTTAAAACTAACTCACTTAAAAAATGGATTCAAGTTACAAGTTTTGAAGAGTCAATTTAGGAAGCATCGGGAAGCCGGGTACCGCTCAGTTTTAATTAAGAGACGGAACGAATGCTGCAAAAAGAAAAAAAAGAAATCGCCTCTGGTTTCAATGGAAAATATTCGTTGAATACTTGTTTTGTGACGTGGACCATTGTTTCAACCGTATTTACAGATTTTTGGTGCATAAGTTATACATATAACTTTCCTAAACACGCGGTTTCACACGCGTTATACAGTATAAAGGTGTTTTTCAAACCATAGACTCTTTTTCCAAAATACATATCTATGCCCTTACCAAATTCCATCAAAATTGGACCAGCCGTAAAAATAATAAAAATTATGAATGTTATAAAGTAAACCACAAACATAAGTAAACCAAGGTATCATACCACTCCAACCCCTCAAAATGCTAAGTATAAATTAGTTCTTGTTCAAAAATTTGTATATAATTTTCTGATAATTTTGATTAGCAGATGGGTCTTTGGATATTAATATATAAATGACTAGCTATCCCCGCGGTTTCACCCGCGATTCCATGTGACTGGCAAACAAAATAGTAATTAGAATATACAATGTATGATTCATTCAAATAATAAAACTACCTATGAAATTGATAATTAAAAACAAATATTTTTGGTCAAACATTTGTATGCTCCACCGATACCTCCAATGAATAAACTTTATTAAATTAACATTATAATTAAAACAATGCTAAAATTTTCATTTTAAACTACTTTGTTACATTATTGTGGTGATTAACTAATAAACGCGACAAATATTTACGGTTCAATAACGATATGCCGAACGTATAATAATATACATAATTTATTCGTTTATAATAAATTCTGTGGTTATTAAAGCGAGCCGACTGATTTATATTGGTGTAAAGTATAACAACAGGTTGAGGTGATATCCGTTTGATTTAATAAAACTGAATGTTGAACAGCTATTGCAATAAGGTTGTTGTTGTTTGTTGTCAATTGTATGACGATGGTGATGAACTTTATCGTAACGCGATAAGGTTAATTTTTCTATAACACTAGGTCAAAACGGGCCTATTAGATCTCGACAGCTTTACTGCGCAATAGAGGCCTAAGCACGAACATCGTAAGCGTAGCGTTATCGAATGTAAAAAACTTGTATCAAAACCATGACGTTGCGCGATGTTCAATTTCATATTGCCTTATTTTTTGGCGCACTCGATACCATGACGTTATGCTAGCGAAAGATGATGCCTAGGGCACTGATCTAGTTTTGGTAAGTGATGCATCCTATTTGCTTGATTCAACACTTGATTCACACTCACAGTGTATGTTTTTTTTTTTTTTGATTATATAAACTACTTGACTGCGATCCTACCTGATGGTAAGCAGTGATGCAATCTTTGATGTTGAGGCGCACTAGTTTATTAAGAGCCTATTTACTCTAGCCGTATGTACACTTATACAGTGATAAAAGCTTAGATTTGGTCTCTATATACACATTTAAAGGAGATATGAAACAGCTCCCTTATTCAGCTATTACAGCTTTATCAGCAATCTGGCACAGCGAGGCTCTCTCATGTCATTGCGTAATTATCGAAAGAGACAGACAATATAGGTACCGATGAAATATCGTCAAACTGGTGACATTTACTGTACAGAACTGAGAGTTTCAACGACAAAAAAAACCTCTGAATGAAATTGAACTTAAAGTCAAAGTCATTTCAGTTTAGCCCCTTGGACTTATAAAGGTCGTAGCTAATATTACCACCGGTTTGAAAGCCAATCTTCAACTGAGATGCTAATTGCCAAAGTGTTGGCTGCATGTCGAGATGCCCGCTCCAATTCCAATGTCAATGAAACCTTTTTTTTTTTTTTTTTTTTGTGCCACTTGGGCCGACAAACAAGCAGACGGTCCACCTGATGGTAAGTGGTCACCGCCGCCTATGGACATTTGCAACACTAGGAGCATCGCCAATGCGTTGTCGACCCTGAGACGTGAAGTTGTTAAGTCTCATGTGCCTGTAATTTCACCGGCCCCCTTACCTTTCTAACCGAAACACAGTAATACAATTGCACTACTGCTTCACGGCGGAAATGGGTAAGGTGGTAGTACTTCCCCGGTCGAACTCTGCACTAAGAGCTCTACTACTCGAAAGCATCGAACCTCCCAGCGTTTTCATTCAGCTTTAAGTAAATAACAGCTTTATATACATTGTTCACACAAAGACACACATACAGGTATGTGATCCCAAAGCAGCAAAACTGAAATATATACTATTAGATAAATCTGTAGGACCTCTGTGTCCGTATATTTTTTTTGCGAGAAAATGAGAGAATGAATTTACCGAAGGTTTCACTTCTACCGCGTATAAAATGCACAGATTTAACTTTTTCTTGTATCTTATCATCTCTAATGTATAAAACTAAGTCACTATTTCTGTCTGTCTGTTTGTCTCCTTAGTTCTTACGAACTACGCAATAAATTTCAACGTGCATCTATTTCCACTTCTATTTTTTTTAAATCTTCCATAACGTTTATGTGTGCAGTACATTCATAATATATTATCTTACTTAGGCAAAGTCGTGGCTTGTCGCTTGTTTTAAATATATTCTTATTACAGATAAGATAATTCTTATCTGTATGTATGATTAATAATATGTTCGTGGGTACAAGCTTAAAGCAGCGCTTATAATTAAATACTTAAGTAATTTCTTGTCATAAGTATTATATAGTGAGAAAACCACAAAGTAACGCGCTTCAGAATTAAATCTGGGGAAACTCCGAGCTTCTTTGACAGTTTAAGCAATGTAGGTGTATTGTAAAGTATACCTAAATATTTAGTTTTGTGTCTACTTTGAAGTAGATACTGTTATATTTCCTATAGATGTCCCCCGCGGTTTCACCCGCGTTTAGTTTGAAGTTGATCAGACCAAGAAAACCCATTGTTTCTCATAAATTTTGCACCCCCGTATTACCCCAGGAGGTGAGTTTTCTAAAATCCTCTCTTAGAGCTCCCCTGCGTTATAAAAGGAACCCCTGTGCAAAATTTAAATTTTCTAACCCTGTTCAGTTTAGGTCCTGCGTTGATACGTCAGTTAGTCAGTCAGCTTGTTCTTAAACGAGTATGTTCGTTTATATATGTATGTGTTGACAGGGGACTCCTCCTATTTTTTGTATGCGTTTGGGTGGCGCCCCGGATGGTTTAGATTTACAATTGAACCCGGTAGGTGGCGCTGCGATTGAATTCCTGGATTTTTGTATGGACTTATTTTGATAGGACAACGTCTGTCCGGGCTGCTAGTATATATAGATTTCTGTTAGAAATGCAGAACTTGTGTAAGTTATTGCCACTATTATCCTATCTTACTTATATTATAAATGCGATAGTCTAAAGAAAAATTGCAGGCACATAAGACTTAGCTTCATGTCTCCTGAGACATCCTGGGACATTCTTTTTTTTTTACACTCGGCCATCTGGTCCCAACCTAAGCAGAGCTTGTACTATGGAAACCAGATAACTGATATACTACATATACTACTTTTTTTTTCTAAATACATACTTATATAGATATTTACACCCAGACACAGAACAAACAGACATGTTCATGCCCACAAATGTTTGTCCTGGGTGGGTCGAACCCGCGACCTTAGGTTTGGCAGTCAGAGCGTTAACCACCAAGCCAACTGGCAGGGTCGACAACGCATTGGCAATGATCTTTATGTTGCAAATGTTCATAGGTCATAAGTTTGTGATGGATGTATGGGTGCTTGTTGCTCTTTCACGTAAAAAGATAGCTTATAATCAGGATTAACATTTTCATGTTAATATCGCAAAATTGTCTGTTTCTCTGATCAGATCTTTATAAAATCTAGTAAGGAAATAAATTCTATCTTCGGAAACGATATAGGCGTCATAATGCCTCAATAATAATATTTATCCATTACTAAGTAAGTAAAACCGCGGGGCGGAAGTTAGTAACAAATAATAAGCTTGATAAGTAATTAGAATAAGTATTGCCACACCCTTACGGGAACAGTGTATACTAATAAATATTTAAGCAAAACTAAATTTCGCTTTAAGAAATGGTTTTTGCGCCGATAGAAAACTAGCTTCCGTCTCCCGGTAACACCCACGTTCCCGAAGAATTTAATGTATTGAGTGATTACAGCAGACCCTATGGGTAGAACGTATAAAGAGCTTTCTATTCTTCTAAAATCGTAGTAGTTTTTGATCATTCATTACAGAAATAAAAATAACAAAGATTTCTCTTTATAATATCAGTGTAGGTATAGATAATGTTTTTTGCTGACACTTTATAAATACCGACGGAATAAACACAAACTTTAAGGAAATGACCCCAAATACAAAAGTCCTGAAAGGGCATCATAGGAAAACAATGCGAAATTACACGCAAACACAATCCGAAGGCTCGACCTCTCATACCCTCGTTTGGACGGCCGCAATATAGGGAAGTAACTGATACACAGCTTACTTACAGCCTGTGAAGTACAAAAATATTTAAAAAACAAAAAAAAAACCTTCAACACCATTTGTTCAGTTAAGGTATAGGTCAAAGTTATTGAAACTAAAGCTAATCATGACCACCATTTCCATCATTATATAGTCAGCGAAGCATTCGGTTTTTTTCTAGGCTTGATTTCGCACATTATTTGTAGTAGTAGAAAGGCTATTGCAGAGTTATTCCAGGGAAGTACTACCACTATACCTAATTTAGTCGTGAAGCAGTAGTGCACTTCTACTTAGAGGAGTACGGCAAGGTTACCGAAGAAATTAGAGGTAGAATCAGACAACATTTTGATTTCTCATTGCCATGGCGATGTGGTGACCACTTATCATCACATGAATCATCTGACAGTTGGTTAGCCTTCTTAACATTAAAAAAATACTATAGCAAGAAAGTGTTCGTCTTACATATCAAAATGGAGCCAAGAGAAAGAGAGGAGAGCCTTTACTCTTTTCGAAGTTTTTAGTAACACCAAAAACCAAATAATGCAATCGGTATAAAATAATATTGTTAATCGTAAATGTAATATTGATAATAGCTCTTAAAGTATTCACGTATAAAGAAATCACGGTTGTAACTATAAAAGTGAATAAAGCGCCCAACGCCCAAAACTAAAAGCTTAAGTAATCAGGAACACAAAAAAATACCAACTGAAATTTCGCCTTAAAAATTCTCTCATTTCGGCGGAATGAAAGATCTGTCAAAATTAATCTATGTCGAAACCAACAGTAAGTTGCGGAATTAAATAGGTTCACATTAAAATGTTCCTTAATGTCCTAACTCGCCCGGGCATTTTGGCCCCAGTCAAAAATATCCACCATTTTGTTTAATAGCTAGTTACCATGTTACCTTTCCTCTAATTAACGATAGGTCGCTCTTTTGTGGGTGCCTACATGGGATTCAGGTGATATTATGGGCCGGAGTAACTTTTGATGTTTGCTTTGATTGGGCTAACGGGCTTTAATAAACTTTTTAACGGTACCATGAAAATTTGTATAATGAAATGTTAATTCGGTTGGATGTAGGTATTTTAGTGGTCATTTAAAAGATTTTTAGGGAAAAAGGTTGTATTCAGGGTGTATCTTTGTATACTCTGTCAATTACGTACAATCTTATCTTTACGTCTATTATAACCGAAGTGGTAGTCAGTGGAGAAACCGACATTCCACGGACAGTATTTTTATTTTCAGTCTCAACGTTACATGCATGATCATTGTCGTAGTCTCCCGACAGGTTACCGATCCTTGGCAGCAAACCATTGCTGACAATGAAAACTGTACCTTGCCTGACCTGTGAATCGAACCTAGGGCTTATCTTAGCCGATATTTGTACTGAAACGTCCAATGAGGCGATATTCTTTAAAATTACATAATTAAATTAAATCTCATTAATTTCCTGGGACATTTTTTACTCATGGCTATCTGATCAAAACGAAATAACCGATATACTACATATACATAGGTATTATTGGTATCTACAATATTTTAATCTAAACATAAAGTGATATAGATGTTTGTACTCAGAGACAGAACAAACAGCTCATGTTCACGAAAGCTTATCCTGTCTGGAAATCAAACCCACGACCAGGCACACAACGACACAACACAGGGCGCGGCAGTCAGGGTATCTCATCACCAAGCAGACTGATCCATGGCTCTGGGCCTGGTCTATTATATTATCTATAGCTGTCCCCCGCGGTTTTACCCGCGTTCCCGTGGGATGTCACATGTATTATACATAAAAACCTTCCTCTTCAATCAATCTATCTAATAAAAAAACCGCATCAAAATCCGTTGCGTAGTTTTAAAGATTTAAGCATACATAGGGATATAGGGACAGAGAAAGCGATTTTGTTTTATACTATGTAGTGATTATATTCAATTCTAACTAAACCTTATTTATATGTCAAACAGGTAAGGGAACAAACGGATTCGTAGATCTTATTATGTCTCATGTAGTTCTGTTCCCCGACGTGTCCCTGAAAGGCTCTATTTGTACCAAGCCCTAGGTTTACCTACTCTGTCGGATTACCTTGGTATTCATTAATACTGATTTTTGCTTTGTAAGCAATTTTACCTGTGACAGAAACTGGATTTTGCTGGTTTCAGTAAAAGTAGATACCATCAGAAATAAGTTCCTAATAAAGATACCTAAAGATAATGTACCTACTTAAAGTACTTACGTAAATATATTCCGGGGTATTTATTTACACATGCCCATCTGATTTCAAACTAAAAAGCTTGCTCTATGGTAACAATGTGGAATAAATATACAATTTTTAAATGAATACTTATTTTTGTACACCCAGACTCAGAACAAACAGAGTTGCACACAAATATTTGTCTTGGGTGGGAATCAAACCCACGACATAGCAGTCGGGGTATTTAATCACCAGGCCAGCCTGCCCTTTTTCTTTTTTCTTTTTACATTTTCTACGGACTCTTAGTCCGTACTCTTTGAAGATTCTACGAAAAATTATTTTATGATCAATTGTATTGTGTTTCTAATAATTAACATCTTTCCGCGCGTGCTCAGCTCGTTGTTTTGAACTGAGGCTTGTGGTTCCTTAATAATAGTGTTACATTGAATTTTTCTATTGCCGATACATGGATTATAAATAAATAACTTAGCATTTACTTCAATTTAGTTACACTTATTCATCAAAATTTATAATTCTAAATATTAAAGTTTAAGCTATTTCAGCCTCGGATGGTTTCGCTCCCAAAAGACTTTCCATGACAACTGCATATCGATGCCAGCCTGCCCTTAGAATTTACTAAAACGAACTAAAAATGTGATAAATCGAATCAAACATTTTTTATGTTACGTATTCTGCTTGGCAAACCCTTTCATTGAATACCCATAACATGGAGGTGGTTATGGAAATAATAAATCACTATCTTGTCACGTCCGCCATATTGGATTAAGAATGACGTCACGTAGGTCGTACATTGTTACAAAAACCAAATGTGTTCGCTCAATCGGTTTGGGGGAATTGGCTGAAATTTCAGCTAGTTCTAACGTCACATACTAACCAATTAACAAGTATGAAGTTCAATTCTTTATATTTCAGTTTAGTTTTTTATCGCCATGTGAATAATAATAATAATAAAATTAATTTATTTAGGCAACTCAGAAACCCAACATTGTTAGTAAGATCTTAGACTATGTTAGTTTGAGCGGGACATAAAAACTATAATATGAAGACAATATTTGTTTTCGTCCTCTGTGTGAGTTTCCACATCAGAGGACAATCCACCTTGTTTGCTATCATATTTAGAGTACTGTTGCCAGTCCCACGGAACAAACTTCAAAACAGCCTCTCTGCTAGGGCAAAGAGGCTGTTTTCTTACGCCAGACGGCGTCGAAGCCATCTGTACGTGTATTCACGAACATTGACGATGCGCTGCAGAATCGCGGCAGTCGCAACAGTACTCTAAATGAAGAGTGGTATAAATAATTAATGACCTGAAGGTCTTTGGTTCGATTCCTGGGTTGGGGATGGTTAAATTAACTTCACATTGCTTAGAAATGATTAAGTTACAGATGACAATGTTCACCACATGTCATTTTGGGTCGTAAAACATCTTCGGAGACATGTGGCTCTAAAGATATGTTATTTAAAATGACACTAGTTATAAAAAAGTATATTTCACAGTTAGCTTTTTATTGAATAAAACATGACAGCTATACGTAGCAACAACAAAAATTTTAGAGTAGTAGAGCTTTTAGTGCAGAGTTCGTCCGGGGAAGTACTACCTTACCCATTTCTGCCGTGAAGCAGTAGTGCACTTGTATTACTGTGTTTCGGTTAGAAAGGTAAGAGGGCCGGTGAAATTACAAGCACATGAGACTTAACAACTTCACGTCTCAGGGTCGATAACGCATTGGCGATGCCCCTAGTGTTGCAATGTCCATAGGCGGCGGTGACCACTTACCGTCAGGTGGACCGTCTGCTTGTTTGTCGGCCCAAGTGGTATAAAAAAAAAATTGCGATCACTGGAAAAACTGGTTATTTTTGAATTTTATTTTTAGGTATTTGTTCTTTGTTGAAGCAAAATATTATTTTGCAGCTCAAATGTTACGTATTTAAACAAAATATCAATTTCCGAATACTTCTTTTACCTATATCGCTCGCCTAGTAATATATTAGCACATCTGCAAAAGAAGCGAAATTCGATAAAGCGAGTTTCTACGGTCTAGGTGTTCAAAATGCATAATTTATTATTTCAGTTTAATTAAAGTTTTATACTAGTAAACAAACCCATGAAATTGAAAAAAAAAATGTAAACTGAACCCGTAATTTAAATCTGTGATCCTCGATTCCCTATAATGTGAAAAAGTTGATGTTCCAGTATTATAGGGAGAAGTTGTTGTTCCATATTTTAGACTAACTAAAGTAAACAAGTCGTTTCTTGGTAATTGTGTTCGATTTTATAATAAGATACCGCTTTCAGTAACCAAAATGTCTGATCATAAATTTAAAAATTATATTAGGAAAGTTTTGAATGAAAAAGCGTATTACAAGGTGGTTCATTATATTGAAGATAAAAATGTATGGAAATAGCTGCTCTCTGCACAGTGCACCTCTAATTTTCTTGTTTAAGTTGTAAGTAATTATTGTCATTTTCTATTTTGTAGTCTTGTTATTTCTTTTTTTTTTGTTTTGGAATGTTAGCTTTATTAAGTATTTTGTAATTGTTAAATATAAAAATATGTAAAATTGATATTATAAAATAGCCAAAAAGTCAGAATAGATAATAAAGAATTTAATAAAATAAAAAAGAATGTAAGCTTGCTGAGTTTCTTGCCGGTTCTTCTCAGTTGAAGGCTGACTTCCGAACCGGTAGTAGCTTCAGTAACTTTAAATTTGACCTTCATAAGTGCCTTCTGAGGGCCTAAACTGAATAAATGGTTTTGAATTTTGATAGGTATAGCGATATATTTTCTAGTTTTCATACTGAACGCAAACTTTTTTGTAATGTGTATGAGAACAGCTAACGTCGATTATGGTTCATTTCTTCAACTGCCCTAAAGACATTAACCCAATTAACCCACTAAACTAATTGAGTGTCAAAGTCGAACTAATTTAGTCAGCAAAGGAAACACGCACGGTCGCGTTTCTGAAGCCGCTGACTCATCTCCCAAAGCTGTCTGAAACAAATCTCCTGGTAATTGAAACATCCATCCAGTTCTTGTGATTAGGGAATAGGGTACTGCCCTATATTAAAGATAAATGATCAAACACTAACCAGTGTATTGAACATCCAAAAATACATGAAATAATGATCAAAATTATATCATTTTTGAATCACAAAAATTATATTATTTGATGTTGTACAATTACGACGTCCCAAATAGCTATTTCATACAGAACTTCATACATTCGGACGTTTTTACATTTCATAAATAGTTGCTGATTTGACATGTCATTACACATCCCTAGTGGAGATAATGTTTAGTTGTAAAACTTTATTAGCTATCAATATCGAACCATTTGTTATTAAATTCTTCATTACAGAAGAATATTCCAAGAATAAACGAAATAACTTCAATAGAATTGTTTTTGACGGTGTGGCTAAATATTCTGATCACTGCTATCCCACAGGTCGCTCGATTCCTAATCAGGATATGGATTTGTGGAGCATGAACACATCTCAAGATAATCTTACTACTATTACAAATGCGAAAGATTGCGATAGATGAAATTTGGCACAGAGATAGATTATAGTCTGGAACAGCACATAGACTACTACTTTTAATTCTAGGAATATGTGACATCCCTGCATCCATCCGGCAAATCGGGTGAATCCGCGGGGGACAGCTAGCATCTAAATTAGTTAGTCTAGCTGCTGCCGACATGCGATGCAATCCGTCTATGAGACTTGAGTTCGACGGAAACTCATAGAAAAAAGGACTTTAAATATTTCTACTGGTTTGATATTTTTTCTCACATAATACCGTATTACTATTATGGACAATAAAAAAAGGATATTGGCCATATCAGTCCAGGCGATCTCAGGAAATGTATAAAAATAAAATATATAAATATAATAATAACCATTTTATTTATAGAAGTATATCGACACGTCTCGGCTTCGTCTAAGTGGGATAGTATAAATATATTCTAGGCCGACCATAATACTGACATAGATTTTAACCTACTTTTAGTTATTAGACTCAAGAGATAGAAGTCTATGTACCTACATACATAGTTTATTACTTATCTGGTTTCCACTGTACCTCTGCATAGTTAGAAATGTATTATTCATGTTTTTTGAGTAGTAGAGCTCTTAGTTCGTCCGGGGAAGTACTACCACCTTACCCATTTCTGCCGTGAAGCAGTCGTGCACTCGTATTACTGTGTTTCGGTTAGAAAGGTAAGGGGGCCGGTGAAATTACAGGCAATTAACAACTTCACGTCTCAGGACAGACAACGCATTGGCGATGCCCCCAGTGTTGCAAATGTCAATAGGCGGCGGTGACCACTTACCACCAGGTGGACGGTCCGCTTGTTCGTCGGCCCTTGTGGTATAAAAAAAATCAAAACAAATTTATGACTTTGTTTAATCTCTGCAACTAACTATTTAACTAGCAATAACATTATGTGAAATTTCAACACACTATTTTCTATTTCTGATTTACTCCTTATTCCTAAGGACCAAATCACAATATCAATTTACATCATAAAGAATCCAATCCCTTTGACCTTTGGACAAAAGTTAAGTCCCCTCAAGAAACATTTGTTCAGGTAGCTATTTCGAAGCTAAGATCCAGTCGGTTTCCTCTGAGACGGCCTGCGCTGCGCCACACTAATATTCTATATCAACATTTGAGCTCGAAGATATCACTTTGATGGCAGAAGGCATGTAGTGTTAGGCATCATTTAAATAATATTTAAAATTTACATATAGAATTGAGATTTCATAATGAGGCGAGATGTATGTGAGTGAATTATCGTGAGCATCCGCTTGTCATTGTTTCAACAGTAATACTTTAATTAATCCAATATTATAAATTAAAGATTGAGTTTATTTGTTACCTCTTGATGGTTCAATGTCAGAACCAATAATTATGGCACTTAGATACGTATTGCCCGGGAAAACATTTCATACCTCAGGAGTTCGGGCAAATATTAGATAAGATGGTATTTAAAGGCTTAACAATAAATTTATTTGACAGCCCTCTGTTCTTCAGATATTAGATTCTTCAACACGACATTTACACCTTCCTTTTTAAAACTATTCTACACAATTGTTCACTTCTTTACAAAAATTTACAGTGGTAAAATAATAAGGTGTAAGATGCCAGTCTCCTAAAACGTTTCCTACCTCAACAACACCTCTTGGACGATACGAAATTCAATAATCCGAATGTTTCCGTTCCAAAGAATGTACCGGCTGAGATATTTTAAAGAGTAGCCTCTGTATCCTCGCTGAATTTTATATGTCTTCACAATGGGAGCCAATAGTTTCCAATGTGTGCCTACGATAGCCGACTATTGAGACCAAATTGGTATTTGCTGAGTTAAAGTTACATTGAAAAGCTTCTTGAATTGAGATTGGGAATTTGAACTGGTTAGGTTAGGGGGTGAGTAGTGGGAGGTACTGAGATTGAAGATATAATGAATTTTTCTATTTGCATAGAATATTAGATTTAGTTATATTAAAGATATTCAAAAGTAGTTACTGAAGTTACTACCGGTTCGGATGCATGCAAATGAGAAGAATTGGCAAGATGCTCAAGAAGGGCCTTATCGCTCTACTTGATATAAATTGTTTTAAATTATTATTTATGTATTTACTAGCTGTCCCCCGCGGTTTTACCCACTTTCCCTTGCGATGTCACATATATTATACATAAAAACCTTCCTCTATCTATTATTAAAAACCGCACTAAAATCCGTTGCGTAGTTTTAAAGATTTAAGCATACATATGGATATAGGGACAGAGAAAGCGACTTTGGTTTATACTACGTAGTGATTAACCAAAAATAGCCAGTTATAAAACATTCAACGTAAAACGTTCAAACTCAGGTATACAATCAATATTCTTAAAATACTAACATTGGGAGGTAAATATTTTCTGCCAGGAAATACGATCTCTGAGCCTCAGTTTTCGGATACCACAGACCCAATAACGTATTATAATATAGACACGCCATTCACCAGCATCACGGCCCTAAAAACAGCGCAAATATTAGATAGCTTATACGCACAAAGAAAGAGAAAGAAAATAAATCTCACTTTACGATGTACATGTTGTTAGAGAGAGTTAGGTATGTTAAGATTGAGCACAACTAAATGCAATAAGGTCAATTACCACATTATGAGCCGGACAACGCATCTATAGATTATTTATATAATTGCACAGACCTTCATATTTCAATCAAGCAGATACTAGAAAGTATGTACTCTAGTAGAGTAGGCATGACATGGTAAAAATAACCAATATGCTTTTAATTTTTCGCCCGAACGACTGCAAGTTTGATTTGGCAGCAATTTGCCAAGAAAATTAGATTAGTCTGGCCCCACCGCGGCTGCTAGCGTTTTAAATCAAAGTGTGCACACAGCTGTCTATATATCACTACTAAACTGGGAAGGCTGTTCTGACTTTTATGAATATCATAGGAATAATAGTTCAATTATTCTATGACAAGGTTTATTTACATCATCACACAATTAAATATTGAATGAATACGCACCTTATTTTAAAAGTGTTAAAGTAATATTTCGGTGAGCTTTTAAACGGTAACCATAACATGCCACTGTATTATTAGCCATATAATTGGTTTAATAGTTTTGGGTATTTTTTTAAAAAGTGTCAATAATCAAATTTTATCTAAAATATGATTTTACACTTTCTGTCCAGTGGTCGGCGAGGTAACACGTCTGTAGTGCTAGTGCGTCGACTCAGTGACAGCGGGTCTAGAACGTCCTGAAGATGCTTCGTGTAGAAGCGAAACAAGTGTCGATTTACTGATGAGTTTCCTTGTTTGGGACTTGATAGAGGAGGAGATCCAGCTGAATTAGTTACTAGGTATTTGTTTTTGTATAATCTTACAATGGATTTCCGCAAGGTCACGCCTGAGTCAATTATTTATCTGAAATGTTTGTAGATATGAATTAAGTTTATATAACGACTGAGCTTATTTTGCAGTACCTATTCATTAACGCGCCATAACAAAATTAGTGGTTAGCGGCATTCATCTGGCTCTTTCACACACGGAGCGTGACTCTAACTCAAACTGGAATAATTAGTTAATTTATTTTGTTACTCCTAATTATTTGATATTATTATCAATTTGATCTTTAATGGAGTTATAATTAGGGATGTTTTTAGATATTAACTTATATTTTTGTATAATGAATAGATATAAATAACTTTACTGCGCAATTTCCCATTCAACATTCATCTTCTTTTTCAGTCTTTCACTTCTCGTATTACTTTTCTATTCATCACTCTTAAACTTTTTCACGTCGAGGGAAGTTAATTTATTGATTAACTAGTATTCCATCGTTAACTTACGTAACTTACTTAACGTAACTTAACGTTACCTTTATCACCTGTAAGGGAAGGTGTAATGTAGCTTTCTATCAGTGAAAGATATTTTAAAGTCGGATAAGGGATGTCCAGCCTTAACATTTTTTTTAAATTTTTTTGGATAACATTTTTTGTTAATTTTTTTATAATGTGGCATTAAAAAATACACGCAACCCAAAATTTTCACCCTTGTATCATCAACTCCTATTTTTTTATCGAGATTTTTTATATTACTCTGTTCCATCCACAGATCCGCAATAGGGTTGCAAGATGGCTATCGATACATCTTCACGTACAGTTTATAATGAAGTAAATGTAGCAAAACAACGTTTGCCGGGTGAGCTAGAATTATATGAAACAAAATCGTGTTAGTTACACCATTTATAACTCAAGAACAGCTGCACAGATCTCAAAGATCTTTGATTTGCTGCTCCGAATACCAGAATAAGTTTTTTTTTTTTTAAACACCGCACGGAACGCGAGTGAATCTGCGGGGCACACCTAGTATTAGTATCATTGACACATACAGCATTAATCGTATTTAAGAACTAGTCGACTTCCACTTTAGAATTAGACGCACAGAACGTAACGTAACTCCCAGCTTATTTCTTATTTCTTCGCGTTTCATTTAAACTTTACCGAGAGCATACGGGGGAAGTTTCCGATTTGTAGTTGTATCTTTGCCCACTGAGTTGTAGCGAATAGCTTTTGAAAGCGTGGAATTACGTTAAAATATAATTTCAGGAGCTTGTTTATTAATTTATTTCGTCGTGTTGGCCAAAGGAATTCTGGAAAATCTCTTGATCGAATGGACAACAAGCATACATATTGCGCCGACTCGAAATGATTGGCAGTTGGTAGTCTGATGCTTTTCAGAGTTGAATCATAAAGGTGTAAGCCTTTACACGTTTATGAATGTCAATGTAATAAATAGTTTATTCCTTTAAAAAATAAAAAAAAAATAAAAATGTTTTTTATTGCTGAATCAAAATACATAATCATATGCAGCCCTGTCTTCAAAACTAGCGCAAGCTGTGTGTCAGAAGACAGTTCCCACCCAACGCTTGCCTTATTCTAATTGATTTAACAAAAAAAAAAAAAAAAACTATATAATTTAAATACAATATCAATTACCATTTCATGTGTGTATGTGTGTGTAAACACACACGGTAGTGAGTGTGTGTGTTTACTTGCATGTGCTTGTAGGCGCGTGTGCGTGTCTGTTTGAATGGTTTTTTTCTGTCGTAGTTATCATTATCACAAGCTCTTTAGAAATAAGGTTTATCTATTGACCCAATCGATAATTGTATGATGATGTAAATTAACGTTATTGAAGAGCAAAAAGGTAATTTTTTCTGTAATATTATTCAACGCTAAAAGGTTTCTTATATTGGAAAAAATTTAGTTGTACCTTGTATTATTGGGGCGATTTTTTTTGTATTTATATTTTTGTGATATAGTAAAACGTTCACAAGGCAGAAGCTCACCGTTTTTTGAGGTTGGGTTTTAATGAGAAAAGGACAAATAGTTCTTAAAGATGAAATCGAGAAACAGTATTTTCGGTAATTATACCATTCAAAAATAGCTCTAATTATGTCACAATACTAAAATATATATGTAGATCGGTTTCTAAAATTGAGTCATCTGAAATTCCCACACTATGTATATGGCAAATCAAAACCAAAATAACTTAACATCTAATAAGATAAT
Organism: Habrosyne pyritoides; assembly: GCA_907165245.1. Lineage (NCBI taxonomy): Eukaryota > Metazoa > Arthropoda > Insecta > Lepidoptera > Drepanidae > Habrosyne > Habrosyne pyritoides. The sequence continues at coordinate 15,193,205 of OU015588.1, read as the reverse complement.
TCTGCGCACAGCAATATACTCGTTATTGACGTTGTAACTAAAATATCAAAAGTTAATGCACCAGAACTGTGAAGTGCAACAAATTTTATGGTACACTACACACTACCACTTTAGCAGCCTGAGTAATATTTAACGAGTGTTCGCATACTAGGTAACTTGAAACTTTAAGTCGGCTGAACATACTAAATCGAGGCTGCTAAGTCTCGACTGAGAGCCCTCATCTAAAGTGCGAAAGGTGATAATGTATATAATAGTTGCGTCTCCTAACATTCATTTGCAATAAATCAAATACTCAGGCTAAGTTCCTCTCTCCAAACCACGCAAAGTGAGATGAAACTGAGAAAAAAGATGGCGAGGTGAGACTCAAGACCAAAAATTCGAATAAAGCGACTACAACAATTAATAATTAAATGTATTGATTGCAGATGCAATCATGGTATCATGGTTAAAATTATAATACCTATATATTATATAATTATAAAACCTTTAAAAATAATTTAGAACTGAAACTCTGTAATATCATAGTGTTGAGCCCAATGTCTTGTATGAAGGTTTATTGTCTGGGATTTGCGATAATTTTAATAGAGCCTGTCCTACTAAAATAGTGAAGGTAAATAGTAAAATGGGATTTAGTGACTGAGCTACAAAAGGTATTCGTAAGAGCAGGGATAGGTTGTATGAACTTTATCATTTGAAATCTCTAACTCAGAACGAGGAATTTCATAAATATGTTAGAAACTTTTCAAAGACTTTCAAGTTAGTATGTAATCAAGCTAAATCTTACTTTATATGTAATAAAATAGGTAATGCTAATAACAAAATAAAGATAGTCTGGAATGTTATTAATACGGAAACTGGTAAAATTAGAAATAATAATGAACAGGTAACTCTTAAAATTAATGATAAAATTCTAACAAATAATTTAGATGTAGCCTGTGCTTTTGAAAACTTCTTCATGAGTATACCTGGTAAAACTACTAAAAGCCTTAAATCATGTCCTATAGCAGCGGAATCTTTACTCAAGCAGCATATTCATAATACATTTCCAAGTTTTAAATTTGACCATATTAATGCTAGCGATATCTTAATAACTTAATTCTCTCAATATGAAAAGTACTGAAGATTTATGGGGCTTATCAGTAACAATCGTAAAATCAATAATAACGGTGATTGCACCTGTTTTGTCAAATATTTTTAATGAATGCATTGATCAGGGTTGTTTTCCTGATTTAATGAAATATAGTAAAATAGTACCTATTTTCAAGTCCGGTTGTAAGGAGAATTCATCTGATTACAGACCAGTTTCCGTTCTGCCAGCACTTAGTAAAATTTTTGAAAAACTGCTGCTTAATCAAATGTTAGGTCACTTTACTAAGCATAAGGTATTGCATGGTCATCAGTTCGGTTTCACGAAGGGAAGATCTACATCCGATGCGGCAGCAACATTGCTGAGGCACATTTATGGCGCATGGGAGGATTCACAGGATGCGATTGGCATTTTTTGTGATCTGTCCAAGGCATTCGATTGCGTTGACCACCGTACGCTACTACTAAAACTTGACTACTACGGAATTCGTGGAACTGCTCATGATCTTGTTTTATCTTATTTATCAAATCGCCAGCAAAAGGTAGGGATTACCGGCACAACATCCAAGGGCTCTTTAGTCGAAATGGGGGTACCCCAGGGTTCAATTTTAGGTCCATTTTTGTTCTTAGTATATATAAATGATTTGCCATATGTTGTAAATGACCTCACAGATATTGTCTTGTTTGCTGATGATACATCATAAATTTTTAAAGTTAATAGAAAAGACAAGGATCTAACTAAAGTTAATCATACTATGTCAATTGTCTGTGGGTGGTTTGCTACAAATAATATATATATTACTAAATTCAAAGAAAACTAAATGCTTAAGGTTTTCTTTACCAAATGTAGCACAAGTAGATAGCCAAATAATAATAGATGGGAGCCATGTTGATCTTGTAAATAAAACGGTATTTTTGGGTCTTACATTAGACAATAAATTGCAATGGGGACCTCAGGTTGATACTCTAGCTGCTAAATTAAGTTCGGCTGCATTTGCTATTAGGAAAATTAAACAATTGACGAATGTTGAGACGGCCAAATTAGTTTATTTTGCATATTTTCATAGCCTCTTGTCCTATGGCATTTTGTTTTGGGGAGCAGCAGCGGATATAGAATCAATATTTATTATACAAAAAAGAGCAATTCGTGCAATTTACAGTATGGGTCCCCGTGAATCATTAAGAGATTTATTTAGGGAAATAAATATAATGACATTACCTTCACTACATATTTATGAAAATATAATGTTTATACGTAGAAACATAGGAATGTTTGAGTCAAAATTAGATACTCATAGTATAAATACAAGACAAAGGGAGAAGTTAGTTGTTCCATACTTTAGACTAACTAAAGTAAACAAGTCATTTCTTGGTAATTGTGTTAGATTTTATAATAAGATACCGCTGTCAGTAACCAAAATGTCTGATCATAAATTTAAAAATGATATTAGGAAAGTTTTGAAAGAGAAAGCGTATTACAAGGTAGTTCATTATATTGAAGATAAAAATGTATGGAAATAGCTGCTCTCTGCACAGTGCACCTCTAAATATCTTTTTTAAGTTGTAAGTACCTAACTATTGTTATTTTCTATTTTATAGTCTTGTCATATTTTTTTTTGTTTTGTTTTTTAATGTTACCTATAATAAGTATTTTGTAATTGTTAAATATAAAATTATGTAAAATTGAAATTATAAAATAGCCAAAAAGTCGTAATAGATAAAAATTTATATAACAAATAAAAAATAATGTAACCTTGCTGAGTTTCTTGCCGGTTCTTCTCTCGTTGAAGGCTGACTTCCGAACCGGTAGTAGCTTCAGTAACTTTAAATTTGACCTTCATAAGTGCCCTCCGAAGGCCTAAACTGAATAAATGGTTTTGAATTAAAAAAAATTGAATTTGAATTTAATGAAGCCTCTCTAGAGTTTCAGATAACAGAATCGGCACCGACTCAATCAAAGTATATTGGGCACATTTGGAAGGAATATTCATATTTTTATTTATGGCATATCTTCATCTTGCTCTTTTAGCTTTTTATGTTAATCTGTTAGGCAAATTACACTAGTTCGACGATGTTTCACCGCGGCCCTTATACTCTGTCTCTCTCGCGAACTACGCATTAACGTGAGAAGTCTCTCAGATCTCTCGTTGTGCCGGCATGCTGTCGTAGTTTGAATGATCTGAATAAGAGAGTTGTGTTGTGTAAGCCGTAGCGTAGAAATGTAATTATGTCCGTACATAATTTCGGTTTTGTAGACATATATATTTACCAAACACCTTCAACACTTCCTTAAAGAAGTAGTAGAGCTCTTAGTGCTTCTAAGTCATAACTTGAGCAAAACTCGTCATTCTATTATAGATAAAAGTTTAATCAAATAAAATAATGAGCTTCAGTAACTGTTTACATGCTATAAACTTCCTTAAGGTTGGTCGCGACGTACCTTGAAGTTAACAGTTGTTTCCTCACCTCGAGTAAGGGAAAGCGTCGAGTGGGGAAGATTTTTGTAACTATGAATACTAAATATTTTGGAGTGACGTTGAGTGGAGTCAAGGAATTTTCGAGGAAACGTCTGAGAACATGGATGTTAGTTACATTCTTACACTAATTTCTCCTCATGACTCATGGTTTGTAGCTTTGTACTGATGGTAGTACTGATAAAAAGCTTGACACGCGACAAAACGATACTATTAAAAACTTGAGCAGAACTTTTGTACAAGTCACAAAGTGAACTTCATAAGTTTGAAGTTATGTGTTCGCTTTGATAATAAACTTGTAAGCAACTTCGGTGTTATTAGAGGTTAATGCGGAAGCATTAGAGGTGATATGATAGTGACGACACCTTTTCAAACTTAAACACTTGATGTGTCTGTTGGCTAGGTGGTTAGAGACCCTGACTGCCACGCCCCAGGTCGTAGATCGATTCCCACCCAGGACAAACAAGGCCAGAGCGAATAGGCAATTTCTGGGTGTGCGTGCTACATCCTCGGACTCGTCATAACTCCTTCTGGAGTCAGTCGTAACGTAAGCCCATTCTTAATAAAAAAATATATTTATGGATTTAGAAGAGAAAATAGAAAAACAGTATTATATATAAGTTATCTGGTTTTCATTGTACAAACTCTGCATAGATTGGGAACAAATGGCCTTGTGTAAAGAATGTCCCAGGAGTGAGATTGTATTTGACCTATGATATTGCGGCCAAACGTAAATTATTCTTTTCATATATATTTCGTCTATTTAATCTAAAATAGATAAATCTTTAAAATATGGTGTATGTTTGTAGCGAAACAAGTAATATTATGAAAACAATTCTTCTTCAAGTAAGTTTATATGTAAATTGCCAATTTGTTTGAACAATGAAAATGAACATAAACAATAATAAATCAATAATATTTAGTTCTCGATAATTAGCAACTTAAGCTGTCACAAACTTATGGGGCCCTTTTGAGAGTTACGGGTGTTGTAGAAAATGTAACCCTATGGGGTCATGATACGGTTCATCAATACCACTAACCATTCGATCATTTGATGAACGTTTTCTAAAAAACAATAAAGATGATTTTGCAATGACACTCATACCTGTCAAAATGGCCCTTTTAGTTCACTTCTCTATAGACTCACAACAATAATACAAATCAAATACAAACGCAACACCAAACACTGCCACTTCAACAATAGACCGAACAGTGGAATAGCGCGGCCATCACAAAGCGTTAAGTGGTGAACTTGGCCCAACTTACACGTGCAAGTAACCACCGACTTCGCTTATTAGTTTCCTTACTTGACTACTGTACAACAGTACAGGTCGCCAACACTTAGAATGGGCATCGGGTAGGATTGTCAGACGTTGTCCTACCCATAAATTTGTCCTGTACTCAGGGCCGGATTACCCATGTTAGGGCCCCTTGACAATGCATGTCACGGAAAGGACCCTACAAAATTCTTATAATATATGTTTTCTACAAAAAAAAAAAATATTTACAACTAGCCGTCCCCGTGGTTTCACGTGGATAAAATGTAGTCCTATGTCTCTCTCCATACAATAGTCTATGTAAACTTGAAATACCATTTTCAAAAAAGCTTTTTTTCGGGACGCGGGCCCCTAGGCAGTTGCCTACACTACCTAATAGATTATCCGGCCCTACCTATACGCAGACCGAGGCATGACTTCGCCGAGACTGATAAAAATCACTATAGCTCAAATCAGCCCAGGCAAGGATGTTAAAGCAATCAAAGACCTTTAAGTCTGTTTAAAAAATAATTGTAAAACCACAGCGGTGAGGTCTGTCGATATAAATCTAAATCAGACTATTACGTACATTAAAAAACGCATTGGTGATGCCCCGGTGCTGCCATGTCCATAGGCAGCGATGACCACTGGCCAACAGGTGGACCGTCTGCTTGTTTAACGGCCTACTTGACATATATCCATCACGGCTTGAATTCAACACAAAGTTACATACTGCCTATTACAATACCAAAATAACTTCATCACTTTTAAATGCTGGTTCTTCTCAGTTGAAGACTAAATTCCGAACTGTTGTTAACCTCAGAAGCTTATACTTTCATGAATGAAAAAAAACGAGGGCATAAACAAAGTAAACAGCTTTGAAATATGAATGTTCACTCTGAGTGTAGTTAAACTGTAAAGCAAAACAGTGGTGTAGTAACAATAATATACCCGTTGTCACTTGTACCCTGCTGTTGGCTTTAAAACTTTATTTCCAGTTTATATTTGCGAAGTTTAAAGCGGTTTAAAGAATCCAGCAAGTTTAATGTAGTGCTAACTTGGTTATTGTTGAGAATGCATCGTTATAGGGAGATATACACATATTACCATGAGACTTATATAATAACTACCTGTCCCCCGCGGTTTTACCCGCGCTCCCGAGGAATATCACATTTTCCCGGGAAAAAGTGGCCTATATATTATTCCAGAATATGCTCTATCTATCTGCCAAGTTTCATCCATATCCGTTTAGTAGTTTTTGCGTGAAAGAGTAACAAACATACTTACATACAAATCTTTCCTCTTTATAATATTAGAATAGAGTATAGATGGAATGTGAATAGATGGTTTTGGAAAAAAATTTAAAAGATAGATTGTAGTGAGGGCTGTATTTTGTGTTATTTTTTTGCCAAGTAGTCCGAGAAACGTGCAGATAGTTCACCTGATGGTAAGTGGTCGTCGCTATGGACATTTGCAACACCAGGGCCATGTTTATGCGCGTTTGGACCTAAGTCGTGATGATGTTACGTAATGTCTCGTCTGTAATTTCTGCGGCCCTCATACCTTTCTAATCGATACACAGTAAGCACCTGCTTTACGGCGGAAATGGTAAGGTAATAGTACTTCCATGGCTGAACTTTGCGCTAAGAGCTCTACTACTTCTAAAATATCTCTGATATGAGTTAAAATTCCAAAATCTTCAGCTGTTGTATTCAGTTTAGGCTCTTGAAGGACACTTATTTTTATTCAGGATTCAGGTCGAAGCTACAGAAGTTTTCAACGGTTAAAACTTACAGTCATGATATATGAATTTGTATCATATGGACGACAACGCATGTGCGGTGACCCTGGTATTGCAAATGTCCATGATGGAGGTGATCACATAAAAAAGAGGGTATCGTTAATTAAAACACTCTCTTTATCCGGTGACAATAGTCTGCTCTGAAGCATTATCGATTCATTTTCCGCAACCTTACAATAACTCTCCCGCCACACAAACTTCCGGGACTATTTCCTGTTAGCAATGACAAACGCATTTGTATTCACGACAAACCTCTTCCGGTCATAGGTGTGCCTGAAGAGGGTCCTTTAAGTATTTACAGACATTTGTTTTTATAAACAATTGTAGTTTTTGTATCTAATACATTAGATTTTGTTATATAGTAAATTTTGTTGTAGTATAATATATTATTGTTACTAAATTCAAATATTTCATCAATACTCTCGTATTATTATTATTGTTCCATACTTTAGACTAACTAAAGTTAACAAGTAATTTCTTGGTAATTGTGTTCGATTTTATAATAAGATACCGCTTTCAATAACCAAAATGTCTGATCATAAATTTAAAAATTATATTAGAAAAGTTTTGAAAGAAAAAGCGTATTACAAGGTGGTTCATTATATTGAAGATAAAAATGTATGGAAATAGCTGCTCTCTGCACAGTGCACCTCTAAATCTCTTGTTTAAGTTGTAAGTACCTAATTATTGTTATTTTCTATTTTGTAGTCTTGTCATAATTTTATTTTTTTTTGGTTTTTATTAATGTTACCTATAATAAGTATTTTGTAATTGTTAAATATAAAATTATGTAAAATTGAAATTATAAAATAGCCAAAAAGTCAGAATAGATAAAAATTTATATAACAAATAAAAAAGAATGTAACCTTGCTGAGTTTCTTGCCGGTTCTTCTCAGTTGAAGGCTGACTTCCGAACCGGTTGTAGCTTCAGTAACTTTAAATTTGACCTTCATAAGTGCCCTCCGAAGGCCTAAACTGAATAAATGGTTTCGAATTTTGAATTTTTTTTTTAATTTTGAATTATATTTCATTCTGTTCTTCAAACCAATTTCAAACATTTTTATAATTAAAATATCTACTAATTAAGTAATTAGTGTTTCTCTGCTCTATTCCCAAGCACTAAGTAAGAGATCTGTCTATTAGTTGCATAATAATTTACAAGAGATAAGGCTGAATTTTGTAACTCTGGGTCGCCTAAAACAATTATACATATTTCGTGGTCATATTACTATTGGTAAATGTATTAAAATGAATGACGTAGGTACTTAAGAAAAAAAGAACTGCAGTTTTCTTTATTTCGTAAAATATTGTAGAAATAAAAAATCTACAATATTCTATCGCAAATTTTGATTATTAATTAACAATTTAACGACAACAAGTAAACCAGATGTTGTACAGTGTGACGTCACAGTTTGCAATTTCAAACATAATTCTCTACGAAATGTGGTTTGGACGTTAATTAAAAGTAGCTATTTTGGTAGTAGTGCCAAACACCTCGTGTTTTAGCAGTTACACTTGATAACCAGTTGGCTTTGTTTTGGTCGGAAAGTCTTTGGCTTTCCTCCGGATATCCTCTAAGCCCAGTATCGTAAGTCAGACCACTTATGAGATAGACTGGGTCGTAAGTTAAGGCAGTCTTTCGAGACTACTATAGAGGAAAGAGGTGTAAGACTCTCTGAATGTCCATAGGCGGCGGTGTTTACTTCCCATCAGGTTGAACTTGTGCTTGTTTGTCGACTCATGTGGTATAAAAAAATCTAGCTACTATCCCTCAGTTTTTCTCATGTTCCCGAGGAATCAATGTTTTCCTGGGGTAAAAACTTGCCCTATTCCTCGGTACAGTGTTGCTGTCTATCTTAAAGAATTTGTGAAGTCTTATACGTATCTATTACATATATAGATACATACATTACATACATTACATCCATTCAAACTTACATACTTTATTGACCTCTTTATAATGTGTAATTTCATTTCACGAAAACTTCTTCTTGAATATAAAATTGATGATTGAAATATCGTACAAAAATATTGTTAGCACATTTTATCAGCACAAAAAGAATTGTGGGTGAGAAACGTAATGTAAGAAGGTGGTATATTGAAGATCAGTCTGTGAATGCTAGATAGTTGGAATATATTTAAATAAGCCTCAACAGGCCGGCTATTGGAAATGAGGGCACTTAAAATGTCGCTCCCAATGAATAAAAGTCGTGGTGCGAATAATCAAATAAACCTTTTATATTGCCTAGATTCGTGTAGATAGGTCTAATGTTGATAAAGAGGTCATGAGAAAAACTTAAATGGGAAATGATTTTTTATTACAACTTTTAGAGTCTGTAGGCATATGTCCTGCAAACTCTCTGCTATGTTCTGAGGTCATACGAAACTAATACACTATGTCTTCGTATTTTAAAGAAAGGCATTGTTTTTGATTTTTTTAGGTCTGAGGGAAAATGTCCTCATTGAACTCATTGCTCTATTTTGATTGGATTTGGAACCGTAGATGTAACACTTTTAGTTTATCGTCTAAATAGTATCAAGTCAATATGGTAGGTAGGGTCTGTGAGTGCAATGTTTCTTTATAATTTGACTACGTTTCCAATATGAATCACAAGTATGCAGTATAGAGAGAGCGTGTTATTTTAACCGACAGAGAAGATACATTGAAATAATTCTAATTTTGTAACAACAGAAAACTATAAAACACACAAATAGAACATTGGAACTATCAAAGTGTTACTACAGGTTCCGTTCTAATTATGAGATAAAGAGTAATTCGTGAAAAGTGCTATACAGTAATAATAATTTATTATAGACTAGATACTTAAATTATTGAAAATATTTTAATTTTGTCAAATAAGTCAAAGGTCAAGCAGAAACTTAGCGCCCCAGTTTGCATATTTATAGGCTTCGGAATAGCGATGAGCCGACCTCGAAGAGATTGCAGCTCTCATTCACCGCCTTCCTTTTCTCGAGCCCTTTCAATTGCATTGCTTTTGTTCGCTATACCTTGCCCTGCCTCGCCTGCCAATCGAGATGGTGTAACTATGTTTCTTAGCAATTGAAATGAATTGAAAAACATTTAAGCCATCACGTGCTCTTTGAACTTCGCTAGTGGCCAACAAAGCATTTTCAAAGTCTGGCAAATCTCTAGCAATGTGTAGTGCACCGAATGGACTGAAAGCGCATTGTACCGACTCCAAATTATTAGGAATAAGGTAGGTAATTCAGATATTGAAAGACCTTTTTAGTGACATGACTTGCAGGTAACTTACTTGTAGTTATTTTTATCTTATATTAGGCTTACCTCGATCTATAAAAGTTATGTGAAGAAAGCAGACAAACCTTCTAATAGTAAGTGGTCACTGTCACCTATGGAACTAGATTTGCAATATTGGATAATAAGGAACACACAAGTGAAGTCAGTTTATGGCGTTTGCAAGATACAATTAGGCAACGATAGATCAGTTGGTCAAGACGTTGAATACTGTGTCGCGGGTTCGAATCCTAGAATGAGCTGGAGCTTTGGGTGAAGGAAAACATCGTGAAGAAACCATAGCATGGTATAAGGGTACTTTGTAACCCAACTGGCTGACTGTTGACGTCAAGTTGAAAATCTGTCGCCAAAAACCTGTCAGTGTGTTCCGACAGCTGCAATTGAGAGCCAGTTCTAGTCCGTCACATAATCAAATAAAATTACTCGGCAACTTATAACAAGCCAAAACAAGATCTATCATTCAGCCTTAATCCGCAGTTAACCCTGCATTATGACACTCGCTGTGACAGCTTTAAAAATGCGGTCCCATAAAATCAACTGTCCCAATATTAATGGTAAAATGGTACAAACGAGCCGATGATTTATGTACGCCGCAAGGAATCCAAGGAAACGTTGGGACCGCCGGCGTCGGCTGGCAACAGGCCAACCGACTAACTGCGACCAAACACGGGATTTAGCAATTTGAGAACGCGACCACATTAGGGCCGTGGTGCAAGATTCGGCTATCAGCGAATTTTACATACTTGTTGAAATCATGAAAGTACCTTACTAAAGTTACAAGCGATTTTGAATATAACTGTAGCTAATAGTTTGCATTTTAGAATCCTTGTCCACTCCTGAAACTCAAGATAATTGAATAAATTGCTGTAAAACGAAAAAAATATATTGTGACCCGAATTTTACTCACATATGCCTAACATAGGGGATACCTAAACTAATGTCAGAACTTTGGATGATGTTTAACTTTATATTATTGATAGTTTTTTATAGGTTACAAATAAAATAAATTACCTTGGACATGCGACCATCTCATCCCAAAGTAAGCAGAACTTCTATTATGAAAACCAGATAACTTGTATCTCAGTCACAGAGAGACATGTTTGTCCTAGGTTGAAATCGAGCCCAAGACCTGTGCCGCGGCAGTCAGGGTCTCTAACTTCAACGCAACTGATCCGTCAGATTAAAACTGGGGCTATTGATTTGAACCTCCACCCCCATATTTGTTGGTCGGTGAGATTGCCACTGAATCGACAGAGCTCACAATTCCTTTATTGCGTGTAATAAATGCGCAGTTGGAGTAACATACGTCAGACGTTTCTTATATTTGAATTCCAGGCGTGTTTCATGAACTTTTCTCTTGCATAACTTCCTTTATGCAAATCAAAGGATTTTTGCTCAAGCCTTGCAAATTATTTGGCGTTATTCCTTCTCCCTTTTGATGTTTCTTTCAATAAGTTTTCTCTTTGAATTCAGTTTCCCAGTTTTCTGATACAATTTTCAGTTTCATCATACAGATGCAAGTTTTGGAATAAAGTAAATTTTCTTTGTTGGAAACCTATATAGTAATGTAAAGACAATTTGATGTGTGACTCACAGACTGATCATATATAAAATAACTATGAGAAGGATGTCAAAAATCCTTTTCTATAATTTATCATTACAATTAGTATAAAACAAAGTCACTATTTTTGTCTGTCTGTTTATCCGCTTATATCTTCTGAACTACGCAATGGACTTTGGTGCGAGGTCGGGGTTGGTCACGGCAGTGGTTCCGTAGATTATTTTTCAGATATAACCAAACTTACAAAAACCGCTCTCTTCTTTTTTATAAATTCTCTTTCCTCAATATCAAAGTTCTTTGGAAAGGAAAATACTCTTACTCTTAGCCTCTATAGTAAACCCGATCGAAAACCCCATCGCTTTCCTCCTCTCACTCGCACCACACATAATTCCAAGGACTTTTAACGAGATACATACTCGTGCAACATAATAGTTCCTCTTGCAATGCTGTTTATTGTTTTCCGACGTCACTAATGACACTAATGTGGCCCAGGAAACGACTAGGCGTACATTTTCAGCCAGTCCACATTTAAGTAAGCGTTGACTGGTAATTTTGTTACGTCACAATATAACCGCTTGCGGTGTAATGTTCGTGAATGAATTTAGTTTTGTTTGGATATGCTTGGTTTATATGGAACAAGATTCAAGTTGTTATGGGATATTTTGGATTTAGTGAGCCATTTCGGCTGCGAGACAGTCTTGGGTTTTATTCTCGGGTAGAGCACGGAAACATAAACATTTCTTTGGTAAGAAAAGACTGGCTTCCGTCCCGTGGTTTCATCCACATTCCCATTACAAATATTCTCTTTTTGAGAGAAGTATTTAGTCTATTCTCTCTGTTTTTGACTTTGTTTTCTCGTGCGTGCAGTTTTAATGGAGAGGTTGCCCGTCACCGAAAATCCAGGAACAAATCCGTACGTAGATAATGGGTCTGGGATTTAAACCTGCACTCTCGTTATCAGATGTGGGTTTACAATATCCAATTTTCAAATTTCAATCGAAATTTTCTTGAATTATCAAATTTCATGGTCATATATTTTTACGACATGGGCCGATAAACGTGCAGACGGCCCACCTGAAGGTAAGTGGTCACCGTCGCCTATGGACAATTGCAACACTAAGGACATCGCCAATGCGTTGTCGACCCTGAGACTCGAAGTTCTTATGTTTCATGTGCCTGTAATTTCACCGGCCACCTTACCTTTCTAACCGACATAGTAATACAAGTACACTACTGCTTCACGATGGAAATGGGTAAGGTGGTAGTACTTCCCCGAAAATTATAAAATTATTTTTTAAAAACAAAAATGTGCAAATTTTGTGACGTTTGTATATGTATATACGGAGGACATAGGCTATGTTAAATTCCCTAGATACATTAGATCCCGTGGGAACGCGTGTGAAACCGCGCCATGAAAACCTAGTTATTAAATAACCAACACAATCATTTGTGTTTAGCCTTAAATCTAAAGCTAGACACGGGTCTGCTCTAAATAACTAATCTAGAATACGAATTCTACCCTTATCACATAAAAGGCATTCCTGTGTCATGTGTGTTAAAGTCCCATTTACACTGACTGCAATATTAAATAAGCAATGTAACAACAGAGTTATTGTTCAATTAGTTAGCAAACCAAACTTTCCAACATTAAATTCAATAATGTCGAATCAAAATGAGTGTCCCTAGGTGAACAAGCGACATGCAATTTTGAATAAATTCTGTTCAACAATTGGCAATTCCCTTACTATAGGGAATATACTGCGGTTGAATTAATTTATCACCCTATTTGTTAGTTTGATAAAATATTTTATTGGCTGTTTATTATTTGTGTTTGTTCGTGCGTGAATGTGTTTATTAAATTTGTTGTAATTAGCTTTTCGGTCAACAATGTTATCTGTGAATTCCGGCTTACACATGGGAATGGAAAATTCTGATTATTTGGTCTCTTCTATCGATGTTTTGTTGAGTCCATACCAATGTGTTCTATTTTAGAGCCCGTTTTCATAACATACTTAGGTGATAAGGTTATGGTAAAAAAGAGCTATATAAATTAACTAAGATCTCTATCTTAGAGTAGTAGAGCTCTAAGTGCAGAGTTCGCGCGGGGAAGTACTACACCCATATTCGCCGTGAACCAGCAATGCCACTTGCCATCAGGTGGACCATCTGCTTATATTCCGGGCCATGTAAAAAAACTCTTAAGTAATTCAATATATTAGTGCTTGCAGATAAAGCGTTCTACCCATAGTTTTTGAAAATGAAAATAAAAATACCCATAGTTTAGATACAATACTCATCTGTAGTGAAAAACCTGAAAGAAAATGATTCAATGCTCATTAACAGAAATCTTAAAACAAGAATCTTCAGAAAATTAAAAGGTAGAAAGGTACCGACAACAAAAACAAGCAGCCAAGCGCAGGTAATAACAAGAAATCGCACGATGATAAGAAGGCACGACTGCAGAAAACAATTCCAGCTCAAACTGTTATTGCATTTCTCGATAACTCATACACTGAGTATAAGTATAGGAGTCTCGTTAAAAGCAGCGAGGACCATAGATATATTAAATATACAAAAAGAGGTAGATTACGTTTATTGTATAATTTAGATAACGAAATTTAAATTTCATTTTGGGCTAAATTCTCAATCAATGGATAAACCTCGGTACGCTATTCCTTTGTTATGATCGAAAGTATCGAAATATTATTCTAATTCCAACTAGCAGCTAGATTTCGGGTATCTGGTCTATGCTAAATCCAGCCTCGGTCACTGAGAACTAGTTTTGTATGTATTTATTGAAAATATAATATGATGAGCTAGTGAAGGTCTACGTAGATGAAGTATATTTCTTTTTCTACCAAAGTCAGGTGTAAGATTTACTGCTAGATATTGTTCAGATATATTATGTCTCGCGCATATATTCTTATCTTCCCCAAATTAAGAACATAAGAATTGATATCATGCCACATCTTTACTTAAATGATCATTGGTGAGAACCCCGCCTCATTTACTTCGACGGCATATCGCTTCTCTCCGGAGAATTTGTGCGGCGAATCGTATACTCTCGCCCCGCTGGCAAATGTATGGCAGAGTAAGTCGACCGTTTTAAAATGTTTGTATTTGAATAGCAGCGTCGACTTGGTGATGTTGCCTTGTTGCTACAAGTACTGCATCGTTATTTATGCTTCGCGGAGTGTTGTGTGGGAGAGAAAGATGGTAGACATGTGGAATATATGCTTTTAAATATATTTAGAACATTTATAAGTTAGCGGCAGTAACTTGGTTCCTTGTTACCGTGTTTAAATCTGTATTTCCTGATACCGAGAGATTTTCAGAGCTGCTCGAGTCACACCTGAATTGAGTCATCTATAGAGTTAAATTGCTTCTATTTGCAAGCTCGTTAAAAAGTGCTGGGACTTTGAATTCGTTTCATAAATAAATTGTTTAAGTTTAGATATTAAATTGGAAATACGTTTATATTTCTATCTTTGGTGGTTTATATAAGATTTATAAAAAAAAAGGTTTTGAAGTTAGCCTTACTCGTTTGCGTTGTCATGCATATACCGACCACCTTTATGTGATTACCAGAAATATGACGTCATTTACGTGACTAAGCTCTTACTTTGCCCTGTAAAATGTGAAGATTTTGATCTTCAAGCTGAATTGCTTTAATGTTGAACTTACTGTGATGCTGACATGAATACTAGTGATGAGGAAGCTCGCATCATAAATAAAATCATCACCAGCGATGTATTTTGAGTAAAGTGTAATAAATCCTAAAAATATTATAAACGTTTGTATATTTATGATTCGATCACCCACAAACAGCGGATCGACGAGTATAAGATTTAGCACACACCTAGAACGTTACGTGTTCCAGCATACGTATGGTAAATGTAAAAAAACTCGGGAACGCGGAAAAAACCGCGAGGTAATAATTTGTATAATAACTGTGTATGAATGTCTGTCTATTAGTGTTTCAATCAGCCATAAACTGCTGAACAACTAGGTGTAGATTTAGCACACAGTTAGAATATGTTCTAGACTAAAACTTAAAGGTACTTTTATTTCGAGAAAATAAGATTCTCCGGGATCGCGGCTACAACCGCGACATAAGAAGATAGTACTCGCTAAATATATAAAAGAATCTTACTTTTCGGGTTGAAGGTCCTTGTTGTCCTTTAGCTATTCTATCAGCGTAGTGACCTTAGAGTTATTTGATATCTCGTAATGCTGAATGTTTCATGAACGTTTTCTGAGCCGGTGTTTTATTCTCATATACCTTTCGCGTCGTGGTGGATACGACTTTTATTGATATGTTATATATATAATAGCTACCGACGCACAGTTTCACCCGCATTCCTGGGAAAGCCAAGGCTTATGGCCTTTTACGTCACGTCAGCTTTCACCATCGAGCACGGGGGTCGGCTTTTGGAAAGGCTTTTTTGTAGGTACTTCCCCATATTAAACGTTACGTAACAAAGTTGGTACTTTCGAGGTAATAGGCTTGTGTATAACCTTTACAGTTGGCAGAATAGGAATAATATAGTTTTCATTATCTGCTCTGCACTATATTTTCGAAGTTCAAATCATGTTTAGATTTCCAAATCCATTACCAAAACTAGTTTCATACAAACTATGTTTCCCCTTTAAACACTGGTAGAGGTTCAATTTCAAAAACAACGCAAATAATCCCTACGTTATTTAGGAGTGCATTTAATTCGTTAAACCTCCGGGTTTACTCTATATATATTCACTGAATCAATAACTCTCAGCCGTAAAGTAGATAAATAAAAGTTTGTTCCGGTTAACAACACCATTGCAAATTTCTCAAGGAAATCATAAACATTTAAACTCCACTCAACCATACATTGAACCCCCTCAAAAACAGTCCGTAATTTAATCTAAAACCGAGCCTCGTTTACGGACTTTTAATCGTACATAAGGCATAATTACTTAGCGAGAATAATGATCATACTTAACCGACGCTGTAACCCCAGATTAATTGTTCCGAGTAAGCATAAAAAGCCTACGGAATCCCTATTTATTATACTAGCATTACTTGTACTTGTGACGTAATGTGTCTGTTTATGACGTCACGTTTTTGCAATTCATCTAGACCTCGCTAGGGTGTTAAGTTTACGGTTAACACTTGCCGCAAACGTAGTGCAGAATTAGGGCCGGTCGTATATCTGGCTAATTTTCTTCGGTCATAATACCTAAATGAGAGCGTATAAGTGTTTCTTGGCTAGCGTAATTCTTACCTTTAACACTACTCCTTAGAAACTAATTTGAATCCTTCAAATTGAAGTAATTTTATAATAAAAAACAGCGTTAATTAGCTGTAATTCCGAAGACTATACGACTGATTTTGTACACCGTTTCATTCAATACATGTCAGTTTAATTACAGAATAGAATCGATACCCTATTTATAAAATAACGACATTCTAAAGTATCTCGATATCACATTGTCTTAACTTTCCTTACTTATTAAACAAAATACCTTCCCGAAATTCCCGGAACCTCCAATAATGACATTTAAATACATTACGAGCTCGAAATAGCTGAGCAAATAACGTCCACAGGGTGGAGTACGTTGAGCAATTCTCTAATACTCCCAGAGTAAGGGGGCTTATAGTAGGCGTACATCTGCAATTCGAGCTGGCTTGTAGTAGGTTATTAAATAAATATTTGTAATAAACGGTTAATGCAAGGTTCGCGAATGTTTGTTCAAATGTTTGTGTGTGTGATGGTGGACAATTTGGAATCTGTTTGAAATTGATTAGAAAAGCTACTATCCCACGGTTTCACATTCTGATCTAATTTAAAATAAATATTCAAAGTATCAATGTATCCCAAAGGATCCAGGAATTATACCGTAGTCACTGTGTCACTCGGAAAAAGTGTAGCTTTATATCACCAATTTCGGAGATTTACTAAGACTGAACGAACTTACAGACTGTCCTCCTTGTAATATTAGTATAGATATATCTATATCAAAATCGATGTGTGATCTACGTTCCCTATGGACTCCAAAACGGCTGGGCCGATTTCGAGTAAACTAAGCAATTTTTTATCCAAGGAAAATAAAATATGCGCGTGACACCGGAGGGGATAGCTAGTTTATGTAGTCTATAGAAGAGACAAATATTTTTAGAATAGAGAGAAAGCAATCATAGGTATGTTATTTGGTTTATTTATGAGATACATGCGTAAGTTAAGCCTTTCAATAAATCTGAAACAAGCGGCCGAGTCGGACTGACACACGAGGTTCCGTACCACCGTACAATATTTAGCAGAATGCCGAAATAAAACACGTTTCTTGTATAACTTTTATATTCTTGTAAAAATAAGAAGTATATAAATGAATATAAGAGAAATTTGATATTACTACATAGTATAAAACAAAGTCGCTTTCTCTATCCCTATAACCGTATGTACGCTTAAATCTTTAAAACTACGCAACGGATTTTGATGCGGTTTTTTTTAATAGATAGAATGATTGAAGAGGAAGGTTTTTATGTATAATACATGTGACATCCCACGGGAACGCGGGTAAAACCGCGAGGGACAGCTAGTCCTATATAAAAATAAAATGAGGCTGATAATCAAATAAATATAAAATATGGTTCTGTTGAGATTCTTGCCGGTTCTTCTCAGTTGAAGGCTGACTTCCGAACCGGTGGTAATTTCAGTAACTTTGACCTGCAAGTACTTTTCTATGGCCTAAATTGAATAAATGGCATTGAATTTGAATTTATCATGCATAAAGTTACTATAGAACATAAGTTTCAAGTTTCGTGTAATGATTATAGTTAGTACCCAGAGCTATTAGACAAATGGGTACACAAAAGGAAAGTACGTTCATGTGTTCAAAGTAATGCATGTAAAACTTGTTGACTCCCATTACCAAGTTGGCACCAAAAAAACGTCCAAATTACATTTCACGCCCGCAGCCCTCACGGCTTTTACCAAAACGAAAATTAACGGATTGTTGTAAAAATGCGGTGTAATTTCATTAAAAACATTTCATTAAAACACCGCTTCAACATCTCGTTGTAATTGGGAAAAGTAATAAAAAAAAGTAAGTGTAGCATAAAATAATACCTCCCCGGGATTCCATTATTGAATGCGCACAAATCTAATACGGAACCTATAAAAAGTGTCATAAAAATCAAATGAAATTACTCCGCGAGAAAAATAGGCTGCCTTAATTTTCCAGTCTGGTTTAGGTATCGTTTTTTTCACTTAGCTGGGTATGACGTTTTAGTGAAGGTATGCTTTTATATTACCTTTTACGTTTCATAGAACTCCCCTTCCTCTCATTCGATACTTATATTTTGTGCGGTCACAGAAATTTTATAAACTTGATCTCATTTTTTTACTACTTAAAATATGTACCTATGAAACATGTCTATACATAGGTAAGAAGGCAATTGGCACTCAATTGTAACACACCAGTAGGTTGATTTTCTCTCAGGTGAGCTGTGTTTGCCTCTCAATGTTTTTCTTCATCGACAGCTCATGCGTTCTTTAGAATTCGAATCAAAGACGCTTTATCACTTGCTCTAGATGAACATTTTTATATATAATTTGATTCGCATAATTATTTAGCCGTCTCCTGCGGTTTCACCCGCGTTTCCTAGGGATGTTATATTTTGCCAGGATAAAAAGTGTTCTGTGTTAATACAGGTTATAAACTATGTAAGTGCCAAGTTTCATATTAAATGTTATGTCATTTTTGCGTGAAAGAATACCTAACATCCCCCTTCACAAACTTTTGCATTTATAATATTAGTAGGTCTACTTTCCGCCTGTGGTTTCACCCGGATCACCAAAGGATCTTATGCTCTCCATGACCTAAAGTATACCATATATATGTCATGTCAGAAAATATTTTACCTGTCGTACTAGTTTTCATTTATATCCAAACAGATTCTAAGCCAATATGCTTTGAATCTAAATTGGGAATTAGGAAGAGAAAAAAAAAACTTTGATTAAAATTCGCATAAATTTAATTAAATTTATTAATTAATTTAGATTGTATGTAATCTAAAGTATACTCAACATAAACGCAAATGCTTTGTACCTTTCGCTAAGCTTACATAAACGTAGAACGTAACAGCTGCATTCGTTCGATTAATTCAAAAGTCTGAAAAACGTCAAAAACATTGCACTAATGCTGATTGCATATTTTCCAAGCCGCGTGTAGTTTCGGAAACTTTATTTTGATAGAATTGATGTTTGACAAGAAATAGTGTTGTGCCTCATTCTACTAATTATTATTATATATGCGAATGTTTGTAACTCTTTCACGCAAAAACTATCGAACAGATATAGATGAAACTTGACACATGGATAGAACATATCCTGGAAGAATTTTCGAGTAGTAGAGATCTTAGTGCAGAGTTCGTCCGGGGAAGTACTACCACCTTACCCCTTTATGCCGTGAAGCAGTAGTGCACTTGTGTTACTGTGTGTTCGGTTAGAAAGGTAAGGGAGCCGGTGAAATTACAGGCACATGAGACTTAACAACTTCACGTCTCGGGGTCGACAACGCATTGGCGATGCCCCTAGTGTTGCAAATGTCCATAGGCGGCGGCGACCACTTACCATCAGGTGGACAGTCCGCTTGTTTGTCGGCCCATGTGGTATAAAAAAAAAAGGAATATTATATATAAGCTACTTTATTTCCCGAGAAAATGTGTCATTCCTCGGGAAGGCGGGTAAAACCGCGGGGGGCAGCTAGTTTGTATGTATTATAGTATGTATTTCTATTTTCATTAAAATAAGCTGTTATTTAGCAATCTTCGTAGAGAAGGGAAATATGGCCGCAGTTAAAACACGTCTGTCATTACGTTAGACTTATAATAAAATTTGCTGTCCCCCGTGGTTCCATCCGCGTTTATCGATTTTATATATATCCTAATATTTCAATTATATATAAATTTAAAGCCAGTTAAATAATCAGTTTAATAGTTCTTAAATTAAAAAAAAAAAAAAAAAAATTCAAAATTTCTTTATTTCATTACAAGTACAGTAATTACATGGGTTGGGGCTCCCCTTTTAAGTTTTTTAAAAAACCTGTATTAGGAGAGACCCGCTCTTCCGATTTTTATGATTAAACTTGTATACATAGTAAATGTTTAAAGTTAAAAATATGTAAATATAAAATGACCAAACTTTAAATAAGATGCGTAAATTAGTTGGGAAAAGTGTGAAATGGTAGGGTGAGTGGATGAGTGAGTGTTGAGTGTATGTGTGAGTGTAGGAAGTGTAGGATGTGTGAGTGTAGGGAGTGTATGTGTGTATAATTATGTGAAGGCTATCTATGATGATGATCTGTGATTGTAATAATACTTAAATAATTATTGAAATTTTAAAACTAAATTAAATTATTATATTAAACGACATACAGACACATACAGACAACAATGTAACAAATAGTAAAATTGGCGTCAGTGAGCCATAAAAATAATATTTATCACAAAATTAGACAAAAATAATTAATGTACAGACAGATTCAGAAGATTTATACTGGGTGTGTTTGCAGATCACTGGGAGTCCCCCATGTTGCAAAGATGGCTACGGCGTCATATTGTAAATTAATAGTGTAATGTACTGTGTTGTGTAGTGTATGTTGTTAAAATTAACATTAGTTTTTAAGTATATTGTTAATAACAAAAATATGGACATGGTCCGAAATAAATGTTTACTATAATTATTATTGTTACATGTTCAATTTACATACATATTTACAAAAAAGTGCTTACACTTTATGCTACAAGCCTTCTATTCAGTTTCAAGAAATAATTTTCCAAGTATCCTGGAAATTAAAAAGAAAACTCGCAACAAAAAAATGAATAATTCAAAACATTGGAGGTCGGGTCACATATTCCACTGCCAGGGTTTTAACTTTCCAATTTTAAAAACAACACTCGTATATTAGTTGTGGCAACCTTGCAAGTACCATAAACAATTTTCATAGTTTCATGAGCAGATGCGAAACTTTTTCCGTCGGGAAGTCCACGACGGGCGAACTTTGCCGAGTATTTCGAAAGTTCTGCGTTGAATTTTAATGGGGGTGTTTGAGAAAGAATTTCACGTGTCACCCTGCAGTTTGTAGATCAATGTAGCGTAGATGTCGATGGGAAAATTTAGAATCTTGCGTGGATTGTAGAGTATATGATCGTTTTTTGCTATTAGAGGACTGACAATATTTTTGGACCTTTTTAACAGATGTAAGGATCAAAGGGTGGGTATAAACGATTCACATTTTGCTTGTGCTGTTTGGGAATCGGTGGACAATTTTCCGGTCCCTCAAAGTACAAAGATAAAAAAAATCCCGCAAATTTTTCGTTCAATTCAATGTGTGCTTATTGAGCCTCAAGAGATTTTTTACGTCATATAGTCTACCAGATGAAAAATTACCGTTGCCTATAGACATTTTCAATACCAACCCTGGTAATGCGCTATCAACCATCAGTTATGAAGTGTTTGGTTTAGTCATATCCCAATGTGTTTCATTTTCACCAATAACTTATACCATTATCCATCGATACACTTGATCTAGGTCACCTATAAAACAATAGCTAGACTTGTCATGGGAGCTCACGAGACCTCACAAAGTCAGTCTGCTCAAAACGGACCAATTACGCGTTGAGGTGAATAAAGCCGCTGTCACACACCCAGACTAAGCTAAACTAAGCCACCTAAGGCAGATTGTCTGACGGCTATGTGTGGCTAGCTTTAGACAGGCACTTAGAATATAAAAACGTGGAACAATCAAACATTGTTTGCCGGTCGCTGTGTGCAAAACCTATGGGGAGGTCTATAGAGCTTTCAAAATACTTAAATAGATTTATTGAATAACCAACTGTTCCTGGCGTTCCCAGATCCCTCACACAGTCCATTCATTCCTTCTTCGATCTTCCTCCACTCAAATGTCCATTTACTTTCATATAAATCACTCTTTTAATCACATGGCTCATCCCTCCTCATTACAAGTGATTTCCTCGCTGTATAAAGTTTCAGATAACTGAATATATACAATGTTCTGTTTCGATATCTGTTTGCCATTTTAATTAGCGTCCATCCATGTATTAAAGTCCGGTAGTCGGATTGGAAGCGTACCCCAAAGGCAATTAAAAAACGTAGGGATTTTAAATGTACGCTCCACGTCGCGTTAATCGTTTCAGTCTCATTTGAACATTAGTTTATTTCTGCGCTAAACGTTGGGCTAGTTAGACACGGTTAGTTATGGACTGCTGCTGGATTAATGGTATGCGAAAATGAGCCTTATCGTCAGTTAGTTTTATATGTTTTTAACAATTATGATGAAATCACCGAAGCGAATATGATGATTTTTCTATTACAGATCGGCGAGAGAAATACATATCTTTAGGTTATAAAATAAGGAATTAACTCCTTAACACGGGCATGCTTACATTTATTAGAGTACATAAATTTGCAGAGCTATTTATAGTTCTGGTGGCCAACCGATTATAAATCGAATCAACACAAACATCAATTTTTTTTATGGTCAGATACCTTCTCAGGCGTACGAAGAACAACTCACAAACGTTTAATCGCTACCGGATAAATAATATAAGAAAGCATATGGTACAAACATACGCATATAGCATTAATTTAAATAAATTTTATATAGTTATAGATGAGGCAGTGGATCGGTACACGACCGCGATTTATCATACTCCGAGCACACAGAATCGGCACATATTTCAATGTACAAAATTGTTCTTGCTGTTCAGAATGGCAACTGAGTAGATCCGAATATGGGATAAAAGAACGAATAAGGTGAAGATGAATGTGTATAAGTTTAGTATGTACCAAAACATTTTGAATAGTCATCGAATACCCCACATTTGAAGCCATTTCAGTTCTTCTCACAAATTTCGGACGAGTTCGAGTTGAGCTCGCATCGAGAGGGTTCTGTACGTAGGATATTTAAAGGATTTACCACAATATTGATAATTATGTTTAAGAATTCTATGAGTAAAGATCTTATCACACACACACGTTACTACTTCCAAAACTTTTTTTATTTTCTGTTTTGCCCAAACTCTAACTTAATCGGTCCAGTAGATTCAGAGCAAATTGGCTGTGACAGACCTTCCGACAGGGTTACGTTTTTTCATTCGGACGTACGAAACCCCTGAAAACCATTGACCTATACAATTTATACATAAATGGCTGAGTGCACACGAGCCTGTTTTATATACAAATACAAATACAAAGCGAAATGTAAAACATTCGCGACGAGAAGTCAACCGGTCAGGCGCGACGTCACGCGCGTTGCCATGCGTTAAGCGCGCCACACGCGTTCTCTAATTTATCGTCAAAACATTTTGTGGAGCACACAGGCGTTATGTTTCAATTTACGAGTTGATGTTTCTTGGAATATGTGGCGCGAAATGTTCGCAGTGATTTTATACTTCGCAAACAGGGTTGGAAATTAAATTACTCTAATTATGAGGAATAATTAAATAGTAATGGGGTGGAATTATATAAAAATGCGTCGTTTGAATTAATTTTCATTGTATTTAAGGGTAGTGAAATTATGGGCTTATGCGATTTCACATCTTCATGTCTTAGGGTCGAGAATTGACCCTGGTATTGCAAATGTCCATAGGCGGTAAAATCTACGTAGTAAGTCAAACAACTTCTATTTAACTAACAATAAAATAATTGCAATGTAATTTAAGAATTTGGAAAATAAGTTTAAAAGCTTTCAATACGACAGATGCAACATTACGAAATATCACGATTTCAATAAATAATAAAAACTATTTATTCAGTTCAGGCCGACGGGCACTTATAATTAACTGAAGCTACCACCAGTAAGAAAGACAGCGTTAACAAGCGCAAGAATCCTTATTTTATGTTCTCATCTTGTTACTACGAATTTAGCAGTTTTAATTATGTTAACTATAATAACAACCTATACTATTCATTAATAACGCCAGAGTATGTGACGTCAAAGTCTTTCAGATGAGGTAATGTAACGGTCCAACGTGACGTCACGCGATTATTTAATTATAAAGATAATATAATATAATAAAAATATCCAGGGACATTCTTTACACACGGCCATCTGATCCCAAACTATCCAGAGCTTGTACTATGAAAACCAGATAACTGATTTACTGCATATACTGCTATTTATTTTTCTAAATACATACATATATACGAGTAGATATTTACACCCAGACACAGAACAAACAGACAATTTCATGCACACAAATGTTTGTCCTGGGTGGGAATTGAACCCGCGACCTTCGACTTGGCAGTCAGGGTCGCTAACCGTCAAGCTAATTGGCCTGTCAAATTGCTTTATTTAAGTATATATTAATGATATATGAAATAGTAATAAAGTAGAATATATTGGTCTAAAAAAGGTAGATTTAATAAAAAAAATAATTAATGATGCAGCTTCGCTATTAAATAAACAACGATTTTGAAATAAAATTTAATGAAAAGCATTCTAAATGTAGGAATGATAGTGAACTTTTCCAAAATCGATTAGAAGAAAATATTCATGAGTCATCCAACTATAGCTGATGGATAAAAAAACGAGCGCTTAAACAATATGTGGGTAGCTTTGTGGTCAGTTTATTTGAAGAAATGAAAACCTCTTTGTAAAAGTTTCTGTTTCTATTAGTCTCGATTTGCATTGGCTATTAGGTACAAGTAGTTTACAAATAAAAAAAAATGCTCAAGGATTGTGCATTGGAAACATTTTTATAGCAGACAATTGGAGTGTCTGGGCAAAGCATCGTTGAAGCAAAAATAATTAATAGGTTCATAGATGGCAAAGATTTTTCATAGAAACAGAAGGTTTATTTCCACTACATACATCTCATCTGAACTACACTACCGTTTAGTGTCATTTCTACTATTTTAATTCAAATTCAAAACCGTCAAAGGTCAAATTTTAAGCTACAACTGGCACGTTTAACTTCTTCTGTACCTACTATTACAAAACTGTAAAAGTATCATGTTATATTATATATACATACATTACAGCTATACATTAAAATTAATCAGTCAGGAATGTAACGGAATATTAAACATTAATCAATCAAACTTCTAGACGAATTTTAATGGCTTTTCTCAGAATCTGGATTGAAGCTTAAAAGGTGTTTTATAAATCACCCTCCAAAAAAACCAAATTAAAAGTTATCACGTGTACAAAGTCGTGGGCACAGACACAAATGCAAAAAATGCTAATGAATTAAATGGATCCCCAGGATGCATGCGCGATAATAACAAAATAATGTTAATAAATCTTACATAATTTTATCAGCATTAAAAGGAAATTTCTCTATTTGCCAATGGCAATTTTTCATGAACAGTTCTCCCATTTAATCCTGAGAAGGTTACAATAACAAACAGAAAGACAACTACTTTCGCATGAATATTATGAGTGGATTAAAATAGAATATAATAATGTAGAGGTTTCCCAACAACCAGCTAACCCGTTTAGCGAATGACAGATCTAACAATTAATTTAAACTGTGTTCAATTGTCCTCAAACCCGAGGACATTAACTTAAGAGCAACTCTGTGCATCGCCATCCATTAAGCTAAAGCAGGCGGGCATTTATCACATTTACAACACAAGCAAAGGTCGGCCATTACTGCAAGTGCAAGGAGCTTAACGCTTGGATAACACATGAGATGACATAGTGGAGCATTGTTAATATTTTATTTGTTATCTTTGTAAGTTCACAGTAAACATTAAATATTTATGGGTCTGACTCATCTCCAGGGCACACTGAAATCTGATCTGATCTGACTGAACTCTTATTGCAGAGTTCGCCCGGGGAAGTACTACCACCTTCCCCATTTTCACCATGAATACCATGTACTACCAAGTACTCTTCTATTACTGTGATTCGGTTAGAAAGGTAAGGGGCCCGGTGAAATTACAGGCACATGAAACTTAAGAACTTGACGTCTCAGGGTTGACAACGCATTAGCAACCTCCTGGAGTTGCAAATATCTATTGGCGGCGGTGACCATTTACCATCAGGTGGATCGTCTGCTTGGTTGTCGGCCAATGTGGTCTAAAAATAAAAAATGTTAATTCAACAGCAGTGTGCTTCTTACAACGACAGAGTTATTGTAATTTGGAAGATGTCTGCCAACGAAAGAAGATAAATAAATAATAATATATAAATAAATATCCTGGGACATTCTTTATACACGGCCGTCTGGACCCAAACTAAGGATAGCTTGTACTATGGAAACCAGATATGTGATATACTGGGTGGGAATCGGACCCGCGATCTTCGGTTTGGCAGACAGAGTCGCTAACAACTTTCATGAATCAATGTATCATAAAATCAAATATTATTCCGGAACTCTGTGGTTATATACTTATCCTTATTACTACGACCCCAAATCGTCTCTAGGGTAAAAGGCGACTTAAAAGTATACCGGTGATACGTGCCCGTACATTGGACCAAGTATCCAAATCTGACGTCTAAAGTAGACGTCTGACAGCTGTTGTGACCGGCGAAGAACCATATATATTGCGCTTACCCAAAATAATTTAGTAATCAGAATTTCACGAAATCATTGGTTCATTAGCCTAGTGTTCCACCTGATCTGCCACGACCCGTTTTTAGGCATGTTTCTGTTAAAGTTTATCAACGTGATGATTTATTGTAATTCAAATAATGCGAATACATCCATCCATATGCCAGGATACGTGTGGCGTTAAAGATGCTGGCGTATTAAGAATCATATATTTAGTTGAACTCGATATTTGACACTTGCATAAACACGTCTCATAAAGATAATGTGTTAATTAATCACCGGTGCTACTGCACTTACATAGGACTTACAAAAAGCTTAATGAAAATATCAACCAGACATTTCTTTGTAAATAACACTGCGGCCTGGGCTATATTCAAGAGTTTTACAGTAGGAGGTTTTAAATTCTTAATTGATTAACGAGGTACGCTTTATAAAAAGAATATAGTCAGTACTTTCAAACTCTCATCTATTAGATAGTAATTATGACTTTCATAAATACTATAAACATATATACATTATTTTTGTGATCAGTGAACACGCCAGATTAAAACTAAAATTAATCAACCACAATACTCAATTAATAGAAATCAAACAATAAAAACTCACTGGACTTTAAAATATAATTCGCACATTAATTCGAAAAGTAAATTCAATAATTCGCAAACGATTCGAACTCGGCTTAAATGGAACGCAACCGCATGGAAACTTGGCAAATGGCATCGCATATTTGCTTTACAAATATATGGGTATCAGTTGCTTCTGTTTGTTCTAGAGTTAACAATTCCTTGTTGATTTTTAGCTTTCAACCGGACCGGGTTGTAATGTTTTACTGCCCTCGTAAATGTGGACTTAATAGTTTTAACGTGAAGATTGTACTCGGATATTAATAGTGCTAGAGCGTGTTTCATTAGTCTCGAGTGAGTTCCGGGCTGGTTGGAGTAATCTTGGTGGGAAATCTTGGTGAATAAGATATCATGTTTAGATAGAGGGTTTAAGAAATGCTTAATGGTTTTGTTTGTATCTGGAGTGGTTTGTAAGTTTGGCATATTCTAGCTTTTGATTATGAGTGTTATTAGAAGTGATTGGCATAATGATCAGCACTATTGGTGAATCTTAAATTTATTCATTTATACCTCTTGGGCAGGCTAACGGGTCGATGGTCCACCTGATGGTAAGTGGTCTCCGCTGCCTATAGAGATTTCCAGAGGCACCGTCAATCCATTGTCGTCCCTGATACGTGAATTTTAAAGTCGCATGTGCCTGTAATTTCACTAGCCCGCTTACCTTTCTAAGCAAAACTCAGTGGTACAAGTACACTACGGCTTTACGGTGAAAATGGATATGGTGGTAGTACTTCCCCGAACGAGCTTTGCACTAAAACTATTCTTATTGTTATAAATAAGGGATATTTTGCAATCAATAGCTTGAAATCAGAAAAACGTCAGCCAGGTGTTGCATGCAGCTCTGAGCAGGAAGATCATTTGTTAATTCCAATCTTAAATGTCATAAAAAGTCACAAATTTTCCTTGAATTAGTCATACTTGTTCGCGCAGAACATACTAGCATAGCAACTCAATGACATAAATCTGTAGCTGCACCTCGGGTCTGCACTGAGCATATGATCACTAAGCGGATTAGTAGCAGCAAGCATACAAGCACTTACTAATAACTTGAGTGCGCCCGCCTTCGCAGTAACTGCGAGTGAGTTAGGCGGGAGTGGCTGATTAGATCAGTGGGCCCAAACATGGCTTGTGGGAAAAAAATGTTTAGTGGATACTTTAAGGGTGATTTTATAACGTAGCTCCTACTGTGAAAGTGGTCTAGATTCCTTTGCAATCATGTTTTGTTTTTCGAGGTATCGGTTCCGTACATTTGAAATCTTAGATATTTAATGAAAATAATTGAGCCCAAGAATTAATAAACACGGCTCCAAACTAAGCAGAGCTTATACTATGCAAACCAGATAATTAATAAATATTTATTTTTCTACAGAACAAACAGAGAAGTTCATGCACACAAATGTTTGTCAGAGTCCTAACCAAATGACCCGCCAATTTCAAATTATTTGAAGATATGATTATTTTAGATACTTATTCTATTTTAAATATTACGGCATATATTATTACAGAAAACATAAAAGAATAACCGCAAAATTAATACAGTAGTTGGAACAACAAAGTTCCACATTGCCCTTTCGACTTAAATTACCAATGCCACCCACACATTGCGAATTGCTGGATTACTGAATAGCTATATTTAATTGAATGCCAACTTAGTTTAATTTGTAAGTTCAGCCAAGGTTTATTTCTTGGAATTATATTCAGTTACAGTGGTTACATGAATTAATGCTTTGATTGCGGGTAATGAAAATTGTTTCAGTTTCAACGCTGAGAGCCACGTTTGAGTTCTGACGTTATGTTACATTACACACGTATTTGCTTCAGAATGTCTAATTCTTTCATTATTATACTACTTTTGGAGCAATAATAGATCAGCGGTAGAGACTTCGAATGCTATAGGTTGGTATTTTATAATAAGCGTTTATGGAAACTACACCACGATGGAAAGGTACCTTATAGTACCCCAGGCTGATACCACCCTCTCGTTGCAAATCTGTCGTCAAACCACTTTTGGTGCTTTCCGCTAGTTGCATTTAAAGCCTAATTAAAGTTTCCTTCTAGGCTTCGTACATAAGGTACTGAATACATTGAAATGACTATTATTTTTAGGGCTACTTGTCAGCTAAAATACATCTGACAGGCCAGTTGGCTTGGTGGTCGAGCCTGACCGCCACGCTACAGGTCGTTGGTTCGATTCACACCCCAGGACAAAGATTTCTCGCAATAATATGTCTCTTTGTACGGTGTCTTGGTGTAACTATCTATATAAGTAAGTATACCAAATATCTGATTTCCATAGTACATGCTCTTAGTTTGGGATCAGATGGCGTGGTGTAGAGAATATAAATTTATATTTAAATGTAAAGGCACATTTTCTAGCACTTTTGATACTATATTTACCATATTATTGTTCAAAATTCAAAATTCAAAACCATTTATTCAGTTTAGGCCTTCGGAGGGCACTTATAAAGGTCAAATTTAAAGTTACTGAAGCTACAATGTTATTGTCATAATTATTCAAATTATGTAAAGTGTCTGTGAAATGCTTCCTGTAACATGTTGTAAATATAATTAATTACTGTCATTTGTAATTATGAAACTAGAAATTGGAGATGTTTCTAAAACACGTGTTTGATTCTAGGAACGTACATAGTGTGACAAAAATAGTATATTATGTGATGTTATTTTGAAATAATCTTGTAATTGATTTAACAGCGTTTTCTATTTCGTATTCAGATGTTTTAACCAAATCTGTAAATTTTGTGTGTGTGATTCAATGGAATATAATATTATGATGTTCAAAATATTTATATATTTATAAATCACTTACTTGACCTGTCACAACAGGTATTGTCAGTAAGACTAAAAAAGGTTTGAAATAAACGTCAGTTCGTTTTAAAAAAAAAGAGTGATTGAGAGCTGAGTTTATTACCGGAATTAGAGTCAGACTATTCTTAGGTGCTCGTAAAGGCCTATTTGAATTATATATTTCAATTTCAGTAGCATCAATTAATATTACTATTTATTATTCTGACATTGGAACTACTATTATATAAATATATTTAAAAATAAATGTCGTTAGAGAGTGTATCTTACTTAGTACTGAATACTTGAAGATTAAATTTTTTTTGCTATAAGCTATTCAATCAGGATGCAACTCGATGAACAATGGTAGACATCTGTTATTTAGCAATTGCATTTTAATACCTATATTTCGTTAGAGGTTCAAGAATATACCATGTCAATATATATATATATATATATAAGATAATTTCTGATATTTTTGTGAATGATATGTTTGTAGCTTCAGTAACTTTAAATTTGACCTTCATAAGTGCCCTCCGAAGGCCTAAACTGAATAAATGGTTTTGAATTTTGAATTTTGAATAAGAACGACACAGTCAGTCAAACACAATTGAGTTTCTCTGTAATAAAAGATTTATTGGTTATTTTATATTACATGAAATAAAAGTGTGTATCAATTAGTTACTACTTAACATAAACTTACATACGTGTGATAAAAGAAACGACATTTAATGTTATTATTAACTATGCCTGTGCTTACATTACTATAAGAACATTTTAAATATTATAAATTATTGTTTTCTCATGACAATAACGAGATGCTTATAGGTTATCTTTCATAGCTCACATACATCATTTGTTATCTCACTGCGCGTTCAATGAGGTTTGATGCGCAGGAAAATTCAAATTAAAGAAAATTATATATTTTTCTTTACATATATATATCGATAACCAAGAACACTTAACATTTTGCATCAATTGGTAAATATTTTTTTATATCTCTGTAGGTACATAGTTTTTCGTATGATCATAATCTCTGCACGATAAGTGATGGTGTGGGTGAGGGTGGCACTCACAAAGTCTAGAAGGAAACTAGCTCTCGAGTGCAGATATCGACACACGCCAACAGGTGCTGGATGATATATTTGTCGTGGATTGATGGAGCCATAGTAACGAGCAACGCCATCTCACAATACTTTTGTGAATTAATAAAAATCATTACCGGAAACGCAAGCGCGCCCTACCGCTTGGACACGATCGTCGGTAGAGGGGATGCAGTGAGGACTAGAGAAGGGACGGAGTGTTGACACATTCGACCCCGGACAACCTTGGCAGACACTCACTACCAACGCACGTGTTTGTTTCTTACATTGTAAAACCGTTAGTTTGAATAAAGTTATTCTGATTTAAATTATCTTTCGTTCGAGTACCCACGACTGTGCCCACATCTACTTGCAACCATGTCTGATCGTGAAGAAGACCCGATGCTTCACGTATCAGCCACCGCTACTGCGACATCAGAAGTTGGATTCACTCGAGCTGAAGAAAACACTGAGACTGGAACGATGACGTCACGGTGCGACGAGAACTAACTTCGGACGCTGCTGGCTGCTCAAAACCAGAACATGATGTCCTTGATAGAAGCCATCAAGGGCCCGGCAGGTACCAAGCATATTTCTTTGCCTGAATTTAACCCGGATAAGCCGGATGGAGACGCACGTGCCTGGTGTGCTACGGCGGACCTATGCTTATCGGAGGTACCGCTTCAGGGAAGTGCTTTAATCATCACCTTAAGCAAGGCTCTGAAAGGAAGTGCATCACGTTGGCTGGCGCAAGTGTCGTTTGCGGGTATGACATGGTGTGACTTCAAAAGCCTGTTTTTATCCCGGTACGATTGCGTGGACACACCAGCTGCTACCCTGGTCAAAATGATGAGTAGCAAGCCCAAGGAAGGCGAATGTTATGCTGCGTATGCTGCCCGATCATTGTCTACGCTTACATCACGCTGGCAGAACATGAGCGCTGAGCAGATAGCCATATCTACGGTGCTGGCTCATATGGCACAATTTGATGGGCGCATTCAGAGGTTGGCGTTTACTACCGAAGTCGACAACAGAAATAAGCTGCAGTGTGAACTTCAAGCGTTCTCGTTTTTGAAAAGGAAAGCTTCAACGGTTAACTCAACCGACGCCGTTCCAGATTTCAAGCGATCCAAGTTTCAGTCGATAACGCTGAAGTGTTTCAACTGCGGTAAAGGAGGTCACCGAGCATCTGACTGCCGATCAAGAAGTGAGGCGAAAGGCAAGCCAGCCAATGCTACCACCTCGGCGTCAAGTTCTACAGGACCAAAGCACCGTTTGGACATCATCTGTTTCCGATGCGGCAGCGCCGGACATTTTGCAACAAGATGTCCACGAAGCCAGGGTGGAGGCACCGGCGCGACTGGTGGACCAAGCAGCTCCGGGGCAGCGACTGCAGCAGCGACGAGCAGCGAGCGACGCGTTGACGTTTGCTATGTCACCAATCCCAGCGGCGTGCTGATGAACACTGGTGAGTCGTACCTATTTTATTATGATTCTGGTGCCGAATGCTCTCTCATCAAAGATTGTGTTGCGTCAAAGTTTAGTGGTAAACGTGTAAACAATATTGTTAATTTAACCGGAATCGGTCATGGTAGTGTGCAAAGTACCCTACAAATTTTATCTGAGGTTATGATTAATTATTTACGGTTAGACATATTATTCCATGTTGTACCGGATAGTTGCCTTAAAAATGATATTTTAATTGGCCGTGAGATTTTAGATCAGGGATTTAGCGTTAATATGACTTCTGATAGTGTTGTTTTGTGTCGTGATATGGTTGTTAGGTTATGTGATGTTTCAAATAAACTCCAAAATAATTGTAATTATCAAATTGATTTAGATAAAGTTGACACAGACGTTCCGCCTGAATTTCGTTCCCAATTAATTGATCTTTTGTCAGAATACTCATCTTCGTTTTCTACTAACGTATCTAGATCCCGTGTTACGACAGGACAGTTACAAATTAGGCTTGTTGATCCTGGTCGAACAGTGAATCGTCGCCCTTATAGGCTTAGTGCTAGTGAACGCGAAGTTGTTATTGCTAAAGTTCGAGAATTAGAGGAAGCGGGTATTATTAGGCCAAGTTGTTCGCCTTTTTCGAGTCCTGTCTTGCTCGTCAAGAAAAAGGATGGTTCAGATCGCATGTGTGTCGACTACAGGGAACTGAACGACAACACTGTATCGGATAGGTTTCCATTGCCTTTAATTGAGGACCTTGTATCCAGGTTAGGTGGTGCTACATGGTTCACGTGTCTTGGCATGTTATCAGGTTATCACCAGATTCCAGTTCATCCTGAGTCAATAGAGCGCACTGCATTCGTTACACCTGACGGTCAATGGGAATACCTGACCATGCCGTTCGGTTTGAAGAATGCAAGCTCAGTTTATCAGCGTGCAGTGATGAAAGCATTGGGTGATCTTGCTTATAGCTATGCTGTGACGTATGTCGACGATATTCTAGTGATAGGATCGTCTGTGGAGGAGAGTTTAGTTCGTCTTCGCACTGTATTCGATAAATTAACAAAAGTTGGTTTTTC
The DNA here is from genome assembly GCA_907165245.1 of Habrosyne pyritoides. Classification (NCBI taxonomy): domain Eukaryota; kingdom Metazoa; phylum Arthropoda; class Insecta; order Lepidoptera; family Drepanidae; genus Habrosyne; species Habrosyne pyritoides. Next base: position 15,159,141 of record OU015588.1, on the reverse strand, counting down.
CCTAAATTTTGCTAAGTGTTCATTTCTCAAGCGACGTGTTGAATATTTAGGCTTTGTTGTTGAGAACGGTCAAATCAGACCCAACCCAAATAAAATTGTAGCTTTGTCCAGACTTCCCCCACCTAAAACCATCACTCAGCTGAGACAGTTTATAGGACTGGCCACTTATTTTAGACAATTTGTGCCTCAGTTCTCCAAAACGATGGCTCCCCTGTTTCGTTTAACGAGTGGCAAGAATAGGTCCATTGGTTGGGAACCGAGCCATGAGGCAATTCGTCAGAAAATTATTTCTTACTTAACCAGTGAGCCTGTTCTAACAATCTTTGACCCTGCGCAACTAATCGAGCTACATACCGATGCCAGTGCTGAAGGATATGGTGCCATTTTTATTCAAAAGATTAATGGGAAACAACATGTGGTTGCTTATTATAGTCGTCGTACGTCCCCAGCCGAATCTAAGTATCATTCGTTTGAATTAGAAACGTTAGCTGTCTTTAATGCCATAAAGCATTTTCGACATTATTTGCTAGGTCGCAAGTTTACCGTTGTGACAGACTGCAGTTCTGTTAAAGCTTCTAAAAGCAAAACTGACTTGTCTCCACGTGTTCATCGGTGGTGGGCCTACATGCAGTCATTTGAGTTTGACATTGTTTATCGTGAAGGCAGTAGGATGAGCCATGTAGACTTTCTGTCTAGGAATCCTCTCCCCGCATCTAAACAAGCTTTCACTCGTGTAGAACAAAAGCGTGTCGATTTAGCTGAGCTTTCTAGTAACTGGTTGCAAGCTGAACAAGAAAAGGACGAAGAGATCAGTAAGATTGTTTCTGATCTTCGTAATGAAGTTTTTCCTGAGGAAACTCGCAAAACCTACGAAATTCGTAAGAGCATTCTGTATCGCAAAATACAGCGTAACGGTCGCACTCGATGTCTACCTATTGTACCTAGGTCGCTTAGGTGGTCTGTAATTAATAATGTCCATGAGTCTGTCATGCATTTAGGATGGGAGAAAACTCTCGAAAAGATTTACGAGCACTATTGGTTTGAAGGCATGTCGAAATATGTTAGGAAATTTGTGGACAATTGTATTACTTGCAAAGTAGCGAAGCCCCACTCGGGTAAAGTTCAAGCAGCACTTCACCCAATTCCCAAGTTCAATATCCCATGGCACACGATTCATATTGACGCTTCTGGTAAACTGTCTGGTAAGAATGATATTAAGGAATACGTGTTTGTCGTCATAGATGCTTTTACTAAATTTGTGTTACTCCGTCATTCGCTCAGCATCGACACTAACAGTAGTATTTGTGCTATTAACTTCTGTATAGCTTTGTTTGGTGCGCCGAAACGCATAATAGCGGATCAAGGTCGTTGTTTCGCTAGCAAAGATTTTTCAAGTTTCTGTACTTCTAACAACATAGAGTTACACTTGATAGCTACTGGAGGTAGTCGTGCAAATGGTCAGGTCGAAAGGGTAATGAGTACCCTCAAGAGTATGTTGACAGCTGTAGAGACTAGTCGTGACCGCTCTTGGCAGGACGCATTAGGAGAGGTTCAACTGGCTATGAACTCTACTATTAATAGGGTAACTAAATCTAGCCCTCTAGAGTTGATGATAGGAAGGGTAGCACGACCACTCAGTTTGGTGACCGGTGATGATGATGATGTGACTGACGTTAATTTAGATGAGATTAGAGAGCACGCGACACAGAACATTGAAAAGAATGCCGAGTATGATAAAAATCGATTTGACCAAAATAAGGCTCAGGTTTCTAAATTGGCTATTAATGATTATGTTTTAATCGAAAATGAGGAACGGAATCAAACGAAATTAGATCCTAAGTTTAAAGGTCCATTTAAGATTATTGATGTGTTAGAAGGGGATAGATACCTACTAAAGGCGCTGGACTCTAAGCGAACCTACAAATACCCCCATGATCGTGTGAGGAAAATCCCCGATCACCAAGTTCCTCGAGAGCTAGATGTCATAGTTGATGACAGTGGTAGTGAGACCAAATCTGATTAAGAATTGGCTTGTACACTCATACTCGAAACTTCGGACCGCACCTCATGAGTAACATGTGGCGATGGGTCTGTAAGGAATCGTTGGTGCGATTCCTGTCTGTGTTGGTGCACAGAGTGCTTTGTGTGTTGTAGCACATATTGCGCTAGATTGCTGAGTCGTTGGTGCGATTCTAGTCTGTGTTGGTGCACAGAGCCCCTCATATGTTGTAGCATATGTGGCGGCAGATATGTAAAGAATCGTTGGTGCGATTCTGACCTGCGTTGGTGCGCAGATTACAATGAAAAGTTCATGGGTTGAGTGTGCAATGCCTATGAGCTATGGAGTAGCAGAGTAGCAGTAAGAGTAACAGAGTTGTTAGAACTGTTGTAACTTGTTGATCGGACCTTTTCCAATGAATGATGTTGTGCAGGAAGCACTGTGTACGAAGCCTTAATAACAAGGCATTGTTAATCATGGTAGTTGATTATTGTACTTAGATTTAGGAGAAATAAAGTACCATTAAGAATAAACCTTTGTGTCGATTGGCAGGATAGCCGAGCTAGATTTACTCTCTGAGCACATTTTGTCCACAGGTACTTCACCCGAGGACGGGTGCTAGTCAGAGATGGCCGTGTCGTGGATTGATGGAGCCATAGTAACGAGCAACGCCATCTCACAATACTTTTGTGAATTAATAAAAATCATTACCGGAAACGCAAGCGCGCCCTACCGCTTGGACACTATCGTCGGTAGAGGGGATGCAGTGAGGACTAGAGAAGGGACGGAGTGTTGACACATTCGACCCCGGACAACCTTGGCAGACACTCACTACCAACGCACGTGTTTGTTTCTTACATTGTAAAACCGTTAGTTTGAATAAAGTTATTCTGATTTAAATTATCTTTCGTTCGAGTACCCACGACTGTGCCCACATCTACTTGCAACCATGTCTGATCGTGAAGAAGACCCGATGCTTCACGTATCAGCCACCGCTACTGCGACATATTTTTAACTTGACAGTAGTAGCCAGCCAGGCAAGTTTGCTCACTGTTTGCTTCACCGACAGTTTAAGTTTATCGTAGGATTCAAACCTACAAATCTCGTAATATTCGATGTCACTACCAATTAAGCTTGCATACCTTAGCATTCGTTTTCGACGGTAGGCGTCAAAAAGAACATATTTAGTGGTAAAAAATATGCTTAATGTTTTGTAATATGTAATAGACCGAATCGACCGAAAACATACATATTGCAACTACCCCACTTTATTGAGAACAGAGGCAGTAGACGATAACACCTTAGTGTACTTCCTAGGATAGTTCATCCTAAATCCAATATACCTCAGAATAACCTAGTAACGTTTTACTACTAGAGATCCTGACTGGACTAACATTTGTGTGCGTTCATGCACACATGTCTGGGTGTAAATATCTATATGCATATATGTACTATATCAGTTACCTGGTAGCCATAGTACAAGCTATTCACTCTGCTTAATTTAGGATCAGGTAACCATGTGTGTAGAATGTCCTAGAAATATTTATTTATAAGCATCGCAAGCTGCAACCAGAAAAATTTACTGCTTTCAAATCTCAGGCCATCAACCATCGTGACACACGCGGTCTAAATGCTTAATGGTGCGTTTAAAATACACACGTTGTAAGCTTAAACGCTGTATATTCTCTTGATTTATCTGTTGCTATAACCATAACACAAGTACTGTGCATCCCTTTGCCACATGAATAAATATTCCGACGAGAGTCCAAGGTTTATGCGGGTGCAGTAGCACAACGCGTGAGTACACATGATGGATTAAACTCATGCCTGTGGATAATTTCATGTCACACGTTTATCCTTGTCTTTCCTAATATAAGATAATGTTTTATATCTGTTGGCTTTACACGTATATAAGATTCCTTATATTTACTTGAAGTTCCGCTGTTTTCTGTCTCTCTTTTTTTATACCACATGCCGACAAACAAGCACACGGTCCACCTGATGGTAAGTGGTCACCGCTGCCTATGGATATTTGCAACACCAGAGCATCGCCGATGTGTTGTCGACCCTGACAAGTGAAGTTGTTAAGTCTCAAGTCTCATGCACTATCGCACCAGCCGAAAATGGGTAAGGTTGTAGTACTTTCCCGGACAAACACTGCACTAAGAGTTTACCACTCAAAATATCTCTTCCGTAGTTTATTGATGTTGCTCTTCTCGTAAGACATTTTTTTTAAGGAAACTCATTTAGGGTAATTTTTCTACCTTCTTCGCGCACCAACCCTAAAATAATTATTAAGCGTTGCTAGAAATGTTGGTCTGTGGTTGTAATTTACTCATGCGCCCTTACCCGCCGGTCGGCAATTATAAATGTCGTGCATAAATTTACTTAGGTCTCGGAGGTGAGTTCATACATTAAATACACGTGTTCTAATTTATTGCGAGGCTTTCTTCGCTTCTATATGCACATAGGCAATGTTTATTTTACCGTTATCGTTTTTATTGTGTTACATATTGAGCTCAAATTTGATCCGCTAGTCAATGATCAGTCGCTGGTTTTACTTCTAGTTTTAATTTATATGAGAAATTTGTCGTCTTCGTTTATTAATTCGTGTTGAGTAAATAGCCTGTAATTCTATCTGTTGCAGTAGCAACGGTTCTGCAGTCTTTATTTACTTTAAAACTTTAAAAGACAGTACGATCTGAATCACTTGTAGTATTGTACACTTTAATAGCTGTTCGGGAAAATACTAAAGAGTAGAGTATACAATTCGCAGCTTAAGCTGCTTCATAGATTAGCTCTTTGTTTACAGCCCGTCGAGTATCTGTATTTAGAGTCTCTCAAAAACAAGAAATACGAAAAAGACATATTTGTTCTCGAGTGAACGAACTTCTTGGGTAAACATCACACATATATATATCTTAGAATATATCTGCCATTTGTAATCGTTCTAATAAGGAATTAGTACTTAAGAGTACATTGAATGTCTGAGATTCTAATCGAAATTATTAGAGTTAATATCATAAACGCCATAGCATATTATACAATAATTGCTAGTTTATCGGTATAGGATTATGTAAATTATCAATTATTATTATGTATTATGCCATACCAATTAAATTAATTGAGTTAGAGAATCTAAAATATTATTTATTTCAATTAGTGCTAATGGGATTTTATGTACTAATAAAATACTATTTGACAAAAATTATGCCACTTCAATTTGCACCTATTTCGTTTTGTGCTCAAATCTTTGTAAATATTAAAAAGAAAACAAAATAAGCTTGAAAATGGAGCCTTAAAATTATGCGCACAATTTTTTTTTTAAATAACGAGGAATTTATTGCAATAACAAACCTTAGAAGCCACAAAATTGGCCCTTACATTACGTAAGCAAATTAATCAAAGACCGTTCCCCGAACCGTAACTTCTGCAAAGTTATAATGAAACACATTCATTGGGCACAAGTTGTATGCATTTGCATGACAAATAGTATAATAAATCCGGTCTAAACAGTGGGTGTACAGGTAAATTGCACATGGTGAATTTATTGTTGGACTCGTCGCCTTCACCGTTGAGTTACTGCTACCGTGGTTACTGTAACATTGGTTTTCACTTTAGATTCACGTTTAGCTGAGACGATTATAGAATTAAAGCTGTCTTTGCGTTAGTCAAATCGTGATTTACCTAAAACTTTAATTAAGAGACGGCGTGGCCAAGAAAGTTTTTTAAAGTAGAGATAATTATTTTCCATTTCGTATGATTTTTTTGCAACTTTATTAACTTTTAGAAGTGGCGTCACATTTTGCATTAATTTACGAGCTTAGGCTGAAAGTAGCCAAATAATAGTTTATATTAAAAATACTTTATTTGCTTGGCGGTGAAGAGTTTACTCTGAAAACATTTGAAGATGTTAACCTGGATGTTCGATAATCTCAGGGAATTCAATGAATTAACTTTGATGTTGTATTCTCTATTCAAATGCTTGATAGCCAAATTAGTTCAACTACAGATTCCGATACTTTTTATGACCGAAAATCATGACTTCCCTGGTACTTGGCTGAATTCGCGAGCGGAAACTGAATTCAATCAAAATAATATATCAAAGTGTACAACTGAACCACAGCTACTGAAATTTGCTTTCCATACAAAAGTCGTAAACTAGTAAGTACTAAAGCTTGCCATAAAAAACTTTCCACTGTATTCTGCAGAACTAAGATGACGTCGGCTTTTTTGTTGAAGATACTTATTTTGTCAGCGGAATTTGTTTCCTATTACTTTACATGTACAATGGTAACTAGGACTACATTAAAAGTAATAGTATTCAATTTATTGGCAAATTCTTTAAAAGCTATGATAGCTCAGTCGGTAGTAACATCGCGGAATCGAGATTTCAAATCCTACAATGAACTTAAGCTGTAGCTTGTGCTTGTCATTGCCGCCTATGGACATTTGCAACTCCAGGGGCATCGTCAATGGGTCGTCGACACTAGATGTGAAGTTGTTTAGTCTCATGTGCCTGTATTTCCATCGTGTCTTATCTTTCTACCCGAAACACAGTCATATAGTAGTATGTAGTACAGCATAAGTGCACTAGGCACTAATGCTTCACGGTAAAAATGTGTAGTGTTAGTATTTCCCTGACTAACTCTACACCAACAGATTTCTAAAACTTGCTTGCCTTTTTTTTGTTTTTTTTTTTTTTTAAATCATTTATTTCAAAGTAAAAAAGTGAAGAGTTAGTCAGGGAAATACTAACACTACACATTTTCACTTAATCTTGTCTGTATTTTTATTTTACAACAAATTCAATAGTTAAACTTCACTCAACGAAATTAAAGTATGCAATCACTGTGGAGCGTGGTAGTGGCATTGCTTCGCGGTAACAAATAGTTCACAACTCGACGTTGCTGTACCTAAGTAATGAACTTGAAGTGATGTGGTGCATTTGTTGGGTGTGACGTCAGCTCCGCGGCTTCTATAGTTTGTTCCATGAAATTTAAAAATGGCACAGAAAAAGTAACTCTAGTACTTTTGCAATATGGTTCAACTATTTTTTTTTTTTGGATAACGTAAGTACACTTTATCTAAATATATAAATAAATATCCCAAGACATTCTTCACACATGGTTACCTGATCCCAAGTTAAGCAGAGTGTACTGCTTATAGTATGGCTACCAGGTAACTGATATCCTACATATATTATACTACTTTTTAAATACATATTTATATAGATATTTACACCCAGACACAGAACAAACAGACATGTTCATGCACACAAATGGTTGTCCTGGGTGGGAATCGAACTCGCGACCTTCGGTTTGGCAGTCATGGTCTCTAACCACCAAGCCAACTATAAATAAGTCCAATATAAATATAAAAGTAAATAAAAATACATTTTAGAACGATACAGAAAAATAAACTCTATTGCTTTTCATCTATTTTATTCGGAGGAGTGAAAGAAAAATCTTAACTTAATTACAATGCATGGCGGGTAACAGCAGCAACAGCTAGTAAATAATAATAATCATAGAAACAAATGTACAATTACTCACATATAGTATTATACTAGTACCTAGTATGCACGTACATCAAAAAGCAAAAAAAAAAGGAAAACGAAATAGAATTAACAGTTCAATAACCAAGTAAACAAAACTAAGAAAATTAGTTAAGATTACAAGCTAAAAGTCAGATATAGCTATTAAATAATTAGGTCATATGGTAAATTGTCTAATGATACAGATGACATTTATCATAGAATAATAGAGTTCATTTTCCATAATATTTTAAGAGTCAAAGAGACCTTATATGGAATGTAATAGAAACGTGTGTAACGTTTTGCAAAGAAAAGTACTTGCTGCAATTCGTATATCAGTAGAAATTAATAGGAAATTTTGTCAAAATTATGATAATAAAACGTAATTGTCGTGATTACTGCTGGTTATTTTAAGGCCAAATTTCCGAGCTGGGTTAAGAGTCTAATAAAGCCTATCTAAACAAGATTGTTGAATAATGTATTATTTAAGTTGCGATCAAATTCAGGGTATCATTTGAAAGTAAACCTCAAAGTACAAAATTGAAACTTATAATAAATTTATTCAAAAAATAGTGAACTATCTTTGTAATTTGGTTTCTTAATAAATATCCCGGGACATTCTTCACACACGGCTAACTGATCCCAAACTATGCAGAGCTTGTACTATGGAAACCAGATAACTGATAGACTCCATTTTTAAATACACACTTATATAGATATTTACATCCAGACACAGAAGAAACAGACAGGTTCTTGCACAAAAATATTTGTCCCGGTTGGGAACCGAACCAGCGACTTCCGGTGTGGCATTCGGGGTCTCTAACCACCAAGCCAACTGTCCTGTCAAATACTTTCTGACAAAACAACTTTATGATAAAACTTCAATTCCATTATAATTATTCTTCTCTCCCGTCAAATCTTAAGTATCCTCCTCAATTATAAGTCCAAAGACTTCTTTATGTAGCCAATGAGCCAGACACAAGGGTCACCGAAACTTTTTAATTTATACAATCAAGTTCGCCTTCAGGCTTTTTTAAAACTTTATTGTAATTATGAAGAAATTCAAGTTGAAAGACAACCTTTAACTTTATTACTTACTCTGAGAAATGTGGAAGAGATACGGATTATGTATTTATTGCTAGCGGCTTTTTAGAAAGACTGAGTGACTTTTTTATATTTTTAAATCACCAACCATAACTTTATGTAAGTAATCAGAGACTAGACTCCAAAAAAAATTTTACTTTTTCACAAAAAATTAAAAACCATTTATTGATTTATGGAGGGTACTTATGAAGGTCAAAGTTACTGAAGCTTATTTATTTTTTATTTGACATCCTAATGATTAAAAATGCAAATGTTTGTGACAATGGTTGTATGCTCGTTACTCCTTTACGCAGACTCTACCAAACGCATTTGAATGACACTTGACACTGAGATGGCTTATAACCTTATATGTAAGGACAACAGTATAACCGACACAATATAATCAATTTTGTAAACTTTGTCTGTCTATTTGAACACGCAAATCTCCGGAATAACTAGACGAATTTGAATAGTGGTTTCATAGGAAACTAGAACGTAGCTTGCGGCAACGTAAAGGCTTTTCATCATATGATATAGTTCAGTTGGTAGTGACGTTGAATGCTATGACGCGGGTTCGAATCCTTCTATGACCTTGAGCTTTCGATTATCGAAAACATCGTGAGGAAACTATATCACGATGGAAGAGTACTTTGTAGAATCCGTCTGGTTGGCTACCTCCCTTTAGCTGAAGATCTGTCGCCAAACACCACTCTTCTAGGCTTCTTACTACTTTCAGCTTCATAATCACCTTCCATGGTGAGATGGAGAGTCGAAATAAGGCATAGAGAAAAAACCTGTACACGATAATAACAGAATGTGTCGTAAAGACACATGAAAGAAGTTTTGTATTACAGGGAAAGATTTTAATTATTCATCGATCAATTTTGAATAGCATAGACTGTGTTTATAATATATTTATTTACATAAAAAGGCAACTGAGATACTGCTCCCACTCTACCACCACTTTTTGATACACAAAAATGTTGCGAATCAGAATTTCAAGACCCTTTCTCACAAGAAGATTCTCTCAAAAAAAAAATCTTAATTTTAAGTTATCACCCGAACGAATCCGTAAGCACAGCATAAATTCAATAATACGTCACTACCACATCAATTATTTCAAGTTCGGAATTCACTCACGTTAAACTCGAGCGCGGCTCAATGGCCCAGTCGCATGAGTAATGTCACTGATTAATAATTGAATTATCATTTGAAACTGCAATTAACAATTATAACTGTCACGATTCGTTACACGCTACGGGAGGTAACGATGCACGCGTTATTAATGAAATGGTGGCCTTACATACATTTATAATTATACTAGCCGTCCCCCGCGGTTTCACCTTGTTTCCCGAGATGTGCTCCTGATGAGAGATGTCCTATTCCTAGCTATAATCTATCCTGGCGCCTTTCATCTAGATCCGTTTAGCCGTTCTGGCGGGATTGAGTAACAAACATCCATCTACCCAAACATTCACATCTAATGGTAAATAGATGACGGCGCGACGCCTTAGAAAGAGAATCTAATCTTTGAGCTTCGTTAATTACTAAAACTGATTGTAATTCCGAAGATTTGGTGTTGTTGAATTTTAAATTAACACTAATCATACCAACACTTACCAGGTACCTATTTCTACTATAGCGGGTCAAATGCGACTTTGTTTCCTGCTTGAATGTATGAAATATGGTTGTTAGGAAGGGAAATAAATAGTAGAACTGTATATTAATTAGTAAGAAAAAGTCATGAAGTCAAATGTGCAAAAGCAATAAAATGATACGAGCATTTTCAATGCAAAGTTCAAAATGGGTCATTTGACCCGGTTATGGTATGTTTAGAGTTAAAAAAATAGTGATTTATGTAAATCGGTTTAATGTTTGAATCTGTCGAATATTAAAATATGAGCGAGTAACCCCGAATAGAGTAGCAAGTCTGCGCCTACGCGGTGACGTCGGTCGATCATTAGACAGACAGCGGAAAAGGTGCACGCGTGCTAACCTATTGGCTCATAATCCACTTGCATCTTGTGTTTTAAGTTATATTTTGTGTGTAATATTAGAATAAATAAGAGATGGTTATTAATTGCACACGTGGTATTATTTTAACGTTCCTACAACACGCCTACGATGGAGGACAATCGCCAAGACCGCTTCGCTGAACCATCCTGCCAGCCCGTTATATATATAAAACGAAGTCGTGTTAGTTACACCATTTATAACTTAAGAACGGCTAGATAGATTATACTCGTATATCTACATTTTGGATTTATTTCCGTCCCGAACAGCAGAATGAGTAAAAAAAATGCAATTTTTTTTTCGAGTATTGTTTTTCTCAAATATTTTTAGTTATCAACGCTATATCTGAGGACAGAAACTTCAATCCTGTGGGACACGGGTGAATCTGCAGAGCACAGCTAGTTTATAACAGTATTAAGACTAGTTTTCTCTCAGTTCTATAGTATTCTCTAGCCCATTAAATATGTCGATGTTGCTGTGTTGCTGCGTGAACTAAGTGTAAACTAAAGAACAAAGGACTTCAATCTAAACTTACGATATCCTTTAGACTCATTAATTCGGCCCTATCGCAAAAACCATTCACAGCTCGTGAGTACTTCTCCTACCTATAAACTACTTATCTGCCTAATTTCAGTTTCATACTACAACTTCGTACATCGAGGGACTGGAATAACTTGCCTGCTGCTGTCTTCCCGAGCAACTATAATTTGGGTGTCTTCAAGGCTAGAGTGAATAGGCTCTTAATAAACTAGTGCGCCTCAACATCTAAGATTACATCACTGCTTACCATCAGGTGGGATCGCAGTCAAGCACTAGTTTATATAATTAAAAAAAAAAAAACTACTTTTCAAGATTTCGTGTTTAGTCCGTGAGTGAGAGGTAATATTGGCCAATTTGTCCTAGTTTCATTAACACTATTGCCACAGTGTATGCCGCAACTCAGTCCTGAGCTTTAATCTTTTAAGCATAGATACTCAGAATTATTATGAATTATTTAATTATATATTAATGTTATAAATTCCAGCAGTATCATTATATTTAATTTATGATTTAATAAATAATTAATTAACCTAGATTTAATATACATTTGAATTAATATTTATGTTTGGTATCTGGGAAGTCGCTTTTGCGTAATAATTTACTGTACCAAGAGTATGTTTTATTTGATTCCAGGAACTTGTCTTAATGTTGTTGATTGCGTTTGATAATTAGCTTTTGTTTGCTACGAATTATATTTACCTGGAAATTCTATTTATAGAATCATAAGCATATATTTATAATTTTGTTTTTATAAACATGCCTTTTGGGGTAAGGCATACTTGCTACTTATTACATCAGCTGATAAGCATGGCAAATCTTAATTAAATATAATGAATGTCTCTTTCTATTTAAATTAGATAAAAAGAGAAATAATCTTTATTTAAGTGCCATAAACTTCATTTTTGATAGTGTTTTTAGCAGTGGTGGTGCGCTTTTGTATCACGTAAAATGGAATGGATTTCACGAAATTGAATGAACTAAAAATCACCAACACTCTTTGCAGCAGGAAATTTATGAAAATTATTTATTCATAATTGGCGAGTGAGAGATCCTATTAGATTATAAAAAAAAAAAAAAAATATCCAGGGACATTCTTTACACACGGCCATCCGATCCCAAACTAAGCAGAGCTTGTACTATGGAAACCAGATAACTGATATACTACATATACTACTTTTTTTTTCTAAATATATACTTATACAATATGTAACAAAAACCCTGTGGTTCCTTCTACCTACGTTTTAAGAATCGGTATACATACGTAATAAAGAAAGTCATTTATAAAAAACTGTAAACAAAAATAATTAAAATAAATATTTAATTATTAATATTTGTAATGTTATCCTGATATCATACCTCTGCATGAAGCGATGACCCGAAATCACAAATAATAGGAAGAAGTTCTACCCGACCCGACAAAGAGAGTGGCCTCTCTTTGTCGGTGCCGCCGCGCCGCGCCGCGCCGGTTATCTACCTATTTTTTCGACACAAGTTCACGACTTTGTCAGCTGTTGTTTATAACTTTAACGAATGAATCTTTGAAAATGTTGGTTTACACGATATTTTTATGCACAATTGATAATTGTTAAAAGTACATTTAACACTTTTACATAAACAAAATAAAGTTCCCGCGTCTGTCACACAAAACCTTAAGTACCTACTTGCATTTTAATGGATTAATTTATTATAATGTCTTCTAGACGGCCACGGAAACGCTGTTCAATATGACCACCTCGTACCTCGACACATTTGTTGCAACGCCTAATAATATTTTCACGTACGCTTTGTAAAATGGAGGTATCAAACTTGATGTGGTCAAATGCTGCTACTATGAAGCGTGAACGCATTTCGACCTCCGTATCCCACGGTTTTTTGAACACCTGTTGCTTAACAGTACCCCAGAGGCAAACAATCGAAGGGCGTCAGATCAGGTGATCTTACGTAAACAAAACACAAGTCACTCACAAGGTCAACAATAACATCCGTTCGAATGTAAGTTGCGCGGGAGACTAAGGAATTCGCTTATGATTCGCAGGGCGGCGGGTGGTGGGGTAAAGGGGTAGGAAGGCACGTGGCAGGGATACGAGGCACGCGCCTACGTTTTAGCGGCATCTTCTGTCGCATCAATGAAAGCCGCCGAACTCGTAGGCTATTTAGCGAAATAAAGATGTATTTGTAAAATCAGATACTCTAAACATTTTTTTGAATGTGTCGATTTTAATAGTTATTTGATTTTAACCTTTGTACTAGCCAATGTTTATAATTGTTAAATTCTAATATCATTAATGTTGTTCTTGTAGGTAATGTATAACGTTCCTAAAAGGAACAACAGGGTTTTTGTTACATACTGTATAGATATTGACACCCAGACACAGAACAAACAGACATGTTCATGCACACAAATGTTTGTCCTGGGTGGGAATAAAACCCGCGACCTTCGGTTTGGCAGTCAGAGACGCTAACCACCAAGCCAACTGGCCTGTAAATTATGTCGAAGCAGTTGATTTCATACGCTTAAGATTTTATTAGCTGTGCTTACTATAATCATAAACTAAAACTGTTACTTAATTTTCGAAATCATTAGGATTTCAAATTCATTTATTTTCAATTGATGTCTAAGAAGGGCTCTTTTGAGCATCAAAGCTACCGAAATTACAACCGGTTTGGAAGTAAGACTTCAACTGAGCAGAACTTATAAGTAATGATGAATACGCAACTGAATTATAATACTGACCGAGACCTCTTACCTAATCTTCTATAAATAGGTAAAGAGAATATAGGCAAGTACTATTTTCTCTTCTGTTTGTATATCGATTTTATTTTGTAAATTAAATAAAAAAAAAATAGAATTTATACTTATTTTCCGATGCGAATGCGCTGATTATTGATATGAATCAATACTGATTATGGTCAAAGTTAAACCAGTTGCCGAAGATTCTTCTACTTCAATTGCGAGGATGTAGAACCATCTACTTTAATTCTCCATGCGTCCCAAAGGCAAAATCACGCATCAAAACGTAGCCCGTCTACTACCAAACCTTTTGCTCACGTCTACGTTTCTTGGCACCTAGCCCCGGGATTCAATATGAATTATTATCCGACTGCTACCAATTTATTATCTACCTTCTCAGGACTAATGGGGCATGATACCACTTATTTTTAAAGTTTCCTCGAACATCTCCGATTTTATAGGTGTTTGTAGGTTATCAGAAAATGGAATCTTCGATAGCGATCGCGTGAGCAGATAGTCATTTCATTATGTAATCGATTTCAGTTGTTTTTTTTAGTTATATGGAAACTTTATTGTTCCAGACATTGTGTTTAGTCGTGTTATTTTTTTTGTGTTTTCAGCATTATTTTCAGCTGGTAGACTGTTGTAATTTTCACAGAGGGACAGCCGCTTTAAAAACAAATAGAATAGAGTTCAAATTTAATGCGAGTTCGTACAACAAACGTGGCTTTTCGGTGATTGGTTAAATACTGGACAGTGGTACGGAACCCTTCGTCCACGTCCGCCTTAAACTTGGTCGCATATTATATGTAGACGCATATGTATACTCATTTTTATCATTTTATAAATATTATTATATTCAATAGATTTTTGATAAAAAAAAAGTTCCAATTAGTTAACTTCCTGCCCACCTCAAGACACCTATACGAACCTATACCTTAGACGAAACAAACACATCTACTACCCACATTATTAATTTGCATAATACAACAACGCCTATACGCAAAGTTATCGTTATTTAAATTCAAGCCCACCCAAATGTATCGAGTTACACGCTATATATCAACTTTAACATCTACAGGCGTAACAAAAAGCCCATTACAGTTAGGTGTAGCATGTCAAAGGTAAATAGAATAACATCGTGATTTTCAAACATCATGTTGAAGATACCTAAACCCGACCGTACGATTTACAAATAGATCAAAAGTTTTCGGGAGCCGTGTTTACTCGAAATACGGTGATTTCAAAACCCTCTGATGTTTCGTTTTTAAGTTTTTTACTCAACATGTAGATTTATCTTAAATTTGCATCTTTAAAAAACTATTGGGTAAAGAAAGTATAGTGAGAAAGAGTCCATGTTGCTGTTTTAGTGCTTCTTATATTTGGAGGAATATATTTATAAAGAAAGTACTTTTGAAATCACTGTTAATCAATCGTCGCATTTACAATACATAGTAGTAAAATTCAGGCAACATGGACCCACCAGTGTGAGCAAAATCCTACCTACCTACATACAAATTCTAATTGTAAGACTAAAACTCAAAAACTTTTGAGTGATTTTGTCCTCTGTATAAGTTTCCACGCCAGAGGACAGTCCACTTTATTTGCAATCATCTTAGTCATCATTATAGGCAAGGGATAATTACAAAGAAATTGCCAATTAAAGGCGGCGTGATATTTCCACAATTATTCCTTCTGCAGCAGCATCGCGAATAGCAGCAGGTTTACAATAATAAAGACCAAAAAAAAAACATTGCAGTTTCAACTTTATCTTTCTACCTTTCTTTCTTTATGTTTGTCAAACGCAAAGTAACGCTCTAGCGCCGCATCTAACGGTTCACCTGCGATTCATACCTGGACGAGTAGCGCCATGTGTTGCCTAGGGACATTTTCAATGCTATAATATTTTTATTCTACAGTCTCTCTAACTTAATATTAGCTGTCTAGAATAGGGTTTTTAAAATGTTCTGCATATAGTTACATGGTTTATGTAATACGTTGATGGTGTTAATTTAATTTAAATATAAAACGCTTCTTAGCTATTATATATATTATTATTATTATATTATTATATATATTTATCATATTTTTTATAAATTTTACTTCTGTACCTCTACCATGAGTTGCTATCGAAACTTACTTTTGTCACTAGCAAGTAAACTATCGATACAGTATTTCTCGTTAACAACTGTCAAATTTGTGACTCATGGTACCGAATTTCTATAGCTAAGGCTAAGGCTAAAAAACGTTACTCGCTAGTGTTTACATTTCGATAGGTTTTTTACCTATCGACTCGTAGTATCGATTTTAGTTCTTTAGGTGACCGCTAATGGCGCTGTTTACTCACATTTGCCATAGAAATGTTTTACGCCTTCACGGCGTCGCTAGCGAGTACGTACGTTAAAAACTCATGGTAAAGGCACTGATTCCTAAAAATATTATAAAATAATTACAATTCAAAAGCCATTTAATCAGTTAGTCCCTATGTAAAGGTCAAAGCTATAGAAGTAAGTATTGAATAGTGACCAAAAATGTATCATCAGTCTCAGTCTAGGGAGCTTTAGTTTTTGGGAGGATTGTAAATGTGCAGTCATTTTGAGGCAACGCAGAATTATTTATAATGGGTTAAAACTTGTAAAGCCAGACAAACATGCCGCTGGTGGTAAGTGGTCACCCCGCCTCTCCATCTCAATGCGTTGTTGGCCCTGAGCCGTGAAGTTGATAGGTGTCATGAGCCTATAATTTCACCGTCCTATTTCTTCTACCTTTCTAACTAAATCGACACTGCTACACGGTGGAAATGAGTATGCTGGTAATAACGAACTCTGCACTAAGAGCTCTGTCAGTTTTAAAATTCTTATTTATATATTCCACTGTATTTATTAACATATCTCAATAGTATTCCCGTCACCTTCTCCTCACATACACTGACATGCATATCTAATAATTGAGTTCAAACGTCATTGCCGCGTCTCTCGAAATAAATGCATCTCGAGGCATTCTCAAAGTGTATTGAGCCGCGGGAAGTTTTCCAATATACGCCTCTGCACGCTCCGCTGTGCGGTGTTATGCAATTTTAGCGCGCCGGTTCTCAAAGTTGGTGTCCCCCTGTGGAGCGAGGGATGTGTAATAAAAAGTTAGGTTTTGTGGCTGTTTCGAAATAAGCGGCAGTTGCTTATTGATGCCAGTGTTGTTGTGATGCTTTTTATGCAGTTTTGTAATACAATTTTAACGCGACAGCTCTTAAAAGTTTTTTTTGTGAATTTGTCGTTTAGGTTTACGGGTTCTAAAAAACTACTTCTTCACGGAGTTCTAGTTTGCGCAGGAAAATCTCCTTACGGATATATGCGATGCTAGACTATAATACGTGTATCTTACAGGTTGTGAAGTAAGCCCAGAAATTTTAGTCGGTTTTCTATTTTATTAAATTAATTCCGCAAAGTTTTTAGCATCTATGTTTACAGTGTTGCAAAGTGCTTGCAAACCTATTTTAGAACCCCTACTGGCCGTAATCCATGCTTTGTCTTACGTCTTTAAATTTAGTTAAACTGTTTTAGTGCTTTACCAACAATTCTAAAATATTGAGAATCCCTGGGAACAAATAGTTTTTGGTCAGTTATTTATATAATATATTTATAACTATAACTGTCAGAACGTAGGGCGTTGAAACTTCGATTTGACTTCCAATAAAAATGTTTTTGAAAATATAAAGAACTGAAACAGTGACATAACTACTACGAATACTTTATATAGGTTTATTTTATAAGCATAGATATATACATATTTAGACCCAGACACATAACAAATAAACATGTTCATGCACACAAATGTTTGTCTTGAATGGAGCCCACGACCTGAGGCGTGACTGTCAGGGTTGCTAACCACCAAGCCAACTGGCCCATCGTTTCTGTATTGTCAATGTTTAAAGTAAGTTTTTACCCACATGTAGCTATTTTCCTCTAACTAAATCTTATTCTGACATCAGCTTTAAGACTATATTGCGTTCGTCCATTTCAACAGGCAATTTAACGAAGCCTCGGACGTTTGACGCGGCGCCAAATTCCTCTCGTTCTAGTAGCCAGCCTCGTATCTCCACTACAGCTGTTAACTTTTCCAATATCTAGGGGCGATCTGTGAAGTGCTCGTGTGGGATAAATGACAGACGGATTGAGAAATGCATTTAAAATTGAAAAATTCTTTAGAACCGTTGTGATCTGAAACTCGGTGAAACAAAAAAGCGACAATAAAAAGAGACAGACATAGTATATTAGCCAGCGGGAGAATGAAAATTACTTTTTTTGTATTTACCTGTAACAAAGTGTAGGCAATTACATCCTGCCAATGAATAAATCCTGCATTTTTCTATATTGTAGCTACATATAATATAAAATAGGTTTTGTGGCCGTATAATATAGCCTTTAGCAATTTCACCAGCAGTTTTCAGGATAAAATAATTATTTTATGGTTTCGTTAAAATATGAAGAAGGGACATACAAACAAAAGAAATCTCTTTTGCATCTTCCAATAGAAGCATAACATTAGTAGAAGAAAGAAAATATTTTAATTATTCCATATTATCCTTTACAAAGTTTGGTTTAAAAGTGTGTTCGCAAGAGTTGTAACAGAATTTTACAAAACACAACAAAATTTTAAAAGACGTCAAATTTCATAGATGGCCCTCTGCTTTTACCTTGGACCGCCCACCTAAACTTCAAGTGGGGTATTTACTAAGTGACCTTAAAAATCACTCCAAAACAAAAGGGTTTGGAATCCTTTGATTGCATTTCGCTTTTGCTTTTCAATTACAAGCGCAGGTACTGAGTCCAGTTTGTTGTTTTGATTAAACCCACTTCGTCCATACCCTTCATCATTTTGGGAGTTTTGGTCGTAAAGTGAACTTGACTTTGGGGATTGTTGTGCTATTTCAGACTTTATTTGTTTTCCATTTAGAGGGATTTTCCATAATCTATACTAATAAAGATATGAAGAGAATTTCCTGAACCAAGCAAAGTCTTCTACCATTTAAAAGGTACATTATTCCAGATGAACTTAGGCTATGTTATCCGGGATACATTAAACCCTCAACACAGAACTAGTATGCTATTATATACATAAGTAAGTTCATATCGTCACACCCATTATCCCGGACGAGATAAGCAGGGTTTCAATAATGAAAGTCACATTCTACTGAAGTTATATTAAGTCCCTACCTAACATTTGGTGAGCATCGCCGACGTCTTTCGGGTACAATCTAGGTTATAATTATTAGCAAAAAATTTGGTCTTTGGATCTTGGCTCGAGCCGAGGACCTCTAGGTCTCTAGCCCAGCTTAATACCACTCGACCACCGAGGCGAGTAAACATATTAAAGTTTTTAAGTAAGTGATTCTGTAAGATAAATGTAACACTCAATGATAATTCAGACCGCCCCTACACTCTGTCTCTTTCATTGCCAACCAATCAGGTGAGATATCCGGTGTTTGTTTGCGCAAGCTAAACAATTTAAGCCGACTACATAATAGTATGCAATTGGGGTTATCTAGAACTGCTCGATTGCCAACTGATTAAGTCTTGTACAGAATCGAATGGCTTCTATTTTGTCATTCCTAATTTCCATTTGGATTGAGGGAGTCGATCGGTATTCAACCGCGGTAAAAAATACTGCAGCTAACCACAGAATCGACGTTGGAATATTTCGTTCAATAAAGTTTCCAACAAGCAGATGTACAGATAACTGACCCATGCGGTTTTACCCACAGTCCCGGGGGATGTTCATTGTGTGTAACACATTCCATGTGTTAATCCAGGTTATAAACTATTTATGTGCTAAGTTTCATCCAAATTCGTTTAGTGGTTTTTGCGTGAATGGCACATCCTCACAAATATTCCCATTTATAATATTAGTGTGTAAGGTGGGTGACTACAGAAGAGTACCGAGTAGATTTGGATAAGGGGAAATATACAATGCAATACAATACAATACAATACAAATATGCTTTATTATTCACACCACATACAGAGAAAATAAAAAGTGTTTTACAAACATTATAAGTGCAAACATTTTAGGCGGCCTTATTGCTGAAGCAATATCTTCAAGATAAGTCAATGACTTAAGATAGGCATGGGATTAAAAACTAATTTTGCTTGGTTTCACCTGATTTCCTGGAGGATCGAATGTATCTTAGGTGTATAAGACTGTTGGCATGACAGGCCAATTGGCTTTGTGGTTAGCAACTCTGACTGCCAACCCGAAGGTCGCGTGTTCGATTCGCACTCAGGAAAAACATTTGTGTGCATGAACATATATGTTTCTGTGTCTGGGTGTAGATATCTGTATAAGTATGCATTTAGAAAAAAAAGTAGTATATGTAGTATATCAGTTATCTGGTTTCCATAGTACAAGCTCTGCTTAGGTTGGGACCAGATGGCCGAGTGTAAAAAAAACGAGAATGTCCCAGGATGTCTCAGGAGACATGAAGCTAAGTCTTATGTGCCTGCAATTTTTCTTTAGACTATCGCATTTATAATATAAGTAAGATATAATAGATAAGATAAGCATATCAGATATCTGGTTTCCATAGTACAAGCTCTGCCTACATTGGAATTAGATGGCCGTGTGTAAAGAATGTCCCAGTATATTTTTTATTTATTAATAGCTGTCCCCCGCGGTTTTACCCGCGTTTCCGTGGGATGTCACATGTATTATACATAAAAACCTTCCTCTTCAATCACTCTATCTATTAAAAAAACCGCATCAAAATCCGTTGCGTAGTTTTAAAGATTTAAGCATACATAGGGATATAGGAGAAAGTGACTTTGTTTTATACTATGTAGTGATAAGATAGCCTATGACCACCCGTAATGATGTACCTTTCATATGATGAAAGAATTATCCAAATATATTATATCCATATATATAATTCCGGAAATTACCTGCCATACATACAAACTCACAAAACTCTCACACTATCTTTTTGATTTTAAAGATTTGTCAATGCAATTCAACAAGTCTTTCTCCCCTTTGAAGTCTCTTAATAACAGAAAATGGAGTTGATACAAATGCACTTTAAATCCATATTGTTTGTTACTTCTATTTCCTTTGAATACAGTAAATCCATTTCAATACATTCAAAGGGTATTTCACATCCTTTTCAATACACACATCCGGCATGGTAAATGGATTTACACTGTCCACAGTCCAGCTGCTCCCCAGACTTTATCTCTCAATACACTAAGATTATTGTAAGTTACACAGTTTCCAATACCCTAGATGGTATTAGTATATCTATAGTTGTATACGTAAGGACTGATTTACATTGCACGATCAGTGTTGAGGCTAAGTTCTCGTTTGTCTTTGGTTTAGTATTATATTGTGAACGAATGAAGTTCGAGGGAAGCACTAGTTTTGGGTTTGTAGATGGATTTGGGAATATCTTGGGTCTTGTCTTTTGGTACTTGATTTACAAAATTTTGTTTGTGTTTCAGTGGTCGAAATTGGACCGTTATTCATGTAATTTGAAAGTTTGTACGTTACTGAGGTTCTTTGGCAATGAGTGAATTTTCATTTAAAAAAAATACAATCCGTTGGTATGTGTGTAACAATGAAGCTAGTCAATAACTATAAAAAATCTTTAAAACTCGAAATTCCAACAAAAGCGAAAATGGTACCCTCTTTACTTTTTTTTATTTACTTAATTATATTTGGATAGTATATTATATTGATACATGGAATATGTATTTACAGTTTATTTTCTATTTGCTTTCACTTCAGTATAGCAAATTTTCCACATTGTTTAATAAAAATAAATTCATTATTTATTACTAATTACCAAAACGTTACTTAATGTTAAAGAAACACCTTGTCCTTCGACTAAGGCCTCCCCTAAAGTCTTCTATCTTTCGCTGTCTGTCCTTTGGATCATTTTTTCGGTATGTGTATCGTATACATCATAGTTTCGATGCTTTAAAAACGAACAACTACAAATAGTAAAACGTTCGTGGACCTATTATGCAGACGACGACGATGACGTGATCGGCTGGTTCATCCAGCGGGCGATGGCCGCGTCGACAAGAGCCATTTTCGAATACAGTCTGGATATGGCCATAAAACATCGAGATGGAGTTGTCATAGAGTCTTTTGGGAGAACAGCCATCCGAGGCCGTAATGTCTTAAACATATATGTATAATGTACAAATACCTATAAATGTTTACTTTTAATTGCCTAATTTAAGAAATTTTTAATTCATATTTTTTTTTACTTTACGGCAATATTACTTAGGTTTTAAGCAATCAAAAACCTGAAAGGCTACAACCCAAAAATGCCATATGACCATAAACCAATATGATCTAACAATATTTTATCACAAAATCTTCAAAGATAATCTTTTTTTGGAAATGTGAAAAAGAAGAATTAAAAAATAAAATTTAGGTTCACACTGTTTAATACACTTTCTTAAATACGATCAAGTAGACTGATTCCTAATCGACTGTCCTAGTATTATATTCCAAATATAAGTCTATTTAGAGTCCAAATTGTATAAGCAGCAAACTTAAGAACATAATATACCTACAATAACTAATAGTGCCTGTGTATCTTTGTGCGTGGTAAGTTGGACAACAATGCTTACAGAGGAGCCAGGGTGACCACAAACCCGTGACTTGCGAGACTTGCGCTTAATGTTTCGGTTTAACTTTGGCTAACTTAACTTTAACTGTAATGTTTAAGTTACTGCTTAGCGTATTGGAAACTATATTAAGAATATTTTGGTACTTATTGTCTTTAGATCGATGTTGTCGGTAGTTGGCAACATTCCTTTTAGTTACAAGCCTTGTTAACTTAAACTTGCGGCACGCTGTGATGGCCGTTTTGTCGTTTAACACTGACCTAGAAAAATAACCTTTATTCCTTTAGACATAAGGTGCACCTATTGATCCAACAGCTAATTGTATGATGATGGAAATCAACCTTATTCCAAAGCAATACAGTTTATTTTCTTATGACAATCTGAAACGACAAAACGGCTATCATAGCGGTGTGATCATAGTGGTTATGACATACTAACTACTGTCACAGGTCATGGGTTCGATTCCCACCCAGTGATGATCGCCAATTTTCCATTATAATAAATGTCCTGGGACATTCTTTACACACGGCCATCTGATCCCAAACTAAGCAGAGCTTGTACTATGGAAACCAGATAACTGATATACTACATATACAATTTTTTTTTTCAATACATACATAAATAGATATTTACAACCAGACACAGAACAAACAGACATGTTCATGCACACAAATGTTTGTCCTGGGTGGGAATCGATCCCGCGACCTTCGGTTTGGCAGTCAGAGCGCTAACCACCAAGCCAACTGGCCTCAGAAGTTGAAACTCAGATTCAATAAATTTATTGAAAAATTCAAAATATACTAATAATTACTTTAAAGAACTTCATAGTTCAGTAAGTTGTATTTATTATGACAGACGTGGCATTTCTTACCTTAATTATAACGCTTTTATGAAATAGTTATTTTTCTATACAACAGTTAGATAACTACTTGTACTTTATAGGCTTTGACTAAATGATACACCAGGACAAACATGGCAAGAAATTCTGTGGAGGAAAATATATATTTGTATGGGTATATTAACAAAAACTATAACGTATGAATTTCCATACAAGCTCTGCTTATTTAGAGATCAGGTGTCAGTGTGTAAAATCTTCTCGTATCATAAAAATATGAAGGCTTTCTCTTTTTATATAAAAAACTGTATTAAATCAAATATAAACAACCTTTTCAAAGCACCGTGCTAAGACAGAACAACCTGTATAACAGTTTTTAAAATTAAAAATGTTCTTTGCAGTTATGTAGTGGAAATATTCAGCCAAAGGCGTTGCTTTATTCGCGTGGAACAGGATAAGAAGTAGCCTATATAATAGACACATATACAGCGTGGATATAAAATTTTATTGATTTCCGTAGAGCTCGCGTGTGGAAGCGTGTCAGGATATAATTTTGCATAAAATGGGCGTAAGTTTTATGTTACTTTAAAAGTCTATCGTACATCTATTTTTTCTTCATTGAAGTTAAGCATGTATTGTTGAGGTACCGTACATCATTTTTTTACTAATAAAATGCAAAATGTTGTTGGCTAGATATATGAAATGAAATATTTATTCAAATAGGCCTTCACAGGCACTTATGAATGGTCAGACTCTAACACCGGTTCGGAAGGTTGCTTTTACTGAGAAGAGCCGGCAATAAACTCAGCAATTACTCTTTTCAAAATAAGATTTTGTACATAAAGGTGTGTCCTGCTGGAGCGAGCGCTACACCCAAGCATTGTCGTCATTAAAATAATAATTTGTGTTGTAGAAAGCCTTTTGTACTAAAACAGTCTTAATTCTTTCCTTAAATTTTTGTAAAGGCAAATTTAAAATTTCAGCAGGGATTTTATTATAGATGCGTGCACTAAGTCCTAAAAATGAGCCTTGCACTTTTTGCAGTCTATATGCAGAAGTGACAAGTTTATCCTTATTTCTAGTATTGATGGATTAATATTTTGATGTACAAATATTATGTTTGCATAAATATACTGTGATGCAACTGTGAGGATATCAATTTGTTTAAACTATATGGCCTAGAATAAATGGTTGTTACTCTTTCACGAAAAAATTACAGGATGCAACTTGGCACGTAGATAGTTAATAACCTGGATAAACTCATATCAAAGTTTTAAACCCCACGGTAAGCTAGTCACAATATATGACCACATTAATTCACTGCTGATTGTAACCTATCTTTTACCACTTTTTACGTACAGACCAGTATCAACCACAATTTTACCCGAATTAAGGAATTTTTAACCACTAGCTGTGCCCGTGACTTCATACCTAACTTAAAATAAACTTTTGTTTTCCGTAAGTCGATCTAGTAGTCTAGTAGTTTCGGAGATTAGCGTATTCTAACAGGCAAACAAACATTTCAAAAATGTTCTCATTGGATCCTGTCACCTACATCATAAGCATATTTTTATAGTTTTATTTTTTTTATTCATTTTTTTTATTTGATAGTAAGTGGTCGCTACCGTCTGTGAGGATTTGCAACATCAGGGCCAATGTGTTGTCGACTCTGAGACGTGAAATTGTTGAAATGAAAATATTTTTTATTCAAATAGGCCTTTACAAGCACTTATGAATAGTCTGACTCTAATATTCTTAAGTCTCATATCCCTATCATTTAACCGGCCCCCACACCTTTCTAATCGAAACAGTGATAGAAGTGCTCTACTGCTTCAAAGCGGAAATGGGAATGGGAGTAGTTTTTCCCTGGGCAAAGTCTGTACTACCTCTAATACTTTGAAAATTATGCCCTTGCCTCTAATTTTAATTTTAGTAGTAGTAGAGCTCTTAGTGAGTAGTAGTAGAGCTCTTAGTGCAGAGTTCGTCCGGGGAAGTACTACCACCTTACCCATTTCCGCCGTGAAGCAGTAATGCAATTGTATTACTGTGTTTCGGTTAGAAAGTTAAGGGGGCCGGTGAAATTACAGGCACATGAGACTTAACAACTTCACGTCTCAGGGTCGACAACGCATTGGCGATGCTCCTAGTGTTGCAAATGTTCATAGGCGGCGGTGACCACTTACCATCAGGTGGACCGTCTGCTTGTTTGTCGGCCTAAGTGGCATAAAAAAAAAAAAAAAAAAAAAAAAAAATTATTCCTATAACGCATTTTTTAATCATTCAGAGAAATACAAATCGTGAGCTACAAAATTATGCATAGCACAATATAAGTTGAGCGAGTGACTTACATCCTTCCTGTGAGCTTCCAGCCCTTGGGGTGGTTTGAGACAAACTTTCCTAAAGGGTATAAAGGATTCACTAACTTCCAAGGTTTCTTTGTAAAAGGCTTATGTTGAAACGAAGCTTTCTAAGTTTAATTTTCTGGTGAAAATGCGCAAATTTCTTAAATATACTTGCATATTACTTATGGTGTAAGCGATTATAGACTTATTTGGTTCAAACTAAGATCGCTATTTGAAACTTCTTTAACAACTCTCTATACCTTTCCAGGAGTGTCAAACCGGTAAAGTTAATATTTACGCTCTGTTTAAGAGCCATGATGTTGATGGATTACGTATCTATATTTTAATATGTTTGCTGTAAGGAGGACAAACTGTCAAGTGATTTTCTAGTCTATAATTTTCAGACTACCTGTTTTCTAAATTATTTATATTAACTAACAAACAGCCAGCTATAACTAACACCGTTTACCTAAAACTAGCAAATCTAAACCTCATGAAACATGTAATACAGAATAATCTTAAAACTCCTAGCTGGGTAAATAAATAAATATTAAAAAGATAAAAAACATTTTCGGTATATTTCCTTTGAAGTGTATAAACCTTCGCTTAAAAGTAAGTCACATTAAGTATATTTATAAACCTTTTATAACCATTTATAAACCTATATAATAAACCATTCATTTATTAACACGAAAACTCGTAGCCCAAAAAATAATTGCCAAAGCTCGAATTTCTAATGGTACAGAATAAAAACGGCACGGGACAAGTATTTACGAAAAACGATCGGAAAAATGAGAAGCGAAAGGAAAAAAGGCGGAGGGTTTTTTTGTTGCTTTCCATTTAGGGAAGTAGGTGAAATCGGATCTGTACAGTCGGACGCTGCCGAAGACAAAGGCTCCTGAAACTGACTGTAAATACGAAACGTCTACAAACCGGATGCGATCCGGTCCGGAAAGTCTGCCGTATTATCTCTCTTGCTGTTTATTGAACGATTGCAATGTTTGTTGAAAAAAATATACTTGCAGTTGGACAGCCAACATTTAGCAACAGATTTTTTCTGATTCAAAAATATTGTTGAAACATAATTAACTTAGTTCATGTTAAGATGCTTACGATTTTAGACATACTCCAACTGTAATAGGTATATTTAGCGTAAAAACCCACACACTTTTAGCTTTTCAAAAATTATTCGTAAATATATTACGCCCTTTAAATAAATAATAAATATCCTGGGACATTCTTACACATAGCCACCTGATCCTTGCTTGTACTATGGAAAATAGATTACTAATATAGTACTTTTCTCTTAATATATTATATGTATATATTAGTTGTCTCCCGCCGTAAAGCACACGTTTATCGATAACAAATATAGCCTATAACGATCTACGAAAAATTCCGCATCGAATGATAGCAGTCCCATCCCGATATGTTCAGTAGTTTTGAGGTGATGGTGCGTCAAAGGAACCCTATTTCCCTTATATATACCTATATATAGATATTTACACCCAGTCACACAACTACCACACAAATTCAGGCTCACAAATATATATCCTGAATGGAAATCGAAACCACGACCTGTATTCGAAGGGTGTCTAACCACCGAGCCAACGGGTCTGTCAAATTTAAATCCAATTAATCACCGACGAGATGAGCTTCAGACTCAGTACCATAACAGATAATATTTTAACCTTCAAAGGGACGTAGTCAGCATTAGCACTGTCTCCAGGCCATATTACCAATTCCGAGCTTCAGGTAATTATGTCTATGAAAGAAACATCAATTGTATCTGACCCGATGCGGAAATTAAACTTAAGAGCTTTATGCCCCTCGACAGGCGAAGCGATTTTCTCGTCAATTTACTATCTATTCTTGTAAGAATAATAATTATTGATTTATAGCCCTTTATAATATTTAATTTATGTATCACTCGCTGTCCCCCGCGGTTTATCGATAGCATATATAGTCTACGACAAATTCCGCGTCGAATGGTAGCAGTCCCATCCCGATATGTTCAGTAGTTTTAAGGTGATAGTGCGTCAAAAGAACCCCAAATGTACATAAGAAGACGTATACAAGACCTATCAAAAAGTATATTGTTACCTATAGTTGTAACTTGCCAAAAATAATCTGTGTATTTTATGTATTGTTTGTCAAGATTTTTTCTGTTTCAATAAATAATGACGATAACTAAAACATCATCATCTGCCTACCCTGTTCCCAATAAATTGGGGTCCGCACAATACGTAATATTACTCCCCATTTCGTATTACAAGAGATTTTGCAGATTTTTTAAAATTAGAACGTTATTGATTTTGTGTCTACGCAAGTAAATAGATCCCTTACTTAGCTATCACTTAGTTCTCAGGTCAAGTCGTATCAGTTATAATTAATCACAAGTAGCTATCTCACTTACACAGAGACCGATCGTAGAATACCAGGAATTATAGGTAATGAAATTTGTGAATTTCAGGTCAGCGATCGAGTTTAACTACCGTTATTAATCATTATGTTAATTGGGTAAGATTAGCAATCCATGGTTAATTCTATTGGGTTTCAAAATTCAAAAATTCTAAACCATTTATTCAGTTTAGGCCCTCGGAAGGCACTAATGAATGTCAAATTTAAAGTTACTTAAGCTACCACCGGTTCGGAAGTCAGCTTTCAACTGAGAAGAACCGGCAAGAAGCTCAGTAAGGTAACATTTTTATTTCTTTTAATAAATTTTATCTAATCAGACTTTTCGGCTATTTTACTGAAGTGAAAACATCTTTAGCGGCATAGAGCACTTTTCTTGGAATGGGAATTAAATGTTACTCTCGCGTCAGGTCACGTGACCTGATCGAAAATTCGTAAGATGGTATAAATGCACAACGGAGTACAATTATATCAATTTTATATATCTTTATATTTAACATTTACAAAGTACGTAATATAAGTAAATAATCATTGGTTGATTTGTCAAGCGATATTTCGTTGTCAAAAATATCATCATCATGTCCACGTCAACCCACTGCTGGGCATAAGTTTATACTTTCTCGCGCTATCCCTTTCGGTCCTTTTCGGATCTTTGTTGCAGGCAGATTGGCGAACTCTATTTGCTTTGTTTCTTATTAAAACAAACTTTATCAAAACCCATAACCTATAGAATATTATCTTTTATTATTTAAATTGATGTTTTGAATAAGTTTAGACATTTGGAAAATATGTTGTCAAAACCATGTCAGGTTATTTTTTTTTATGTCAATGAACATTACTGTCTTTCTGGCCGGATCTTCTCAATTGAACGCCGACTTCCGAAGTGGTGGTAACATCAGTAGCTTTGAACCTTGGAAGTGCCCTTTTGAACTAAGAGTGATAAAATGGTTTTTAAGTTTGGGTTAAATATTGTTGGATTCGCAAATTTTCTTTAAAAAAATCCTCTACTGAAAAGGCAATGGCGAGATGCTATACCACAACTCCCTCACGATTAAACAAATAAATACGATAAAAAAACAAATAAATTCCATGAATTTTTATATCAGACCCATTTCCATTTAAATGTTTATATAATTCATTACAATTGTATTCAAAGATGTAACCTATTATGGGGTGATTAGGGTTTAATTTGATAACTCATATTATAATTATACGGTCCTATTTTAACTTGTAATAACGAGTAGGTACTTTGAATAATTATATGTAAACGATTCCCTTCCATTACGCTTAGAGATTACGTGTATATACGAGATTATATTTTGAAAGGGCCCTCAGGTTTTTTAACAAAAAAGAGTCACAAATAATAAATATTTTATTATATAATGAATTTTTAAACGTGTGATATATTGTTCATTACATAAATATTCGAGAATTTGTTTTATTTTATGAAAGACATAGTTTGAAAGTTGCAGGTTTTATTCATTCTTCTATACAGTTTATCTGTTTGTCTTGATTTTCAAAGTACAAACTTTACTTTTTTATAACAGGCGTTGATTCCGCGCGATTTTACTAACTTTATATGTTAATGGTTATTGGAAAAAATAATTATATTTGTAGGTTTAGAGGCGGCAAAAATATATAATTAATAATTCACTCAATTACGTATCTACCACGTTGTTTGGTCTTATGAGAGCGGGATCGTACCGTATATGGTTTTGTGTGTTTCCATACCAAAGCAAGCTGCTTTACAAATTCGACGCGCGACTCGAATTAATACGAACCACCTTAATCGAATAAATTGAATTATTCAAACTCTGTCTCTGAGGGATTTGTCCTTTACAAAGACTTTCTTTAATTTTTCATCCCTTTGAATAACCATTTATGTATTTATTCTTACTTTTACAGTTATTTGTATTACAATAAAGCACTTTGCAATTCTACTTACGTTATCAGCTAGCCGTCTCCCACGGTTTCATCCGTGTCTTGAGGGATGTTACATTCTTTCTGGATTAAAGTTCGGCATCCAATGTGTTAATTCTGTTTATAAATTTCCGCCGTCTTTTGGGCACCAATCTTTTTAACAATCTTGGGCTGTTGGTTATTATTATTAAACAAAGAATATATATGTAGTATATCGTTAACATTACCTTGCACGAGATTTTATAATTCGGCTACTGAAGTGGTAATATTTAATTCAATATATTTGTATTCAAAGATGTAACTTATTAATAAATATCCTGGGACATTATTTACACACGGCCATCAGATCCCAAACTAAGCAGATCTTGTACTATGGAAACCAGATAACTGATATACTACATGTACTATCGCGTTTATAATATTATATATACGAGTATATGGTATATATAAGTAGGATAATCTAATAAAATGTATAATTTATATCATCGGGATATTTATTTATTTAAATAATAAATATAAATCCCGGGACATTCTTTACACACGGCCACCTGACACCCAGACTCAGAACAAACAGACGTGTTCATGCACACAAATGAATTCATAGAGCTTAAAGAATCTTATTTCAAAAGAAAGAAGGTTTAAAAGTCAATTTTGATTCTCTGAATGAAATATATTATAAATATAAAGGTGAGTTTCTTTGTGACCTCTTGAAGCACGACCAAGTGAGGTCTACGTATTGTGAGCCATGGAGAGAGACATCAATTATTTTAATTCGGGGAAAACATTCGTTTCCCGGGATAAATGCGGAGTCTTGTTGAATGTCAATCAGAAATCACACCTCGTCTCAGTTAGTTAGAGACCGGTCGGGTTCGCTTGCTACATCGGCTAAGGATCAATTGATGTTTCGATACTATAAAGGATTACTTGTAGCTCTGAACTCGTAATCATTCCGAGATATGGTGATAAGTAATATACGTGTTTTCCTTGTGTACAATATTGTTAATAATTCAAAGTCGAATAGGTAGAATTAAAAAATATATAAAAAAAAAAGTTGCTGAGAGTTTCTTGCCATTTCTTCTCAGTTGACGACTTACTTCCAAGCTGTTGATAAGTTCAGCTTTGACATTCAATAATGCTCTTCTAGGGACTTAACTGAATAAAAGGCTTTTAATTTTGAATGCTCTATCATTGGTGAAATGAGGCTTACAAATCTCGGAAGATGTCTATACTTATAATAAATAAATAAAATAAATATCCTGGGACATTATTTTACACACGGCCATCTGTTCCCAAACTAAGTAGAGCTTGTACTATGGAAACAGATAACTGATATACTACATATACTACATTTTTTTTTCTAAATACATACTTATATAGATATTTACACCCAGACACATAACAAACAGACATATTCATGCACACAATTTTTTGTCCTAGGTGGGAATCGAACCCGCGACCTTCGGTATGGCAATCAGAGCCGCTAACCGACAAGCCAACTGACTTATCTGTGTATATAGGAGACCTAATCTGACGAAAGCATTTCAATTTATGCACGTACCCCCTTTTAATGGCGCTTGTAAACATTACAATGTGCACTCACGTTCATATCTCATGCTCATTGTATAAAATACACCATTTTCATGAGAGCTTCGTAACAACCTATGTTCTAGAATATTTACCCAGTTTCAGGCCTAGCTGTGTTTTAAATAGAATTGTTATATTATATACTAGCTGTCCCCTGCAGCTTTACCCGCGTACCCGTGGGATGTCATATGTATTATACATATAAACCTCCACCTTCAATATATCTATTTGAAAAAGCTGCATCAATATTCGTGGTGTAGTTTTAGATCTAAGCATACCTAGAGACAGACAGACAGCGGGAAGTGAATTTATTTTATAATATGTACTGATAAATGGAATAATACATGAGATGGGCCGAAGATAGCCGCATATATAGAATAAAAATACTTAATTAAATATCCAGAGACATTTTAAACTAAGCTAAGGTTGCACTATGGAAACCAGATAATATACAACATATACCTATCCCATTTTTTTTTAAATACATACGTATATAGATGTTTTCACCCGGATAAAAATAAACTAGCATGTTCATCCTCACATATTTGTCCTGGGTGGGAATCAAACTCACGACCTATGCCGTGGGAGATAGCCCTAGAAGTTACCTCTAGTTACTAGTGATATCTTTATAATAAAGGTACGTACCACATTTCGTAGCACTGTACGGCATGAATCTTTGTTTGTTTTTTTACTCCGTGTAAACAGGCATTTTCCCGGTAATCTCGTTCAACCTTCGGTCTTGACATCGTTTTTTTATATCGTGTCTCAGGTGAAAGCTCGTTGTATATATAATACAAGTTTCTGCAACCAAACAGTCTGGTCTTTCTCAGCTTATCAAATCGTCTGGATCTTAGTAAAATAAACCAAGTGAAAACCTGCAAAGTTAAGGCGAATATAAATGTTTAAGTGACGTAAAGTTCTAAGAATCCACACTCTTTAAGACGTCATTCAAAGCAAAGAAAATTCCCGCTTATATCTCCGACGCAAACTTTAAAATGTTCCTGCTAAAAATTTAATTTGAACCGTATCCTCTGATTCGGGGTCTTAGTTAAAAATTCTCGCTCCAAGGCGGGAGAAACGTTAAACAGTTTTAAAATTTGATAAACTTATACATGAGTTCAGCAACTGAAAGTTAAGATCAACGGTAGGGGATTTTCCATCATGTTTATGTTCAGTTTGCTGAATTATACTTTTAGAGTTTGAGTTTTGATGCGTTGCTACAAATTTACTGGCGAGAGTCACGAGACCGAATATTTGTCAAGCTTTTTGTTATTTAAATTTAAAATTCAAAGCTATTTGTTCAGTTTAGGCCCTAGAAGGTCACTTATGAAGGTCAAAGGTGATGAAGTTAACAACGGGTCCGAAGTCAACCTGGTGTCAACTGAGAACCAGCAAGAAAATCAGTACCTAAGGTTAAAGATTCATTTTGCTATAAATTTTATAATCCATTTTTGCCGAGAAGTTGTAGTGCACTTGTATTACTGTGTTTTAGGTTAGAAAGGTAAGGGGGCCGGTGAAATTACAGGCACATGAGACTTAACAACTTCACGTCTCAGGGTCGACAACGCATTGGCGATGCTGGTGTTGCAAATGTCGATAAGTGGCAATGATAACTTACTATCAGGTGGACCGCCTGCTTGCACCTTATAGAAGGTAATATTTACTCATTGCACTATTATATCTTGAAAAATTTAGTTAAACAATAAACACTAAGTACTAAAGGCGACATAGTTTAGATAAACTAGTTTTGCTAACTACTAAGTTTTGGCGAGAGTCGCTGAGAGTGACTTTGGAGGCTTAAAAAAAGCTAAATTTAGACAAGAAATAATGCATGTACCTATCAATGCTAATACTACTGTTATTACCGTATTATACCGTACACCAAATCAATGGTTTGCATAAGAATATACATATATCTACACTAATAATATTATAAAGAGGAAAGATTTGTATTTTTGTATGTAACGAATAAACTCAAAAAGTACTGGACCGATTTTAATAATTCTTTTTTCATTAGAAAGTTACATTATCACTGAGTAACATACTACTTTTTATCCAGGGAAAATGTAAATCTCTCAGGAACGCGGGTGAAACCGCGGGGGACAGCTATTCTTTATAAAGGTCAACACAGTAGACTGAATTATTTTTCGTGTAAGAGTTTTTGACAACTTAATTCAACTTTACTTGTTGGTACTAAATCCAGCTTTAAGTTTCAGTGGATTGCGTTTATGTAAAGGTTCGTTCCTAATTCAAAAAGCTCGGTTATATTCGGCGAACAAAGAAGTCGGTTGGAAGTAATTTGTAGGTAAATCCGGGATTGCGTAGTAGTAAACGAGGGTAAGAGCTTGTAACCGCAAAACGTGGCTGTTGCTTTTAATTGTTATCACTGAAATGCGAAGAACGCGGTACTTGTACCACTGTTTGAATTAAGATAGAATTTGTAAGGAGTTGGCGTTGTGACAAAATTTACATTTCACTTTTTCAAACAAAACTTCTTTTTCGCACAATTTGCATTTAAAATTATATATATATATAATATATTAAAATTCTTTGCATTCTAAACAGACGTAAGTATCTAAAACATTTGAACATAGCACTAGCTACCGTCCCATAGTTTTACTCGTATTTCCAAGGTATCTTACGTAGGTATTCCCTACTTAGGTACAATTATCCCACCTTGTTAGTAAGTTATATGTTTTTACTCACTTGTACTTGTTTTTATTACTTATTATTAGTGTTAGTAAACAGCATAAAATGGCTACGTAACATTAATGGGTGCGATCCTGGATGTCATGCCATATGTATGACGTTCCAGTGCCTTACAACTCCATAAAACAGTATTGAGGAGGCTGTTAGTACTGTCCCGCACGTGACGCATCAGAGGCCAATACTGTCGATATTTAGTTATATTCAAACCAAATTTATATATAAAAAAATTACAGAACAAATGTTACCAAAAAAACACAATTCTGTCAAAACATCCGTAATAAAAAATGGACAATTCTAGAAGCTAAGCAATTACATTGTAACTCCAGGAATTAGGACCTTTTCCCTGATTCACAGTAAACCTATTATGCTTTGAAGCTGAAGACGTGTCACGACTAAAGGGGTGCTACGGCCAAACGATAATCGATTTTATATCGCGCAATAACAATATATTATATTTTTTATGAGTATTACTGAAGAATTCGCAGACCAACCCTGCGGACATATTTCACGCGAACTGAAATGGATGAGGTGGAATTTCTTGGGACGTTTTGTAGCTTTGAAAATAGAGATGGGGTGGCGTTGCGGATATTGTACACATCTAAAAATAGCAAATAAAATTAGTTGATTTTGATAGTGACACAATATTTGTTGAATGTTTCACATTATTAAGGAATGAATATGCAAGTATGTTGGTAAGCATTAAAAATAGGGTTGAGGTAGCATTGCGAATATTACTGCAAAAATCTTAAATCAAAAAAATATATATAATTATAGTTACATAACATTTTTTTATATGTAATAAGATAAGTCTAATAAGCATGCAAATATCAGAAATAACAATTTTATAACTAAGATTACACAATAAAGATAGAAAATACTCTACCTCTTTTATTTGTACTAAAATATCCTCAAGAGAAATCGACTGACGTAAAGGTGAACATTAAACGTGTAATAGTTATTTCATCGGGCAAAAGTTCCGCAATGAATATGCTAGATTAACCCACAATATTTAATGACCGCCGGGCATCGGGCAGTTCAATTAAGTGAGGCCAAATGTGTCATAAAGCGTTAATAGCTTGCAATTAAAAGGAAAGTAGATTCAATTTTACGCATTTTAAATGGTACATTTAATGTTCTTGCTTTGATATTATGGGTGTTAAAAGTCTATCTACTTATTGAGAATATAAAATCTATTGATTTTAATGTTTTTAATACGTCACGGGTAATATTTCTTCCAGAATCTTTATTTTTAGAATTGTGTCGATTTTATTACAGCGTATAAAAATGTCCCAGAATATTCATTTACGCATTGTCGACCCTGAGAGAAGATATTTAGTCTCTGTGCCTGTTACTGCACCGGCCCCATTACCTTTTTACCGAAACACAGTAGGTAGTAAAGTGCATTTATATTAGCAAAAAAGTTTAATTTAGTTTTCTGGTTCGGCTTAGTATGATATCGAATATCTGATGATGTATTCAGTGACATCCCTAGTTTGATATATACCCGCGGATCTGAAGGGATTTGTTACAGGTGTTCAGTTCGTCGGCGGGGCACGGAAATGTTTATTTTCCCCATGTTATGAATTTCACGTGAAATATTGCATTTACGCCTTTATTTAAATGTAATTTGAATGTTAATATTAAGTTCTCGAATATTAATGTTTATTATATAAGCTTTGAACTTATTTTATGCTTATTAGTATTATTATCTTTTGATATTTTACCTAAGTACTTTCAAAAACGAGTATGTGGTCATTGCGGTGCCACATGTAAGTTTGAAAACGACGAGGCGAGTCAGTTGGTGGTTAAAGACCCTGACTGCCAAACCGAAGGTCGCGGGTTCGATTCCCACCCAGGATAAACATTTGTGTGCATGAACATGTCTGCTTGTTCTGTGTCTGGGTGTAAATATCTATATAAGTATGTATTTAAAAAGTAGTATATGTAGTATATCAGTTATCTGGTTTCCATAGTACAAGCTCTGCTTAGTTTGGGATCAGATGACCGTGTGTAAAGAATTTCCAAGGGTATTTAAAAGCCAACCTTATTGTGCACTCAGTTGCCTATTTCTCCGTCTGTCTAAATATCTCACGTCAACGGAATGAGCTACAGACCAGACATAGCTGATTTTCGACCCGAAACCGAATAATGCTACTTTTCAGCGGTTTTTATACATGAAAAGGGATGCAAAAATAACTGAAACATTTATTTGCACACTGATCCCAAGCTACGCAATGTTGACAACCCAACAATATGCAACCTTTTGGCTATATGTAGCGAGCTTTCTCAGCCAACGTTGCTCCATGAATGTATACACGTTGTATCCTTTGCCTCAATCAAATAAATAAATAAATTAAATTATCTTAATATATACTTCTAATGTCCTTATGTATGTTAGTAAACTCTTCCTAAACGGCTGGAATGATTTTGATGAAATTTATTGTGTGTTCCAGTGAGAGAATGGTTTAATTCCTGTTTTTTTTTGTTATGAAACTTTTGTATGGACTTATTTCGACAATACAACGTCTGCCGTGACAGATAGTTTATTTATAAAACAGTATATGGTAACAAATGTAACTTCAACTCCACCAGGGCAATGTCGATATTTTTTTTATTCAACCCTAAAAGGGTTTATCTTGTATGATTCCGCAAACCCTTTCACGGTTAAAGGGTTATGAAAACACATATACATTTTGAAGCTTCAGTTGTTTAAGGCGCTAATTTTGTGTTCCGATGTAATATGCATAATTTAAATTCATTCGGATATACAATTAGATTGCTTTTCATTACATTAATACAATTATGAGTTAAGTCTTGTGCCGATTCTATAGAATAATGTTGTTATTTGTTAATGAATATGAAAAGATATTAATTATTAAGCTTTAATGATATGCGTAATTTTATTCATCAATATTAGTTGTGAGTAATAAGTTATGTGGAAGCATTTCCCAGAAATACTTATCATAAAATATGGCTTGTAATAATAATTTTATTTATTCATCTCTACAAATTACAGCTTTAATAATGCCTAGCCTTAATTGATGGTAGAAAAATATTTTTTGGGAGATTTGGAGTCTAAACGAATTCGTACCCTGTCCTTTAGTGCACCAGATCCATATTTATATTATACTTTTGTTAACTCAAGTCTGCCTTAAACTTGAGTATTGTTAGTACATATCGCACCCTCAGTACGATATGGGCTTAACTCATTTTTTTTCGAAATAGAGTTACGATCATAGAGAGACTTAACAAAGTACGCTCTATCCGATGAATAGTAAAACATAGCCAATTAATGATAGAATAAGCATACCGATACTTCAGTCTCTTTAACACCGGGACCCACCCTCCCCGCTCAGTGTGAAAGTGACCCAATCAGAGATGTGCCAAAAGTGATTTTTTGAGTTAAACCCTTATCGTTCTGAGGGTGCGATATTTATGTACATATGGTTAGTTTTATGACGAGAATTTATAGAGTTTGTACCGTTCTTAATGGTTTAATTATGATCTAACAAATGGTATATTAATGGTAAAAAGATATAAAATATGGTATAAACTCTAATCACAAATTATTGGTTATCATGGTTATGAATACGCTATACAAAATGGTAATGTATTGATTCGATGGAGGTGAACCTCGTACTGACGTAAATTAGGCACACATCATGTAAGTTTTTTTTTTTATGCCACATGGGCCGACAAACAAGCAGACGGTCCACCTGATGGTAAGTGGTCACCGCCGCCTATGGACATTTGCAACACTAGGAGCATCGCCAATGCGTTGTCGACCCTGAGACGTGAAGTTGCTAAGTCTCATGTGCCTGTAATTTCACCGGCCCCCTTACCTTTCTAACCGAAACACAGTAATACAATTGCACTACTGCTTCACGGCGGAAATGGGTAAGGTGGTAGTACTTCCCCGGACGAACTCTGCACTAAGAGCTCTACTACACGAATGTAAGTGCGTTTAAATTGCATAAAGTGCATAAAATCACTATGCTGAGCTGTTCGGTTGCGTAACTCCGAACATGTACACGCTGATGAAACATGTAGAAAAATAAGCTTGGACCTTCAGTGTCATGAACTTACCCGGTTCAATGGCCAGTCGCACGAACGACCAGAGATTTCATCCTCCATGTCACATATCTCCAGTAACTTAATTGCTTTTGAAATTATACTTCCGCATACGAATCCAAAACTAAACTAGTAAACTCAAATTCCGAAATAATTGTGCCTAGCGTAACATAAACGTCAAAAAGTTGGTCCTAACATTGTAACGTTCATATTGTCGCTTAGTTCTCGAAAACACTGCGCTCCAAATAGCTTCCATTGCTGAACCCTGTTACGGACATACGGACAAATTAAACACAAGAGTATATGTGGGTGAAATGACTATTGGGTGCCGTGCATTCGCTTTGGAGAACGGAAGTGTTGTTGACAGACTAAAAGCATTGTTTGTGGCCTTGTTTTGATTGTTGATAGGAATTATGAAAAGTCATTCAAATGATGACGTATCTACTAGCTCCGTGTTATCCCAATATCCCAGTCATAGTATTTGGATTTCACCAATTTTGTTCAGTCAATTTCCAGTGCAGAAAATCAGGTCGTTATCCTACTACGTTATAGTGTAAAGAAGGCCTACTTATTTATATTTAGAAGTGTTCGTCCACTGGTCGAAATTCAAGGAAAATTAATATGAATTTGCATGTTAAAAAGATACAGTTTCCATTTTTTTTTAATGAAAGTCAATAGTGAAGACGATGAAGAAGACACAGAAAAACAAAAAACAAAAACTCTTCGCGTACAGAAAAGAAAATGGTAGTAACTGTTTAAACTTGGCCTATTTATATTTAGATAGTGTTGGCCCACTGGTCGAAATTCCATAATCATTAGACATTTTAATTTTAAGAAAAAATAATAATTAATTCATTAATTAATTCAATAATAATTAAAACAGCGACCAAAAAAACTATTTACAAAACACAAACGTCACTTAACCTTTTTTGAGGTGCCTAAATATAAATAGATAAAATTATCACTTATCGGCAGTTAATGTCATGATAACTTAGAGGTAGTGATGTCGAATTTCTTAACAAAGGTAGTCTCCCGCTTGGCTGACTATCCTCAAATTGAAAATCTATCACCAACCACTAGTGGTGTATTTCTCAGTTGATCTTGAGAGACTCAAGAATCCTTCTCGGCTTTGTTTGGCATTGCTATTTTCAGCCATCTACCATACAAATATTATAAAGAGAAAAAAAAATGGATTGTATAAATTGTATCTACGAAACTACAAATGTATACGCTCCTTTGACAAACTACCTTAAGACATTCAAGAATTACACGAGCATTTTAAGCAAAGGTATAGTAAGGAAATCTTAGTGTCAAAAGGGTTAAAGTTTATTCATAAGTACTTTTTAAAGCCTGTTTGAATAAAAATATTTCCATTTTAACTCAATCTATACTTTATAATAATCTACTTTACTTTCACTGATAGAAAACAACACTATTTACCATAGGCTGTATTATAATCCCAGTATACTTTAGATTCCTCAGTAAAGCGGGTGAAACCGTGAGATGCTAACTAGCATGACAAAAAGATAAAACGTTAAAGCCTTCTCATATCATTTGAATATTTTGTTACAATTAAACAAATCAATATGGTTAGTCTCAGACAAACTAAGGTTTGCAGTAAAGTTAAGATGTAAAAATAAAGTTTACTTTAACCGCAGTAAGCGTACTTATCTGTTAACTGAAGATAACTTGAACGGGTAAAATGGCATCAACTCCTTAATCTTTGGAAAGTTTTGTCCAATTTTATCTTGTTGAAATTGCTTGCTGAGCGTGTTTTGAAAAATATGTTTTTCTTGTGTTTGCACCCGGTTGGTAATAGTATTTTATATAACTCACCCTAAGCATAACAGTACCATTTTCCATCCAATCTATAATCATATTTGTGAGATTACTAGCTGTTTCCTGCGGCTTCACCCGCGTTTCCGAGGGATGTTACATTTTCCTGAGATAAAAATCCTATATGCTGTTGCTTTTAGCGATAAGACCGCCAATTGTACTTTTATTATAAATCAACTTCTGTATCATACTTCTTTCAGTGTACAATAAAGTATATTTTTTATCATTATGTTATTTCGGGGCATGCTTTACATACGAGCCAAATTTCATCTAAATCTGGTTAGTAGTTTTAACGAGTAAGTGTAACAAACATTTATACATCCATTGTCACAAACTTTTGCTTTTATAAAATTTGTGAGAAGTAGGATTTCTTTAAGAATGGCTTTTTGATGAAGAGCATATTTTGCTTCTCGGATAGTCCAATCTGATCCACGTTCTAAGTAAAAACAAAACATAACTACAATATCCATTTATATCTACCACTATCAGGATGCAATCTTTAGCTTTCATATTCGATAGTTTGTTCCCAACTCCTATTTTAGGATCTACGAGGCTAGAATAAGCAGGAATATTCTAAAACGACGCCATTACCTTCCTGGTGTTATCCTTATTGCGTTGCCTTTATGAGTCATTTCCTCTATGGTATTTTCAGATAAACGCGGTACTATTGGCCCTGCAAGATTGTCTGTGGTATATACAGCAAAATCAACAATTTTACTAAGAATGTTTATTAAATTGTCGATCATAGCGCTAAACCGTGAAAGTAAATTAAATAATATTTTATTTGAGTTTCGAAAAGTTCAAACGCGGCGTAGAAAGTTAAATAAGTTAAAATTGAGGCAATCCAAAGTCGAAAGGGGTTGAATTGAGCAAAACAAGTCTGGAATGTTCAAAGTTTGTTGTACAAAGTAGTAGTATTGTAGTGATTATAATTAGATGAAGCCAGTTAAACTATTCATGAATGGAGTTTTTGTTTGCAGTTTTTGAAAACTTTCAGGTAGTTCATAGTGGTGGAGTCAAAATTTCTTTTTTAGTTTTTTCTCTCGTGCATTTTTGGGGAAAATTCTGGTTCGGTTTCACCAGAATTTTCCCCAAAAATGCATCGATGTGTTCATTCAGAATCAATAACTAAGTGCCAATTCCATACAAATCCTCGACTTTTTCTTATGAATGTAAGACTAATAGTATTATTTTCACCGAAATTAGGTTATTAAACTGTTATTGTGACGAGTATCTGTCATAGACATATAAACTGTCTTGTATTTTTCGTCTGGTAACATTGACAGATACCCGTCACTAAAATAGTGATTGACAATAGAGAATTATTATTACAGAGGACCATTATTTGAATTGTGACAGTTTTGTCTTTGTCATTACTCACTTGTGATATGACCGTCGAACAGAGCGTTGATATTTTAACTGTAAGAATTAAATCGAAGAATATCTACTCAATCGTTGTTTTATTTTGGAGTTTGGATTGTGTTCCTACAACTCAGAAGTGGGATTTATACAGCACACCCACAAGTTTTGGAAAATATCAGTAAATATGGACCATGACGGAAATCAACCGCATTGGAGCCGGTCCCGTTTTACTCCGAACGTTGAGACTATGAAACGTAAGAATCGCCGCGATAATGGAGCCAGTGAGAATCGCGTGGCTAAGAAGAAACATCGCAGGCGGTATAGAAGTACGTCCAGCGATTCGAGTGACCAGGACAAGAGGAGTCGACCTCGAACACGAACTGATGAGCGGCGTCGATGCAGTCGGAAACGTAGCCGTGAGGATCAGCATCGCTCGCGCCGAAGCCTATCGAGGAAGCGGCGTGAGCAGCGAAATACCAGGCGCCGTCGGCGGCCCTCTGACCGAAGTAGCTCCCCAGTAAGTGACGAACAACGCGGAAATACTCAGGTAAACCAATCTATGTTTGCTAACAGTGAGACAAAATTATTTTTGAACGAACTGATTAAATCTTTGTCGAATGCAAAGCCAGAAGGCAATAAATTTCCGATGTTAGGCAACGTTATACCTGAATTTGATCCCATGGTCAAGGGCCAGACGGTCCACATGTGGCTTAATAAGGTCGACGAATGTGCGAAGCTGTACCGTTGGGGTGATGATCAGGTTATACATTATGCACTGCCCAGACTTGCAGGGGTCGCTCTTACCTGGTACCAGGCCTTACCTTCAATGTCATTTTCGTGGCCTGAGTGGAAAATGAAATTAATTGATTCCTTTCCTAGTAGTGACGATTATGCAGAATTACTTACCGAAATGCTAAATAAACGCGTGAAATATAACGAATCGTTAGTGTTAAAAGACGAACAAACACTTTCAATTCTTCATTACTTTATTTTACTGCACACTTTGTTGATGTTATAAGACTCAACGAAACATTAATTTAACAGAATATATATATACTACGTGAGAACCAAACCATAGTGCGATGTAAAGTACGAGTAGCGCCATCTAGTATTAAAATAAATCAATATACTGAATCTCACTTAAACATCCTCCCGGGCGAAAACAAAGAAAAATATGATGTACATACATCTGCACTGTAGTAGGTACATGATAATAAAATTACAAAAAAAACTATAACTAAGAAGACTCCAGGGGTAATGGACACAATTTTGCGACTGGTCTTTTAAATGTGTTATTTTTGTATTGTAGAGTAACTACACGAGTTATTCCATCACTACCTGGATGCTTCTGTATAACACGTCCCAAGAGCCATTTTCCAGGAGGTAGCCTTTCATCCTTCACTAAAACAACGGCACCTAACTCAACATCGGGTTGTTGAACACACCATTTATATCGGTGCTGCAAAGTAGTGAGATACTCATTTTGCCATCTTTTCCATAAATGTTGTGTCATACGTTGAATTGTCTGCCAACGGTTGAGACGATTCATC
The DNA here is from genome assembly GCA_907165245.1 of Habrosyne pyritoides. NCBI lineage: Eukaryota > Metazoa > Arthropoda > Insecta > Lepidoptera > Drepanidae > Habrosyne > Habrosyne pyritoides. The sequence continues at coordinate 15,115,988 of OU015588.1, read as the reverse complement.
GCAACATCTTCCAAATTATCTTCAATTACTAAGACAGGGGGCTCTCCTATGAGAAAATGACCAGGGGTTAACGGTGTTTCATCTGATGATGAACTTATGACTGTCAGAGGACGTGAATTCACACAAGCTTCGACTTGTGTGAGGAGAGTATAAAACTCTTCGAAAGTAAGAGATGTCTGCCCTATAACTCTTTTGAGATGTCCTTTAACGGACTTGACTCCGGCTTCCCAAAGTCCTCCAAAGTGAGGTGAACTGGGTGGAATAAAGTTCCACGCTGTGTTGTCGTTCGCTAAAAGTTCGGCAATCTCCTTAACAACATTCGATTTTGCATTTCGAAATTGTAAATCTAATTCACGTGAAGCGCCAATGAAATTGGTACCACAATCACTCCACAACTCTCTACAGTGACCGCGACGGGACGAAAATCTTTTAAACGCGGCAATAAAAGCTGAAGTAGTCAAATCACTGACCAACTCCAAGTGGATGGCTTTTGTTACTGTACAAATAAAAAGACATATATAAGCTTTCGAAGTTCGGTTACATCTTCCAGAGAACATTTTTAAAGTAAATGGACCAGCATAGTCAACTCCACTTATACGGAATGGACGATTTTGGTTTAATCTAAATTCAGGTAAATTCCCCATAAAAGGCGCTTTTGGTGCAGCTTTCTGCTTAAAACAAGGAATACATAGATGAATGACTTTTTTAACAACATTTTTTGCATTAACAATCCAATAGCTTTGATTAACAATATTTAAAGTGAGTTGAATACCTCCATGCAACGTCTTCCTATGAGCATCTAAAACAATTAACTTAGTTAAATTACATTTATTAGAGAGAATTATAGGAAATTTTTGATCATAACAGAGTTGGGACTTAGAAAGTCTTCCACCCACACGTAATATCGCATCTGTGTCTAAAAAGGGATTTAAATTCGCTATTCGACTGTTCTTTGCATTTAACATCAAACCTTTAGATAATAAGTCAATCTCATTTTTAAAGTAAGTGTTTTGTGACATTTTAATACAAATCATTCTAGCACATTTTAATTCAAATGAAGTTAAATACGGTTCAGGTTTAGTTTTAGTTTGATTTTTACATAGTTTTATAAATTTTAAGCAATATGCTGTAACACGTATTAACTTTAACAAACTAGAATATTTTGTCAAATAAACATAATCAAATTGATGATGTTCTGATGTGCATAGCAAATTCGTAATCTTACGATTAGTTTCAATTTCAGTGTCAGGTATGTCGCAAATCGGGTAATTAATTACATTTTCTTTCAAAAATGCTGGGCCTTCCCACCATAATTTGGTAAGGTCTGTAGGACTGACACCACGTGATGCGCTGTCAGCAGGGTTATCGCCAGACTTAACATGTTGCCACTGATTACTATTGGTAACATTCAAAATTTCAGTTGTGCGATTTGCCACGAACGTTTTCCAAGTATTAGGATTTTTCCGCAGCCATGCCAAAACTATAGTGGAATCGGTCCATGCAAAGCAACAATTTTTATCAATTTTCAGAACTTCTCGTGTATGCTCTAACAACTTTGCTAGAAGTACTGCACCGCAGAGTTCAAGTCTTGGTAGTGTGACTCTTTTTACAGGAGCTACTTTAGTCTTTGCAGTAATTAATCTAACGTCTATACCGTTATTGGTTACAACTCGGAGATACAGTACAGCAGCGTTAGCAGTACACGAGGCATCGCAAAACCCATGTAATTGAATGGTATCGTTAGTATTACAAGTACCCAACCATCGAGGCATGTGCACAACATTCATGTTCTTGAGACTAGTATAGTAAGCAAACCATTCATCTTTTAAATTATCAGGTAATAGTTCATCCCAATCTAAACCAGCTAACCATAGTTTTTGCATATAAATTTTGCCAACAATAGTAATAGGTGCTAGCCAGCCTAGAGGGTCAAATGTTTTTGCAATACTCGATAAAACCTTTCTTTTTGTTACATTTTCATCATAATTATTTTCTATACTATTAATCTTAAGTTCGAATGTATCACTTTTTGGTTTCCACAATACACCTAATGCTTTTACTGATTCATCTAATTGAATATTCACTGAACTTTGAGACATTTGTTCACTTTTACGAATTTGATCAAGCACTAAATCACTGTTTGACGCCCATTTGTGTAACGGAAATCCACCCTTTTGAAATAGTTCAGTCAGACGCTTTTGTAACTCAATGGCTCTAGTTTCCGTGCATGCTCCAGACATCAAATCGTCCATGTAGAAGTCAGTTCTTAATAATTTAACTTCTTCCCCAAACAGCAGTTCTTCATCATCAGCAAGTTGTAGTAACGTTCGGCATGCAAGGTAAGGAGCACAAGAAGTACCGTAAGTTACTGTAAGTAATCTATATTCTTTCATGTTATCAGTAGGATCTTCACGCCAAATAATTCTTTGGAAATCAGTGTCTTGATGTGAAACTAGTATTTGTCTATACATCTGTTTGATGTCAGCTACTAAAGCGATTTTATGCTGTCTCCATCGAGTAACCAAATCACGTAAGTCTTGCAGCAAGGGAGGACCAGTTAGTAGTTCTTCATTTAACGCTTTCCCATTTTCAGGTTTGGCGCTTCCATCGAAAACTACTCTGAGTTTGGTACTAATACTTGCTTCTCTTAATACTGCGTGATGAGGTAAGTAGTATACTTTTTTCTTAGGTGTCTGTGTATTATCGTTTTTAATGTATTCTTTCTTTTCAGATTCTACGTGTTCTTCGTGTATCAATTCCATGTGACCCAGTAATTCGTATTGTTTCATAAATTTACAATACTCTTCTTTCAATTCAGGTCGATGTATGAATTTCTTTTCCATTTGTAGCAATCGTCGGACTGCGAGTGGTTTAGAATCTCCTATCTTTGGATCATCTTCATTCTCAAAAGGTAATCGAACTTCATATCTCCCATCAGGATTTCTTTTGTGTGTATTTTTATAATTTTCTTCACACTGTCTTTCCAGTTTAGTCATTAGTTTCTTGGTTGGTTGTTCCTCTAATTCCCAAAATCTTCGAAGTAAATAATCTACTTCTACTTCATAATGATTAACAACAAATTGCCGTGGTTGGGAATTAATCTTCGATATCTTTCCAGATATTAGCCACCCAAGATGAGAGTTGACAGCTATCAGAGATTTGTGCCTGCGAATCCCTTCTTTAAGTATATCACTATGGACGTCGGCACCAAGGAGAATATCAATAAAACCTGGCTTGTAAAAATCTGGATCAGCTAATTCCAGTTTTTCAGAGGTTGTCCAGCAATTTATGTCATATTCTTGCGATGGTAATAATGATGTGAGTCGTCCAAGCACATATGCTTCAGTATAAAACATAGGTGTCAAACTTCTTACAGAGTGAAACTTCAGTGTAGTCGTTGCCTTAGAAGTTATTGTTTTGTTTTCTTCAATTCCTGAAATTCTTCCAAATGCTTTCTTTTTATCAAGACCAAGTAGTTGTGTGGCTGCTTCCGTTATAAACGACGCTTGTGATCCCGGATCAATTAAAGCTCTGAGGTAATGAGTACTTCCATCTTTAGAAATAATGGCTATGCGTGCAGTAGCCAACAGCACATCTTGGTTGTTACTCATTTCGTTTTTCATGCTAAGTAGTGATTTTTCCTCAGATTGTGTGGTTTCGGGAGTTTCTGGTGCTGCAGTCGTCTTCATAGGGTAAGTATTATGAAGCAAGGTGTGATGACGTCGACCACATTTCTTGCAACATATCGGTTGTCTGCAACTAGTTACGGTGTGACCCTTAACTAAGCAGTTGAAGCAGATTCCATTCTTTCTTGCGAAGTCTTGTCTTTGTGTAACCTCTAAGTTAGCGAAGTCTTTGCAGTGACATATGTAATGCCCTTGTGTGCAGTATGAGCAAGAAGTGTTTATTTCTGTTGCAAATGTTTTTATAGGAGCAACGGGTTTTGAATAAAAATTTGATTTCGGAACATTGAATTGCGGTTTAGTAAAATCTCGTTGTGGCTTAGACTGTTGCTTGTTCGTAGACTCAATCATCTCGATTGTCCTAAATCGACTTTCTAAGTAAGATGCAAAATCTTTAAAAGTGGGTACATTCTGTGATGAACCAAGTGACTGTTCCCAAAGTTTGTGTGATTCATTGTCTAATTTGGAAACAACAATATGAACAACAATTGCATCCCAAGAAGAGGTATCTATCTCCAGATTGTCTAGTGAATTCAAACATTCCCTGGTGGTATCAAGCAACTCTTTAATACCATGACCATTTTCTGTTAGTAACCCTCGTTGATGCAATAAACGATTGAGAATTGTTTTAACTATTATTCTCTTATTGTTGAATCTGTTTTCAATCGCTTCCCACGCCTTATCGTAGTTCGCTTCGGTTACAGCTAAATTTTTCAACAACTGGTCTGCTTCACCACAAAGACTAGATCGCAAATAATGATGCTTTTCTACTTTTGACAGATTTGCATCATTATGAATAAGCGAGCGAAATAAGTCACGAAAACCCATCCAGTCATTATAGTTTCCCGAAAACTTAGGCAACGATATAGGTGGTAATTTAGACTTTGGTTTAGAAATGTGTTTGCATTCAGATGATGTATCTTTAGTATCTGTCGATTTCTCATCACTCTTTGATATCTCAATAATGTAGTCTTTTATAAACGATTTTAGATCTAAGTAATTATCTTCAGCCTTTTGAAAATATGTATCCGCATCATAACTTATCTTCTTTAAAGTTTCTTCATTTAATGACGTTATTATTTCATCGTGTTGTTCTGTATATTTTTTCCAAATGTCCTCTTAAGTCTCAAGTCGCGTTTCCAAATAACCACGTGTTAAACGCGTCTTTGGGCTCTTTTTGGTGTTCGTATACAGACTTTCTAATCTTTGGAAGAGTAACTTTTGTGTAATACAAAGTTCCGACATCTTTAAATTTCCCAAGATTTTATTTTCTAAGTTCGTAATAAATTATTCTGTGTTGTAAATTTTCAGAGTTCTATTTATTATGAGTAATTTTTCTAAGTCCAATATTTGAGAGATTTTTTCTAAGTGCCGTAATCAGTAAATATTCTAAGTCCACTAATGAGTAAAAAGTTAAAGTCCAATCAGCTATGAAACTTCTAAGTGTTTAACACTTAATCACATAGTCAATTGTACATACCAAGAATCCGTTATAGCACTTACTGACACTTCACAAATTCACAAGACTTAGCCCTAATCACTCACTGTTGTTAATCCGATTCGAAGGACCAATGTTAAAAGACGAACAAACACTTTCAATTCTTCAATACTTTATTTTACTGCACACTTTGATGATGTTATAAGACTCAACGAAACATTAATTTAACAGAATATATACATGTTTTCAAAAGGCTGAAGATAATTACTTAGATCTAAAATCGTTTATAAAAGACTACATTATTGAGATATCAAAGAGTGATGAGAAATCGACAGATACTAAAGATACATCATCTGAATGCAAACACATTTCTAAACCAAAGTCTAAATTACCACCTATATCGTTGCCTAAGTTTTCGGGAAACTATAATGACTGGATGGGTTTTCGTGACTTATTTCGCTCGCTTATTCATAATGATGCAAATCTGTCAAAAGTAGAAAAGCATCATTATTTGCGATCTAGTCTTTGTGGTGAAGCAGACCACAATGTTAAAAGACGAACAAACACTTTCAATTCTTCATTACTTTATTTTACTGCACACTTTGTTGATGTTATAAGACTCAACGAAACATTTTTTTTTTTTTTTTTTTTTTTTTTTTTTTTTTTTTTTTTTTTGAATGGACGAAGGTGTTAGCCTCAGATGGCTCTGACACCCTTACGCGGACAATATCGGTGAGCGCTTAGGGCTCTCAACCGAAAGAACGAAACATTAATTTAACAGAATATATATATACTACGTGAGAACCAAACCATAGTGCGATGTAAAGTACGAGTAGCGCCATCTAGTATTAAAATAAATCAATATACTGAATCTCACTTAAACAGTTAGAATTATATTATTATGACAAATTAAATCTGTTGAATCGATGCGAGATCTTCGGGAAGCGTGCAGTCGACTGCTTGCTCTATGGCATTGAAGATCGCTCTTAAAGGCTTGGTGCTAAGGCAGCCAAATGTCAAGAGCCTGAAGAGGTTCTTAATTACTTTCAGTCCATTAAACAAAGTCGCGATTTTGACAAGTCTAAGATTAGCCAAGATAAAAAGACATTACCATCAAGTAATACGAATTCGAATACTAGACAGTTCGGCGGGAATGATTCAAAGTCGTCTAGGCCACAACTTAGTTCATCTATAACTTGTTTTAACTGTAATCAAGTAGGTCATTTTAGTAATAAGTGTACACAAAAGCTGTTAAAATGTAACATTTGTAAAAGGCTTGGCCATGTATCGGTAGACTGTCCACGACTGTCCAACGAAATGAGTAAAGACACTACTACAGAAAAAAAAGTTATGAAAGTCGATGTTGATGACACTAGTAATGAGAAATATATGGTCTCGCTATAGGTTAACGGAACTCTGGTTAAAGGGTATGTAGATTTAGGCAGTCAGTGTACATTGATACAATGTAACGTAGCAAAATCATTAGGAGTTAGTTGGTCGGTAGGCGAGTTACCCGTTATGAGAGGATTAGGTAATAATATCGTTATTCCAATGGGAATGGCGCGTGTACAAATAGATATTAATAATATTGTAGAGATGGTTGACGTTTATATAGTTGAAGATGGCATAATTAAATATCCCGTGTTAGTTGGTCACAGTTTCACTGAAAAACCCGGAATCATTATTACAAAAACCACAAATTCTTTAGTCTTTAGCAAGGAAGAGATTAACAAGTTGCGGTTATTTCTTAAGGCAGATGTTGAAATTAAACCAAAACAAATGACTATGATTCCTGTTTTTTCCGATAGAAGCTACTCTGGATCTGTATATGTCAGGGGTTCACTAAGAGGTCAGCCTGGTAAGGAATTTTACTTATTGCCAGGTGAATACTGTCTTGAAAAACGTCTTGGGGCACTTCCAGTCCAAAATTTTAGCGACCATTTACTTTTGCTAGAGAAAGATACATTGGTTAGTCGAGTTTACAGATCTGAAAAAGGTTTTGAGATTAACATGCTAGATTTTAGCAATCGTGATACAAGTTCCGATTTGAATTATGGCGGTCACTTACCTGATGAAGAGATACTTAGATTGAAGTCTCTACTAAAAAGGTACGAAGGTTGTTTTTCCTCTTGTTTAAGTGATTTAGGGTATACTAACATACTACAGATGGAGATAGAATTAAGCGACGCGAAGCCGGTGGTTTACCGTCCTTATAGACTCTCATACCCGGAACGTGAATTGGTTCGAACAATGTTACAGGAAATGATCGACGCCGATATTATTTGCGAGTCTAACTCACCCTATGCCAGTTCTATCCTTCTTGTAAAGAAGAAAACGGGCGAGAAGAGGCTCTGTGTCGACTACAGGGCTTTAAATAACAAGACTCGTAAAGAACACTATCCTTTACCATTGATCGACGACCAATTAGATAGGTTGTCAGGCAATTCTCTTTTCATTAGTCTTGACCTTGCATCTGGGTACTACCAGATTCCTATATCGGAGGGTTCACAAGAGCTCACGGCTTTTGTAACACCCGACGGCCAGTACCAGTATAAAAGAATGCCTTTCGGGTTAGCAAATGCTCCTTCAATTTTCCAAAGGGTAATGAATAAAGTTCTGTGTGATTTGAAATACGTTGTTATTTATATGGATGATATCCTGATTCCTGCTAGTACATTTAATGATGGTTTAACGCGCCTAGAGGAAGTTCTCCAGGCATACGTCCCGGATCGCGAAAAACTATTGCAATTTCCAATTTCCCTGTACCCAAAAACGTACATGATGTTAGACGTTTTATAGGACTTGCAAGCTTTTTTCGTCGATTCGTCAAAAACTTTGCGATTTTAGCATGCCCATTAACGAATCTCTTAAAATCTAAATTTGAGTGGAAATGGACAGCAGAATGTTTAGCTGCTTTTAACACACTCAAAGAGAAACTTGTAGAACGACCCATAATAGCTTTGTTTGATGCGACATTAGAGACTGAGTTACATACTGATGCGTCGAAGATAGGCATCGCAGGCATTCTCATGCAGCGAGGTAGTGACAGCCAGTTAAGGCCTGTAGCCTACTACAGTCGGAAAAATTCTGAAGATGAGCAAAAACTCCACTCTTTTGATCTCGAGACGTTGGCTGTCGTTGCTTCTTTAAGGCCGTTTTCGTGTTTATTTGCTAGGGTTACAGTTTAAAATAGTTACTGACTGTAATGCCTTAAGAACTACTTTGACGAAGCGTGACCTCATACCCAGAATCGCGCGATGGTGGGTGCAGCTACGTATACCGTATCTTAGATGATGGAATTCGTTGGGTGGTACCGAGGGGTGTTAGGTGGCAAGTTTTGCGCATGAACCACGACGATGTAGGGCATTTTGGCTTTGACAAAACGCTGAGTAGATTAAAAGCAACATTTTGGTTTCCTAAGATGCGCCGATTTTCTCAAAAATATGTATCTTCATGCTTACAATGTGCACACCATAAAGCACCATCTGGGCAAAAAGAAGGGTTATTACACCCTATTCCAAAGATAGAAATCCCATTCCATACATTGCATGCTGATCATCTTGGCCCGTTTGTTCGTTCTAGGAGGGGCAATATGTATATTTTAGTTATTGTTGATGCATTCACAAAATTTGTTAATATACGCGCCGTGAAGGATACAAAAACGTCCACTGCAATTAAAATATTTCATGAGTACTTTAGCTATTTCGGTGCTCCATCCAGACTAATTACAGACCGAGGTACATGTTTTACAAGTATGAAGTTCAAAGAGTTCACAGAAAAGTTGAACATCAAACATATATTGAATGCGGTAGCTACTCCTAGAGCGAATGGGCAAGTCGAGAGGTTTAACCGAACTATATCTGATGCGTTGAGCACTAAATGTCATGGCAACAATGAAAATACATGGGACAATTATGTAGGAGATATCCAATTAGGTATGAATACGACTGTGAGTAAAGCGACAGGCAAGAGTCCCTCAGAATTATTATTCGGGTTCAAATTAATTTCGACATCAGAAAATATGTTAGGAGACGCGATTTCTGAAACAACTCATGTAGTTAGTGGCGACGACCTAATGCAATTGAGGTCCGATGCTAAAAAGAAAATTGACAGGGATCAGGAAAAGGCGAAGGCCAGATTTGATAAGAACAGAAAGAAACCGAAGTCGTACAATGTTGGAGATCTTGTTAGAATTGAGAGGACGGTCATTGATAAAGATCATATAGGTAAATCTAAAAAGCTTATACCAAAACTTCAGGGCCCATATCGAATAGTAAAAGCTTTACCCAACGACAGATTCTTAGTAGAGGACACCCCACTAACTAGGAAAGGAAACAAACGATACGAAAACGTAGTCGCAATTGATAAAATTCATCCATGGCTTAATTTTAATGATTATTCCAGTGACGATGGCAATGAAAATGATTATAATGACAGCGAAACTGATAATGAATAATAAAATTGATTTAGGCAGTAATATCAAAATTTCTGAATTTCAAAGAGTTGTTAATTTAATTTTAACTCGTTAATTAATTATAATTTATTAATTTACCTATTACGTTAGTATTGTTATTACTATTCGATGATATTAAAAAAAATGTATGAATTGATTAGATGATTTTGCTTAATAAACATTGTATTAACTATCACATTGTCGATATGAAATTGATTGAGATTGAACTTATGAATGATAGTGAATGGAACTGTGACATAGTTCCGCACAGATTATGATCATAGATTACAATAGTTATATGAGCACAGGCTATGAACAATCAGTACAGAAACGAATAATATCAAGTCATTGATATTGTACAGATGATTGTAGACCGTAGCAGACCGTGCAAGATGTGTATTTAAGATAGAGTTATTTTGAGCATAGACTATGAGCAATCAGTGCAGAAACGAATGGTATCGAGTACAGATATCGCACAGATGATTGTATATCATAGCGGATCATGCAAGATGCGAGTTTCAGGTAAAAAAAAAAATTTAATAATTATCTTCTTGAAGTGAAGGGACTCACTTATTAGAGGATGGCCGAGTTGTAAGACTAATAGTATTATTTTCACCGAAATTAGGTTATTAAACTGTTATTATTGTACTGGTGACGAGTATCTGTCATAGACATATAAACTGTCTTGTATTTTTCGTCTGGTAACATTGACAGATACCCGTCACTAAAATAGTGATTGACAATAGAGAATTATTATTACAGAGGACCATTATTTGAATTGTGACAGTTTTGTCTTTGTCATTACTCACTTGTGATATGACCGTCGAACAGAGCGTTGATATTTTAACTGTAAGAATTAAATCGAAGAATATCTACTCAATCGTTGTTTTATTTTGGAGTTTGGATTGTGTTCCTACATGAATTTTTGCAACACACGAAAGATACGAGAGGGAAGATACGCTCGTACAAAATGCATGCAGTCTTTAATTATTCTGGCTAATTTTAACGATCTCAAATGTTGATGAAATAAGAAAAATCCTACTTTACGATATTAAAATTAGTAATCTAGTAGGCCTTTTTAGCTTAGTGTCATATCAAAATAGACTCTATGGCTTCATAGTAAGTTCATCAGCATCGTCATACGTATAGATGTACCTTATCCTTAAAGCTATAAAGATGATTTTCCAATGACATTCTTACGTGTACGGGCCTTTTAGATCCGCCAACTTTAGGAGCTTATATCTTAGAAACGAACACCGAAGAAACTTAACACAATTATAAAGTCAGTTTCTATGATACAGATAAGTTATCTTCAAGCGACATCCTAGAAACTTACATCAACTTCGTGTGAGAGAGACATGAAAATTACTTGTTATTATAAAGTAAAAAGTATGTTGAAGTAGCAGAGACTGAAAAAATCTTAACGCAAAAGCTTCACACAATTGCAAGACTTAAAAGTCTGTAGCGCACCGACCATAGAAATATGAACACCACGCTTAACTTTTTAACATTTTTTTCTTTACGAATGAGAATAATGCTCCCATTAGACATACCATACAGTAGTAGAGCTAATGATACAAAGTTTGTCCGGGGAAGTACTATCACCTTACCTGTATTTCGGTTAGAAAGGTAAAAGGGTCGGTGAAATAACAGGTTCATCAGACTTAACAACTTCACGTCTCAGGGTCGACAGCATATTCACAGCTCCCTTGGTGCTGCAAATGTCCATAGGCGGCGGTGATCACTTATCTTCAGGTGGACCGCCCGACTGTATGTCGGCCCACATGCCCCAAAAACACACAAGTAAAAAATCTGTTGGTTTGATTCCATCTTTCTTTAACAGTTGCAACTTTTTTTAAAACCCCCTGATAAAAGTTAGGTTAGAGTACCTTTGCATGTATCTTTCAAAATCCGCTATCGCACTCTCTCTATCTCTCTCTCTCTAATCAACTTGGATCCGCCCCACGGTTTCACTCGCTTTAAAGTAGATACAAAGTAAGGCGGTTCAGTAGTTTAGCTGTGACAGCGTCACAGAAGACTCACTTTCGCATTTCTAATATTAGTTAGGTTATGGATAGTTTATAGGATTTGAATACCATGACACAGGTCGTACGTTCGATTCCACCCAGAGAATTAGAAAGTCATTTAAGCAAAGTCTTCTTCAAATAAAGTAGCGCAATTCTGTATAAGCTACTTCCAGAAAACGTAGTTTTCTATTTCTATGGTACCAACAAAGTTGTTGCAACCGTATTAGCAGTTCTTTCAACTAAAACACGTTTCAAAGCTACATTGTTTGTTGTACTTGCAGAAAATTTTACTCATAAAGTAGTTTCGCTACATCTACTACAATTTGTAGCTCATTTAAATTCCTGCTAGCTCACTGTGGTTTAGATTTAGTTGACTTCCAGTGGCGTTGCATGTGAGAATTTTGCGTGTACTTTATGTTGTTTTTGAGATCGAATTAAAGGTGCTTACATTTGGACAGTCCAAAAATTTTTCGCGACTTTTTGCGATTTATTATATCCTACAATATTAATAGATTATAGTTAGAGTGGAAGGTAATCTCCGGAACCTACTTGGAAAAATATTTCACCGATAGATAGCTACACTCACACATATACATTTCAGAGTTATACAGGCTATGTTTTTAGATATTATATAATAACATATAACTCATATGAGCTATTATACCTATATATATCCTATCAATATAAAAATACAGCTTGAAGGATTTGGCAAAAAACAGTTATTTATTTAATTATTTATATTAAAATTCATGGAAATAGAGAGATTTATAAACCTAAATTGACTTCTTGCAAAATCTTTTTTGTTTGAAACAAACTTTACTTTCCAATTTAAGTAGCTTTACTTATATCCACCATAGGCAAATTTAAGTTAGCAAAATTACATTATTTTAATTAAAAACCTTTTGAAATCCCAATTCGTTTGATTCTGTATTCGAGTCACATGTTTATCTTACAAAGTAACATTATACACAAAACTACGATGCCACAGCGCCCTTTTGAATTCCATCTAAACACCACAGAACCCGTTACGCATGCAAATATGAATATTTCAGTTTCAAAGACCGTCGCAATTACCACATAGTTGCATTCATAGCTGTTGATTGTGACGTGTTAATTAAACCGCATCTCAACCATGGAAACCTTAATTAAGTTTAGAATAACATTTTCATACGTACAACTGATGCCACCCCAAATCCTTGACCTGTGAGGCTTGTCTCTCAAATTAGGTTTAAAACGTGGCAGCATTTAAAAAGGTGGTTAAGCTACAGTGTATCCTATTTGTTTCTATGCAGATTTCTGCATTCTCAACAAACTGTCGTCGCAATTAGAAATGGAACAAATGCAGTCGCAACAAGACGGGACTAAGAAAAAATTTATGCTTTGTCAGGACTTGAAGTGGAATTAAAACTTTTTCACTTTGATTTGATTGTTAAATGAATTTTGAAATGTGTTTTTAGGGATTAATTATAATAGTGAATTGGGTACAGCACAATCCTATTCTTTAGTTTATTTCAGTTCTTTGGATTGTTGGTTAGAGACCCTAACTGCTACGCCATAGGTTATGGGTTTTGATTCCCATCAATTAAAACATTTGTGTGTCATGTGTATAAATTAAATATGAATGAAAAAAAAATTGTATATCTAGAATATCAATCATTCTGTTTCCATTGTAGATACAGTACAAGCTCTGCTTAGTTTAGGATCAGATGAACGAGTGTAAACAATGTCCCTCAATATTTATTTTATAATCCTACTCTCCGATTCCTGCTAATATTATAAAAGGCGAAACAGTGTGAAGATGTGTGGATCTTTTTTACTCTATCAAGCAAAAACTACAAACTTTTGATTTTGGATAAATATTCATGCAATGCATGCTTGAGCACGCCCTAAAAAACATATTGCATATATTTCATACCGAGAAGGTTAAGTGTAAGTTCCCTTAGAAACGTGGGTGAATCCGCGAAAAATAGTAGTTTGTCATATAAATATAGACACGATTAATTGTCCTATGCTGCATCCGATTTGAACCTACATATAGCGGCATTCACTGGACATAACTGGACTAGACACTGCAATAAAGTACCGCTGTTTCTTTAAACGCAGTTGTAATTTTTTACGAAACTTTATTAGCGGACGTCAATACGTTGCCATAGAATTATCCTAGTTTATGCGATCCATTGCTTAAATGACTGCTTTTATCTGTTGTATGGTGCCAAATAAAAGAGCTTGAGCTTGAAAGAATAAATAGTGATAAAACTAGCCTAACTGGTGGCCTGGCTAGCCTTAATGTTGAACATCTACCGACCAGCACCAACCGGTGATTTCCAGCCCTTAAAATCCAGTTTATTTATAAGTTTGATGTGCTTAATTCCATGGCTAAATCTCTTGCCATGGTAAAGTTGTGGTCAAATACACGGCTATATTTAAAACAAAATAACATATTATTTTCACGCCCATTATCACTGAATGTGCAAAAGATTGCACCGATGTCTCAACGTGACATTTCGTGAGCATTATCGCGATCCCCGATACATTACTAATCTCAGGACAGGAAATCATTTGAAAAGGGGTTTTATTACCTTACCTGTCTCGGAAATCAAACCCAAGACCTATGAGCTTTTTACCACTCGACCACCGATGCTATTTATTATAAAAATTAAAACTTTTTATTTGTAAAATTGTCTGAAAAAGGTTATTTGTTCAGATATGCCTTCATGTGTGCGACCCCTTATTAACATGCATGTTCTTAAACGGGCATATAAACTCAACTCACCTTTGAGTACCCACAGGCCACTTACTGGCATACCCTGGCTTGCCTCTGAGGTATACTAACTAAGCGTTGCCACTGAAATTCTCAAAGGTTTCAAACTTTGTGGTCCAATCGACCGACCAAGGAATGTTTGTTGAGAAATCTTTAGGCGAATGAAATCCTAAAACTACTAATATTGTGCAGTACAAGAAACGTGTCGCATGCAAGGCTTTTTTGGAGAATAGTATTGGGTGGCCTTAGAAATTGCAGCAATATTTAAATGCATGTGTGAAAACATAAGCAGCAGAACAAGCCAAAATTTAAAAAAGCTGTAGGTACTCTACTACAGTTCTTAATAAAGAAACTCATGTGATTAAAAAGTATACTGATGACCACTCGCACTTTACACCTTGCACCGAGTGGCCAACAAATGGAATAAACTACCAAATCAGACGTATCAAATAATGCATAAAATGCAGCGAAAGGCCAGCAACAAATGAGGTAGACGATGATGGAAAGAAACAGGTGTTTTGTAAATATTACAATTAAAACCAGATATTGCATTTATACACAGTAAGAACAAGTCATTTTAACATTAAATCTCAGAATAGTTCTTTAAACAAAAACTTTTGACAACAGAGAAGCTAAACAGTTCGACTTTTTTATTACATCAGAATATTAATCGCTTCTTTGGCAAAATTCTTGATATTCATTTATTATTAGATAAAATAAATATAGATATATTATGTTTTACAGAGACATGGTTGAAACCGGGCACTATGCTTTTTAATATTAAAAACTTTACAGTTGCCAGTATATTCAATAGATTATCTGCAGAAGGTGGCGGCACAATAATTCTTATAAATAATAATATTAAATTCAAGGATCGTAAAGATATTTGTAGCCTCTCTGTTGAGCGTGTTTGTGAGGTGTCTTGTGCAGAGTTGCAGAACTATATTATTGTTTGTGTTTATAGGCCACCGGCATCAAATTTTTTATTGTTTACGTCTATAATGGAAGAGATTCTTCGTAAGTTATTTAATAATTCTAACAAGTCAATAGTTGTATGTGGCGACTTTAATGTAGATACTCTTAGTAATTCATCTGAAAGTCGGAATTTTGTTGCCTTATTCAAATCGTTCAACTTAGATTTATTGTTTAGTGAGTCAACAAGATCTACAGCCACTTCGGCTACTTGTATTGATAATATATTAACTAATAGTAGTATACTAGGGAAATCGATTATTAGTGGTGTTCGCTCGGATCATAAGGCTCAATTAATAGAATTGCCATTTAAAAGACAAGTATTTAAAGTAACGAAAGTAATTAGACCTACTACTAAGGCAAGATTAGACACCTTTAAGAATAATTTAGAGCTGAAACTCTGTAATACAATATATCATAGTGATGAGCCCAATGTCTTGTATAAAGGTTTATTGTCTGGGATTTGCGATAATTTTAATAGAGCCTGTCCTACTAAAATAGTGAAGGTAAATAGTAAAATGGGATTTAGTGACTGGGCTACAAAAGGTATTCGTAAGAGCAGGGATAGGTTGTATGAACTTTATCATTTAAAATCTCTAACTCAGAACGAAGAATTTCATAAATATGTTAGAAAATTTTCAAAGACTTTCAAGTTAGTGTGTAATCAAGCTAAATCTTACTTTATATGTAATAAAATAGGTAATGCTAATAACAAAATAAAGACAGTCTGGAATGTTATTAATACGGAAACTGGTAAAATTAGAAATAATAATGAACAGGTAACTCTTAAAATTAATGAAAAAATTCTAACAAATAATTTAGATGTAGCCTGTGCTTTTGAAAACTTCTTCACGAGTATACCTGGTAAAACTACTAAAAGCCTTAAATCATGTCCTATAGCAGCGGAATCTTTACTCAAGCAGCATATTCATAATACATTTCCAAGTTTTAAATTTGACCATATTAATGCTAGCGATATCATAATAACTTTTAATTCTCTCAATATGAAAAGTACTGAAGATTTATGGGGCTTATCAGTAACAATCGTAAAATCAATAATAACAGTGATTGCACCTGTTTTGTCAAATATTTTTAATGAATGCATTGATCAGGGTTGTTTTCCTGATTTAATGAAATATAGTAAAATAGTACCAATTTTTAAGTCCGGTTGTAGGGAGAATCCATCTGATTACAGACCAGTTTCCGTTCTGCCAGCACTTAGTAAAATCTTTGAAAAATTGCTGCTTAATCAAATGTCAAGTCACTTTACTAAGCATAAGGTATTGCATGGTCATCAGTTCGGTTTCACGAAGGGAAGATCTACATCCGATGCGGCAGCAACATTGCTGAGGCACATTTATGGCGCATGGGAGGATTCACAGGATGCGATTGGCATTTTTTGTGATCTGTCCAAGGCATTCGATTGCGTTGACCACCGTACGCTACTACTAAAACTTGACTTCTACGGAATTCGTGGAACTGCTCATGATCTTGTTTTATCTTATTTATCAAATCGCCAGCAAAAGGTAGGGATTACCGGCACAACATCCAAGGGCTCTTTAGTCGAAATGGGGGTACCCCAGGGTTCAATTTTAGGTCCATTTTTGTTTTTAGTATATATAAATGATTTGCCATATGTTGTAAATGACCTCACAGATATTGTCTTGTTTGCTGATGATACATCATTAATTTTTAAAGTTAATAGAAAAGACAAAGATCTAACTAAAGTTAATCATACTATGTCAATTGTCTGTGGGTGGTTTGCTACAAATAATCTATTACTAAATTCAAAGAAAACTAAATGCTTAAGGTTTTCTTTACCAAATGTAGCACAAGTAGATAGCCAAATAATAATAGATGGGAGCCATATTGATCTTGTAAATAAAACGGTATTTTTGGGTCTTACATTAGACAATAAATTGCAATGGGGACCTCAGGTTGATACTCTAGCTGCAAAATTAAGTTCGGCTGCTTTTGCTGTTAGGAAAATTAAACAATTGACGAATGTTGAGACGGCCAAATTAGTTTATTTTGCATATTTTCATAGCCTCTTGTCCTATGGTATTTTGTTTTGGGGAGCAGCAGCGGATATAGAATCAATATTTATTATACAAAAAAGAGCAATTCGTGCAATTTACAGTATGGGTCCCCGTGAATCATTAAGAGATTTATTTAGGGAAATAAATATAATGACATTACCTTCACTATATATTTATGAAAATATAATGTTTATACGTAGAAACATAAGAATGTTTGAGGCAAAATTAGATATTCATAGTATAAATACAAGACAAAGGGAGAAGTTAGTTGTTCCATACTTTAGACTAACTAAAGTTAACAAGTCATTTCTTGGTAATTGTGTTCGATTTTATAATAAGATACCGCTTTCAATAACCAAAATGTCTGATCATAAATTTAAAAATTATATTAGGAAAGTTTTGAAAGAAAAAGCGTATTACAAGGTAGTTCATTATATTGAAGATAAAAATGTATGGAAATAGCTGCTCTCTGCACAGTGCACCTCTAAATCTCTTGTTTAAGTTGTAAGTACCTAATTATTGTTATTTTCTATTTTGTAGTCTTGTCATATTTTTTTTTGTTTTGTTTTTATTAATGTTACCTATAATAAGTATTTTGTAATTGTTAAATATAAAATTATGTAAAATTGAAATTATAAAATAGCCAAAAAGTCAGAATAGATAAAAATTTATATAACAAATAAAAAAGAATGTAACCTTGCTGAGTTTCTTGCCGGTTCTTCTCAGTTGAAGGCTGACTTCCGAACCGGTTGTAGCTTCAGTAACTTTAAATTTGACCTTCATAAGTGCCCTCCGAAGGCCTAAACTGAATAAATGGTTTTGAATTGAATTTGAATTTTTGAATTTGGAATTGCAACTTCATGTCTTGTTCGCCCTGTCAGCTAAGCGAAATATCAAATTGGTCCTCAGCTCTATCTAAAAGTGTACAAAGGAAAAACTACATTTTTGGCGCATTTTTAATATTAATACAATTTTATGCCATTTTGTCTTAAAATTTTAATTTGTAAGGGCCTAATTTGGTCTGGATCAAGATATCTACTAACTTAGAAAAAAAATCATCAATTCAAGGCAAGGTTAATCCCTCTTCAAAACTTGCCCAAGCTTCCCAGAAACATTGTACGTATAAAATGCTGTGCCGTTAAATTGTAGCATTTGTCATACAAAGTTAAGAGAAAAAATGTCGGCAAATAGATAACTTTAAAGGAACTTAAGGATTTCTCGGAATGTTTGAGCGCTCTCAAATTCCTTCTGACCGTGGTCCTTTGATGAATCGAAAACAAGTTCATTTGTTGGTGCAAGAGATAAGAGAAATACATCTGCTTGTATTGTTTTAAGCTTTCGTTCAATTTTAAAATGTTTTAGTCAATCTGATATAAGTGTTCAAATCATAAGACATGGTAAACTTGTCGCAGAAGGCCCTGTTCTTCAATAGCCTATATATAAGGTGACAATAAGGTACAGGTAACTCAGAGATCCAAGGAGGAGAGCAAACATGGTGTAATAAAAATACTCTCAAAAACTTTACGCATATTTACGCATTAACCTTTCTTTCAAATATGTATCAACTACATACTAGCTATTTCACGTTCTTTCAGCCACATTTCTTAGAGCTGGTGCATGTTCCCGGAAAAAGTGTTAATCCAGGTTATAAACTATTTTCATGCCAAGTTTCTTCCAAATCGGTTTAATGATTTTTCCGTGAAAGAGTAACACATTCATCCATCCATATCCTCACAAACTTATTTATAATAGAATTTCTGATTATGGTTTTTGGTGGATTGTTATGTCTGTTTGGGATGGCTACGTCCTGTCTGTGTTCAATCAAATTCTCAAGTAGTAGAGCTCTTAGTGCAGAGTTCGTCCGGGGAAGTACTACCACCTTACCCATTTCTGCCGTGAAACAGTAGTGCACTTGTGTTACTGTGTTTCGGTTAGAAAGGTAAGGGGGCCGGTGAAATTACAGGCACATGAGACTTAACAACTTCACGTCTCAGGGTCGACAACGCATTGGCAAATGTCCATAGGCGGCGGTGACCACTTACCATCAGGTGGACCGTCCGCTTGTTTGTCGGCCCATGTGGTATAAAAAAAAAAAAATAATAATACTTGTGTGAATATGTGATTTGTGTGGTTCTTAAGTATGACCAATACAATTCCAGATCCTGGATTATGAGATCGACACTGAGGATCTTAATGGCACAACCTCCAAACAATTAGAGTGCGAGTGTCTGAAGATGTTCCAGAATCTTAGGCAGGGATCGTGTATTGAAAACTTGGAGAAGGTGCACTAGGTCGCTGTAGAGCAGAACTGGCTTAACAAAGTCTCCTGTTCTTTTAAATATCCATGGAACTGTACTTCAACATATTCTTCGTAAATTTAATTTACGTAACATTACGTCCAAATTATTATTTCGATCTTGGACATTATTAATAACATTGTATTGTAGTGTAATCTTCCATGAAGCCATGTATATACATCTGCGAGCGATGTAGCTATATTAAAGGAGGTGTATTTCTTAGCTCAGTAATGGTATTCTAAGACAGTGTTTGTCGTTCATTACTTAAACCAATTGAACTCACTATACTGCGACGTTTTCAGTTTACAAGTTTTCGAGTGGCCTCTTGTTAGACCGTCTTTGAATGTATAAATTAGGGATGGTTACGTTTCGAAGAGTTCCATTAGGCGTGATTGTTTCTTGCGTGTTCAATTTGTAGCTAACAAACTTTTACAACTTTATTTCGGTAGTTTTCCAATAAAACTAACAAAGTTTTTCAATTTATTGTATCGATTAAATAGTCGTGAAGACATTTTAGTTCAATGTGAACTATTTAGTTTGTTGAACTAAAAACGAAAATTTCGGTTTTTAGATCTGCTTGCTGTGTGCTATAATTTGATTTAATCTTCTTACCGTCACAAACAAAGATGTGGCTAAAAATATTTGTGAGCTCATCCATTCTAAAAAAATAACCCTTTGAAAACCCAAAGTGCGATTGTGTATCAAAACTCAGACTAATAATTGTAAATTTATTTTATATTTCCTGGATTGGCCTTTACGAGGAAGATTCGCTGAACGTAGAAGAAAGACTTTCAACGCCAAATTGTTGAAAACCTTAAACTATCCCACCAAAATCATAGAAAATAAGACCCTCGACCCGCAAAATGAAATAAATAAAATTAATTATGACACAAAAAGGCTCAGCAATGATAAATGCCTGACATAAAAATACTTTTACGGAAATATCGCAAGACGATCGCATATGCAGTAAAGAACATTGTTAGCCAATTTTTTCTCGAGACCCAAAAAATCCCTCCATTTCAGGTAGGGGTCAGGGCTCGCGATAAATCTAACCCTCCTAAAGTTGTTGCGTCCATAAAGTGTTGGGGGTCGATCGGACCCCCGCCTGCTATCTAGATTGCTTTTATCGAATATTGCCTATTGGATATGTTTATTTATTTATTTTTTTGTTATATAGCCGCGCGGTGCGGTTTGAATAGTAATAATTTATTTTGTTAAGAGTATTGTCTGTGTGAATTGATTATTTTTTCATTATAAATAAATAAATTTAATGCGATATTATTTACACATCTGATTTTTAACTAATCAGAGCTTCTATTATGGAAATCAGATAACTGATACATTACATATACCTACATATGTTATTCGAAAAATATAGATACTAGCTGTCCCCCGTGGCTTCACCCGCGTTCCCAAAAGGATGTTACATTTCTCGGGATAAAACAAAGTTACTAAGTTACCCTAAGTTACTCCTAATTCCCGCCCTGGGACCTGGAGGCCAAAGTACTCGCGTCGCTGTATCAGTGGCGCGAGGAAGAGGCGGAGCGGGGCGAACGACCGATGCAGCGTCAATTCGAGCTGCGTCGGTCTCAGCTCCGCGAGGTCCTAGTGGCGGAATGGCGGGACAGGCTTTCGCGCCCTACCGCCGGCCTCGACATAGTCGGGGCGATCCGGCCGGTGCTCGAGCGCTGGCTCGGGAGGAGGCACGGCTCCCTGTCGTTTCGGGCGACGCAGGTGCTCTCGGGGCACGGTTGCTTCGGGAAGTACCTGTGTCGCATAAACAGGGAGCCGGACGCCCGGTGTCACCACTGCGTCCATTGCCGGGAGGACACGGCGCGGCACACGCTGGCAGAGTGTGCCGCTTGGGAGGAGCCGCGCCGTGCCCTCATCGCCGGAGTAGGCCCGGACCTCTCGCTGCCGGCCGTGATCGAGTCTATGGTCGGCGGCGAAGAGGCCTGGGACGCAGTGGTAACCTTCTGCGAGACGGTTATCTCGCAGAAGGAGGCTGCGGGCTGCGGAAAGGGAGAGGGAGATTTCAACCCCTCACCCGATCCGCAGCAGACGCACCGGGCGTCGGCGGAGGGCGGACAACGCCCTCTTCCAGCCCCCCTAAATGGGTCCAGGGGCGTCAGACACGGGGATACGTCTGTCGCCCCACAACATTATAAGGACCCGAGGTGGCGGCGCGCGTGTGATGTTCCACGCGCGCCCCTCAGAGAAGTCGGGGGGGGAGGAGTTAACACCTCGCTCCCCCCCCTCGACCAGGCGGGGCCCGCGGTGGCGGGCCGGCACCAGCCGGGGGTTGCGGAAGCTGAATTCGTGCCCGCGACCCTCGGCGCTCAAGTGTGCGAAGGAACATCGGAGGGGTTTTAGTGGGTATACCCTCGGGCCCCTTCTCATTTTTGATATGAGAAGGGGAGTTTGCGAGTGGGAGTCCCACATAACCACCGCGTCTCTCCCCGGGCGCGGTGGTATGCGTAATGCATTTCCCCTCCGGAAAAAAAAAAAAAAAAAAAGTTACTCCTAATTACATCAGCTATCTGCCAGTAAAGGAACCGTCAGAATCAGTCTGACCGTTAGATAAGCTGGAGCATATAGACAGGCAGACAGAAAAATTATTGGAAATTGTTTTTTTTGTTATAAGTACCGTATATTTGCTTATGCCACTTCTGACAATACGAACACACAAATGTTTGTTCTGGGTAGGAATTCAACCCACGACTGGCCCCTTCATTGCTTTTTTATTTATTTTTGATAATTAAGTATAATATAATTTAAAATGATAGTTTTCAGAATAAAGGTTTAAAGAAATATGTTAACCTCATTAAAACCATAGATCATGCCGCCAAACCGTAATTAAATTTTGGCCCCATATATATTTTAGGTCAAAAAATTTCATAAGCTTTTTAATAAACTTTTGAAATTCACATCAGCTCTTGCGTAGTAAGTGCAAAATGCTCAGCATTTTTCGCGATTCAATAAAATGAAATTAGGTGCTGTATATGCCATAGAAACATTGCCAAAGTGCTCGCGGTACGCTTATTCCTTCCTTATGGATAACTACTCCCACGTTATTAATATAACCGTTTCTTTTATATATTTTCGGTTGCTTTTCGGCGTTATAAGGTTTACTTTAGTTATAAAAGAAGTACCTCTTTTATTTTGTGATTATATTTCGGTTGAGTTATTTTTTTTAGCAATGGGCTGCAATATTTTTTTT
The DNA here is from genome assembly GCA_907165245.1 of Habrosyne pyritoides. Classification (NCBI taxonomy): domain Eukaryota; kingdom Metazoa; phylum Arthropoda; class Insecta; order Lepidoptera; family Drepanidae; genus Habrosyne; species Habrosyne pyritoides. The sequence goes on along the minus strand of OU015588.1, from coordinate 15,093,098 downwards.
GAACATGTAATTCTTGGTGCATGCAAATATTTATACCTATTTGATGTAGTAAAGCTCTTAGTGCAAGAGTTTGTCCGGGGAAGTACTACCACTTTACTCATTTCTGTCGTGAAGCAGAATGCATTTTGTATTCGGTGTGTTTCGGTTAGAAAGGCCGGTGAAATTACAGGCATATGAGACTTACCAACTTCACGTCTTCGGGTCGACAATGCATTGGCAATGCCCCTAGTGTTGCCAATCTCTATAGGCGGCGGTGACCACTTACCATCACGTGGACCGTGTGCTTGATTGTAGGACCACGTGGTATAAAAAATAAATAAAAGAATGTAACTGAATACCATCTCTTTTGATTAGAATCAAATTACATCCACAGCACTCTATAGTAAAACTAAAACCTATCCTTCATAACAATGCATTCACTTACTTTTTATTTAAAAAAGTGCTCTCTCCGGAAATGAAAGAAACAAAAGGCAGCTCAGCTCAGGGTATTTGTTTGAATGGCGATCGAATGGTATCGCTGTGAGGCAGGCGGCAGAGCGTCGGCGTTGGGGAGTTGGTGTCGGCGCTGGCGCTGGTGTTGGCGCTGGTGATGCTGGCTTTAAATGTGCACCACACCACTCTTGTTGGAAAAAATATGGTTTAGATTTGACTATATTTATTAATTAAATTACCATATCAGTTACTTGGTTACCAAACTAAAAACAAAACTGTATGTAAAGAAAATATCCTTTGATATTGTAAAATTTTAAATTAATTACTTATTTCTGCATTCGTTATCATCTTGAGCATTCTTTAAACATCGGGGATAAGGAACATTCTCCAACAAAGGGGAATCAGCGCCGGTTGGTTAAAAAAAAAACAAATATATTTAAAAGCCATTTCAAAGCCAAGGTCTTATGGTAATTGATCACCGTCGACATTATGCCAAAGCAGTAGACTAAAGTCGTCACAATATAAAAGGCCGTTTTGACACCCAAGATTGCCACAGAAATATATTTAATGCTATTACGATAATGTACATCTATTGATGCAATGGTAAATTAAATTAAGAAACTGATAAACCTTATCATGGCACCTAATGGTTAATTTTTCCATAACACTTTTAACTGCCCAAATTCGAACTCATATTTTTCGATACCAACATACATACAATAGTCGCGATACCTTAACGAACGAGACTTTTTTCGAAATCGAATTCCCGTCTGCAATTTTTTTTACAGAAATGAGGCTGAAGTGATCCTGGCTCAATAGGATAGTGTGAATAGGCTATAAACGTGGAAAAAGTTTCGATAGCACTCCAACAAGTTCGCGTTTTAAATTCGTGCCACGATATTGATACCTAGCGCTCGCCAAGATTTATTTTAAACTGTGCGTTCAATTGAATGGATGGACACAATTTTATTAACTGATTTTTTATCGTGTTATTGAATGGAATGCCTTCAGTTCTAAATATTCGTCAGTTCATTCACCAATCAGCATCAATTAGCAGTCAGCTCGAAGTATTTGAATTGCCGTAAAAATTTATAAATAAAAATCAAGTCAAGGCAAGTCAGATTCGAATACGAAGGGACTCGCATAATATATACAACTAAACGCCAAAAACAGATACTACTTAATTTTTTAGCTTTATTTTATATTTATGATTTGTTGTTATAGCGGCCAGAGTATATAGTAAAAAAAAGTGTGAAAATGTCAACAGACTAGCTATTATGGATCACGAGATACAGCTCGCTGACTGACAGACCCACGGACAGCGGGGCCTAGAAACAGGGGCTCGTTGGCAACCTAAACAATAGAAGGGACCCCGAACAGATTTTGTTTTTTTAGACCGATTAGAGGTAGGCTCGAAACGACTAAAGTACCGGATGTATTACCAATTGCGAGTAGATAGTTAACAATATTTGAAAACATTGTAATAATATTTTTATCAATTTGCTGTGGCTTAATAGGATTCTATGTTACACGTAACAGTTAGTTCGTATCCAAATGAATGAATAACAATTTCGAAGCACAAAGCTAGTTTGTGGGTCTGGAAGTTAGAAAGGAATCTCACGAGTCATAATGCAAGATTTATCATTAATTTTACCAAACGCAATACAAATTGTGAAACGTTATTTCATGGCGCACCCGCTCGAATTGGGATAGCAATATTTCCAAGGTAGAAAACCTTCGGTAGAAAATATTCACTTTATTCAATTCCATAGCGAATCCCCGATATAAAATTGTTGCTCACGGTCGACTACTAATAAATCGGCTTATCTGATTTCCTCCCTTACTCCAAAGGATTTGTCATATTGAAATGACAGGTAAACATAAGTTTCAGAAGACTGTGATCTGTTCGTGTAATCTTTATGAGTGGTGGAGAGTATTTTATTTCATTCTGTCCATTTGCTATTGATGTAAATCTAGAACATATTACATTTGTATACTAAGTTTAATTTCAATATGACTAGTTTTTTCAGACAATATTTCAAGTGGGCAAGAAACAGGCAGATGATGCAGCACCTGATGGTAAGTGGTCACCGTCGCCTATAGACATTTGCAAGACCAGGAGCATTGCCAATGCGTTGCCGACCCTGAGACGTGAAGTTGTTAAGTTTTATGTGCCTGTAATAGCACTGGCATTAAACCGTACACATAAGTGCCCTACTGCTTCACGGCGGATATGGGTATGGTGGTAGTACCCCGGACGAACTCTGTACGAGAACTCTACTACTCGATTAATGTTCACTACTACTATGGTAATGTAAAAGTTAAGATAAATCCTGAAAATCAGATTATCTAACAATAAGATTCTTACCTTGCGACAATTTTTGCCGGTTCTTTTCAGTTGAAGGCCGGTGGTAGCATTTGATTAAAAGGATTTGAATTTTAAAGCCTCATATGAAATTCATATGCAACAGTAAATCATAATTAATTATTTAAATACCAACCAACTTTCTTGGAGTGTATCACAAAAAAAGTATAAGGAACGAATTAATTTCGTTCAGTCACTTTGCGGTGACTTCCTAATGGAGATGCCGGCCATTTTGCATAATGAGGTCCTGTACACGATTAGGCTTTAACGATGATGACTCCCTTTTAGATACAACTACAATACTAGCAAAAATATACCTTAACTCCTAAGCCATAGAGGTAAATAAGCGTTTGGGAGTCGGGTTAAGATTTTTCGGTATCTAATTTGTATTCTTTCAGCTTCCGAAGGCGTCATGCTTCGTAGACAAAATAATGTATTCCGTTAGTATCGTGTACCGTAGATTAAAAAATAAACTTAAAGTTTCTCATACGAGAGATTAGGAGCGTTTTTTTTTTAATTCCCAAATACCATTGTTTGTATTTTAGTGGGTGTTGTCCAAAACATGCTATATTGTTCAGTGGTGATTGAACAAACAGGATTGGGTTTTTCGTCTGAACGGTAGGTTTTTCTATATATTTTTTTATACACGTGTTAACTTAAAATTTGGCTAAATTGTGTTTTTTTTTTGTGAGTCTTTAATATTGATTTTTTGAAACCTTTAGGTGGCCTCAAGCTACGCTCTGGTTTCTTGTGTAACTGCCATTAAAAGTCGTCAATAATTTCTCAGAATAGCGAGTTTAAATAGACAGAGAAGTTTTGAAAAAATCTCCCATATCAACCGCATACAGCTTTTGGCAAATATTTTCAATGTATATGATGCTTCTACAATTTTGTTAAAGCACATATAGACAATAGTCGACTATAGAAGAAGATTACAATAAATCATATTATTAATTAATAATTTCTTGATCTATTAATAAATGTTCTTATACTCAATATCACAGGCAGAATATCTAGTAATTATCTGAGGTAGGAATCAATAGTGCATTTCGATAGTCCTTTAAAAAGTCGCCCCACTTGAAGCCTCTACGGCCTCAATACCTTACATAAAATGAATAAATATATTTATACTATAGCCAAGGATCAGAATTATCATTACAAATGTTGCAAGACCTCTCTAATATATTGTTTGATATTTTTCCACAGAATATTATCCCTTTGGAATGGAAATCAGTTGTAACTAAGGGTATGAAAGGACGCTAATATATTAATCCGGGTTTTATACTCATCACTCTGTGATTTGGGATCAGAGAGGTTTAGAAGTATACAGATGTATTATTATTTATATATTCATCGCCTTAGTGGCCGAGTGATATAAAGTTTGGCGTTGCATTGTTTAGAAATAATTACCTGAAGCTCGAGATTGGTAAAGTGTCCGAAAAAAGAAGAAAATATATATTTCTTTTGTTTATGTCAAGTTGGTCGATAAACAGACAGACTTCCTGATGGTATGTGGTCACCGCTGCCTATTGACCTTCTTATTGGACATTCTTTACACACGGCCATCTGATCCCAAATTAATAATATATGTAAGTACTACATTTTAATGTACTAGTTATTTATTTTTCTATTTTATTATTCTTTTAAATACCAACTTATTTATTATTACAGATATTTACATAATTTCTTTATATTTGCATATTTCATATTAATACAATATTGCCCGAGCAACTTCATTAAACATTTCTGACTAGTGAATTGTGTAAATACAAGACAAAGGGAGAAGTTAGTTGTTCCATACTTTAGACTAACTAAAGTTAACAAGTCATTTCTTGGTAATTGTGTTCGATTTTATAATAAGATACCGCTTTCAATAACCAAAATGTCTGATCATAAATTTAAAAATTATATTAGGAAAGTTTTGAAAGAAAAAGCGTATTACAAGGTAGTTCATTATATTGAAGATAAAAATGTATGGAAATAGCTGCTCTCTGCACAGTGCACCTCTAAATCTCTTGTTTAAGTTGTAAGTACCTAATTATTGTTATTTTCTATTTTGTAGTCTTGTCATATTTTTTTTTGTTTTGTTTTTATTAATGTTACCTATAATAAGTATTTTGTAATTGTTAAATATAAAATTATGTAAAATTGAAATTATAAAATAGCCAAAAAGTCAGAATAGATAAAAATTTATATAACAAATAAAAAAGAATGTAACCTTGCTGAGTTTCTTGCCGGTTCTTCTCAGTTGAAGGCTGACTTCCGAACCGGTTGTAGCTTCAGTAACTTTAAATTTGACCTTCATAAGTGCCCTCCGAAGGCCTAAACTGAATAAATGGTTTTGAATTTTGAATTTTTTTTTGAGTTATTTTCATTACAAACAATTTTAATAATGGGTACACTTTAATATAAATCTGAGTTATTGAAGCTATTATATCAAACATCTATTACATTTTTGAAAGGTCATTATGTATAGGTATTTGAAAGTTTAGAAAAGAAATAAAATTGTAAAAAAAATTTTTCATCATTTTAATATTTAATTTTACTTACCTGTACCATGAGTTAACCTTATATTATGGCTATTGAAGAGCAGGGTCTTCTGACACAAGTATTGCTGTACTTAAAAGAAGGTCCCAACCTTAATTTTAAATTTTAAACCTTGGATACAGAAATAAACATTTGTATAATTATTATTGTTAGAGAATTACTTAACGTACTTCTGGGAGAAAAACAAAACAATAAAATATTTGATAGCTTATGTAGGTGGAAATAAAATATATATTTCTTTGTTCATCAATAAAAATCTCTATGCTTTGCAATATAGCCCAGGATATCTTTGGCCTGGTCATTGTGACTATGCCAAATAGTATCTAAATCATGCTGGAATTATCTTCAGTGAAATATTGGACCACTACCTACCTGTTCCAGAATTTTAGTATATTGATTTAAAAAAAACATGTCTAGTATCTCGTAAGACAAAAAAGTATACCGATGACCGCGTGCACTCATACCTTGCAAATAGAGGTCAACAAAAGCATTTCCAAAGAGACTTGGAGTCAGGCAGTCTGTAAAAAACTGCAAAATCTCTTGTAATACGTAAACAACACCACATAATGATATAGAGCAAGCATATGATGAGGTATTTTTTTTTCGAGACAAAGAACTCAAAAGCATGTTTTCTTAGATTAAAATACGATTAGATAACGCATAAAATATAATAAATAGCATAATTAAAGGTTTAAATGAACCATGGTAATGAACCCCTCATATATAAATAGCTATAACACATTAGAGAGGCAAATAAAAGGCAAAAGCCCTGATTGCTGGCTAATGCAGTTAAAGACTGCTGACTCTTAATAGCTACCCTTGGGAGCTGTCACCTACGACCATAGAAATCTAACTTAGTATAGGATGACATATACGATCATGAAGCTCAAATGTTACAATACTTTGATTTGGTTTTTTGTGATTTAGTTTGTATTTGTTTTGTGTAGAGCATGAGCTTTATCTTCAAATTAGAATCATCAAACTATTATTATTATTTATGTATGTATGTTATGTAATAGAACATAGTTCAAAGTAAGGTAAACACTACACATACCTACATGAAACACTAAGAACTGTACTTAGTCTTTAGGTAACACACGGCATGTCTAGCAAAGATAATTGTGAGAAATTCTTCGTTTTCTAGGACTTGTTGATAAATTAATTCCGTTGAATGATACATGTTTTGGCTAAAAAGTTGAATATTGTCGAGAATGGTTCAATACCACATAACTTAGCACTGAAATACCGCGTAAGTGGCGTATGTAGCTAAATCGAGATTCCAAACTAGTGCACTCCATACGATGACCTTGATCGTTATTCTCTACCTTCTAGCAAAAATCCACTTGGTACTGGTGCTAAGTGGTACAAAGTCTGACGAATTATAAGGTACAGACGATAACATTCATCATGATTATCTACCTCCTAAAAAAATCCACTTCACACTTAAGTCGTACGAAACCTAACAAATTGTCAGGTAGTTCTGTATACTTTTTAGATTTCAATGCCCACGTCTAAGATGTGTCGTCAAGTTGATTTCCTCCAGTGCTATTTCGTATTAGTGTTATTTGAGGTTAGAGCCATGTTGTCTTAGGAAGTCATTGTACTAAATCCTATGCAATTATATACTTTAATGCTTTAGTTTAAAGGTGCTTTTGGAATATCTTAGTTAAGGTGTAAGTAGGCCATGACAACTTGATGGGTAAATAATATAGGTGTTTTATTCTAGGGAATGAGTAAAGGTGAGATGAGATTTCTAAGTAATATACTCGTACAGTGGTCTACTATATTTTTGAAGTGAATGTCTTAAGGGAGGGCCTTGAAATACTGGTGCGCAACCTTTTTGTGTCACGAAAATAAATTAATGTTTTACACAATCTATGCTATTAAAAAGTGATTGATGAATAATTAAAATGTTTCCCTGCAATACAAAAGTTTCACTTCAATCGTGTGTTTTTACGACATATCATGTTTTTTTTAATATCGCATGAGATAGTTTTGAATTAAAAAACAAATATCTAGTAATTAATTTGGCTGGATTTCCTTCTCTGTTTAGTCCTTAACAAGGAAACCCAACAGGAAATCGACACGTGTTTCGCTTCTACACGAAGTATCTGCAGGACATCATCTTCTGGTTTTACGTTATTTTATATTTTTAAAAGGCAATATTAACAATAAATTCAAACAACGGGGCAACGCCGCTAGTATCATGGTACCATAGAGCATTTAGATGACCTTTTATTTTAGACTTATTTTCAGTTTTGTTTTATTAGTGTAACTAATTTAATTTTAAGTGCTTTTGTATTTTTCAATGTAGGTATATATTGAAATATTTAACAAAATAAATTCATTTATTTATGTAAATAAAGCGTTATTACATTAGATCTTAAAACAATAATTGCTTCATTGCACATTCACCCTTCAACACCTTACAATAATATATACCTAATTAAGCACACATTTTAATGAAGTATGTATGTATTATTGTACGCAAATGAAAATCTAAAACTACAGTCGGACAGTCTAGAACATTTATCTGGAGAAAATAACATTGTAAAGTAATTCCAACATGGTGCTCAGTATTTTTAATAACTAGCTGTCCCCCGCGGTTTTACCCACGTTCCATAGGGATATCACATTTTCCCGGGATAAAAAGTTGCCTATATAAGTTCCAAGATATGCTCTATTTATGTGCCAAGTTTCATCCATATCCGTTTAGTAGACTTTGCTTGAAAGAGTAACAAACATACTTACATAGAAATCTTTTTTTATTTTTTTTTTATGCCACTTAGGCCGACAAACAAGCAGACGGTCCACCTGATGGTAAGTGGTCACCGCCGCCTATGAACATTTGCAACACTAGGAGCATCGCCAATGCGTTGTCGACCCTGAGACGTGAAGTTGTTAAGTCTCATGTGCCTGTAATTTCACCGGCCCCCTTACCTTTCTAACCGAAACACAGTAATACAATTGCATTACTGCTTCACGGCGGAAATGGGTAAGATGGTAGTACTTCCCCGGACGAACTCTGCACTAAGAGCTCTACTACTACTAAAATGACAGTGTCTTTCCTCTTTATAGTATTATATTAGTATAAACTAGCTGTGGCCTGCAGTTTCACCCGCGTTCCCGAGGATTGTAGTTTCTGTCTTCAGAGATAGCGTTGATAACAAAACATGTTTGAGAAAACCAATATTAGAATTGAAATATGATTTATTAGATTTTTGACACTTGGTATTTGTAACGGAAATCATCAAAGATAATTAAAATCTGTGCAGCAGTTCTTGTGCTATAAATGGTGTAACTGACACAACCTTTTTTATCTTAAGAAGTGGCAAGTTTTGTTTTTATACCACATGAGCCGACAAAAAAGCACACGGTCCATCTGATGGTAAGTGGTCACCGCCGCCTATGGACATTTGCAATACCAGAGAATCGCCAACGCATTGTCGACCCTGAGACGTGAAATTGTTAAGTCTCATGTGCGTATAATTTCATCGGCTCCCTTACCTTTCTAACCAAAACACAGTAATACAAGTGCACTACTGCTTGACGGCGGCTTGGGTAAGGTGGTAGTACTTCTTCAGATGAACTCTACACTAAGAGCTCTACTACTCTAAAAGTAGAAGCTAAGTAGCCGAAGATAGCCATAAAGAGATAATTCGTAGTAATATTGTTAAAGGGGGAGAACAGATGAAGCTCGAGCCCTCCTCAGGAACTTTACTGAACATTCTGACATTTTGCAATAAATGACTTCATATTATTTTTCCTAAGGCCATTAGAGTTACTTACGTCAAGTCATGATAATTGCATATTCAAATTCGTACACAATGTGTCATGCACATTGAGTTGATTTTAGATTATCACAATCTTATGACAGATCGATTAGTATATTGATTAGAAATCCAAAACTAGTAGGCCGAAGTAGGTTCATTTATCATCTAAGACATATGATTTGTGTGCATCAACTTATTCTTTCTAAGTATCTGGATATTAATATTAAGCTTAGTAGTTAAAGTAGCTTTTTATTAGGGATCAAATCGCAGTGTGTGAATGTCGCGATAAATAATATTTACTTTTAAGGTTGACTTCCGAACAGCTTCAGGAGTTTTTACTGACTTTCTCTGCAGGCCTAAACTGAATAAACGGTTAGACAGTATGATTCAAACGTACGTATAAGATCTCTTAAGATTTGGACGTATTTCGGGAACACTTGGCCATATGTCATACGTGGCGACATTATTTATTTACAAGCCCGCATGTGCACATCGTATGAATTCATCTGCGATTAAAACTGAATAAAAAACGCTGTAACGCGATACTGAAACCACTATAAATGCAAATGATACTCTTGACAGACACTCAGAACAACAGGATGATGATATACAACTCTTATATGACTCGCGTGTGACAAATGCATTTGAATTCCCATTTGAAACTGAACGTGGAAAGTATAACTGAATAAGTATAAATTATTCAAATGAGAATGAATTTATTTTTTACTAGCACGCCGCGGTTTTCCTCTCTCGAGACAATTACGGGGATTAAAAGTAGTATAAGTTAATACACGTTAAAAACCTTCTTTGTATGTATGTATGTACGTGTCAAGTTTCTTCCAAATCCAATATGTAGTTATTGCGTGAAAGAATAACAATCATCCATGCATCCATCCTCATTTACATACACATTTACACTCGGTGGGATGTTATAATACTTATGTTAATCCAGTTTATTAACTATCTTTGTACCAAGTACAAAAGCTCTTGGTGCAGAGTTCGTACGGGGAAGTACTACCACCTTACCCATTTCCACCGAAGCAGTAATACATTATCATTACTGTGATTCGGTTAGAAAGGTAAGAGGGCCGGTGAAATTACAGGCACATGAGACTTAACAACTTCACATCTCAGGGTCGACAACGCATTGGCGATGCTGCTAGTGTTGCAAATGTCCATAGGCGGCGGTGACCACTTACCATCAGGTGGACCGTCTGTTCTCCGCCGGGCGAGTAGACGAGTGCTCAAAAGAGTGTACCCTCGTCCCGGCGGAGAATGACAGTGACGGCAAAGTTGGGTTTTAGTGGGTATACCTCTCGGGCCCCTTTTCATTTTTGATATGAGAAGGGGAGTTTGCGAGAGGGAGTCCCACATAACCACCGCGTCTCCCTTGGCGCGGTGGTATGCGTAATGCATTTCCCAATTATAAAAAAAAAAAAAAAAAAAAGTGGACCGTCTGCTTGTTTGTCTGTTCATTCGTTTTTGCGTGAAATTGTAACAAACATCCATACATCCGATATCACAAACTTTTATATTTAAAATATTAGTAAGATAAGATACCTTATTAATATGCAATCATATCATTTCTATGGCGAAAGGCGTATACAGGAGAGAGCAACAGATGCTATGAGAAGTTTAAAAATCTATATGTATGTTCTTAAACAGCTATCACACACTAACTGGTGCTTGGCGATATATAATAGCTTGAGGATGGTCGCCAGACAGGTAGTTACCACACAGTAGCATTATACCGTGCTATGCTTTCCTCATGATGTATTCCTTCGCTGTTAACTTCATTGTTGGAATCGAACGTTCTTTTTAGTTTGTAGGATTCGACATCGCTGCAGTGAAAACGCAAAAACCCAAAAGCACGTGCCTTTCTACCTAATTCCTAAATTAATTTCTCAGCTCTACGAAATGATATGAAATATATTTATTTAAATAGGCCTTCACAGATACTTATGAACAGTCAGAATCTAGATCTACACATAGTACCTGAATTATTACAAACTGAATTGAAAACCGCGTTAATAATTTTCAGTTCTCACAGGGGAATCGCTAAGCTAAATTAAAAACCCTCATTTACTTAACGCAGTAAAAAAATAAGCTCAATAAATCGAAAATAGTGAATATTAATACATCGCCGAAGTAATCATGTACTGGTTGGAAAATTAAAAACTCGACCAACTGGCAAATGGCAATTTTAATATGACGTCACATCGGAATGTTTTCCGTTAATGTGGTTTTCGTATACAATAATATAAAATGTATTAATTTTCAATGCTAATGAAATCGTAAATGAACCATAAAATTTGTCAGTGAGGCCATTACGCTTTAATACTGTATTGGTTAAGCTTATTGAATCATGAGGCTAATGTATCATTCAGCAGTTAATTAAGTAAAAATCCATATTTAATTATACTTCAAAAAAAATAATTAATTATATATTATTTGTATTTACAGTAAGTCTACACAATTTCGTAGACATTGCTACGTCGTAGCTAAACCGTAGCATAGCTATGTTAACCTTGGTATAATACTCAAGGGAATTTTAGTCGAATGGAGGGGTACCTTAGGGTTTAATTTTTGATCAATTTTTGTTTTTTGTTTGCTAATGATTCACCATTTGTTGAAAATGGCCTTTCAGATAGTTTGCTGTTGACACTAAATTAGTTTTTAACATTTATGCTTATATTATTCTTCGTGCTTTGCTTAATTTCAACAGTTTACTTATTACGGTACATGAGTTACATCCCGCTGATAGACAGACGGATGAACACTGAGGCTTAGTAAATGAGTCCCGGTGGTATCCTGGTGGTACGGAACCCCAAAAAACATTTCAGTTTTAAATCCTGAGTGTATCCAAACGTGACAGTCTATTGTTTACTTCACTCCAGATCTGCTGACATTGCCTGCTCGGCTTTGTTCGGGGTTTTTTGGTCACTAGTCAAAGGAGGCCAACGCAAGAGCGAGCACACTCTGTATAACTGACTCGATTACGTAACTCGGTGTCTTTTTTGTTGAATTTACTGGGATTTGTTTGGATTTTATAAGGATGTGTATTTATAATATAACATTACATTCTAGACGATAGTTTTTTCATGACGATTTATAAGCTTATTTTGAAACTGTTGCACATTTTGAAAAAAATATATAATCAAGTAATTTAAACGATAGGCGTAAAGATAAAGTTTATGTTATGATATAAATAGTAACAAATAATATTTCCTGGGCCATTTCCTTTACACATGACCACCTGATCGTAAAGTAAGCAGAGCTAGTATGACTAGTATGACTAGTATGACCTCATAACTGATACTACATAAATATTAATCCTTTGTAAATGTTTCATATACTTCTACGTTATTTTTAAATCTGTATATACTTGTGACTGACCATAATCTTAACATGGTAAGTTATAATCTGGGCGAAGGTGGAAGTACACAAAGCTTAGAAGGGAACTGGCTCTCAAGTGCAGCTATCAAAATCAAGAGCAGGTGCTTGGCGATAGATTTTTAACGAGAGAAAAAAATATTACTTATTTACTTTCACTGTTCATATTATTTCTATGGACACCGTAGTATTAAAGAAATATTACTAAATATGTGACAAGGTACGTCAACTAATGTATACGTGCCATAAAAAGAATACATAAATCAGTTAAAACAGCTTTTTCTAAGCCACAAAACAAATTAAATTCACGTCACGTTTTCTGCTTGACAAACCCTTGCATTAGATACCCATAACATGCCGGTGATATTTAAATAAATAAATTACTGCGTCGGCCATATTGGATATGACGTCACTTAACTAATCGTGCAATGCCAAAAAAAACAATTGAGTGTGCGAAAATTCAGCTCAATCGTATGGCTTATAATTCAGTTGCAAGTATTGGCCCAAATACACACACAATATAAGTTAAAAGCTTCGAACAAGATATGACGTAAGACAGTAAACTATTTAAAATATTCTCTTACAGAACCTTTTTTCTTTCCACCCGTAAGCACCATAAATCATCGCGATACCTTATTAAATGCCGATATTAAACGCAACTCTGACGTGTTCTCTACTACCATTGATATGTATAGACTGGATTAGCTAACTCTATTATTTAAAAACATACTTTGTTTGTTTGGTGGTATAAAATTCATTATATTGAGATGAAATAATGGGGAGTTACGAGTGCGTCCGGAAAGTTTTCTGAAATTATGATAATAGGAATCAGCTACTAAGCAATCAATTATGGCCGATTGTTTCATGCTGTTTAGGCGCTTGATGTAAAGGGCCCAGAGAACTTTGTTCAAAGACCAAAAAAAAAAAAATAGAAAAATGAAATAAATAATCTTTCAATCTGACAAAAAGTTGGCATGGTTGCTGCCCGGTTCTGAATCAATTAAGGTCATTAAGCCGAATCGACCCAAACCAGACTTATTGCATATTTTACATATCATTAAAAGATATATGGCAGAGTATTGACAGCCACACTCTCTTCGCAAATCACACAACGTAATAAAACTACATAGGACAAAATGACGAAAATAATGAAAAGCATTCCCATTGTATATGTTCATACAAAATTGGTACAATTATGGGCTATAATTCTGTAAGATGTACCCCATCTAGTATATAGAGATCAGTTCTTATTACCCCCCTTGCGTGTCCCACGTGTTCCTAATTACCATTTTAATAACTCAACGTGTGTTACGACCCTTACCAAACACGTGGCGAAATAACTATAGCTTTCCCTCTCACTTCTTATATACAGCTGTGTTAGAAAGGGATAGAAATAACTTGATTACATGCCACCATAGAGTTTCATTTAAATCTGTCACTGATAGCTGAAAAACGTTTAGCTTCGGGACGTATACGTCCATTTTATGAAACTGTATGCAAGTTTCGTTTTTTGTTTAAAGGAATACGTGACCTAATTTACTATTGTTTTATTTGAGGCTTCTAATATAAACAGTTTTTCTCACTTAGAATGCACTTACGGTTGGTCATTGGCTTACTGCATTAAAATTGTGTTGAGGCCAATGATATCGCATGCTGTGCCATAAAATGCCTATTTAATAGTGCCCTTAAAACATATTTTTTCGTTATTTATGTAGTAACCGCCACTAATATACATTTGCAGTATAAGAAACACGCCAGTGCATTGTCGACCCTGAGATATGAAGTTGTTAAGTTTCACGTGCCTGTAAATTCACCGGCCACTCACCTAACCGTTCAAATCTATGGGAACAAGAAAAGCGACGATAGCTTGGTGATGATAGTCGGTTGTGCCTTCGAATGCCATGACGAAAATAGTAGGTTTGAATCCATTAGTGAGCTTGCGTTTTCGGCGGTTGAGAACTCAGTACCGTAATCTGTTACCAATCCTGCAAGAGAGTTCTCTTCAAAATTGTATCTGATTACCAACTGTGGCCACATCATCACAGATCATTGTGCGAGTGTAGTCAAACACAAACTAAACAGAGTAAAAAAATCAAAATGAATCCCATCATAAATATTCAACATCTCACATAAGGTCAGTATGTTTCAGTTTCTTCACAAAATGCCAATCCAAGTTAAATATCCATTAAGTATCTAAAACAATAAATCAGTTTCCTGTAACATTCTTTATTCATCAACGGGGAAACAATGTAATAAACAACCGATCTCGAAACATGGGTCCACGGGGAACTGACGCCCATTTTTCTTTGGCATCCCATAGCAGCGGGTTTATTGTGTTAGATCTATATAGAGAACTATGGTTTATTCTAATAGACGGTTTATTTTGATATAAAAACAATATCGATTTTTTTTAAGAATGTTGCCTTTTATTTATTGATTAGTGTTTTGCTTCATCAAATTTGAACGTTTCGTCAGAATTGACACGAAATAAATTCGAGTAATTATTGAATATGAGGTCCATCATGGTGTATGTAGTAATGCGTGACACTTTTACAAGAATTCAAATAAATATTGTTACTACTGGGAGAGTTTGTTACTTCTTGACCTTTTCAAGAGGGCATTGATATATTGCCAGTGCACTGGCAAAGATGCATAGATACTTCGATTTCATTTTCGACAGCATTTTCATAGCTCCTAGTCTATAGAACTATAGTATTATTTGTTAGTCAAAAAAACGAATGTTCTTAAATCAAGTAATATAGTAACTCAATATTACTAACAAGTTTATTTAATTAGTAACTTTATATTTTCCCTCGAGATTCCTTTTGCTGGTCAAAGGTCTATTGATGTATTTCTAGAATACATTAATTCTGAGCCGAAAGGAATTCCCGCGAGATATTTTTCCATACCTTGTCTCTACGGATCTATAAACTAAAATTTACTTAATATTTTTTTTCTGAATCTACTTGATAATATTATCTAAAAGAGAATACTACAATGCACAATTGTGCAACCAGTTGGTATTCAGCTTTGTTCAACTTTGCTCTTAATTAAGAACAAAGACAAAAAACATTACATACCGAAGGTTCAAATCCTGAAATGAGCTCGAACTTCTCATTTCAAGATAGGGTATTTTGCTTTACATTAACACCATGAAAATGCGCAGCACTTAAGAGTCAGTTCTCTGCTAAGCTTTGTTTGGTCACAACATCTATTCCCCAGGTGAATATCGTAATACGAGTTAACTCTTTGAGATGAGCTCTATTGTTAAGGCTGTGTGTCCAGTTACCTAGGTTGACTCTGTACAAGAATTTATGTAAATAGCAACGTATGTCTTTTCAAATTAGAAATCTAATTTTCAACCAGTTGCTGGTGTCCGATTAAGCTGAAATTGATATTTATAATGTCGGAAGGAGGTCAAAGCAACAATTAAACTACTGTGTTTGAGCTCGATTGATCTGTCTTGACAAAAATTATTATCATGGTCTGATGATGAAGTCGAAAGGTGGTTGATAGTAGTAAAAGCTAGATTAAAATAAAACTTTTATTTTATAAAATGTCTGCGGTCTATGAAACAAAATCGGTAAGCGGCTGTCATGTTATGCTCGCTGGCGCAAAGAAATAACTTGAGAAGTAAAGCTTATAAAGCTTGGAAAGAGTGTAAACGAGCGCACAAGTGCTTAGCTAAGTTGATATCTGCGATTAAAATTAAATAATCGATCTATGCGCCATAAGCCTACATTTTAACAAACGACATATACCAGCCCAATTATGCACAATCCATTTAAATAACAACTCAATTCGTTCGAAATCAAAAGGTCATATTAAATTGGCAAGTGTGTCCGGTCCAATGGAGTTGTGTTAACGAACGACCGAGTGAGGCGCACTCATTAAAACTAATGAGGAACGTTTGGCTCTTACCTTACGTCATTTGAGCGTTTGAGATTAATGAGCTGGGGGCGTGGATGTGCGGCAAGACAGGATTGGACATGTGGTCTTCTAATGGCTATTGCTGACTATGGGATTGACCCCACTTGGGGAATCGATGGTGGAATGTGGTTGCGAAATCAGGGCTGCCAATCAGCCACCAACCAAAGCAGTATAGGGTTGTTGACTTTGTTTCCTAATGTAAGGATAGGACTTTAGACTTGTGTGTGTTGGTTAGTTTGCTGCAAGTTGTCGTTTCAATCTTCATGCATTAAAAATCTGGTTGTTCTGTGAAATGGATTTTTCTTGCACAGTAGGTTGGTGATAATTTTTATATTAAAAAAAAACTGGTATTTTTCGTTACTATGAGCTAAATTATTAAGTAACTAGCTATCCCCCACAGATTCACTCGCCTTCCAGAGGAATGCTTTATTAAAAACATTAAGAAGATTCATATTTTATTCGTGAAAATACCATGATATTCGTTTAATAGTTTCAATGTTTAACGTGTTATAACAGACAAACAGCTAAAGACGACCGTTTTGTATTCATTTACTTGTGATATTATCCTTCCTATATACTCGTACAACACAATCAAAATGTAATGAATCTTTGAAAATTATTAAATTTTAAACATATTTTTTATGTTGTTAATCCATTATGAAAAAAGTCGTTTTTTGTAGATTTTTTGTACATTTTTGAATTGGTACTATAACTAAGGATTCCCCCAAACTATTAATGTGGGGGGTGTCAACCACAGGTGCATCTTTCTAAGGAAAAACACAAAGGGGGCGAACACAAAGTTGGTGGTGAAAACTTGAATATTGCTTTTTCTACGGAATTGGGTTTTTGGATCTAATTCCTTGGTCCCCTAGGGTAGCCTCTACATGTTCTGAATTATTGAGCGACCTTTCGGTTCCATCATATGAAATAGTGATAAGAATAATAGGATGCAGTATAAAGTACTAATTCTTACATCTTAAAAAAGCATGGCATAATAATAGGTTGGGGAAAAAGTTCCATCGCATTTTTTAAGAAAATTCAAAACATTTTTAATATAGTTTATTTACATTTAACTAAAGTATGTAGGTACCATTTTGTTTGATAACTTTTTGCCATCTTGTAGGTAGGGACATGATCCCATTGCTATAGAAATTTTGAGACTTCTGATCATAATACTGCGACAAGTGGTTTTGACAGTCCTCTCGTGATGTTAACCTGACACTGCCTAAAGAATTCTGAAGAGACCGAAACAGGTGGAAATCTGAAGATGCAAGGTCAGGACTATACGGCGGATGCATTAATACCTCCCAGCCAAACTCTCTTAATTTTTGCTTACTGGCTAAATATGTGTGAGGTCTAGCTTTATCATGATGAAAAACCACACCCCTTCTGTTGATTAATTCCGGCCGCTTTCTCTCAACTTCTTGCTTTAATCTCATCAGTTGTTCGCAGTAGAGTTCAGAATCGATGGTCCTGCCTGGTGGTAACAGCTCATAATGAATAATGCCCTTCCAATCCCACCACACACACAGCATCACCTTGTTGCGAGTTAACCCGGGTTTCGCCACAGTCTGTGAAGCCTGACCGGCCTTTGACCATGACCTTTTTCGCACGTTCTTCCATTCTTCTTCCACTTTTCATCACCAGTTATCAGCTTCTTCAAAAATGGTTCGGTTTCATGACGTCGTAATAAAGAATCACAAATGAGTACACGGTTCATTAGGTTTCTTTCAGTGAGCTCGTGAGGTACCCTAATATCTAGCTTTTTTGTGTACACAATTTTTTTCAAATGCGCCAAAACTGTTTTGTGGTCAATTCCCAGTTCTTCAGCTACGTCGTAACTACTGATATGCCGACCTTGCTCCACTTTTTCAAAAATGGCATCCATTTTATCCGTAATGGGGCGACCACAGCGACGTGCATCTTTGACATCAAAATTTCCGGATTGAAAACGCTTAAACCAAATTTGTGCTACTCTCACAGAGGTCCATAAACATCGCAATTTTTTTTCGCGGCTTACGTTGCATTTTTACCTCTTTTGTAGTAAAATTTTAAAATGAATCGAATTTCTTCATTAGATTCACTCATCATGGCGGTACGAAAAACAAATGCAAATCACACATTTTCCTAATTTGAATTTGTAATTATGTTCTTTAAAATTTAAACTTTCAATGATACCAAAACCAGCCAGATACAAATAGTATAGCCAAAGAGATTTTATTACAAGTTCATACATACTATAATGCGAAAAGACTTTTTCCCCAACCTAATATTTCAAGAAGGCTGTTAAACAATGAATGTCCACCTGATGGTATGATGTCACTGCTGCCTAAGGGTTATTTGCAACAATGACCATTTCTAATGCATTGTCGACCCTGAGACATGAGATTATTAAGTCTCATGTGGGTGTCATAACACCGGCTCGATTACCACAGCAAGTGATAGTAATTACGGAATAAACTCAGCACAGAGAGCACTAATACTAAATGATAATCTGTTTTTATATTGGAAATGGAACAGTTTAGAAATAAATATATATATCAAATTTTGAATAATTTTCTTGGCTATCCAACCATTAACTTAATCTAAGACATTCGCAGTAAATTCGTAATCTAGGACTTTTTTTGCTTCTCACTTACGCGTATTTTTCCTTAGTTTCACGAGCATAGCCGACTTTAGTCATCGTCGGTAAGTATATGAAGAAACCTCTATAAGGTACTAGCTACCATCCTGTGGTTTCACATGTGTTGCCAAAATATGTACCCCTGGATTTTCACATAAGCCCATTCAGGAATAGTGTAACTTTCTATTTATCGGATGATTAGTTTCGGAGACTACCTCCCACATCCAAAGTAAATTTTACTTCTCTATAATATTCGTAGGTGTAATAGTTCTTGGCAATTGAATATTATTATGGTTTCAATAGTTTAAAATAATGATAACAATTTTACGAACTATATAATCGTTTGTTATTCAAAATCATTTAAAAAAAAATACCTGCTGATTTCTCTCTCGGATGACCGACTTCCGAACCAGTGGTAATTTCAATCGCTTTGGTCTTCATGAGTCCCCTACGCGGGCTTAAACTGAATAAATAGCTTCGTTTTTGTTTTTGCTTGGCGATTTTATAAATATTTTGCGAAATATAATGATGAACAGAACAGTGTTGGCAGAACAGCGCCTAATTTAGTAGATAAAGCCAAGCTTTATGTTATCAGTGGAGGAAAGAAAGGAATGACACACGTGGAATAAGGGTAAATAGTTCAAAAACAATCTTTTAAAAATGGCCTTTGAACTAACCAGATAGCTGATACATAACCAGACATTTAGTATACTTTCTTTTAAATACATATATTATATCTTTATGGACAGTTACAACCAGACTCAGATCACACAAACAAGTTTTTACACACATATTCATCCTGGGGGGAATCGAACCTATGACATATGGCATCTGGAAATGATTGTATCTAACATTTATCAATAAATTTTAATATGTGAAAAATTTGTCACCAAACACCAATTGAAAACCTTCTAACCTAAAAAAAGGGAAATTAAACGTCAACATTATTTTTTCGTTTCCACTGCTGGACAAAGGCCTGTCTTTCCTTTTTCCATTTTTAGGTCGGCTGCTCTATTCAGCCAGCCTGTGTTGTATGTATGTGTGTGTCCAAACACATACTCAATATTAGTTCAAAAATATATCAGTCATTTCATCATTTATGTATATGAATATAATAGTTATGAAAGCAAATTGAAATTAATAGTTATTTCATGCGTTAGTACCATCGTTCTTTATTAGGGAGGATATTTTATACAATATTTCATGATAAGCGCTGCTTTTGCTCCTAAATCAATCTATATTATTTACTTTGGGCATGTATAATTTTTTTTTTTATATATATATTTTTTTAATGTTGTTAACAAAGTAGTTCAACTAATAATAAATAAAAATACATTTCGTGCAAAGGCAATCTGATATATTTTGAAATAATATATTTGTATGTCCAGTGTCAGGTGGGAAACGAATGTTGTCTTCATTAATTAACAGTTTTAAGAAGCATTAGTAGTTTTAATATTTGTATCATTTATAAAAATAAAAAATAAATTACAAACCTTTATTTAAACATTGGATCGAGTATAAGTGATGGTAGAAGCACTTACTTGGAGATTTCGATATTCGACGATGAGACACAAAATTTAAAATACTATTGAAATGAAATGAAAATATTTTTATTCAAAGTAGACAGAAAGAAAAAGTGACTTCAAGTTAAGTATACTATCTTAAGAAAATTCTTAACTCTTGCTAAGCTTTTCTGTATTTGTATTCTGATTTTCTATACATTATATAATTCAAACAAACGTGGCAGAAAATCTTGGTTCTAGCGACCACAAATTACCTCATTAGCAAATATTTGCTTCAAGTTGTATGAGAAATTGGGCCAAAGATGTTGGAAACCACATCATTACGTCACGACATAGACTATTATAATATATATGAACTAACATAGTCAATTATTTAATATATAAGGACAATACCACACGAATTTCTGTAGCACAAATGAATTAATGATTTACAAGTCTTGTTTACATTTGATAAATTTTTAGTCGGCTGAATATTAAAAGGAGGTGGCCTATATTATACCAGTATGTAAATATGTATAAGTGTGACAATCGTTTCGAATGATCGAAAAGTGAAGTTGCGTGAGTTAGCTGACATCTTAAGGATATCAAAAGAACGTGTTGGCTTTATATTGCATGAGCATTTGACTATGAGAAAGCTCTGTTCAAAGTAGGTGCCGCGTTTGCTCACTGTTGACCAAAAACGAGAACGTGTTGATGATTCTGAGCAGTGTTTGGCCATGTTTAAACGTAACAAACCGGAATATTTGCGTCGATATGTGACAATGGATGAAACATAGATCCATCACTTTACTCCGGAATCAAAACGATCGTCATCTGAGTGGACAGCAACTGGTGAACCTCGTCCAAAGCGCCCGAAAGCACAACAATCGGCTGGAAAGGTTATGGCCTCGGTATTTTGGGATGTGCGTGGTATTATATTCATCGACTATCTTAAGAAAGGAAATACCATTAACAGTGAATATTATATAGCGTTATTGGAGCGTTTGAAAAATTCGAGCCGAAATTGCAAAGAAACGACCGCATATGGCAAAGAAAAATATTTTGTTTCATCAAGACATCGCACCGTGTTACAAGTCAATCAAAACAATGGCAAAACTACATGAATTGAGCTTCGAATTGCTCCCACGTCCACCGTATTGGCCAGATTTGGCTCCCAACGACTACTGGCTGTTCCCGGACCTGAAACAAAATGCTCGCCGGTAAGAAATTTCGCACGAATGAAGAGGTTCTCGCTGAAACTGAGGCCTATGTTGAGGCAAAAGATAAATCGTTCTACAAAAGTGGTATTTAAATGTTAGAGCGGTGCTGGAATGATTGCGTTGCTCTTGATAGAGATTACGTTGATGAATAAAGCTAATTTTGAACCAAAAAAACGTAAATATTGTATACAATATTTACCCCTAAACACAGATCAAACGGACACGTTCATGCACATAAATATTTGTTTTGAGTGAGAATCGAACATAAGACCTGCGGTGTGTTAGTCCTCTGACTAATCTACTAAAGGGTATCTAACCTCCAAGCCCCATAGACCCCGTCAATTTGCCTTCAAATGATACTTCTACGTACTCACGATAAGTTACGTCAGATAGAAAATAAAACTAGCCATTAGCCCAAAACACAACCTCACTACATCCGTAATTTCGAACTCAAAACCTCTACGATAGTTTGCTTTAATTCGTACATCGCAGGCACACATCAAACAATGTAATCGGAGACTCAACTTTGGCAAAACGTATCACGTTCCTAAATGTTTGGCTTTGTTCGACGGGGGCTCGCATTTCAGACAAAATGCGCATGGCTCAGAAGGGTTCACCATATTCACCATATTCCTAACGGTAAATATTTAACACCATTTCATATTGTGCTTCAAAGTATGAAGCTCCCTATAATTTTTTTTAGAAGATGAAACATTAATTTGCGCGTAGGTAAATTCTCCGCTTTTACATACGAAATATTGGATTAGAATTAAAGTCGATGTAGTGACAAGAATTGAGGGGATGGTTCGGCCGTTTGGTTGAACATGTGTAAAGAATGAATAAAATGAATCTATAGTAAAAGGTCAAATGGAATAGCCGCGAGGGGAAGACCTGAGTAAATCACACACAACAAAAACGTTTGCGTTCACATGAACAGAAACACTGAATTGAATTTTTTAAGCCTTTGCTAAGCCTCGTTCTTTTAATTTTTTTAATCTTTGTAGCTTAAATGATACGCAGTTTTTGTACATTTTATTATAACCATAATCTTAAATTTTCCATGCGAAATTTCATCAAAAACGGCTCACAAAAACTAGTTTTTAAAATAAATCCTATTTAAATTTTTGACTGGCCATAATGAGAGTCCACCTAAAGATTTGTTGTAATACTACGCGTATTAATGAGGAAGATATTTGTCCCGGAATTAGGTAAAACTGTTTATTTATTTATCTTGTATTTCTATTCGTACATTTCCTTTTATACCACATGGACCGACGAATAAGCACTCGGTCCACTTAATGGTAAGTGGTCACCGCCAGTGCATCGCAACTGCGTTGTCGACCCAGAGACGTAAAGTTGTTAAGTCTCATGTGCCTGTAATTTCACCGGCTCCCAATAACACTAAAAGTGCACTACTGCTTCACGGCGGAAATGAGTATTGTGGTAGTACGTGGGACGAACTAAGAGCTCTACTACTAATCTCAAAGTTTAAATATTTTGAACAACAATAAAAAAACACCACTTAGCCAAAAAAACTTCATCATTTGAAATTCGTGGAAGTATACTTACCCCATATATTAACTTCTCATATCAATTTCCATATTCCATTAAAAGCCATGCGTAAAGAAAACCTTTGTTTTCTCTTAATATTCCTCCAATTTCCGGTTTGATAAGTTTCCTAGATTACACAACAGACAGTTTTCAGTAAGAAAATCTCTTCCAAGACAAGTCATTAACAAGTCCCTTTTACGTTTAACTCAAAGCACGACACCCGACGGCATGATTTTTAGAGAAATACAGGCGGGTTCAACAAAAGGAGGGACTTTTTGTAATAAGTGAATTGTTATCTTGACTGTGATCTCTTTGTGGAGGAGCGGCGCTGACCGTCAGAAGAAGAAGACGGACAGTATACAGGGGCTTTCGTTTAAAAAAGTGATAGTATAAATTATGTGGGAATTGAAGATGAGAGCTGTAGGTACGGTATCTAATGAAGTCGATTGATGTAAGTGAGTGAGTTCTAATCTTATTTAATTACATTAATATCGATAAGCCAGTTGGTTTGGCAGTTAGCAACTCTGACTGCCAAGCCAAAGGTCGCGGGTTCGATTCCCACCCAGGACAAATATTTGTGTGTATGATAATGTCTGTTTGTTCTGTGTCTGGGTATAAATATAATAATAATAATAATAAACATTTATTTCAGACCATGTCTATATTTTTGTTATAAATATATACATAAATATGTATTTAAAAAAAATGTTGTATAGAAATCAGTTATCTGGTTTCCATAGTACAATCTCTGCTTATATTGGGATCAGACGGCCGTGTGTAAACAATGTCCAAGAATATTAATTAATTATAATATTGTTTGTTATATTTAAAATAACATAAAAATCGATTTATAAAAGGTTATGAAGGCATACATGAATAAACAATTTTTGATGAAAGAAAATGAACATCGTGAGTAATTAAATTTATTATCATTATTTGAATTTTAATCCTGGGTCATTTTTAACACGGTTTTCTGATCAAAATCTGGGCAAGCTTGTGCTATAGAAACCAGATAACCGAATGCATACATACTACTGACGTTCCGCGGTTATACCTGCATTTCCAAGGGATCGTATATATATCGCGGGATCACAACACGGCATAATAATATATCACTCGGGGAAAACTTTCAGCGAAAAAAAATATTGAAATCAGATGAGTATTTTTGGAGATTACCTTCTACAACCAAACATACAAATTTAAAAAAATATACACTTTACCTTATTATAATATATAGATAACACCTAGACATATAATAGAACAAACATGTTCACAGATGTTTATCCTAAGTAGAAATTGAACCCATTCTATTGAAACTCCCAGCCCGTTATAAATCCAAATGCCTCATTAATTTTATAAGCTATTGGTCCTCCAACAAAAAATAAACAAATACATATATAAATTAAATTACCACCTCGTTGGTAGAGTACTTTGTAGCACACATCTAGCTGGCTACCATCCCTATATTGATAATCTGTGGTCAAGTACCCATCGATGTACTCCAAATTAACGTTGTAAAATGCTATGTAACACAAATATATATTTTACGTCTGAAAAATTAACATCAAAAAATCAAATAGATTTATACAGCAACGGGGCCTCTTAGGGCGCTTTTGAAGGTCAAAGCAACTGAAGTTATTACCGGTTCGGAAGTCTGCTTCTTAATGAAAATAATTTTATGGAGTCCGACTTATTTAGCTATTTAATTTTTAAATCATGTACTCAGTAAAATAACATAAACTATAGATTACGTAGATTTTGTAGGTCATGCCATGGCACCACATTTAATGCGTTATCCGATACTCACTGGCTGGTAATTTCAGTATTGTAATATCCTGCTATTCCTATTTATAATTCTGATCCAAAAGTAACTCCTTTTAGTAAAAAAGATATATCTAAAATTTGAGCTTTTTTCAGATAAAAGGTGTTAAATTTTCATTGAAGCTCAGACCTTTGTGAAGGCTAAGGGATGGGACGGTTGACCGAGTTCCGACAGAATGAAGTTAAAAGGAAAAGGGTTTTACAGTTCGTTATACAAGTATCACTTTTCAGACCTAATTGCAATTAACTAAGGTGAAGCCCTACCCAGGACTTAATGATTTCGTTATCTTTATAAATATCCTGGGACATTCTTAACATTAAACTTATAACCGATGGGGAAGAAAGGTTCTTGAGTGGCGACCACGTACAGGAAAACGCCGAGAGGGACGACCTCCCACCAGGTGGACCGACGACCTGATCAGAGTCGCTAGAAGCCGCTGGATGAAGGCGGCTCAAGTCCATTCGAGATGGAAATCCAAGGGGGAGGCTTATGTTCAGCAGAAGACATCCCTGGGCTGATATGATCACGATGATTCTTAACATTCGGCCATTAGATCCCAAAATAAGCAGAGATTGTACTGTGGAAATCTGACAGCTGATATGTATTTTCATATTGGTACTTACATATATAAATATTTAGACTTAGACACAGAACAAACACGTGTTCATAAAAATAAAAATATTTTTATTCTAATTTTTACATTACAAGCACTTATGAATAGTCACTACTGCAGGTTCAGGCACACTAATGTTTGTCCTGGGTGGGAATTGAACCCACGACATGTGGCGTGGCAGTCAGGGTATCTAACCTCTAAGCCAAATAGTCATCCATAAAAAAAACAAGTGCATAAGCCGACAGGAGCTCCCCGTGATGGTAAGTGGCCACCGTCGCCTATGGATTGTCTACCCTGAGACGTGAAATTCTTAAGTCTCATGTAAATGTAATGTAAATAGAAAATAATAATTAAAAAGGTCTAATGAAATCTAAAGTTGGTAGACAAACAATATTAATTTAGCTAATAAATAATAACGTTTATCATAGTTAAAATTGCCCTTAGGTAATAACTTGAACTCAAAACTTTGTACATATTTTTCTTTTTTATTATTTAAACAACAAAAAAAAACTAATACCAAACAGTAACAATTCTGTTACTAATTTTCAACTCGTTTTAGAAAGCCTTTTATTATTAAAAACCCTGTAGGTTTGCTATTTTTATGTTGGGCACAATATTAAGGTAGAATTTACCTCATTGTTTATTTAGGTACAAGTAAACGCTTCACCAATATTTGTACAAATATTTATTCCTAGAAAGAATGTTGCAAATACCTTTCCATTCTCTAATTATATACCCTTGGGCTTTGTTAAAAAGGGGTTCTTTATTCTAAGCAATTTTAAGCGAGATACCTATCTCATGGCCTTTAAAATCAAACATACCTTATAGTTTGGTTATAATATACTCTTCATCATCTATATCGGAGCAGTTGGTGCCAAGAGGAGCTGTGGATACGATTCCTAAGCAGGACAATGAAAATGTGAGCAGAAATATACAAACTGTCTGTTCTGTGTAAATGGTAATAAAGGTTTGATAATTGACAGGCCAGTTGGCTTGGCGGTTAGCGACTTTGACTGCCAAGCCGAAGGTCGTGGGTTCGATTCCCACCCAGGACAAACATTTGTGTGCATGAAAATGTCTATTTGTTCTGTGTCTGCGAGTAAATATCTAAAGGTATGTACTTAGAAAAATAAACGTTGTACCTGTATATAGTATATCAGTTATCTGGTTTCCAGAGTACATGCTCTGCTTAGATTCGGATCAGATGGGCGTGTGAAAGGAATGTCCCAGGATATTTATTTATTAATTTTAATTCCGACAAATATTATAAATGCGAAAATGGTGTGTGGTTGTTTGTTTTGACTTATTAGCTCACAGATAAATATAATCTGGACATGTGTTAACATGGAATACTATCTCGAAAAATCAGAAGATGTCTCGAGAACGCGCGTTGTAGCTGGTATCTCTAACTAATCTATACTAATATTATAAAGAGGAAAGATGTGTATGTAAGTATGTTTGTTACTCCTTCACGCAAAAACTACTAAATGGATATAGATGAAACTTTGCACATAGATAGAGCATATCCTGGAATAACATATAGCAATAATATTAAAAATAATAACATACTTTTTATCCCGGGAAAATGTGATATCCCTCGGGAACGCGGGTAATAAGAAATAATGTATATTTGTGTGTCTATTACTGTACAGTTCTTTTGAACTACGCAAATGATTATAATTCGGTTATCTTCATCTTTGAAAAATTGCGACGAGCTTCAAGGGTACGCATGGTGTACATGAATTTGCATGAAACTTGGCAAAAATACTTATATACCGGGATTTAACATCCTTGGAAACGCAGATAAACAGCAAATTATACTGCTCACTGAGTTTCGATTCAGAAGAATGTACATTACTGCAGTAGTTTTTGAGTTTAAGTCTTTAAACAGGCAACAATAACGTTCCTGTTGAAATATTTCGATGGCATATTATAATTAGGACAACACAAAATAGGTAAACTTACCTGTTTCAAATATAATTAATTTATTAGACAAACGCTAATGAACCTGTATACATGATATTAATGTAATGATATTAATTACATTGACTCACTTCTCTACATTCCATTATTTTTAGTATAAAAGGTAGATATTTGTATTGAAAGGTATCAGTTGGCATTGTACAAGTGCTCTTCGTGTCTCAACAACCAAAAAACTTTCTTTAACAACATTCAAAATGAAAATGGTAAGTTTGTTTTCTCTTTTTAGCAACAATGTGTTTGAGTTTAATTAGTATGAATCATTCATACAATTGAAAACATAATAATGGCAATTATAGCTCAGTATTGTTTGTGCAGTTTGAGCTTTGTTACCGTAAATCAGTAATTTGACGGCCAGTTGGCTTGGTGGTTAGAGACCCTGACTGCCACAGGTCGTAGGTTCAATTCCCACCCTGCACAAACATTTTTGTACATATCTGTTTGTTCTATGTCTAAGTGTACCTATAAAAAGTATACCCATGCGGCCGGATCTAATGAACGCCAACCATCTTTGAAAAAACTTTTGTTGACCACTGATATACTATTTATGAGCAAGGGTTATTGCCGCTACCATCTCTACTGACGATGACGACTAATCAAAAATCTCATTGCAGTTTATTGTAGCCCTGTGCCTGATTGCTGCCGTAGCGGCTGCACCTAGCAACAGCTCGCCAGCTCAAACAGCAGCACGCCGAGCCCGTCCAGCAATCCAGCACGATGCCATACACGACGAATTCGGGCAGTACGCGCTCCGGTATGTCACCGCTGAGGGCACCATCGTCTCTGAACGTGGCCGACTAGTACCCACTACTGATGGCCGTGGGCATGTGCTGGTCATCGAAGGTGAAACCACCTTCGTAGGAGATGATGGCAAGACCTACGTCACTAAATACTCCGCCGGTCTGGATGGTACACACGTCGAGGGCGAACATCTTCCCGTTCAAGCTGATGCCTAATAAAATGGACCTTCAATAAACCAACAAATACCAATAAATAATTGTTACCTCTAGTCAATTAACTTTTATTTTAAACTTTCTAACAAGTCTTAAGTGACCTGACTTGATATTATAGTTATAACGCTAAAGTTGATTAATGTGCTAATAAACACTCTCTTTATATTTAAACAGATTGGAACCCTGAATTAGTGTAATAAAATAACCCTATTTGCTATACGCATCTGGGCATGTTTATAATGCATCAAAAATCATAACTGAATAATTTTTAATATTTTTGTGTAATACTGTAGTTAATAATGTAAAAAAATAGCAAGCAAAATTTCCTCAATTAATAACACCAATCAGTTATGCAAACTCCCATCTAAGAATTGGTTAAAAATCCCTTACTTAGCCCCCAGCGTCAGAACCATCCATTAGGCAACTTACACAAAAACATTTTAATTGCTCCACTCACAGAAAAGTACCAAGTTTAATGTTTAAAATCGTAAAGGAATCATTTATTTGCTTAATCAAAACCCAATCCTATTAATTAAGGGAAGAGGACGGCGAGGCGGAGGCCCAAGTTTGTGACGCCCAAAGAATTATGGGCTAAGTTACCGCCATCGATGTAAATGTTATTTAATTTCGTACATCACCAATGGGGGAATAAATATTACCAGATACGACAACCTCTATGCCAGTAGTGGCTCCATAAGTCGAAAGGCCACTGCATCATCTCGTTAGCTAGCCCTTGCAAAGTGGTCCTCTCACCTGATTCAGTAATTAATATTCTTAGGGGATATGTCATCTACCATCATACCTAATTCCGTCGTGGACCAGTAGTGTATTAGTAATACCTTATATTCCTGAGTTTCGGTTGGAAAGGTAAGGGCTGGTGGAAGTCTGGGCACATGAAACTTAATAACTGCACGACCCAGGGTCTCTAGGATTACAAATGTCCACAGGTGTGGCTGGAGACAACTTACTATTAAAAAATGAGAGAGACTTAAAATAGGGGCCTCGTTTATTTATCATTTATCTTGTGGAATCACTTAATAAAGTTTAATTCTGTAAAGCCACTATGCTCTGTCTCTTTCGTTAACTAAGCGATCACGTGAGAGTTTCATTTAACGAGGTTTGTATTGACTCACAGATGCTTTGTTAGAGAATACAGTCAACTGTACTTAACTGTCACAATTTTTTTTAAAGCCAATCCATATGTCAGGTAAAACAAAATGGCGACAATTGCTTTCAATGAGCTGTCACTTCTGGTGTTGTTTTTTAATATCTTTGTCAATTCAACTCGGTTTTATAAATTTGTGATACTAAGTTACAAGGTCGTTGTTGGCTTAGATTTCGTGACACACAAATTGCCCGGAGCGTTTTGAAGTTCACCGTCGATTAGTGGTTGTTTGATCGTACCGGTGAATTAATCGTCTGTTAATCGATAAAATGTTATCATTCTCATTCATTTACCTAATTTCTTGGTGATTTTGTTACATTAGCGTTTCATAATTTGATGTTATGGTATTTCGTTGGTCATGATTAAATAATATTGATGTTCCAAGATGTTTAGCTTAAACAAAAACTGATGTTGATTCTTAAGGAACTGTGTCCTGATATATGTATTATCCGTGATGAAATCCAATTTTAAGCAGTGGACATCCTTGCTCTGGAATGATGATAGCATGTCAAATTATTTCATGAAAGTGTAGAAATAGCAATCGTAACTTTAGTAACCGTAAAATATAATATCTTCATAGGGCTTTTTATTATTATTACTTATACTTTTGCGTTATGATTAATGATTAGTTTTTAACTAATGATGCGTGAAAAATGACCTATTCTAAACTATAACTATAGGAAATTTGTCTTATATAATTTAATTCACACATTTCTGGGCGATTTTAGGAACATTTCCTAGGAATTGTATACAGTGACGGATTACATACATTTCCGTCAACATTTATACTAGCATTCCCCCGCGGTTACACCTGAATATCTTACGTATTAATCCAGTTTATAAACCATAAAATAGAAGATTTTCCACCGGACTTTTAATGTTTAAATTTGTTTTTCGTAATCAAAAATAAAAAGTGTGTAACCTACTTAAAGCTAAAATGAAAAAATGTTTTTTTTTATTGGATGCTGATTCTATGATATGTTAAATTTACTAGTCTTGATACAAACAGCAAGTCGTGTCAGAAATATCAGACCACTTCTATTGGCGCGACTGAACAATTCTCGTCCTTTACCATTTACGATTCATTTAGTCGCAAAATTGACTGGGCTCGACCTTTCTGATTTAGATTTAATGTTTACCGTTTTCATTTCGCAGAGCTATCGATTTTCATAACCCAATATTCGTGTTAAGCTTGCATCTTCAAAATTAGGTCACATATTTTGTTATTTCTGCATAAGGCGTAGTTTTAATAAAAATATTTAGAAGACTTTCCATAGCTTAATGTTAATGTTGTCGAGATCGAAGGCTGGTTTTGATAGCTAGACATAAAAGAGCTAGGGCGTTATAGAAAAAATAATCCTATCACGCTTGATAAAAACCATCAGCATCATAGATTACCTATTGGATCAACAGATAAACTAGTTTCCAATAGCGTTCTTAGCTAACAAAACCTCTCGAGAACCTTAGTTTCTCTAAAGCGAGTACCGCTTAAAATATTACTGTTCCTGGCTTGTATGGGAGTTGGTGGTAGCTTCTGTGATCACACTGCTAATAAAACTCGTTGTTTACCTGGTAAAAGGTTATTTCCTTTATAATTCCGAAATTGCAAGGTAGTTTATATGACCATTCGTTTAAAAATGTTTATATTACAAATATACTTCACTTTCTATGTAACAGTAGCCTTCGATTGATCTTCGGACGATCCGATTTCCTTTGAATTATTTTGACGTTTGCTCTCTAAACTCCCCAATTGTTAGAAATAATCCTTTGTGTTGAACTCCAATAATCTTTTTGTTTCTCTTTGGGTGTTTTTGTTTTAACAATAAACTGAATCGAGGTCAAGTTCTTGTTGATTTTGTTGGTGTGATTCTTAATCTGTTAATGCAATATTTGTTAATAATCTTTAGAAACATTATCATCTTTGGATTGTCTCTATCATGCATGTTGTTTTTAATCTCGTTTGGGAGTACTAGCTCTAGATGAATATGTCCATCTAATTTTATTTAGTCGCCTTCATAGCTTACTACTATAAACTTTCAGTGCCGCAAAACCTATTCTTAAACTACATCATCTCTTTATTGTTATCATAGCTGCATTCATGCCATTGCATTCTGTAAAAACAAAAACTGTATAAAAAGTCTCAAAGGCTTTATATATTTCCCCTTCAAACCCTTCTCTTCCTTAAACTGTCCAAACATCTAATTTCGTTAAAAATCTAACAAACTTTTGCAACAAAGTGATACCCGGAAAAAATCAGGTTCCGCAATCCCTAAAGAATACAAATTAATTACAAAGCAGTTTGTAACGCGATAAAATAATCTGAGGCAATCGTGACGTTGGTAGTCGGAGGGCCACAATTTGTCAATTACGAGTTCCGGAGGGAGGAGGAATTCCTCCGGGACGCTTACCGGTGGATTATGGAGAGGTGGTTTCAATGCCTTAAGGTCTTTGCGACGAAGAAGAAATTGGAGGATTTAAGTAAAAAAGTATTATCGTCGAGTTATCTGAAGTACAGAGATTATCCTAATAGGGGTCTAAACGTCATATTTATCCTATCCTACTAATTTTATAAATTCGAGAGTCTGTGAGGATGAATGTATGAATGTTTGTTACTCTTACACGCAAAAAGTACAAAGCGGATTTGGATGCTACTTGGGATATATATAGTTTATAATCTGGATTGAATACCTAGGATACTCTTCATCCTGGGAAAGTGTACCATCCCTTAAGAATGCGGGTCAAACTATCACTAATCCCTATTGATGCGCCATCTTTAAAAAGAGCGGGTTCAATGCTTATTTGCAACGTTCTATAGTTATCTAGAAGTACACCCAGTAGCTTCCATCTCTTAAAAAGTTCCGAAAATATTCAGTTGCAAACACATAAACCATACAATTTAAATTCTATTAGTACGTAGGTATGAATAAATGTCATTTATTCAATTCTCACACTCATTTCCTAATTGCATTATGAAATAACAGAATTCCTCAAACGTGTATAAAATGTCGCAGTACCATGACTAGCTCGGTCGGCTGACTTTAATTAATGAGAACACCTACAAATTGGCTCGTTAATTATTGATGTTTACACGTTTGTTTCCGTGTTTACAACTCGCGAATATATATTTATCGGTAGGTATTGTACGCGGTTAATGAAGCGCTATGAGATAAGCGGTGTAAATGTTTTTGGAATAATGAAATCGGAAATTTTCGCATAAGCTGCATGTATTACAATTTTTGTCAGCGATTTTGTTAAAAACAGGTACCTACAGATGGTACTTGGAGATAGACATATGGAATATTGGCCTAGTCATTATCAGAATCCTATCTTATATGAACAAATCGCGAAGGTCTTTCGTGGTGGTTCGTGGTCAAGGATACTGTCACTGGAGGGTAAGTGATGATCATCACCAATAATCATTAGCAATGCCAGCCTACCAATATATTATTAGACAAAGCCTAGATGGCAACTAGCCCTGTTACTGCATCGACACATTCAAACTGTATAGTGACAGATCAGAGTTTCCTTACGATATTTTTCTATTCCAATAGTTCAAGTTTAGAATTAAAATCGCTTGAAAATGATTGTGGCAGTGTTACCATACCTAAATTATATACAAGCAAAATAAAATTAACGTCTTTAAAATATTTGATTTCGAACAGAATTAAATAAACTGAGCATTACTCCCATATCATAACAAAGGCACCTTCACACCCACATGTCGAATGCAAATGCCTTTCACTTAGCAAAGAGTAATAGGGCAGATAAGTAGCCCCTGACTTAGCACATTTACCGCCTTGATAATACCCCGAACCGATGTTTCTACATCAACCATTCCATACTGAACCCTATCGGATCCACTAGCCACGTTGTTAGCTTTAAGTCTGCTCTGGACGCGACGAGAGGAGTAGGTCAATTCTAAATGGCTGCTCCGGAAGAGATGTTAGAAATTATGGTGGAGCATTTGTCAAAGTCTTACTGCATTGATCGTAACATATTACATAGTATGTACGTTCATCTTAATAAAATAATGCTTTACTTGGAAGAATTTTGAAGATTTTACGATTTTCTTAAGGGCTGAGTTTTGTATATTTATGTAGTTCATGGTATTGGAAGTAATTGTTCATATGAAGAACTCGTACCTACTTTAATATCAACACTGATCGTATAAAAAATACTTTGCCACAGTAGTTTTAGCTTTTCTATGGAATGGAGAGGGGTAACCCTTACTTTAATTTGTAAAATAATTCGGAAATAAAATATTCAAATAGGTAATTGACATTTTGTATACGCAATACTTTTTCAGAGCTTGTGAAATTCCAATAAAATCTAGGAAAATGTCGTCCAAACGGTTGGTACGTTACTTAGTTTTAGGAATTACGGCCAAAGTTTTAACGAACGCAATTTGTAAATACCTAACGAGGTTTGTAAACTCCCAGAATTTTAGAAATTAATTTCTCTGAATATAGTTACCAATTCTTTCAACTGTGAAGTTGGTTTATTTAACTCTAATACAATATTTAATTAATGGGTCTTATAAAATTCAGCAGACTTTTTCTAAGAAAACTTGATATCTGATACATATATGATTACATATTTTTTTATATAGATATTTACACGCAGACACAGAACAAACACACACGTGTATTAAGCATACACACAAATGTTCTGGGTGGGGAACGAACCTGCGACCTAAGGCATGGCAGTTAGTAACTAAAGCTGCATAGATTCAAATTGACAAAACCTCTGCATACTCGTAACAAGAAGGAAACAACTTAATATTGTATTGTTGCTTTGTCATTGAAAATTTGTTTTAGGACTTCCTTATATTGTTGACTGTATTTACAAGAAGAAGAGCGAAAAATAATCAATAAAAAAATATACTGAACGAATTTTTGCTTTTTGCTAAAATCCCCTCTCTCACAACTCCAGAAGGCTGCAGATACCAATACCGTCAAACCGCAACGAACTTTAACTCTGCAAGGTCAACACCATTTGTTTCTCTCAACTCTCAAGTGTACACTGCTCGCTAACTAATTAAAAGTTGCCGTTGACGAGTAATAGCTTTTGTTTTTCCGCTTATGAATTCATAACTCATAATAACAGCTCATAATTAGCAGCGGCACTGGCTGCGGAACGCTCCGGAATTTCGTTGGCGATACAAGTTGAAATATCATGAGAAATAATATTAATATTTTAATAAGTTTGTCATTATTTACGTGTTTA
The DNA here is from genome assembly GCA_907165245.1 of Habrosyne pyritoides. NCBI lineage: Eukaryota > Metazoa > Arthropoda > Insecta > Lepidoptera > Drepanidae > Habrosyne > Habrosyne pyritoides. Next base: position 15,058,003 of record OU015588.1, on the reverse strand, counting down.
TATCTCGTGGAAGTATTTTGATGCTATTGCACGTATTCTGAAGTGCAACCTATTGACCTGTAATATTAGGGTTATTACAGCTTTTTGGATCCGAGAAAATTTTCCCATCCGAATTTATTTCGAGGATGGTAGAGGTGGCTAAAGAGTATTCTGATGACCACTGACTCTTTACCTATTGGTTAAAATATAGCCTCAGAACTTACAAACGGATATCCAGGGTTAGTAAAAGGGTTTTCACTAAATAGGAACGGAACCCTAGAAGAAGAAATTAATTCTCAATCTTTGTTTTGTAAAACATTTTAGTATCGGCGTCCTTCAAAGTTAAATAAACTGACTACTTACAAGTTTCATAGACTTTACATTATTTCATAATACTTAAGCTGCTAAAATAAAAAATACTAACTTACATTTTCTGTTCAGAGTAAATTTTAAGATGACGTCAAGAGAGAGCTCACACGATGCGTCGTTTCTTACTTACATGAGAAGCTATATCAGACTGGAAAGAATTTCAAAGTCAATGTTTTATATGAAAAAAAAAACAATCAGGAGGAAAATAAAATGGATTGAAACAGTATCTTTTTAATATAAATATTTTAAAAATAATGATTTTTATATATGCATGTAAATGATTTTCAAAACAGACGTCATTCTCATGTAAGTACCTACATATGTAATGTAAGTTTTATTTCCATGTAGCACATATGGGAGCGTCAGTTTATACCACGTTGTAAAACTAACACTGCATGGCATAGTTCGTTTAAATTCAGTACCATAATTGCCAAAACTCATGGTAGTTTAGGTACTCATATTTAGACTCGAAGATATTCAATCTAGTAGACGTACACTAAAAAAAGAATAAAAAAAAATTGCCATTAAATCTTTTTTTTTTTGTCTTGCTTTGTGTTTGATGACTTTCTCAGCCGGGCAGGCGGGTATTATGAGTACCAATGGAAGTATGTTTTATTTTTGTTTTATGTGTTTATTATAATTTATTTGATATTATAAGCTAGTGAAAAAATTTAATAGACAATTATTTGAGGGGGGGGGGTCGGTAGGTCTTAGTGGGGCGTGTTCTTTTGCCAGAGAATACACTCCTATAAAATGCTAAGTATACCAATAGCGTACGCCCAGGTGTGCGGAGCTAGGCTACCAGGCGCGTACCGACAAGTCCATCATATACGTCCACGCCATCTTTAGACTGACGCCTCGGTCTATTGATGGGCCCACACATCTTTATCTATGTGGGTCGTCTCCCCTGGGCAATACTGTGGTCTTTACAAAACGAGCCCCGCACACTTCCACTCACCTCGTGACCACAGTAGCTGAATATGATGGACGAATGGCGAGCCTTCGGCGCCTTAAAACCGAATTTCTTGGCTAAGGGAAGAAAACCCTGACAATAAATTACAAACACCATGGAAGAAGCAACACTTGAAAAGAAACTACCCCAGGAGGGTACCGGAATATCCGGAGAATCCCTCTCTGAGCTTTGCTCAGGCTGCCGCACGTATTCTGGGGGGGGCAAAGGATTGCTAGCCAAGGAAAATCAACCGCATAAACAAAAAAAAACACTGACCCAACAACTTTTTCACCCAGGCCTATTCAACCGCCAAAGATCCGCATCTCTTAGTGAGGTCATAGACAAGAGCCAAAGAAATACCACACAACCATTGCAAGTCGAGGAAGAGAACCCTTTCAACCCAAACGCACCATGGCAAAGAATGCCAAACCAAAAAAGAAATCGGTCTCCAGACGACAAAGATACTAAGATCAATAAAGCAAAACGAACACTAAGACGAAACCAATTGTTCAACGTATGCAGAGGCATAAACAACCCTGAAAACAACTCTACCTCTGATGTAGAAATATCTAATAGTTTTGCTCCCCTCGACGTAGAGGAATGTGAGATACCAACCAAACGAATATCGAAACCACCACCAATTATCCTCTATGGCGTTGATGATCTCAGTAAACTCACACAACTCATTGAAGAAGTTGTTGATAATGACGATTTCACATATAGAGTAGTGTCTAAAGACCAACTTATCATCTCTTCAAACTCTGTCGACACATACAAAACTATGATAGAACACATAAGAAAGAAGGGCCTAATAGGACATACCTTTACTCGCAAAGATCAAAAATGCATGAGAATCGTTATTAAGCACCTCCACTTTAGCACACCCAAAGATGCAATTGTAGCAGCTATAGAGAAAACTGGAAACTCCGTACAAGGGGAGATAGTAACTGCCAGGAAACCTAGGACGAAGGAACCTCTAAACACATTTTTCGTAAATTTAGTCCCGCATCAAAATAATAAACTGGTTAAAGATATAAGAGTAATCTACAACCAAAGAGTAACAATAGAAGACCCAAAAAGGAAAACCGATGTAATCCAATGCCAAAGGTGCCAGCAATATGGACACAGCAAAAACAACTGTATGCGACCATACAGGTGTGTTAAGTGCGCTGGTACACATGAAACAACTATGTGTACAATTGACTAAAACACCCCAGCTACCTGTACACTCTGCACAGGATGTCACCCTGCCAACTATAAGGGGTGTCAAGTATATAAGGAAGTACTAGCCAGAAAACAAACTGCAAATAAAACGCGACCACGTACAAAGCCCAATCCCAATATACAAGGGTACGGACCACGGATCAATGACGACATACCCATAGTAACTGAACCCGTCCCTGAGGATGTTCACATAACCATGACCAAAACGCAACCCACAAGGCATTTAACCTTTGCGAAATCCCGAGAACTCTACAGCGAAAAACTGAAAAACAGCCTAATTCCAAGGGGCAACCATAAAGAGCCTCAAAAAGAACACACAAAAAATTACGAAGACACCACGCAGTCTCAAAGAACACACAACATAGCGTATGAGCTACAAAGAACTCAAAATAACAACGAAGACAATCGAATGTCTCAGAGAGCAAATAGCGTGAACAACAATCATGACTATAGAACACAAAGAACACAAACAAGAATTAATACTGAAAATACTTCAAGAGAACACGGACTAAGTCTAGGAGAGCTCATAATAACCCAAACAGAAAAAATTTACATGCTCATTACACAACTTAGCACAATGATGAACCTCATCGTTACCCTCATTAGTAAACTACCATAATGTTCTCGCTAAGAATTGCCACCTGGAATATCAATGGTATAGTACCAAATAAAAAGGAACTGGAACTATTAATTAAAATCAATAAAATAGATATTGCCTTGATATCTGAAACACATCTCAATAATCGAAAATGTTTTAAAATGGATAACTTTAATGTATACTGCATCAATCACCCCGACACCACGTCACACGGTGGAGCAGCAATAATTATAAAAAGTAATATAAAGCATCATCTTCATAGCACGTTCGAAGAAGACTGGATGCAAGCCATAACCATCACCGTAGAAGAGAAAATGGGCCCTATTAATGTAAGCGCCATCTATTGCCCCCCGAAACACAATCCAAAACAGCTGATGTTTGACCGCTACTTCCAGACCCTTGGGAACAGGTTCATTAGCGGTGGAGACTGGAATTGCAAGCATACGTATTGGGGATCGAGACTGACTACTACAAAAGGTCGAGAACTAAAAAAGAGTATGGATAAACTCAAACTTACAGCACTAGGAACAGGCCAACCCACCTACTGGCCAACTGATATAAATAAGACACCTGATCTCGTTGACTTCCTCATTACCAAAGGCTTGTCCGACCTGCACTTTGAAGTAAAATCCTCACTCGATTCCGTTTCTGACCATACACCAATAATAGCAACATTTAGTGCCACTGCTATATACAAAGAACCAACACCAAGTCTATATAACCACAAAACAGATTGGGAATCATTCGCCAGTTACCTGGAAAGAGAAGTCAATCTAAAAGTCAAACTTAAAACAGAAGAAGACATAGACGAGGCGACATTCTACATAACAAACCTCATTCAGATTGCAGCTTGGCGTGCTACCCCAGAAATCAACGGCTTTACTTCAAAAAATAACATTCCACTAGAAATACGCAACAAACTAGCGGAAAAAAGAAAAATACGAAGGCAATTACACCTAAGTAGATCAGCTACAGATAGAGCAAGATACAACGAAATATCAAGAGATCTGAAAGACCTCATAAAAGAGAACGAGAATGAGACTTTTCAGAGTAAGTTGTCAACTCTTTCTACTCATAAAAGAGACAATTACTCACTGTGGAAAATAACAAAGCAGTTTAAAAGGCCTCATAATCATACCCCGCCTTTAAGAAAAAACCCTAATGACCCATGGGCCAGGAGCGGAAGCGAAAAAGCAGAGCTTTTCGCCATACATCTAAGTGAAGTCTTCACCCCTAACGAGTCACCATTGACGGAGTTTGAAGAGGAAGTTGATAGAATGGTCAACAGTGATCAACAACTTTCGTTGCCCCTATCACTTACTACTCCCAAGGAACTTATAAGAATTATCCGCAACCTGGAAAACAAAAAAGCACCGGGCTTCGACCTTATAACGGGAGAGGTGCTGAAACAATTACCTAAAAAAATAATAGTATTTTTAACAATGCTCATCAACGCTATCTTCAGAGTGCACTACTACCCCAAGTTGTGGAAAATTTCACAAATATGCATGATAGCAAAACCCGGAAAACCGCCAACTGACCCAGGCTCATACAGGCCAATAAGTTTGCTTCCTGTCTTATCAAAGCTGTTCGAGAAACTCTTCTTATGCAGACTCAAACCAATACTTGAAACCAATAAAATCATACCCGACCACCAATTTGGATTTCGTGAGAAACACGCTACAGTAGAACAAGTGCATAGAGTAGTTCACTCGATCAGACAAACACTAGAAAGAAAAGAGTATTGCTCTGCTGTGTTCTTGGACATAAAACAGGCGTTCGATAAAGTATGGCACAATGGTATATTGTACAAACTTAAAATGTTGCTACCGAACTCATTCTACATGATTCTGAAATCATATCTAGCACAAAGAAGATTCCAAGTAAAATACGAAGAAGACTACTCAAAACTGTACGATATCAAGGCATCAGTACCACAGGGATCAGTACTTGGCCCAGTACTGTACTCCATATATACGGCAGACCTACCTGAAACAGCAGATGTTATAACAGCAACCTATGCGGATGATACTGCCTGCCTTTCAAGCGATATGGACCCAATAAAGGCTTCCACTAAGCTCCAGGCCCAGCTAGACAAAGTAGACATGTGGTTGAAAAAATGGAGAATCAAACCGAACGTAATGAAATCAACGCAAGTAACATTCACTCTCCGGAAAGGAGACTGCGAACCTGTCAGCATGAGTGGCAATACATTACCAACCAGCAAGACCGTAAAATATCTTGGTCTGCATCTGGACAGAAGACTCACCTGGGCAAACCACATCAAGGCTAAAAGAACAGAAGGAAACTTGCAACTCAGAGGTCTCTCCTGGCTCCTAGGACGTCAGTCCCGTCTCTCACTCAGCAACAAACTGTTGGTCTACAAGATAATTATAAAACCAATCTGGACCTATGGCATAGAGCTTTGGGGATCAGCTAGCAACTCGAACCTGGAGATACTCCAAAGATTTCAGAACATTGCTTTGAGAACAGTTTCCAGTGCACATTGGTTTGTAAGAAACTTGGAAATCCACGAGTACCTCGAGATGCCAACAGTCAAAGAAGAAGTTAACAACTACTGCACAAAGTATAAGGAAAGACTCAACAAGCACACTAACGCTTTGGCTAAAGATCTGCTGAATGACCAAAGCACAATAAAACGCCTTAAAAGATGGGATATCCTCTCGCTTGATCAGAGGAACTAAGAAGTTCATCAACAGTAATTAGGGCAACTCAATGGAACTGCTCCTAAATCTCCTCCTCCCAGAACACATCTGATAATGGCTGAAGAGCCGATGGCAGATAAAAAGAGAGAAAAAAAAAAAAAAAAAAAATTTGAGAATAATAAATAAAATGAAAAAGATAACCTTGTCGAGTTTCATGCTAGCTATTTTTAGTTGAGATAGTTTTCAAAAAAAAATCTTCTTTGTGCAGAGTTTGTCCGGGAAAGTACTACCACCTTGCTCATTTCCGCCGTGAAGCAGTAGTATTCTTGTATTACTGTGTTTCGGTTAGAAGGTAAGGGGGCCGGTGAAAGTAAAAGGGTCGACAACGCATTGGTAATGCCCCTGGTATTGCAAATGTCTATATGCAGCGGTGACCACATACAAGGTGGAACATCTGACTGTTTGTTAGCCTTCTTGGCAAAAAAATATTAAAATCTTGAAGGCTGATTTCCAAATTAGTAGCCAAGTATTCTAGAGCCTAAATTGATCTACCTACCATCGTGCAAATCTATTTATTCATTAACTTCATTATTAAGTATCTTTCACAAAAGTTGTATCTGAAGTAAACCACATATTTCCTTAATAACAAGCAATTCAAACTTCAAAACTTAACTCAAGAAAACAATCGTACAGTCAGTCTACTGTAAGACATTTTAACTGGTGTAGTCGCCACAATAAGCCGCTTAAGCACATACTCAAGTAAAATGTACGGAATTAAATCGTAAAACTCCCTTTACATTGTATTTTTAGAGGTGGCCATTACATTTACTGATGGCGATTTGTTGATAGCATATTAAGTAGTTTACGCTTGTATATACGTAAGGTAATCAATGTGTTTAAACACTGGTATAATGTTGCTTAATTTGTATGCTTTATTAGGGAGAATTGCAGCTATAAGCTAAAAAGTAAATATGACGTCACTATGACGGTTGAATGGTTTTGTGATTTGTGCCTTCGTTTATTTCACTGCCATGAGTCTGTTATCGTTTTTTTTTAATTTGATCATTTGTCGTTCTATTCAACTGTAAAACAGCGCTGTTATCACGTTTCACAATGGAAAAAATCTAAAAATATTTTTTTTGTAAAAAAAAATTACTTTTTTCGATAATATTGAATGACCTTGCTTTATGTAAAAATATATGAATGATAAATGGATAATGTTCTTCTTTAGAAATAAAAATAACTTAATAAAAAAACCTGCAATTATACAGTAGAATTAAAATTGTATTTATATTTGTCCTGAAATTAGTGTCCCAAGGGTATAAAGTCAAGGTACATAGTGCAAGACGCAAGGTATCACGGTAAAATTAATACTTTGCTATTATTTTATCTTTAATTCATGATCGATTAAAACTGCTAATTTAACAATTTGGACGACAATGAATTTGTGCAATTGCAGTAGAAATCTACCTTCGAGGACATTGTCCATGCTCGTGTGTTATGTGCTTGGCTTGAGAACCAGGAACTTTTTTGCCCAGGGAATAAGCTTAACCATCCGACGGGACAACGCCGCTAGTATACGGTACTATGAAACATTGATATATATATATTTTAATTTATTACTATTTAAAACATCTTACAATATAATATTAATCGTTACAATCTAAAAAACCATGGAGGTTTGTCTCTATTGCAAGTAGTAACATTCTGCTAACAGGCTCGCAACAATAATAGTTAAGACAACCCACATTAAATATAATTAATTAATGATTTTAATTTAGATATAAATTATACTAGCTGTCCTCCGTGGTTTCACCCGTGTTCTCGAGAGTTGAACATTTTCCCGACATAAAAAGTATCCTATGTTACTTCTAATAACTCCAAAAATATGTGTACAAAGTTTCATGATAATCGGTTAAGTAGTTTTCGCGTGAAAGCGTAACAATCAAACTTACATTCACATTTATAATATTAGTAGGGATTACTTACAATTTTATTATTTACTGTTATATAGTTGATGTGTTTATTTAAGCTCATTAATTGGTGTACATAGTTTCAATTTGATTCCCACCATGTTAATATACGCTTGATCATTTATTATTTCCTAACTGAGGGAAGCAATATCACTATGCCAAGTGAGAATAACCCCGAAGGCAGTTTTCAGCAGGCTGATGAGAAACGAAAAGCTCTGCATGAACTTTTAATAGACACAATTACATTCATTCATAATTAGTTATGAAGAAACCTACATAGCCCTAACTGTGCACTTTGCGAAACTGCACAAGATATTCAGAACTTACTGGCACACTGTGTTCCTAACGAGTCCATTACATTCCTTGTTGAAACATTCCCAATTAGATAGAGCGAGGGCGAATTTTAAAGTGTAGATCTAGGGTTTTTTATTAAATTAACTTCTAATAAAGTTATAGCTCCGGGGCGTAATTGGATTTTGAGTGATTGTTTACGAAACGATTAAATGCGTTGTTTTATTGGTAAAAACATAATTCCTAGAATTTCAATCTGGAAGGATGAAAATACGTCTATGGCCTGTTATTTATTGCCTGGCTTTATTTTCTTGTATTCATAAATCAAATTATGATTAATTTAACTAATTACTTTATCTATCTAGTGTTTTAGGGTCCCTTATCAAAATTATAAACGGAAACCTTATATTTTCTTTTCCAAATGGCCGACAAACAGGCATACGGTCAAAATGATGGTAAGTGGTCACCGCCGCCTATGGACATTTGCAACATCAGGAGCATCGCTAATGCGTTCATCAATGAGACGTGAAGTTGTTAAGTCTCATGTGCCTATTATAGTGGAACTTCAGTGTCCATCTGTAAGTCTATATGCAACGGCTGTTTTTCTCAGCAGCTACAGAAATATGAAAATAATTTTGAAGTGACATGAACGTGTTGTTAGTACTACAATTAGGAATAATATAATATGAAGGCAATGTAACAGTATATTGTAGGTAACATAGTTGTTGACTTATGTCCAATAATTTCTTCCCCCCAAAAGCGGTAAAAACCTCCAATTGTGTAAATCAAAAAATCTAATCCATATTAAAGATACAATAATTTTGATTAAAATGTTCTGAAAACTGTTAAAGTAATTTAAAAACCATAAGCCAGTTCACCTCGCTCTTGCCCAGTGTTATTTTACCTTTTTGGTACGGAATCTTAAAAAGAAGAAAATAAAGGGATGAACCCTGACCCAATGACATTAATACCAAACCACAATGGTTCTCAAGGTAACTTAACAGGAAATATAAAGTAAGTGAGACCGGAAGCGTCTCTGAGAGCTCTTGGTTCGTGCCGGGACCGGATCATGAGCTTGAGAGCCACACTCACATGCATTATACCACTTGTAATTTATCTAAGAACTTTAATTTGTGAAGGTTTCAAAAATGCTGTATAATTTGGCATTATTATACGTTTTTAACACTGCAATAACAGGCAGTATCTAGTTTTGTCCAAGCAAATCCACTTTTGCCATAGTGTTATTTTTAATTACGTAGCTTTGACTTAGAGTGGCCCAGAAATAATATTGGAAGGTATATCTTTATTTTTTACGTGCAAATCCTACTAATATTATAAATTAAAAAAGATTTTGATGATATATAGATGTATGGATGTTTGTTATCAACCAAAAACGAATATGAATATAGTTTGTACTCAGAATTACCGCATTTCTTTCTCGGGAAATGTTACACACCTCAGACACCCGAATGAAACCACGGCGTAAAGGTAGTTCATACATATTTACCTCCAATGGTCAAATTTCGACCATTAACCACTAATAGATATAAAAGCATAACACTATATTCAAAAAGTACAACAGAGTAGAAGTACCAAACTGAAACTCGCATACATTACCCGTTTCAAGACTTAACAACTTCGCTTGTTGATCTTCGAGGTGTGAAACTGCCAAACTGCGATGTAATGATACTTTCAAGTATCTATTACTCATGAATGGTACTTGGAAGGAGTCCGGTACCTCTACCATGAGTTGCTATCGATACTTACTTTAGTCACTACCAAGTAAACTACTATCGATACAGTATTTCTTGATAGCAAATGTCAAATTTGTGACTCATGGTACCGAATTTCTATAGCAAAGGCTAAAAAATGTTACTCGCTAGTGTTTACATTTCGATAGTTTTTTTACCTAACGACTCGTACTATCGATTTTAGTTCTTTACGTGACCGCTAGTGGCGCTGTACACATTTAACATAGAAATGTTTTACGCCGTCGCTAGCGAGTACGTACGTTAAAAACTCATGGAAAAAAATGATACGGATAAAGGCACGGGTGTATGAGAAAACTATTAATGTTCGATGCTAGTTTAACTTAGTTACTAACCTTTCATATTTTTGTCAAGTCGAGCGACAAGCAGGCAGACGGTTCTGGGGCTCGATTCTGTAAGGAAAATTACACCAGCTCGAGGATGTTTCGTCGCGGCCTCAATGCTCTGTCTTTTTAGTTAACTACACAATCACGTGAGAGGTAAGCTCTCCGAGGCCTCGTTGCGCTGTTTTGCCGAGAACTTTGTATTTTGTGAATAGGGGTGCTGATGGTGAGTGGTTACCGTCATCTATGGACATTTGCAACATCATAGGCATTGCCAAAGCGTTCTCGTCGTGTGAAGTTGTTAATTAACATGTACCTGAAAATTCACCGGCTCCCTTACCTTTCTAACCAAAACACAGAATGCTACCGTCCCTCTGTTACACCCGCGTTCCCAAAGGATTCAATGTATCCCGCCATTATAACATAGCCTATGTCCTTCAGAATCCTGTCCTTTAAAATGGGGATTTTTTTTTTAATAGGTGCAATTGTTTCGGAGATTACTTCTCATACACACAAAATTCGCATGCACTCTTCATAATTTAAATTTAAATTGACAGTAAAGTAAGTTACTCTTGACTGTTACTCGTTTTAATTGTGACAGTAGTCCGTTTAACTTCGTCATATAAAGGTTATACAAAACAAAGGCTTAGTTTGTAGAAGAAGGGTGTTAACTATAACAAAAAATATACTTTAAAGCTGAGTTTTGTAACCGGATATTTTGTGTTCTAAGCCGACCCCCAATATTTTTGAAAAACCTATCCAACGACACCCGGGAATAAATGAATAAAAATCACTTCCGCTTTAGGAGCATGGAATTTTTTTTTTATGCATTTTATATTACTACTTTGTGTTATTAACATGTGTAACTATGCTAAATAATAACGTTTTAGTATCCTGAGTCTTTGAGTTAAATTACAGATAGACGGACAGAGAGTTATGAAAATCTTATAAGGGACTTGACTACGGAATCCTAAAAATCATCTTTCCTTACCAACATTCTCAAGGGACCTGAAGTATTTCGAGATTTAAAAGTATTCAATAAGTTATTTCCGATGATATTTTATCTATGGTTCGGTAATAAATTATAAATTCAAAGCTATTTATCCAAAGCCCTATGTAGGTCAATTCTACTGAAGTTACCATCGCTTCAGAAGTCAGCCTTCTTCATTGACTGTCTGGGTGTATAAAGTTACAAATAAATAAAAATACAATACAATCTTCCATAGAATAAAAATGTGAAAGAACTGATTAAATAAACAATTTAAGTATTCCAAGTCTAAGTACTTTTTGACAGCTATTATTGAAAAATGTATCTTATAACGTTGTGATAAGGTTCATCAACATCATGGTTGGATAAATAGATGATCTTTATTTGAAAAGGAATAAAGACGATTTTCACATTCGTAGCTGTCAAAAGGCACTTTTAGATGTCGACTTTAATATACAAAACATTTTCATACCTAAATAACTCAACTTAACTATTTTTGCCACATTTACATTTGCCTACATAAAATTAAGGGCAATGTTAAATTGCTATGAAAATTATTTATCGTTACTTAGAAATTCATGAACGGTCAACTATACAGGTTTCATAACCCCAGAATGTCTCTCATACGTAAAATATTAAGCCCATTATTTTAGGGGATGCAGTCTCTAAGGCTCTATAATTCACTGGCGTCTACTGTCCTATAGAACTGGATATTTCTTATAATTTTCATACAGTTTTTAGCTATTTAACACTTTCTATTGTGGTTGAAGTGCTTATTTCTGTTCTGAAATTTGTATTTAAGGGTCACAGACGGTCAACTTAAATCCGATCCGTTAGTCAGCTCAATAAAAGCATTTGACTTTTCAAGGCAACTTTGTAGATTGGCTCAAATATAGGATGATTTTGTATTGTGTGGTTTAACTTGAAATGGTGAGAGTAGACTTCGTAAAAAGTAAAAATGAAAAAGGCAGAGGCTTAAAGATAATAACATATTATTAGAAAATAATGTATTTTTTAAACAAGCTTGCAAGCTAACTTAAGATGTTTTCGGAAGCTAATTCTGGGTGCGACAGGTAATGATGTAATTTAAAACAAGCAATTAAAATTACATGTGTTTTCCAAATTTCGTATCTGTGCTGTTGAGCGTTGAGGAGTTCCTTCGAAGCGAATTTTAGGTATAGAATCAAGTCATGCTTAACATAAAAATGCAGTGTCGTTGAAAATGAACCAACTTGTTCGATTTCAACTTCTTATCCTAAGATGAAGTTATTCTAATGCAGCTTGCAAGAGTCAAACAAAACTAACATTGGATATTAAACAAAAGCTTGGAAAAAAACGCATTTTGCTTGAAGTGGCATATGGATTGACTTCAAACAATTTGTGACAGAGAGTGGTTGTACATATTTCTTCAGTTATTAATACAAACAACTTTACTGTAGCACTCTGGAATCGCAAAATACAGCTGCTGTTTCCAACTTACGTTCGAATAATCTTTATAACTCAAACTGGCTGTCGTGCAACGTCGCACGCGTGTTAACTTTTAAATTAAGATATCTTGTTTTCGTGAGTTAATTTTGATGATATAGAGCATACGTGTCGTCCAAGCTACCCTCCAGTGCCTGTGAAAGTCCAAAAAAAAAATTCAAAATTCAAAACCATTTATTCAGTTTAGGCCCTCAGAAGGCACTTATGAAGGTCAAATTTAAAGTTACTGAAGCTACTACCGGTTCGGAAGTCAGCCTTCAACTGAGAAGAACCGGCAAGAAACTCAGCAAGGTTACATTCTTTTTTATTTTATTAAATTCTTTTTTATCTATTCTGACTTTTTGGCTATTTTATAACATCAATTTTACATATTTTTATATTTAACAATTACAAAATACTTAATAAAGCTAACATTCAAAAACAAAAAACAAAAAAAAAAAATAAATAAAAAATAACAAGACTACAAAATAGAAAATGACAATAATTACTTACAACTTAAACAAGAAAATTAGAGATGCACTGTGCAGAGAGCAGCTATTTCCATACATTTTTATCTTCAATATAATGAACCACCTTGTAATACGCTTTTTCTTTCAAAACTTTCCTAATATAATTTTTAAATTTATGATCAGACATTTTGGTTACTGAAAGCGGTATCTTATTATAAAATCGAACACAATTACCAAGAAATGACTTGTTTACTTTAGTTAGTCTAAAATATGGAACAACTAACTTCTCCCTTTGTCTTGTATTAATATTATGGATATCCAATTTTGACTCAAACATTCCTATGTTTCTACGTATAAACATTATATTTTCATAAATATATAATGAAGGCAATGTCATTATATTTATTTCCCTAAATAAATCTCTTAATGATTCACGGGGACCCATACCGTAAATTGCACGAATTGCTCTTTTTTGTATAATAAATATTGATTCTATATCCGCTGCTGCTCCCCAAAATAAAATACCATAGGACAAGAGGCTATGAAAATATGCAAAATAAACTAATTTGGCTGTCTCAACATTCGTCAATTGTTTAATTTTCCTAACAGCAAATGCAGCCGAACTTAACTTAGCAGCTAGAGTATCAACCTGAGGTCCCCACTGCAATTTATTGTCTAATGTAAGACCCATTAAAATTTGTCTATTAGAGGGCGGAGATTGGTGTATTCAAAGAAACTGTGATAGCACAATATGAAAGTCCTCTTAGGGCACAGCAAATTAGTTATAATAAGAAAAAATAACATATATTTTGTTATTATTAAGACCTACAAGTTATTCAAATAGAAGTGGTATATAAATATGTTTTACTTAAAATTAATCAAATTATGACTATTTTATATCATAGTTACATTAATGTTTTTTACCATCAACTTTCTCTCTACCTTTCATAAAAAAATAACACTTATTCTAACAGGGTTGAAGAAAGCTATCAAAAATAAGTCATTTGTTAAATATAACTATCAAAAACTATGATAATTTTGACAATTCACAAACTGGTTTTCAAGTTGTAAATTGTTGCTACTCGTATTATGAAATACATCCCATGCAAATGTAGACAAAACAGTGTAATCTATTTGTCAGTAAAGCGTTCCCATGGGGGCTTTACATCACGAAAGTTCGCTCCCTAGATGGAGCTTTTTGTAAGTTCGACGATGGACGATAGAATTTTGAAATGGAAGCTTTGGTTTAAGTTGATTTTAGCTTTAAGCGTAGTTCTGAATAAATAGTTATAGGTATTAACACTTTGAGATTTGTTGTTTGAGTGGTCCGAATTTAAATTTAGTTAAACTAGGGATGTTATTAATCTATTTTCTATTAATGTTATAAATTAAAATGAAATGCTATATGTTGGTAACCGCAACTCGCCTATGGGCCTATTTATTTCCTTAATAATTTGAATGGGCCGAATGTAGGCAATGTGAAAAATCTACATCACTCGAGCGATTTGGATCAATTTCGAATATATTAATTTTGGACGGAAGTATTGTAAAATAAACAAAATATCAAGCCAAACACAACAGCTTTGTAAAGTTTTTAAACAAAATTGTTCCATAAATTTTCTGATTTACAAAAATTGTGGAATAACTTTCCTCGTGATGTGATTTCTGAAATAAGGAAAACATAAAAACGCAGTTTCTTAAGTCGACTTTACAAGGCTTTCCGCAGCCGCTTTATTTCTTCAAAATATTTTCAACTGTTGCTACACAAAATGTTGATTCCAAATTACTTGTATATCGGGATGGTCATTAGTGCGGGTCATGATTTGAACAACAACGGAACGCAAGTGTGACATTAGCGGGCTTCGGCAGAGAGTAGCATAACGTTCGTGCGAGGTAGGCGAAGTGTGACTGCGCGGATGGGAGCGGTCACGTCTCTTCGAGCCTTCGAGCGAACAACTTGTGCCTAGAAACTGTCTTACGTTTCGTTGTGTTTATTGTGATTGTATTAAAGTAAGCAAGTATACCTACCAACGACTTTCATTTTTTTCATAAGAAATATCTACGCCCAAATAATGTCTGACTGTGTTGATTCTACCTATGATCGGCTTCCTTATCCCGACATATATGTTCATTCCAAATAATTATTCTGTTTGTGTGAAGTATTTCATTCCCATTTCATAAAAAATCAGACTTGCATCAAATATATAGATAAACAACGAGCTGTCCCTTGCTATTTCACCCGCGTTCCCAAGGCATGTTACGTATTTTCGAGATAAAAAAGTAGCCTATGTGCTATTTCAAACTGGAATCTATCTTTGTGCCAATTTTGATCCACCTCCGTTTAGCCGATCTGGCGTGTTTGAGTAACAAGCATCCACCCATCCAAACTTTCGTATTTATAATAATAGTAAAATGGTATCCTATTAATATTATAAAAGACAGAATTAAAAAATGGAGGAATATATGGGTGGATAATAAATATCCGGGGACGTTCTTTACATTACGGTCCATGGTTCCGCCCCAATTTTTTTCTACCGCACAAATTGACTCCATGCTGCCGGATGTTAAGCAGTCAATGAAGTCCCCTAGTGATGGCCATCATCCCAGCAGCTAGCATAGCATTGTGGCATGATGGCTCTCACCTTGACGGCCTTGAGAGAAGCTTTTTCACGCCCCGCTTAAAGGACCCCAGGATCCTAAGTGAATGCAAATTTCAATACATTATTGGAACAATTCAAATTTGTTGATTTTGAAATGAAATGTCAATTTCAATTCCCTGAAATGAAGCTCTGTGTTCTTACTAGCTATACGCAAAACTACTAATCGGATTTGTATGAAACTTGGCCCTATCATAAAGTCCTAAAGAAAAGGGTGAACTGCGAGAGACATCTAGGGAATAAGTCTATTTACAGACGACCATCTGATCCCAAACTAAGCGGTGCATTTACTATGAAGACCGGATAACTGATATACTACAGGCTTATTATATACATCTTTACACTCAGGGACAGAAAAAATACTGGGTTGGAATCGAACCCACGAACTATGGCGTGGCAGTATCTCCAACCACAAAGCCAAATGGCCCGTCACATAATTAGTTAAGCTATACATAAGAGCTTGTGAAGGCCTATTTGAATAATGTTTTATTTTTATGTCAAATAAGCTAACAAACAGAACTTATGTTAAGTGGTCCCGCCGCAAATATTTTCAATGCATTACATTTTAGTATTTAAACCAGCAATTGAATGTTGTTGATTTTGAATTTGGAATGCCACCAATTAATATAGTTGGCAATTTGCTTTTCATATAAAATGTTGTCAAACGTCGAGCAATACATAATGAATAAAAAACTCTTAATCTTGCTATTAGGTTTTACATATATGAATTTGGCGTTTTGTCAAACTGGCCACATTGATCTCAAATATCTAGAATTTCAAATTGAATTTTATATCAAACTAGCTGCGCCTTGCGGCTTTGCCCGCTGTAAATACTGGTTATAAAACTTTCTCTTTAATTACACTATCTATTGCTGAAAACTGCATTGAAATACGTTGTTCCATAGTTTACGATTCTATAAAGGACATACAGACAATTGTTTTCGCACCATTTGATTGCTTCCATACAAAACGCCAATTTCATATGTAAGGACCTAATATGACAGTACTCTGTAAAGAATTACCTTTTCGACATTCTCCGAAGGCAAGGTTACTTTATTCATACCTTTAAAACTGAATGTCAGATAATATTTCTCTTGCCCCTTGGCTTTTGATAATATTAGTTCTATAGAACTCCGGAGATTGTCAAAACATTGGCTGAGATGAAATATTTTTAAAGAAAATCTTAAGTTGAACGTGTCTGGAAATTCCATTCTACGGTTAAATTGAATTATAGGTACATACTTTGTAATCACTGTTTAATCTGCTTTGTTATATCGTACAAATAAAGTACACTTTCGGTTGCACATTCCACGAAACTGGTTCTAATGTGCAGTTTCAGATTATTTGGATCTACATAGATTTTATAAGATTAAAGATCATATTTTTGTTTGAAATGGATAAATACATAAACTTATAGACCGATTTATTTTATCCAGAAGTAACATATGTCGTTATAATTCCGATGATACATTTGATCCTTCAGGAACGCGGGTCGTACTGCGAGACAGTATTTGCTAATCAAATAAAATATCTAAACTATATTTAAGAAAAATACTGTTATGTATTGCTGGTGTAAATCTAACAAATCCAAGTGAAAACATTCAAAGTAATGTCGGAATAAAAAATAATACAAGCATATAGAACATGTTCTAAAATTGTACAATTGGCGTTAGTACATAAAACAAATATATATGACAAAATTTTCCAATAAATTAAATGTAAGTACAGACAGATTCAATAGATATATAAATTTGTTATTGTTTTACAGTCAGTAGCATAAATAAGCCACAGAGAGTTCTGCAACAAAATCAGATTTCATGATTCACACATTACATCTCTTCTTTTATTTGCAGACATACTGGCTCAACTATTACAACAACTCTGTTGCTGTAAGTAGTAACAGTGCTGTAAGGGTATATATTGTTTCTGAATGCTCCGTTACATATTAATGCTCGTGACTGTACTCAGCTGCCTGCTTCTGACGTTTCTTCAAATCAATTGAGTAATTAAGGTTCGGTAACATCAAAGACTTCACTAATCCCAATTTGCAGAGTAGATTGTGTTACTAATCAAAGGCACAAGGACCTGTTGTCTTTTACGTAAGATATGAGTGATATCTTTAAAGAGATTTTGGAAATTAGTACTTGTATTTTGCTTTCTATGATATGTGTATTTCAGAACATATAAATGTCCTGGGACTTTGGTTTGCACACAGCCTTCTGATCACAAATCAAGCAGATGGAAGTTGGATGGAAACCAGATGATTACAAAAATTTTTTTTATTAATTTATATATTTTTACACCCAGACAACAGACAGAGCAATCATATGTTTCAACTAGCTGTCCCCCGCGGTTTTACCAGCGTTTATCGATATCATATATAGCCTATATCTATTTACGAAAAATTCCGTGTCAAAAAATAGCAGTCCCATCCCGATATGTTCAGTAGTTTTCAGGTGATGATGCGTCTAAAGAACCCTATTTTATAAATATAGAAGACAAGATAGAAGATATAAGCAGTTAGGGTATTCAGCTGCATAAAGAACTACATCAGAACCACGTAAGAAACGTGTTCAAATTAGGTTTGAACCTCGTAGAATTATAATGATATTTAAAATTCCGAATTTTACAAACACATACAAGCTTTTACACAATTTTATTTCCCAGCTAGCAATAAAAAATTGTAAAGAATAAAAGTTTCTTAAATATTATATATTTATATATTATATAGACAGGCCAATTGGCTTGGTGGTTAGCGACCCTGACTGCCAAGTCGAAGGTCGCGGGTTCGATTCCCACCCAGGACAAACATTTGTGTGCGTGAACATGTCTGTTTGTTCTGTGCCTGGGTGTAAATATCTATATATGTATGTATTTACAAAAATAAAAAGTAGTATATGTAGGTATATCAGTTATCTGGTTTCCATAGTACAAGCTCTGCTTAGTTTGGGATCAGATGGCCGTGTGTAAAAGAATGTCCCGGGATATTTATTTATTTATTTTTATGAGAATGTTTCCTCTTAAAATACCGGAAACACATAAACAAATAAAACGTGTAGCCTACATTCCGCCTCAATATAGCAAATGAAATTAACACCCGCTAGTAAAGTTTGGCGGAACAAATTCAGGGCGCGCGTTCATACAGTGAACTTTTATCTGGTGTAAACTAGTGAGATTAAGTTTCGGCGAGTTTTGGCGTATCGTTGATCGTAGCTTAGGAAAGGTAGCTTGTGCATTGCGAACTAACATCAGTTTTCAGCACCATCTACAGTTTATATTTAGACTAAAAGTTAAAATAAAATAGTAATTTATTATTATAAGAGGAGTAGGTAAACATGGTGGAATAAAATGTATTCTTGTTAAAACTTATGCCTAGTATCATATTTTTTTTTGAATAGGTAAACATACCGGTTCAATCATAAAGCCTATCAGTAATTTTGTGCCTCCATATTCTATCTCTCTCATTAACTACGCAATCAGATGAGAAGTCTTCTATCTAGGTATCTGGTAAATTCAGCTTAGTCAATCGTTTTACACCAACAATAGCACTAGACGCACGAGCCTTTGTGTTTTTTATTCGAGTTATTTATTTTAAGGAATTGATGTATACTGTTGTAATGATAAATGTATACGCGGCTTTATTTTTTTGGTTTTTTTTTATTTCTTTTTACATTTTCTACGGATTCTTAGTCCGTACTCTTTGAAGATTCTATGATAAATTATTTTAAGATTAATTGTATTGTGTTTTTAAAAATTTAATCTTTCTGCGCGTGCTCAGCTCGTTGTTTTGAACTGAGGCTTGTGGTTCCTTAATAATAGTGTTACATTGAATTTTTCTATCGCCGATACATGGATAACTTAGCATTTACTTAAATTTAGTTACACTTATTCATCAAAATTTATAATTCTAAATATTAAACTTTAAGCTATTTCGGCCTCGGATGGTTTCGCTCCCAAAAGACTCTCCATAACAACTGCATCTCTATGTTTTATGGCCATTTTACTTACTTGCGGCTTAATTGCGTGGGCTCGACAAAGAGGTAAGTTTATATAATTTAGGGGCTGATTTCAATGCGCTGTGTTGATGGGGAGGTAGAGAGATGGCCCAATTCACTGCGACAAGAATTGTGCACGATGTAGCATGGATGTGTTGTCTATATAACCCACCCAGATACTGTATAAGCTTTATTTATACAAAGGAACGTAACGAAACAATTTCTGAAATTGCTATGGTAATAAAATGGGGAATGTTTTTGTCGACCACTTACTTGGTGTAAAGTACACAGTTATACACTTTAAGTTACTTTAAGTACTGTATACTCTTTAAGTTTTGAGTTGGGGTAGTATTCGTTCCCGCTTACCGTACGCCTTATTTTTTTTCTTTATAGATGACTTTTGCTTTTAAAGCTTTTTGGATAGATATCCACAAAGGCCCTCTCCAGTTCCAGTAACTCTTGGGATAGTAGCCCATCTAGTGATCTAGTCTTCCCACTTTGCACTTTCCACTGTTCGTATTTGAAACTAAAAACTGCTTTTATCTCAGTTGTATGTTTCATGTTTTATCGCAAAGATGGACAGCTCCAAAAGTCTTCAATCAAGATATATGATTACCCAGAGGTTATGCCTCTAAAATTGATTTAACAGTCTTTGTTTACAAGATCTAAAATAAAACGCCTATGTAGGTCAACCAACACATGAAACTGCTAAAGTACCTGCTTACATAAAACAACAAACTAGAAAACGCTTTGCGCGGGGTCTAAAAATCCCCGCTTCAGCATAAAACTGCACATTGCTACTTCAGACTATCCTGGGATATTTCTTTTACACACGGCCATCTAATTTAAAACTACGCTGAACTTGTACCATAATAACAGATATACTACATATAATACTTTTAAAGGCCTTGCAGTCCACTGAGCTGGAATCTTCTGGTAAGACTTCAGCGTGTCGTCGGAAACTTTCGATGAACTATGTCCACAACTAATGTTCGCATTACGGGCAATGTCACGTTCTACCACTCCATAGCAAGCTTATTTAGTTTGATGTTGATCTGAAACAATTGAATACTAGAATACTAAGCTGGTATGTGCAGAACCAACGAATTTCTCCAACAACAGCATAAATCTTCGAGATCATGTATGAAGTTTGATCGTTATAAAGATTCATGTTAGCTCTGGACGCAAGCGACCGCGGCGGTCTCGATACTGCAAACAGTGTTCTCATAAATATGCGAGGGTAGGTGGGCGCCATATCGCCACTCGTGAATAAAATCCTAAAGCCTTTCATGCTCCATGAAGTTTCACTTTGCGCTATGCATTTATGAAGCACGGTTTTATGTCGTTCGATTAATGTTCAAGTTTTATGCCTGTACGTGTAATATTGAAGAGGTTGTGTTCCAGTCAGTAAACATTAGCGAGCAATGGATTTTAAAATCTGGCGACATAGAGATATGCTTTCTGGTTTTCATATTAATATCTTTTGCAGGACTTAATTAAGTAATTTTGTCTTGTAATATTATTTAGCTTCTTCTTCTCCTCTTATTTTCAGAGTGTTTTAAGAGACAAATCATGAGTGCAGGGATGACCACATGCACTTTACAACTTACATCAAGTAGTCAAATAAAGTATTCCCAAAGAGGGTTGATGTGCGAGAGGCGAACGACCGTAAAAATGTCTGCCAAATTTTGTTTGTGTTTACTAAACGGACAAATAACTTTTCAAATGTTACATAACCTGGGGTTAAATAACCCCAAAGGATTTCAAACAGGGCACACAGATGCTATATTGGGATTATTTTAAAGTAAAGTCAAATTTTAATGTATGATACTTTGTGTTACAAATTACAACGTCTTTAAATTTCCAATGGATGTTATAGATTTTGTTCGATACTCCAGCCTTTGCTTCACCGGTGCAGCTTGTATCAGCTATTCTGTACAGGTCATCGCAGTCCACTGAGCTGGAAGGTTTTGCTGAGTCTTCCGTCTTTAGTGTGTCTTTGGAAACTTTCATCTTATCACGATGTATCAATTTATAGTTTCTTTAAACTTAATTAATTTAAAATTGTATCAGTAATATAGAATTACTTTTTTAAAATTTTTAATTACTATGTGTTCTACTACCATTGTCAATACTTTAACTAAATCTAATATGATAAAGAGAAGTGTGAATTTTATAAAACGTAAATGTTACATATTCTATACCTACTATACTATAGTATATACTATAATATATTTATAGAGTAGTAGAGCTCTTAGTGCAGAGTTCGTCCGGGGAAGTACTACCACCTTACCCATTTCTGCCGTGAAGCAGTAGTGCACTTGTATTACTGTGTTTCGGTTAGAAAGGTAAGGGGGCCGGTGAAATTACAGGCACATGAGACTTAACAACTTCACGTCTCAGGGTCGACAACGCATTGGCGATGCTCCTAGTGTTGCAAATGTCCATAGGCGGCGGTGACCACTTACCATCAGGTGGACCGTCTGCTTGTTTGTCGGCCCAAGTGGCATAAAAAAAAAAATATACTTTCTTCAATGTATATACAGACTATATAGATATTTACACCCAGACAGTGCAAATTGTTGTCCTGGGTGGGAATCAGACCCTCGACCAAGCTCCCTGGCTCATCATAATCCATCCATGCTTTAGTCTTCCTTTATTTATTACCAACTAAGCCAATATAATGAATTAAAATTTGCACAGTTTATTTTAACTAACTGCGATATCATCCATATGGGATTTAAATTTGGCATTTACCCCTTTCTGCCCGGTTTGCCTTTTGCTTCCCAGCTCAGCCTTTTTTGTCCCGCGGGAATTACGCAATTTTTCCGGGACCTTTCGAGATATTAAGATTATGTAATGTCTATATTAAAGCGTGTAATAATACTATATCTATAGGTTGTATCGATTAATAACTTTGTAGAATGAATACGTCAGATATATGACAGTATCAGCATTGGTAGGATCAGGGTGCTATATGGTACGCACACGGCTATCTGGGTAAAAATTCCCCCAAGAACCTACCTGTTCCAGCAATTGTTTTTCAGAATTTATTTTAGGCGGTGTATTTTTTTAAAGGCAAATAGGCCGATAATCTGGCACGGTCTACCTGATAGTGGTCACCGATGGTGACAAATGTCCATAGGGCATCCCAATTCGATGTCAATCATAAGACGTAAAGATATTAAGTCTCATGAGCCTATAGCTAGGGGGCGACCCCTCACCATTCTGACCAAAACACAGTAAGACAAGTGCACTACAGCTTTAGGCCGGAAATGGGTAAAGTGGTAGTACTTACCCGGACAAACTCTGCATTAAGAGCACTTCTTACTTCTAAAATAATGTTTGTATGCTCACCATCTTCGACCAAAATTGATAACAAGAACAAGTAGTTGTTGAAACGGAGCAAAATATGGCATATTTTATGAATAGAACAGAACATTGTTTAGGAAAAAGCCTAAACTTTTCCATGAAGAATTCAGATTGCCTCATTCATGAATAACAAATGATTTCGGGCCCAATTTCTGCTCCAAATCTAGGATGATGCTATGTTTTAGATTCTAGTTATGTAGATATATTACACAGTCACAGGAATCTAAGAAAATTGAGCAAAGTATATGATTCGAAGGCAACTGTCATGAAATGACAACTTGCTTTTTTCCTATAACATTTTGTCGTTTCGTATTTTCAGCACTTTGAGGACGTATTGGAATGAAATGAAGTGAGAAATTCTCGGCTGTGACAGAATTATGTATTTTCTTTTAGGATGAAAATTTTGGATTATTGCTCTAGTGAAATTGGCATGATTAATTCTGTTGAGGATGATTTTTTGCTACATAAATGACATTTAAAATTCATACAAGTACCAGTTGCATTAGACTTGTATGCGCGTACAGTATTTATAAAACATAGGTACGTAATTCAGTAATAAGAGCTATTTTACAATACTTACTCCAAACCTCCATCCATTACCATACTTTCTGATTTCTGATCTTTTATTGATTCCATGAAAACTTAATTTTATCCATTAGATTGAAAACTAAATCTAATGTGATAATTCGGTAGTTTTTGGCCATAGCAGTAAAAATTAAGTGATCCAACTATGTTTCTTCTGGTATTTGCAGCATAATTAAGTTCAAGATAACACCCTCACTTATTGTAGTAAACATTCAGATTCCGATGCCCATTTTCAGTCAATATAACATTAATATTGTTTACCTCGTGTGCCAGTACCAACCATACTTTAAATCTATAGCATTTGTAGATGCTGAGGAAAATAACCATTTCATACCTACATATAATATATATACCAAAGTGGTTTGGTTTGTATACTTTGGTTTCTATAAATAATCGTTCCTTATTATACTATTTTGGTACGTAATCCTAAAACCAACTAATCCGAAATATACTTTTGACAGTCCAGTTGCCTAAGTCGTTAGATACCCTGACCGCCACGCCGTAGGTCGTGGATTCGATACCCACGAAAGAAAAACATTGGTGTGCATGAACATGTCTGTTTGTTCTTTCTCTGGTTGTAAATATCTATATAAGTAGGCATTTCGAAAAAAAAGTAGTATATGTGTATATCAGTTATCTGGTTTCCATAGTACAATTACTGCTTAGTTTGGGATCAAATGGCCGTGTGTAAAGAATGTCCCGGGACACTTATTTATTTATAAAAAAATCCAGTAAAATTGATTTCTAAAGAATCAAAGGGCACTAGAAATTACTATTTCAACACCCACTGTGACATTTACAGAGAGCACTTCAAATTAAGTGAACATTCTATAAAATATTCACAATCAAATAAAACCTATTCGATGTAAGTAAGAGAAATCTATTTACGGATTGAAAGTACTTTGTTACTGGTTCAAAGAAAATATTCTATGTCAGGAATTCTTTATTTTAATTTTATTCGTGACTAGCTTTTCGTGCCGCGGTTCCACCCGCGATCCCAATGGAATCTAAAATCTAGCCTATGTCCACCCGGAATAATACGCATTCGAAATTGTAAAAGTATTGTAAATAAAATACTTCTTCACGCAAAATCTTCAGAACGGATTTGGAATGAGCTGGGCTCATAGATCCATAGATAGCCTGGATTAACTCATATTATACTTTTTATTCCGGGATATAATGTCCATCGGAAATGTGCGGTTGATAGCCTGTTTCAAAATAAATTAAGAAGGAATGAAAGAAGGTAGACATTTATGTGACTTAATAATAATTTAAAATTCAACCTATAGCTACATTACAGTTCAAAGAAACTAACACGTCACATATCAAAAGAAGAATTTATTTAGTTTATCCAAAGGTGTTGATGCCTGCCTACGGGGCACCGATGCCCCCACGCGGGGGGAATCGCACGCCCCATTTCATCCCGCCTGTAACCTCAGCCGGCTCGATAATATGACAAATCGGACGTGAACACTCTGTGATGTTTTGTACATTTTTGTTTGGGTGCGATTTCCGTATGGTTTTAAAATACGATTGATAGGAGTTAACCTATCCTTATGGTAGACAGGCCAGTTGGCTTGGTGGTTAGATCCACTACACTACGCAGGTCGTGGGTTCAATTCCCACCTAGGACAAACATTTGTATACAAGAACATATTTGTTTATTCTGTGTCTGGATGTAAATCTGTCTGTACAAGTATTTATCGATAAAGTCTTATATGAATTATTATGAGTTACCTGGTTGTCATAGTACATCTGAGCACTATGCTTAGTTTGGGATGATATAACAGTGCGTGAAAAATGTACCGAGATGTAATTATTATCATTAATTTTACTGAGAAAGTTGGCAATTAACTCAGCAATAACTCTTTTAATAACGAACTTAAATTTATTACACAAAATGTATTTTATCGCACTGATATATGCATATTAAAAAAATGTTGAAATAAAATATTTCAAATTTCTTAACCACAATCTTAGTCAGACCGGGGCTGGGCGGCCCCACGAGCAGGGGCTCGATTCTGTAAGGAAAATGACACTAATTCGAGGATGTTTCGTCGCGGCCTCTATCCTCTGTCTCTGTCGCTTACTACGCTAATACTGCTAATCACGTGAGAGATAAGCTCTCCGATGCCTCCGTGAAGCGGCTCGCCGACGAAGTTTGTATTAGTTGAATAAGGGGGCAGTACCTGTTCAATGTTCATAAGTGTGACGCATGTGACAGCCATCGCCCTACTCACCCTATATAATTTATCATCAGCTGAATCCGCATATTTATAATACAAGCATATTAATGGGATTCCGCTTTTTAAATATTCTCGTACTGATACTTATACAGGGTGACTGGTGAAATACCTTCAATATTTAAGGATGTGATAGTTGGCGATCATATATGATGAAAAAAAATAACATTAAAAATAAATATTAAATTACTTCTTAGTAAACTTAGTAAACAGTACACCGAGAGTCCCGTATTTACCTGCTCAATACTTAGATTTTTAGAGAAATTTTGGTCAAAAATTAAGGACCAAATTTTATTACATCATTATAATGAGAATCGAGTACCAAGTACTCTCCATAAGTATCGAAGGTATCTCACCAGTCACCCTTTATAAGTGACGGCAAGGTTTACAGTAATATACAGTGTATAACATCTTTCGATCTATATATAAAAAATATGCGGACCCTATGGACTCCCTAAAAGGCACCGACAGACGGCTGATATTATAAGTAGTAACATAGACTACAACTTTTATTCCGGGAACATGTAACTTCCCTCGGGAACACGGGTGAAACCGCCGTGGACAGCTAGTTATTTATATATAGATACGTATAGAGAAATTGTAGGTTCCCCTTTTTAATCACATTGCAGGAACGGGCGGTTTGAGATTTGACAAAGTTAAACTTTATATGGAGAAGGTGTGCAGAAAACTTAAATTTTAATACATAAATATTTTTTTTTACGTTCGTACTGCCAATATCAAACATATAATGATGTATTTGTACACGATCACAGAAGATGAAATAGAGCAAAATTATACAAATATATGTAATGATTATAAAGGTTTTAACTCATGAAAAAAAATCACACTGTCGATCAAACTTAAAAAAGTAAGGAATTTCGATCTCTAGGCGACATCTAGTACCTATTCGTAGATGCTCATCCCATAATATTTATTTTATACTTGTAAATTGTAAAAATACAATAGCTTAGCACGAAATTGGCTTCGAATAAAACCCGCAGACAGAAAAGGAGAATCCTTTGAGACAAATTACAATTGTGGCGGACTTTTTTCAAAGCCATTTCCGTTTAATAGAATACAGAGTGAATACATTATTGTGTTCCAATTTATTGTATGGACTTAAGTGACAATAAATATTGAGTATGAGTGATATGTTTTGTATTTGTATTTTGTGTCACAGTAATTTGTCTGAAGCTTGGGCTAAATAACTGTTGGGTTTCGATCAATTTGGTGATTCAATTGACGTGATCAATTGATCAGACGTGAATCTAGACATTCATCTAAATAAATAAATAAATCTTATTCAAAAAGCAATAAAGATCATTTGTCAAGGCATTGTAAGCTTTTTTTTTTTTCAGACGGGATTGCGATTTTCCTCAATCTCACCTGATGGTATGTGAAAATGGGGTCCGAAGATGGAGCTCGCTTTTCCGTTAGTAGCCTATTCACTCTCTTCTTAAAGAGCCCCAAGTTGTATGTATCTGGGAACACTCAGTGAAACTAAACGTTATATAGGTCTCTTTTTTCCCTCAAGTTGAAAAGAGTGAGGGAGATTTTTAGTAGACTTAATTTAAGTCATTTCTCCTTTTGTGTAAAAATAGACGAAGAAAAAATATCACTTTTTTTTCACGAACAGAATACATACCTACGTTTATCTTAATAGGTCTTAACAGCTCTTTTCCGCTTTAACTCATACTTTAAGCTTCAAATTTGCGTAACTTGTTACAAAACTTAATACTCACATAATGCGTCCAAGGATTACATAAAACAGTCCCACCACACACCAGGCAAACTATAAACAGCAATGTACATTAAATAAAATTAATTGCACGGGTTAAAACGTTTCTAACATTCAGATTATAATAGGTACACAACATCTGCGCCGAGCCTTAGAATTACAGCAAATAACTGTTAAGAGTAGAAAGGACACATCCGCTTCAACCATTTTAAAATGCATATCCAGTGTTTTTTTAGAGTGCGGTAAAGATACAGTTATGGTATGGGTAATATTATAACAATATGTTCATCATTTTAGGGACATGAACCTTATCAACGGGGAATATAAAGGCTTACCCACCATGAGTAAAAGTGACATGCAGTAAACAACTATCCTGATAATTTATATATATAAAAATGAATCCCTATTTCCCTTGGTCACGGCATCACGTATGCACGGCTGGACCGATTTTGCTAATTCTTTTTTTGTATTATTAGTTATTGTCAGGAGAAGTTTCTTATGAAAGAAAAAAATAGGAAAGTTGCGCGGAAAATAAGAAAACTTAACGACTTTACTTGCGCTTATGACAATATAAGCTTTTTTAATGTAACCTTTGACATTATTGTCAGTCATTTGACAGTTGGCGCGATTGACAGAATGCACGCTGCAAAATACCGTTTCGGAATTATATTGATAAAATAATTAATTTATAATTTCTTAATGCACATTACACAGTCGATTCAATCAGATGATTCGAATTCAATATTTATAGTTAAGACAGGACAACGTCTGCCGGGTCAGCTAGTATTATAATATAAATGCGAAACTTTGTGTAGGTGGATCTATTGATGCAGGGATTTTTGTTACTCTTTCACGCAAAAAACTAACGAACGGGTTTGGATGAAACTTGGCACATGTATAAAGCATGCTTTGGTTTAATATATATATTACTTTTTATCCCAAGGAAATATAACGTAGGTGAAACCGCGGGAGACAGATAAAAGTTTAAAATAAAAAAGTTAACGCAAGCATAATTTCGATCATGCAAACAGATGTTTTTTGGAAACTGAATCTACGACCTGTGGCGTGGCAGCTAAGGTATCTAATCACTAAGCCAACAAGCCTGTCATTTACATGGTTTAGAATTCAACCCTTTGGCCCATTACTATTAAAAAGTATGTTGGCACCAGGGTGGCGGCCGGTGGTAAAAAAAACCCTCTCTTCTTTTTCTCCTCTTTCTCTCTCGTCAATGATCTCTTGTAAAATATGCACTTAATGCTTAGAATCCTATAATAAATTATTGGCCCGCTCAGAATGACTGGAAAAAGGCAAACATGAAAATAATATTACCTTTTGTATTTAAATGAACAGGTTTTTAAATATGAGTGCCAAATCTAATAGCCTTTATAATCTATGGCCATACTTAAGTTAATTAGCAAGGTAATAGTAAAGTGTTCTTCGTATAATTAAGTAATTAAGTAGTTTCTACTAAGTTGAGAGCAACTTGAGTGTAATTGTTACTAATATAATGCTTGTCTACTTTTTAAGACCTAAAGTGGTTTGTACTTACAAAGAATAAGTTATTTTTTATTCATATAGGCTCTTATAAAAGCTCTTTACATATTTTTTTAAATGTTACCAACAACAATATTGATTTGTAAATAAAATTTCACAATTTTCTTTTTATTTGATAGCTTGTCATGCGAGCAGGGGCTCGATTTTGTAAGGAAAATGACAATAGATCGTGGATGTTCCGTCACGGCTGTGCGCTATCTCTTTTGCTAACTTCGCAGTCACGTGAGAGGTAAGCTCTCTGAGGCCTTCGTACGGTGGCTCGCCGACGAAGTTTGTATTAGCTGAATAACGGGGCAGCTCGTTGCCAAGAAAACAGATATGTACTATATATACAGATATGTATTGATATAAACTTTTACTACCTTTTTTAATTTATGCACATGTAATTCTTGAATGTAGGTTGTTTATTAAAAATTGAATATAAAAATACGAATTCGAGAAGTTATTTTATCTCTAATAGTTTTACATATGTATGTTAATAATACTCCAAAACTGTATATATTTGGAAATTTATGATAAAATTCGCAAAAATATTTTAACGAATTTTAATTAAATTTAAACGCACATAGAATGTGTTCTAAGTAAAGATCATAACTTGCCTCTGCGGTCAGTGGTATTATGCTTAACAAGAGAACTGGAGGTCTAAGGTTCAATTCCCGGTTCGCAAGGAAGAATTTACGTTCATAGTTTAGAAATGATTACAATTGTCTATTTGGCCTAGAATGTCACATAAATATCACGTGGGCACATAAAATATCTACAAGAAAATGTTACCTCATCCTTAATGGGCGTGAAAATGTGATTTCTTATAAACCACACGGAATAATATGCGCAATATAACTGGTTGGAGTTATTTATGAATTTATATTATTTCAATTACGTATTTCTATCTAGCTTCGAATCTTTATTCGTTATACCATTTATTCAGTAAACAAAGGCTTTATGTATCCATCTATCTCTCCATTGAAGCACATTCCATCACTAAACGTACGAAGCAAGTGCAAACCAAATGCATTGTGAACTACACTTTCGACAGGTGAATACTTGAACATTTACCCGGATTGACCCGTCATTCGGTCACTACATGTCAAAGGCGTAGTTTGCGGGCGGATTGTCCCAAACGATGATATTAAGTTTCATCGAATAACGTTCAGAGTTAAGCTGCTCGCTCGCGGTGCGATCCGACGCGAAATTAATTGAGTTTGTAATTTGCAGCCGCGTTAAATACATTAACATTTATTAAATAGCTTTCAACCACGCTCCTGTTAAGGCTAAATAGTTTATTTTATTATTTTATAAAATTCAAAAAACAAAGAATAAGCAAAAGCTCACGTGGAATCGTTCCTGTTCGTGTGTTAAAGCAGAACAAACCAACAAACCGACAAACACGCTTTTCAATTACTATATTAGCAAAATATTGTTTTATCTCCCGCTATTGTTTTCATGTATACCATGATTATAACATATCATATTATGTGTAATTGAAAAAATATTCCTTTCTATTTGTGTAATGATTTCTCAAATAGTTGCAGTGGACATTACCGCATAAAAAACAATCTTACATAATCCGTTCTCTCTAGATTTACACAGAATTTTAGTCTCATGTTACATGACATTTAAATCTGAAACTTTACACGTTCCACTTTAAAATAATAAAACCTCATATCCAATGGTGGCTCGCGTTCGAAAACCTTACATTATCCTTGGAGACAGCAATCGAATTCCATCGCTCTTTGATATAAGCCGTTTGGTTTCCTATTGTACCTCGCATCGGGATATCGCTCTGTACCTAGGTCTACTATTACGTGACATCTAAATTCCCTATCACTATCGGCTAGTCTGTAACAGCGTATTGGATAGATTAATTTGCGAATACTGACCGATATTTGAAACTGAATTTTTGAATTTTAATTTGCATTGCAATTTGCATGGCAAGAAGTTGATAGATTATGAAATATCTTCAAGACCGTTAACCTTGAGGAGGTAAAATTCTTAGTACAAAGACAAACGTTCTACTGAAGATTTTTAGGGTACCGTACCAAAAGGTTCCAATGGGACCCTTTTACTAAGGCTCCGCTGTTCATCTGCCCGTTTGTCTCTCTGTCAAAGACAGTAATTATAAAAATGTATTAATTTTAAAATTTAATGACAAGATTATTTTCTTTATCGGCGTTTTGTTAATTACACAAAGGGACCGTACCCATCGTGCGCAAGTCTGACTCATGCTTAGCCGCTTTTTTAAGTCCCCAAAGTGACATGATCATTGATTTTCGCCGTCTCTCAGGCACGTTATCAACCCAGGCCTACGAATAATAATTTCTAACAAAGAAACGTTAATTGTACTTTGCCTGAACTGCAAATTAAGACCAGGCTGAGGTCCTAGGTTCAGCTGGTCACGAGCCAAATTTTAAACAGCTCAGCCGCAGAGGAGACAAAGAAGATAATATTAAATGTCAAACTGATTCTTGACCAAACTGACCTAGAAGCTTTATGATCTTGGATCGTTAAACTTGGAGGTAATCTGGTATGGTCTCATTATCTATTTTAGATATCACTTATGACTCTGATCAATATGAAATTGAGCCGAAAGTATCTAGCTGACGTCCGCTATTTTACTAATATTATGAACTACCTGTGTCCCGTGGTTTTAACCCAATTCCCGTGGAATATTATTATTGTTATGAGATAAAAACTATCCTATTGATAAATACAAGATAAACTTACAATGTATCAGCCAAATCTACATTAAGTAGGATTCGAATGTTTGGATGTTTGTTACTCTATAATTAATATAATTATCGAAAGTATTTGATGAAACTACGCACATGGCTTTTTATTACTTTTATAAAATAATTACTTTAGGCAAAGATGTAAAAAATACTTAGTACCAAGCATATTCAATAGCTTTACATTTAAAACTTGTGTAACAAAAAGTAGTTTTAAAACGAAAGTTGAATCATATCTTCCGTCTAATCTTAGTGAAAAGTGAATGTACATACTTAAAATTGTGAGTGTAGTGGGAGCTACGTCTGCCAACAAACTGCTCTGTAGTTTGGCAGAAGTAAAAGGTAAATGACTTAGTTTTCCAATAAACACTTTTTAATTCTTTTCATTTTCATCACAAAGTAAAGTAACAACCTTCAGGAACGCAGGTGAAACCACAGGGGAGAGCTAGTTATTTATTTGTCTCCAATGGTAGATACCGACCCCGTATCTTTCATCTAACCACTAGGTTTTTTTTCTCCATCAATTTACAAGGCAAGATTCATATACCAGTAATTATCTTCCTTATTATACCTATATATGTCTTTCTGCTCTAAGTGTGTATGCATTGTACATACTGAACAGCTGGACCGACTTAGATTTTTTTGCGTGTGGTTTAGATTCACAATTGAAACCGTTAGGTGGCACTGCGATCAAGTTCAAGATTTTTCAAGTGTTTGATATTTTGAGAGATTCTTATATGGCCACATGGGTGGTTGTAGCTGTAGTTGGACCCGATAGGTGGCGTTGCAAAGATCCAGTTTTTTCTAAACTTTTTATACCATGGAGCATGTTGGATTATATATTGGATTGCGCTATAGTTAAGCTGTTTTTGAGTCATAGCGCAACACACTTGTCAGAAGTCATCTGGTCAGTTCGTAACTTTGTAGTAAGCAAAGATTTTCTAGATTACAGACTTCCTTTAAATGGGCTAACGTGGTAAGCAAACCTTATAAATGCACATACTACGACTTGCTACCTATCTGCTCTCTCACTCCGACACGTAATGATGCGATGAAAATGCGACTTGGCGTGAACAACTTCTGTTCTCTTGATCGTTAGCCTGCGAACAAAGGCTACATCGCAGTTACGACTTACGAGTAAACTCGTATTTGAAACATAAACACGGCATCTCAAAGATTGCACCAGAATTAAGTTACCGACTTTACGGTGCAGAATCGAGTTAAAAGTGCAGTCGAGGATGAACGCGTTTTTCTACTGAAATTGTTTGACTTTTTATTGATTCTATTTTATTATCAGTTTCAGGAGTGTTATTCTGTAACGTAAATGGGATTAGCTTGATGTTTCATCGCAGACTGTATGCTTTGTCTCTTTGCTTAGATGTAATCTTTTATTTAGTATATCTCATTGACTTGTCAGTGTTTGTTTATTAATTAAAAGGCCGTCGAACTGGCAGATGGTCCACCTGACGATAAGACCAAACGCTGCTGGACATTTGTAACGCCAAGGGTATTGTCAATACGTTGTCGACCCTGAGACGTGAAGTTGATAAGTCTCATGTGCCTGTAATTTCACCGCCCCTCTTACATTCCAAGCAGAAGAACAGAAATTGAACTGGGTACGGTGGCAGTGCTTCCCCGGAGTGGCTCTAAACTTCTAAAAGCAAAACCTTTTTGACATCCTTACGAGGAAAATTGAGCTAAGTAAAGCAACTGCTCTGCGGAGTGAGGCTCTTGGTTCAAGACATTGCTTTGGACAGGACTAACTGATATAATTATAACCTTGCTTAAGCTAGACAAAAATCTGTCTCCAAGTACGTACCAATGTAATCTTACCATTGTTAGATTTTGCTGTAAACTGCTTTTTACATTGACAAACATTGTTTTTTTTTAATACCGGTAAAACAAAAGTTCACTCGGGAAGCAACATAATTTTTTTATATTTATGTACGGGACTAGTAGTGACATTTAGGTAGTCAAACGCAATCGTAACTAAAATAAAGCATCTGAAGACATCAGTCGAAGCTTTACCTCATGTTCCAACATGAGGAGAAGCTTTTCCACAACCACTTTAAGATATTTTAAACCACAAGTTATAAAATTCTAGCTCGTAAAATAGAACACTGAATAATGATGTTCCATAGAAAGTGTAGGTTCCAATACGCGTTTGTTGCTGTAGATGTTATTTGGTTAGGTCTCGTGTCCCTCTGGTAGTGTAAAGAATATACCATATATTGTACTTTGGTTTGTTGGAATAGGTTTTATACGAAAATTAATACGGGATTTTAAAATTGGTATTAAAAACTGTTAATAGTTATTGCATAAATTACATTTTATACAGCATAATTAAGCTGCTAATTGACCTGACAGCCACATAAGTTGCCCTTACTATACGGTAATTAATTTTTAATTGTAAGTTTAAACATAACAAACAAATGCGACATTTTTTTTATTCAACTTCTAACTTCCTAAAATTAATGTATTAACATAAACAGCTTCAAATATAAAATTGAGAACATTTTATGGGCCGGGTGGTGTAGAGGTAAGTCATATGTCAAATGTCTGTTTTTTCTGAGAGTAATTATTTTTATATAAGTTTCTATGTAGTATAAAATAAAACCTCACGGCACGTTCATCTACATTAATTCATTAAATATCAGTGTTGCCAACAAGTATAACAGTTTGGTATCTACAGTACATTTCGGCATCAGATGTGCGCGTAGAAAGTCCTTGGATGTTATCATTGTAATTATTCAAATTCACCGAAACTTAAAATCAAATTGAAGTTAGAACAGGCATCATTAAAGCAACGAAAACCCCATCAAGCGGGAGATAAGGCGTCACCTTAATAAGTGATAACGTCATTCCAGCAATGCCAGTTGAGTTCGAGGCTTGTTTCCTATGACCCAGTTTGGAATGGGGCCGAGAGGTGATTGCCAGCATCCCCGTAGTTTACTATCGCCTATATGCGGTATCTGTTATAAGCGGTCGGTAGATATATGTATTGATTGTATTCTATAATAAATAAATAAATAAAAATCCTCAGTCGAGGTGTAAATAAATGTTCTAAATTTATTATAATATGTAGTTATCTGGTCACTATAGTATAAGCACTGCTTTGAAATTAGATGGTGTTGTACATTTTTCTGTAGGGTTTTGTTAATGCATAAATCAATATGAAGATTGCATTTATTTTTGTTTGAAAATTATTTAATAAAGCAATGAGGATAATGATGTTTTTTTAGTATAATTACTTTATTTTTTTTAGATAGATGATGTTACAAATTTGGTAAAACTAAACGATGAAGATTCATGTAAAATACTCATTAAGTAGATAGTTAAACATTATGTATGTTGGTGATATTTATACTATATTTTATAATTCACATATTGTAAATCTATACTAATATTATAAAGAGGAAATTTGTATGTAAGTATGTTTATTACTCTTTCACGCAAAAACTACTAAACGGATATGGATAAAACTTGGCACATAGATAGAACATATCCTGGAATAACATATAGGCTACTTTTTATCCCGGGAAAATGTGAAATCCCTCGGGAAAGTGGATAATATCTCATAAAATGCAATACAAATGATTGCTCCAACCTCATCACTTGTACCGTACATTTATAAATCTCTTAATCGATAGTCGATAGTTGTTTTACATGAATAGTGTGCAGGATTTTAATTTGCACAAAATGGTTCCTTTGTGAAGCTGTAAGAAGGAAGTTAGCTTAATTGAAATTGTTTCTTAGCGATATACACTTGAGTTTCCCTTGCGTAAGAACTTATTTAAGCCAGTTTTTATTATAATTCTTACTGAATCACCTGAGTGGTCAAGTGGTATAAAACTCTTAATATACGTCAACCAAGGTCGTGGGTTTGATACTCAGGTTGTGCAAGGTATAGAGAAACGGCATAAATCACGTCACGATAAGACTTAAAACATCTTCGGTGGATTGTAACCTCGGCCTTCTTCTTTGGGGATGATGAACGTGAAGGTATTTGTTTCATTGTACCTGAATGGCCGAGAATTGCTCGGGATTTCTTTACTAACGTGACTTCTACCGTATTCTCTTTTTTAAAGCACTGTCATATATACCTAGATACGAATTAGATGCGATAGTAAAGGGCTCCCAATAACAGTATTTCTCACAAAAGATGTAACTTGAAAACTTTACCTTCTAATGACAATGTAGCAGTTTTCATTGCCTAAAAACACGAACAAAACGACATTTTCTGAAAATGAATCCTAGGTAAATCGATTTAACGCCCCCAAAACCCCGTGCATACTAAATTTCATGAAAATCGTTGGAGCCGTTTCCGAGATCCTAATTATATATACATATATGTATATACAAGAATTGCTCGATTATTATTGTATTAGATAGATATATTACTATTATGAGTCGTGATGCAGTAAAAATATAGATTGCTAGCTGTCCCACGCGGTTTTACTTGCGTTCCCAGGATAAAAAGTGGCCTATGTCTTTCTGCATACCACAGGCTATGTGTGTGCTAAATTAGAGCAAGATCGTTGCAATCGTTTTGATGTGAAAGCGTAAGAAACTGACTTTCACTTTTATAATATTACTTAGGATGCAGGAAGTTAGTTTAATAGCAGGTCTCTTTAAGAAGAGGGTTTTAATGTTTTGAAGTATTTTGTAATAACTTATGAAATCCAGAAGAACATGATACGTTACGATTCATATCACTGTCTTCACTTGACATCTTTGATAGATGTTCTAGAACTTTGCGTGTACAGTACTTATTGTCTAGCGGAAAGCCGGGTCAATGAAAGATAAATTCCCACATATAGGGGTTCCCTACTGCTGAGAGTATTAAACACAAGTGCGTTTGCAATAGAAACTATTTTTGATTAGATGCAATTTAGAATTTTAAATGTGACAGGAATTTCATATTTCTATATCACAACTGTACCAAATATTAAGTACATAAAATTCTACATTCAAAATCTTTTATTCAGTTTAGGCCTGCGGAAGGCACTTACCAGGGTCAAAGTTTCCACAGGTTTAGAAGGCAGCCTTCTAAGTAGTATTTGTAGTTAATGAATACAGCTGTGATATTTTGACCTCTATTATCGTTTCGGTAAGGGTCACTAAATAACTATTTACGAATATTAGTGATCGCCCAGAGATCGAATTTCGACAGTACCTAATACGTCTGTTTTTTTATGTTTGAACATGATTGCGTATTTTTGCCATAGTATTATCTCTTTGATCATCGCATAGAGATTTTTAAATTTTGTTCTTTACGTCAGCTTGGAGCGTGTCACAAAAACGTCATTATGTGTTTGACATTGATTGGCTGTATGAACGTAAGCAGTCCCCTTGTTCAGCTAATACATACTTCGTGAGCGAGCCGCTTCACAAAGGCCTCGGAGAGCTTATCTCTCACGTGATTAGTAATATTAGCGTTGTAAGCGACAGAGACAGAGCATGGAGGCCGCGACGAAACATCCTCGAGTTAGTGTAATTTTCCTTACAGAATCGAGCCCCTGTTTGTATATTTAAAACGTGTCAAACGCATGGTAGCCTGTGTAATGTTAATTTTAAATTAATTTAATGTATTTATTAATGCATTATTATATAACAATATTACACTCATTCTACACTCCTCCATATAAACTTAAACTGTACCAAATTTTATACTCCTCCAACCGCGTGTATTTTGTAAAAAGTTTTTGCTTCACGTATTATTATTACGGTACTAACTTTTCATGCAGCGGTTTCACCCACGTTTCCGAGGGTTAGAATGTATCCTAGAATTACAACATAGACTTTGTCCATCCAGAATAATGTACCTTATAAATGGTATAATAATTTTTATATTTGTTGCCGTAGTTTAAAATTCAAAATTCAAAACTTTTTATTCAGTTTAGGCCCGCGGAAGGCACTTATGAAGGTCAAATTTGAAGTTACTGAAGCTACTACGCTCGAAAGTCAGCCTTCAACTGAGAAGAACCGGCAAGAAATTCACCCAAGGTCAGGTTCTATTTTATTTTAATTAAAAAAAATATATATAAACTTTATCTATTCTGTCTTTTGGCTATTTTATAATATCAATTTTATATATATTTATTTCATATAGGTAACATTTAATAACAAAAAAAGAAATAGCAAGACTACAGAATAGAAATATACTTACAGTCTCAGATATTATTCTCATACGTACTAACTTACTCATAAAATTTGCACTCTCTTTTATAATATTAATAAAGATGCAATTTAATATTTTCCTGCTATAAGATTGTGAGAAGTATTGTGGAAAAAACATTTCCTTTTAAATGTTGTTAATATATTTTTATCCGAGTTCTGTAATATAGTTGACTCTTTAAGTCAATGAAAAGTTTTTCATACTTAATTTACTAATAGAGATGTGGATTTTTTTATTTGATTAATGAAACATACGAGTATTGGCTTTTGAGACTTTAATGCAGACGTAAAAGGGGAAGGATAAATAAAGTCTGGAATAACAGTATAACATAGGTTATAAGAGAATGTAGTACGAATGAAAATTACACAGTAAATCAGAATAAATATAGCGAAGACAGAGTGTTACTTATTGCCGCCGTGAGGCAGAGTAGTTCATATGTATTACTGTATTTTTAGGGAGGTTCATGAACCGGTGTAATTACAGGCACGTGAGAGTTAACAACTTCATGTCTCAGGGTCAAAAAATTGGCGATACTGGTTTTAAAATGTTCATAGTAAAGGTGACCACTTACCATCAGGTTAACAGCTCGTTACTTCAATCAAGTTTATCAGCATATTTGGCAATTTAAATATATATTTCATGTCGCCCCTTAATCGCAAGGCAAGGAAGATTGTAAATATGAAATAAAAATATTCAATGATGTCAAAAGTTAAGGAGGCTTATCGAATGAAATCATGTAACATGCCAACTACTTTCAACTATAAAGTACAAGATCAACTCCAACATTAAACCAGTACATTAGACTATCAGCACCCTCGATAGTTGACGTAGGACTGAACCTTGAACAAGCTTATTTTGCCCCTCGACCTGTGCGATGAACTGACGAAGCGTACATGTACTACCGGCATAAGCACTCTTTTGTGATCACGCTTGTATTTGGTAATAAGTGAGAGCGATTTGGATTCAAGGAAAACAAGAAGCTAATATGGCTGAAGGGAGTCAAATGCTTCCTTGAACTTTCTCGAAAGGAAAACATCGTATGGAAACTTAAGCACGCTGCTTGCTTTAGTCGGTAGTTTAAAATGCTACCGATAAATATCGACTTATGTGTTCTAGAAGTAGTAGTTTCTTGTAGTTAATTATAAATGTCGACAAAATATTGGTCTTCCCCCTGTGTTACTAATGTCACTAAAGATACGCCTATTGTAACATGATACCTGTGCAACGGTGATTTCTTACCAACCGCTTGATCTCGTTCCCGTAATGGTTCGCTTTTTGATCTCACAAATTTAAGATCTGTGAGATTTTACAGATAACTGAAATCACGAATTTGATAAATTTATGTTGTAAGCTGTAAGTGAAAAAACAGCTAGCTCCAGTATTTCATGCGAATATTTGACGGATAATACTTGGAACAATATTTTGCTAGATAATTTTCCATTTTTCCTCACTGCTATAGCTCAGTTACACATTCTGGATGAAATCAGTATTATACATCCTAACAGCGTAGCAAAAAACAGAACTGTCACCCTATCAGATGCATCAATCAAATCCAACTTAAACGCCGTCACCTAAATCTAAGCGCACATTCTAATCCGAACGCAAGACACTAATGGCCAATAACGGAGTATATCAGCGGCGCAACACACACAAACTGGATTTTATGTGCTGGCTATGTTTACTAGCTCTCAGATTCAAGACACACGGCATTATATTAGCTATGACATCGACGTATCGTTGTTCGTACACAAACAGTGCTATGAGGTCTACCTCGTAAAGTTGCGTTATGGATTTGTATGCCTGGTTGTTTATGCCCTTCAGCAGTTTCCATATCTTCACGTGCTGTCTTGTGTTTTATGTCTTAGATGTCGTGAAGTGAATTTGGAATTTTCACCTTTAGCGTTAACCTTCTTTGTTTTCTTACAAGGTTTTATTTTATTCAGTTTTTTGTTGGTAAGTTTCAACATATTGTAATAAAACTTATAACAGAGTTCTCACTAATGGTTAAGGTAAAAAATCGGTTTTGGCAATTATTTTTAATAAAATATAATATTATTAAACTATCAATATCAGATTTATATACATTTTACAGGGGCCCATTTTCTTTAATTTGTCGCATGAAGACAACTCTCATATTTAGAAGATCTACTGTGACATCATCTGCATCTAGTCCCAGTTAAGTTAGGCTTTCTTATATCATTGGTTAGCTTTAGAAGCTGATTTTGGAACCGGTGGTCCCTTCAGTATTATTGACCTCACAACTGAATAAAAGTTTTTAATATTTAAATCTGATGGATTTCGGTGTGGAATTATTTTGTATCGGTTATTCAGTGTTTCTGAGACAAAAGGCTGTACTTGAGACGCCAAACAAAGTTTTTGAAAAAGACAAGAGATAATCGATCATAATGATATAGTAAATGTATTAGTGATAATGTGATCTTTGATGGAACCGAAACCTGATGTATTCCTTTAAGTTATAACAAAAACAACAATCCATAAACTACAATGGATCATCCGACGAAAACATAGAAGATATTGTACAAGATCAAATGACTCTCATAACTATCAAGCAAGATTATAAAAACATGTCGTAAAAGCACATTCGCTGATCAAAATAAATATTCATTGGGGATGAAAACATTCTTTCCGTGTTCCCTATTGCTTGAGTCATAGAGCTGGAATTTGCCAATCAATTTTCTGCAGAAATGTAATGTTCCTCCGATATGCCTGAAAAGCTTATGCCTTAGAGAGTAATGGGGCGTGAGTAAAGTTATCACGTATATAACCTTCAAATTTTGACGTCGTTTTATTGATAAGGAAATGACTGGGAAATATTTGGCAGGAAGTTATGAATGCTCATTTTATTGTTGTGATTTTTTTTTTTTTTATGTTCTTGAGTGATTAATAATTCTTTCACATTCAATATTATTTTTTTTACTGAAGAAGATCAGAAAAAATTTATATAAGAAGAAAACACGGGTAAGTGTGAGTCAGATTCGCACATGAAGAACCACCGTACAATATTTAACAAAACATAACCTTTTTTCCCTAAATGGTTTTATCTCGTCCATAGAGAATTGGTTAGATCAAAGCTATAGGACTATTACCTAGCAAAAAGACATCTAGTGTTGTCCCAAAACTATCTCATTCCTATCTGTTGAACCGTTATCCAAGTTCCAACGGTAATAGGCTTCGTAACCGTCAAGGAATTGCTTCAATATCTCACCAGGGGGCGGCAGCTCCTCAGCCATCACTAAGTCGCAATATTTACCAATAGTCTTGACGAATTTCCTGTATTTATAAGGCTGAGGAATATTGAAATTATTTGTTTATTGGCTCTTGGTAACAAGATTTTTCTATAAATTGTTGGTGAAACCTTATATTTGCCAAAGTTATAGTTTCAAAGATATTGTAAAAATCATTTCAGTTCGTTTGCAAAAAATATTTCTCCTTTCTTTCTCATTGTTTTTTTTATTTGTTTGTTTATAGTAATTAGATATTTTCAAACATTGCAATAGCCAAA
The DNA here is from genome assembly GCA_907165245.1 of Habrosyne pyritoides. Taxonomy (NCBI): domain Eukaryota; kingdom Metazoa; phylum Arthropoda; class Insecta; order Lepidoptera; family Drepanidae; genus Habrosyne; species Habrosyne pyritoides. The sequence continues at coordinate 15,016,366 of OU015588.1, read as the reverse complement.
TAAATCAGATTATCAAAGAAAATATATTTCTCACTTGAAGGCTAATTTCCGTACTTTGACGTTGGCTTTGACCTTTATAAGTACCTTCTAAACTGAATGTCGCAGGATATTATACTATAATGGTTTGGAATTACTGTACTGAATTTTTGTTTTTCTTCATCATAACCCGACTAAAAACCAGCACGATAGTTTTGATTGCCTTAGCCCTATGCTGAGCCAATACCTTTTTATAGTACCACAATATTACCATTGTCTTTATGATATTACTCTATTTCATACCGCAATAATGTCTCCAAAACTTTTATTTAACGCGAACGGATCTTTACAGGGCAATTCCCAGAAAATTATTATTCCAAGTATTTATATTCGAATTGAATAGTATAAAATATAGTCAGTTACGGCCAGTACGATGGAGCCATTCCATTAACATAACAATGATATTCCCACCTAGTACAATAACGTTATGGTTATACCGATTGTTATTAGAGTGGTTATTTTAGATAACGACCGTTATTTTATGACGTGTTAAATCATAAGTTGTGAACTTGAGATATTGGGTTTTGTTTTTTTAGTATGGAGTCACGTTTACTTTGTTAGCGTGAAATTTGCATTTAAATATTTTCCTTTGGTTAAATGTTAGTTACTGTTTATCACTCAGATAAATATGCCTGTGATACAACTTTGTATACAGGTTTTTTTAAGATAATTGTGACAAGTGGTACATATTGTGATTGGTTATAGATTGATTAGTGATTTGACGAAAGATTACAACAAAAATTTAATAAAAAAAATCTTTATCGATATCGGTTCAGATTTTACGAGGCAATGAAGTAAATTTCTAAAATAAAAACATACACGTTGGGTATACGTACATATACAATGTATACAATACAATACAAAACTACTCGTAAAGCCGACAGGCGGTTAAATGGGGCCTTATATCGTTATAAGGAGTCCATTCACAATATTTAAGAATCGTAGCAACGCTGTATAACATACCCTAAAAAAATAAAACAAAACTGATTTTTATGAATGAAAAATAGAAAAACTATTAGAGTAGAAAATTCTTAGGTAAAATAGGTACCTGACATGATAGCTTACTAGGGTTTGCAGGCTTTGATAATTAATTATATTTTTACGAGGTATTTTGTAGCACGTTGTATATTCAAGGGGGAGGCCCTTTGTTTCAGTTAAAGTCAGTTTTAAAATGAGGTTTTTCGTTGACCTGCAACTCTCTGTATGTATAGAGAAATGTCGTAAACTAGAAAATGTTTTTTCAGACTAGTCTTAAAGTTGTATTAATTTATAAGTGCATGAATGTAAATGCAGCAAGAAACGGCGAACATGACAGGTCTTTTGACTTGTTCAAAACCCATTCCAAAATACTACACAAGAAATTCCTTTCACGTCTTAGATGGAGATTCAAGTAATTATTTTAATGACATTACATGAGCGTTAAATGAAAAGCATCCTTATTAACGTCATAGCTTCTGAGAACTCCAGCTTAAACTCTCAAAGTCCCACTAACTTTATACTTAGTGTTCAAAGTATTTTGGTGGCAGTTTATAGTTTGAAGATAGTACGTATATTTACAGATAGCTTAGATATTATCGGATGAACAATATCGATAAGGCAAGCACTTGAGCTTGACTCGAGTAGTGTTGCCAAATTCGGTTTATATTCAGGATATCCAAGGCCTATTTTGGCACACATGGAATAAAGAAATAGATCTCCTGAAATTCATGATAAATTTTATAGAAGGGAACTAGCTGTTGGTATACATTGTTAGAAGTTTGGCGATAGATTCTAACCCCATCATTGATATAGTTTTTTTCATGAAAAACTTTGACTTGAGATGTGATACTGGAACTCCTAATGCCTATTAGGGACGGTGACCATTTACCATCAAGTGGACAGTCAGCCAGCTCCCAAAAGTTCTCTTCGGGGCCTGAAACAAATAATTTGACCATGACGATAAACTGGGTGTAACTACCGAGGGAATATATTGCCCCTTAAAATACGGCACATATGGTAACCCTACATAAGGGCCCGAGTAATTTACCCTGAGCGCTTCTAATCAGCCCCTATTAGTTATGACGCGGAAGCTGTCAGATAATATGACAGGAGGCTTATAAGTTATTGATACTCTTTGGATGTATGTCAGAGAATTATACTGGTGAGCGGTGAATGTGATTAAAAAGCCAGGTTATTTTTTTTATTGAAATAATAGCTTCTTGGGTACCAGTAATTTTTCAGTCATTTTTCTCTGTTCTCAAACTTTAACTTTAAGTACAAAGGTAAAAATAAAATAAATAAATATCCTGGGATATTCTTTACACACGGCCATCTGGTCCCAAACTAAGCAGTGGCACTATAGAAACCAGATAACTGATATACTACATAGTTATACTACCTTTTTTTTCTAAATACATGCTTACATAGATATTTACTATAATAAAACTGTAGAACAATCGATATATTTTTTATTACGTAAATATTTTTAATAAAAAATTTTGAAAATATAATTTACCAAAAATTGATTGATGTATGGACTGTAACGGAGTAGAATACCACCTTTCTGAAAACTTTATTTTTCTGAGCACGCTAATCTCCAAGACCACTAGAGGAATTTAATTGGTATTTCACAACTGGGGGAACATATAGGCTATCATCAAAGTCGTTCCATGAAAAAAAAAAAATACCTCGATTTAAAGTTATCACGCGTACCTAAAAGGAAGTTGCGGGCGAGAAATGTCACATGAACATGAAAACTCTTCGTTCAGCCGTTTATGCGGTATTGACTCACAAACGTCAAAACTTTCACATTTTTAATATTTGTGAGATTGCACTCGAACTGCACTAATATCTGAGTTTCATGAAAAATGTTCACACAGAACATTTGTTCCAATACCGCCAACGTTGGCTTACGATTTCAAAAGCTACTACCGATTTTTATAACACCTCTAAAATATCCGGTATTCAATTAGCGGTCGGCTTTAATACCGGTTGGTTTAAATCTCTCGGCTTATCGTGTAAACACGCTTCGGAAATTCATGTGTAATAGAAGGTTAGACATTGTTACAATGTTCTGATTAATTTTGGCTTTTAACCTGCTTTTGATAACTTCTTATGTGTCGATGATCGCTCAATTAGTGGTCGTGAAATGGCGTGATGAGAGACATGGTTCGAATTCTAGAATGAGCTTAAGCTTTTGACAATTGCTGTTTATCACCCTTAAGTTGAAAATCTGCTGCACCTGTGTGTTCCAAAAGCTGCATTTGAGCGCCAGTTTCCTTCTATGTCATGGTAAAATTGTGATTATGCCTAGGTTTGCACAATTAAAAATAGTATTTTTTTAAATGTGTTTTATTAAAATTTTATAATAATAATAATTTATTTCCACTAAAACACAATACAATTAGGTTTCTTTAAATAGTTCTTATCATTTAAAAAGTCTGAAAGGCTAATGAAACCGTCTTCAATTATAAACAGGGGTATTGCTAATGTATTTCCGACCTTATACAATGAGGTATAAGAGTTTTTTTTGTAACTTTCGTTTTTTTCACTGTGACAGCCGATACGGTACTTTTTATTCTGGTAACGTGGGTTAAGCCACGGACTTAAGCTAGATTTAAATAAAAACCAAGAATGACTACTTCGATGAGCAGCAGTTTCATACTAATGTCCTGTTATAAATAGGTGACATACTTTAATAATGCTCAGAGAAAGAAATAAATCCAATAAAAGTCAGTTCAAAGAGTTATGTTTATTTGATTTTCATGATTTAAACCCAGCACTTAAGTACTCCATCGGAAGTCAATATAAAATCCATCAATAAGCCCCGTTTATCCATTGGCAAAAGGCTCGCAAGACGATATCAAGGGAACTCGTTAAAAATAATAGCTTCAAAGCATCGTATGTCACACATTATTACTCGTCACACGTCACGAGAACAAAATGGCGGATCCAAAATGGCGGGCGCGGAGCTGTCAATCGCATCGAGTGGTGCTATTAATTTTGTTTTATTAATAAATCTTTCTTCTTTTTATTTACACTATGGCTTGTCGATATAAAATTTGGCGCGATCTTTATGTATAGTTAGTTGGTTCTATTATTTAAAATATCTTGTTCTAATATATTTTTGTATAGCTGTCCCCCGCTGTTTTGCCCGCGTTCCCGAAGGATATCACATTTTCCCGGGATAAAAAGGAGACTATATGTTATTTCAGGATATGCCCTATCTATGTGCTAAGTTTCATCCATTTTGCGTGAAAGAGTAACAAACATACTTGCATACAAATCTTTCCTCTTTATAATATTAGTAGGTATAGATTGGAGAAATTTAGCTTTTGGGATTTATAAAGGTAAAGGTAACGACCATTGTCGTTTCCCCAATTGTCCAAGGCAATTGTAAGAAATTATAGTATTTTAGTCAAAACTTAACTAACCACTTTGAAGCAACCGAGAAATTGATCCAGAAACTAATGAGGCAAGTAATGCAGTTTCAATATTCATCAGGCGCTATCTGCTGGATTAGAGATTACTAGGTTAATTGCTAATTATACCGGAGAGTAGGGCTAATTATAGAAGAGGAACAACTAATACGGCATCAATAGTATATGTAATTAATTATACCTTAAGAACAATGACCGATTTAGTATATTATTGATATCTGTATGATGTGTGGTATGGTAGCCTAGTTGTAGTGTCAACAAAAGCATTCCTAAAGGAAGTTGGCAACGGACAGGCGGCCGGCCGTATAAAATCTGACAAATTAATAAATATTCAAGGAAATTCTTTACACACGGGCATCTGATCCCAAACTAAAAAGAGCTTATATTATGGAAACCAGATATCTATATACTAAAACAGAATAAATATATTCACGCACACAAATGTTTGTCCTGGGTGGAATTCGAACCCATGACCTGTGGCGTAGCAGTCAAGATCTAGACTCTAACCATGGCTACCTAAGTTGTGATGGTTCTACCAATGACATTTTGTCAGCAATTTAAGATCTGAACGTTAACAATGACGTCAGCATCACAAGTTTCCGCCAAACTTCGAGTGCCTGCAGGCTATTGTATACATATTGTTCCAGTTCTGATTGTTTTTTTCTGGAACAAGCATCGAAAACATGAATCTTTTTTGTTTTTCAATACGCAAGTTGAAAGTGCTACTTGAATATTCATTGCCTACTGTTTTGGGAGATGTTTATTTATAGCCCTGTTTTGTATAGATGTGAGGCAATTTTTGATACTACGCACCTGTTAATGGCAAATTGGATGTTAGGTATTCTCCTAATAATATTATTCTTAAGTTGTTCTTATTAAGTAGAGGTCTTAGTGCAGAGTTCGTACGGGGAAGTACTGCCACCATACCCATTTCTACCGCGAAGCAGTAGTGCACTTGTATTACTGTGTTTCGATTAGAGAAGTAAGGGGGCCGGTAAAATTACAGGTACATGAGACAACTTCACGACTCAGGTTCGACAACGCATTGGCCGATGTCCTTAGTGTTGCAAATGTCCACATACCATCAGGTGGACCACCTGCTTATTTGTCGATCCATATGGTATAACAGAGTGAATTTTATTAGACAGGATAGTCTATTACATCATAGGTGGCACTAGTAGTCCTTAACTAAGAGAATTTGGTATGCATATGGATGAATGTTTGTTACTCTTTCACGCAAAAAATACAGTTTGGATTTAAATAAAACATTGCACATTTGATAATATTGTTATTGATTCATTTTTCTTTTCGTTAAAATTAACATCTCTAGGTAAACGTTAGGGAAAAGCTAGTAATATTATGCGAAAGTCGGGGATTAGCGGATGTTTATTATACTATCACGCAAAAACTTTTGAACCCCTCACGCGTTATCGAAAATACGTTTCTACGTACGTACTCTTTTCATATGGACGGCCGTGCGGGCAAAAAGCGCTCGAGAGATTAACAAATTTGGATGAAACTTGCCACATAGATAGTTTACAACTTGAATTAACTCATCATTTACTATTTATCCCTGGAAAATGTAACATTCTTTGGACCCTTCATGCGGGTGAAGCCACTGGGGACATATAGATATATGGTTTTTAATATATCGGAGTCTTTAAGGCAAGAGTGAATAGGCATTACTTGAGTTCGCGTGTACCATCCTCGACCACATCGTCACTTTCCATCAGGTGAGATCTAGTCAAATGCGCTCAAGTTTTTATATAAAAAAAAAAAAAAAAAAAAAAATATTTTTATTCAATTAGGCCTTTACAAGCACTTCACACAAGAATAGTCTGACTCTTAATGTGGATTAACAGTAAAGTAGACCAATAAGCCAGTATTTGTGACCCCAAAGACAATACAAAACTCACTCTCTAGATCGCTCTCCATTTGATGGAACCAAGAGGTGGATAGAGAAATTCTTCACTAGTTATAAGTAAACCTTTGAGTTTAGGCTCAAACGTTTTGTTACGGAGACTCCTGTACTACAATAAATAATGTTTATAAGTTAGAAATCATTACAGCAGATTTTGGTTTACTAAACTACAAAAGGACAACCTGACCACGGGTTACACATAATATTATGCAAGGATATGCGGGATAACCACTTACCCTATTCCACTTTGTGAATACTTTATTCAGCTAGTGGCTTCCTTAATTTTGGTATTCCACAAACGGATAGGGTATTTAAGGCCCTAAATTTGAAGGTATTCATTGTTTACCTAGTACCTTTTGTTTGGGTCAGGAAGGGATTCGTTTTACTTAACAATGCGAGGAAGGGGCAATGGCAGGGTCTCTTACATGTAGTCTAGGCTTTATTTATGCCAAACACTTCGTTAAGTTGGAAAGTGCTCAGGTGCTGTAGTAACAGACAAAGATATGGAGGGTACAAGATATTTGTGGATGTTTATTTATAAAGGAAAAAAGGACGTATAAATATAAATGTTTGTCATAGGAGTAATATGTCTTCAGGTCCATTATCCCCAAAAGGGTAGACAACCTAGGGGTCGCGGTAATAAGACCTACATTCCACTAAAGATATTTTAAGTCCCAACGTGACAAGCGAGCATTGTCACCGCCTTTTGGACAGGTTACCAATATATGAAAATATACCTGTTTTCAACCAATTGGTCGCACCAACAATTCACTGAATGAAACTTAACTTCGGCTGTAAATATTCATAGAGGTCGAAAAATGAAATAAATTACAATCACAAGCAATAATTGTTGTAAATTTTGCGGAAAAGGGTTCTGATAAAGAAAATTTCTGTTTTTTGTATCTACTGTCATCTTTTTTAGGTACGATTTCGTCAATGTTAGTACCTACGTGTATAATATAAGCCATTGAATTCTGAATATTACTCCATTGGTTAGCCACCGGAATCGGGTGATCAGTTCTGAATAGTCCCCTGTTGTCAATATTTAAAAAGATATAGATGTATATTGTATGTAGTAGTAAAAGTCGGCAAGATATATTTCTTTTATGGTGTTTGGTGGAAAGGTGTACAATATGATCCACTATGCATTCAAAACGTCATAAAAATAACCTATAATTTTCCAATTTTCATACATATTTAATTTTTATATTTTTTTTATTTACAACATTAACACAACTTACAACATAACATCATGCGTTACAAACTAAAAAAACTGCAATATCAAAGTTAAAATATCCACATAATATTTAATTAATTAATCATTCTGTAAATGAGTTCTCTACTTAAATTGGACTAGAATATTATTTAAAAAAAATAACATAGCTACAGTCACCTCGTCACCAGAAAACGATTACTTAACGCCCTCCTGATAATTGGCACTTTATTACCAAACTAATAAATCATCAATCTGCTAACAAGGTCATCGAGGTAATCTGGTTTAATGGCACCACATGGCGATTTATAGTCGCCTCGCACGTAACACGCGACATCGTCGCTGCAGAACAAAATAGTGCTGTGACTGTTTTATTTACAAAGTTGCTCTATAAAATTGAGTTGGAGACTCTAGGTAAGGAATGAGAACTACAATAAAAGGGGTTTGGAATAAAATTTATTGTGAGCAAGCTTTCAACTCTGGTTCAACCCGAGTTCTAGAAGGTTCTCATCATGATTTCTCGGACTATAAAAAATTTAAATTATCAAAGTATGTCATGGTAATTCAACAGAGCGAAGGTTTGTCAAAGAACCTTGAACAGACCATGCAAGTAGAGCTTTTTGGTGAAGAAAAACGTAGCAGAGTAATTTTAATCTGGTTGACTTATTTTGTTTTAGTTCTTTTTATTTCTAGTATCGTAAATACGGATCCATACGGTTCATCCGATGATATGTAGTCACTTGCCACCTATGGTAATTTGTAACTAGGGTTATTGCCAATGTTTTGTCGACCCTGAGACGTGAAGTTGTTAAGTCTCATGTGCCTGTAATTTTGCCGGGCCCCTTACTTTTATAAACAAACACAGTAATACACGTGCGCTATTTTTTCTCGGTACTAAGGTACAGTGGTAGCTCTAGGACAACTTAGGACGTCGTTAGCACAAATAAATAATGTTCTTATAAATGAAATTCTTGTTTTTATGCCAAATAAAGATTTGAGATAGCATTTGACCTTTTAAATACTATAATTACTCGTAAATCATTATCCTTCAGTAACTCAGTACAAAACATAACTTTTACAAGATCGCAAAAACGTCTTAGAATCATTAGTGAGTGTCTAAATACTAACAGCAGCTTGATGAGGTAATTACAGACCAATTACTCACTGGATAGTAATTGCTAGCGACCGCAAGTGGTGGCAGACGGTTGCAGTATCTAGACAACCGGTAGTTATTTGCATAATTAGCTTTTAAGCACGATATTATGAACAAAATTATGAGGTTCAGTATTGTTAATATCATATTAGTCTAGGAATGTGCAAGCGAGATAATGAAATATATTTGTGGCTCCGAGATATTTCTTACTCATGTTAGAATATATCAATTAGATTATTATACTTATGCAGATAGGTATACCAGGGAATTGCCAATGTTGCTGACTTATTCCCAACTGAGTCTCAAAAGCAACATTCGTTGTAGGTGTTTGTCGATAGATTTTCAACGTTCTATCAAATATGGAGTTCATAAGTTTTTTTTTTTATTTTCTACGAACTCTTAGTCCGTACTCTTTGAAGATTCTACGATAAATTATTTTAAGACTAGCTGACCCGGCAAACGTTGTTTTGCCATATTTACTTTATTAAAAACTATATATGAAAATTTATCGTACTGCAATGATTATATTCGTTAGCTGACCCGACAGTCGTTGTCCTGTTTAAACTATGAATACTGAATTCAAACTGACACGATTAATGAAAAAAAAATACAAAAACATAGTATTTATGAATCTAATACTTTAAGATACACAACAATTGGACGTAGTTATGCAAACTGGAACCCACCCATATCTTTGGTCATATTAAGTTAAATATACCAAACGATTCCAAATGATTCCATAAAGTGCATAATGTGGTAAAAAGACCTAAGCCGTCGAGTTTGTATGAAAAATACTATCAACCTAAGATACCAAACATAAACTATGTTTCATAAATAGGAAAATAGAACAATGCTGTATAATTTCGAAAAATAAACGATTTTAAAAAGAGGCATGTATCTTGGTACTTTTGTAAGCCACTTTTCTTAGTGAAATAAATAATTTTAAAAAGATCCATATTCCTTTTATTTAAAAAAAAAGGTTTTTTTATAAAAGGCAAATGTGGTCGTACAATTTCGGTATCCACACAGGAAGCGACGATCAAGCAAATTGTAACCATTTGGATTCTGCAATTAACCACAAAAATCCCCTCAAAATAAAGACCGCGTCCTACACTCCTTTTATCTACACCCGTATCAGTCGCGTTGGCAGACCAAGGCTCGCCCTCGTCAAGTCTGATGACAAAATCACCAAAGCCCAGACAGCTGCATCCGAATCTTCAGCTCGCGATACTATACAATACACTTCCTCGCCGGCGTGGACGTTAACCGCACTCTCTCTAATATTTATTCATTGCTGTTTTTTGTTTTGAAATAAAGAACCACTAATAATAAATCAGATAATGTAAAGTCTTTTGACGCAACGTCCTGATCCCGAGTTCCGAGCCCCACAGGGGGCACCCTCAGTGTGCTTGTTGCTTAAAATCTAAATGTATTTTCGGCTGAGAGCCCCCAGCGCTCGCCGAAACGAGATGTCGCCGACGAATTGTCCGCGTAAGGGTGTAAGAGCTATCGGAAGCTAACACCTTCGTCCCTTAAAAAAAATAGCACATTCTAACGTGTGTTGTCAAACACCTTAAGGTTCCATTGTAAGAGTTTATGTTGTCAAAAGCGGTTACATTAGAAAATTTAAAATGGTCGTTATGTTTTCTTAAATTTTCTAATTTTCCGCGCAACTTTCTTAATTTTTTCTTTTTGATAACCTTTACCTGACAATAACAAACACAACGAAAAATGATTTAGCAATATCGGTCTAGCCGTTCTGAAGTTATGGGCTTACATATATTTCGCAGATTCATTTTTATATATATAGATTTCTGAACGCATACATGAATAGTTGTTACAGTATTTGACAGGATTGGACAACAAATGTTTGACATGTAATAAACAAATCAGCATTTATTGAAATGATTAAGTATTCATTACACATATCGAGTTTTCATTGTTTTTAAGATGTATTATTCTATTCGGGGCGGAGACAAATCCAACGAATCAATAACCATGAAAATTGGTTCAGCAGATCTTCAGAGAATTTTTAGAACTTACTAGCTATATCAACCAAACTGATGTACGTAAGTATTTAAGCTGTGACATCAATGAGTACGGCATCACGTGCCCCTTTTTCTCGAAACGATTTTTCGCACTTCATAAATTAATTTTATTGTTTATAACGGAGACAATGGCTGTTGGACCTGTGTTTAACGAGACAAAACTGCAATTAAATACCAACTTTTGTATTCAAATATTACCGGCTAATTATGCCCCTGGAGTTTCATGCGATTTACGAGAGTAATAAAATTTAATTACAGGATAAAATTAAATGGAGTGTCTGCAGTTATGATTAGTCTAATGGCTGATGGGTGACCCGAATGAATCGAGTTGATTTGATGATTTAGTAAGCTTCGACCTCAACGCAGTTGATGTTGTGCCCCTAATGAACTTTTGATGACAGATTAACTGTAGTAAAATTTGGTTTATTAAGTTACGGTATTTTTTTTCTATTCAATTATTTAGTCACCAATCGCTGCGTTCTAAGCCATCAGCGTTTTGTCATAAAGGTTATGTTGGCAAAGCAGAGGTAAGCTATGTATGCGTAATTGCGAAGGCTTTGGATGTAAAAAGCATATCGTAATTTTAAAGATCGTAGTAGACATCGACATAGACATCAAAACTAGCGAACGAAAAATAAATCGTAGAAAGAGCAAGAGATTTATCTAATTGATTCATGAACGAAGAGATCTAAATAAGGTCCTCAATTATTGTGAGATGAAAACAGATAGACTTCAAAACTTATAATTTAAGCCAAATCAGTTCTCCTTCCACTGAAACATAAATCTTATTATCTTTTATTTAAAAATTTACATGTCATAGTGCTAATTTTATATATTTTGATACTAACAAGTTTGTTAGTAAGTTAAAATTGAAACAGGATACACTGTTTATTCCAAAAAAGCTTAAGAAATTGATTGCGTCACTTGTAGCATATAATATTAATAGGATACGGGATAACTCAGTAAAAATAAGTAATTTTAACATTAATATTCAGAATAGTTCTTTAAACAAAAACTTTTGACAACAGAGAAGCTCAACAGTTCGATTTTTGTAATACATCAGAATATTAATCGCTTCTTTGGCAAAATTCTAGATATTCATTTATTGTTAGATAAAATAACTATAGACATATTATGCTTTACAGAGACATGGTTGAAACCGGGCACTATGCTTTTTAATATTAAAAACTTTACAGTTGCCAGTATATTCAATAGATTATCTGCAGAAGGTGGCGGCACAATAATTCTTATAAATAATAATATTAAATTCAAGGATCGGAAAGATATTTGCAGCCTCTCTGTTGAGCGTGTTTGTGAGGTGTCTTGTGCAGAGTTGCAGAGCTATATTATTGTATGTGTTTATAGGCCACCGGCATCAAATTTTTTATTGTTTACCTCTATAATAGAAGAGATTCTTCGTAAGTTATTTAATAATTGTAACAAGTCAATAGTTCTATGTGGCGACTTTAATGTAGATACTCTTAGTAATTCATCTGAAAGTCGGAATTTAGTTGCCTTATTCAAATCATTCAACTTAGATATATTATTTAACTAGTCAACAAGATCTACAGCAACTTCGGCTACTTGTATTGATAATATATTAACTAATAGTAGTATACTAGGGAAATCGATTATTAGTGGTGTTCGCTCGGATCATAAGGCTCAATTAATAGAATTGCCATTTAAAAGACAAGTATTTAAAGTAACGAAAGTAATTAGACCTACTACTAAGGCAAGATTAGACAACTTTAAGAATAATTTAGAACTGAAACTCTGTAATACAATATATCATAGTAATGAGCCCAATGTCTTGTATGAAGGTTTATTGTCCGGGATTTGCGATAATTTTAATAGAGCCTGTCCTACTAAAATAGTGAAGGTAAATAGTAAAATGGGATTTAGTGACTGGGCTACTAAAGGTATTCGTAAGAGCAGGGATAGGTTGTATGAACTTTATCATTTAAAATCTCTAACTCATAACGAGGAATTTCATAAATATGTTAGAAACTTTTCAAAAACATTCAAGTTAGTGTGTAATCAAGCTAAATCTCACTTTATATGTAATAAAATAGGTAATGCGAATAATAAAATAAAGACAGTCTGGAATGTTATTAATACGGAAACTGGTAAAATTAGAAATAATAATGAACAGGTAACTCTTAAAATTAATGATAAAATTTTAACGAATAATTTAGATGTAGCCTGTGCTTTCGAAAACTTCTTCACGAGTATACCTGGTAAAACTACTAAAAGCCTTAAATCATGTCCTATAGTAGCGGAATCTTTACTCAAACAGCATATTCATAATATATTTCCTAGTTTTAAATTTGAGCATATTAATGCTAGCGATATCTTAAATACTTTTAATTCGCTCAATATGAAAAGTACTGAAGATTTATGGGGCTTATCAGTAACAATCGTAAAATCAATAATAACAGTGATTGCACCGGTTTTGTCAAATATTTTTAATGAATGTATTGATCAGGGTTGTTTTCCTGATTTGATGAAATACAGTAAAATAGTACCTATTTTTAAGTCCGGTTGTAAGGAGAATCCTTCTGATTACAGACCAGTTTCCGTTCTGCCAGCACTTAGTAATTTTTTTGAAAAACTGCTGCTTAATCAAATGTTAGGTCACTTTACTAAGCATAAGATATTGCATGGTCATGATGCGGCAGCAGCATTGCTGAGACACATTTATGGCGCATGGGAGGATTCTCAGGATGCGATTGGCATTTTTTGTGATCTATCCAAGGCTTTCGATTGCGTTGACCACCGTACGCTACTTCTAAAACTTGACTACTACGGAATTCGTGGAACTGCTCATGATCTTGTTTTATCTTATTTATCAAATCGTCAACAAAAGGTAGGGATTACTGGCACAACATCCAAGGGCTCTTTAGTCGAAATGGGGGTACCCCAGGGTTCAATTTTAGGTCCATTTTTGTTTTTAGTCTATATAAATGACTTGCCATATGTTGTAAATGATCTCACAGATATTGTCTTGTTTGCTGATGATACATCATTAATTTTTAAAGTTGATAGAAAAGACAAAGATCTAACTAAAGTTAATCATACTATGTCAATTGTCTGTGGGTGGTTTGCTACAAATAATCTATTACTAAATTCAAAGAAAACTAAATGCTTAAGGTTTTCTTTACCGAATGTAGCACAAGTAGATAGCCAAATAATAATAGATGGGAGCCATATTGATCTTGTTAATAAAACGGTATTTTTGGGTCTTACATTAGACAATAAATTGCAGTGGGGACCTCAGGTTGATACTCTAGCTGCTAAGTTAAGTTCGGCTGCATTTGCTGTTAGGAAAATTAAACAATTGACGAATGTTGAGACAGCCAAATTAGTTTATTTTGCATATTTTCATAGCCTCTTGTCCTATGGTATTTTATTTTGGGGAGCAGCAGCGGATATAGAATCAATATTTATTATACAAAAAAAAGCAATTCGTGCAATTTACGGTATGGGTCCCCGTGAATCATTAAGAGATTTATTTAGGGAAATAAATATAATGACATTGCCTTCATTATATATTTATGAAAATATAATGTTTATACGTAGAAACATAGGAATGTTTGAGTCAAAATTGGATATCCATAATATTAATACAAGACAAAGGGAGAAGTTAGTTGTTCCATATTTTAGACTAACTAAAGTAAACAAGTCATTTCTTGGTAATTGTGTTCGATTTTATAATAAGATACCGCTTTCAATAACCAAAATGTCTGATCATAAATTTAAAAATTATATTAGGAAAGTTTTGAAAGAAAAAGCGTATTACAAGGTGGTTCATTATATTGAAGATAAAAATGTATGGAAATAGCTGCTCTCTGCACAGTGCACCTCTAATTTTCTTGTTTAAGTTGTAAGTAATTATTGTCATTTTCTATTTTGTAGTCTTGTTATTTCTTTTTTTTTTTTTGTTTTTTGTTTTTTGTTTTTGAATGTTAGCTTTATTAAGTATTTTGTAATTGTTAAATATAAAAATATGTTAAATTGATGTTATAAAATAGCCAAAAAGTCAGAATAGATAAAAAAGAATTTAATAAAATAAAAAAGAATGTAACCTTGCTGAGTTTCTTGCCGGTTCTTCTCAGTTGAAGGCTGACTTCCGAACCGGTAGTAGCTTCAGTAACTTTAAATTTGACCTTCATAAGTGCCTTCTGAGGGCCTAAACTGAATAAATGGTTTTGAATTTTGAATTGAATTTTGAAAAAATCTGACTCACTTAGATATTTGATTAAATATTTAAAAATATCAAAATATTATATATAAAATAGATTAATAACACAAACAGCTTCTTGTACTTATTTAGTAAAACATATCGAAGGGGAATGTTACTATTGGTGGACTTATACGCACTGACAGTAATGTATATCGGGTACCTTTTGCTAGTTAAAGTAGGAATATACCATCTACTCCTTTCGACTGGCTTTCGTTCCAAATACAACGTAGACGAACCTCCAAATTTTTCACATTTCTCTCCATTCATTCAGACATATAAAGCGGAACAAAAAATCACAACCTTCAGATATATCTATCCCTTAGAAAAATCCGAATTTCGTAAGATTTCTTCGTTGTTGCGGAAAATTAACTATCAAATCTTGTAAGTAATTCATCTGTCTCGGGGGAACCGCTGGCTTTGCGCGACGAGTTCCCTTTCGTCACGATTACATCGCCTTCACGCTTATTAAGTTAGTCGATAAAAGATTATATGTTTTATGAATGCCTGGATTTGTAATTCTAGGCTGCGATAGAATTTTTGCGCGAATTTCCAAAGATTTTTTAGCGGTGCATGCTTTTATAAAATTTTCACAATCTTAACAATAAACTGTTTCCGGCACTAAAATTGAATCACTAACTAATACTGTTCATGCGAAAGTTTGTATGTGTTTGTTTATAACCACTCAGCCACGTACCGATTGTACGGATTTGGAGTACACTTAGTTTAGAAATCGTTCCTTAATCTGGTGGTAATCCGTCCCTATTACACCTTTTTGAAACTTGGGTACCTTGAAAGCCCTTCTTTCATATTTGCTCCACTCTATCCTATAGAATAGTACGTGAAACAAATTTAAATTCAATTTTATCGCTGAATATATCTAACAAAGGAGCTATCAGGCCCTTTTGTTCCAAAATTAATAACTCCACAAGCCATTTTGTATTGATTACCGTAGAATAGGACCCTTACCTTCACACAATCCCTTCCGAATCGAAAGAAACTAATTTCCTCCGACAAAGAAGCCAATAATACTATAACAATGGGCTTGGATAAAAATAAGTTCAGTCTCATTCCGTCTTTTGCTTATTCATTCCTTTGTTTTATAAATTAGCATTGCGCTACTGTATTTTAGCACTGGGATAGAACAATTGTGTGCACTAGAAAATAGCTGAAAACACAGTTTAATTAAAAGTTGTTGTCAGTGTACATTAAGCCAATATCATCACAGTGTTTTAACCAAATGCTTTAAGAACTGTCAACTTAAAGTCGACAAATAGAGAGACGTTCCACCTGAAGATAAGTGGTCACCGTCACCGACATTTGCAATATCAGAAACATCGCCAATGCGCTGTCCACTCTCGAGACCTAAAGTTTCATGCGCCTGTAATTTCACCAGACACTGATGTGGCACCTGATACAGACTATAGTAGAGCTCTTAGAGCAGAGTACGTCCGGGTAAGTACTACCACCTTACCCATTTCCGCCATGAAGCAGTCCTACACTTGTACCTATTGCTGTGTTTTGGTTAGAAAGGCCGGTGAAATCGTCTCAGGGTCGAAAATGCATTAGCAATGCCCCGGTTGTTGCAAATGTCCATTGGCGGCGGTAACCACATACCATCAGGTGGGCCGTCTGCTTGTTTGTCTGCCAATGTGGTATAAATAAAGACTAGCTAAAGGTTATCAACAAATTTACCTAATTATCCGTAGAATGATATCTATAGTTGCGTAACATATTATTTAGTATATGACTGACATATATTATTAGTCGTAGAGCTATTTCATCTTTCCCATTTCCACGCTCCGACTTTCTATTATATTTTTACATGGAATTTCCTTATTGAGAGCTATTAATGTCATGTTCTGTTTCGATAAATCCACAATGGGTTCACAAGCTTTTGTGTCAAAAATAATATCATTGAAGTTATATTATTATACTAGTTATTTGAGTACAGTTATAGGCATAAATATGTAACTAAGAAGTTTTCTGAAATCATACTTGATTTCATGATCAATTAATTCTTTTCCCCACTTTTATTTGTAGACGGCACAACTAGTGTTCGGATACTGATCGAATTTCAACCGCATCATTAAAATATGTATTTGCATTTTTTTATACAAAGTTTCCATTTTTAGGGCGTACCTCTAAAGGAAAAATCGGAACCCTTATTGGATCACTTTGTTGTTTTCTCCGTCCGCCCGTCTGTCTGTCTGTCAAGAGTTTTTATCTCAGGAACGCGTGGAGGCATCCAATTGAAATAATAACAATATACTCAAGTCTATAGTCTCTTGAATCTATCAAAAAATGTGAAACTTCAAAGTTAAATAAAAAAAAATACGGCCGTTTATGCCGCAAAAAACGTAAAAATTTTGACACTCTCAAGGAAATCAAAATTTATGTTTTATAACTATCAACATATATTATAAGAATGAAATTTGGGAAGTAATACTGTATTATATCACAAGTATGAAAAAAAGAGCAAATGGCAAAGCAAAAGAGGAAATGGTTGTTGAATATTTTGTCATTGCCTATTGAAATATACAGATGACTCTATCTCATTTTAACTCTCCATATTTATATACTTATGCTCGTGACTGTACCTATAGAGTTCAAAATTGTTGTAGGTTAAAGTGATTTTTCGAGTCAAAACCTGATTTCATTATCTTATGGTACCGTAAAATTTGACCATTGTTAATTTATGTTTAAATACATGTCTGTTTGTTCTGTATATGTACCGATGTAAATATTTGTTTATTTAAATATTGTATGGTACAAACTAACAGTCAACACTAAACTTTTGTAACGCAAGATAAACAAATAAGCTAAAATTGAATTGAACCATCAATTTAACAATGTAAACAAAAAAATGTTTACTCACTCCAACATAATTGTTGAAGTATGTGATAAAAACTCCATTGACTGTATGCTGTGTAAGCATCTAAATAAATATTTAAAAAGTTGTGTGAGTATTATATAAATTACTGATGTCCATAGTACATATTTGGTTAGTTTGGGGTCCCATAGCGATGTGTTAAGAATCCAGGAAGTTATAAGTCGAGTACACATGGGGTTCTTCAAGAAGGGTGTGAAGAGATCGTTACAGGGTTAATAACTAGTTATACTTCTGGTGTTGCATAAATATATGCTGGTGACAGTTTATCACTAGGGGGGTCAAAGTTTGTTTGCCACCTTAGTGATATAAATAAAAGAAGCCTTACCTTTTAGAAAAGAAAAAAAGAAATTGAGACCAACATGAGATCTGTAACAAAGAAAATGCTTATGACAACTGGGGGTATTCCCCGGAGGTTCGTTAAGTACTTTAAGTAACCTACCAAAGTCCGATCCTATCACTGCGAACAATTCCGAGCCATTAGGTAGAAATATCCCTTCAACCCTTTCAAAGATAAAGCCCAAGCTTTCACACCGATTGATTGAATTTCTCAGTATAAAGGTGGGTAGGAGTATGTTTAAGGATACGGTTGAAGTCATTAGAGATCTCTACTGGCTTATGATGAAGAAAAGCGGTATTTTAAATTTAAATTTTGAGGTTAGAGTGTGGCACAATTATGAGTGAGTTTAAAAAAAAAGAAGAGGAACTGATATAACTGAGGAAATTTGAAGTTTGAAACTTCCGGACAGTTAAAAGTTACCGAATTACCAACGGCAGGGCGATTGTATAATACTTTCGCAATCAAAATTGGCCGATTGACTACTATTGTTATCTCTCTCTGCACGTAGGTGTGTGAATAAGATAGCCTCCACCCAATGGTAAATCTACCTCAACTTCGATTCCAAAAGCATAGCTGGCTACAATTTTTTTAAAAGAAAGATCAACAGTCTTTTCTGAGCTTCATACCGCTGTATCAAAAGTGAGATGTGTATCATAAAGCCTTCGTGAAGTTACCTATGACCAAGTTATCCTATTCAATAAAGGGAGATTATGGTTAAGGGTCTAAATCATTCTAATAATCGAAATCCTTTAGCTTTGACCATAAACAGCGTTCTAAATTAAGAACTTATGGCGGTAACAGCAATTGATGAAAATGTATCACAAAGCACCTCCAATAGGCCCTTTTGACAGCTGAGAGTGTTATTAAAAAATAAACCCTATTGGATTATGATAAGGCTCATCAACATCATCAAAATTAACCATTGGAATAATAGAAGTACCAAATTTCTAGGTGTTCATACTTCCATAAGTCATAACATCAAATAACAAGAAATTGTTAGCAATCATAAAAAGTAAAGTAGTTAGAAATACAACTGCCAAATACATAAAATAAATACTTTGGGTCGAAAATATCTATAAAAACTAAGATTTAAAAAGGACTATATCTAATATATCACTCACCTGGTTATCATAGTACAAGCTCGTTTGTGGATTATGTGGCCGTCTGTCAAAAGAAAATGTCACAGGATAATAAGCTCTCACACAACACAGGTTAATGCAATAAAACAATATTTGAAGGTTATTACCGTCATTCCTCACCAAAAGCCACCTTCTGCACCGGTATTAGAGTCTAACTCATTTTTTCATAATTCATAACAGCATTATGCATATTTTATTCATTTTCTCGAGTAATTTAAATAAATGATTGCTCGCCCATCGCTCATCCCCTAAACCCTGTAGTACTCCAGCTGTTTATCTACAAAGTAATAGTTATAAGGATTTTCAGGCCCTTCCCGTTGGAAAAATAGGCTCAAGTTTCGCTTTGACGCGCCCATACACAGTCAGAGGTTTGAAACTCGGGTATAAGGTCCTGCATACTTGAGCAGTTTATTTTGGCTGGCTACTCTATTTCTGCTTCGATGGTTATTCAGTGTTACGTTATGGTTTTATTTGTGAGTAATTTTGGATTTTTTTTTCTATTTATTAGGTTCGTTGAATGGAATGTTGCGTTTTCCTTGTCCAAAGAAAACGTAGTAGTTTTTAAGAGTTGTGTTCCAATATGGTTAAGATCCCTTCTATCAAGACTTCAATGTCGGTCTATCAGCTATGGCAGCACCTCAGTAAAATGCTTGCTTGTTTTAACTAAAAATATTTAAATGAATTAGCCAACTTTGGAGACGTTGTTTTGCCCTTTTGATGGGTGATGCGGTACTAGAGGAAATATTAATTACCTTATTCTTAGCCGTGGTATTTTTTTAAATTCCTTCGTGGTATTTATTTAATCTGATTATTAAACTATATATTTTTGGACATTCAACAAAAAATCTTTACATTCTCTCAAAAATCTTATTTTGTAGTTTAAAAGGTACGTATTTAAACAAGATAGCATAATTGTAAAGCTTTTTACATATTTAAAAAATAAGTGAACGCAAACTTTTTTGATGAATGTAGGCTAAATGATTATAAAAAATTTACTGTATTTACGCTTAACAAGCGTGAAATGTCAGCTGGTAAATACCATTCGTGGTGAACATGTCTGTCGGTGGGAATTAAAGCCTTAACGAGATAGTTAAACTAACAGTTCTCAAATATTGTAGCATTGGCAGTTTTAAATTTATCGTCGATATACTTCCAATTGTTGATTGAGGGTTTGATGTTCAAAAAATAATCATAGCACGCAGTATCTACTTATTTCCCTCATGAAGCAGTAGTGCACTTGCATTACTGTTTTAGACAGAACGGTTGAGGGTCTGGTGAAAATACAGGCCATGACACGTCGCAGCTTTGGCGATGCCCCTGGTATTGCAAACGTCCATTAGTGGCGGTGACCATTTGGACCATCTTGTTACCTAATTATAAAGCATGATATGTTATATTTGAATCGTTTTAGAACCTTAACCAAAGTTGCGATCAAAGCCTTCAAATTACTAAAATTAAAGCAATTTTAATTTTGTTAAAAATAATCTTGATATTCGAAAGTCTTAAAATAAGACATATTATATTCGTCGCAAAAGCAAAATTTCAGCCTAGATTCTAATCTAAATTAGTAATGTAAACCGCATTATTAATAAATAATTGCAATTCAATATGTATCTACAATACAAAATAAAAGCAATTCTAATAGAATATTAATCAAAGCATTATAGAGAAATACTTATAATACCCAATCCTATGATCAAAATAAATGGAATAAGATTATTATAATTTAAAAACAATAGTCTCAAGTCTGTTAAGCGTCAGATTAATTTTAACTTAAGTCTATGACCGGCCAGTTGGCTTGGTGGTTAACGCTCTGACTGCCAAACCTAAGGTCGAGGGTTCGATTCCCACCCAGGACAAACATTTGTGTGATGAAACATGTCTGTTTGTTCTGTGTCTGGGTGTAAATATCTATATATTTATGTATATATGTCTATAATGTATGTATTTAGAAAAAAAAGTAGTATATGTAGTATAACAGTTATCTGGTTTCCATAGTACAAGCTCTGCTTAGTTTGGGACCAGATGGCCGTGTGTAAAGAATGTCCTAGGATATTTATTTATTTATTTACCTCTTTTTCTTTTCTTTAAGTTGAAAAGAGCAAGGGAGATTTTTTGCTCTGGCTTAAACTAAACTGTTTTGTTTCACTCGTTTTTAATGTGATATAACTATGTAGTTTGGTAGGAACAAAGTAGACTTAAGGCGATCTCTCTCTTTTCCTTATAAATAAATAAGATAACAACGAAACAAAAAGCTTTCGGCAAAGATGCATAAATATATTACCATGGATAGTTCGGCAATATACCTGGCACCCTTCAGGCATGGCAGCAGCAATATTTGAGCCGTCCACAAACAAAACTAAGAGAAATAAATGAATGAATCATGAAGTCAGATTTATTGTCGAACTGTCCGTAGTATATTTATGCTCGTTGGTGTACAGATTTTGTGCGGACAGTAGGTAGTACCTATTTTTGACCTGTGGTTCATGGCGAACTTACACGGGGAACATAGCGCACTTATATCACTGAGTTTTAATTAGAAAAGTAAGGGGGGCGGTGATTTTACAAACACATGAGGTGACAAGCTCAGCTCGTGTTTCAGAGAGGCCGGATGTGACCACTTAACATCAGGTGGACCGTCCGCCTGCTTGCTGGACTACTACCATAACATATATGAAAAAAAAAATGGTTTTAGCGATGCACTTATATGTAAGCAAGCACTTATATTTTGATTAATTACTGCCTGTTTGCTTAATACTAGCGACTTTGCCTACGTAGGATAATACTAATAAATGCATTAAGCATACCATGATATACCTGCCTGAAGATATTCTTTAAAAATGTATAAACGGATAAACAGAGAGTTGCTTATAACCATTTAAAGACAGCAGAACTTAAATCCGTATACCAGTTTAATATCTTAATGTTTTTTAAACCAAAATAGAAAATTTATTAATATCCGTGGGCATTCTTTAAACACGGCCATCTCATACCAAATTAAAGAGTACTGCTTGTACTTTGGCAACCAGATAAATGATATTTTTAAAATATATTATGTACTTATCAACAAACGGACAAGTTCATGCACACAAATGTTTGTCCTGGGTGAGAATTCAACCCACGATCCGTGGCGTGCCTTTCAGGGTCCCTAACCTAGTCTGAGCTTGCCAAATAATTGATAACTAACAAACAGATCAGTTTGCGAGAGAATACTCACCACAAATCATAATACAGTTTTATTTTAAATTGTAGGACTATGGCGCAGTATTGGCAGTCTGTAAGGGATGGGCAAGCAACTAATTGAAACCACTCCAAGCACCTTTCCGCTTCGCCGGACGTGTTGCTCGGTAGATGCTTGGTCTAATTCATGGGTTCGCTGGAAATTTGCATTGTAGATTCGATATTGTTTGAAGATGATAAGGTATTCAGATTGGGAGTGACTTTGGAAACTATATAAATCTTCAATTTGGTCATATTTATCGTTTGGTTTTATCGGAAAGAAAATCCTATTTTATTATTAGTGGATTTTTATCAGACATATTGAATTTCGTGGATTTGTAGTGTGAGTAGTTAGATTTACTTTGAAACTAGCTGCGCCCTGCGGCTTTGTCCGCTTTCAATCCTGGTTATAAACCTTCCACTTGAATTATTGTATCTATTGCTGAAAACTGCGTTAAAATCTGTTGCATAGTTTACGATTCTATAAAGGACATACAGACAAACATTCATTTTTATATAGATAGATTTACAGTATTGTTTTTTTTTTCATTTTTGTGTAGGGGGACAAATGGGCAGACGGCCCACCTGATGTTAAATGGTTTCCGCCGCCTATGAATATTTGCAACCCGGAGAGCAATTCCATTGCTTTATCGACCCTGAGATGTGAAAGTGTTAATGTATGTAATATATATTATATACCCTGACAGTCATGCCATGGGACGTGGGTTCAATACCCACTCAGGACAAACATTAATGTGCATGAATGTGTTATGTGTGTTTGGTTGTAAATATTTATATGTACCTATGTATTTGTATTATATCAGACATCTGATATTTGGTCATTTATATATTTATTTTCCTCAATCATCGATCTTTTTGCCTCTGATATGTACAAAAAGCTTTTCTCTCTCTTACCCTTCAGCGTTATCTATAAAAAAGCTCTATTCTCAACACACAGACCATCAGCCAAAAGCGATGCTAGGTTTATTGCTAATTCCCGAAACCCAATAAGCGTTTGACTTCACCACTTTCGCTGCAACATTCTCGCCGCAATTGATATAAATTTTCCACTTCTGTAAGGTATTGGCTGTTGAGCCGTGAGGTGTTAGACAAGAATTACGGTATAGCAATCGAATTGATGTAATTGTGGAAGATTTATATTGTTTTGTATATAGCAATAACTATTTAAGGAATAAATATATAAGATTCCATCTAGAATGGTAATAGAGTGTTAAGCTGTAATCACGAAGTATGTAATTATATAAATAATTATAATAAATAAATATACTGGTACATTATTTACTCACAGACGTCCGATACCAAACTAAGCAGAGCTTGTACTGTGGCAACTAGATAGCGAACTTACTACATATACTACCTCTTTACCTACCTGCTTCTATAATTATTTACATTCATCTTATGGACAATAGACATTAGATATATTATGTGAACGGTTAATATGCTTATTATAGCAACTATAATTTAGGTGTCTTCAAGGCTAGAGTGAATGGGCTCTTAATAAACTAGTGCGCCTCAACATCTAAGATTGCATCATTGCTCACCATCAGGTGAGATCGCAGTCAAGCATTAGTTTATATCATAAAAAAATATATATATTTTGACATACCTACAATATTACAGGAATATGCTCTTATTAACTGTTTCAGTCGATTCGCAGGTAAATTATTTACTTTGTATGGTTTGGTTGGTATTTACCAACCTTGCATATGAGTACTTATATTTATCTTCACTTTATACGCTATGAAACCACAATTCATGTTGCATAATACTCCTTTTATAGAGAACTTAAAGTAGTTAAGTTTTTCTAAAAATAGCAGACCTTATTCAAGATTTAAAATGATTATCATTAATGACATTGATAGAGGGTATAAGCAGCCGGGCTTCGATTCTATAATGAAAATTACACTAGCTCGAGTATTTTTGTCGCGACCTCTATGCTCTGTTCCTTTCGTTAAGTACGCATCTCGTGAGAGGAAAGCTCTACGAGGCCTAGTTACGCCGGCTCGCGCACGAAGTTTGTATTTGCAGAATAAGGGTCCAGAAGCGATAGCCGACCCGAACCCGACGATAATCGATAAACTAATCGAGTGATCACTGAATCGAATAAAAATAGACGGGTGTTACGTAGTAGATTGCCGTCATACTAAGTTTATGTTTGAACCGATTGTCAATCGGGTAGATTTATTCGATTATGTTTATATAGATGGTTGGGTACGGAGCAATAATTGGTCAAATAGAATTGGAAGCTTGGATTGGGGTTTTAAATAAAATACCTGAGCTTATTTTACTTTTAATCGACCTCAGAAAACAAGATCTTCATGAATTTTGGACCAATTTAGACAGAAAATTAATAATTATAACACAATTAATAATTACATATGAAACATATTTTTTTAAATTGCCTTAAACGTAAGAATAGATTTGACAGGCCAATTAGCTTGGTGGTTAGCTAGCCTGACTGCCAAGTCGAAGGTTGCGGGTTCGATTTCCACCCAGGACAAACATTTGTGTGCATGAACATGTCTGTTTGTAAATATCTATTTATGTATTATGTAGTATATCAGTTATCTGATTTCGATAGTACAAGCTCTGCTTAGTTTGGGATCAGATGGCCGTGTGTAAAAGAATGTCCCAGGATATTTATTATTTATTTATTTATAGATAAGTTATGAGTTGTTATATAAAACATTTAATTTTCGTTCTCTAGCATTTACTTGAGCTCGATTTTTTGGTGAAGGAAAACATCGTAAGGAAACTATACCACGGTGTTAGTGATTTTGTAGTACCCACCTGGCTGGCTACCACCTCCAAATTGAAAGGGCACAAGCTGTATCAGAGCCAGTGCCCTTGTAGGCTTTGTTTGGTCACCACTTTCAGCCATATCATCACCCACCCTAGTAATTTTTTTTGTTAAACTCAAGCTATATCGCAAAAAAAAGTTTTATATTTTAATAGAAATTCATTTCAATTTTATACAACGATCGTAACCTAGCAACGTTCAATCTAAAACTCCCCAGTGAATACCTATTCACTATAGGTCTTTGAGAGTTAGTATTAGACTAGACCTAGGTAATACAATATTCAAGCTGAGGTCTCGATCCTCGACCGGTCCTCTCCCGTTCAAAGTAACCTCTAATCATACCGTTTCGGAACGATGGTATCATTTTGTGGGTATCTTCTGAATATATCGTGTATTACTAAATTCCGCCCGGCAGTTCGTTCCAGAAGGATCCTATGTTTTCCCAGGGTAATAATCTATATACTGATATTATAAAGAGGTAAAGTTTGGATGTAGGTGGTAATCTGCGCAACTACTGAGCCGATTTCAATCATTCTTTCATTTATAGAAAGCTACACTATTTCCAAATGACACAGGTTATAATTTAGACCCGGAATACATTAGATCTCTCGGGAATACGGGTGTTATCGTATAACGGTAGGTTGTATTAATATTCTATTAATGTGTCAAATTTGTTGTTTGTCCCATTAGCCGTCATGGACACCATCATTATTGCGCGTTATTATCAATAAGTACCGCCCAACCTCACGTTAGAGGTCTCAAAATGTATTCATATGTAGTATTTGGAGTTACATGTTACGTACACTATAGAAATTTACTTATATACGCGTAACCACGCAGACCCTTCATCATCTGTCTGCCAGTTCTCAATCATTTGGGATCGACACAATATATATACTTTCTGCCCATTTAGTACATTATATAATGTATATTAGACTTACCCGATTTTTTAAAGCTTCTCTTTCCTGGCCCTCTTTGGGAATGTTTTTTTTCGAAGTGTATCAAGTCTCATGATTTTAAGAAGGGTGTGAAGAAATTATTATGAGCTCGGCAAGGCGCGATATATACCTCCCATGTTGCAAGCGTCCGGCTGCGGTGATCGTTTGCCATAAGGCGGACCGTAAGCTTGTTTGTCACATTACTGGTATACCATGAAAACGAGTAGTAAAGTGCACGTGGTCAGTAAAAAAAATGCAAGATGGACGTAGTCATCGGTTTACTCATTAGTTGCCTGTTTAGACACCGTTAAGATAAATGGGGTTAATATTATCAGCAGTTACGACAAAGTATTCCTACATCCGCCGTGAAGTAATAGTAAAATTATATCAATGAGTTTCAGTTATTAAGAAGTTTTAAAGGTCATGAGACTTAACAACTCCATGTCTCAGTATTGACAATGCATTGGCGATGTGATCACCACTTAACACGGTAGACCGTCTTCCGTCATACAGCAAGAATAAAACCTGAATGTCAGAAATTGTTGCACATAGGAACTAAACAATCTTGCACCGAACCTAAATCTACTATCTAAACTATTTTCCGAGCCAAGTAGCAACCACGCTTCGCTTCATCTCCGGATGGCGGAAATTCATTGTTGCAATATCTAATCCCATTGCTATTCAAGGGGTGTGACTTAGACGCTATGTTGATAAGAACGGCCTTACAGTTAGAGACGATGTAGAGTTAACTTTCTTGTAACATGTTTGTTATTCTCAAAAGGCTTGCAGACCTCTTTTCTTTGAAATTTTACTAATGGCCACCAGGCCACCAGGCCATTACCAAATGTGCCTGAGAAACAGTGACAAGGCTCATGTTACTTAAAATGTTTTAGGTGGAATGTGAGTCTGAGTTCTTGTTTTTGATTATTATATTAAGTATTTCATAAATTTTAAATATATAAAATTGCAATAATAAAATAGCCAAAAGGTCAGATTAGATATAGGTAATTTCTTTAAGCATGATTAGAAAAAAATGTAGCATTACTGAGATTTGCCCCTATCTACGTATTGCACAAACCCCAATTGATTAGGAATACGACAGATTGATATTAATAATTACCTACTAGGTGTTCATGCGTTACAATGCATCTTCGAATAGTGATTGGTTTCGAGTTCGTACAAAAATGTCAAAGGAGGAACTTTTTTCTTTTCCTGAAAACCTTATTTAGAATAATACGCATATCAAAAAAATCGGCTAAGCCATCCTCAAGTTATACACTCATCGGTGATCAGCAATGCATTTATATTTATTTACATTAAGTTCCACCTCGCTATTTTACATTCCTTAAAGATCTGATTGGTTGAAATTAAGGCGTGATTCAAACTTTTGACATTTACAATTGCAACTTCTAACTCGTGCCTCTCTACTATTTGGCAGTCCCATTGGACCAATATAGGGTTGCAATGGATTAATATAATTTCCCTACAACACTTGAATGTTAACGAGGTTATTTTGCTAATTTACCAATTACTTGGCAGATTTATTGCTGAGTTTGTGATGTCGATTTAAGTGGATAACCAAATTTCGTAGCTTTTTTGAGTATTTACTGATGTAATTATTATATTGTTTTTGATTCAGTCACTGTACTTGTTTAGGTGATTAGAATGATTAACTGATTATTTTCATATATTAAAAATACTACGAAAACTAGCTCTAGATAAAAAGAATAATATTTAATATTATTTATTGTGATTATTTAAGATTTATTTACTGGTGGTACATTGTGTTTAAAGTAACATAGCTACAGCGCCACCAAAAAGATCATAGTAGGTATCAAAACACAATTTTTGAAAATAATTAATTGAGAATTTAAAAATAATCTTTAACTCGAACGCAAAAATTTTATCGAAATTGGTGCTGCCACATAGGAGAAACTCAATGACATACACACGTCCAGAAGAAATATACGAACAAAGGTTACATTTAAAAGTACGATTACATATTACAATTGAAATAAATCTCGATTTCAAAGCAAAATTAATTAATTTTAAACTTGATTTATACCTTATAGAATTATGCTTTGATTTTGAATTTAAATCAAATTAAATTGAAAGTACAAAGAACCAACAACGCACTCCAGTAACTGTCAATGTCTGTGGTGTCTTTCATCTCAGTTTAATTTCCCCAACCGATTATGTAATACCCGCATTATAACTCCAAGTCGGTTTCGAGTTGAAGCCGATTCTAAGCCAACTTGTACAAAAGCAAGCGTGCAAGTCGATCAGTACATAGTCTTGAATGAGACTCTGAATTTAACTTTTTAACTAACTTTGCAAGATTTTTGGTATAAAATGAAACTTCCTTTCGGTGAATGACTGATTTCTGTTAAAAAAGTATGCAACAAATAATTGGTGCATCTGTGGTACAAGTTGTAAGGTTTGTCCGCTAGTGTCGCCACCATCAATGCTAGTAACTAAGATTTATATCATTAAAGAAAACTCCATTTTGTTGTTATAAATATATTTTATTATTGACTGCAACACACCCTGGTAGACGAGCTTCCCTATAAAATAGAACAATTTCTTTGCAGCTATAAATTGGATCGACGACAAATATTGTCACTTAGCAAAAGTGTTGCTTTCTATCAGGAAGTATAAGTAATATTTTTTTAATTTGGAGTAGTAGTTTTGGAGAATTACCACAAGTACATCGAAACATACAAACTTTACGTCTTTAGTATATTAGTGTACACTGTACGTACATGCTTCAACTTCTCAATAGATAATATTTGAAACCTCAGGTTTTTCAATAAATGCAAATGTACCTTTTGTTTATAAATTTCCTATTTTCAATTTATCGGCATACCTTCGTATGTGACTTTTTTGCGTCTGGTTCTTTTGCACCCAAACGTAAAACAACTCAAAAGTTTCATCGCTATCAGATAAATAAATAGTACAAGTAGGCATATGGCACAAACATACAAATATTCAGTTTTTTAAACATAGGAATATACCTATGTTTATACATAGACTACCTTCTGCTGTTCTCGGCATGTGTTGTGATGCGTTTTTTTTTGTGTCAGGAACCTTCGGATGCATGCATAGAACGGCTCACAATATTTTTATTGCTATCTATGAATAGGAATAAGAAGGGATAGAGTGCAAACATACAAACATAATTGTTCACATAAAGTTCATTTTTCATTCGAATAAAACAATGATGTGTTTCCATTTCTGAAAAATAAAAGATTTATTCAAATTTGAACATACCCAAAACGAAACGAACGTCATAGTCACACGTTACAGCATCTGACACAATTTCTAACATAACATTATAATTAACGATGCCCGCATGTAATGTACATGAGCACCGCGTCGTAACTCAAAGTAAGATAGTCACTCTACTAATTTATGCCACGTCAGAGTTATATGCGAAGGTTGTATAGAAATAGCTATGTAGGAACAGGTGTCTGTCCGACTGGGGAAGAGTAGCTATGCCAACTTTAATGTAGGTCAGATGGACTATCTATTATTTAAATTCACCTAGGTGGTCGGGTGGTATATAGTTCCGCTAGAAATCTGGAGGTCCTGGAATCGATTTCCAGGTCTTTGATTAGAAAAGATTACCTTTAGCCCGAGATTAGTAATGCCCCCGAAAGATGCCTACTGTAAGACAATGGGAGTTGTGGGTGGGACATTTGGACATAAGACTACTGTGACCTGTGCCTACCTCTTCAGGAATAATGTGCCTGAATGTATGTATATATGTAATGTCTTCCTTGTTATGACCAGTAAACATATTGTTCTGAAAATTTGTAATTGCGATTTTATTTTTATTTTCATGAATAATTGACTTGTAAGATGTTATTTGAACAACAATTGCATGCAATAAATAATCGGCGATACTATTCGCTTGCATCTCGCTCTCTCACTAACAGTATGACAAGGACCTTGTACGTAATGTCGGAAACATATTGACGGACTTAACTTACAGCTGTGACTTAAGGTCGAGACTTCGGTATCTTGCTCCTTGCCTGTAATTCCTGCAAGACGGTCATTTGTTGCTTCAAGATCTTTATGCAGCTATAGTGTAAGGTTACATTATCTTGTGACAAAGAGGTGGTATTAGGTTGGAGATACAGTCTTCAGACAGAAGAAAGATGCAGGATGAAGAAGTAGTAGCTCTTAGTGCTGAGTTCGTCCGGGGAAGTAATACCATCATTTTCATTTCCACCGTGAAATTTCAGTAACTTAACAACTTCACGTCTCAATGTCGACAATGCATTGACTATTCTTCTGGTGCTGTAAATGTCCATAGAGTGTGGTGACCTCTTACTATCAGGTGTATCGTCTGTGTGTTGGCCTACTTCACATTAAAACAAAACTATTTTCGCCGTGAAGCGGTAGCGCACTTTTTCAGCATCGACAATATTGGCGTTTCCCTTGGCACTGAATATTTGTGCTGATTAGTGAAGAATACGTCCCTTTTTTACATCTACAGGGTACAGGTAAACATTTCTAAAAAAATAAGGTTTTAAGGTTAAATTGCATTACCCGAAAACATAACCCTTGAGTCTCTAGCCGAGGTCTGTACCACACAATCACCGAGGCGACAAGCCAAAAAGGTCAAGACAAATAATAAAGAACTTTGCGAGCTCAAAAAGGTACATATGTGCTAGTTCGCATAGTAGCTTGGGCCTTTTTTTAGGCTCACTTTGACCCACAGACAGTCACATACACTAAATCAAACTTCCAGCACAGCCAGTTGGAAATACACAAACTCACACCATGGCAGCTATCAAATAGATTGATGTATGTACGCATTTACATATTAATAATATAACGCGTTAGGCCGGCGTGTGCCGGGCTTATTTTTAATAATAACGCCATTTTGATTTATTGGTGTGAGGGGAATTCCGGCTCATGTTCCGACTGAATATATTACGATGGTTAAGTTTCGTTAAAATGGCGCGTGAAGTCAAGGTTAAGTAAACAGTGGCGAGTTATAAGGTGATGGTTTTGATATAGTATGTTAAGGCGGGCCTGTTGGCTTATTGGTTATGGGTTTTATTCCCATCTATTTGTTTGCATGAACATGTCTTATTGTGCTGTGTCTTGATAATAATATATGTCTGTAATTAGATCAATTATCTACTCTCTAGCTCTGTAGTTTGGGACCGTATGTAAAAGAATGTCCCAGGATATTTGTTTGTCATCATTATCTGCCAGTCCTGTTTTGAATCATTTGGAATAGGGCAATAGGGTGTGCTCTCTGTCTATTTGCTGCGTAACAATATAGGTCACCTGCCCGTCGCCATCTCTCTTTTGGAATGTTATTGAATGCTTAATGCTAGGTGTAAAGTGCAAGTTTGACAGGCCAGTTGGCTTGGTGGTTAACGCTCTGACTGCCAAACCGAAGGTCGCGGGTTCAATTCCCACCCAGGACAAACAATTGTGTGTATGAACATGTCTGTTTGTTCTGTGTCTGGGTGTAAATATCTGTATGAGTATGTATTTAGAAAAAAAGTAGTTTATGTAGTAGCTATATGAGTTATCTGGTTTCCATAGTACAAGCTCTGCTTAGTTTGGGACCAGATGTTGCCATATATATAAAAATCCCTTCTACCACCGCTGTTTCAATCTTAAGTAATAATATAAATGAGAAAGTGAGTTTGTTCCTTACATTTGGACACCTCACTTGACCACAAATCTTGATATTTTCTTTAGTGTGGATGTGAACATAAAATAACATTTCATCAGTATCAATAATATACATCAGTGACCTGCTATTAGCAGAGCAAATTTTTTACTGTTTATGTACATCTAGATACAGATAAATGTAGACACAGTACAAACAGACATATTCTTACACATAGATATTTGTCCTAAATGAAAACGGAACACAACTGGTGAATTGCCAGCTCTATCGACCCTTTAATTAGTGATAAGCAAGTTTTGTGGTTATGATTTAGTCGAGTTGGTAAGCACACAATACGTTCAAGGGAAGCATAATTCCCAACACCTCCCATTCTGCAAATTACGAATATATCCGCAAGGTACCTCCAATTAGACTTGAAATTTGTCTAGCTGTATAAGTTGTCAAGATTCGATTTGTATGCTAAGCCATGATTGGCATATGCAAATACTGGCTTTGGAGGCTCTACGACCATTGATATGGATGATTTTGCCTTATCATTGAGACGTCTCGAGTCTCAGAGATCTTAAAGTATTATTTTACGTGCCTGAAATGCTTTGTGGTTGTGACATTTTGCTTTCTGGCTCGAAGACGTCAAATGCTAATATGACTTGAATATTTTTTCAATCGACGTCAAATTTATATGTTCTTTTTTATGTCAAGTAGGCTGAGAGATAGACGGTCCACCTGATGGTAAGTGGTCACCGCCGTCTACGGGTATTTGCAACACCTGGGGCATTATTAACGCGTTGTCGATGCTGAAACATGAAGTTGTTAAGTCTCATGTGCCTGTAATTTCACCGGCTCCATTACCTGTCTAACCAAAACACAGTGATACAAGTGCAAGGGCGGAAATGGGTAAGACGATCTGTCTTAGTCTGTGTCTGTCGTGGTGTTTCTTAGTGTTTGCACTAACAGCATTACTAGTACTAAAAATGCTTATTGCTTAAGAATGCCTTTATGCTATTTGATGTTCGGGAGTTTTTCGTACTATAAATATTTCTGAAATTAAATAAAAGTTAGTATAACTAGTGTACTTTGGATATGAAGTGTCTGACCGAACCTTCGAAGGAAGTTTTTTTCTTATTGTTTAATAATAATTGTCACTAAAAACATAATGTTTTATCTAACAACGTAATTCATATCATTGAAGAATGCACCACAATCACTTAAAACAAAAACCATTTTCAATTACCATCAAAACAATATAAAGGCTTATAATGAAGAGCTATAAAATCATCGATACACACCAACACAATGTCCCACATAAAAAACTTCTAAACAGAACGGTTTTCACCAGCAAATGAAGCAGTCTCGTTTTATTTACGTTCGTACAAAGGCGATTTCGTCATCAACTAAAAGCATCGATACTGTCTGTATGGGGGTAATAAAAGAAAATTACTCTACACATATATTTCGTGACTAAAGGCTGTTACCGAACGAAAAGTATTTTGACTAGAAATGTTATGCTGATAGCGCTCGGACTTGTTTGTGAACAACATGTCTAAAAATTATTTGATGAAATGTATTCTATATTATTCGAATTACACTTATTCTATTTCACAAGCTTGGTAATTAGAGCCTGACTTCCAAGCCGTAGTCGTGGGTTCGATCCAGGACAAATATTTGTGTGCATGAACATGTCTGTTTGTTCTGTCTGGGTGTAAATATCTATAGAAGTATGTATTTAAAAAAGAGTATATTAGTACGTGGTAGCCATAGTACAAGCAGTGCACTCTGCTTAATTTTGTGATTAGGTAATGTGTGAAGAATGTCCTAGGGATATTTATTCTAGTATTTTTTAAGCTTCCCAGACATTCATGGCTTTTGTTACATCATATTGAGATTATTTTAAATAAATAAATACTTAGCTTAGTCTCGTGATCACGGTCAATGCAGCTTGATCGAAATATTAGTCAAAGTAATAAATAACGAATCACACGCGTTCTCGAAGAATGCTACTTTTCCCGGAATAAAAAGTAGTTTTAGTTACTGCTTATAACATCAATTATTTACCTGTCTGGCCTTTTTGGAAATTAGGCGAAATAAACAGACAAACAAAAAATGTTTTGTTACAGGTAAGTACCGTAAATACCTTCATAGGCATTCATTAAAAATCTGTTATATATTATATTGACTTTACACACAACAGCTACTTATATTTTGTGGATTTGTTAACATAAAAAGATGTCTGTTTCGTTCTTAATTATTTAGTCAAGCCCAAAAGCAACTTTAGTAAAATCTTGTTTTAAATATGTTCGTCATTTTTATAACAAAGAGTACATCTATCATTGAAATGTTAGATGGCTTGGTCCCTAGAGCACCTGACTGCCACGCTACAGGTTGTGGATTGAATTCTGGACGCCCATTTGTGTGTACGTAATGTTTCCTTTGGGTGAATGACCTAAAAGTGACGTTGAGATTTTTAAGGTAGCTGAGAGATGTCGGCACTGCTTCAGTCTGCTTCACCTATTACAGACATTAGATCTAAAATGTATTCTATGAAATGAGGGTACAGTAGGGTAAAGAGGTACACATTAGTACAGAAAGAGAGACTTTTTGTGATATAAAATGTAATAATAATATAAATCAAATTCTATTAGTCGTAATCATATATTTGCTTGGTACCAGTAGTCCCTTGGTACTGAGCAGTGTTGAATATATAAATTAAAAGTATTCAATTTCCTCAAAAACAAAATCACATCAATCAACATATAGGTATCCAATTATGGAATAGTTCTCCAAATATGGGATACTAAAAATCTCTAGACACTTTGATCTTTAATTTCTATGAGATTCTATTTTCTGAGTAGTAGAGCTCTTAGTGCAGAGTTCGTCCGGGAAAGTACTACCACCTTACCCATTTCTGCCGTGAAGCAGTAGTACACTTGTATTACTGTGTTTTGGTTAGAAAGGTTAGGGGGCCGGTGCAATTACAGGCACATGAGACTTAACAACTTCACGTCTCAGGGTCGACAACGCATTGGGGATGCCCCTAGTGCTGCTAATGTCCATAGGCGGTGGTAACCACTTTCCATCAGGTGGACCGTCCGCTTGTTTATCGGCACATGTGGTATTAAAAATATATATATATGTATATATTTGGCCTGAAAGGAACTTTATTTAGTTTTAGAAAAAGATGATTTTAATACATGAATACATTGAAACGACTCAATAAGATACAAACTATAATATCAGCATTTACTATCACATATCTAGAACCTATATCTGAAATAAATATAATGAATGTGTGCTTTACAGACCTTCGCAACCTCAGACTTTTCCCAAAGTACCACTACAATATCATTATATTTCTTCTTGAACATTAAGTAGACGTTAACAACATTTTCATCGATGTAACTTCAAAACAGAGAAATAACAGTATCAAAGGCCTAAAAGAAAAGTTTTAATGTTTGTTAACATTTTTTTTAAACCGACATTACAAAAGTTTTTTTCTGCCAATTAGATGAATTTTTGCATGATATTCAAATGTAGCTTCGACTTTTCCATTAAAAAACTTTACGCCAGAGTGGCTTCCTGTTCTTTTGTAACTTCGACGTGCAAACATCACAAGGTTTTTTATTTTGACGTCGTCGAATTGACGAATATGTATTTACATTGCCATTAAAGGGTTAAGGAAGCTGAATAAAAGCTTTCGCGCTTCAGTATTTGCATGTTTTTGTTGGATCCGCGGCTTTTTTTTAAGCACTCTCGAATGTTGGAACGTTTTCACACTGTAGGTACAGTATTTTGAAGAGCCTAAAGCATCTCAATATTATGAAAATTTTGGTGTTGTTTCAACCTTGTTCCTTGTTACTAGCTGCGGTTTTACTCGTATTCCCAGGGTTAAGTTACTGCTATGCTCTTCTGTATCCTACCCCTAGGTTGTCTGTAAGAAATTGCTTTAGCGATAAGACCGCCACGTATTTAAACTGTTGCTCTGTTATCTTCTTCTCATGTTATATGGTTATACGGTGCATCAATATTATTTCACGAAATGTTGATATTTTTTTATACTGACCAGTCGAAATTCACTGAAGCAGCATACAAATGCTTTTAAAATTATGTATCATTGTGACACTCGTATATGTTGTGAATGTACTATTTTGTTAAAAAAAAATATTCTGTGTTTTTATAATGTCTATAAAAATGTATAATGTACTTTAGTTATAGCATCGAATTAGTACCTACTACAGGCTGTAATGGTGTTATAATTTAGAATAAATAAAAAAAATTATATGTTATACAAACAAAGTATATTGTATTGTCAGTAACCTATGCCTCCTCCACATGATCAATCCATATGCCAAATATCAGCAATATCGAAATAGTCGTGAAAGTGTAACAAACAAATAAAAAGCAAATAAACTCACGTTCACATTTATAATCTTAGTTAGGATAAAAAATAACCCAATGTTTAGAAGCCATGTTATTTTACATTCTTTTTTCAATTTAATAGTATATGTTTAGTCGATATGATAGCGAATCACGACCAGCGTTGGTTTTCTCCAATAGCTACGGCGTAGTCGCTCGTAGCACACCGTAGCCACAAAAGCTACAATGTATCTGAGCTACGAAATCGGATCACATATAGGCACCTAGCACACTTTTAGCATTTTTCTTCTTCTGTGTATGTAAGTGAACGGCTTGAATGATTTTGATGATTTTTTTGTGTTTTTGTGGATTCAAGAATAGTTTAGTTTTACAACCGAACCTGGTAGGTGCTGTGATTGAATTCCTGCAGTGTTTTTTATGAAACTTTTGAATATACTTGTTTCGACAGGACAACGTCTGTCGGGGTTGCTAGTATTTTTATATATTTAGTGGATATTTAACGACAACGCTTTATTATATTTATATGTACCTGTGTAAAAATAAACATTAATCTTGAGAATACACGAGCAATTCGTGCATTGTATATATTTCAGACGTTCCATTATTTTCATGAGGAAAATATTTACCAACTCGGAGTAAGAGATAAGGGTTTGACGCTTACCATAATACGAGCAGTTCAGAACCCATGATGCTGTTTTTAAAGATGTATATGATAAATGAATGTCATGAATTTTTTATTTTATTGTTTTTAAAGGAATCTGGCATAATGGATCCGCAAAAATTATCCATATACAAGTCAAAAAGAGTCGAAAATTAGTATAACGTACAAAAACATCAATAAGGTATGTATATTATATTACTTATTAAT
This sequence comes from Habrosyne pyritoides, assembly GCA_907165245.1. Taxonomy (NCBI): domain Eukaryota; kingdom Metazoa; phylum Arthropoda; class Insecta; order Lepidoptera; family Drepanidae; genus Habrosyne; species Habrosyne pyritoides. Next base: position 14,979,092 of record OU015588.1, on the reverse strand, counting down.
AATTATTAATTATCAGATCTTTTTGGCTTGTATATGGATATTTGTTCAGCTATAAAAATGTGTTATTATTATATTTTTCTACGATTAAATATTTTTAATTTATCCATTATTTTTATTATTATATAACACTCATGTTTAGGTAAGACGTGACTTAAGAATATGCCGATGACCAAGTGCATTTTACTCCTTACAATTATTCGTTAACACAATCATCCGAAACAGGATTGGCGTCAGGCTATTGGTCAGACGTATTTTTTTTTGGTTATATACAACGAATTGACAGAAAGCGTACATAAACCAAAATTAGAACCATTTATTGAGTTGAAAGGCACCAATTAAGGGCAAAGTTAGTGAAGCTTCCACCGATTCAGCAGTCAGCCTCCAACCGAGAAGAACCGACAAAACACTACAGCAAAGTTACATTTTTACATGGATCTGATCAGATGGTATGGCAATATTAATTTTGTCAAAAGTTTTAAAACATTTAAAACAAAAAGAATAATGAAAATAATATACTCAACAAGCATCTTAAAGGTCCACGTTGTCCTGAAGCAGACTTCCAGACATCTGTATATTCAATGTAATGAGCTACCCTATAATACGCTATCAATCAAAAGTTGCCACCTATGGACATTTGCATTAGCAGGGCCATCGGTATTTTTGCTTCACGATGGAAATGGGCTATATAGTTATATACATATTTCAATGTTTTTCATTTTGAAATTCAGAGCGTAAGATAAACTTAAAATTGCAATAAGATTCTTCTTGTACCAACATTACTATGTAAAGTCAACGTTTTCCACAAAAATATGAGTTTCAAAAGCAAAAATTGTCACACGTGACACAGCCGGATATTAAGTTTACCGGGCGACCGGGGTTCCGTACAGCGTTCCTTTTTTAAATTTGTCGCAAAAAGTCTGAACCAATCTGAAGTCTGCCTGATTTTTTTTATAGTCTGTGCTTGACTATCTAGGACACAATGTGGCGGTTCTTTTTGGCAAAAGCCTTGTAGCATGGAATTATAAAAAAGAAACAAGGTCAAATGTCTAACGTTTGCCTGAAAAATACCGATTTGCTTCCAGCCTTGAAAGATAACAAGTTGTAAGAAATGTATGTTTAATTCTCCTAGCAAATATTTTTATGAATTTTTAATCATTTAGAAAAAATTCAATCTAGGTCAGTCAAATCTTTTTTTTTAATCATTGGTGAAATTCTTCTCAGTTGAAGTTTGACTTCAAATCGGTGGTAACTTTAGTAGCTTTGAAATTCACTTGCACCCTTCTATCCAAAAACTGATATTTAAAAAAATACAAAATGTCTCTGGTATCGATCTCCAGTATTAAGCTCTAATGTCGATCTCTGGTATCAGTCTCTGATAGGGACTGACAATCAAAAGTCGCGTGACACGTTTTTTTTTTCACGAAACATTAAATTATAATGTCTTTAATATTTCAAGTAAATTGCTTCTCATGGGGAAATCTTATTGATTGGGAGGCAATCATAAAATTAATTATCGAACTATCTCCAGTTAATATCGAAATTAATGAAAGTTTACGAGTTTGCGTGCTCTGAACAAATGTTAAACCATTTACACTAACGATGTAATTTTCTGTTAGCGAGCCTCTTTGTTGTATGGTCCAAGCGATGGGCTGAACGCTTTCATATTATGTCATACCCTTTGACCAGATGTAGCTGATCCTATTTTGTAACAACAATACCATCCTTTGAATTTTGATAGTATTGAGAGCTATTTCTATTTTACTGATCTTGGATAAATACATAAAATCATAATTCTTCAAAATATCCTATTACATGGACAATGCTCACCACATGTCACGTTGGAACGACACGTCCAATTCCACTCCATGCATAATGATAGAGTTTTCTTTTCATTAATCATTCTTAACTTTGAAGTGACAGCTAGATTTGGGCTTTACCACATTCTGGCTATCCTCCAATGACTTACACCATAAGTGAACAAAGGAAAATTAATGCGAAGATCCTTGCCCCGGCACCGGGCCGGCTCGGACCATCCGGGTAGCTCCGGATAACGCGCACAGTCAACCATTAAATAATTTATTTACCCGGTCTTGTTACCAACGAAGATTAATTATTGAGAACGGCTGCGAGCTGGCTAACTTTCAGGATTATTGCTGCAATACATGTATTACATCATATTTTTCAAGATAAGTGAATTAGGCATCACGTTGGGGTTGAGCGACGTATAGTAGTATCGGCCGGGAATTATTAATGTTTCATCATAATTATAGAAAGTCAGCAGTGGTTTGACGCGTGTTCCTGAGAGATGATACATTTTTACGGGATAAAAAGTCCTATGTGTTATTCCAGGGTATGTTCTATCTATGTGCAAATTTTTATCTAAATCCGTCGAGTGGTTTTTTCGTGAAAGAGTAACAGACATCTAGCTATACAGCCATCCTTACAAACTTTGGCATTTATAATATAAGTTGGAAATAGGATAGGATTTGTGGCCCAGGGTTGACGGGCTAATATGTCTGGTAGTTTGCACAACTTGTAGTTTGTTTTATACAATTATACATCTGTTAAATATATGTAGCTAACGTCTCGCAGTTTCTACCGCATTCCCAAAGGATTTGATGTTTTTAGCCCATGTTACTTCTGGATAAACTAGCATTTTAATATAAATTTAGGTACTAAGTAAACCATAATTGATTGCGAAAGTAATGTATTTTAATAAGTGGCCGTATTGATCAGATACCATACTAATCACTTGGCAGGTCGTGCATTCTATGGTCCTGGGATAAACATTTCGTATGCACAGATGTCTGTTTGTTCTGTGTCTATGAGTATAAATATAGTAGTAGGTATCCTATCTGTACAATCAACTGTTTGGTAGAACTGATTTGGAAATTTAACTTTATATATATATAGATTATGTAGAATTCAAAATTCCAGTAAGGAAATAATGAAGGTCAAAACTATAGAAATGACCACTGGTTCAGAATTCAACATTGATCTGAGCTTATAAGATAATTACATATTTTGTTATCTGGACTTTATAGTAAAGACTATGGTTAGTTGGGAATCATTTAGCTGTGTCTTATGTTTGAGGATATATTTTTCAATTGTGTGTTTTGTAGGTATATTGTAGTAGGAACCTAATATTCCTTTTAAAAAATTACCTTCTCTAAAAACTTTAATCGCTCTTTCGATAACATAAAAAAGACCATTTATGGTCTAGCAGTACTCGAGTGATGGGCTTAGCAACTCTCAGCATTTATTTTTTATTTATATAGGTGGGTCAGTAGAAAGTGTCGTTGATCACTTTTAAGTGCAAGATTTTCTGGTTCTTACCACTTTAGCATTACGACGACACGAAGAAAGAATTATACTCATTAGAGATCCAATAAAACTACTGCATTGTTCAATTTATTTTATTAAAATTTTTAGTCTGTATTTCAGTAAGTACTTTTTAATTATGGAGTCTTTTCATAGACTCGATATTGTTTACATTACACTAACATTTTTAACAAAACTTGTAATGGCACAAGAAATCCGTTTCATAAGTAAATAATTAGCATGTGTCTGAACTTTACAAATTAATATCTCGCCAAAATACTATAGGGCAAAGTGGAGGTATATTTCTCTCTCAGAATTATAAACTAAAATAAAAAATATTTGATCACATTTAAAGTAAATATTTGCTTCTTTTCGAACGGGGTCTATGTTACTTTAACATGTAAAATTTTTCATAATTCCAAATTTCTACTTTGCCCTTAACATGAAGTGTTGCCAATGTTTATAATTAACCTACATGTACAAATGAAAATGACTAAAATTATTGCTTAAAAAAAAAGATTCAGTCATTGTTCTAAATTATAAATTTAACGGATTTTTACAACCTGTTATACCGTTGTCTAATATTATTTACAATATTTACATAACGCTATTGGTCCGTCTATTATACAAATAAAAAAATTGGTTATCTAAAGAAATAGGAATTGGAACAAAAATAAAAATTATAAAATTATTTTTAAAAGACAATCTACTCAATTTTACATAATAATATTTCGCTACTCCCTTAGACATTATAATGAAAATTATATAAAACTTTAGTGAAGAATCAGATATTGCTCCTAAAAAAGATATTCGGCGACGAAAAATTGGTGTTTTATAATTTAGGTATTTTATAAATCCCTAGGCTTTATTTACAAATGTAATAATATTTAAAAAGTTACCTCAGTCCTTTATTGTAATTAAGACTTTTAATTTTATCAAATACAATTAATTAAATAAAGTATTTACATCAATTTTTTTTAACTTTGCAACACTAAAGTTGTTGCCTTGAACAATAATGTCAACTTCCAATAAACGGCTGAAATAACTTTCATCATCACATTATTTTTTTAATAATAACATCACTATTTAAGATTACAATAATTGTAATTAGGATGGATATGCGGCCGAGCTGCTAAATTATGTACAACTTTACCATACTATTTACACTCATATACATCAATAAGTTTATCGTCCACTAAATTTATGGGAACACTATACACTTTCTGAATTCGCAACTCAACAACGTCTTGAATAACGATATGATTATCACTTAAGTATCACTCACTTCAAAAGTCACCTTCTGAGTCCAACTGCACAAAAAAGTTATATGTAATCTGTGACGCATTGGAGAAGGTCCGGCTCAAGTCACACGATCTCATCGTGGTGGACCACGTCGCTGCAACTGCCGGCTCGTTGCAGTCATGCCCTCTGACGTCACACTCTCAATTCCTCCATCGTCACATTCGACTTGGCGTTCAATTGAGTGTTCTTCTTTGTCAGTGTATTCGTGTTTATCATCTGCATCTGATGAGCTGATAGCAACGGCTGGTTCTCTTGTAACTGGCCACTCGCTAACGTATTGATATTAGTTTTTCCTATTTTAGGCGGAGGCGGTGCTCTGGGCAAAGTTGCCATACCAGCCACGTTATTACTAGGCAGGTCTGCAAACTCAGGTGGCGGTAATTGGTGATGAGAATGTGTATGGTGATGACCAAGAATTGTAGCTGGATCGTTTTTTAAACTCGTTTGGTAAGTTAACGCTCCTTCTAGATCACCGCAGATGTTGTTAGGCATTTGGCCGTTTTCAGCTCTCTTTTTTAAATGCGCTCCGTTTGTGTGGCCGTCTTGGCCATTCATTCTCATTTTATCTCTTTGATAGTAAACACCAGCGAATATTAAAACATTAAGTATTAGTAAAGAACATCCTATTGCTATTGTTACGCTTAATGCTGTTGAATATGCAGCAAATCCATCTTCAGGTGGAGTTACTGTAGTAGCATCAGTTTTATGTACATCAGTACTTACAGTAGTCTGTGTTGCTGAATTTATGCCAATTATATTGAAATTTAATGGAGAAGTAATATTTATAACACTCAGTATTGGAACTTTTGTGACTAACCCGGTGTCTGTCAGAATTAAGTCAGTAGTCTTCTTGAACTGCGGACTTAATGTTTTAAGTGTAGGTTGAATAGTCGCGTCTTCATGTTCTAGTTGGTGATGAGATGGAGGGACATCTTCACCTCCAGGACGGTGGAGGTCTGGAACTAGATTTAGCCAGAAAGATAGCCTGTGGACAATATATAATTTTGGCCTATGAATAGCGTAAGCATATAATACGTGACATTTTACCATCGCATTGTAGTACCATGGTTAATATTAGTACATTTTTAATTAATTATTTAAATCTCTATTAAAGCATAAAATAAATCTTCACATTTTTTGTGAAACTAAAACACACTTAAATATTCATCGCAAAAAAATTCAATACTCCTAAATATATTCTCAGTTTAGATTTTTGTGAACCCTAACGAATGAATATTTTATTTTCAGTCTGAATAAGCTATATCTTACCTATGGGCTCTGTAATGGTTCTTCAATTTGGATTTCGTGTCGATATTCAAATATTTCTTATGCACGGCTTCGTACGCCGTCCACTCGATGTTCTTCATTCGTACTCTTTCTTGTCGTCCTGCTCTTATTGGATCACTCTCTTGAGCTTCATTTGGGTTTCTATAAAAAAGTTTTCATTATAGCGAAACAGCGGAGAAAGTAAATTCAATTTATTTAATATGTGCTTTAACTAAGATTAATAAAACGCAATTCATTTATATTTTATCAAAGTTATTGATAAATTACATAATAAATACCTGTCAATAGAGCTAATTTGACACAAATTAGTGATGCCTTATACGTACAAATGAGGCAATGTCGAAATTATTCATGATTGTAATAACCAATCGCAATTATGTTTCCATTATTAGATGTATTAATATACTGTTAGGTAATGTTTATTCGGTACCTACATAATATTTTATGTATTTCAATTACGCTGTAGGTAAATCTATTCCATCAAAATTTATATTACATTCTGAATCATAAAATAGACTAAGCCATACTCACAATTAAAGAATATCTATCGCTGTCAATGACGTAGGAACAGATAAGGATGCCAATAGTTTAGATCAGATTTTCAGTGATATAAAGTAGACCTTACCCAGTCTTGGCGAAGTTCCCCCAGTACAGCATAACAGATTCTGACAGTGATACTTCGGCCTTCGTGTAGTTTCGTGCAAAATGAGCCAGTCCCCCTACTAGGGGTGCGCCGAAAATGTATGGAAGCTCTTCACCGTGGATGCAACCTTGTCTCTGTTGACAAAACAGTGAAAGTTTGCATAAAATAAATATATACTGTAAGGAATACATTTTACCCCGGAGAATTTTAATATGAAACTTTTTTTTTATACCACATGGGCCGACAAACAAGCGAACGGTCCACCTGATGGTAAGTGATCACCGCCGCCTATGGACATTTGCAACACTAAGGCCATCGCCAATGCGTTGTCGACCCTGAGACGTGAAGTTGTTAAGTCTCATATGCCTGTCATTTCACCGGCCCCCTTAGCTTTCTAACTGAAACACAGTAACAAAAGTGCACTACTGCTTCACGGCAGAAATGGGCAAGGTGGTAGTACTTCCCCGGACGAACTCTGCACTAAGAGCTCTACTACTCGATCAAACAAAGATCAAATCGCTAATATTCGAATGCCAAGAATCGTTCTTTGTACGTTGATTTAATAATCTAATGGGAAACCATCTGAAACAAACATTCCTATCTCAACTCTATCAAATGAAAGTCGTCTAAATTCCGCACAACATAAAGTCCAAATTGAAGCGAAGCGCCCATAAAATGATCCAACACGGATGAATTCCATAAAATCAGTATGCAAAATGAACTAAAAGCAGCGAAACCATCAAATTATCTCACATTAACCGACAGCTACACATGATCGCGTAAATTGTATAGCCGAAGCAATTTCCGAAGTCATATGATTTTCGGCACGAACTACTAACTACGTTTTGAGAGAAGCAATTACTCCAGCCGACCAGTTCAGGCAGATACCTGATGTTACATCATTAAACCCTCATGTAGGGTCGTAATTGATTGGTCCGCATGCAGATCGCTAAGTAATATTAAGAGGCGAGACTCAAGTTACCTTGCCCGCTGCGGATGGAGATAACAAGATAGAACCAGGCTTCTCAGCACCATTTTGTAAATTGAAAACTGTTAGGGAAAATTAAAGGGTATTGCGTACAGTCTAGTGGATACTGTAATTGGTGGATAGTTGTTTGTTTTTAGATAAGTCTAGCGAGGTATTTAATTATTTTCACGAAACAGCAAAAAAGAGATTGGAAATTGTATTTTCATGGTTTCTGTTTATTATTTCAAAGCACATATTGACGGGCTGGTTGGAGTATTTAGATACTCCGACAGTCAGGTCGCAGGTCGTGGGTTCTATTCCCACCTAATAACTTTTGAGAGCATGAACATGTGATACAGCAAATAAGACATTTGTATTAGGTTGGGGAAAAAGTCTTTTCGCATTATAGTATGTATGAACTTGTAATAAAATCTCTTTGGCTATACTATTTGTATCTGGCTGGTTTTGGTATCATTGAAAGTTTAAATTTTAAAGAACATAATTCTAAATTCAAATTAGGAAAATGTGTGATTTGCATTTGTTTTTCGTACCGCCAAGATGAGTGAATCTAATGAAGGAATTCGATTCATTTTAAAATTTTACTACATTAAAGGTAAAAATGCAACGCAAGCCGCGAAAAAAAATTGCGATGTTTATAGACCTAGTGCAGTGTCTGTGAGAGTAGCACAAATTTGGTTTAAGCGTTTTCAATCCGGAAATTTTGATGTCAAAGATGCACGTCGCTCTGGTCGCCCCATTACGGATAAAATGGATGCCATTTTTGAAAAAGTGGAGCAAGATCGGCATATCAGTAGTGACGACGTAGCTGAAGAACTGGGAATTGACCACAAAACAGTTTTGGCGCATTTGAAAAAGACTGGGTACACAAAAAAGCTAGATATTTGGATACCTCACGAGCTCACTGAAAGAAACCTAATAAACCGTGTACTCATTTGTGATCCTTTATTACGACGTCATGAAACCGAACCATTTTTGAAGAAGCTGATAACTGGTGATGAAAAGTGGATCACGTGCGACAAGAACGTGCGAAAAAGGTCGTGGTCAAAGGCCGGTCAGGCTTCACAGACTGTGGCGAAATCCGGGTTAACTCGCAACAAGGTGATGCTGTGTGTGTAGTGGGATTGGAAGGGCATTATTCATTATGAGCTGTTACCACCAGGCAGGACCATCGATTCTGAACTCTACTGCGAACAACTGATGAGATTAATGCAAGAAGTTGAGAGAAAGCGGCCGGAATTAATCAACAGAAGGGGTGTGGTTTTTCATCATGATACCGCTAGACCTCACACATCTTTAGCCACTCAGCAAAAATTAAGAGAGTTTGGCTGGGAGGTATTAATGCATCCGGCATATAGTTCTGACCTTGCACCTTCAGATATCCACCTGTTTCGGTCTCTTCAGAATTCTTTAGGCAGTGTCAGGTTAATATCACGAGAGGACTGTCAAAACCACTTGTCACAGTATTTTGATCAGAAGTCCCAAAATTTCTATAGTAATGGGATCATGTCCCTACCTACAAGATGGCAAAAAGTTATCGAACAAGATGGTACCTACATACTTTAGTTAAATGTAAATAAACAATATTAAAAATGTTTTGAATTTTCTTAAAAAATACGAAGGAACTTTTTCCCCAACCTATTATAAATAGTAATTTCATGGTTTCTGTTGACGGGCTGGTTGACGTGGGTAGGTAATCCGACAGACAGGTCACAGGTCGTGGTTTCGATTTCTGTCAAAAAAAACTTTTTTTTTTATAATATAAACTAGTGCTTGACTGCGTTTCCACCTGATGGTAAGTAGTGATGCAATCTTTGATGTTGAGGCGCACTAGTTTATTAAGAGCCTATTCACTCTACTAACTAGCTAACTTTGTGGGCATGAACATGTCCGTGTAATGTACTGTGTCTTAGTGTAAATATGTAAGTACATATATGTACTATTTATGGTAGTTTATTCTAAATCTGCTTATAATGTTCAAGATCTGCTTATACTGTGCAAATAAAATAATAATTTAATTCAAAAATGAATTTATATTCCATTTAACGTCGGCTCCAACTGCCCACCAGGTTTTGGTGGACATTTGGGGCTGGCGGCTAATTGTCAACAAACGGGGACGGGTCATGGTTGCAATCGCCGATCATCCATGATGGTCGGTGATGGTCGATGATGAAAATTACTGAGGTGCGGCATGCGGCGTCTGGCCTTCGCGGGCCGGATGCCACCGTAAGCCGGGGACTGCTGGTGGCGGATTGGAGCAGATCCGCCGCCTCCACTAAGAAGGCATCCAGTAGTAGTTCCTAGGTGCCTATGCAAAGGAGCGGGGCAGTAATAGCCTCGCCCAGAGAAGGGCTCGCCTGAACAAGGCGAGCAACGACGACTGGGCAGGCGGTCGTAGGACTCGTCTGGTCCCGCACCCCCGTCAACGGCGGAGAATGAACTCGAGGAGTTTTAGTGGGTAGGCTCCTCGACCCTTTCCCACAGGGGAAGGGGTCGGGGTGAGAGTCCCACATAACCACCGCACCTGCCCAGACATGGTGGCACGCGTAACGCATTTCCCCTCGTAAAAAAAGGTTATAAACTATCTATGTGCCAGGTTTCTGCCAAATCCGTTTAGTAGTTTTTACGTGAATGTGTCACAAAAATACGTCCATCCATTCTTTCAATTTATCGCATTAATAATATTAGTTTATTTATGATACCTATAATTTATGTAAAGATTTAGTATTATATATTAGTAAAAATTTCTAATGGTGATTTAGCTGTTAGAAAAATGTTTTCTCATCACGTTGTTATAAGACCCAAAGCAAACTAAAACTCGTGTTGCTAAATGAAAATGCTTGTTCCAGTTACCGAACAGACTCTTATCTGGAATACATTAATGAATATTCAAAAGCAACGTTTTATAATTTGTGTACTCAGACACTGAATGCTAATGTACCGAAATATATTAGGGTACTTCATTCCACCCCGAGGTTTTACCCGCGTGAAACAAAACATACAAGGACTAGAAACGATTAAAAAAACTGTATTAATTAAAATATAATTTCTGTATCCCATGAAATCATCCATATTCTCGGAATTAAAAGATGCTCCACCTGTGTGCCAAGTTTCATCCAAATTCGGTTAGTATTGTTTATATGTCAAATAATTAATTCATTAAATTATTCTGGGACATTCCCCATGGCCATCCAAGGACCAAAAAAATCTGCCAAAACTCTTGTCAATCCAGCGGTATGGTTAAAAACTAAGCATCTATAATTCGCTGAACAAAAATAATTTAGAATAGTGCAGTGCCATAATAGAAATACATTTATAAAAAGAGAAAATTCACATGGAATTAAGAACTTCCTCTATTTTTTTAAGTCAGTTAAACAGGTGACTATAACAATGAAAATAATACGCAGTAATTAAATATACATTTACTGTAATTACAGGTATTAAGGAAAGGACGCCGCTTTAAGAACTCCAAGGAATAAGGTAAGAGAATTCTAATTAGACCTTAGCTCGAATTAATTCCATTACACTAACAAACGAAATCTAGATATTATCTAAATTCGTAATTAAAAAGGTTTTGTTTGACTTTGCGGCGTTCAGCCAAGTGGAGGACTGCTGAGTCTAGAATTGTAAAGTTCTATTATGTTATCTTATGAAATTTAATTATAGTTCAACTAAAATTTTAATTTATTTGGCATTTCGTGATATTTGATTTTTAATTTTAATTTGTATGCAAGAAAACATACACTCATATATCTTTATACGTATCTTTATAGAGCTTTATACTAGCTACTTTCTCGCGGTTTTACCCGAATGAATCGAATTTATAACGTACCTAATGTTACTTCTACTTCAGCTATCTACTAGAGAAAGAACTGTTTAAATTGATGTAGTAGTTTCTGTTTATCCAATAAAAATAAAAATCTAATTTTCTCTTTATGTTATTTGTGTAGATATGTACTCGTACAATTTCTTACCTGTGGGTAATCTCCATACTTGGTCTGGTAGTCAAATACGTATAGATAGGAATTCCTCCGTAACGCTGAATGCGTATCAGCGGTCAAGACTATTGGAGCGACTACTTGCGCGTCGCTTAAGGCTTCGAGTGTTTCATCCCTGTTGAAAACAGATTCCGTAAAATGAACAAAATTATAGCATATTTTATTTCATGGCATGCTCTATCTAGGACAAGTTTCATCAAAATCTATTTGGTAGTTTTTGCGCGAACAAGTATGAAACATTCACACATCTATACATCCATAGTTACAAGCTTTCGCATTTATAACTTCGTAGATAAATATTTAAGGCCCATGGTTCAGTTGGCAAACACACCAAAATCCCGCGACTACCACCACAATAATAGGCATACATTTTATTCAATAAAAATGTTCTCACGAATTTAAGAGGAAATTTCATACCGACCTTATATTAATAGGATGCTGTACCGGCCTCTCCCAATCAGTGTACTCGTTTATTATTGTCGCGAGTATCTCTGATAAATGGTAGCTGTATGTATTTCTAACGAATGACTTGAGGATCTTTGACCTCCTATCAGCTTCGATGCCATATTGTACGTCGTCTCCGCTGAACGCGAAGTACGCTTCCGCTTTCGTTACGCCGAGCATCAGGTCGTATCTGTGTAGGAAGCAATGGATAAGACATTGATTAACATTTTTGTATTAAGTCTTAGCATTGAATATTTGTTTTGTTTGTTAACTACCCATAATTATACTCTATATGAGTATCTAAAGAATGGCTAAAGTATTAATAATAATTTATTTCAGATTAATGTTATCTGTAGTTAGTAACAAGGTAAGGTTTAATACAGCAAAAAATGCTCCAATACCATTAATCTCTAATCTACTTGTTCTACCTTTGTTGCTGATTAATAACAGGACCTAATTAGTTTGATTAAAGACATCGATACATATTTTATCAATTCAACGATGTAAAAAGAAATACAGAAATGAGGTACAAACTTTGTAAGCTGAGCCACAGCACTCTTACGCATCAATACAGCGTTGATAATATTGATAGCGTTCTGCGCCTGCTTGCCAACCGGCGCACGCGCATACGACTGGCTACCCCACTCGTATCCATTCTCTGGGTTGATTAGTAAGTCTCCTGTATCTAGGACAAAGAATACCTTCCATCAATAATGCTCATTTACCTTATGACGTGGATTAAGATTATCAGCAGCAGATTCTATTCGATGTCTATCGTCACATTTCATCTCTATGGTGTCGTAAGATGCAGCTTCAGAGTATAGCAATAACCTTGCACTAAATCGCCAACAAAAAGATTCCCAACGTTGCCGTAAGGTAGGTGAGTGGCCGTAAGAACTCTATAAAATCATATGTGATATGATCGATTGATAAAGGCCAAGCAGACATATTGCCCCGACTCCAAAGGATACACAACAATAAATACATTTAACCTTGCCTCATACTCGACTATAAGCAGTTAAATATTACTCGCAATATATAATGTGTGTGGCCAAATAAAGCCTAAGTCAGCTACAACTGCTGCGCCTTACGTAAATTGCAGTTGCACTTACAAGCAGTTTTCTTCCAGGATATGTGTGCTTACAAACTTCGGCCATCACACACTACTAACCATGATCAAATAACCATATAGGATAAATGTATATGGAAGCTAAGCTATAGAAGACTAGATAGCAAAACATTTCTTAACTTAAAAAATACAGGAGCTTCTTCGCCTTCTTGAATTCTTGATCTTTATCTTGTTGGTAATGGTGATGATGCAACAGTTAAAGTAACAACTACAAAAGAAACTTCTGCTGAGAAGCCCTTTAAAATATACAGTTTCAACACTGTTAGTTTAGTTACTGGAGCTAACGGGAAAACTGCAGAACTTTAAGTATCGAGTTTAGAATTTATAATGTTAAGTTTAAAACTATGTTATATGGACACTAATGTGTGACTTAATTGTGCTTCTATCTTATTTATGTTCGAAGTTAATTGATGTATAGACCTAAGGGTGCTTTGAAACTTAAGTAAGCAACATTATTAGGAATATAGAACTTAAAATTATTCAAAAGTTTAAAATTTAGATTTAGTCAAGCAACGACTCAAAACAGAATTACAATTCTAATATAATGCCAATGTGTTGACAGTTTACCACCATTCAAATTTCCCCATGAAACAGTTGTGCACTTGTATTTGTGTGGTTTGGTAAGGACGGTAAGTGGACCGGTGAAATTACAGGCACATGAGATTTAACAACTTCACGACTCAGGGTCGACAATGCATTGCAATGCACCTGGTGTTGCAAATGTCCGTAGGCGGCGGTTGACTTACCATCAGGTGGAGATGGTCCGCTTGTTTGTCGGTCTAAAACATAACATGAAAGCAACATGTTCCTGTAATTCATCGGACCGCTTACCTTTCCAACGATGCACAACGAAGCACAGTAATACAAGCGCACTTCTCTCCGCACTGAGAGCTGTATTACTTTGAAATTGCAAATAACCAAGGAAATCGCTTTGCGTAACAGATGTAAACATAAAATTTATAATTGAAATAACAGAAGCTGTTAATTTCCCACTTACTAAGTAAAAAATTATAAAATGAAATCCTAAAATCGTAGAATTCATAGAAACGTTCGTAATAGAACTATTAATAAATGGAAAAAATTCTAATATTGCAGATTAAAAAATAACACGACACCTTTAATAAAATGAAAGTAATTTAAACTACGAGATGTAAAATGCTTTTATTAACCTTTTTGCTTACGATGCCGGCTTCTGCTGGAGTAGTTGAGGCGATAATAACAAGGTAATGCTGTGTCTGCTGTTTTTTTTAATTTTACATTCGGAAATTCTTACAAAGTTTTTATTTGTTGGTTTTTATAATATTACCATATTTGCTTGGTGTCTTTAGACCTTATGGTATGCCATATGTGAGTTAATTTATACCAAATTATGAGACTATGATGAATTCTAGATACGATTTTAGAGATCATAAAAAAGGTACTTCGAATTGATGATCAAGTATAAATACTCTGAGAGTATAATTTTTTTACGTTGACAATAAAAAACCCATAAAAAAATTTGACTTCCAATAATTGTCTGTAACGTCGTAAAATAAGAGAGCGTTGACGATGTAAAATCAGAAAAGGAGAGAATTCTTGTGGAACAACAAACTGGGCTAACTGAAAACGTTGACGCTCCACAAGAGGGCGAGATGAGAAAACTTTCGCTGGGACAATTTAATAATGCCCCGGCCGCACCCCGGCTGGCAACCGGAAAGAATGCTGCCGAAGTGAAAACAACAACGGAGTTATCGTGACGTGAAATAAGTTCCGTCACACCATTCGAGGTCGGGTTATGTCGCCAACGATCGATGTTAGCAGAGACTAGCTCATCCTTTTAGGATGGAAGAAATTCTTTAAGATTACTATCGTCACGGAAAAACGGTTTGCTGGTGTCATGTCATTTATCAGCAGTACAGAAACCTTTGTCTTTGGATTATTTGGCCTTTGTAGTATTGAAAACTATTTAAGGTCTATTAATCTTTCTCAGAAAACGAAATTTAAATAGAAGTGTACTTATTTGGCAGAATTATATATAATTATATATTCAGTGAGAAGAGGTCAAAAATTTAAGACAATATAGATAGCATTTTTTTCAAATGGCTTTTTATTAGATAAGGCATTTTCGTATGAAGCGTTTGTGTCGGTAGTATGAATATACTAAAAAATAATATTCAAGTAAATCAAACGTTTTTAAATCTTTGGGCTACGTTCCCGATTGCTGGCGGCATTGCCAAGGTTGGATGGCAATGCTACTTCATAAACCGAGGTAAACGTAAGCATTTTAGTCATGAGATGCTTTGACCAAAACTATTTACATATACGGGAGGCTGTCGGCCCTCACTGACCTAAACTTTCGGTCTCAAACGGTACAAGAACGTAACTTGTGCTATATTTTTCCCGCTTCAAGAATTCTGCTGACGTCATTATCATCAAAAATAATTTTCTAAATACTCCTTGAAATACAGCTGTTTTTCAGTTTCCAGAAACAAAATCTATTTACAAAAGTAATAAATTACTTGAAGTGCCGGTTATCAAGAATATCTCCATAAAGTTGGAAACCTACTTAAACTTTTCAAGAGTTATATTATATATTACATAGGCACAGAAAAAATAAGACAATAATTCATCTGAGTTAAGCAATTTCGTTATTTAGCTTACTATATTTATTTCGGGTAATTATCTAGTTATTTCGTATACAAACCCTATTGGAATTTATTTTGGTGGACTGCCAAGAAAATAATATTAGTAGGAGTAGAAAAAAACATAATAATGGCAGTAATAATGGATGTAAAAGTAAGTCTCAGTTGGTTTATCATTTCTAAAGGGTTTATTATAAATAATAATTTTATCGAAGTAAAAAAATTGGCTTTCGTTGTCAGGTCTCTCTTCTTAGACGTAGTCTAGATCTAATAATAACCTGAGACTTTCGCAGCCATCTGGTTCCAAACTTAGCACAGCTTGTATTATGGGAAGCAGATAACTGATATACTTTGTGTACTTACAACTTTTTTATCATAAAATGATACAAAGAAAAGTATAAACCAACACCAAAAAGAAATATATGACATGCACAGATGAATAATATATATGTGTAAATACAAGACAAAGGGAAAAGTTAGTTGTTCCATACTTTAGACTAACTAAAGTTAACAAGTAATTTCTTGGTAATTGTGTTAAATTTTATAATAAGATACCGCTCTCAGTAACCAAAATGACTGATCATAAATTTAAAAATTATATTAGGAACGTTTTGAAAGAAAAAGCGTATTACAAGGTAGTTCATTATATTGAAGATAAAAATGTATGGAAATAGCTACTCTCTGCACAGTGCACCTCTAATTTTCTAGTTTAAGTTGTAAGTACCTAATTATTGTTATTTTCTATTTTGTAGTCTTGTTATTTCTTTTTTTTTGTTTTGCATTTGAATGTTACCTATAATAAGTATTTTGTAATTTTTAAGTATAAATTATGCAAAATTGAAATTATAAAATAGCCAAAACGTCAGAATAGATAAAATTTATATAAAAAATTATTTAATAATAAAGAATGTAACCTTGCTGAGTTTCTTGCCGGTTCTTCTCAGTTGAAGGCTGACTTCCGAACCGGTTGTTGCTTCAGTAACTTTAAATTTGACCTTCATAAGTGCCCTCCGAGGGCCTAAACTGAATAAATGGTTTTGAATTTTGAATTTGAATTTTTAATGAATGATTTTGATCAAACTGACAGAACTTTTTTTTTTTATATATATATATTTATTAACCATATAAAAATACAATACATAATTATGAGAGCCTTCACGGAAGCCTCGTGGGCTTATCTGTGTAGGCGGTCACCGCAACAACATAATAAAAAATAAAAGTTCTAAATCTATGCTTAGTGTAACACATGTACATATAGGTACACTATACGATATATCTATTATATTTATTTTACATTTTTTTATTTTATCTTTATAACATATTTTATATAATGCATATATGTATGTATATATAATAATGTTATCACCATTTATTACGGCTAGAAGCATGAGAATTTATTTACGACCTTTTTTTAAGAAATATTCTAAAAACCTCTTTGCTTTAACTTTACCTATTTGGAGACGGAGTGACTCAACAAGCATAGAAAGTGTTCTCCTAGCCTAGCTCAACGATGTTTCGTCACGTCTATGCTTTGTCCCTTTTGCTAACTAGCAATTACGTGAGACGTAAGCTCTCCGAGGCTTTGTTGCGCGGCGAATGTTTATATTAGCTAAATAGGGAGGCTGGTCCTACATGTTTCCTCAGTATTAAACTCGATTTATATTTCTTACAGACCATGGAGTTTCAAAATTTGCTGTCCTTTTTACGGTCCTCCATTAACTTTGGGCACAAACAAGGAAATCCTCTGCGTAACAAAAATTATTACTTTTTGATTGCGTATTCACAGCACGCGGCAACTTTGCCGCTAACTTGTTCTAACTTGTCGTGTTTATTTATCCTTTTTGACGCCCCTGTAGTTAAGGGAGCTTTTATGATTATTTTCAATTACTCTGTTACGTCACGTTCGTTTAGATTTTTGAGGGATGGAAAGTTACTGCCATTAATTTGTGAATTCTGGGGTTTTGATTCTGAAATGTAAATCCGGTGTCTTTGGTCTACCTCCTTCAGTAACTACGTTATCAAGTGAGAGGCCTCGTCATGGCCTCGTTACGCCGGTACACTGATGAAGTTTATATGACCAGAAAATGCAAGCGCTGAAAGACAAAAGACATCACCATCTGCTTGCCTTAACAATAATCATGGGTCGGTACAATAATGACCTTTAAGAATGTTTGTGTAGACCACAGCGTAAAGCGCAAATGATCATTGATGTACTCTTTAGTCGACTCTTACAGTTTTTCAGTTCTATAAGGGTCGATTTCTCAACTGCTACGCAAATATTTTTGAAAAGATTGTACCAAACTGCGTATCTTTAAAGTAATAAAGGATAGCATAGTTATTAAAATTAATAAATAGCACAAATAACCTTACCAATAACAACTCCGTCGACACTCGGTCCGAAGGCGTATGAGAAGTCAGGGGCTTGTACTGGTGCTGACAGTAGCGCCTCAAGCGGCCGCTCCCGTAAACACCTCAGTAAAGCGGGTGGAGTTAGCTCTGTAAAAATATGGCTAATTTAATTTCTTAGTTATTTGGCTTGTATCACTAGGTATGTAATTACTGAAGACATATGGTATAATTTTAATAAGTGACAGATGATCAGAAATCGCTAGAAGAGCTAGCGGGTGTACTGAATAAAAGACGTATGAATATGGCATGGTTACAAAAATGAAGATGAAGTACTAATAGAAGCGGATAGAGGAGCTAAATGGAGAATGCATACGTACACATCGCTCCAACAACAAATAATTGGAATCAGTGTAGGCAGAGAAGGAATTAAACCTTCACTGGATAAAGATGCAATTAAAATTACAAGCCATGAAACAAATATTATTCCTGATGATAAAAGCATTAGTAAAGTAGAGGATAAGAGAAGAATATAAAATGATTACCTGGTGAACAATTGGCATGTGTTGCGACTATTGCCGCATATTTATTGGGATCAGCAACCAGCGACCACGGACTGAGCCCTGATCCTGACATGAGGATTGCTTTGTGGAACAGGAGACCTGAAGCAAAGAAACACATTACGAATTGTTCTACTAATATCATCTTTATTGAGACATTCAAAAAGCAAGTTACTTTACATCGCATGTATTTAATAGAAGACAAAAAAGTAGTAAGTATGCAATAGCTGTATTGTTATCTGGTTTCCATAGCACAAACTCTGCTTAGTTTTAGAAACAGATGCCCATGTGTAATTGTCCCTAGATATAATTATTATCAAGAACCTACCAAAGTTCAATAAGTCTTGAATACATAACAAACAAATAGAGTTATATATCATACAGTTACATATCATACTATAAAGTAGTATATACTCGACTTGTATATTACCTATTCAAGACTAAACTTAACAATTGTGATGAAAGTAAAGAACGCAGAAGCTCGTACGTCATAAAAAATGATGTTATTCAGTCATTTATTTTTGCTATAAGTTATTATAATGTTGCCATAAAACCTATAATTTACCTAAAATATTTAACGAGGCATTCAAACGACGATACTAAAATACTGACAAAGATCAAAGTTCAAATGTAATTGGTACTAAACTGAAATGCCATGAAAAACCTTTTAAGATCCCAATCACAATGTTGAACAAGATGGAGCGACTGAACATACCTAATACATCACTAGAAGTGGGCAAACCAGGTAAAGTACTTTAGGAGAATCTATAAATGTGGTTTTTTATCTATAACCTTTACAGTAGGAATAGGTAGACAGCACTCTCAGGTCTCACCGTTGACCTTTTTTGACACGTTTTTATTAGCTTCTAATCTAGGTATTGAATAACGATATGAATTTTGCAATTATCTATGTGGGTTCCAGAAGACGATACAATAATTAGGTGGCATCGAGCTAATCTGATAATGGAACCAGGAGGGGGATAGTAGTCCTCTTCAGTGGCAACTGGTACACCCCTTGATATTGGGCCTATTTGTAGCGTGTTTTTTTTAGACTATGGCCTATGACTTAGACCTAAAAGTGACTGTAAACCTGATGATAAATGGTCAGCGTCAACTATAGATTAGCAATACCTGAGGTATTTCTAATATGTTGCCAATCGATCTCAAACCTTTATGGCAACTGCCCGAATATATATTTTTTTTAACCAATTAACATATATATTTTTAACTCCAACTAGTTCGACTATCAGCCAGATGGTCTACCTGATGGTATGTGATCCTAAGAATATTTGCAACACCAGGGGCATAGCCAATGCGTGGTTGACACTGACACGTGAAGTTATTATTTTTCATAGGCCTGTACTTACACCGGCCCTCTTACCTTTCTAATCAAAACACAGCAATACAAGTAGATTTTGGACTATATTTTAAACCTGTCATTCAGTATCGAAGCCAGTG
Source organism: Habrosyne pyritoides (assembly GCA_907165245.1). Lineage (NCBI taxonomy): Eukaryota > Metazoa > Arthropoda > Insecta > Lepidoptera > Drepanidae > Habrosyne > Habrosyne pyritoides. Next base: position 14,958,998 of record OU015588.1, on the reverse strand, counting down.
AATGTAACCTCAAAGTGTGGACTGTGACGTTTTATTTTCTGAATATGAGAGTAACAATTCGATTGATGTTTAGAATTTTCCTAATAGCTTTATTAAGTATAGATTGATCCGAATCCTGATGATTAAATATTTTTATATAAAATACCCACAGAAAAAAATGTTGTCATACCTACTTAATTGCTTATATTTTTTGACAAGTAGGCCGACAAATTGGCGGACGGTCTGCCTGATGGTAAGTGGTCACCGCCGCCTCATGTGCCTGTAATTTCACCGGCCGCCTTACCATTCCAGCCGAAACACTAATACAAAAACATTATGGCTTCACGGTGGAAATCGATAAAGTGTTAGTACTTCCCCGGACGAACTCTGCACAGAGCATTACTACTTCTCCTTATTATAATTTTTTAGGTCATCATAACCTTCAACACTAATTTAAGCTCAAAACTATCATGTACTACCTGTCCGCCGCGGTTTCACCCGCATTTCCGAAGGATGTACAATTTTTCCTAATCCTTTCGGTGGTTTTTGCGTGAAAGAGTAACAAACATTCATACGTTGTCACAAACTTTTGCATTTATAATATTAATAGGTTTACTTTTACTGTATATTTGTTAAGTATGTCACGTCATCTGCGACAGATCCTCCATTTCTCAAAGACACAAACCTTACTAGTAAGTATAACTGGGCTGTATCACCGTCAACAACTAAGCATTGTCAACATTTTAAGCTCGAACAAACCCTTGGGAAATCTCACGCTGTGTTAGGCTGCTTGTACACGGTGCAATTTTCATCCACGACAACGTCAGAGAACAATAGTTTACAGATACATGGGCCAGTTCGGTTGTTGGTAGATTTCTTGAGTTTCCTTCTCACCCAGGACAAGCAATTTTGTGCTTTGTTTGTATATACACGTCTGTTTGTTCTGTTTATTATCGTTCGAATTTTAATGTATATAATTCGGCTATAAGCCACACATACTTGATTTTTATAAACGTACTAGTGACACTCATATTAGATTCGCAATCCAGTCGTAATTTTTAAAACAATAAAATTATTAAGCCTAAACGACTTCGCTTTTTATAACTCTTTCAGTCTGATTAGTTATTTTTCAAGTTTTTAATTAAAACCAACCCTTTCCTTCGGTTGTTGATTGCACTTACACGATAATACACATCTTCTTTGACAAAGACTGATTACTCCATTTCTCCGCAAATTAATCATAAAGTCATTACTAAAATATTGGTATTATTATGCATGTAAGCATGTGACTGAGAAAGATAATAAATAAAATATTATAATTGTTCCGATATATACTATTTTAAAATATAGATTTACTAGCTGTCCTCCGCGGTTTTACCCGCGTTCCCGTGGGATGTCACATGTATTATACAAAAAAACCTTCCTCTTCAATCAACAAAATCAACTGCGTAGTTTTAAAAATTTAAGCATACATAGGGATATAGGGACAGAGAAAGCGACTTTGTTTTATACTATGTAGTGATTAAACATTATTAAGAGAGCAATGTAGATTAACCATAACACCCTTGTTGTTAAAGTAAACAGGAAAGTCAACCGCCTTCAGTGACTCGTAAATTACGTTGATAAAAAAACACGGAAGATGTTTTAACGCGAAGGAGTTTAAGCACCATCAAACGAGAACCATTACGGCTTTTAAGGAAATACTTGGAAGCAAAGTATTTTTTGAAACGAGGAAATTAAATTGGACATTGTCATTTCATAAATAACAAACACACGTTGAATTGAGTAACCACTTTTCTTTTGAGACTGCAAGATTATTATTGATATTTTTTTAACTAGCATCCACCCCATTGTTTCTTTCGAGTTTAACGGCCAAAATGAATTTGCTATCCCGATCGAAACATCGATCCGATCCATGGATTGATGAACCTTTTGACAGAAATTTTAATACACGTAATGGTCGATTTTGGTCAATGAGGGGTCAATTCGTTATCATGATTCGGATGACAGGCTAAATTTCCACGAGTCGTGTGTTCAATTCCCATCCAGGACAAATTTTCGGCCATGAACATGGGTGGATGTAAATGTCTACATATTAAGATGAAACAGTAGTACATGCAGTATATCAGTTATCTGGTTTCCATATTACAAGCAGAACAAGCTCTGCTTAAATTTAGATCAGATGGCCGTGTGTAATGAATGTCCCTGGATATTTATTATTTATTTATAACTTTCGTCTCACGGTTCAGCGTTCTGAACTATCCCGGGATCATAATATAGTCTATGTTACTGCCCAATAAAGTTTCTTTTAATTGTCAAAGTAACCGATTTTGAATAGTATTTTTTTAGGTTCATTCATAACAAGCTATCATCCGCAGTTTCACCCGCGTTTATCAATATCATATATAACATATAACCATTTACAAAAAATTACACGTCGAATGGTAGCAGTTCCATTCCAATATGTTCAGTAGTTTTGAGGTGATCTTGAGATCTTGAGATGATGGTGAAAATACAAATCTGTTCTTCTTATAATATAAATATTTTATAATATTTGTGTATTGGTGCAACGTCTCTTTACCATAAATTCTGACAACCAATATAGTTCAGCATGAATTGGATTTCCATAAGAGTAAATATTAAAACCCTAGAGCATATTTACATTTAGTTTGATAGATGACTTAACAGAGAATAATATTGCACTTGCCTCGCTGATATTCTAAAGGTATATTAATTAAATAAACGGGTCCCTGAAGAGCAATGTCGAGTCGAGTCATTCTGAGCAAAGGTACACCATTTATATGCAATGTTTATTTGGAAATCCTTGCTGCTAATATATTTAAATTAATATTACACAAGTTAATAGTGTAAACTTGATCTTGAGATTGTTTGTTCTATTGTCTCTGTATTAAAGACAGACACTATTTCTACCGTGTGTTTGTCCGCTTATACAGAGTGACTGATGAGATACCTTCAATATTTGAGGACGTGATAGTTGGCGATCATATATGATGAAAAAAAATAACATTAAAAATAAATATTAAATTACTACTTAGTAAACTTAGTAAACAGTACACCGAGAGTCCCGTATTTACCTGCGCAATACTTGGATACCGCGCGGACGCACGTGTCGCGCAGCGCGCTATCAACACATAATCTACGTCAGAACTACCTACATCAAGACCTCTCCCCATGTATGATCCGCATGAGCATGATCCGTTTTCCCTTCATAGTTTAATCCTGGCTTAGGACAGGCAAAAATACCTAGGTAATCACTAATAACTGATAATAACTACCGCGTGCCGCACGTGACTAGATCAACTTAAACAACAAACACCGCGGCGTGTTTAGAGAGTATAATATCCACATATCACTTATTTTTAGAGAAATTTTGGTAAAAAATTAAGGACCTAATTTTATTATATCATTTTAACGAGAATCGAGTACCGAGTACTCTCCATAAGTATCGAAGGTATCTCACCAGTCACTCTGTATATTTTAAACTACCCAATTGATTTTAATCCAGCTTTGACATTAAATTGGAGAATTTGTTTCAAAAGATTTTTGTGTATAATACCTTTGTATTATGCAACTCAGGCGAATTCGGGTGAGTTGCTAGTAATATTATGTTTACACTATTACAGTTACATCATTAGCTTGATATAAAATATGTGGACTTAATATATTATTATAATTATTATATTCAATAGGCTGTAGCTTCAGTAACTTTAAATTTGACCTTCATAAGTGCCCTCCGAAGGCCTAAACTGAATAAATGGTTTTGAATTTTGAATTTTTTGAATTTTAGGCTCAATGACCCGCAGGGCCTTGAAAATAGGGTATTTCGACCTTAGGAGCCTAAAATTGTCATAAATAAAGCTACAACATAAGATGAATGTGATTTGTTAATTTTATTTTTATTGGTTTATTACAATCACATTACTAAAACAGTCTTAGAGATTTGATGAATGGTCACCGAATTAACGTCACATTTTTGAAATTACGAAAAGGTGGTCGTCGAATATGAGACGGCATGAGTTTTTTTAGGTAAATAGCATTTTATGTTGGTAAAATTTTATTTGATGAACTAAATATATCCCAAAATTCAAGGGAGGTATTTTATTTACTCTTATCTATAGGTATAAGAAGCCTGAAGTGTTTTCGTAGAATTCTGCTTATCCATCAAAAACTCTGCCTATCGGATAATCATTTTTCTTTTAAGAGCTAAAAATACTGCCTCATTAATGTCTGGAAAGGATTTTGTATTATCTCGTGGGAATCTAACATTTAATTAAAATATGATCTTTAAAAACATTGCTCAATAAAATAAAACCTTTTATTATAAAATTTTAAAGTAAATGTTCAATAAATAAATATTCTGAGTCATTCTAGATGGGCCAGTTGGCTTGGTGGTTAGAGACCCTGACTACCAAACCGAGGGTCGCGGGTTCGATTCCCACCCGACAAACATTTGGGTGCATGAACATGTCTATCTGTTCTGTGTCTGGGTGTAAATATCTATATAAGTGTGTATTTAAAAAGTAGCATATGTAGTATATCAGTTACTTGGTAGCCATACTACAAGCAGTACACTCTGCTTAAATTGGGATCAGGTAACCACGTGTGAAGAATATCTTGGGATATATTTATTTATATTTATTCTTTACACATATTTATCTGATCCCGAGCTTGAGAGCTTGTACTGTAGTAACTAGATAATTGTTGAACTACATTTACATCCAGACACTACTAAGACACAGTATATACAAACATGTTTGTCCAGGATTAGAATCGAGATCACGAGTATTATCGGTACTTCGTATATACAGCTTTTTATATAATTATATTCATAGTAACTTCCGTGCCTTGAATTTACTTGCCGATATTACAACATAGCGTATGACCATCTGGAATTATGTACCTTTCAAATGGTTAATGAATTTTATGACTTAATTCAAAAAAAAATCTTACAAAATTCCAACCTCTTTTTTACTCCTTTAGGGGTTGAATTACCAAAAATCTCTAGCGAATATTTATTCCTATTCAAGCATTTATAATTTCTTAGATATCGTGCTAGTATTTCGCTTATAAATATAGATTATACTAACTCAGAACCAACAGACATGTTCAAAGTATCAATTGTGTGAACCAATGAAGCTCTGCACTGCTAAGATAACATTAAACCAGTGATGTAGAAACCATGCCTGTCTCATCCGCTTTTCCGGCTTTCTGTTTGGACGGCGTCATAAAAAAAACAAGTCAAAAATGTTAATCAAATAAGCACCCTGATCGCAACAAAAACTCAGTCAATTGCAAAGATACTCGTGTAAATGCAAGAATCTAGGCCATCGTCCGGGAAAATAAGATGTACAGTAAAACCTATTCTAAAGAAATTGCTAGCACGAAATTGATACACACAGAAAGCACAATCTTGTTGATGCCGCGTGTTTAATATATTGTATACACACATAAACGTTCACACGAGAACTCAAGACATGCAGATTTAGTTCTGTATCCCAATACTTTCTGACATTAATGATAACTTTTTAGCACGGCGCTCCAATGATTCAAGGGCTGCCAGCTGGCATAAATAAATAAATATCCTTTCTGGCACGTTCTCCACACAGGTTTTATTTTGTAGGGGAGACATAACTGGAAACGAAATTCTATTGTATTATATATTGGTAATACTGGTCAAATAAAATTCTAGTATACATAATTTTTTTGGCAGATTTATTAACACAACTCTATAGCTATAAAGCTTTTGAGGTTACTTTACCACGATCATACGTAGCCATGTGTGCGTTTATGAATTAGAATGCACCAAGCCTTCTGTACGCTTTTATTTCGTGTTGAAAATACTTGAACGTTGCATATAGAGGGGAAATAGAAGCGCTTATTTCTGCACCCGCTCTGTTCTTGAGATGAAAAATCGAGTGGAGCTCAGTGTCTGTCCATTTCTAGTATTTGTAAAACTAGCGTGATAAATGACTTGTTAAAATGATACCTTTGGTTTTTTCATTGTTATTTTTGCTAAATATGTAACATTTCGAATTTATATAGGTTCGTTCTTGGAACTGGTCCATTTTACTGTTTTGTTTATTACTCAACTCATCTAGAATATATTTGCTCGTATTGTCGTTGCATATTTAGGACAGGCCAGTTGGCTTGATTGTAAGCGACCCTGCTTGCCACGCAGCAGGTCGTGGATTTGATTCCCACAAAAAGTAAAAATAAAAGTGCTGGCTTTGGTGTTTTTTAAAATGTTGTACGAGTATAGAACTCTCATTCTATATTAAAATTTTTATACTATTGCAGTACTCTGATTAGGTAGCTTGATGTTACATTTGGGCGATATAAAGCTAATTTTTGGACTCCATTGCTGCTTCAGATCAGGCAGGGTGGAGTCATCTTGTTAGGCTCAAATAAAAAAATAAAAAAAATGGATAAATAGATATCCTCACACCCACTATCCCAAAAAGATGACCAGAGGTACTACAATTTTTACAAATGATATTTAAGTCCCTACGTGATTTGTGGTGAACAGTGTCGCCAACTCCGAGGCACGTATCCAAACCCAAATACTGGATATCATTTCTGATAAAGAATCCTGTACTGTACATTGCCGATCTATGAATTTAACTCAATAACCTCTAGTCTCTAAGTCAAGCCATTAAACTGTGGGTATGAAATTAAATGAAATTTAATATTTATTCAAATAGACCTTCACAGGCACTTATGAATGGTCAGACTCTAACACCGGTTCGGAAGGTTTCTTTTACTGAGAAGAGCCGGCAATAAACTCAGCAATTACTCTTTATTTATTATATAATAACCTATCTTATATAACATTTAATAAAAGTATACACTTAAATGTTAATAAGTACCAGTTTTCTACAACATCACGTTTATAAAATTCAAACGTATTCAAATTCAATATGCCTCGAGGGTTTTAAATACTTTACTCTCCGTCTCTATCTATTGAAAAGGATTGTGCGAGATGACAGTTCCGTTTTATTATTCAGCGGGGATATTTTCCATTCCCAACGTTGCCTTATTCAATCATCGCCGGGCTGAAGATTTGCTAAAGGGATCTGCTACAGAAATAGTAGCGTCAGCGTCTGAAATATTGAGGTTGGGAATTTTCATATACGATAGAATATTTTGGGTAGCATGAATTTTATAGCTTTGTTGTTATAATATATTTTTTTGTTTTAGTTCCTAGTAGCTCTTAGTAGTGTTAGTTATTAACTCATACAAATAATCTATTACTGATTTGTCTATCAGAATAATTATATTATCATTATTAAAATGTTATTGTATGTGTGTTATTGTATTGCTAATGTATTATTAAAATACAAAGTTACTGCTTTTATAGAAGGGAATATATTTGAATGAACTGTTTGCTCTACTAGCCATATCGAAATGCACTTAAAGCATACCTTTACTTTTCCGTATATATCAATACGGAAAAGTAAATATAAAATTTTGAGTCAGGACAAATTATAGAAAGAATGAAAGGAGTCCAATTGTCACAATGCAAAGAAAATAAATCTCTATTATAAAATATATTCTTTTAAAATAATTTATTAAGTTTCAGCACTAGAAACACTTAAGGGCAGCAAAATTATTAAAACTACTATCAGTGTGGAAGTAAATCAACAACTCAGCAAGTTTTATTAAGAATATATATTGTTTTATATTATTTGGCAGTCATAGCTTCAAAATTGCACGAATAAGATACCGCAAACCTATTGACCATAGCATCCATCATACTTCCAAATTTTTATTTTATTTTTTATGCTTCCCTTTCCAAATCAGTATTCTAAAGTAATCTACCGCACAATATAAATTCATTTGAGAATGTTTAACTGAAACAATGACTTCGTTTACTTCCGGAAAACCTTCGTTATTCGACGCACGTACCAAACTGGACGCGGGCTGTAGAAATAACATTATATCATTGCTGGTTTATTGTTTTGTTGGTACGCCTTCATAATTAGAATGGGTACTCCGTTCAGTTCTCCGTTGAGGATTCTCTTCGGTTTTGATTTATCTATTCGTAGTTCTTTTTTCGAACTTTATTTCTTTTTGCGACTGGCAGGCCGTAAATACTTTACCTAATCTTTTGTGATGTTATATGGACTAAATGGTAAAAGACGAAGGAGCCATATGACACGGATCCTTGATTATTGGAATCAGGGCAAGCAGATTTACGTTAGACCTAAGTCTTCCTCCGAATAACAGAAGACTTAAAACTACCTAAAGTGAACTAGTAAATAAATTAATAATAATCTATTTATTAAAATCTAAATATATTTTATTAAAGTCTTCTATCTTGCTTCTTATGTTTTAGAATATTTTAATGTCGAGCTCAGTCCTACAATAATAGTAGTACCCAACAAGAATTTCATGTAATTTTACTTGGTTAAAAAGGATAACATACTTGAAGATGTGCAAATAACTAAAGTAAATGCGTATCAACTATCGCAACGCATGCACATATTTATAACTAGATGTCCCCCACGGTTTCACCCGCGTTCCTGAGGGTTGTTACATATAATAAAAGGAATAATGGGAGAAATAAAGGGAATAAAAGTTACCCTATGTGTTATTCCAGATTATAAACTATTTATATGCCAAGTTTCATTCATATCCGATAAGCGGTTTTTGTGGGAAAGAGTAACAAACATACATACTCACAAACTTTTGCATTTATAATAATAGTAGGATTTGTAATACTACGATAAAAATGATCAACCTTTAGTAAGGCGACATTCTCTAAAAATAACATAATTATTAATTGTTAGCTCATCGTGAGACAAAGTTAGCCGTATTCTTGTTCAGCAACAACGGTTTTATATATTTCTTTGTGAAGTTTTAGATCACTTTGTAAGTTTTAATTATATCCTAGCTGCTAATTGCTTCGGGGTTCCTTTTTTCATGATTATATAAAGTTTCAAGATTGTGCACTATTTCATAAGTCGTAAGCTACAAATTGCTGTGCAACGATTTATAATGGACTATTATCTCATATTTTTTGTCCTTTACCTGAAATATAATTTAATTTATAATATATGAATTAGAATCTATTAAAATTTTCCAATATAGTAAAGAACTGCACGGTTGTTTATAAATTCCTATTTATTATTCGCTTTATATTGCTTTACCTACATTTGAGTTATAGAGACCCTGACAGCCACGCCTCAGGTTATGGGTTCCACTCTCACCCAGAACAAACATTTGTCTCTATAACACTTATATACCGGATGTAGTACATTTTTTATCAGATTTCCATAGTACAGACTCTGCTTAGTTTGGGATCAGATGGTCGTGTGTAAAGAATGTCCCAGGATATTTATTATTCAGAGCTGCTGGAGTGCGTACCTGATTTGGGTGTCAAACCGATTGAGCTATCTATGGAATGTAATTTTTTGTAATTTTCATTTGGATAGAGACAGTCGATCCATACACGACAATTTTTCAATCACACTGCAACTACTACAACATTAGTATAAATTTCAAAATAATTTGTATCTACACTTCAGTATGGCGACTCAGAAAGGGATTTTCTAATACCTTTACAGTACATATCTGGTTTATTGCTTCACACGAATTTTCAATGAGAGAGCTCAGTTGGTAGTGCTTTGAAATACCATGACTGGAGTCGTGGGCTCGTAGCCTACAATGAACTGACCTTTCGGTGATAAAAAACGTCGTGAGGAAACCATACCATAGTAGTAGAGTAGTAGTTTAGTACCCGTTGGACGTCTGGAAATCAGTCGTCAGGCAATTGACTTAACTTGAGAGCCCATTCCTTTCTTAACTTTGTGTAGTAAGCACTACCTTCTGCCTCATAGTAACCAAACATGCTAAAGATTTTGGTCTAACACAAGACTAAAAAATTATAAAATTGAATAATATTAAGAAGAAACTCGTTAAAGTCAGATGATAAAATCATTCTATTAAATTTCTCTACAAAAATATATCTCAGTGAAAATGGCATTGTAACAGCCTTGACGCATTGAAGTTAAAATAAATAAATAAAAATATTTATTAAAAAATAAACGAATCATTTGAGCTCGCTATTAATTTCCCAATTATTTCCATTCCAATTTTTGCAAAAGCCCATCGAGCGTACGTTACCATTGTTATCGATTCCATTTCATTCGGTAGCCGCCGAATGCAGCGATCGAGATGAGCGCATAAAATACAATAAAATATAAATTTTGTTTCCAAAATATATCTATTCATTGGAGTACGTGTTTTTGTAATTCCAATTTCCGATTGTATTACTCACGTATGTTGGAAAGTGGAAACAATCACCGTCGGCAAATGTTTTATTTGCTCTTTTCGCCGAGAAAATATACATATTGAATTTGATTGATCTTTCAAACAAACGGCACTTGTTAGATGACTTTTATATTGAGAGAATTTTGTAAAATTATCATTGGGCATTAAGTACTTTAAAAGCTCTTAGTCCAGAGTTCATCCTGCCAGCACCCAATTCCGCCGTGAAGCAGCAGTTCACTTGTATTACTGTGTTTTGATTAGAGAGGTCGGTGAAATTACAAGTACATGAGACTTAGCAACTTCACGCCTCACGACAACCCTATAGACTCTATAGGATGCAGTGACCTATGTAACATAAAAGTAGGTTACCTGAGAATGTAAAGTACCACGTACCTATTCTACAACCATGTTACTGTTTTCTCACAATGTTTTTCTTTACTGAAAGCCGTTCGTCACGGCATCAGACCACCGAGGGACGCTAAAATTGTCAGGTAAAAAAAATACTCATGTAATTAATTATAATGATCGCGTAGATGCGTTTCACTTCAAAGTCTAGATGGCCTAGAACCAAGACTACTAATGAAATTATTATTACATTTTGATGCCTGTATATTTGTTTATATTTATTGAACGAATCATATCTTGATTATTTTAATTGAAAGGAAAACATACATGCCTCCTTTGGCCATTATAACTCAGTAGCAGATGACGTCAAATGCCATGACGAGAGTCATGGGCTCGAATCCTACAATGAGTTAAAGATTTTAGTGAAAGAAATCATCGTGAGGAAACCATGACACGATGGAAGGGTACTTTATAGTTCCCACCAGTTCCAACTAACCATCTTTAAGCTGAACATCTGTTACCAAGCACAACTTCAGGTTGCTCCGTGTACTTGGTCCTCCGGCACATCATCCCTTTTCATAGTACGATTGTGGTCCGAAACAAGCCTATACATTTTAAGATTATACAAAAACAAATATCTAGTAACTAATTCTGCTGGATCTCCTTCTCTTTTAAGTCCCAAATAAACCAAACAAACTCACCAGGAAATCGACACGTGAGATGCTACTACACGAAGTATCTTTAGGATGTATTAGACCCTCTATATTGTTTAAATAGGGGGGTTCTAATTGTTAAAAGTAAATAACTATGTTAAAACTCAGTATCCACTTTAGTACTAACACAATATGAGCATTTAAGTACTAGCATTACTCTGTGTATTACAATTTAGCCGGCTAAGTGGTAATCTAAATGCATCCCAAAGGTTTTATGCGCTGACTATTCTTGTTGTTTATTCAGGACAAGTCCCAAATGGAGGTAGTCTAGATAATACGCTTTTCTTTGTAAGCTAGTGTTGTTGGGATCTAATGCTCGTTTTGACAGTTAAGTGTGTTATAGAAAAATTAACCCTATTGCGTTATGGTAGAGTTCATCAGCGTCTTTATATATAATAAACCATTGGATCAATAGGTGAAGCTTATCTTAGACGCAATAAAGATGTTTTTTCTATGACGTTTTTAGCTTTCAAAACGGTGATCTTGACATCTTTTGTATGGCAATTCCATAATTATATTATACAAAAAACAAACATCTAGTAACGAATTCCGCTGGATCTTCTTCTCTGTCAAGTCCCAAACAAGAAAACTCAACAGGAAATCGACACGTGTTTCGCTTTTATACGAAGTATCTTCAAGACGTATTAGACCTGCTGTCACTGACTCGACGCACGAAGTGTTACCTCGCCGACTGCTGGACAGAAAAAAGTTCCATAATAGCTGTACTGAGTGTGGTGGTAAATAATTAATTTTTCAGTTATATTTTTATGAATATTAGTGGTCGTGAGGTATTAAGCGAAGATGATTTAGATTCCTATGTCAGGGAACATTAAGGTTGGTGTTTCTTTGTCAGGAATAATTATCTAGAACCTGGGATTCATAATGTGCCCGAGAGACAGCGACAATGTTCACTAGATATCACGTTTGAATTAAAAATATATTCGGAAGGATGTGGATTTCAGTGATGCAACCTCTGTCTACCTCTTCGGGCAGAATGGGCGTAAACCTTGAATATTGATTTAAGGCCATAAAAAAAGAGGTGTAAATTGTGGTATAATTGCGGTGAAAGGACCGCTTATATTAAATTAACTATTTATTTTAAATCAAATAGGCCTTTGCAAGCACTTATGAATAATCTGACCTTAAGCATAGTGCGGAAGGTTCTTTTTAAAACTGAAAAGAGACAGTAAATAACTCTTTTGGTATCCTTAAGTATCTAAGTTTTTGTTTCTTATTTCTAAATGTTATTTTTTTCCATTAAATAACCAAAATGATACATTTAGAAGTATTTATCAAAGTCAATAAGTTACTTCCGAGATCCCATAAAATATATTGCCAATCGCTTAATCTGTCGAATAAAAAACAATCGGAACATTTTTTTTTCAAATAAATTGCTATCCCGTATACACAATTACAGTAATTATTTAACGGTTCCCTGAAAATGGCTGCAATTTGTTTTAAAAGTGCATTTTAGGACAATTCGTATAGAACGTTGGAGTATTATGTTGGAGGCAAAGACTTAGGAAGAGTAAGACGTGACAGTTTCCCCCTATGGGGGGAAGCTATTAAATACATTATCATCTGCCTGCCCTGTTACTTTCTGTCCATTCATTGCATTACGTATAACATAACATTTTCGTCGGCGTGCTGGCTGCCTGACGTCAAGCCTGTTTGTGAATGCTTTTGTTGGCTCGGTGCAAGGTATAAGTGCACGTGGACATCGATATACTCTGTAATAACCTCTTACGACAGTTTCTTATATGTTTTCAAGATATAATTATCCCCGCGCAAGATTAATTCTTTATGAGTAAGTATAACCAAACAAACGCACATTCGCCTCTGTATTATAAGAAGGACAATAAGATATGTACGCGAGCAATTATTTTTGTTCTCCTTCAAAACTAAGCAAGCAGCTAAAACACTGGTTACTGATATAAAGTCAGCTTGGAGTATCTATAATCTTTATAAGTCTATGGTTAGATGCATGAAGAAGCCAGTATTCGAACATGTTTTTACTACATTTGGGACGGAGCCAAATGCATCGGAGAACATGTCTAAAATATACGTTTTGTTATAATATCGGTTGCTATGGCAACGTGAATTTTTAACATAATGTAGTCAAGCTGAAAACAATTTCGGATATCAAAATAAATTATGCTAAATGCTTTATTTTCTTAGTTTTAAATATGACTATGCACTTTCGAATCGGACGAAATGACAACTTGTTAATAGTTTTTATTTCATTCACCTGTTAGTAAGTGAGAAAATATATATTTGGGTTTATAGTTTTCCAATGAATTGTTAACCATTACTGTGTCAGGATTAGGTACATTTTACAAAAACTGTTGCTTAATTTTGAATCCAAAATAGCGATGGAGATGGCTTGTTATTTTTTTTATTGGAATTCAAAACCATTTATTCAGTTTAGGCCCGCGGGAAGGTAAAAGTTACTGAAGCTGCCACCGGCTCGGAAGTCACCCATCAAATTTAAACACGAATCCAGACAATTACAGAAAGGATTTAATAAAACGTTGTTTATCAAGTTCTTTTTAATTCAATCTACCTTTTTAACTAGTGACGATTTGAAATTGTGGGTAATAAATAGATACATACTAACTGTCCCCCACGGTTCCACTCGCATTCCTGAAGGATGTAAATTTTTTCCGGCACAAAAAGTATCCTATGTGTTTTTTAGTGTCCTAAGCAGACAAGGCGCCGGACGATCACTGCAGAAGCGAAGGCAATAGGAATGACCTAGACCGAAGTAAAGCGGGAAGCCCAAGACCGTTCGGGACGACGACGTACTGTGGACGCCCTCTGCCCCATCCAGGGGACATAGGACATTAAGTACGTTAGTCATGTGTTATTTCAGGGTGTTTTCTATATATGTGCCAAGTTTCATCCAAATCCATTTGGTAGTTTTTGCGTGAAACAGTAACAAACATCCATACATACAAACTTTCGCATTTATAATATTAGTAGGATCTATAGCTAGCTCAAGTTCTTGCTCAATATTTGTCAAAAGTGAAAATCGATTAAGAGACTTTCGTACGCTGAAAAAAAATTTGAATATCGTACGTGTCAGCTATTTCCGAAGCCATTGTTTGCCATTATAGCCATCGGGGTCGTTCTATTATGTTTTTAAGGGTGAAAAGCCAATATTACTGAAAGTTAATGGGCTACCCCTAAACGAACAATTTCATTATTTTAATAGCCATTTTGTAACGTTGAAAATTGTAGCAGTGTAAAAAAATATTCTTGTGAGAGTCTGCCAAGAATTACTGTGAAATTTCTGGGGATATTTTCTGAATAAACAATGATTTAAATAGCTCACAGTAACTGCATGAATCTACTACACATACTATATACTATTATAAAGTATGACAGAGTTTATTCCTGGCTCTTCTCAGTAAAAGCAACCTTCCGACCTGACTAAGGAGTCTGATCATTCATAAGTGCCTGTGAAGGCATATTTGAACGAAATATATTTCATAATATATATTTATTTTCATTTCATATGGTGATACTTCGGTATACCAAGCCAAGTACATAAAAACATTAACGCATAGTAATAACATTTTTGCCTCTAATTCTCGTGTAATATCATACTTTCTAGAATATCTAGTCTACCTACGCCTAAACAGAGTGAATAAGTTAAATCTTCAGGACATTTTCGGCTTGTGTACCAAAATTATTCAAGCCGTTCAGCTGTTTGAGAATAATAACAGGTCCCATTCCGCGGTTTCATCTGCGTTAAACCTTTTTGCGTAAACAAAAATCTTGAATCACTCAAGTCTTGTAGAACCCAACTATACAAAGGACCTAATGACCAGATGAATCACTTGCGTTCAGTACATTTTAATACATGGCAGCCCCACAAGAGGCCTCCTAATACAAGCCTTTTTTTAACACAATTTAGTTTCTCAAACATAAACAGCTCAATCAAAAACAATATCTAATACAACCGCATAAAGTTCACTTTAAAAATACTTACAGTTCCCTTTGAAGTAACTAAGGGTATCAAAAATATTTGTGTGACAACCCTAGTGGACCCTAAATTGTTTTGTTCGGAACCCTTCATCAGGTATGCGATGCGGAGGCACCGACGCGCGCTCGGAACACGAAATTACTTCCTACTTTTTACGTTGAGCCATTGTAATCGCGTTTCAGTAAAGTAACTAAGTCCGAGTCCAATTTATTGTTGGTAAAGTTTTTTTTACTGTGGATATTCTAGTATAGCCGTACGAAGTCCAGTGGTTTTGAAGCGAGCCGCTGGACGGATTCCACTGAATTTCACATGAAATGGTGTTAATTTTTAGTAAAGATTATTTAGAGTGATATTATTTATTTGCTAATTGATTCTTTATAAATATACCTTTATGTTATTTTTAGTAGTAGGCTCAGTAGTTAAGGCCCTACCGTGGAACATATAAAAATACAATCGCACTTTTTTTCGAATCGAAGATCTCATAGCCACAACATAAAGCCAGTGACACACGACGCAATATGACATTGCCATTGTATTCACGACTATCTGATCGTGCGTAATGTGACGAAGATAAACCTTGGAACACATTACGCCACTTTCGCTTGACGTATCACAGCGAAAACGTGGTCACGTGGGAATAACGCCTTAAATGCGACCTAAATAAAGGTACATTAGTTCTAAATGTCAATCAAACGTCAAATGACGAATAATTTAGTTTCCTGTAGCAAGATATTGTGGGGACTTAAGAATTCTATAATATTATAAAGAGAGAGTGCGAATTTTGTGAGCTTGTATGTATAGGAAGGGTAATCTTCAGAACCACGGCACTTATTTGAAAAATTCTTTCACCATTCAAAAGGTGCATTATTCTTGATTGTCATAGATTAAGTTATAATCTCAGGTACAGAAGATCCCTTGAAAATGCGGGTGGAAACAGCTCATGGAAAGGTAATAATAAATAAGTTTTGACATTCTTTACACACGGTTATCTGATCTCAAACTAAGAGCTTGTACTATGGCAACCAGATAACTGATATACTATTTTTTTATATACATACTTATATAAAGTATGTAGCTTCGGTAACTTTAAATTTGACCTTCATATGACCCTCCGAGAGCCTAAACTGAATAAATGTTTTTGAATTTTGAATCTTTTAAACACACTCAGAAACAGAACAAACAGACGTGTTCTCCATAAAAATTACACCCAAGACCTGCGGCGTGATAGTCAGGGTATTAAACCACCGTGCCACTTAGATCCATATTCTCATTTAGGTAGGAGATAAATCAGGAAAGTTTTTACGTAACATTAATCTGTCGGCCTTTTTGACGTTTATAATTGAAAAATATACTTTATTGTTTTTGTTATAAGGTACAATGGTTAATTTTATACAAATGTAAATGAATATTATACATAAGGGTTATTTTTTGTATAACAATCTTTAATGTCAAAACTGATTTCTCATATGAAACAGAAAAAATGTCAAAAGCCACTGAAGACAGGAAAAAGTACTAAAGTAATCAAATGTTTTGATATCAAATACGAAAGTACATGAACTCACCAACAACCGTAACATTTCGCTAACTTCTTAAAAAAGTCGTATAAAACAACTTTGCTAAAACGATTGCAATTCCACTAAGGGAGATCGACTCGATGTTATAGACTTTAAAAGAAAATTCATTCACAAAATTGTGTAGGTACATGTTATGTAATGATTTACGTCAGACAGTTTCGAAATATTGGTTGTAAAGGTAGCCATTCACTCGAGTAATCTGAGGCTCGATTCGAGCTCGTGGATGTTTCGTTGCGGCCTCTATGCTCTGTCTCTTTCGCTAACTACGCAATTACGTGAGACGTAAGCTCTCCGAGGCCTCCATGCGGTGGCTCGCCGATGAATTTTGTATTAGCTGAATAAGGGGGCTGATTCCTTACTGGATCATGTCTGTTACGTATGCTATGACACATGTTATTAATGTTTAGTAATATTATTATTTAATAATGCGAAAGTGTGAGGATGGAAGATTTCTGGAAACTTTGAAGAGTAAGTATGATATGATACGATGAAGTGCTCGTATGTATAAGTTTTTAGTGATTATTTGGTCCGAATGAAATAAACTCAGAACCTGTTTTGAAAGTTTAATAGAAATAATCATGATTGAATCTCTTACTCGCCTCATGATGTAAAAGCATGAGTGTGTTGTGGTTAAATAACTCAAAAAAAAGTGATGACAGAGTAACAGTAATGGCCGTCATAAAATACGCAAATTTTCGTTATGACCCGTGTCAGCCTAGTAGACGAGAGCCTTAATAATAAGCCTTGCCTGTCTGATTCGTAGTCATAAGTTAAAAAAAAAAACAGTTTATAAATAGACGTTACCTAGCCGTTTAACTTTTCCAGCTTTATTACATACACAAGTTGGCCTAGTATTGCCTTATTTATAGGCAAAAAACGCGACATTTGCGTAATTATGTAATATATTCTAGAAAATACGAATTTGTTGGTTAAGTCGCTTCTCATAAAAGCCGGCAAAAGAATAGGAACTTTACTGCCGAAGAAACATTTACTTAATGAGTACTTTTTATTACCAACATTTTGGTTCAACAAAAGCAAGTAGGTAATTCTTTGTTCATAATCAAGGGTCTTACCAACTGGTACTGTAATCCAATTCAGGGTTAACAAAATTGATTTGGTATCAAAAGACGTCAGCTTGTGTGGAAAATAGTAGCATTTGATAGAAAAGCAAACTAGCTCCTATACTATCTAATAGATATACAAATTCCATGGCGAGCCGGCGCAAGAAGTCAGCTAGCTAAGCGCTGTTGTCGAAATCCAGTTTTCTTTACACCCACCATTTTTTTTATAAATTTTGATCGATTATAATCTTTTTCACATAGGATGAGTCATTAAAGTTGAAGGTTTTTATCCATATCTTGTAAAATAGCACTTAATTACCCTGAGACACTACACTATTTACTATACTTCAGGAGACCTTTCTCTGTTACGGTATCCCCTTATTTTGTCAAAATAAACATAAGCCATTGAGAAATCTTATAAAACACCATGTGTTACCCAACTCATGCTATTTGAAAAATACTATAGGATCTGATACTGTAATTACTTTTAGTAAGTAGTTCCACCTACAGGGACGAATAACATCTGCTGACTCAACTACCACCATATTCGTGTTCCAAAATTAAGTGGTACCAGAAATAATCACAGTCTTCAAATTACCGACACCCATAAAAGCACAAGCAGTAATTTTCACTCGGCTGCATATACCTAATATAAGTTAGGGAGCGAAGGTAACTTATAATTTACTTATTGACGTACTTCCAACACGGTCGCGTACATCGGAACTTAGGAAATTCTTAACTGTGCCATTAAACTGATGTTTCAAGTTTTACTTGAAACTACTTGCTCTCATGTATACATATAGGAACTCTATGTTGTGTGATGAGGACTAGATTCGTGAGTAGGTTTAAATTTGAGAATTATATAGCTTGTTATAGAGTAGAATTTTCTTTGAGTAATTATTAGGTAAATAAAAGATATAATATATTCACTTATACAACCTGAACACAAACCAATTACTACCTTAAAAAGGTGTATTTTTGCTTAATAATTAAAACGTAACAAAAATGTATTGATAAGATCTTACATTTAACGTAAGATGTTCAATATACGTCACATATACTTTTATTTGCCAAAGCTTGAGTAAATAAGTACTCTTGACGGGTCAGTTGGCATGGTTAGAGACGCTGACTGCCTTGTGGATTTGATTCCCACCTAGGACATACATTTGTGTGCTTGAACATTCTTGTAAGTTGGTATAAATGAGTATTTTCGTTATCTGGTTTCATAGTGGAAACAATGTCACATGAAAAAAAATAAGGTACTGTAAGTTCTGATCTATATATATAAAAATGAATGCCTTTTTCCCTTGGTCACGGCATCACGCATGGACGGCTGGACCGATTTCGCTAATTCATTTTTTGTTGTGTTTGCTATTGTCAGGAGAAGGTTCTTATGAAAGAAAAAATTAAGAAAGTTGCGTGGAAAATTATAAAATTTAAGAAAACTTAACTACTTTACTAGCGCTTTTGACAATATAAACTTTTTAATGTAACCTGTTTGATATTATTGTCAGTCGTTTGACAGTTGCGCGATTGACAGATGCGCGCTGCAAATATCGTTTAAAATAGAGGCATGGATCGTAATTATATTTATAAAATAATGAATTTATAATTTCGACTGTCCACTAAATTAAATAAGTGCATATTTCACAGTCAATTCAATCGGAAGATTCGAATTCAATAATCATAGTTAAGACAGGGCAACGTCTGTCGGGTCGGTTAGTATATAAATACATATAAAATACAGAAACAAAAATTATACGTTTAATATTTTAGACTTTATATTATACAGTAAATATACCTTTCAGGCATCATAAACACAAGTTGTATTATCAGTAAATATCAACAGATTCCACCAAAATAATAATGGCGGAGGTAAAGTTTACATAGGATTTGCAGAGACTACAAAAGTTCGCCCACACGCTGTGTTGTTCATATAAAGACTAGTTTCATAAATAAGGCCTTTTACAAACAACAGATTAACTGTCTGACATTGTTTGTAGAATATGGAATGTATTTTGAAACAAATAATTCTGAACCTAAAAAAATATGAGTTTAAGGGAGTCATGCTCGAACTAAAAAGTATATAAATATTATACAGAGAAGTAAATAGAGAAATTGAAAACCTTCTGCATTTACATGAACATAAAAGGAGATAGAGTACATAAGATGTCATAGACCATGGCAGTTTATACCCTAAAGCGGACATGATGGCATATCGTGACGTCGAATGCCGTGAGGAAAGGCGACGGTTCGAACCCTGCAATGAGTATTGCAGTTATAACGCTTGGTGGTATGATTATGAAGTACAGGTCTGGTGGGTTACCCTCATGTTGAAAATTAGTCGCCAAGTCAACACCCCTCTAAAAATGTAAGCATCTACGCTAAGGATACCCAGATAGAGCATCTAGGCTCAGAGAGTAGATGAGGAGCTCACGTGAAAATATTAAAATTAAAACCAAAACAAGTCATGTTCACAAAAAAATCAAATAATTTACAAGCGGTCCCCAGCGATTCCTCTGGCGTTAGGGGTATAAAGTCTATTTTTATTCTTCTGCATTATAAAATATATCTCAGCCAAAAAAATCATGTTGATCCGTTGCTCTGTTGCTGTCTGACTAATTACTAGAATAACTCAAATGTGCAAAACCATTGGGTTTTTATTTAAACTTACAATAGCCTTCTAGATCCATTTAAGTCGCTCGTGCAAATTCTATCTGTTCCACTTTTCCTTAATTCTAAACTGACGTTTCTACCTGTAAGTTCCCTGCCTGCCAAATTTCGGCCTGAATCGTCAAGTACTTTTCGAGATTTCTTCTATAATAGGTGAGTGAATGAGTAACCTATCGTTTTTATATAATACTAGCTGTCCCCCGCAGTTTTACCCGAGTTTATCGATATCATATGTAACCTATAACTATCTACAAAAAAAGTCCCGTTGAATGGTAGCAGTCCTACATGTTCAGTAGTTTTGAGGTGATGGTGCATCGAGCTAGATAGAATAATGTTCAGTTCTGGAATCAGCATTATTTCCACACTTAGATCTTTAAAATAAACAAAAAAATATGCAATCCGTTTTGTATTTGAAACTATTAATTGGAATGTTTTCGTATTTGACTCCGCGGTGGTAGGTGTTTGTCATGTCGGTGAAGTAAACAAATAATATCAAACAATTATTTGTTGAATATACCAAACTAGCAATCTGCCCCGGTTTCGCCTGAGTGGCATAATTTGATGTCTAATAAACTTTCTGGGAGAAATTCTATAAACATAGTGAAGCCGTATGAAAAGATATGTATGGTATTAAAGATATAAGCGAACGAACAGACAGACAGAAAGTGCCTTTAATTTATACTATAATATTATAAGTTAATAGATTAGAAAACACAAATAATTAAGTGTACAAGTACTTACTACAGAAGTAAATACATTATGGTTTGTAAAGAAATCCTCCAACATAATTTTTGTTCGGTTTAAAAGTCGGCAGTCTGTATAAAGCCTGTATTACGTTTCTTGAAGAAGGTTTTAATTAGAGACTCTTTATGGCGCTTCTGTATATGAAAGTCGTTATGTGTATGCCGTTGTAATTTATGGCAGAGGGTATAGCTATATAAGCTTTTCATTTCGAAGGGTATGAGGGATATGGTCTATACCTACTTGATTCTTCATCCGAAAATAAATTACTATTACTTAAAACAGTGCGGTTCATCAAGGAGTAGTGCGAAGTCCAAACTTAAAGAGCTGCAACATCCCAATGAGGCGCGTGTGACACAATGAGGAAACGCCACCAGTAAATAAGAGTTCCTCGGCTCCCAAGTAGCAATGACACTAGTACTACCAGAAGGCCGAAAGATAGAAGTCATGGAAGGATACTGACTGGATATCTTCGGGTGAAACGTCAGTTGGATCGGTGGGGCAGAAGGCATGGGGAAACCACTGTGTCTTCCTCACAACTAGTAGTTTCATGTTACACCGACAAGAACTCTTCAATTTAGAAGAATATGAAATATTATGTTTGTATGTTAATCCCTATGTCTTGGTGTAATATGTATCCGATCGCCATGAAACTTTCGTTACTTACTTGCAAATGTTCCTGATATAATTCCAGTCACAGCAAGTCATATTTCAATGTCTCTATTAACATTTTATTATAATTAAAACTAACTTCAATCTTCCAAGCTATTTTCTATAATATTCTTAAAGTTAAATGAGTGAGGGAGATTTTTTGATGTGTCAGCGTGATCAAAACATTTTTATATTATTTTAATAAGAGGACATTCTTTTTCCTTTCGTCTTATTAATATCAGTAGATTAAATGAACATACGTGAGGGAAATAAGGACCGGTATCATTGAGCATAATTGAGTCGACTTTTGGTTGAATAAAACCAGTCGAAAACGGTATGTGAAGTCCGTGTGCGAATGAAACTCATCTTATAAATTAAAGAATATCAATAAAACTTAATTACTTCACATAGGGTCGACAACACATTGACGAGACTTGGTGTTGCAAGTCATTAAATGGCAGAGACCACTTACCATCAGGTGGACTATCTACATCTTTGTCGGCCTACTTAACCATTAAAAAATCACTTACCTTCTGGCACAGCCAGCGAGGTCAGCAGGAAGTGAACACATGCCGCCCCCGTGCCATGACCCATGAGGGTCACATTCGTTGGGTCCCCACCGAATACTGCAACGTTCTCTTTGATCCAGTGCAAGGCTGCGATCTGGTCCATGAGGCCGTAGTTCGCTGGCGAACGTGGATACTCGTCAGATCTTGGATTGAGGAACCCTGTAGAGGCAAAATAAAAATATATTTTATTAAAATATAAAATTTTTCGCTTAAAAGCATCACAAAAATAGTAGATACTCAATCCCAGACACAGAACAAATATGTTTGTCCTGGGTGGCTATCGAACCCACGACTTATGGCGTAGCAGGTCTCTAACCACCAAGCCCACTAGCCCGTTGGCCAGTATAAGCCTTCTCACAAGCACTCTAATACCGGTACGAAAGTTTGCTTTTCCTGGGAAGAGCCGGCAATAAACTTTGGTTTATTACATCTTATTTTACATGAAAAGTAAAAGAGTAACTAAGTAAATAGCAAGCTTAACCAGTCTAGCCAAACCAGCACCTTCACAAGTATGCCACATGTAGCGAACAGCGCCCACTCGCCATATTGTTGGAAACTGAGCGACCCGCTACACGGCGCCGCACGGTGCAAGCTAAGGCCGACCTTAGGTTGCTATAAATAAAATTCTAATTAAGGTTAAGTATTTCTATGATCTGAACTGGTACTGGAAGAATTGGATGTATAAGAAATAATTTAATGCCAATCAGTTAGAAGACATTCTAAAAAAATGTAAATCGTTTGATAATTTTCAAATTGGATTTTTCTTAAATTTGTAAATTTTTGAAATATTATGTTAAAGTGCATAAATTCATTATCATCTGCGTGTCCTGTTCCCGACCATTTTGAAACGTATTTCTCATATTTACCGTTAAAAATATCATGACATTCACTAATATTGTTTTTATCGGACTACTAACTTCCACCCCGCGGTTTTATTCGCATTTCAACGATGAAAACTACCTTATCTCTCATTTCATGAGCCAATGGTTAGTCGTTAAAACGTATCAAACAGGCAGAGGGATAGAGTTAGTTTCTCATTTATCATTTAAGTGTGGATATTGTTGTAATCCGATATTATACTAGTTATAACTACCTTAATGATTAGCTGAATACGTGGTGTCTTCGTTACTAAGTGGGTTTAAAATAAATTTAAAAACATAAATAAAGCTTCCTATTCATTAAATTGCTCTCATGATTATCTTTTCTGAAATAAGCGAGTACAACTTCTTCATATCTATTCACGCTCACTATCCCCGAAGAAGTAGGCAAAGGCCAACATTCCACCGAGAGTATTTAAAGTCCCAACGTGACATATGTCTTTCGAACACGTTACCAATCACGGGCTGCAGGGAATATGTCGTTTCTTAGTAAAGAAACGGTAATATCACCATGTTTGAGCTTTATACCTCTCGACAACCGAGGCAATATTTACACGAATACAACTGTCTTAAAAAAACAAAACATTAATCATTTGAAGAGCAACAAAGTATACCGGAAAAGAACACAATTATTAATTTAGTGAGAACAAAACAAAAATAAACTGCCGTCTCCCTTGGAGCGGGGCTCGCTACCTCATTTTAATTTGCAGATACACGAGTAAAAAAACTCACACTTTTTTTTATTTTATTTACAGTACTTTTTCAGCAAAAAGTATAAGTAAATAAATATTAATAAAGCGTTAATTAAATTGTTTTATTTATTCCTTTTCATGTTAAACGACATGAAGTTTCATAATTATCAACATCAAAGAGAAATACACTTATAAGTCGCTTACATTTTGATGGCTAATTGTTTTTGTTTTTGTTGAATTTTTATTTTAATTACTGAATAATATTCCTGTTCGTAATTAGAGTCGTCATAAGTTAACAATAAAGGTTCTTTTCGGTTGATTAGTTGAGCATCACAATAGTTCCATATCTCGTCTCTATGAAATCTCACTGGAAACAACTGCTTTGGCGTGTATTTAATTAGTTTTGTTAGGGTTCCCTACCGATAAAGCAAACAATTTTAGTAGTAGTAGAGCTCTTTGTGCAGAGTTCGTCCGGGGAAGTACTACCACCTTACCCATTTCCGCCGTGAAGCAGTAATGCAATTGTATTACTGTGTTTCGGTTAGAAAGGTAAGGGGGCCGGTGAAATTACAGGCACATGAGACTTAACAACTTCACGTCTCAGGGTCGACAACGCATTGGCGATGCTCCTAGTGTTGCAAATGATCATAGGCGGCGGTGACCACTTACCATCAGGTGGACCGTCTGCTTGTTTGTCGGCCCAAGTGGCATAAAAAAAAAAAAAAAAAAAAAAAACGGCGTCAATATCTGACTATCACAAATGTGATTATTATTAACCATAATAACGAAGATCGCAGAATACGGCGTACTATAGGCTCTTATATACAGATTAATAAAAGTTCTAGCTCTATCTAAAAACGTTATAATGTACAGTCACGAGCATAAATATGTAACCATGGAGTTTGGAAATAATATCTACCCTTCACACAATAAAACAGTCTTGTTACTACTTACAGCGATAGAGTTGTAATAGTTGAGGCATCTACAAATTAAAGAAGTTAATGAATGATTCATGAAAGCAGGTATTATTACATAACTCGCCATGTTTATATGTATATACTTATGCCCACATCCTGTACTTATTTAAAATAACAAATACTTATAATAGTCAAAATATGACTATGCTATTAAAATTAAAGTAAGCGTTTCACGTTAAAGTTAAATTAAATTGCAACCAAATAATAATAATTAGGCAACCATTATTGTAGAACCATCCATAGGTGTCCACCTCGTAATTCGAAATTCAAAACCATTTATTCAGTTACGGCTTGCGGAGGGCACTTATTAAGGTCAAATTTACCGAATTACAATCAGCCGGTTTTTATTCTAAAGATAAATTCTTATTAAATACCTAAATATAATTAATTCTTCACTGTTATGCTAATTTTAGGAGCAGTTTGTGTAATATTAATAATTATGTAGATAGGTACCCCTGAGGGTGTAAATCGATTCGGTTTCCGGGTTTCAGTAACCGTTAACGTCAAATTATGGTTATCGTTTCTGATTTTATGGTGCAATAAATACCTACGAAGCGATGTAGTTTTAAAATGAAAGATTGGCTTTAAGTATTTAGTATTATGGTCGAATTTCGCTAGGCCACCTCTTGTATACAGTATGTTACAAAACTATCCGTAAAGCCGAAAGGGGGTTAAATAGGGCCTTCCTTATAACGAGTCTATTCTCAATATTTAAGAACCGTAGTAACGCTGTATAACATACCCCAAAATATAAAAAAAAACAGATTTTTATTAATGAATAATAGAAAAACTATTAAAGTAGACAATTATTAGGTAAAATAGGTACGCAGGCCTTTCTGTTGAATAATCTGGTTCCCTGACATGACAGCTAACTAGGGTTGTTGGCTTTGATAAATTAATTATATTTTACGGCATATTTTGTAACACGTTGTATAATATACTAGCTGTCCCCCCGCGTTTTCACCCGCCTCCCCAAGAAGTATTACATTTTCACCGCCCAAAAAGTATCCTATGTGTTATTTCAGGACATTTTCTATAGGAGTATATGTTCCAAATTTCATCCAAATCCGTTTGGTAGTTTTTGCGTGAAAGAGTAACAAACATCCATACATACAAACATTCGTATTTATAGGATATCCTGGGACATTCTTTACACACGGCCATCTGATCCCCAACTAAGCAGAGCTTGTCCTATGGAATGCAGATGACTGATAAACTACTTTATTAAATACATACTTATATATATTTACATCTAGACCCAGAACAAATAGAGATGTTCATGCACTCAAATGTTTGTTCTGGATGGGAACCGCACCCACGACCTGCGGCGTGGCAGTCAGGGTCTCTAACCACCAAGCCTACTGGCCATTGATAAATAAAAGCTTTCGAGATCTTAAAGGTCCGTTTAGACAGATAAGAAACCTAATAGTATTATGGTAAAGCTCACCAGCATCATCTTTTGGATCAAGCGATGAACCTATCTCAAAATCAAGAAAAAATTGTTAGTGGTAAAGCCTCAGTACTGAATTTTGATTCACATTTATGAATTCCAGTGAAGTATGTAGGCCTCATTAATTATTCTATATCAAAACTTTAAAAAAACGAATTACCATCCAATTTAAATACATGAATTTTAGTTCACTATTCCAGCCGCTATCAAAATACTAAAGATACCGGTACCAAAATAGCCAAACGTAAACTAAAGAAATACTTTGCATAAACCGTAGCATACCAGAACTTCCTATTTAGGTAAGCGAGCCACATCGTGTGTGATAAAGTCGAAAATTTCGCAACAATGTGACGACCCCCTTTTTGCCCTTACCCCACTCAAAAGGATGCTTCACAAAGAATGTCAACTTTGTTTTATTAGACATCCTATTTGTAGGGTGAAAATTTGATGGTATTTTTAGGATGTGACGTCACTCTATAATTTATTGTTAGGAGATGACGTGGGAAAGTAAGATATAAGACTAAATAAAGTGTAGATGGCAAATAGCTTTTGTTATCTAGTTTGTCGGAAATGTGACTTATTATGAGGCTTGTAGCTTCCGTCCGTTCCCGTCTAACTTATGATTTACTATTTATCCTAGTACTAGCTGTTCCTCGCGGTTTCATCCACGTATATTGATATATATAGTTTTGATGTGATGGTGCATCAAAGGAACCCTATTCTGCTTATATATATAGAAGATTATAAAAATAGAGAGCGGATTTAGTAAGTTCCTAATGTGTGGTGGCTGTGTGCGGTAACGAATACCGCCACCATATCTCATGTTTAGGGTATCGTAAGCGACTAATACGACGATGACCACGTGGACATACACCTTGTACCAAGTGGCCAAGAAAAGCATTCCCGACGAGGGTTTGTGTCATGCAGGTGGCCGGACTTTAAAACCTGTCAAATCTCTTGTAATACAATGCACCGAGTGGGCGTAAAGCGTATTATGCCGATCCCAAATTAGGCCCGGCAGATGATAACGTATATGTGTGGAGGATAATGAGTTTAGGTCACGTTAAATCTCAATGACAGGCGGGAACACTCCAGTTGAACTTAATATCTGGTTAGTATTCCTAAATCTGGTCCCAAATAAGGAAACTCAACAGGAAATCGACATGTGTTTCGCTTCTACACGAAGCATCTTCAGGAAGTATTGGACCCGCTGTCACTGACTCGACGCACTAGCACCACAGACGTGTTACCTGGCCGATCGCCGGGAAAGAAGATCCAGCGGAATTCGTTACCAGATATTTGTTTGTTGTATAATCTTGCAATGGATTTCCGCAAAGCCACGCCTGAGTCAATTAGTTTTCTTAGTAAATATTCTTTAGCCCCAGGTCACACGTTAGCATTTCTTTTATATCTATTTATAACTCTTATATATTATTATTGTTGATATGTCATATCGATTCCTATTTCCTCTTTAATCCACTAACAAAATATAGCATAATAATCTGTAACATTAAATTTGATACACATTTCACTTTGTGTAACAAATTAATTCCCTATCCATGATCCACAACTATAATTATTATAATCAATTTCATTATTCACAAAGAGAAAGATAATTATTCAATTATCAAACTCTCTGAAAATTCTGATAGGTTTGAAATTGTTCCAATAACTTTTAGGAATAATTTTGGAAGAATTGTAGTTAATATTCATTGGCCGAGTATATTTCGAATTGCAAATATTTTTTTAGTATCAAGATAGCCATTTTATATTTTGATGGAATATTTATGAAGCTTTGTGCCTAATTCATATTTAATTTATTTCTTACACTAATTGGATGGCAGACTTTAAAAAATATGGATAAAATATTTCAAATAAGCTATTAATATTTATTAATAGACATAAGCCAATATAGAACGACTAATGACCCAATGAAATGGAACCTAATTTGTTTTAAATATAATTTATGATCAGATAATAAATAATAAGAAATATCCTGGGACATTCTTTATACACGGCCATCTGATCCCAAATTAAACAGAGCTTAATGTAAACTAGATAACTGACATACTACACAATTTACATGTTCATGCACACAAAAGTTTCCTTTATGCGGATCAGTCAGGTTACCCAACCGCCAAAACTGGCCCATCAAGTGTTATGTATTAAGTACATTTTGTATCTATCATGACTCAATTTTAAAATCCAAACTAATCTGAGTTCTATGTTTTTGGAAATAGACTAGTAGAATAAAACACACTCATTTTATTTCAATAAATTAGTTAGCAGTAAAAAAACATTTTTAAGCTAGCGTTTTTGTGTCTTTGCAACTAAATGTAAACCCTCGTCAGGAGCTAACCTGTATATGGAATCAGATCATACTTACTATAAAAATGCGTTGTCATTGGAAATTTACCTACTAGTTAAATTTCAAGTGTGTAGGATAAGAGTATGTGGTTTTAATTTAGCTTGTAAGTTTGTCCTAAATAAACTATCTCACAATGTGTTATTGCAAGTTAAATAAAAGATCATGAAAAGTATAGTATTTGAAACAACCCATTTTTTTTTCGATCATCAAGTAAAGGATATCATTATCAAAAGTACATCTAACTCTATAATATTAAAACTAAATGTTAATTCATAAAACTTATCAATATCAGTTTAATTCACCAAATCCCTCATTCTACAGAAAACCTTTCTAAAATTCATAAAATATGGTCCAAATACAAACAGTTTACAGTATCATTGTATTAGTTCCGCCTCGACACACTGACTAATAACCATCCCTTTATCTAACAATTGAAATACATCCGTTTTGTCACAAAGCGTCTTTAAATTTCATGTCCCCCTTTACTTCAGTATAAAGGTGCGTTTCTATTAAAGCGAAGGCAAGAGAGACTATCTGTGCAATACACAGGGTAATGAGATGTTTAAGAAAGTTTATATGACGCAAATCAATTTAAAATAGATGGGTGAGACCTTTTATGTTAGTATAAGAATAACAATTATATATCAAACATTTACAAACTTTATTTTTTATTTTGAGCCATAGGGACTAATTTGACCCATATATCATCATTATAGGTATTAACAGTTAAAATAATCTATTTATAAATAGGCAAAGACAAAATGGTTAAGTAACATTTTATCTAGTATTTGTGAACCGATTTTTATTTCTTTAATGCTAGTTTAGTAGTGATTGAAAATTATTATTAATTAAATAAGAATTATCAATAAAAAAAATTGAATCAATATTATTTCCACATGCATATGATATATAATATTATGAAACGAATACCCTCATATTTCATGTAGTCAACACTAGTAATGACAATTCACTCTCTAAATCTATGAGCTTTACATCCACCTTTAGCGAAACTCCAGTAGAAATGCACCCTTACCCGAAGCACCCTCAAAGCTATTATGACAGGCGTTCACCCAAACGGTCGGTATGAACACTGTATAAGACATCCCTCGAATAATACTGAAATAAAGTCCGATTGTCTTCGCTAAGTGGTATATTATCATTTTGAGACATCGTTTATGGTGTTAGTTTGATTATACCATGGTTTTACGGTTATTTTTTTCATGGCACCATTGGAGTTGTGTTGCTGGAGTTTTATGAGCTACCCTTAACATTTTTCGGAAATCGTTATGTTTGAAATAATTTTGTTTAGGGATTTCGATTCTTTTTATTTTGGTGTTAGAGACCTTGACTGCCGTTACAGGTCGGATTCCCACTCATGACAAATATTAATGTGCATGAACATGTTTGCTTGTTCTGCGTATGGTCGGTAATATATCTATACTTAT
The DNA here is from genome assembly GCA_907165245.1 of Habrosyne pyritoides. Lineage (NCBI taxonomy): Eukaryota > Metazoa > Arthropoda > Insecta > Lepidoptera > Drepanidae > Habrosyne > Habrosyne pyritoides. The sequence continues at coordinate 14,928,601 of OU015588.1, read as the reverse complement.
ACATATATTAGTTAGTTATCTGATTGCCAGTGTACAAGCAGTAATGTATAAATAATGTATCGGGATATTTATGATATCGTAATGATTTACTACTAATATATACTAAGAGAGTTTTTCCGTAAATTTGTGTTATGGATATTAATTACCTCATTTCTTGTAAGAATTATTATATTATATATATATATTATATTATATAGAATTATTATTGTAAAAAATTTACACATATAGAGTTCATAACCTGGATTACACATAGGATACATTTCATCCTGTAAAAATGTGATAATCCCGAAAATACGGGTAAAACCGCGGAGACAGTCAGTTACGGTTAACCTCAAATCAATACACGAACATGTCGTGTAACTAAAGTAATAAATATCGATTGTAACAACAGTTTGCACACAAAAACGTATAATTACGCAACAACAATGCTGAATCATCTTGTAGATAATCCTCTGATCGCTCATTGCCTCGAGGCATGCGAATCGGTGATTACATGTGAGCTCGCACGTCAATGTTGAAGTATTAATATCTGAATTGTTCATGGAAGTTTCTGCGAATTTCCATTTGTTGTACAGGTTTTATTACTTCTTTCGCAATCGTTATCCGCCTGCTATGTGTGTGCTAAGTGATTTTCCATTTCAATGTATTAAAATACGAGAAATATGGCTGATTGTTACAACTGGCCGCATGCTTGACCCAAGAGTTTTTGAAAATGTTTTGGTGATTATCAAATTGAAGAGTTTCTTATTGTTCCATGTCACCAACGACGGCTAAGATCATTATGAAGTGGATTTCTTAAAGATAATAACTGAACGTTGGTTCTTAAATGTTTTGTTTTAATAATATTTTTAAAACAGCATACATACTTACTATATAAACCATTAGAACATTATGTTACCCTATAACTTTAAAATGGTTACCATGTATATGAAATTGAATCAGATATACACATACGAGTACACCTTACTCAAAAAGCATAAAAGATCCCCATTTCATCCTTGATAGTTTTATTTTAGAATGAGGTCAAAGGAGTCTTTGGAACTTTTTTATTTTCAAATCTGATCTTATCTTTGTCATAAGATTTAACGATAGCTCTCTCGTAGCTCTATTTTTTAATAATTTGTAAACCCTAGTCTAAAGAATTAAAACAAAATATTAAACTCACCCAATATTCCAAGTCTGTAGTTAATGGTGACAACGACCAAGCCCGCATGGGACGCCAGCACCGCCCCGTCGTAAGGGTTGCCTGAACTCCACTCGTAGCTCTCCCCGTGTACGAATACCAGGACTGGATATCGCGAGACCACGTCTCTTACACCTACTGGAAATATTCAGAGGTTAGAGTAAACGGGCGTCAGGCTAAACAAAATAAAATTACGGTTCGTGTAATCGTCGTTGGTTTATATTGCTTAGGAAATCTTGTATGTTTTGAATTGGTAGTATATATTTGTTGACTACAAAGGAGTTAAAGTATTTATTAAGCATGCCATTTTTTCGAGTTAAAAATTATTTTCTAAAGCAGTCAATCGGGATCTATACAAAAAAATTTATTCAAAAAAAAGTGTCTGTTTGTTATGTAAAAATAACAGCTATTTACTTAATGCCTGAAAGTATATACTTTAAACCTCTATTTTTTTTCTCTTTATACGAAACACCCGAATCCATTCGTTGGATTATAGTTCTCAAACTTGTTTAAAAAAATCTCAATATATCTACATAAGACTACTTCCGTCACATACTACACACACCATAACTACTCATGGCAATTTCGAGAACCTTGTAAGAATGTGTGCGGTTTACATTTCTAGTATAAACGATGTTCTATAGAGATGTACAAAAATTATTAACTCAATTTCACCGCATGCCTGGATAGCCATCATACGACCATAGCCATGTTGGGTGCTGTCACGCCGCGCCATGCACTTAACGTCTGTGGAATAGACGAGCCTTTGTCACATTATTGTGTCCCATGGGGAGTTTTGAAACTAAACAGCGGTTTTGTAAAATAAAAAGCCGGATTCTATATTTTTTTAGAATGAAACCAGGAGGCATACCAAGTCAACGCTGAGAATGAGATGAGTGTAGAATATAATAGGTTTCGCCAAAAATTTCAAGAGAACTAGAAAATCGGACGTAGAACAGACCGTATTAAGAAGGGTTAAGACTTTTTTTGGAAGTTTGGGAGGGGAATGAGGTTATGGGGAAAATGTTTGATTTATTTGTTGGAGCTATCGCATTTTTCAAGCAATAAGAATACATTCAAATCCATGATGAGAAAGGCAGAATATCAAAGATTATTCAAAGAAAATATATAAGTTACAAATGCTGCCGTATTGCAGATATATTCCATTCTTGGGTAGTTGCGATAAGGATTTATAAATATGAAAAAGCCATTTTACTTCTCGACAATCGCGCAGTGTCAATACTAGAGATAACTCAGCAACAACAGAGAAGAACACCAATTTCTTTCAAGAAAACACACGACTTGTACCAATAAACAGCCGATAAAGAACTTGCAGGCACCATCCTAACATTCGCAAGTAATATCCTTCGCTATTACAAAACTAATATGTTACTCCGAAGTAACAGAAGGACTATCTAAGAAGTGTAATGGCGATATATTATTTTTATGAGCGTCTGGGAACCAATAATAAAATAGAACGAAGAGTGTACGATTGAACTGGATGACTCAGTGCCCGGTTTGGTGGAATTTAGACGAACTCGTTCAGAATTTGATCTTTCTTCAATGACACTTGGGCTGGTCATTTCGATAACATATTTAAAAAAGGGAAAGGCCAAATTTGTAATGAAACGTCAAGTGGTGGTTACTTATTTTACGTTTGCATGAAATCATAAATGAAGTAGGAATTTCTTAAGACCCTATTTACGGGACTTGTACTAATAAGTAAAATAGGTCTAGCGAATAGCTGATAAATATAGGAATTATTAATGATATTTGAAGGTAAGTAAATGTACCTATAGATAGTAAATAATTTCAGCCCGGTTTCTAAAGAATATATATTTCTAGCAATGCAGATGCAGTAGACATCAATTCCTTATTTTTTACAGGAATTGATGCATCCTATCTAAACTGATAAATAATATCTATGTAGCTGATCTGAGTGGTGATCGTCTGAGAGCAAACTGTGTTGAGGCTATAACCTTCGTTTTACTATACTGAGACACTTCTGGGCAACAACCTGAGTCAATAGTTTATGAACTATTTTTAAGTCGCCTCCACCACCCCTTATAGCGACCCCTTTCCTCTCATGTCAATCTGAGTTTACCGAAACGATATCTCTGTTGTAGCTTTAGTAACTTTAAATTTGACCTTCATAGGTGCCCTCCGAGGGCCTAAACTGAATAAATGGTTGATGAATGACGAATTTCTTTAATTTTGAGCTGAGTTTCTGTGCATGATCCAACGATCATGTCCTTACTAATGTTCATCTGAGTTTACCTGAATGATATCTCTGAGTAATACGAATAGCTGAGTTTCTGAGCATGATCCAACGATCATCTCTGTACTAATGTCCGTCTGAGTAATACGAATAGCTGAGCATCCGAGCATGATCCAACGATAATCTCCTTACCAATGTGCGTCTGAGTCAGAATAATACGAATAGCTGAACATCCGAGCATGATCCAACGATCATCTCCTTACCAATGTGCGTCTGAGTCTGAGTAATACGAATAGCTGAGTATCTGAGCATGATCCAACGATTATTTCCCCACCAACGTCCGTCTGAGTCCACCCAAATGATATGTCTGTTTGAGCAATATGAATCGCTGTGTCTCTGAGCATGATCCAACGATCACGTCCCTACTAAACCTACTAAGGCAAGTAGGCGAATCCCACTAAAACAAGTAATAACAACTAGTGAGTACACAGTTTCTGAACCGCACGCTCGAATGTCCACTAGGTACTTGGTATTACAATCAACTAAATCTAAAGCGCTCACCTAGGCCTCCCGCAACACGCGCACCCAGGTTGCCACACTCACATCTCGCAATAGCTGACATACCACACATCTCTGTCTGGATAGTTAGCTATTTGCATTGTTCACACTTTATGAATTGATGAAACGAGTAGTTTTTTAAGTTTCGTGGGTAGCAGTGGCGGGAAAATGTGTCAATGTCGGTGACAGGGCTTTTAGGGTTGCCAGTCTTTAATTTTAACAAGGTTTGGCGTTTTAGTTATTTTCAATTTATGGTACATTTCGCGACAGGACTCATTCATAGTTTAAATATCATTTTTACACCTCAAGCATAGATCTATTAGAGACCGATTCGATTTCTCTGTGGGAATGTAAATATCCCCATTTTGAAATACCCTCCAAGAGATTTATGAATATTATGAATTATTATGAATAAATATAGTACATACAATACTTAATTGGCTAAAACATTCTTTTTTTTCACCCGGAACTGGCAGTATCGTGTCGGCATTTCAAATTTGGAGTTCAAAACAAAAAAAAGAGAAATTCGTTTCCCGGCTATCGTTCGGAGTTTGCGAAGGCGTGAGTTATCCCGTACCTTATCTCAGCCATGATGGATCGGAGAAGAAGCGGATAAATCAAGTTTTTGTTCAGCTGTATTTGGCAGAGGTGCAAGATGTAAATAGGTACGTGTATTATAGTGACTATAAAAATATGTGATTAGAATCACGAAAAAAACTGTAGTTGTTTTATTAAAATATATAAATCCACGGACATTCTTTACACACGGCTATCTTTGCACATCTAGTACTATTAAAAGCGTATTTAGATCGGGGAATACATATTTATATTTATTCCCAGACACAGAACAAACAGACATGTTTATGCGTACATTTTTTTTTCCGGGGTGGGAATCGATCCCACGACCTGTGGCTTGGCAGTCAGAGTATCTAACTACTAAGCCAACTGATCTATCAAAATTTATATATTTTCCCCTTGGAGGATACTTGTGAATGTCATAGTTTTGACAACTTACTTAAGATTATTTCAAGTCATGTTGGCTTTATCTGTGTGTATCTATGTGTAATATTTAGCAGCAACGATTTTTTAACTTATTTGCGGAAGAATACCTTAAAGCCCATAGAGTTGAAAAACATAATTGTTTCGCCCGAAAATGAAGACAACAGACATAAAGTATTCATGGAATGAAAAATTTACATGTGACCTTTATTATTGCCCTCCGAGGCATAAACTGAATAATATTGGCTTTTTTTTAAATACAAAAGTTAATAGAAGATACCGCACCAAAAACTTGTTATTAAAACCTCATGCCTTATACAAACGCTTATTACTTAAACCTACCACTGCTTTCATAAACACTGGACTCATTCCGGGCTATCTCTTCACAAATCGGTACGGTAATGAGGGCGTAGAGAGAGAGAGAGAGACATGTTTATGTGTTGTTATCTCATAAATACGTCAAATGGTTGGTTAACGATCCTGAATGGGAAAAGTTTGAGGTTTTGTGACTTGGGGTTTTTTTTTTTGATTATCTTTTGATGGTTGATTGTCTTGACTAGTTTGTGCCTTTGATTTTGTCTGTATATAATTATCTTTAGTTTGTCATCATTGATTGTGAATCTGAATCTCTCCGCACAGTTTTGACGGGCCAGTTGGCTTGGTGGTTTAGAGACCCTGACTGCCAAACAGAAGGTCATTGTTCATGAATATTTGTGTGCATGAATATGTCCGTTTGTTCTATGTCTGGGTGGAAATATGTATAAAAGTATGTATTTAAAAAGTTGTATATGTAGTATATCAGTTACCTGGGGCTCGATTCTGTAAGGAAAATGACACTAACTCGAGGGTGTTTCGTCGCGGCCTCCGTACTCTGTCTCTTTCGCTAACTACGCTAATACTACTAACCACGTGAGAGATAAGCTCTCCAAGGCCTCCGTGAAGCGGCTCGCCGTCAAAGTTTGTATTAGCTGAATAAGGGGGCTGGTAGCCATACTACAAGCAGTACACTCTGCTTAACTTGGGATCAGATAACCATGTGTGAATAATGTCTTGGGATATTTATTTGTTTAATTATTTATTATTATATTTAGGTTTTATCACAGCATCAACGAAAAAATTAAAAAAAACTTTAATTAACCTAATCATTCAATAATTGAATTACAGATTGTTTTTGGGCTTGAGTAATTTTTTTTCAAAAGTCAAATCTTAATCTTATAGTTGCACTCAATTTATTTACTAATATATTATTTACAAATATTTACTTATTTTATCTAATGTAGTAAGTTTACGTTAGGATTACTGTATATGTTACAAATTAAGGTAATTAGCGCTAGCCAAACGGTAATAAGCAAAACCCCGTAGTCAATACTTATTGTAATACCGATTATAAATTGGACCTATTATGTTATTAATATTACCAATAAAGTTGATCCATTAATCGGCTTATTCGAGTCGATATGATTCGAAACCCAAGTATCGCCTCGCAATTAATCTATATTTAGTTTTATTTCAATCATAATCCAGTTAGGTACTGTATGAATTAAAAAAAATCATTGACACTCCTGTCGATCTTCCTTCCTTTGCTCCGTACTTTCAAATAAATTTGCATTTTCAACATACGACTGAAAAGCTATTTTTGTAAACTATGCTATCTACTGATCTACTTCTTCAATTATTCTCCCTCTTTCATCATCACCCTGTCCTGTTTCTTTATTCATTATTAATGTTCTTTTATTGCTTATTCTTGATTATACCACATTGGCTGACAAACATGGTCCATCTTGTGATAAGTGATCACCGCCGCCTATGGACATTTGCATGACTAGGGTCGCCAATTCAGCTTTAGTTTGTTTGTATTTTTTTTTTATTATTAGATATTCATATTATTATTGCTTAATAATTCTTCACTTTTGCAATAGAACACAGGTTTTTTCAGTGAGACTAAATAAATATTTTGTAATAAATCTAAGATTGTTTTTAAAAAGAGTAATTGCTGAGTTTATTGCCGGCTGTTCTCAGTAAAAAACAACCTTCCGAACCGGTATTAGAGTCTGACTATTCATAAGTGCTTGTAAAGGCCTATTTGAATAAAAGTATTTGAATTTGAATGCGTTGTCAGCCCTGAGACGTAAAGTTATTAGTCGCATGTGCTTGTAATTTTAGCGGCCCCGTTACTTTTCTAACCAAAACATAGGATATATTATAATATGAATATATAGTATCTGATGCATTCGCCAAACTTAACCTTTTTCTATCTACTAAAACATTTATATCACTGTAATCTCTTTCTATCGTCTCTGTTACCCCTTTAGCTACCGTTTTTCATCCATCATTACAAAATAGTAAAAGAATTCCTTTCTCAATTTCAGACTTTATTATTATGTAATAACTGTTCAGCATGTATGTAGATCTTCTAAACCTCCCTACGAGCAAATCCGACACTATCTGTTATGGGGTGATGGATCGAGCGGGGAGCATAAATCAACCGATGGATAAATCCAAGGTTTACCGTCGAACGTGGCTGTCAGCTCAGTTTTTGTTATGCGTGGTTAGATTATTTTTTGTCTATACTTGATTTATTTGTTGTCGCCAATATAGAAAAGTTACATCGCGTTATGATTTCCGTATCTAAATATATTTACTTAGACCCATTATCACTGAAGAGGTGCCTATCTCATCACGTTCTACCGAAGATATTTTTAAGTCCCAAGATTGTCGCCGTCTCTCGAGCACATAACCAAAGAGCTACAGGTTATCATTTCTAACTAAAGAAACATTCATATAACTTGGTCCAGCAAGGAAATTAGAACCTTCGTGTTTCCATCTAAGCCAGAATTTAATCGAACGTTAAAATCAATGTAACGCAAACATAGAAATACGAGTCAGAATATCAACATGCAAATTGCACGACCAAATCACGATAATTCGCACTTTACCCGAAACCGGTCGGTAATAACAACGTTTCCGAACCAAATACCGACTGAACGCGAATACCGGGTCGTGGTGCATAGTAATTTGAGTCTTTTCCGGAACTTGTATGGACAGTAGTCGTGTAAATACCTAATTGGTCTATAGTGTGCGCTATTTAGTTGGAAATTTCTGTGGGAACGGTTAGTTATTGGTATTTTGTGGCAGTGTTTATTGATCGTGTAAATTTGATATTCAATGTGTATTATTCTATTTATTTTTACCGATTTATGAGGGTGAAATATATGTAATATAAAATAAATAAATATCCTAGGAGATTCTTTACACACGGCCAACTGGTCCCAAACTAAGCAGAGCTTTTACTATGGATACCAGATAACTGATATTACAGACTTATACTACTTTTTTATTTTTCTAAATGCATACTGTGGATATTTAAAATCAAACACAGAAACAATTTACATATTCGTTCATGCACACAAGTGTTTGTCCTATGTAGGAATCGAAACCACGACCTCGAATAGGTAGTCAGAGTCGCTAACCACCAAGCCAACTGGCCTGTTAGATGTGTATGATTATTGGAAGGGTTTTTTAACTATACATGGTGTTACAAAACTATCTGTAAAGACGAAAGGAGGTTAAATGGGGCCTTATAACGAGTCCATTCAAAAAATAGATATCATACCCAAAAAAAAAAGATTTTTATGAATGAAAAATAGAAAACCTATTAAAGTAGACAATGATGAGGTAAAAAAGGCATGTAGGCCTTTCTTTTATAATAATCTGATTCCCTGACATGACAGCTTACTAGGGTTGTTGGCTTTGATAACTAATTATATTTTTACGGGATATTTTGTAACACGTTGTATATATAAATGATGGCCTTATGCTTGACCATAACCACTCAATAGTAATGGATGGTAAGCATACCGAACCTAGAAGGGAATGGACTGTCATGTGGAGCTGCTGTAATATTCCAGAAAGACGGACACAGACTAAACTGTTTCATCACTATTACAAATTTTCGATAGAAAATGAAATTACAACCTTTGCCATAAGAAATATTAAGAAAAGTGCCATAGACTAGTTAAAATCCCACAACACATTCCTTGGGAACGTGAGTGAAAACGTTTTGCGAGTAGTAAAGTCTATTTCCCCATTGGTTCTTTAAGTGCTTGTGGCTCCACAACATATAGAAGTTGGTGTTCTAAACGCAGCCACTCAATGCCCTTTGAAAACTATTTACGTATTGGACTCGTTACACCAAATGGATTTCTGATGTCCCACTTATATGAATATGGAAACAGCAAGGTAGTAATAGCATTCTGTATTCTGTAATACTGAAGGAATGGTTATGTGATGTTATAGTAATAGTGCTATGCGATATGGGAATCATTTTGCCGTGTGTTTGACGTTTGTTTGAAACTATTGTAGATCGTTGTGTTGTAGAATACTTTGGTCAATTGTATATACGATTACTTGAGTCCATAAGAATTCAATATTGATTTGAATTTCTCAAAAAGTACTTATGAAGGTTAGAGCTACAGAAGTTTACTGGTTCGGAAGTCTTATCAGACTTGTATGGCAGTTGAAAAAGATTGTAAGAAATGTAACCTTGTTTAATTTCCTGCTAGTACTTTTCAGTAAAATCCTGGCTTCTAAACCAGTGGTAGCTGTAGTATATTTGAACATTAAAAGTACGGAATACGTAACTTTGACTAATAGTTTGCAATACATAGTAAACAAACTTTTTGTAAAATATGTCTAAAACTCGTTTTTTTTTCATAAATAATCCTCAACTTGCTAACAATAACTTGAAATCAACTATAACCAGAGAATTAATTCTCGTACTAGAACTTTTAAAAGTTTTAGGCTAATCTTTATTAACTAAAAAATAATAATGGTTTAGTATTCTTGTTCTATTTCCATCCATATCACACATTTTTAGTCTAATAAATCTTTAGTGTACGAGTATACTAACAAAGAAAAAATAAAGAATCATAAGTAATACTAGGAAATAGACTTACTACTGTACAATGGTGGTCTTATATTAAATAAATCTTCTCTGTTGCTGCCTACACTTATAATAATTGTAAGTTTGGATGTAGGAGGTAAACTGTGAAACCATCAAATTTAAATGATTCTTTTACCTATAAATAAGCTACATTATAACCCATAACTGTAAAGTTTTACTCCGGCAAAATATACATTTTCTCGGGAACGTGGGTGAATCCACGGGATGAAAACTAGTTAATTATCTATAAATATAAAAATGCATATTTGTATTTTTGTCCTGTGCGCGGCTTAGGATCGCATAGGGGGCATTTTTTGATCAGATGGTGATAACGCTTTAGTGAGTTTTTCTTGGTAAGCTTGCAAAGGTTCCTGACACAAATAAATATAAAAAAGTCGCATATCAATGCTTGTATATTTTATGTGTGAATTTTTCCGTTAATAATCGTTGCTAAATCAGAAATTAAACTACTCAACAAAATCTCTAAATCGGGAAATCATCACTCCCCGGATAAAACCCTGTAAATACAACACCAATGACATTTTCAATATCACTTCGGCCGGGTAATTCTCTACCTACCTGTTTCTATAGCTCCCTGTATTTAGTGAGTCAACACAAACCAGACAGGTATTACATGCTTTTGTATGACGTACATATGAGAATTTACTGGGGGGGGGGGGGTACTGCGTGTCATTTACGGTTATTAAAAAGCCTGAAGACTATTTCGGGGTAGGGACCCGAAACCATTCCCGGATTTAAGGGTCGGTGCAATTTTAGAGCTGTTAGCGTTTTAATGACAGCATGTCGCGGTTGAATGTGTCGTGATATTGAGAATTAGTAAGGAATATGACAAGCCAATTGGTGGTTAGCGACCCTGACCGCCAAGTCAAAGGTCGCGGGTTCGATTCCCACCCAGGACAAACTTTTGTGTGCATAAACATGTCTGTTTCTTCTGTGTCTGGTGGTAAATATCTATATATGTATGTATTTAGAAAAAAAAAAAGTATATATAGTATATCAGTTATCTGGTTTCCACAGTACAAGCTCGGCTTAGTTTGGGATCAGATGGCCGTGTGTAAAAGAATGTCCCAGGATATTTATAATTATTTATTTATTAGTTATGTTTTGGTGACCCGACACCACCAACGCGAGGCTTGATAATGGCCACCATCAATAAAAATGTTTTTTTTTTAATCTTATAGTGTAGAGGGAAGAGTAATAGTTGCAATGTTTGTACTGTACCCAAAACAGTTTTTGTTATTGAAGTGAAATTTCAAGGGAGGCTTTAGAAATTTTGATCCGCGAACTATTAGTGAGACGAAAAATATATTCTACTGATATTATAAATGCGAAAGTTTGTGAGTAAGGATGTTTGTTACTCTTTCACCCAACGGATTTTAATTAAACTTGGCACATATGTGTATAGAGCATGCCCTGGAATAACATATAGTATACTTTGTATCCCTAGAAAATTTAACATAACGCGGGTGAAATCGTGAGGGACAGCTAGTGAATGATAAACACAGTCTATGTATTCAAAAGAGATTAATGAATAATTAAAATGTTTCCCTGTAATACAAAAACTTAACTTCTATCGTGTATTTACGACACACCCAGTATTTTAATTTAGTGACATAAAATCTCGCTACTAAATATACCTTGGACCAATCTTCAAAAAGCTGTAGGTGAAAAAAGTATTATGTATGCACAGTGCGGTTATGACAAAAGCCGGTGTCGGCGAAAACCGGCAGACGTGGAATAACGGGCTCGTAGGATTTCCACGTCATATTCCAAGTAGACGCTTTGAGGATTTTTTTGGAAGGTTTTAAGGCGTCCGTGCGGTAAGGAAAATATTTAAGAATAAAAATGGTCTTTTAAGTGTCAGTTGTTCAGATTACGTAGTAGAATAGAATGAAATTTATTCAAAAACTACATCGTATGTAACTTTAAAGGGAAATAAAAAAATATAAAGTGCTAGTTTTGATACGTGGCAAAACTTCACATGTTTAAATATATAAAGTGTCAGGGAAAAGAAAACCAAATAGGCCTTTATGATGGCGCGGTTTTTTTTACTGAGAAGACCCGGCAATTAACTCAACAATTATACTCTTTTTAAACGAATTTTTGACATTTATTTCAATATAATTAAATATTTTGCACCTTCAGCTGTATGTAATTAAATTATAGATATGTAAATCATGTAAATAATGGATGTAATATCTACACTAGTTAAAAGGATTAAGAAGACAAAATTATATAGATAAAGTTTGTAAAAGTACTTAACCAAAATTAATTTAATTAAACTGTGTCTATTGTGCCCTAAAGCACAGTGCTCTAACTGAGATTCGATAAATATTGATGACATTTATGTTTTTCATTGTTGGTTATTTATTTGCAATTGTGACAAAATTCGCTAATAGCCAAATGAATCCCTGTCTGTTTAAAAGTGATATTAATAGATATTATTCAAAAGTTCTGCATAAAAGTTTAAAATACTTTAATTATATAAATATATATCGCGAATGTTTATGAAGATAGATAGATGTATGAATACTAGTTTGTTTCTCTTTCATGCTAAAACGACTAAATGGATTAAGATGAAACTCGGCATATATCTATATGCTTTAGTTTATAAACTGAATTAATTAGGTACTTTTTATGCCAGGAAAATATAAATTTCCTCGGGAACGCAGGTGAAACCACGGGGGATAGCCAGTACTAACATAAATCCCAGCTCTCTAGTTAAATAAAGTAACCGTGTAAGGCTTTGTTAAAACAGAATCTCTAATTAATTAAAATGTCCGGGCTGGTCACGGCACGGTACAGTCGCAACGACACTTAAAACTCTCGCAAATCTTTTTTTGGTACGTAACATCATTACTCTCACTCAGCGTCCAATTAGTCATGCCCGTGAAATTTGTAATAAAACTCATTCATTTATTTTTAATATCGTACTCTCCATTCATTTTTTTGCCGTCCGGTCCATGTTACAGTGAAACGGGTGTGATTTCCCTTGCCAAGGACAAAACTCTTTTGAAAATTAGCCCAGTCGAGCGCTGGGCCTTTTTCACAGAAAATTATAAATCAAGTTTTTATCCGGCACCGGCAGAATGCTGAAATTTTGCCGAGCTTTTTATGTAACCACATGTAAAATGGCGGAGTTCGCATGATATGGTACCTATTAAGGCTTTACTTTATTCACCACTTCCTGACAAAGTTCCTGAGAGCGTAATGCTGAAATGTTTATTTTCAGTGGGAAATCGTAATTGGAATTTATGGTTATGGGTGCCCAAACGAATATTCTGAAGGGATCTTAAAAACACGCGAGTAGCGTAAATCTTTATTAGAGATTGTTGATCATCTTGAAAATTTTTTGAAAGGCAAATAGAAGTAAAAAAGTAATACCTTGAGCAGGCGCATAGATGTTCAAATACAAGCAGTCTTCAGACTGATTGGTCAAGAATGGTATGATCCTTTTCAAATACTCCAACCTCCCTTTTGATATCCTCTTCAATACCGCAGTTTCATTTCTAATATCAGGAAGCACTTGTGGACAGACTGGGCTAAATTCTTCAGCTATTTTAACACCCGACCATTGAGCTCCAGAAACTGGAGGCATAAACCTTAGGGTACCAACTGGAGGGGATGCGTAAGGTACCCCTCTAAACACCTCTACAGGTTCCAAAAACCTGGCTTCGGGCGTCACGATAAACCCTCTAATATCACCATACTTCGTCCTAACTACTCTGGAACTTATGAACGGTTGCGGCGTTTTCTCGTCCATTGCGGTCTCGCCTCTGACCAGCTTAGAAGTCAGGACTGGAAGCGTAATGAAATATAAGATCAGCAATATTATCATCTTTCCGCTTCCACCGCCACCGTTCGATGTACTGTCCCAGATTGTTTAGTGCTATAAGTCGACCATGATGCTGTGTAGTTATGGGTTTGGCGACCATTTACTGGTTTATCTGGAACAAAGAATTATCATGTCAGTTTTCAAAAAATTAAACACCAATGGCGTAAACAATTTAATTCTGCTTCTTGATCCTTGATTTTATTTTGAGTGTGTAAAGAGTTTTAACAAAATACATATTTATAATTTATATAGAATTAAATACGTGAAGAGATCACAAAAAAATTAAATGGACTAAATCAATTCAATACATAAAAGCTTTTAAAATCAATAATGATTTAATGAATAACTACATAATTCTACCGATTCCGTATTGCATTGGAACTGATCCCGGATCAAAATATGTATGGTAAACAATATTGATAGTATTCGCATATTATGATTCGTATTGGACGTACATTGGCAGAATTTTAAAGCGAATATGAAAAATTCAGTATTCATTTTATAAATTCTGATAGCATATTCATGGCTTTTATATTCTCATGTTGGTTTATAGTACATTTCATTATATTTATCAATTGTTATTCTTAAATACTACTTATTTATCATCTTTCATTTTTATAAGTAAGTTAGTTTGAGGGAAGATCAGAAATAATCTCATGATTGATGTTTATAAACTTTATAATTAATATGTCAGTTATGGTCACTGTTCGCTTCGTTCTGTTCACTTAATTCTGTGTCACAAAAATTTTTATGATTTATTCATATTCATAGCTATTAATATTTCTAAATTTTTATGTATCGTATTGTGAAGATTTATCTATATTGAGTTAGTTTGTTTTTAAATAATTTGTTATCTTTTTATCTTATATGTGGTGTTCACCTATAAGTGATTGTTACATAGGTATAAGGTTTTCTTGTATGCTTTGTGTATTGCATTTTATGTAAACAATTGTTGGTAAACCTTAAATAAATAAATGATTAAAAATGACTACTATTCTTGTAATAGTAGAACATTATATCTTACAGAAACTCATATTTGCTCCACCTTTAAAGCTTTAAGAATTTCGCGAATATCAATTTCAAATTTGACGTTCTCATCTCCTTTGACATAAAAGGCTTGGCATCCGGTAATATTACCTATGATAGCTCGTTAGTATGCCTTCTTCATTATAATGCCTTCAAGAACTTATTCTGTGATGGGGTATATTACGTTACTTAGTTGCTAACAGTTTCTTTTGAACATTTTTTCTGTCTGCGAGCTAAGTTTATAAATACAGTTCGATTGCAACAGGAGATATTTTTTATATCGCCATGCTCCTATCAATAGAAACTGATTTCAATCAAGAAATGGAATTCACGTACACGTATCACGTATACATGTCACGAAGTAAAAGCGACGCTCTCATTATAAGAACATGTTCAATCAAAACTATGGGCACGTTCGTGTCTTCCTATCTTGTAGGTATATTCGCATTAGCAGCTTCGTCTTTGAGGTTTCGTGATGCCTTGGGTGATTCTGCTAATTAACTTGGTTCCGGTTATATTACAAGCTTAGATGTTCTATGAAATAAATAATCTTTCTTACTGCAAGTAAGATTTAGGCTGATATGATGAGATAACTAATCTCAAAGTTTTACTTATTTTTAATGATTCCTACAGTAAAATTACAGGCACATGAGACTTAACAAATTTACGTCTCAGGGCCGACAACGCATTGGCGATGCCACTAGAGTTGCAAATATCCATAGGCGGCGGTGATCACTTACCATTAGGTGGACCGTCTGCTTGTTTGTCGGCCCAAGTGGTATAAAAAAAAAATATATATAGTTTCCTTATATATTTCAGGCGGCAGTTCTCTCTCTGCGACTCTACTAGAGAGGTACTAAAAGGCTATATTTAGTGTGGTTATAAATATTAATTACGCCCATAAAGTACGGAAATAAAATCTAATATACGTTAATCGGGAATATTTTATTTTTACCCATCTCTTCTAGTGTGAGGTTTCGTTACATAGGATTTTCTAAAATATTTGGGGTAAATTGAAAATATTTTTCAAAATGTGTGTATCGCTCTTTCTTTTAAGCTGAAGCTGATAAACAAAATATCAAAGTTGTACTTATATAGGCATAATTTTGATGGGCAACTACTGAATCCTCCACTATGCATGGCACGTCACGCACTAGGTCGGATTTTTAACAACCAATCTACTATGTCTCCATTTTATTACGAACCTAAAACTATATGTTTTGATTGCGTCCACTAGCTAACATATAAATATTCACAAAAACCGTATCAAGCAGTTTATGTGTTCGACTTGGACCAGGAAACGATTTCTTCGAGGAAAGAGGACGTTTTACGAGCCTTTGCGTGTTTACTTTATGCTTGTATATCTGAGTTGGATTTATTATGCCAATAACACGGTACGATTCAAATGGAATAATACGACAAATGTTGCTAGAATAGTTCTGTTGAAATCGCATCATTAGTTTGTAATTGTGCTTTTTATAAGTCAAGAAGGCCGACGAACAGGCAGGCTGTCTATGTGATGGTACGGAATAACCGTTGCCTATGGATATTTAAAACTCCAGGAGTACAGCCAATGCGTTGTCGACCCTGAGACGTGAAGTTGTTACGTCTCTTGTGTTTGCAATTTCTGCCCTCCTACCTTTCTAACCGAAACACTGTAATGCAAGTACTACTGCTTCAGGGCGGAAAGAACTGTAGTGGTAGTACTTTTCTAGACGAGCTCCGCACTCAGAGCTCTACTACTACAATTACTATATGTTTGTAGAAAAGTATATTATTGAAGTTGATAAAGTACTTATATCTTCCATTTTTCCTACGTCGGTGTAATTTCCGTGACTACGATTTGCGAAGTTCTTTACCTCCTAATATGACACAACGTCCATTTTTGCCTTTATAGGTCAATAAAGTTTATCTTTGTTAGATTGATATTTTTTAGGATCTAAGTCGTTTAAGTTGACTAAATCAATTTCCCTCCCTATTTCCTCAATGACCCGCCTTTGCACTTCCTTATTAATTTTGTTACTTTCTCAATCCAGCTTATCTTCCCTATCCCCCTTTTGTATTTTTCTTCCCATGCGTCATTAACTAAAGTTTAATTCTATTAACAAAAATGTTGTCAAAACGTTATCCTTCCCAAATCCCAAGAGCTTAAGAAATCTCAAAATTCTCCCTTGCTTGATAGTTCAATCAAAATGAGTAAAACTGATGACTGGTTAGGATTCTTAAATCGTGTACGAGCATTTACCTCTCTTTGCATTATTGTCACGTAAACACTGTTCTGAAGAAAATTACCAGAACACTAGCGAAATAAAGTAAAGCTTTATTATTATGTAATTCAGGTATACTCAGGGACTGGGCAATTAAAACAATTACGCTTAATTGCGCAGGTCGCCCTGAGGGTCATTGCCCACTGCTCACCAGTAGGACCAAATAGGGAGCTAATTTTCTTTGCATTACAGTTTCAAATTAAAGCGCAGGATAGAAATCGTATTTGCTAATGTTTAATATTAGGCAGTGTTATTATAAGCTATGGAAATTGCTCTGAATATTTTACTCGCGCATAAATGATATCTTGTTGAACCTATGGTAATATTTGAGCTATGTTGGTTCTTTTGTGAACGACCGCCTTTTTTATCTCTTTTCCACGTCATGGCAATCTGTTAAAGTCAACAATAAGCCACTGATCTGTCTGATATCTGGTATCTGTTTGGGTTCTTAAGCCTGGTGAGAAATTCTTAGTTGGGTGTCTTATTCCATCTTGACGAATCTCTCTAGTAAGGTTGGAACACTTTCTCACATCTCTTCTTATGTCGCCAACTTTTTGTCCGCTCAGTGCGATGATAAACTCATGTTTATATTTAATGAACGCAATAAACAAATCTGTGTTTTTTTTATCCCACCTAAGAGATGCCTCGGACGAAGTAACTGCTTGAATTCACTGTCATCAACCATCACGTACAGTTCTTTCGGATCGAAAGATTGTTAAGAAAGGTTAAACATGTGGACATGAGAGCCTATTGGTATATTTAGAGAAAGAAAACTATCTCTTTAAGCAAAACACGTTTATTTTGCAACAAACGCTAGCTGAAACTTATCTTCTTCCAACAAAGATCGGTCTTAAAACGAAATACCACAATATACCTATAACGTATCTCACATAGCCTTTTATATGTGTTTGGGCACAATACGCCCGGTTTACAGCTAAGAGATAAGTCGACTGACACAATGGGGCCCCCAAACCGTGGCCGTGCTATAGCCGATACCTTTCAGAGGCGTTTACATGATGGCCTGTTTTATTTGGAAGGGTTATTTGGCTTTTTTGGACCCTGAATTTATGAAACTATTGTAGGAAAATAAAAGGTATTCTATGGTCAAGACTTTGTTATTGTTGTACCAATATAATTTTTTTTGGACTATTCCAAATGGATAATAGTGAATTTGCATTTCTCTCCGCCAGACAATATGTACATAAATATTAATATTGGCAGGATCTATTCAGAAAACCCAGCTTCCTTATTTTTAGTACTCACAAGCTAGTGTCTTATTCCGCACAAGTTTATTCAAATTCATGTGAACCAAACACAACATAAACAGCTTTGGCGTTTCTAAACAACGCTTTGTGAACTAACTCTATTGGCTCCACGTGATTTCGTTACTTTTCATCGAATAGCTAAATGTTGACTTAAGGAAAAGCTTTTATATGTATTAAAGATTATTTTGTAATGGAATTAATTTCCGGTTGATAGTCGCTCAAGATTCATGAGTAATCGAATAGTTTTATGTGCGATTCATAAATATAGTTAAACGGGTGAATCCTATATCATCTATATGTATATATATGTGTAGGGAAAATAGAGTTCCTTTGATGTACCATCACTTCAAAACTACTGATCATATCGGGATGGGACTGCTACCATTCGACCCGGAACTTTTTGTAGACTTATAGGCTATATATAATTATGATATCGATAAATGCGGGTGAAACCGCGGGGGACAGCTAGTACACATTATATGTGTACATAGAATGTAGTATCTATATGTAGTTTATCAGCTATCTGGTTGCTATACAACAAACTTTGCTTAGTATAGGAACAGATGGTCCTGTGAAAAGAATCTACCAGGATCTCTTTTGTTTAT
Organism: Habrosyne pyritoides; assembly: GCA_907165245.1. Lineage (NCBI taxonomy): Eukaryota > Metazoa > Arthropoda > Insecta > Lepidoptera > Drepanidae > Habrosyne > Habrosyne pyritoides. Next base: position 14,909,682 of record OU015588.1, on the reverse strand, counting down.
ATCACCATCCTTATTTATTTAGGTCAAGTAGACCGATTAACAGGCAGACAGCCCATATGTTGGTAAGCGGTTATATTTTGATGCTCGTAACTGTACTGTTCTTAGACGCACATTCCACTGAAGTTATTTTAGTCTTAATGTGACATGTGATGAGCATTGTTGCTGTCTCTCCAGTACATTACCAATTTCGGGCTATGTATAAGGCAATAATAATAAAAAATGACCTGTATCATCTTTACACACAGCCAGCTGATTCCAAACTAAGCAGAGATTGAACTATGGAAACCAAACAACTGAAATAAACTATATTTTCACTTTAATATATACTTTTATAAATGAAAATAATAATATTTTTATTTCTAGTAAGCACTTTGAATAGTCTGACTCTAATACCGGTTCGGAAGGCTTTTTTTACAGAGAAGAACCGGCAAAAATATATAAATATTTACATCCAGATACTGAACAATTAGACTTGTTCACGCACACAAAAAGTGTATCCTGGGTGGGAATCGAATCACAGCCAGTCAGTACTGTTTTGTGACGGTCGAGGTCTGTAATCACCTCTAAAAGGAAACATAAAGTAAAGATTACACGCTCCCGAGTTTTATACCATTGAACCATTAAGCTGACTTTACTAACGTCAATCATATCTCCATGCTATGTTATTAATGTTCCAAACTTTTATTCAATATTTCCTAAAATATGTATATCTGTCAAAATAGAAAACGAACGCCAAATATGTTATTTGACCCTCGTTTGGATGATATTTACCAAACGTGTCATGGCTGACGTTCTCGAGCATACTCTTAGTATAATTTTTAAGTAGGAGTGCAAATATTTTATTTGCGCAAACTTTTTTAAGTACGTCAAACAGGGGTGGCAAAGTACATTTTATACTTTCTTTCTTTACATTTATTTTTATTCATTTCACCGAGCGTAAAACAAATTTATCATTATGTCAAAATCTACTTATGAATGTTTTATAAATAATGTTGTTTTATTATGTGGGTGTTGTACATAAAAACTGGATTTTATTTTCTTAAGTCGATGTTCGTTGGTGTGAGAGTTGTCAAGCTTGCTAAATAAGTAAAGTACTTTGTTTATTCATTTTGTTTTTGAAGTTTATTACGATGTAGTCATCAAGATCATGAGTTCTTGAATGGAGTACAGGTACGCTCAGCGTGGGTTGTTTGGTCGTGAAGAGTGTTGGATGAAAGGAAAATAAAAAAGCGGCCGAGTGAGCGTCGGACTCGTCGTACAATATGTCAAAAATAACACGTTTCTTATCAACCTTTCAATTTTATATATATTTAAAAAGGATTTCGTGTGACGTGAACAGAGTCGCTGATAGCTACTGAATTTTTCTTGGGGGAGGCCTATGATCAGCAGTGGACATCTCAGGGCTGATATGACGACGATGATGATAGACTATAAAAGCCCCGGAGAAATATCTCTGAATGATATTTACTTTACGGAATCAATCTCTAGTAATACATCACAACACACAAAATGACCGTGGCTATGAATATTTAAGAAATACTGAGACTACCACACCGTCATGATATATTTCATTTGTACAAAGAAATCGTTACTACTGATTACAAAGGCCACCGAATAGGTATGAATAAGGAGCCCATTCCTTTATCTTTAAAACATTGCCTTCTTTTTTTATTATAATCAAATACAAAGAGCCTTTCTCTCCATAACCTTCCAAAGCATAAACAAGTATAGATATACCGTCTGTCGTTTGTCAGTCACGTTTGCCTACAATTGTCTATAGTCAGCGAGGCTGAATAGACGTCTGCACGGGAAATTGCGGTCTCACGGTTCACGGCTCGTGGCGAAGGCGACGCATTCAATCGGTCCGGCAACTACCTACCTAGTGACGTAAGATGTGGCATGGATTATTGAATTTCAGACGCGTCAGTTGGCACGTTAATAAAACTATATAATGATCATTATATTATACATATCGACAGGCCAGTCCTAGACATGCCAAGTCGCATATGGCGGGTTCAATTCCCACCCAAGACAAACATTTGTGTACATGAACATATTAGTTTGTTTTTTTGTGTATATTTATGTATGTTTTTAGAAAGACAATGTAGTTTTTGTAGTATATCAGTTATCTGGTTTTCATAGTAGAAACCCTGCTTTGTTTGGGGCCAGATGGCCGTGTGTAAAGTATTTTTCATAAACGAACATTGAAATCTAAATTAGCTTTTATTAAACAAGACAATGATCACAAGTATACTGTTTCTGTTCTGTGCAAGCAACTCTAATCTAAACTACATATTTTAAAAAAATGTTAAACCATATTAATTTTATTCTGACACCTTAATTTCATAAAATAAATATACTTACATTGTGGTATTGAAAGTGAAGTGTTTCTCATAAATTATTCTAAAAGTCTACACAATGTTGAACAACTTGTCTATTTTTCTTTTAACAATAACTTTAAATGAATGATAAAAGTCTGTAATAAAAGTAAAAAGCGCTCGACTCTCCCAGCATTGCTTGAATGCGAATGATTGATTAGTCAAACAACGTCTTTACGCGAGGCAGAATATTGATAAGTTATCTTCAGTGCTTGATTAATGATGCTGCATTTTTATATCTCTTTATTCTTTGAAAATTTATTGGGGGGGATAAAAATGGAGGAGTTTTTTTTTTTATGAAATTTGATATGTCGAAGAATCCCGAGCGGCATTGTTTTTAGAAATAGTGACGTCAGCAGTACTGACGTCACATACTTCCTCAAGTTGATTATCCATTTGGGGTTGCTTGTCCATAGTAATAGTGAAAGTCAAAATGTGTTTTACCGATTTATTTAACAATTTCCAGAGGTCCGAACAGCACGACGGTTCGAGTTATAATGGCTCATAATTCGTTCCGTCGCCTCTATTTATACCCAGTATGACTCACTACCTTGACAACAACAAGCGTGCACGTGCAGCCACGCAGCTGTTGTTTACAAAGTTTTGCAAAACGGAAAGTAACTTCTTATTTTATTACTTAAATTAAACTAAACGTTAGAAACAACAATAATTACGTAATTTTAGCCATTCTTTATAACTAACTAGGCAGATAATAAGTATTTGCGCCGATACGGCCATTCTGACAGGTGGTGCGCGCTCTGCACCATTCTGCTTTCTAAGACTCCTTCCTGAACGCCACGTTCATTCGTATACCGAAGTTTTCACAGTAGTCTTTAAGAACACTGACATCCGTGTCCAAAAATTTTAATGATTCGTGGTTTCTTGCGGCTACGGAATTAGGTATTTATGATGGGTCTTATGTTTGTGTTTTTATCTGAAACAATTGAAATATCTTCTGAGTTTGGTATCCGTATGCAAGTGTTTTTGAATCTGATGCTTTTATAATTCTCGAAGATTTCATAATTCTCGAAGATTTCATTATTCTCGAAGATTTCATTATTCTCGAAGATTTCATTATTCTCGAAGATTTCATTATTCTCGAAGATTTCATAATTCTCGAAGATTTCATAATTCTCGAAGACTTTACATTTCTCGAAGACTCGTAGTGGAAGGTGTGATGCTGTGCTCTGGGCGGTCCTGTTCGCCGTGGTACACAGAGGCTCTAAGGAAAGCAGGACTAGGTCGATGCTGTGGTAGACACAGAGGTTCTAAAATGGTAAGGAAGTTTGATAACATATTTCTCGATGACTCGATGACTCGTTGATAATAAAATATATCAGCCCTTATGATGTGATACACACACAGCTTGCAATCTTTTTAATTTATAAAATGTTTTTACTCACATGTTGTTAGTCTGCTAGTTGCTCTTCCTCGTTTTGATCTTGCGCTTGTTGTTGACACGTTTCAGCGCGTGATGTACTTGGTACAGGTTCTCTGGCCGCCTCAGGTGGTGGAGATTGCATGATTTCCGCCGATACGGTCACCTGATCGCCGGGTTGTGGGGCGCGACGAAGTTGGTCATGAGCTACCTTACGTGGTCGTCCTCTGCCAACAACTCGCTTTACGAGGTATCGGTCATTTTCTAGTACCCTGCAAATCTCATACGGCTCACTATATTTAGGATCCAAAGAAGTTTGGTTGCGAGGATTGTTCTTAATGAGTACATATTCTCCTCTTTGGAATGGGTGTATTTTGGCTTTACGTAAATTAAAGCGTTGTCTGTCTTGTTCTGCAGCTTGAGACATCTTCTGTTGAGCAAGATTGGTCAGAGCAACTATGTCCACAGTCTGTTCATCGATATCAACTAGACTTAATAATTCTGGAGGTACACAATGTTTTCTCTGTGTTATAAGCGTAAGTGGTGCGATTCCTGTGACCCGATGTGCAGTACAATTCATAGCCAATTGTAGTTCATCGAGTACTGTATGCCATTGTTCCGTTTCATAATTCTTGATCATGACCAGAGCATTTTTTAGCGTTGCCATCATCCGTTCAACTTGACCGTTGGCTCGGCTAACTCCTGGTGCAATAGCATGGATATTTATCCCAAATCGGTCACAATAAATTTTGAATTCGCCTAAGAACTCTCTTCCTCCATCAACTATTATTTGTACCGGTGGGCCAAACAGGTGTACGTGGCGTTTCAAGGCACCCAATGTACTGTGCTGACTCTTATCAGTGGCATGGTAAAACAAGGAGTATTTCGTGAAGGCGTCTATTGTTACTATGACGTATTGCTGATCGTTTGGAGTGCCAAGTTTACCGGTTATATCCATGTGTACTACTTGGAAAGCAGTTGACGGTTTTTGGATAGGATGCATTTGGACTTGCGTCGCCCCTGAATTTCCTTTTGATGTCTTGCATATGACACAATTGTCGACAAATTTGCGGACAATGGTACCCATTTTGTCAAACCAATAAGTTTCTTTTATTTTCTGCAAAGTCTTCTCCCAACCAGTATGTTTCAGGGCTGTGTGGTAGGAATTTATTATGCTCCATTGAAATGCTTTTGGTACAACAGAACAGGTTTGTTGTCCAAAAATCGGATCCTGAACAATTCTTTTGAGGAGGTCATTATCCAAGATGTACCCATTAATTGAGTTGGTATCGCTAATTGAATCCATTATTGGTCGTAGTACTTGGTCTCTTCTTTGTTCTACTTTCAACCACTCTAAATCCTTTGTCATGATGTTGACTATTAAATCGGTTGGGTTTCTGCTAAAGAAATCCGCGTGTTGCAGTCGTTCTCCTCTGCGATATTCAATATCAAAATTGAAATTCTGTAGGAATGCCCACCAACGGTGAATTCTTGGAAGAAGGTCCTTTTTGTGTTTGGATGCCTTAAGAGCGTTGCAGTCGGTTATAACCTTAAACTTGCGTCCATATAGGTACTGACGGAAGTGTTTGATAGCCCGTACGACTGCCAAAGTCTCTAACTCGTAAGAGTGATATCGGCTTTCTGCGTCAGTAGTCCTCATGCTCATAAATGCTACTGCATGTTGGCGTCCCTCAATAATTTGTACTAGTACTGATCCAAAACCCAGGCTGCTTGCATCAGTATATAGTAGTATTGGTGCTTCTTCTTGAAATATAGTGAGTACTGGGGCTGATATTAAGATTTGGATGATGTCGTTTCGGGCTTTTTCATGACGTTCATTCCAATCCCATTTAGCCCCTTGTTTGGTGAGCTCGTATAATGGCACCATCGTGCGTGAAAAATCCGGTATAAATCGTCTGAAGTACCCTGCTAAGCCATTAAATTGTCTTACTTGTTTGGGTGTTTTTGGTACTGGAGCTTTCACTAGGGCTTCAACTTTCTTCGGACTTGGTCGAACTTGTCCGTTTGAAATAACATTGCCGAGATATTCAATTGAATGTTTAAAAAAACTGCATTTATCAACATTGATCGAAAATCCAGCTTCCTGCAACGCTATAAGTATGCGTTCAATTTTTGACAAACCTTCTGAAAAATCCTCACATTTGCAGAGCACATCATCCACATAAACTTGAGCCGTGTCATCCAAGAGAGAGGATAATGCCTTGTTGATGCACCTTTGATAGACTGAACAGGCGTTACTTAGTCCAAATGGCATAGTGATATATTCGTATAATCCATCTGGAGTAACGAATGCCGTCTTCTCAATTGATGATTCTGATATAGGTATTTGGTGGAATCCAGCTGCCATATCTAGACTGGTGTAGTATTTTCCTTTCGCCAACTGGTCAATCTGGTCTGATATTAAAGGCAGTGGATAATGATCCCGTAAGGTATTAGCGTTTAATTCGCGAAAATCCACACACAGGCGATCATCACCATTCTTCTTTTTTACCAAGATGATGGGGCTCGAAAATGGGGATTTGCTCTCACGGATGATATTGTGGTTCAAAAGTTCTTGAATGATTTTGCGAACTTTTTCCCTTTCTACTGGGCTAAGGCGATAAGGTCTTCTTTCTACATATTTATTTGGGTCCTTCAATCGGATTTCTAATTCACCAGTATTTACTCGTGTGGTTGGGTATCCATGAATAAACATATGCTCATATTTGTTCAACAGTGAGCGTAATTGGAATACTTCATCATCATCGGTGAGGTCACAATCTAGTACTTCAAAAACTGGATTATTTTTACCGACCTGGTAGACAGATGGTTGACGAATAAGTTTAGTTCCAGTTGCCGTTATTGTCATACATAGATTCGTGTCATTAATCAAGTTCATCCCAACTAGGACGTCTGTAGACATTTCGTAATCCGGAAGTATATAGAACTGCAACTCGACTGTGATATCATTAATTGTACAAATGGTGGATAATGTTGTTAATGACATGATCGGAAATCTTCCAATTCCTCTTAGGCAGTTCACGATTTGATTCCTTTGTCCTGGTAAGGTGTTAGCTACTGTTTCTCGTATGATTGAGCATTCAGCACCGCTATCAAAAACAGCTTTAATGGTCTTGCTTCCTATAGTCACCTTGATGGGTGCAAGTTTATGTCCTTCTATATTATTTATGTTCGTAGTGATTGTGCGTTCTCGTCGAAAACATGTTTCGTATGTATGGCCCAGCTTCTTGCAAAATGTACAGGTAGGTACATTTGTTTGTTTTTGCTCCATACGGTTTGATTCTCCAGGCTTAGTATCCGTAGTTCTAGGTTTAAAGCGGCAATCATTAGATGTGTGATTGTTCCTTTTGCATATATGGCAATACAATGATGACGAAGCTGCTTCTGAAAATCTTGAACGTTTAGTTGGTACTACAGAAGTTGAACCTGGATGAGATCGCTTCGTTCGTATTGAAGATGCCACCGAAATTAGTTCTGGAACTGTAGCAGCCCTTGCATTAAGTAATTCAATGCGCAAACGTTCATCATTCACACATCCAATAACGGCTTCCACTTCATCTGCACTACCAAGCTTATCTTTTGTAACTCTTCTCCACAAAACCCATGCGCGTGACAGAAATTCAGCTATATCCTTTGATGAATCGTAAGTATGCTCTCTGAATCGAATAATGTCCCGTGAGTATCTGTTTTCGGGTTCAAATGTAGTGATGAGGTTGTTACGGAGTTCCTCCCATGAAGATGTAGTGACCATCCAGTCATCAACCCACATCTTTGCTCTTCCTTTTAAAAGACCTCCAACTTTCATACGTACGTCAAAGTCACTCAGGTTGTATGTTTCAATTGCTTTGTTTATATGTTGACACCATTCTCGAATCCCAACGTTCAAGTCCGGGTCAAATGATGGTAGGTAAATATCATTGATCTTTACTTTTGGTTCATAAGGCTTGCATAAACGTTCCGACATCTGCTGCATCATTTTCATCATGTGGGTGAAGAACTCGGGTGGTACCCCACTCATAGATGTACTAGGCATAGGTGTATCCATTACTTGCCCTGACTCCTGCACTGATTCCAGCAGGTGGAGTTGTGGTGCAGAAGGTGTTGATGAGGCAGTGCCATGGATCCCTTCGTATCCCACTTCTGATGTCGAAGAATCCCGAGCGGCATTGTTTTTAGAAATAGTGACGTCAGCAGTACTGACGTCACATACTTCCTCAAGTTGATTATCCATTTGGGGTTGCTTGTCCATAGTAATAGTGAAAGTCAAAATGTGTTTTACCGATTTATTTAACAATTTCCAGAGGTCCGAACAGCACGACGGTTCGAGTTATAATGGCTCATAATTCGTTCCGTCGCCTCTATTTATACCCAGTATGACTCACTACCTTGACAACAACAAGCGTGCACGTGCAGCCACGCAGCTGTTGTTTACAAAGTTTTGCAAAACGGAAAGTAACTTCTTATTTTATTACTTAAATTAAACTAAACGTTAGAAACAACAATAATTACGTAATTTTAGCCATTCTTTATAACTAACTAGGCAGATAATAAGTATTTGCGCCGATAGATATATTCTGTGGTAAAAATGAATTAAGAAAATATTACACTGACTAACACACATATGAATACATTTTAAAATTTAAAATTGTGTGTAAATTACACTGCAATAAATTTACCTCTATCACAAATTTTCTTCTAGGTTCAATAATGCAGATTTGGTATATTTTTATCCTAAATTCAACATTAGTCAACTATATATATCTGAAAGAAGCAGACAAAAAGAGAGAGAGAAGGAAGAGAAAAGGGACAGATGAACTATTCAGTAAATAACTTTTACAATGGGATATACAATCATTTTTCCTTGACTATGAATGAAACGGATATATATATCACACAAAACACATCCAAATTAAAATAAAATATATTACAATAGATCTTATGAATTATCAAACTCTAACGCTGATTGAGTTGCTTTCTCCTGCAAATACATAAACCAAAATTACCGATACATCAGTAAAAACAAGAAATGGTTAGAAGAAACCCCATAAACTCCTACATTAATAAATATATCTACGGAATAGTATAAATATTTTCTACGACCAAGTTTATAGAGGATCCAAATATTTTTTTCCTTCATTCTTCCTAAGCTGAACGACTTTCCATTAAAGCATTGACGTTTTGTGTCGTTCACCCTCAAAGTAATTTGAGTCCGAAGGGTCTTCAGGCATACCTTTTTAATCTGGCTTTTAGTTCACAACTTCAAAGCTGTTATAGAATATTAAAGATGATTATTTCGGAATGTAACGTTTCTGTTTAATTTCACGCTTTTGTGTTGTTGTTTTTTAAGGATTTGTCTGTATTCATCATATTTTTTGATTACGTTGCGTCACAAAAAACAAATCTGTATACGCTTAGTCCAGAAATATACAAAATTAGAACTGTCGCAACCGTAAAATGTCCAAATTGACATTTGGATATAGGGTGATTTAGGATTTGTGAAACGATACGGGTTCAGAGACTAAAATCAAGAAGACACATTTAATCTTCCCAGTTGAAGGCTGACTTTCGAACCGGTGGCAAATTCAGTAGCTCATTAGTGTCATTCTAAAGCCTGAACTGAGTATGGTTTTGAATATAAACAAAAATCCAAAAAATACGTAGGGACGAATTTCTTATTTTAAAATGGTTAGTAAAAAAAACCGTTTTCCTATTTATAATGCATTTAGCTTTCCCCCATAAATGTATTTTTCTAACATTATTAGAGTGACCTACAAAGTTTAGTCTTGCTCTTTACGACCGAATATAAACTTTAAATTCGAGTTTAAGATTCTTTTAAGACTCCAGCAGTTTTTAACGTTCCCGAGAGACTTCAGCTTGAAATCATGTGCTACAAGAATCCTGAAATGCACTTTAGTTTATACTAGTTAAATTGTGCAGCCGAATCTTATTATAAAGTTTTCATCGCACGGTGCCTGGACACCGACGTAGTGTTACTTTTATCTTTATATTGTAAGTAATCCGGTGCAAGTTTGCTTGTGGATAAGTGGGTTCACTCACCTATAGATGAATCATAGCCCAAAGCCATAATGATATTATTATAGAATATTTGTAATCGTGTACATAAATATTGTTTGTCATAAGCTTTAGAAAAAAATACATGTGCGCCTTCTAGTGTAACATTGTTGTAAGTAATGTAACATTTAGATATAGCTTTCTTTTTTTATTATTATATCTTGTAAAGGCATACTTAATTAAATAAAATAAAAATTGTTCATTACTGGCACATGTGACTTGACAATTTTTTCTCAGGTCCAACAACTCATTGGCGATGCCCCTGGTGTTGCAAATGTCCATAGGCGACGGTGATCACAAAAGCTCCATCTTACCCAAAGGACTGCCTCTGTGGTGTAAATAAAACAGTTATGGTCAACTTTTACCCTTCAAGTGGTAATTCGTTCAAAATAAATCTCCTTCTTTTTTAATAAATGTTCAACAGTCCTGAAAGTTCGCAACATCCGAAAACAATTTTCATTCGAAAATCTCTACACCGAACCCGGCCCGTGCATATAAATGAAACGTCAGCGAAAAACTGTAGTTGAAAATGAAAACCGCAGCGTATTGTTCACTGCAACAGGAAGTGGTCACATCGAGTTGGTTCAGTTACAGGAAATTGCGGCCTCCAATGACCTCTATTGGCCTCTACTGGCCTCTGCTACACTCTACGCCGCTTCTACGCATGGCCTCACGGGTTGCTGGGTGGAGTGTTCACTGTTCATGTGTCACTCGCGCATAATTAGGTCGGCTAGACGTTTTTGCGTTACCGGCTGTTGAGTACTTGTTACTTGGCTCTGTTTTTGTTGGACTGTTTATTGATTTCCTTGTTGTAAGTCTGTAATGTAATTTAGTTTAGATTTGGGAATTCTAAATTGTATGGACTATCCATATTTATAAGTAGATAGATAGTCCTACTTACTTATATATATACTTTTATCAATTGACTCTTAAAATGAGCTTAAATTTAACCGTCAAGAGACTTGTACGTTTAAATTTTTTTGGTGAAACCCGTTTTCACCAATTGTTTTGGAATAAACTTATTTTTCTTACACGATTCTTCATTATTTTTTATTGCCTATTCTGATGAACCAAGTCATAGAAAAAATATTGAAACGTCAAGAATTAGCTATTAATCAACAATAGCTTCATAGTCCAATTAAAAACAAACGCGCAGTAAATTTTGAACAAAGCAAAAGTTCGCAACTCTATTGACAAGTAAACCCGGCAAACGAACTGAAACATTTTCAAACAGCGTTCCATTTGACTGGCAATAGTTCAACAATCGGGTTCTGCCAACCTTCAAATAAATCCAGTTCACCATCTCGCTAAATTAACATTCGACGTTCACGCTTTAAAGGAGCCGTTTGAATTACCACTCTGAGCTATTAGTAGCTCACATCGCTCGCGTGAGCGAAGCGTCTCTAGTGAATGCGCAGCTTTACTTTGATATGTAAGTTTAATTAATTTCACGATCAGAACGTTCTCGTCCCGGGTTGAATGGGTAGTGATTTTTCCTCGAGCGAAATGCCACGTTTCGTATTTCGTACGACAGATGTAAGTGTCTTTTTAATTGGCAATAAACGTCAATTATACTTTTTGTTCTACCATAGGATTGATGTTTTCGAGTGATGGTTGAGATCGTTTCTCCAGAAAGTTTTCGATCAATTTACAAAAAATATTAATTAAATCCCTAACATTTTCAGACAAGAGACCATCGGCTCCCGTCTATCTAGATTTTTGTGAATAGCTGATTGATACTCAAGATTTCAAAAGGTTCCTAGTAAAATATATTTATATTCAGTACATTCATATTTCGTTTTGTTACTTCCTATATTATATTAATATACAAATTGCAAATTTTACTACAGTCCTAAACGCGCCCAAGTGTAACAAAAATGTGTCACAGTTAAGTGATAACGTTCATTGATATAATTAAAACCGAGGTATAGACTTATGACCGCGCGGTATGAGTCACGCGAGCGGTGTTTAAAAATATTGTTTCGTGCTTGAGCGGACATTTAAAATCCGGGCCTTTCACATTTTCCATTTAAGCTGTGACGTTAAATAATGGGTGGCGTAAATAAACTTTTTTTAACAAAGCTGTCATCGAAAATAATGTAGTGTCACTTCCGTGGGTAATTTCTATTTATAATGTGGTAGTGAGGGGGAGAAGTTTAAGGCTATGATAACTCAGTGATAATGACGTCGTATGGCTTGGCGATGGTTGCGGGTTTGAACCATCTTTGATGAAGGATATTATAATGAGGCAATCAGACAAACTTGAAGAAGTCCATCTGATGGTATGAAGTCATGCTACCTATGGACATTTGCAAAACCAGAGGCATTGCCAATGCGCTGTCAAACCTGAGACAAAGTTGCTAGGTCTCATGTTCTTGAAATTTCACTTGCCCCTTTTGGAAACACAGTAATACAAGTTAACGACAAATATGAGTAGTGTAGGGCGCCCTCCAGCTAGATGGAGCGATGATATACGCAAGCTGGCTGGCAGCGGTTGGAAACAAAGAGCTGAAGATCGAGCTCAGTGGCGTGCCATAGGTGAGGCCTATGTCCAGCAGTGGACGGAGATAGGCTGATGATGATGATGATGATGAGTAGACTACTACCCGGACGAGCGGTGGACTAAAAAGCTCTACTACTTCTTGGTTGGAGACATTATCACCCAAAAAAGACAGGTCTCATCTTTGACAGATTGCCATAGCTGCGTCATTTGTACGTCACATTCAGAACATTTGGTATTGTTTTTACGGCCGTTACTTTGGTCATGCTATTTACGCAGCTCTGTGTTTTAGTTATCAATTAACTCGACTAACATTTAATCAAGTAATTACTAAGTCAATAAAATGTAGTGGGTCCATCCTATATCAAGTATTAAGACGAGTAATAAACGCTAGCATATCAGTCACTATAAGGCTATCTATACCACCCGTAAGCCATTATCAAATGATACTCTCGGACTCTGAGTACAGTTCATTACTCAGTATCGAGTAACGAGTATCGAGTCATTAATCGAATCCAGGCACCCGATTAACGGACGCGTCGTTAATCAAAATGAATTTCGATTCAGATAATCGATATAGGAGCGTGGTGCTTCTCGATTTATGCATAATGTTCATTGATTAGAATTATGAGATTTTCAATTTGCATTTTAATTAGTTTGTGTGAAGTTGAATTTGTCTTGGCATTTCATTACCGGTTTTATTTATTATTGCTATTTGACTTAAAACATTGACTACCAAGCCAAAGGTCGCGGGTTCGATTCCCACCCAGGACAAACATTTGTCTGTATCAACATGTTTGTTTGTTCTGTATCTGGTTGTAAATATCTATATAAGTATGTATTTAGAAAAAATAATTGTATATGTAGTATATCAGCCATCTGGTTTCCACAGTACAAGCTCTCCTTAGTTTGGGACCAGATGGCCGAAAAGAAAATAAGCAACCCTTATTTATTTAAAGCCCAATAACAGTCGAAAATGAACTTTGTTCCGTGACAGTTAATTTGTATCATCAAAAATAAATTAATTACAAAATTAATTACCAGCCTACGGACAGATCGAATGTAAACCACTGGCAAAATTTATTTACTCTTATTAAAATATAAATTAACGTTTCTCTTTGTTACCCAATTATTTGGCAATCTGGCAACAGTGCCTGCGTACTTAAATTCGGATTATGAAATAAAACACAGCGTAAAAAGTACGGGTAGGGCCATAAAGCATGTGATGCTTTATGATACTAAAGCCAGTGTGTTATCATCATTTCTTTTTACAAAGTAATGTGTAGTAATGAAATATGGAGTGAAGTCAACATTTTATGTAGTACTTATATTAACAAATGCTCTTTTATATTATATACATTAAAATATATTATATATATGGTAATATAATATTAAAAGAATGTATGCTTCACTTAACGACAGCTCTTAATATTATATTCTTTACTGACGCTAATATGTCATTCATATGAGTCATATAAAAAAATGCGTATAAGGCTCTGATTGATGTATTTTTGCCACAAGAATCCAGTTTGAAAATTTCAACTCGCAAAAAAAGAGGGGTATTTTGTGGTACCTACTATGCTTGAGTAATTCAAAATCATATGTATACCAAACCTTTTAATTCACTTGACTTTTAAACTCAGAACTTCAAGAATATAAGTACACCCTTTTTCGCTCATCACCATACAACCCAAACGTATTTTACGTCCACCCCTTCATTATTAAAACAAATAACAAGCCTTTTAATAAATCTACGTAAGTATAATACTGTGAAACCCTATTAAAATTTCAGCGAGTGACGGGACTCACAGAAACGTCCGTTTCGCCGTTGTACATGAAGCTCATAAAAAAATATCCATACATTGCAATCAACCCGTTGAAATAATTGAAGCGAATATTCTCGGAAATAACGGGATATGGTTTCTTTGAGTTCAAACTGTCAACGATGAAAGGTCATAAAAAAATGTTGGGGTATATTGGCTGATAACTACACTGATAATAAATAACCCTGACTAACACCCATAGTTTCCTCAAACCTCACTCGACTCCAACTCGACTGAGGATACCTTAAACATTTTCTCGAAGAATCCTCAAAATTGGTATTCTAAGTTATAACTTGAGCAAAACTCCAGCAATCCCGACTGATGTCGAATCGAAGTGTAGTCAAGGTAACATGTCATTAGTAACGTCATTAATAAAATAAAATAATGAGCTTCAGTAATGTTTATAACCAATAAACTTCCTTAAGTTTGGTCCCGATGTACCTTGAAGTTGACAGTTGTTTTCTCACCTCGAGTGAGGGAAAGCGTCGAGTGGAGGAGATTTTTGCAACTATGAATACTAATATCTTGGAGTGAGGTTGAGTGGAGTCGAGGAATTTTCGAGGAAACGTCTTAGAATATGGGTGTTAGTCACTATATCATGTAAACGTCAAAATATTGTCGGTGAGACTTGTTTGTTTTGAAACGAGCAAGCTCATTGCTGCGTTTATTGCTGGTTTCTCAGTAGAAACAACCTTCGAACCGGTATTAAAGTCAAACTAAACATTCCTCTAATTTTGTTCTCAATTAGAATTCCTACATTTTTGCATTAAGCTTAAGAATGATAATACCACAGAGGTTGTGACGTTGCCAGCCATGATGAAGGAATCCTACAAGAAGCTTTAGCTTTTGGAGAGGGAAGAGTTTATTTTCGAACTTTAAACGAACCGTATCATCCGGTAACTTCTGCTCTTTGATTTAACAAAAAAGCAGCCAAGTGCGAGTCCGACTCACTTATGAAGGGTTCCTTGGCACCGTACAATATTTAACAAAAGGCAGAAAAAAGACACGTTTTGTGTCATAAAATGTATGTTTTATTTTTATTTCTTCTTGTTAGCGGTCACAATAGTACATATTCTGTGAAAATGACGACAGTGTACCTAATACGGATCATGAGATACAGCCCACTGACGGATAGATGGATGGACAGTTATAGGGTCTCGTTGGACCATTTGGCATGGAACCTTATAATAAGCTTTAAAGTACTTCAACCAGGCTTTCACAAAATCCAACGTCAAGATGGCAACTAACTATATTTAGTGTTCTTAGAAATATTTTCCTTCTTTATATCAAGTAAAATTTTGGTAATGATTTTTTTTCCGCCACAGCACCAAACCACAATACCGTCGTTTCTACAGATTAATTAAAAACGATTGAGTTAGACGGAACCTACATTGTTAGCAAGCAACGTATCCGGGTCACAGCCCAGTCACTCCGTACGTGGAATAGGAAAGCAGGGCAATGATTTACAATAGCGTACCTTATGCGAGCACACACACGCTCTAAATTTGCATGTTTTATATTTGGCTGATTTTATTGGTGAGCTAGGGTTTTGGTTAGTATTAAATATTTACTACCTCCTGTCCCTTTTGCCGTCGCAAGGGATGCAAGGTCATCTTTTTTGGTTTTTACGAGTAGATAGCCAGGAAATAGATATATAAATATTTATTCATGCTTTATACAAATTATATCGCAACCTTCTGAAGAAAAATTTATGCCCAGAGATGGTGTACCCGCTGGTTGTGCCTCCATTAGTGGTTCTGGAGTTATCAGTATGAAGATTTAAAAAAAAATATATAATATAAAGTTGATGTCATTTTTAGACATATGAGTACATTATCTTTAGTGAAATTGGGCACTGTGCTTAGTGTACGAGAAAGACCTCTATGGAGATCATGGGCTTAAATATATTATAGACAACACAGTAATTAAATTCATCATTTCACTCGCTATTTCATTCTGACTTTTATTATTTTACAAGTTGCAAATCATAACACATACTCTGTGAAAACTAGTAACTTTTAACGCAGCAGAAACGCATACAAACATACTCATGGATAAACAAACAAAAGCGATGTTGGCTTAGCAAAGTCTAAATCCATTGTAAACCTATTGAAAACCAAATGAACCATAATAAGTTAGCACAAAATGTGTCACTATCAATACTAAATGAACATGCGAATGACATACTGATCCCTGCCTCCGGGGTGCATTAATATAATCATTTCACTGAGTCATCAATCCGGAATCGTGATTTCACTGTGAATTTGTTACGGTCGTTGTTGGGGTAAAAGTATAGTATAACATCCTGTAAGTAGTAGAGTTATTAGTGCAGAGTGCCGCCGTGAAGCAGTAGTGCATTTGTAATACTGCGTTTTGGTTAGAAAGGTAAGGGAGACGGTGAAATTACAGACACATGAGACATTTCACAATTTCACGACTCAGAGACGACAACGAACTGGCGATATCCCTTGTTTCGCAAATGTCCATAGGCGACGGGGATCACTTACCATCAGATAGACCGTTTATCAGTTTATCCGCCCATGTAGTAAAAAAATAATATTTAGTGGACCAACAGCACAAATCTATCATGCATCATATACATATGATAATTTTTGAATTTCTAGAGCTTACCAATTTATTTAACATTTATTTAGTGGCTTGATCATCCTTACGAACAATATACACTGAAGACAACAGAATTGTTAAAGTAACTGCCTTCATCCAAACATCAATCACTCTTCACTACTTTAACTTGTCAACAAAGCGCTTTGCTATAATTTATTGCACGTTCCATCTGTTTTATTGGTTGTCCGTGTCTTGTTCTATCATAGATATAAACAAAATATTACTCTTTCACTCACTCTTAGAATAGTCAATGCTAATGTAAGATTAAAATTAAATGACTACCTTTTTTAGATTATGTATATTTCAAATCAAATTTCATTATGTTCGTTTGCGTGTGGTTTAATTGTCACATCAAAACATTTCGTACACCAAAAATAAAATTTTTATTACATAATGCTAGCTTTTCGTGCGTCAGTTTTGTCCGTGTTCCTGAGGGAACTAATGTATTCTGGGGCTATGATATAACTTATGTCCATCCGGAATATTCATTACCATGACAAATGGGGAAATAATTTTGAAAAGTAAGTATTCGGAGATTACTCTCAAAACTCACTAAATTCATTAAAATATTGATATAGGTTAGTATAAATATGTTGAGCGGTAGGGGCAAAGAGTACTACAACTCTGACTCCTCTTCAACGTGTCCTAAAAAGTGACGTCAAGCGGGAGTCTGTAAAAAATCATTCAAATCTTTTGGAATATAAAATTTCTCCGAATGTCAAAGGCCTGGACACACGTATTGCGATGTCTGAATATACTAGGGACAGGGCTAGCAGGATTATGAGCAATGATGATAATTCTACAGAAACGGGCTGATCTTAATATCGTTGTATAATTGACTAGCTTGCATTAGGATCGAATGTATCCGAAATTTTTACATAGCTTACATTACTTCTCGATAAAGTAACTTTCTAATAGTGAAAGAGTTGCTTAAATCAGTCCAATAATTTTTGAGTTTAATTACAAACAAAAATAAAAATATTTTCTCTTAATAATAGTTATTCACTTGCGCTCCCAAGGGATGTAACACTTTCCTGAGATAAAAAGTAGCTTATGTTAATTCAGGGAATCCATCTATGTTCCAAGTTTCATTCATATCCATTTGGTAAATTTTACGTGAAAGTGTAACAAAAACATCGAAACATCCATCCTTCAGCATTTATATTATAATATTATTAGGATTAGTGTTGATAACAGCGACAGTACCAAATTCAATTCACGTGAGCTTTTACGTGAAAGTGGCATTTCGCCGAACGGCATACCGTCCAAAAGCTCGACATCAAATTAGTTCAGCTGTAAAATATCCCTTCACCAAGTTTATCCGTGTCATCCGATCTCTACTGGTTATCGATTTTATTCCGGGTCGCTTGAACCGTGCTCCGGTTTTGATCTTCGCCTGCTCGTGACGTTTTATATGGTAACATGTTATGAGGTACGTAATCGGATCTATGTTACCGATTATGATATCGAATGCATTGTTCATTTCATTAATTTGTAATCGAGTTTTGTATTCTATGTTCGCTACGGTTGTTTCGAATTAACGATAATTATTTGTATTGATAATATCTATCCGATGTTAGTTCCGAATAATAAATTTGATGGTAACACGATAAGGTAAATTCCATTTCATTTTATTGTACGAATGAATGGCTTTAATAATGGGTTTAGGTTTTGTTTTAGGTGATTTGTATTATACAGAACATTAGAAAAGAGAATTAATTGAATCGACAACATGGATAATTTTTTTCGTTGCAATTTGTGAATGATCGATCTTTGTATGAAAATTGTTGATGGTTATCAATCTATGGCAGATTGATAACCATCATTTCATTTAAATTTAAATTTATGTGTGAGTAATTTATGACTATTTAAAAAAAAATTACCCATCTAAGAAGTAGAGTTCCTTGAGTTTATCTCTCCATAGTATAAAACAAAGTCACTTCCCGCCATCTGTATGCTTACATCATTTAAACTACGCAAAAATCGTGATGCTGATTTAATTATAAGATAGAATGAAAGAGGAAGGTATGTATAATACATGGTGGGTAAAACCGCGGAGGACAACTAGTCTTTCATAAACAAACATCTTGTATTTAAGCAACTCTCTGAATTTCACTATGACTACTAATATTATACTTTGCGTTGATCATTCAGCCAATAAGGATTTGTTCTTATATATAGGTGTGTGTTGTAATGTCATTAATATTGTATTGAATAGAAACCCATTCAAAATGGGGACCTAAATATGTGTTGTAACAAAAGCTATGATTTCGCATTGCAGTTGCTGTGAAGTCGCATTGTTCACATTTGTCGTAACATTAATTTGATTCCTATTAAGGTCACTAAATGCTCTGTTTCCATCATTCTTCTTTATTTGTACCTTTTTTGTTAATTTAATTGGAAAGTAAAGCTACTTTTGATTTATTTACGATTATTGCCTTTACAGGTAACACTTTTAGATTCAAATTTGGTAGGTTTATTGCTTTGTTTAACGTTCGATCTTGTTTCAGATTATTGAATTTAGGACCTAGGTAATAATGTTAATGCTTAAAGTCCGTGGTTCGGAGATGACTTACCTCCTTTCTTACGACTTCATTCCACAATCTATCTGTACTTTCTCAGTCTTCATTTGCTGATATACCTACCTTTATATAAGGATCTCAAGGATCAATACAAATATCCACCTATCCGACCTTCATGACTGATTCATAGTCCACAATGCTCCGTTCCGCGTCCCTTTCGTAAGGAATATTTTATGTGCCAACCCTTGAGGGAGGATAGATTAATACGTAAAATGGTTATTTCAATGGAACCCAACAGGCTTCCTTGATTAGAGAACGTCTTAACGTATTGTCTGGAAGTAAACTTATTTTTGGGGCTTCGCTCACCTTATTAGGAGAGGTCATTGGTTTTGGGGTTTATTTAATTAGTGTTATGTGATTGAATCACGCATTGATTTATTTTTTACTGGAGTAATAGGAAAATTGGTCATATCATCCTTATTACCAAACAGTTTCAACAAAATATTAACTTTAAAATCACTGTACTAAAGATCTTATTAAATTTATTCTGACCGATAGCAAACCAACATAATGCAGGAAATATAAACATCGTTGAAAAGGTAAATGCACTTAGAAGCAAAACATAGACAATATTTGCATAGGATGGGTGTAAGTGGCCGTACACACAAAAAGTGGTTGAATATACTCGTATCATTGACGTTTGAGAAACATATTCATGAGCTTTGGAAAATGCGTTTGCAAACAGAGAAATAAGCCAATGAGGATTATCTTATCTCTATTATCAGACTTCAATAACCCAATTGAACCTTCGCCTTTTTTCTAAACCTTACCAAATTATTTGGGGTCGCCATCTTTGTCTTTTCCTTGCACGTCGAATATGATTTTATGATATACTAAATGGTTTTCTAAATGGGCTTCCTTGAGCCCTGTCACCGAAGTAGAGAGTGGTATTCTATAACTCCTCTATTTTTGGTCTATTTTTATTCACTTATTTATTAAAGCGTCTAATTCCTCCCTACTTTTTGGTAATCAAAATGTTGATTGGATATTATTTTTGTGAGTATTTTGGCACGTGCAGTATGATTTCTAAATGTCTTCACTGAATACGTTGCAAGTAGAAAAATATTTGTTTCTACTACATTAGGCTTTATTATTACCGCACCAAGACACATTATACTCCACATCTTTAAAAATATCGAGAAGGAGTTAAATGAGTGTTGTTGTATTTTTAGTGAGTGAAAAAAACTACATTTGATTACCTACCAGTATTGTAAGTGTTTAAAGACAATTCCCTCTTAGATGTCGATATAATTATACGCCCAATAACCTTTTAGCTTAACCACAGTTTACCAAAGTAAAGACTGAAATACATTAACCAATTCCTTTAAAGCCGAACGTAAATCTTGCGCAGTAATCGCCCAAGGAATTCATGTAACGAGCTCTGAATTCCTCAAAGCGCTTAATCTAAACCGTACGCAATTGGGTACCGTTTGAAATGTGATCGGTCGAAATAATTTCGTTGAAACGAGATCGGCTCGTTACGGATTACGGTGACTGTTCTATTGTGGCGATGCGATTGTCTGTGAATGAGGAACCTTTGGTTAAGTTTTGTTAGCTTTGTATATTATAAGTATTGGCTTAAAGGTTAATTTACGTAGTAACTCTTTGCTTTTGGATATGCAAAAAAAAATTATTCAAAATTCAGTTAATTGTGGAGGTAAGGTATTAAAATTACCACCGATTCGGAAGCTTGTCTTCGTCGTCTGAAAAGAAGCTACAAGCAAGGTTATATCATGTATCATAAATCGTCTCAAAAGGTTTACTGTTGACATAAATCTACCAAGATGTAAAAAATCTCGGTAAATTGTACCTGCTGTTGAAAAAATTAATTCAAAATAATTTCAAAATCCATACATATATGGACTTGATATATGAACGCGGGTGAACCCACAAAGGACAGCTAGTGCATCATACAAACAATGAATGCAACCGTTGTTTTTATGATTTGCATCCCGATATATTATATAAAAATCAGTATATTAAAAGATGATGATGATGATGAGGATTAGTTTATTTTGCATATTTTCATAGCCTCTTGTCCTATGGTATTTTGTTTTGGGGAGCAGCAGCGGATATAGAATCAATATTTATTATACAAAAAAGAGCAATTCGTGCAATTTACAGTATGGGTCCCCGTGAATCATTAAGAGATTTATTTAGGGAAATAAATATAATGACATTACCTTCACTATATATTTATGAAAATATAATGTTTATACGTAGAAACATAGGAATGTTTGAGGCAAAATTAGATATTCATAGTATAAATACAAGACAAAGGGAGAAGTTAGTTGTTCCATACTTTAGACTAACTAAAGTTAACAAGTCATTTCTTGGTAATTGTGTTCGATTTTATAATAAGATACCGCTTTCAATAACCAAAATGTCTGATCATAAATTTAAAAATTATATTAGGAAAGTTTTGAAAGAAAAAGCGTATTACAAGGTAGTTCATTATATTGAAGATAAAAATGAATGGAAATAGCTGCTCTCTGCACAGTGCACCTCTAAATCTCTTGTTTAAGTTGTAAGTACCTAATTATTGTTATTTTCTATTTTGTAGTCTTGTCATATTTTTTTTTGTTTTGTTTTTATTAATGTTACCTATAATAAGTATTTTGTAATTGTTAAATATAAAATTATGTAAAATTGAAATTATAAAATAGCCAAAAAGTCAGAATAGATAAAAATTTATATAACAAATAAAAAAGAATGTAACCTTGCTGAGTTTCTTGCCGGTTCTTCTCAGTTGAAGGCTGACTTCCGAACCGGTTGTAGCTTCAGTAACTTTAAATTTGACCTTCATAAGTGCCCTCCGAAGGCCTAAACTGAATAAATGGTTTTTTTTTTTAATTTAGCACTACACTCAGCCAGTACAACGACCGACCCATGTCCTATACAACCATTCAAGTAAATAAATTATTCTATAGTAAAAATACGTCAAGTAAAATTAATAGAATTATTTGTAACTGATATTCAGTTTGACAACTGAAGGGATAACTTCCAAGAAATTCATATTGACAAGCTTTATACAAAAGGGAGGCAATCTATTCTGTTTACCGAAAGATAAAAATATTTACAAGTCTGTTATGGTAATTTGGAATATTACGACAATGTTATTATATTTTTTAGCTTTGAGATATATTGATATACTTGCTTTCGAAACGCTCTTTCTCGAGATCGTATTTTCTTACAGCAATATAAATATTATAGACAAAAATCCCTTGTTTTGCAAAAATCCATGGGCAGTGGTGACCACTTACCATCAGGTAGACCGCCAGGTTGTTTCTCGGCCCATGTGGTATAAAAAAAATGGCAACAATTTTACTACCAATATAAATTAAATGCGAAATTTTGGATGTCTGTTACTTAAACACAACAGACCGACTGAAGGGAGCTGGATGAAACTTGGCAAAGTAATAGATTATAGTCTGGAATAGCACATAGCCGGGAAAATTTTACATCTCTAGGGGGTGAAACCGCGGGGGACATCTAATAATTTTTTTTTTCTTGTAAGAATAAATAAATTCAGTAAAAGAACTCCAAACTATACTCTGCATCATTAAAAGTCCCTTGACGAAAAATTTGACAAAAAATATTTATTTAAATTAAAACATATTTGTTGCTGAATGTTGTCAAAGCAACATTCAAACAGAATTCCATACGATGTTTATTAGAATTTCAATAGAAAGTTACTTGTTTAAAAATTCTCACTCAAAAAGCTCGCCAAATGGTGTAATAATATTTTTTGTATTCATAAAATTTTATCACGGCGTAAATATTTTAAACTCGAATGAATTTTAATTGCCTGTTTTCAATGTAAAGTTTTGTCTATTTCTTTCACTTTCACTGCTAAATTTAAAAGTTATCTACCAAATTTGCAAATAGTCGGAAATTTTCAGTCTTTTCGATTTTGATGAAATTACCCCAACGTAGATTGAACACACTCACAAAAAATAAGACCATGTCTAGTATATTTTGATTAACATTTCAATAAAATCAATGAATGTTATTTACTTTTTAAATTATTGTACTATTCATTGCTTTCAATATTCTGTCACTGCTGTATTTTTTATTAATATATTTATTACAAAAAAAAAAACTAAGTGTACATACTTTTATTAATCATTTTCATAATCTCATATTCATTTTAGTGAAATTGCTAAACCTTTACCAAGCGAGACACTTCAATACTTTATTATTAATAAGTGTTGTGTACTCACTTTGTTTTATTACTTCATGGAGTTTCATATCCAAATAAAGTAGCCAAAAAAGTGTGATATAAAAAAACAAGAATTAATTATGTTGCAGATTTTTTTGGCCAGTTCATCACAATTGAAGGCTCACTTCTCATCCGATGATAAGTTCCGAGGTTTTGAACGTCATAATTAAGTACCCTTTTAAGGCCTTAACTAAATAAATGATTATGCATTTTGAAAGGTTAATGGGACCCGAAAATAAGCTCCAACCTCTAGTTGCTTGTCTGTCTGTTATAGACTCATATCTTTCTAACTATATACTATAAAATAAATGCTGGTAGTTATAGAATAGGTTATATATAATATGATCTTAAAGTTCAACAATTCAGAATATAAATGTGCTCATACAAGTATTTAAAAAAAAATACGGCTAGGAAATTCTTACTGCGCGATCTCTACTTACACCGGACCAATTCATCTCTTCTTACATAAACATATACACACATTCATAGACACATATACATACACCAATACATATCTATTCACCCGAATTTACAACACATACCCCTACACACACAAATACAAGCTCTCTTAAATGGTGCCCATATTAGATAAGTGATTAAATTATTTTTTGTAAATTTTGAGAGGGGCATGATAGATATACAGGGTCTACTTAGTTTGGACTCCCGTTACATATTTTACCTGTTTTCTATTTTTATGTTTTTGTTGTATGTCAAACGCGAAAATTATTATTATAAAGCTATTACCCGCGGTTTCACCTGCGTTTCCGAGGTATGTTACATACTCCTCGGATAAAAAGTAGCCTATGTGTAATAAATTTCATCCAAATCCATCCATCCAAACGTTCACTTTTAACTTATAATAGTACCTATCAATGAGATTATTATATTACTTGTCCCTGGCAAGAAATTTCCAATAAGAACCAGTCATTTAAAACGTTATAATTAATTACGTTATCCCTACACTGTAGATGTTTATGGCATATGCTAATGGCGGACTTTGCATGATTAAAATGCATGGTCATTTAGTGCATAACACTGTAATCTGGTTTAGATGGAGCTATCGCATAAATCATGGCCCGATTTGCCTCGTTACCTCCTACGTAGCTCGTCAATCGATATTTATTATACCCACATAAACTGATATCATTTTGCCCCGGGAATAAGTGAACGCATACTTAGTGTTACACAAATTCTGGCTAGAATCTTATCTTTGAAGGGAAACTTTTTATGGGGCTTGAAATTCTGATCCACAACCTTTTTGTGTGACGAAAAAAGTAATAAATAAATACAATCTATGCTATTCAAAAGTGATTGATGAATGATTTATTCAATTGTTACCTTTCAAAGTCTTTTTATTAAGTAAATAAATATCCTGGACGTTTTTAACACGCAGTTATCTGACAACAAACTAAGCAGAGCTTGTACTATGGAAACAAATAACTGATACACGACATATAGGTACTAATTTTTTATTCTTATAACTTACAATAAGGTTTTGAGATCAATATTTGTTTTAAACGACTTATCCAGCCTTCAGTAGTTTAGGCATTATTTTAGACCTTATTTGATGGATCTTGATAATGATCTACCTTTATATAGGAGATCAATCCATTTTACTCTACGTGTGCGGTCAACAACAATACGGAGGAAAGTAAATAATTTTATTGGAAACTACAATAACTCTCTCGGTTATTGTATGAACTTAATACTGGTTTACTTTTATTGTATTGAAACTTCACTTCAAACGAAAAAAGGTACAACGTCTTCTGGTTTGCTCCGATTTTGTTAAGATATTGGTTAAGCATTTTGAGGTATAAGAATATCAGAGAAAAATGAACTCTATTGCTTTTGAAATAAAATGCATCTATTGATACAATAGTTAATTGTTTTGCGATGTAAATAAGCTTTATGTTAAAGCAATATTTAATTTTCCTATGACACATTTAAATTTCTAGCTAGTTGTTTGTGTATAATGTGTTGAATATAGTAACATTCATGCACAAATATCCTGAGACAGTCTTAAAACATGGCGATCTGATCTCAAACTAAGCACAGCTTGTAGGTACAATGGAAAGCAGAAAACTGGCATTCTACTACTTATAGTATACTATAGTAGTACTTATACTACTTTGTTAATACCTATGTACTGATATGTATAGATATTAACGCATAGACACTGAACAAGGAAACATGCACACGAATATTTCTCCTGGGTAGGTATAGAACCTACAACCTGTTGCGTAGCAGTCAGAGGCTCTAACCACTTAACCAACTGATTCGTCAAACACACAAATCAAACTCAAGAATATGTATAAACCTTAAGAACTAAACAAATATCTTATTTTAATGTGGTTTTGAACAATTTCTACACAAAGCTCCACAATGTAGTTTAGAAGAAATCAATATAGAAAATACGCAAAGCTCCTTTGATTTAAATTGTTATTTGAGACAGAAGACAAAGGGTATGATAATACCTTAGCAAATAAATTAGATCCAAAGTCCTGAGGTTGAAGGTTTATTTAGTCAAATGATTTACGTCACTTGAAAATTTCGAAAGCTTTTCTCATTTATAACAATTTCAATAGTAAATCTTTAGTTTATTTTGATGTTACACCGCCTTTTATTGTCATAAAAGAAAATGATTAAAGCCTATCCTATACTAATATTATAAATTCAAAACCATTTATTCAGTTTAGGCCCTCAGAAGGCACTTATGAAGGTCAAATTTAAAGTTACTGAAGCTACTACCGGTTCGGAAGTCAGCCTTCAACTGAGAAGAACCGGCAAGAAACTCAGCAAGGTTACATTTTTTTTTATTTTATTAATTTTTTTTTATCTATTCTGACTTTTTGGCTATTTTATAATATCAATTTTACATATTTTTATATTTAACAATTTCAAAATACTTAATAAAGGTAACATTCAAAAACAAAAAAAAACAAATTAAAGAATTAACAAGACTACAAAATAGAAAATGACAATAATTACTTACAACTAAAACAAGAAAATTAGAGGTGCACTGTGCAGAGAGCAGCTATTTCCAATTCGAAAGTTTGTGACGATGGATAGATAAATAGATGTGTATTACTCTTTCACGCAACAACTACCTAACGGATTTGGATGAAACATGGCATAACGTATATAATTCTCATTAGGTTGTAGCTTCAGTAACTTTAAATTTGACCTTCATAAGTGCCTTCCGAGGGCCTAAACTGAATAAATGGTTTTGAATTTTGAATTTTTGAATTCTTATTATGCCGAAAAAATTTTACATCCCTCAAGAAAGCGGGTAAAACCACGGGAGACTGGTAGTCATATTTTAAATGCGTTAGTTTGACCATAATGATGTTTATCGAACAAAAATGGCTCTACGGATTTAGATAAACTCGGCACAATGATGCTTCTGAAGATGGATGGATGGAGAATTTTTTGTTACTCTTTCACGCAATAACTTCCCAACGGATTTGGATGAAACATGGCACATAGATAGTTTCCCCTGGGGAAATTCAACATCCCTCAAGAACGTGAGTCAGCAAGCAGAATATATTCCTTGAGTACGATTTTAATCAAATTCATCTCTTTTATGGATGATTTAGACATAAAGATACACGCATACAGACTTTTATAACTGACACACAAAAAACAATACATTTAACAATATTGTATTGTTATTAATTCTGTTCGAGTAGAGTACTCCAAAGGCTACAGAGGAGTTAGTAATTAATTACACAAAACGTGTAAGTGGCTCTTGAGACCGATTGAGTTAAACGTATCTATAGATAGATAATATAATTTGGAGTCTGTAGAGGCTTGACCAGCTTTGACCTCCATGAGTATCAAAAATGTTAAGCCATATATAATCAGTTTAGGCTCTACAAGATCGACAATATGAAGAAGATAATTATTAGAGTAACCGGTCCAAAAATCGGTCTTCAACTGATAAGAACCGGCAAGAAACTCGTAGACACCCAATTTGTGAGTTTAATATTCAATTGTCATATTCAAAGTCTTGTCATATTTTTTTTTGTTTTGTTTTTTAATGTTACCTATAATAAGTATTTTGTAATTGTTAAATATAAAATTATGTAAAATTGAAATTATAAAATAGCCAAAAAGTCAGAATAGATAAAAAATTATATAACAAATAAAAAAGAATGTAACCTTGCTGAGTTTCTTGCCGGTTCTTCTCAGTTGAAGGCTGACTTCCAAACCAGTTGTAGCTTCAGTAACTTTAAATTTGACCTTCATAAGTGCCCTCCGAAGGCCTAAACTGAATAAATGGTTTTGAATTTTGAATTTTTTGAATTTTTTTGAATTCAAATTATTAAAAAAATATGACAAGACTATAAAATAGAAAATAACAATAGTTAGGTACTTACAACTTAAAAATGAGATTTAGGGGTGCACTGTGCAGAGAGCAGCTATTTCCATACATTTTTATCTTCAATATAATGAACTACCTTGTAATACGCTTTCTCTTTCAAAACATTCCTAACATAATTTTTAAATTTATGATCAGACATTTTGGTTACCAAGAAATGACTTGTTTACTTTAGTTAGTCTAAAGTATGGAACAACTAACTTCTCCCTTTGTCTTGTATTAATATTATGGATATCCAATTTTGACTCAAACATTCCTATGTTTCTACGAATAAACAATATATTTTCATAAATATATAATGAAGGTAATGTCATTATATTTATTTCCCTAAATAAATCTCTTAATGATTCACGGGGACCCATACTGTAAATTGCACGAATTGCTCTTTTTTGTATAATAAATATTGATTCTATATCCGCTGCTGCTCCCCAAAACAAAATGCCATAGGACAAGAGGCTATGAAAATATGCAAAATAAACTAATTTGGCCGTCTCAACATTCGTCAATTGTTTAATTTTCCTAACAGCAAATGCAGCCGAACTTAATTTAGCATATTTTATTTAGATATTGATATTTATTGCCTCAGCGATGAAGTGGAGTATAGTTCGGCTTAAGGATAGGAGGTCAGCTCGATTACCGAGACGACAAGGTACTGTTGACGTTCCTTTGTCAGAAATAATTACCTAAAGCCCGAGATCGGTATTGTGCCCGCAACGGCGACAATGGTCACTTCATGGCACGTTGGGAATCTTGAAATATTTTCAATGGAATGTGGGTCTCACTACTGAGACATCTGTCTACTTCTTCGGGAATAATGGGCATGAATATATAAGTGTCTTCCACATCATGTATAGAATAAAATTATTTTTAAAAGCTGAAAGTACCAAATCCCGCGGTTAAGAAATTTCCTAAAACTCATGAAAAATATCCAAAACTATCAACGACAAATTCTATCGAAACGATGTTTTAGAACCAGGTAGAAAATATCATAATTCCAAATTAATTGATGCACCATCGCCATTCCATTTCATTGTTTAAATACATCAATATTCTAACAATATAACTGGCCAAACCTGATTGAACAATAGCTCCGCCAAAACAATACGTGTATTCTAAAGATTAAAATTCAATTTCAGTTACAACAGCTTATTTGAAGGTTCTTTCACATCTAAAACTGTCCAATATTAGCCATTGTTAATTTTAAATAAATATTATTATTTTGAATACCTTATTTCAACATAATGATAAACATCACAGAACTAGCTGTTCTCGGCCCAACTAGAATGATGGTTTGATAGAAAAAAACCCTTAACCAAGTTAAGTTTTTCCCACTTTCCACTATCTTTTTACTTTTCCTCTCCATAAGCCTTACTTAAAATTTTAAAAAAATATTTAATTACAAAAAAGTGTTGCACTTATCTACAAACCACATCATTTCAATTTATAGTGAATCGATAATCAAAATGCCAATAAATGTACTTCTATATTTAAAACAGTATTCGAATAAAGAAAACAACCATGGAATCCAAAAACAAAGACATACCATTATGTAAATTCTGATGACAATACTATTGCTGAATAAGAAAGTACTGCATTTTGTTTTCCTTTATCGTCACGCCAACTATATTTTATTTTAAATCGAACAGCAAGTCATTAAAGTCATTACAGGAAAAAATTTGCAAGATATAACTGTGACTACTGATCGAGGAATACGAGAATTATCCTTCTAACGATTCTGATGATTAGCTTGAATAGATTCTTACTAATTGTAGAAAGGAATAATGTTTTTGGGTTTTTATGTTTATATGCATATGACAGAAAGACTTAAAAGTTGGTGGAAAGTAGGAACATTTTGAAACTTCTTTTTTATTTATGATCGGATTACCATTGACTTAAATCTCACCTGATGGTAAGCGAAGATGAGGCCGAAGATGGAGCTCGCTTTCCCGTTAGTATTCTATTTACTTTTTTCTTAAAGAGCTTTAATTTGTAAGTTTCAACACAGACAAATCTTTTTCTTTCGATATTTATGACTTGCACTTCAACAGACTCGACTTATCTACTCGTTACCGACTTTGACTAATATTTATCAATGTTTAAAGAAACACTGACCAAGTTCACTCACCTTCATCTAAGTGCTCCATAAAACTCTTCAAATCTACTAGTGACCAATTTAATTTTGACCAAGGCAAGAATGATTTAGCAATTTTGTACGCATTGATGCATTAGTCTCACCTACATCTATATATACTAATAATTTTATTAATAGTACTATAGAAATATCTAATAAAAAATATAGTTTAAGAAGAAGATAATAAAAGCATTATTAAATAGTATCACTTAGCTTCTTTCCATAGTAGGCAGTCTAGGCAGACACGAGTTTTACTTAATGTGGGCTCAGATGGCCGTTTGTAAAGAATCGCCCAGGATGTATGTAGGACGAAATCTTCGAATCTACGCATCCGAGTGCTAAAGTCCAGTACCTCTACCATAAGTTGCTATCGAAACTTACTTTAGTCACTAGCGAGTAAACTACTATCGATACAGTATTTCTCGATAGCAACTGTCAAATTTGTGACTCATGGTACCGAATTTCTATAGCAAAGGCTAAAAAACGTTACTCGCTAGTGTCTACATTTCGATAGGTTTTTTTACCTATAGACTCGTACTATCGATTTTAGTTCTTTACGTGACCGCTAGTGGCGCTGTACACATTTGCCATCGAAATGTTTTACGCCGTCGCTATCGAGTACGTACGTTAAAAACTCATGGTAAAGGCACTGGGTATTCATAAGAGTCCTCGAAAACGCGGGTAAAACCAAGGGACAGTAGCGAGTTAAACTATATATCTGTAAATTCTGTTAATCCACATTAGGGTCTTAATAGGTATGTAGGTGACAAGATTACGCCCCATTGTTGGTACGTATATTCCTATCTGCTTATGTACACACATGGAATAGCCGATTAGATCTGTATTGGACAACAGGTGATTATGTTTGATTGACACATCGGCAATAGACGCAATGTATATTACATGATCTAATCCAGTTTATGTTGAACAATCTGCACATATGCACCTTCCTTGAATCGGTAAAAATATCCTTCAGTAGTCAATGAGATTTTACCAATAGAGACGTCATAAAACATGGCGATATTTTAGTAACTACCTATATATAACTCAAGCAACTTCGTTTATGTGACTGAGTAAGTTAGAAAATGACAGAGATATAGCGTCGCGCCCAGACGCTGGAAGGACTGAGTTCACTCAAGCTGATCAGCTTGTGTTTGTATTGCCGCGCAGACGTCGGTTAAATGTATCTACCTCGTTATTATATATAATTGTCAGTAGTAGCAAATGGACAGTGCTTTATACATTATAAGCTTCCCAGAAGAATATGCAGTCGAATAGCAAAATCCCCAAAAAATAAGATTAGTACCTAGAATAAAATAAAATCACGAACATACATACGTACCTGTTTTGAAGTCAGTTTAAAAATAGATGCTTTCATTAGTAAGCGCATCACTCGAAAAGGTTTAGACCAATGTGGTTTTTTTATTTTTTATATCCGTAAAAGTCCAAATAAGGTTTTAGGGAATTAACATCTGGCGGGTTAGCTAGTACAACCTAAAAATATAAATTGCAATTCGTTGACTAAGCTTCTATTAATTATGAAGCTGGTTATTTTATGTTCTCACATAATATTGTGATGTAATATATAAATATATTTAATATTTTGGAGGCTTATCTATCTGTGTAATGAACGCAATACGGGATTTTAATGTTAAAGTTCTCGAGATCTGTTTCGTTTTGACCCCTAAGAATGTCGTTAAAAAATCATCTTTAATTGTTTGAGGATAAGTTCTATTCTATCATCTATTGATTTAATGGTTAATTGTATGATGATGCTGATGAACTTTATCATAAGGCCATAAGGTTAATTTTTCTATAACACTCTTAGCTGCCAAAGTGGATAATTTTACCTCTTGTTACAAAATAATAATCCCTACTAATATTATAAATGTGAATGTAAGTTTGTTTGTTACGTTTTCACGCAAAAACTACTTAACCGATCATCATGAAACTTTGTACACATACTCTTGGTGGATTTGAAGTAATATAGGATACTTTTTGTGCCGGGAAAATGTTACAAACCGCGGGGGACAGCTAGTACATTATAAATGCAAAATATAAATACTCAATAATATTTTTTATGCGCCATAGTGGTGACGCGTACCGATTTGTACTTATAGCGCATAAAAAATTATTCACTCCTATAACTTTAGGTAAAACGAAAGAACGGCGTATCAAAATTTACTTGTACTTAGAAACACCTAAAAACAAAACTCATATCATTTTTCTTAATCGTAAAATCACGTTTCATATACGAACAGAAGATAGCCGCGGAGGCTTAGCTAGTCAAAAACTCATTACCCACATTTTCCTCAAGCATCTCACGCGTAATAGAAACCCCATAATTCTTCCAAGTACCCTCAAACTTAGCTGAAATTCTTTATCCACGAAATGGATAAGATAAGGGGTGTGGGACCATTAATTCTGCGTCATTGTCGCAAATCCCCCCTTGGGAGGGTGGATTCAGGCACTCTGCCCTCTAGTGGCCGTCCCAGAACTCTGATGAATCAATTACGGATGAAAAATAAAAAGATTTTGACAGCGACCTTGGATGTTGGAATTTGCAATCTATAATTTAGAGATTTGCGAGTGATTGATTACTTTTCATTTTGTGGTTTTGTGGGAGTTGGCTTTGTGAGTTATAAAATAACTAGCTGTCCCTCGCGGTTTCAACCCCGTTTCCAAGTGATGTAACATTTTCTCGGGATAAAAAGTAGGTATACTATATGCTATCCCAGACTACAGTCCGTCTCTGTGCCAAGTTTCATCCGATCCGTTCAGGCGTCTTGCCGTGTTTGATCCATCCAAACTTTCGGATTTATAATAGTAGTAATATTAAGTGCGAGATTGTATCAAAGTTTATGTATGTACTCGTATGTAGCTCAATTAGACATTAACGGCTGAGCTTATTTGAATTAAAGTTGGCACACGGAAAGAATGGCTCTGAATTAACAGTGTAAGTTTTTTCAGGGAAATGATTAGATCTCCAGGGAACGCGGTCAAAACTGTATGTTGTATTCCACTTCGCAGCATTAACACTCGTGTTCATTACGAATAATTGTAAAAGTGATGAGAATTCTTTAATCATAATGTTATATTTTTGCATAAAATGCTCTTATTCACCAAAAAAAAACATTCACAAGAGATTTATTGCAGTGACTGCAATTTGCAGTTTCTTCAACATTTTAACTTTTAACTTCAGACCAAAAGATTTCTTCATGAAAATAAAACAAAGAAATGAGAATACTTCACAGTGACTTCAGAACACGAATCTAAAAGTCAGGTCTTCATCTAAGAGAGGAAACTTAATTTTGGCACCATGTTTACAGACATTGTTAGAGTTTGAAAAATGTCTTATTGCAAAAGTTCTCAGAAAATTTTCGCTCAAAATGAAAGACTTCCATCTTTAGCACAAGTGCTGCTGTATTTTGGACTTTTTATTACAGAGGAAAAGTTTCGGATTGTGGACAATGGCTCTTAAAATTCTGCTGAGACAAGGGTGAATATAACATTACTCTTTACTCTGCTCCCATAATCGTAATCTGCGATAATGATTAAACTATAAATAAATAAATGTCTCAGGATATTCTTCACACATGGTTACAAGCATAGCTGGCTCAAACTAAGCAGAGTGTACAAGCACAGTAGTGCAAGCAGTACTATAGCTACTAGATAACTGATATAATATTTTACATACATAATTATGTAGATATTTACAACCAGACACAGAACAAATAGACATGTTCATCCATACAAATTTATCCTGGGTGGGAATCGAACCCACAACCTGTGCCTTTGCAATCAGGGTTTCTAACCACTAAGCCAACTGGCCCGTCTAAACTATTTGTAATATTCTAAAATTGATGGACCTCTTGTTTTAGTAACAAGAGGTCACTCACTCACTGATTAAACACGAAATCTCGAAATCGACTTGATGTATGAAGCTGAAATTTGGCAGGAAGGTAGTTTATAGGTAAGAGACGTCAGCTAAGGATAGATTTTGCGACAAAGCCGAATTAAAGGGTCTAGGTATCGTAACCTTATATGAAAGCCCTCTGTTATTGATGCTAATTTCACGTAGCAAGGAATTGACGCAAACAATATATAGTTTGCTTGATTTTTATGCGAATGCAATCCTGTAGACACCTAGATTTTATTGTGGTGTAGAAGAGATGAATCTTACCAATATTTTAAATGTGGATGTCTGTTACAGACTCTTAACGAGCGAACGCAACAATTTGTTTTTAAATTTGTTACACAGATAAAATATGTTCTGGATACCTCGCGGGGTGTAAGAGTACATAACTTAACATATATTTATTTTAGTCTAAAGTATAGTTATAGAAAGCATATAGTTAACAATATAACTAAGATCACATAATATACATATTTTGTTTGATATTACACAAAAAAGCACATAAGTAATATTGAAGCACAAATGAAACCGCTAAAATGAAGCTTGAGCCATAAGCAATAAAGTACACGTCTCCAAACAAATAGTTCACGTAACGGAATCCTCCAAAGACCATTTACTTACAACGACAGTGTAGAATACCTTTGAAGGAATTTTATTCTGGAGCGAAGGAAAACATCTTGTGCGGGACCTGTAAGTGTCTGTAGTGCAGTTGTATTTCACTCCACCTCAGTTAATGGTGGAATAGTAAACCAGGTGGAGCTAATCTCTTCTACTAAGAACTTGTAAAAGGAAATGTGGATCCATTTTATTTAAATTGTGAGGAAAAAGTCGTGTGTAGTGATTTCTTTATTTGAGAGAGAATTTTCTAGACACGTATCAATAAATTCAATACAGAATGTAACACGAATATTGAAGCTTGGACTACGCTAAAATTATTCACGAACGATCTAAATAATTTTATTATATTTAAACGGCTGAGCGAATTCGGATGA
Source organism: Habrosyne pyritoides (assembly GCA_907165245.1). Classification (NCBI taxonomy): domain Eukaryota; kingdom Metazoa; phylum Arthropoda; class Insecta; order Lepidoptera; family Drepanidae; genus Habrosyne; species Habrosyne pyritoides. Next base: position 14,874,661 of record OU015588.1, on the reverse strand, counting down.
AATTTTTGACATAGATTGAAGGTTTTTCATATATACAAAAGATATTTTTTACCCTAATATATAAAATATTAGAATTTTCCGAATCGCGGATAAAACTATAGTGTGTTGTTAAAATACTTTAAATAATGAATGAATCTCTCAGGGTGAAGAGCTTTTTACAACACTACCTACTGTTCAACTAATCTCGCTATCTTAGAACCAGTTTTAAATTAAAATAACATTGATAATGTACAGCACTTTAATAGAGTTAAATATTATGAAATTAATAAACGAGACGTATTCTGTAGACAATCTTAATGAGGCGTTTTGGGGTTACCTCTATTAGCATTAATATTTTTTCATATAAAGTTTAATAAATTAAGCATATTTCTTATCAATAATACCCGTAACTTTGTGGATAGCTATTCAACTTTTTTCAACTCCATATTTGGATATTCGAATTTAATTAAAATATCACCGGAACAAATCGTTTTATATCCATTAACGTGCTCACGGTTTTTATAAGTTCTCGTTACATTTTTGTGGAAAATCATTCACGTAATATTCATTTAATATTTTTAACAAATGTTTTTGATCAGCTATATACCCGAAATATATTTTTTTCCGGGATAAAAAGTGAGTCAAAATATAATCCAATATGTTTATCCAGGTTATAAACTCCAGTTGGCATGGTGATTAGCGACTCTGACTGCCAAGCCGAAGGTCGCGGGTTCGATTCCCACCCAGGACAAACATGTGTGTGCATCAACATGTCTGTTTGTTCTGTGTCTGGGTGTAAATATCTATATAAGTATACATTTAGAAAAAAATAAGTAGTATATGTAGTATATCAGCTATCTGGTTTCCATAGTACAAGCTCTGCTTAGTTTGGGATCAGATGGCTGTGTGGGAAGAACGTCACGGGATATTTATTTTATTTATTTATCGGTGTGCCAAATTTCATCTAAATCCGTGCAGTACTTTTTGCGTGAAAGTTTATCAAAAATACATCCATCCATCCCCATAATAGTTTCGAATTTATAATATAGTTTGTAAGTAAGTATAATTTTAAACCAAATAAAAACTTGGATTTAGATGAAACGTGTCACATAGATAGTTTATATTTAGGGAAAATCTCTAAGGAACGTGGGGGAAACTGTGGGGGACAGCCCTGTCTGGCTTACATTTACACTCTTATTAATTAGCGTATTATAACCTCATATTATGTAGTTCATTCTACGGTAAGAGTAGTAAATAGGTATTTATTTTATTTTATAAAATGATATAATATTCTATAGTAGTATTATATAAAAATTCAAATTTCAAACCCATTTATTCAGTTTAGGCCCTCGGAGGACACTTATGAAGGTTAGGGAGTCAGCTCTCAACTGAAAAGAATTGGCAAGAAACTCAGTAACTTTAATCATTTTTATAAAAAAAATTCTAATCCAAGTCTGGCTTTTATATTATTTGAAATATTTTTATATTAACCAAAACCGACTTAAACCCGAAAATTATAATAATACACTAAACAAGCACATAAAAGGTGCACCTAATAAAATACAAATCATAATCAATAATCGAGATTACTAGGAGTTGCTCAGGGAACGAATACATTGGGTCATCGAAATAATCGAACGGCTTCTATTTTAGAATTCGTAATTTCCATTTGGAATGGGACAGTCGATCGGTAAACGACAGCGGTTAAAAAATACGTTAACTACCACATGTGAGCTTAAATTCATGCAATAAAATACCGATAGGAATGTTCTACCGATCTGCATTGCAGTCCATTAGTAGTATCATCGTTTGTAGGTTTTAAGTGAATCAAACGATGCCCCAAATATTTTCCAAAAATATTAGAAATCAAAAATTCCTGACAATCTATCTGATGTAAATACTGTCGACAAACCGTACTGTGGTTTTACATAATGTTATTTAATGTTTATTACTTATTAATACTTTGGTAAAATAAAAAAGTAGTAAATGTAGTATATCAGTGCTCTAGTTTCCATAGCTCTGCTTAATTTGGGATCAGATGGCCGTGTGTAAAGAATATCACAGGATATTTTTGAAGCTAATTGTATGGTTTGTACCTATATAGGATATATAGAGGACCTATATGTGGAGGTTAAAGCCCGGATCCACGTCAACTTTTTGTAAAATACTTTCTCCATTTGAAAGGTAGATTATTATCGATGGACATAGCTATGTTATCTATAGATACAAGATCCCTTGGAAGTGCGGGTAAAACCGCGTTACGGCTAGTTAAATAAAATAAATATTTGTGGACATTCTTAACACAGGGCCACCAGGCCCCTAACTAAGCCGAGCTTTCTACTTAAATAGACGCACCCATTTCTAGTTATATGGGTATGGCACGAGCCATGTTACAGTTCCCGGGGATAAGCCTATACGTTATTCCAGGGAATGTTCTATCTATGTGCCAAGTTTTAACTAAATCCGTTTAGTAGTTTTTGCGAATGACTAAAACACTTTCATACATCCATACATACAAATTTTCGCATTATTAATATTAGTAGGAAAGAATAACAATTACATAATCATACTAAAACACAAAAATTAAAGATGGATTTTTGTTACTCAATCACCCCAGACCGGCTGAACTGATCTGGATGGAATTTGGCGCAGAGATAGATGTTAGTCTGGACTAGCATATAGGCTACTTTTTGTCCTGGGAAATTGTTACATTCCCCGGGGAACAGCTAGTCATATGAAATATTGTATCACCACATGAATTTAATAAAAATCTTTATTCACACACATACTTATACACTTACGATGTCTCAAACGAAGGGAGCCTCGTCAAGTAATAAAAAAATATAACGTTTGTCACAAAACAAAAAGGACGTATCGTCGAATTACTCTTATTTGAAGAAAAGGTGACACTTAACGTGATGGCGCCTCGCTTCGCTAATGGACTGCCGGTCCCGACGGATGTATCGCTTTTAACGCAAATGACTGACGCGCCCAATTCGATTTTGGAACGTGAAATTTTACGGTCGCCTTTTGAATTTCGATGGGTATTTGGTGCCGATTAGTGGCACACTATGTTTGGGGTTTTAATATAATTTTCGAACGTGAATATAGGTCTATAACTGTAGATTATATTGAATTGGGAACTCTAAATGTGGTATTTTACGGTAGTTTTTCGAGTGGACTCGTTAATAACTTTAAAGCTATGATAATTTTAGGTGAGAACTTGATTAAATAAAATTACCTTAAGAAATAACTTACTTTGGTAGATGTAGCGTGACTTTAAGGTCATGGGTTTGATTATCACCCAAAACAAACATTAGTGGACACAACATCTATTAGTCCTGTGTCTGAGTTAAAATATTAATAAAGGTCTAGATTTAATTTGTATTAAATCACTTATTTGGTTACCATACTACGTTCTGCTTAGCTAATAATCAGAAAACAATGTGTGAAGAATATCTCAGAATATTGACTTATCTTATATTGAAACCGAATCTATTTCAAGATTATAACATAGCCTACATCTATCCAGAAAAACGTACCTTTTAAAATGGTGAAAGAATGAATTCCCAGCTGTGGTCCCTGAGATAACACTTCGCATACATACAAACTCACAAAATTCCCACTCTATTCAATATTAGTAAAGATAGTAGGTACCTACGTTAAATTAAACTTCACTTGCATTACAAAACTAATTTGCCACTTACGGTTTTGACCTAAAACGAAATTTATCCCACGATGTCTGTGACATGATTGATAGATACCCTGGGACCGAAACCTTAAACATTTTCATGAAAATGTCAAGAACTGTTTCTTAAACATTCATGACAAGTCAGAGCACAAAAATACGCGAGTCCTGATACTTATAAATTCAGAAGCAAAATAAAAAATCTAATTCTAAATTAATAATACAAAAGTAGAACGAAAAGTGTTTCGTCAAATAACATCAAGCACTAAGTAAACTGAGGCTTGTATTGGTTAAGTTATTTAATCTACATCTACACTAATATTATAAAGACGAAAGATTTGTATTTTTGTATGTAACGACTAAACTTAAATACTGCTGGACCGATATCAAAAAATCCTTCAGCGCTGTGAAGCTATCCCCGGGTGACATAGGCTATATTATATTTTCAATGAAATTAGGGATCTTTACTAAAACTCCAACTCAAACACAAGGTGTAAAAAAATCCTTACATTGCACGCGAAAACTATTGATGATAGAAATAACAAAATAATGTAATGTAACATCCCTCGGGGGACAGCTACAAACAATAATAATAATAACTTCCAAATTGAACTATTAATTTCTTAATTTTTAATGTACTCTTCGTAATTTACATGAGCACCTAAATATGTAACATAAGTACAAATTCAGGTCGAATATAAAACCCACACTTTTTGAGGTCGGTTAAAGCTCTAATACCTTCTACGTGAATTTCCTACTAAAACGTTTTATATAGGACGAAAGTAAATAAAGTTTGTAGGTCGCAAGGCATCTCTTTGGCGACTCGTTTTCATTGTACTCACACGTTAAATATACACTTAAACTTTATGTACAGATCATGTCGTACTGAAATCGTAACAAAAAAGGTTTTAATCAAAACTCTACGTAAAATTCTACATAAACAAAAAACCATTTCTCTAAAAGACTCAGTTTAAAACCACTTTTATCTCAAAATAATACTGGTTGGAATCCCTAAAACTGTTCTTAATGTTGTACATAAAAAACATGTATGTGATGGCCGTATGTATAAACACAAAATTATACGTAAGTACACTCACCATTATTAAAATCCCTGTACAATCGAGAACAGAATCGTCAAATGTCTATACACACACACACTAAAACTGTATACTCCATTGCACTTTGCTTTACACATAAAATATCACCTTAATATAACACTAAAAAATATCTAATCGTATACACTACGAGTCATAATCGGTAGAGTTGAGATAAAAACGTTTTTGATTTTTTAAATTTCTGCACTCGCGATCGCCACGGTTATCGGTCGTTTTTGAATTAAGAATTGATAGTTATTTTATACAATCGGCGGGATGGGGCGCGGCTATAACGCGGTGCGGCAAGGCGGGCCGCTCCACTGACGGCGTTTGACGGGGCGTCGTTTCTGCGCATGCTTGGCCGCGCAGCCTCGTTGGAAAAGAGATGAAAATTGCGCGAGCCGACGAATGCCGAAATGTGACGAATATTCTCAGCTGCCGTGGTGCAGGCGTCGTTAACGGTTCTCCGGCGTCGAGCAATAAATCGTGCTTAATTTGCTTATTGTGTTTTTTTGGATTTATTTTGCATTTCTGCCAATGTATCGCTCTGGGAGTTAGTGCGTGTGATATTGGTATTTATTATGTGTTATGCTATTTCTTAAATTGGAAATATTAACCTACTATTCTACTAATATTGCTAATGCGAATGTTTGTGATGTACCTATGGATAAATCTTACTCTTTCACCCGAAAGCTACTAAGTCGATTTAGATGAAACTTAGCACATAGATAGTTTATAATCTAGATTAGCATATAGGATCCTATATATCCCAGGAAAACGCAAAATCCCTTGGTAACGCGGGTGAAACCGCGGGGTAAAGCTAGTAATAGAATATTATTTTATTAACTTCACGTTCGGGGCTTACAGCTTACAGTTTAGCTTATTTATATTCTGGATAAGATTATCCCACATATCTTTTTTATGATTATGGTAAAATTACAGTAAAACTATTGCATTTATATTCTATTTAGTATATAAATGTATTATTTTACATAATAAAGAGACTACATTGAAATAGATAATGTTAAACTTTTAAAACCAAACTGCCCCAAAAGTTTTCAAAATGAAACATTTGGTCCACATGAAAACGGAAACGCAAAAACTCGTGACCTAAATTTCATATAACATAAAAAAACAGTAAAAAAAATTTTCCATACCCCTGAAGTCAGCTCAAAGCCACTACAGAGAGGCTGTCGGCTTTAGGCCGTTCGGGAACATTCGGCAAATCTTCGGTCTTCATCGGCTGGTCGTAAACGGGACGCTATTTTTACGACTATACACTTACATACGTCTGCAAAGATTTTTATGCCAATTGTCGTGCCTTATTCATTAACTGTTAAGGTTGAATTTCGTTTGTTCTTATTGGCAATAAAAATGTTAGTACACGAAGAATCGGACCGTGATAGCCTTTTCTGAATTTTTTCCGGCTATCTTTCTTTGAGTAAAGGGATAAATAAACATGTGTGTACAGTTTTGTTGTGAAAATTGTGTTTATATCGGACTTATGGGAGATTCTTTCGCTTGTATGTTCAAAAATTTCCAAATGTGAGTCAATATTTTTCGTTTTTAGTTCGATTTGACAGTGGGCCATAGCGCCACCTTCAAATAAATATATAAAATTTGATTGGGCTCTGGGCCCGCGGGCAGCAAAAATGGGCCATTCGACCATTTTTAGGCCTCTAAAGTGACAAGCAAACTTACGGCCCGACGATGGTTAACGGTCACCGTAGTCTATTGAGGCTAGCAACACCAAAAGCATCACTAGCGCCGAACCTGTTAAAAAAAATACTCCAGAATATTCTTCACACACGGTCATCTATTTCCAAACTCAAAACAGCTACTACTATGGAAACCAGAAACTGTCCTACCAGTTACCGTGGCAGTCTATGGAAACCAAGAAGGAAATTAAGAAAAGTTCAAGATCCTTGTATCATTAAACCAACGTAAGCACGGAATCTTATTTCGCATGCAACTAAATACATATAATTTGAAATCCATGAAATTAAATGGTGTGAAGTTGAATTTCAAGCTTTCAGGGTATCTTCTGATAAAGTTGTTTCTATTTGAAATCGGTTAAATGAAGATATTTTTCGATAAACTATTGACTGCTATAGTACTTGAAACTGCAACAAATTTTAAATATTTATATTGAATTGTAACAGATTTCAAAAAAGGTATTCGACATCCAATTATATTCACAAAGCATCGTTATCTATGAACCCTATTCATTATTAAGGTATATTTGTTCCAATATTTGTAACTTAATCGCGCACGCGAACTACTAAACAATTTTACGTCAAACTCTATATGTCCCAAGTTTAAACCAAATCAGGTCCAAATAAGGTGCAAGAATAACAAACATATACACATATACATACATTCCCACAATCTTAGAGTAGTAGAGCTCTTAGTGCAGAGTTCGTCCGGGGAAGTACTACCACCTTACCCATTTCCGCCGTGAAGCAGTAGTGCAATTGTTTCGGTTAGAAAGGTAAGGGGGCCGGTGAAATTACAGGCACATGAGACTTAACAACTTCACGTCTCAGGGTCGACAACGCATTGGCGATGCTCCTAGTGTTGAAATGTCCATAGGCGGCGGTGACCACTTACCATCAGGTGGACCGTTTGCTTGTTTGTCGGCTCAAGTGGCATAAAAAAAAATTTTTCACAGTAGTAGTAGGATGTTCTTGAATTACATATAAGACTTTTTATTCCGGAAAAACATTAGCAGACTTGATAAAACCATAAGGGCGAAGTAAATCTATCTATCTATAATCCCTATTAATATTATAAATGTGAATGAAAGTTTGTTTGTTACTCTTTCACGCGAAAACAACATAACCGATTATCATGAAACTTTGTACACATATTCTTGGAGGTATTAGAAGTAACATAGGATACTTTTTGTGCCGGGACAATGTTACATCCCTTGGGAATGCGGGTAAAACCATCCCAACCCAACATTTATTTATCTTCATCGAATGCGCCCCAAAAGTACATTAATTCAATATTTAAATTTCGAATAATCAATACGTAACGGTGTTATAAAATTATCTCCAATTTTAAGGTATGGTCAGAATTTTTACGAATGCCTTTTTATTCAGCTTCGTACAGTTGATTCGTGGAAAGGAAACTGAATTTATTTGTAGTTTTTTTTGTATTATAGGAACAATGTCATATATGGTATTTTATAACAGAGCAAAATTTCATTGGCCGTGGACCAATTGTTGTAAAATGTTAGTCTTGTTTAATATTTTTTTTACGCATGTAGGAAGAAGTTATTCGAAAATACAATATTTTATGCGGAAAATACGAGATGTTATATACAACATTTTCTTCTATCTCTTTAAGGATGAAATCAAGCATTAAGTTTTACTATATGTGTAATTCTTTGCCTTTAATTTATATATTTATCATCGAAGGACTGATATTTTGTATGCTTTTAAATTGAGAGAATGACATTTTAAAATGGACGAACCAGTTGGTGTGGTGGTTAAATTCCACACCACTGGGTTGGTGGTTCAATTTTCTTTGCCTAATAGTAAAAACTTTTCTTGGTTAAATGTACGTGTGTAAAAGATATTTTTCAGAGAATTTTTAAAAGTTCTTATTAACTAGCTACGGTCTTGCGGCTTACCTACGTTAGCATTGAAACGGTATCATAGTCAACTTTTTTTTTATATCTAAGTGTTAAATTTTGTACTAGATAATAGATCCATGATTGCTAATACATAATAATAATTTATTAATTAACAAACAAGGTTACAGATTTTACATAATTTGTTACATTTCACAAAACAATGATAGAATTTTATATTAAATAACATTGTGCTGCAGAAATCTATTCACAGAAAATGATAACCCTGCCTCTTAAACTAGGGTAACCTGTATCTTAAGAGACAGTTTTCGGCTATGTGGTATTACTTATCTAGGTTAATACATCGAGTAAACTGTGTCAATCAACCATTTAAATTAAAGAATAAAAGAAAAACTATTTAAAATGATAATATAATATCATAATAAATAAAGTGTCAAATTTTCACACGATCAGACAGAGGCACTTTTGAATTTTTAAACCAATTTTATAATGTAATTAAGTGAATACAGATTCTCATCAAACACATGAATAATCTGACTCTAGAACCAGCTTGGAAGATTGTTTTTAACTGAGCACCGGCAAGAAACTCGGCAATTATTTTATCAAAATAAACTTAGATTTATTACATAAAATGTATTTACTATGACTGTCATTTCTTGTCTGTTACATAATTATGAATATTTAATAGAAAACCACATACTAAAGCAGACCAGCTCCCATAACCATATAAAGAAATAAATATCCTGGGACATTCTTTACGCACAGCCATCTGGTCCCAAACTAAGCAGAGGTTTTACTATGGAAACCAGATAGCTGATATACTAAACGTACTTAATTTTTTCTAAATACATACTTATATAGATATTTACACACATACATAGAACAGACATGTTCATGCACACAAATGTTTGTCCTGGGTTGATATTGAACCCGCGACTTTCGGCTTGGTAGTCAGAGTCGCTAACCACCAAGCCAACTGGCCTATATAATATTTGTCTAACATCACGTTTAATGACGATACGTTTTCTCGGTTGAAACATGACATTGGGATTCGGGACAGGAGACCTAGTTGCAAACTAAAACACTGTGTTTGCATAAAATGTTACGTACGCAAAGTCAGAAGCGTAAGTAAATCGTTAATTTCTGAGACACTTGACCCAATTTTCCCGTGTAGCCGCCACGCGGACACAGATTATATAAAAACAGAGAGGTTAGGGCAGTTAAATATCCATATTATTAAAGTGAAATTCTGAATCGCACCTTTTTGTGTGACGAAAAATATATAGGTAATAAACACTAACTATGCTATAACTATTCAAAAGTGATTGATGAATAATTAAATGTTTCCCTGTAATACACAAGTTTCACTTCTATCGTGTGTATTTACGACACACCTTTTTTTTAGGTTTAGTTTTTTTTCAAACCAGTTAGTAAAAAAATTAACATAAGTTTTATTATGAATGACTATTGTGTCTGATGAATATATTATTCATAAGACATACATAAAGAATCACATTTGCCCCCGTATTCATAAGCTCATAAAAGCAGCGTTGAATTGCTAAAGTTCCATTCTATACGTCTCGTGAGCTCCGGTAGGGAAGCCGCTATTCCTCTAATTAAGTCTAAGGTTGAAGTAATTAAATATATATATTTAATATATTTGTATACAGTATACATATACGCATATCTATTAAGCAATTTCTGGCTGTTAATTAGAATTAAAATCTGTTTTTCTAATGACTCGATCAAACGAATAGCGTATTGGAAGCTTCGTCTTCGAAACAAGATTTGACGGCCCAGCTAACACAAACTTCGCCAGGGAGCCGCATCACGGAGGCCACGGAGAACTTATCTCTCACGTGATTAGTAATATTAGCGTGGTAAGCGAAAGAGATCGAGCATAGAGGCTGCGACGAAACATCCTCGAGTTAGTGTCATTTTCCTTACAGAATCGAGCCCCAGTTGCCTTGGTAGTTAGCGACCCTGCCACGCCACAGGTCGTTTGATACCCATCTAGGACAAACATGTGTGCATGAACACGTCTGCTTTATATATCTGGATGTAGATATTACTTATAAGTATAATAGAAATATAGAAAAGAAAAGGATTTAGGATTCTTTATATTCTATGTAATTATTTATTAATTAGTTTCCTGAAACATCATTCTCTCCTATAGCTTTACGGATGTATTGAGTTTATACCTTCATCCATAATTCTTAAACTGTTTCACGGTTTTTGTATTCTTTGACCCGGAGCACAGCTTTCATGCACCGCTTGACTTATGATTTACTTTGCAAATACAACCTTTGCTGTATGTTGTTTAGTTTCTTTATTAGAACACTGTTTGGTTATTTATTATTTGTTCCAGTATCTTTATCATTTGCTTTGTTGGCAATGTTAGTTAATTGTTGGTTTGTTTTTAGTCTGGTAAATACGATTTTAAATCTCCTCGGTTGATTTCCACTTCGTTTATTTTCTCGCCAAATATTAATTGTAAGATTTATTTCACCCATAATTCTAGGACTGCTTTCATTTTTATTTATAGTTAAAGAGTTTCGTAAACTAAATAAATCTGAAAGCTTGATCACCTGATTCCAAACTAAGCAGATTTTGTACTATGGAAACCAGATAACTGATATACTTTATAATACTCATTTAAAAAAAAAATCTTCATAGAAATTTACATCCAGACCTGTTTATACAAACAAATATTTGTCCTGGGTGGGAATCAAACACACGACGTGAAATGGCATAACACTCTGAATCTCTTACCACTGTCCAACTGGGAGATCGAAGCCTGACTTCCGAAGTGGTACCTGAGTAGCTTTGAGTTTCACTTTAAGTATTCAAAGTGAATACTTTCCACGGGAAGAATTTCCACGGATAAAAAACAATGCTTTTTTTGCTACCCTTACAAGTTGACTCCACCCTGCCTGATCTGAAGCAGCAATTGAGTCCAAAAACGAGAAGTCACAACGCCGATCAGCCTAACCTTGTCGGCCTGCAGATATGCTTTTTCACGCTCTGTTTGAAAAACCCGGGATCGTAGGAAGAGGGGAATACGTGAGCCGCCAACGAGTTCCATAACTTTATGGTGCGGCACAAGTATGTGCTACCAAACCTAGTTACATAGGCTATGTTATAATGCCGATACATTAGATCCCTTGCGAACGTGGACGAAACTACGGGATGATAGCTACTTTATTATAACTAGTGTTAACTGAATACTGTATGTACCTATCACTGATCTCATTAAGTATCTAGTCACAAAATACAAGGAAAAAAACAAATATCCTGAACTTTCTTTTCTTTTGATTAATCTAATTCATATGCATACCGGGTATGTGTAATATTGTTAGCAATGTAATGCGCGACTTGTTCTATACGTGTTGGGTCGTTGTCCTTTTTTAGAGGTCCGTGCATAAACAGTGCTCGATGGAACCCTATTTCGAAGCCTTATTTGCTGTTGTTTATTTGTCACAGAAGTTTTACGTTAAGGGATTTTTCCCTCTCCCCTCTCTCCTATCCAATGGAGGATTTTAATCTAATCTTGTAGACATCATTTTGTAAGGAGCTATTATTTGGACCTAGTAGAAGTAGTAGAGCTCTTAGTGAAGAGTTCGTTCGGGGAAGCGCTACCAGCTTACTCATTTCCACCGTGATTACTTGTATTACTGTGTGCTTCGGTTTGATAGGTAAGGGGGTGAAATTACAGCATGAGACTTAACGTCTCAGGGTCGACAACACATTAGTAGAGCCCCTATTGTTGCAAGTGTCAAAAGGTGGCTGGGACCACTGACCATCAGATGGATGGAAAAAAACCTAATGTTATTCATACCCTTAAATGAAAAATTAAAACACAAAAAAAATTGCAAATAATAACTCGAACTTGGCTGTTTTTTGCAAGACTGCATGCAGTTACATTTAAATATCATAATAGTATAAGCTCGTGTGAACAGGTGCTACTTACTCGTGGAGGTAAATCTGCTTAGAAATCGCCGTAAGAATGTTATTGAAAAATCAACACTTTTCCTTCATAATAAGGCTCATTTAACATCATATAATTAACCATTGGGTCAATAGATGAACTTTATTTCAAGCGTAATAGAGTTAATTTACAAATATCATTTTTAAACGTTACAGGAGACATTTTGAAAAACTTCTTTAGCACTGCTTTGATTTGAAACTCGATGAAACAAAAAAACGACACTAAAACATGACAACAAACGAGATAAACATTTACATCACAGGATTTAGCCTGGGAATTAATGGTATAGGTAGTTTTGTGGAAGTTCCACTCATAACCATTTTCTTTATATTGGGTTATACAGGTCTCCAATATATTTTTTCTAGCCATTAATATTTTGTGTAATCTCAAATAAAAAATGTATGTAATATGAGCTTTATTTTGAAAAAGAAGAACAGTCGTGATGTATGTCGGCTCGTCTCAGCAAAAGTCAACATCCAACAGGCATTAAAGCCAGACTATTTATAAAGCTAATGAAATACATTAAGATGAGTTCCTAATTGTTCCTAATTACACTACATTTTTACTAGATAAACACTAATTTACACTTATGATTATTCTGCTGAAAGAAAATTCTGCATATTTTAATTCTGCAGCCATAGTTTAATTGTAAATCTAGTTGCTCTTTTTATTTTATTTATAAACTTTACGTTTTGTTTTTAATTTAATTTTATATGAACTTAATTTTTACCTGTACTTCATAAAATGTACCGCAATCATTCGAAGCTCCACGAATAGACAATACAGACGGTTCTGAGAACAATTCATATAATGATATCCTGTAACCACCTTGAGGCTGCTTACTTGCTTTGTAAGTTGTGAGCTGAAGCGATATTAAATAATAATAAATAAATATCTTGGAACATTCTTCACACACGCCCATCTGATCCCAATAAGCAGAGCGTGTACTATGGAAACCAAATAACTGATATACTATGTTTTTCCTAAATACAAATAAAGATATACACACCCATACACAGAACAAACAGACATGTTCATCCACACAATTGTTTGTCCTGGCTGGGAATTAAATCCGGGACCTGCGATTTGGCAGTCAGGGTCGCTATACACCAAACTGGTGTGTCATTAGAATATTAATATATTTTTTTTTAATTATTATATCTTTACTTTATTTCTTGACTTTTATGATTATATTTTACAAACAATTCGCAATATTAATACATAGAAACAGATTCGCTGACTGATTTTTGATACTGATTCATAAGACATCATAAATACTGTACCGACTTTTCTCTAAAGTTGTCACATGTAACGAAATGAAAAGATCCTAATAAACAGAGAGCTACCATATTGCACCGACCCAAATAATTAGGACAAGACAAGAAAACATATTGTGAGGCTAATTAATTTTACCATCCCATAACTAATTCAATTAAAATTATAGTTAAATTGTAGAGTACATGATAGAATAGAATATAATTTTTATTTCCTAAAAATGTTGTGTTAATTTTAGTGTAATATGTTACTAAAGATTCGGCCCACCTATCTTTTCATAAGAACGAAAATATTTGATTACAATAAAATAAATTAACAAAATTATTACTTATATTTATAACAAAATAAAATGGATGAAATCAGGGAATCGTAGAATATTTACAGGATTATGTGAAATAGTAAGTATCACTTATAAAAATTATTAAACATCTTCAAATATAAAATTTATTAAGAGTTATGATAAATAAAATTATATTAACACTAAACAAACCGGGTCAAATGACCCATTTTAAACTTTGCAATGAAAATGCACGTATCATCTCATAGCTTTTGCACATTTGACTTCATGACTTATTCTTACTAATTAATATACAGTTATACTATTTATTTCCCTTCCTAACAACCATATTTCATACTTACAAGCAGGAAATATAAAGTCACATTTGACCCGCTATGGTAGAAATTGGTACGTAGTAAGTGTTGGTATGATTAGTGTTAACAATCAACATGTAGATGCTATATTAAGAAAACAAATATGTTCAATTGTAAAGCAATACATTCTACCAACTGAGACAGCAGACATCCTACTTTACTCACTCACTCCTATTACAACCACATCTAATTCGGCAAGCACAAAGTGAGCACTCATCAGTTGAATCCCTTAAAGGGTCTAAAAAGAGAACTAGAGTCTCACAAAGGGAGCGATTAATTGTTTAATTCATTTTAGAGACACATTTAAGGGAGTTTCTCTATCTGAGATAAGGTTTCTCGAGTTACTTTTTGGTAATAAATAATTAAAATGTATAGAATGCTGTGACGTGTATATATTACTTCTCTGTTCACTTAATTTGAATCTTAATTAAATTACTTTTAAAAATGATTTTTGTTTAACGCAGCTGTAGCTCTAAGTGTAGCCTGGCGTTTCTGTATTAAAGGGCTAAAGCTGTAGCCCAACTTATTGCCTTCATCGTAGCAGTTTTCGTAGCCATAGCCGTAGATACATTCGTAGCTGTGCTACGCTATTTGGAGTTCTAATCGTACCCATTGCCTTTATCTCTTAGGCTTCAAAAGCAATTATTCAACTAATATATTAAAATATATGTATTTGTTTTATTTCTAAAACAAAATTGCCATTACAAGTTCTTATTCACTCTTTCTTACAAAAATTTAATTTCGGTCAAAATATTGGTAAATCAGAAGACATAATAAAATAAGATTCTTAATTATATTGGTAAAGGCCGCTCAGTCAGACACTTCAATGAGATTTGCAATTTTTTTTACACCACATGGGCCGACAAACAATTGGTTATTCTTCCCCGGATGAACTCTGTAAGACAAGCTATACTACTAATAAAGTTATTCTTTTGTATTTGATGTTGATTTATTGCCACAATTTATACCTTTACTTTTCATACTTTTACAGACATATCAGTTTCGATAACTAAATAACTTAATAATTTTTTTTTAACTTCATATAAAAAGTTTTAAATTCCCCTTTCAGCATCCATTAGACACTTTAAAATTATGTAACGTACCAAATTATTCAATACAATTAACTGCTTCACGGCGCAAATGGGTAGGGTGGTAGTCCTTCCCCGGACGAACTGTGCACTAAGAGCTTTACTACTCAGACGCTGCTATCATTCATTTCATAATAGATATAAGAAAAGGTGACTCAACAATTATATGATACAAACGAATTTGATAAAAATTTACAAATATACAAAAACTCGTAGATGTAGTATATCCTATCCATATTAATATTATGAGAATGTGTGCCTGTTTGTGTTATCTATGTTACGTACACTATGGTATGGAGAAGGACATACGCTTTTTTACAAATTTTATCGTGGAATGGAAGGAAGTAATTAACAAATTAAAACTTGAATATTAAAACATTTTCAGCATTTCCTAGTCACCCTCCATTGCGTGCGACGTTTACTTGACAATAGTAATTTTCTCAAAAATTTGATTCTAATCTAATGATACAAATACTCAGATTACACTTACTTTTATTTTCGTCACTGCACGATATATTTCCTGTTAATTTATCATAATTTAAACGCGGGTGTGTTTGGGAACTTAACCCGAGGAATTTCTTTCATCACTTGAGGAAAAATGATGTAGTTTTAGACGACAGGGAGTATTTTTTATTTCAAATATAAGATTTAGGTGTAATAAATAGCTCTCTTAAACTTATTTACTTCATTCAGGTGCAAGCAAAAGTATATTAAATTAAAATTAAACACTATGTGGTATAAGTACATGTAAGTCGAACTATAATGTTTCATTTAAGATATTTAATAAGTAGAAATTGTAGGGTTTCTAAAGAACATTTCAGATCGACAACTCACAAATCCTTCTTGTATCGCAAATATGAATTGGCAACGGTGACAACTTACCGTCAGTACCTCTACCATGAGTTGCTATCGAAACTTACTATAGTCCCTACCGAGTAAACTACTATCGATACAGTATTTCTCGATAGCAACTGTCCAATTTGTGACTCATGGTACCGAATTTCTATAGCAAAGGCTAAAAAACGTTACTCGCTAGTGTTTACATTTCGATAGGTTTTTTACCTATCGACTCGTACTATCGATTTTAGTTCTTTAGGTGACCGCTAGTGGCACAGGCACATAACAATAGGTAGACTCTAACACGGGCTTGGAAGATTAAAAATCAAAACATTGGAACAAGCACCAAAACTCCCCCATAATAATATGCGCCGATTACTTTCAGACACAGCTTATAGAAAATCTATCATCAATCGCCATCCTATACCAACGATAGGATCCGATGTAAAAAATGAACAGTCAAGTTTGGTTACAAGAGAGCTCGTTACCGGCTAATCCCGTCCAGTATTTTGCAAAGTCACGCGCGCACCCCCTCTAGCATGCATCAAAATTATTAAGCTAATATAAAATTTATAATGCCCGTATAGTTAGCATGGTATTTATATCTGACGACACGGTTACGACATACTGTACCGTTGGGTGATTTCTTCTTTGCGTACGATATTTTAATCTTAAATTTTTAGAAGTGAGTTGTGGTTGGTTGCGTAATAATCGCGTGTTATATGCATTATTCTTTAAGTACTTCATGGTGAAGAGGGCGATGGCTGCGATACGTCATACTTGTGAGCAGGTGCTGCTTATTTTTGCTTGTTATTTCTGTCACTATTAATTAAATTACATTCATTATTTCAAGTCTGCATGCAAATATTGGCGGTAAGACGCATAGTGTTTTTTAATTTCTTTTCAGCAAAAGCAACCTTCTGAACCAGTTTTAGAGGCTATATTAAAGTGCATAATTAATGACAGTGATGATCGTGTCGTCTAGTAAAAAAAATGTAAAGCTTTGTCAGGTCAACGGACTGGTGTCATATCTTGGTCCCCGTTTGTTGGTTTTAGAGATAACACCGGCCAAATTGTAATTACTTAGTGCTGTTTATTCTATATGTTATTTTCTTTATGTCGTTGCTGTTTCGTTTGTTCAGGTTGATAACGTTATTGACCCTATTTTCAATTTGTGACCTGCCAGTTGGTTTATGGTTAGCGACCCTGGCTGCCACAGCTCTGGTCGTTTGTTCGACTCCCATTTAAGATTTCTCAGAACATTTTTGTGAAGAATGTCTATTTGTTTTATATTTGGGTGATAGTATTTTTATTAGAAAATTTCTCTACACTATTCACACATTTTTATGTTATAAGTTAGTTTAACAGTACAGGTTTTTTGTTTATTTGGCTCTGTTCAACTACTTATTCTGCTGACCGTACTAAGAACAATAAAAACTATGACGTGATCATAGCAAAAAAATTATAAAAATGTCAGTCGACCCTCGCGTAAATGTCGCACCGGAAGTAATTGGCGACTCCAAAAATAATTGGGAACAAGGAAGTTGGAAAAGTTAATGACCTCTCTAGAACTAAGAAGGATAATTTCGCTTCCGGTATATGTAGCGTTGCGCTCCGTTGATCGGTTGCTAGGCAACCGTTGGGCAACTTCAGAACTTTTGGGATTTGCTTATTCGTTTCACCGGCCGCTACACGAGGGTACACGTTTTGTTTCAATATCTTTATGTTTGGAGTATTGGTAGGTTAATATGTTCCTTTTAATGTTTGAAGTGAAAACTTATGAATGATAAAACGAAAAAGAGATAAACATATACATTTATAGGGCTTAGCCTGCGAGGTAATGAGATAGGTAGTTTTCTGAGGGTTTTACTTCTACTGCGTGTGAACTGAACTGCTCACATTTTTTTTTTTGGTTATCATTACTTGTCCTTGTAAATATGATTTATTCCAAAGTATGTGAGTTTATGTTTGTTACCACATATTAATTCCTGAATAGATTTATATTCTGAGGAAAGATTAGATGTCTGTGATCAGAGATAAAACCAATATCAAGCACTAATAGTAAATTAATAATGTGTTAATGTATATAATAAGTGTATGTATATTTGGTAATAAATACTAAGTACTTCCTGGATTTACGTGGTACTTAGTAATTCCTGGATTAATTGAGATTCCGAGAAGACATTAGTTCCCTGAAATCCTAATTCTTGTTCTGAGACTCGATTCTATTTGGCAGTCTTACATACCTCAGAAATCTAAGGTTCCCAGTAATTTTGTTACGTGATATGTATGCTATATACTCATTTGGTCACCTGCCTGCCTTGTTCCCTGTGATTTGAGGTTGGCGCAATAAGTTTTTTTTTTTGCATTCAGCTCATCTACTCTATTTGCCATGTTGGTGTTCGCTCCTTTTTTATTCCTATCTCTCTCTCTCTCTCTCTCTCTCTCTCTAGTCGTATCCCTCACTGCTGAGGATCGTGGCTCCTTCTGACTTTGTCAACCAGCTGTCTCCATCGGTTTTGATCCGTTGCTTGGTGCATTGCAGTACTAACCGGCATCTCCAGCTCCTGCGCTATTTATTCCTCAGACAATCCATTAATTCGTTCTTTGATTTTTTTCTTCCCAAAAACTACTTACATGGTCATCACTGTTTTAGACATGACTTGTCCATACAATGACATCCGTTTGGTTCTAAACATTTAAAAAAACGTCAACCCCTTTTTAATGCTTTTGCTTACCAGCTTAGTACAACGTTTAAGGTGCACATGGTCATTTGTATACTCTTGAGTAGCCTCTTGCGACGCCATGTAGATGAGACGGGGTGTTAATATTTTTAGACCCTACTATTCAGTAGATACTCGTATAATAGGTAAAAATCATATTTAAAACTTGAAAACTTATCTTATAACTCATCTACCAAAAAAGTAATACATTAAAACTTCAAAAACCGAATTAGCATCCGAATTATATTTCCAAGAACTAACAACGAATCTCGAGCGAAACGACGAGAAAATATACAGAAAGAACTGAAGAAATTCTACATACATTTAGAGAGAAAATAGCAATTCCCTCCCCAGGGCACTAATACTTTGCCGATGCCTTCGGATCCTGTAACTGGACGATAAAACGTTCCCAAGGAGAGATCGGAATTGTTATGGAATTTCAGTTGACAGCTCGGTTATAAGATTTCTCTACACTGTTAGTGGCGCGTTGAGCTTTTTACTCGGAAAATGCTCGTAATATTTCGCGGTTTATTCCGAACGACGTATTGAATATTGGTATTTTCTTGAAACAAACCTATTTTATTTTTAAACAAATGAAGGGTTGATTTAGGGGGAGGTCTATGTTTAGCAGTGGACTTCCCTCGGGTGATATGATTCTGATGGTGATTTGAATTGGTGGTGGTTGAAGGGTTGATTTTAGCGGTTCAGCGAAAAGTGACGATCTTACGCTTTTCGCGATCGAAAGTTTCTCGTTTGATATTTGTATGTATAATAATATAGTAAATATAATAAATTATTCTAAAAAATGCAAGGTTCTCAATTCATTTGCTAATAATCTCAGTCAGCGACAACTAATACCCTTGAAAATAATGAAATAGACAAAGACGCTCAAAATGAAAATGATTTCAATCTTTAGATAATTAAAACTGTGTCTAAAAATGATAGTATTTTTTTTTTCTCTGGCTTAAAAATACTTGATTACTTGAATTAAATTAGAAAACCTGCACCATTAATTTACTCTTAATGTTTTACTTACCCAGGTTAGCAGTCAGTAATTTTTTGATCTTAGTTAATTATGAATTACTCACGCTTTTATTTATATCAAACTTAATATTATGTTTATATTTTTCTTATCTATTTAACTAACTTAGTTTATTCAAATGTATACATTTACGAAACACATACTTTATTAATTTTAAGATTAATAGGTATGTGTTATTCTAAAACATATTCTAGCTATATATCTATATCTACAAAATTATTGCGAAATTAAATCACAATCATCGAAACAAACAAACTTCCCCAGCTACAATTCAAGTAGGATACACGAAATATTTTCAAAAGCCTCCGTTTTAAAACGACTGAATCTCATTCGATAAAGTATTACTCGACTCAGTTAAAGAGCTTGTTACTCGGATTTTCAGTTGGAGCTAAAATTGTTGAGTCGCAAATGGCAATGAATGAATACTTGAAAATAACGAATTGTTACATATTGCTGGGCTTTCACCAACATTTACTTTGTTATATTTATTGTTAGACTCAGCTTTTATGAATTTAGGTACGCTTAACGAGGTATTTTTAATCGTAAAGTAGGTCATAGTTTTAAAGAGGATTGCGGCTTATTTCTTGAGTAGGAGGTTTATTTTACCAACATTTACAATATATTTTAAGTTACTTGAAAAGAAAAAATTGAGATTTTAAATTTGTTCATCATCCGCAATAATTGTGTCTCACAGTGGTCAGTGGACCAGTCTTTGAGGACTTAATTTAAACTTAAATTTTTGTTGAGATTTTTTATTTTTCAAGATATTTTTTAGTTCTGTTGTTTGAGATATTTTATGCGTACAGTCGTCACCTCTAATTGGGACCCCATTTACGGTTAACATTTGTATGCCTGTATTTGTGTGTCTTGTTGGTGATGTAAATAAATAAAATATTCCGTTCATGTAAAAAACACTCCATGTATTTAAACCTAATTATTTTTTAATTGACTTTAATGGGTACATATCAATAATAGTAGCGAATTTAAATGATCAATGTGTGCGTATTGCGATAGTTTGATTTCATTCAATGAGAAGGTATGTATATTGATATCTATAGAATAGTTGCTTTGTCCAACTAGTTTAGGCATCAATGGAAAGTGAAAATGTGCTACTATCTTATGTATACTAAATAAGAGTAAACATATATAATTTTACAACATTTTTGAGTCCAATAAACGTTTATTATTTTATGAAATTTTCGCCTTCGCAGTCGAGTGTTATAAAGCTTGGTTACAGTTTTATTGAGCTAATTTGGTAAAATACTCAAGAGACGGTGACAATGGTCATCACATGTCACGTTTGGATTTTTAAATATCTTCAGTGGAAAGTGGGTCTCATTACTGAAACCTCTGCTTATCTCTTCGGGTATAATTTGCGCTTTGACGTGTGTGGTCATCTGATCCCAAACTAAGTAGAGCCATTAACCATTTCTGGTTTCAAAAAGTAATATTTGTTATAATTAGATTGATAATTACACTCAGCCACAGAACAAACAGACCTGTTCAAGTATACAAATATTTGTCTTAGGTGGGAATCGAAACCACGAACTGCAGGGGGGCAGTCAGGGTCACTAACCACCAAGTCAACTGACCCCATATACCACATTATGAAATACCTAGCTACTCGAGGCTTTATACGCTTTATTTTGCCTCCATATAGAAGAAATAGGGATAAGTACTAGAGGTTTGCTATAAAAGAGTTGGTAGCATAAGTTACACCACATTTAAAATAATGGTAAACTAGCATATTGAATGTAAGTCACAAACCGACTTCCGCAGTGTTAAAGGTAAATCTAAAGCTCCAATTCAAACTTACAAAGCTTACACCTTAATGAACCTTAGGGAAGTTCAACAAAAAGTATCCAAAAGGAAGGTATTCCGATTCGGAACCGCACCGGCATCTTGTACGGTCAGCAACTTATGTGACCAGAGGCATATTTGTAAATCTCCTGTACCTACACTAAATACTAATAAACCAATCAATATTAAAGAAAATCCTAAGTTAAATTTAGTTTCATGAACATTTGAATATCCACGTAAGGGTGCAAAAGCACAGCTAAAGATTCATGTCAATCGAAAAATAATACATTTATGACTGGGCCGGTTAGATTGGTTATTAGATACCCTGACAGCTACGCCACAGGTTCTGAGTTCAATTTTTAAGTTTAATGCGGCGAGATTAAATATTTGTGTGCACTAATATCAATTTGTAACTGTGTTTAGGTGTTAATATCTCTATAAGTATGTTTTTTGAAATAAGAATCTTTGTATAATATAATCAGTTATCATCTCGATTCTGTAAGGAAAATGACACTAACTCGAGGATTTTACGTCGCGGCCTCAATTCTCTGTCTCTGTCGCTAACTACGCTAATACTACGAAACACGTGAGAGGTAAGCTCTCCGAGGCCTCCGTGAAGCGGCTCACCGACGCCGGGGGCTGGTTACCATAGTACAAGCTCTGCTGAGTTTGGGATCAGATAGCCGTGGGCGAAGAATGTTCCAGGGTATGTATTTGTTATAATAAGAACTGTTTACTGTATCATTCTACTAGCTACCGCCCTGCGGTTTCACCCGCGTTCCCGAGGAATCGACTATATCCCGAGATTATAACATAGCCTATATCACTTGGGAATAGTGTAGCTGTCGATCAATGAAAGAATCATTAAAAACGAGTCAATAGTTTTAGAATTACCTCCTACGTGCAAACATACAGACTCTACCTCTTTATAATATTAGTATAGATATATTATTATATGTTGTAGTGAACAGGTGATTTGTAAATTGGGATTTCTTTAGCTACTTCTGTTGCCGACTGTACGTACCGGCGCGGAAACCTGGCAATCCGTCATTGTCGTTACAAACGGTGCTGGGAGAAGCTTCTTAATGACTCGACAGGGTTGCTTTTGGGGTCCCTTAGGAGATCGAAAAATCCTTTACCTTTAATTTGAAGTTGGGTATTTTATTCAGTGTCTAATTCAATCAAAATATTTTTTGCTAGAAATAAATGAAAATATCGATATTATATGAGCACATATAGCTCAGATATAAATGCCTTACATACTATGGTTATATAATAGACTGGACATGCAAGCACATAATCAAAGTAGATGTAGATAAAAATATATATACTCGTATAATATGTCATTGATAAAAAAAAATAAAGAACATAATTAACTGTGTACCAGATACTATTGCATATCCCTCCGAGGTGAGCCTAATAATAATAATAATCATTTATTTCAGACACATGGATCCATATTTGTTAGTAAAGCCTTAATTTAAGTGTTAGTAATAAATAATACACAAACCCAATAATCAACACACAAATACAAACTTATTACACACATTTTCGTATACCTTGTTAGATGAGCGTGCGGCGGGCGCGTGCAACTGTAGCCAGCATTCCAGCAGCAGTGAATCCCACCGCTTGGCAAGCATCAGGATAATGCCATTTGGGCTATCATGCATGCGGGACAAGAGCGATGAACGGATCCAACACTTTAAGTCAACTATTCAGTTAAGGTCCTAAAAGGTCACATATGGAGGTCAAAGCCACTGAAGTTACCACCGGTTTAGTCATCCTTGCTCACCAGACAATACATTCGCTAAAGAGTGGCGCTCTGTACTGTGCCCACTGTGTCTTTGACGTTATAGGCGAGGTCAAAATTAAGAATCAAAACGAGCATAATGTACAATATAATCCTACTTAATAATATTATAAATGAGAAAGAAGCAAATATATGTTTTTTTACTCTGACATGTAAAAACTGTCAAACCGGGAATTAATAACATCTCTCGAAAATGCGAATGAAACCGGGGGAGATAGTGAGTATAATGATATTTTTGTGTTCAATATTTAATGAAGAATTTAATAAACTAAATAAATATATATGTAATATGATTCCTATTCCGGCAAAAATGTAGTAATGTATGGAATCATTTAATAGAGATTGAAGATCGCCCTTACCCAACTTTTTTTGTTACCGTATGAGCTAGCCGCGACTGGACGAAGCTTCGTATGTGGCTTAGACAAATGAGGCCCTAGGCATTGACTTCTATTTGTGAGATTTACCGATTCAGTCTTTCTATTTCACTCTGTATTTCTTAACTATCTACCGCTCCCGGTTTCACCCGCATTCCAGACGGATCAAATGTATTCCAGGATTATAACATGGCCGCTGACACTCGGGAATAATGTAGCTTTCTACCAGTGAAATAATTTTTGAATTCGGATGAGAAATTTCGGATTCAAATAAATAAATAATTCTGTAGAAAGTAATCTCCGAAGCAGAGAGAAAAACTTATCTAATAAACTTTTCATCTCTTTAGTATTAGTGTAGGTTTTGTGGTTTTATTTTTTTACACGCCAATCCGATCTTACTTTACTTTACTTACAAGTAGAACTTGTCCTATAAGAACCAGAGACTACAAGACCTGTTTATGCATGTTTAAGCTTCTCCTATGGCTGACGTGTCGGAAGGATATTAGTGCGCCACTTTCTTGCCAATTAAGAACTTTAGAACTAGCGCAGAGTCGAGTACAGAAGTATCATACCAATTTCTCCCGTGAAGCAGTAATTTACTTGTATTACAAGGTTTTGTTTAGAAAGGTAAGGGGGCCGGTGAAATTACAGGCACGTGAGACTTAACAACTTCACGTCTCAAAGTCAACAACGCGTTGGTGATGCCCCTGTATTGCAAATATCCATAGGCGGCGGTGATCACTTACAATGGGGAATTGCAATCTAAGTCTAAAAAGACTACGGAAAATATTTAACAAGAAATTGACTTCAATTATATAATACTATTGTGTTACTACACAGACTTTAAAGCTAAACTTCTGTATCTCAAACTGCTGAAATGAATACCGAATAAGTTGCTACTAAATAAATACCATTTATTAAATTTAACATGAGCTAGTAAAAACTAAAATACACAAAGATATTCTACGTTCGTTTCTTGGGTCTGTTTACAAAGTTCGGTCGTTAAAATACCTAATGGCCTTGCAGAACGCTTGAACTTGATTGTTTATCTAGACCTTATGGATAACTTGTATTCTTCCTAGTTTTACCCTGGTTATTGGAATAAATAATAAGTAAATATCATCACGCCCATTATCCGCGAAAGGTTTAGTAACGAGACCCAGATTTCATCGAACATATTTTATGTTCCAATATAGCATGTGGTGGAAATTGTCTCCGTCTCTCGGGCATTACCAATCCTAGGCTACATAATGATTTTTAGATAAAGAAACGTTAATATTACCTTATCCACGAAATAATCTTAGGACCTCGGGGTCTTAAGCCGATGTTTAAACCACTTGACTACTGAGACAATAAAAAAAACTTTTTTTGTATCTTGTTACTACTTCCAAAACATCAGATATTTCGCTTGTGCTGATATTTTGTCCCGGGAAACCATTAGATCCCTCGGGAATGCAATTGAAACCGTGGGGCAGACGCTACTTTGATTTAATCTTTGGTTCACGTAAAAAATGAAAACAAAAACCTGCACAATGCTGAAGTCAATATTTTTAAAAGAAAATATACTCAACTCTAACATATTTACTTCAAAGCCTTGTTCTACTGGATTGCTCTAAGAGTAATGTCAAGGAAATTATATATAGAAAAATCGAAGGGAGCTCACGAACAAGACTATTCCATTTAGACTCGAGCCAAGTCTTTCTTCATTATTTGATCCTATAAGTTTCTTTCCACAAGTAAATGAATTTAAACGATTGCATTATAAGAGTATCGAGTGAAGTAAATGGGCACTGAAGTGTGTTTATTTTCAAATTTTATCTTTATTTATTGTGGTGAAGGAATAAAGTCGATTGGCTTGGTTTTGAATAGATCGAGATAAGCACGGTAGTTGGCTGTTAATTTCAATAATTAATGGTGTTAAGATTTATTAAAGGAATAACTATAATAATAATAAATTTAGAAATCAATGGCAACACCCTTAGGTGTTAGTGTGCAAGAAAAGCTTATTATTTTAGTGTCTTGCCCCGGCTTCCCATAGGTGCAATGTACATACTAATACCTTCATTTTGTATTATTCTATCTATTGATAAAAACTGCACCAAAATCCGTTGCGTAGTTTAAAACATCTTAGCATATAGACAGCGGGAAGCGACTTTGTTTTATATTATACTATGATATATTTTCTGTTTTTTCTCATAACCATTGATTTCGTAACAACCGAATCCAGTGCACATCTCAGCAGCTCTGAATATGCCTGAATAACTCGTACTTGGCTTGCGATAGAAATAGCGCTACAAAAATTGTAACTCTCTCTTTCTAAATAAAAAGTACGTACCTTTTAGTATCCTCGACATAAAATCTAATGACTGTTTTAAAGTTGATACAAACACTTGACACAAAACAAAAATATCAGTTGTATTATCCAACTACTACATAGTATAAAACAAAGTCACTCTCTCTGTCCCTATATCCCTATGTCCTTATATATATGCTTAAATCTCTAAAACTACGCAACAGATTTTTATGCGTTTTTTTTTAATAGATAGAGTGATTGAAGAGGAATGTATAATATATGTGACATCCCACGGGAACGCAGGTAAAACCGCGCGGGACAGCTAGTGTATAATAAATGTAAAAGATTTTATTTGTATTTGTTTGTGACTCTATCACGCATAAAGGGCTGGACGGATTTCTATTACACTTGGCATAAAGATAGATCATTAACTAGATTAACGATCAATACTATTAATAGCGAGAAAATTTTAAAACCTCTTGGACATGGGCAAAACGTGGGACGAAAGTCAGTTGAGTCACTTTATTTCACACTTTACACACACCAATGATCACGAACTAAGTAGAGCTTCTTGCTATCGACACCAGATGATACTGATTGACTGATATACTACATTATCACTTATTTTTCTTATAGTAAGTTTATATAAACAAATAATTTTGTACGTAGACATATTTGATTCTAAATACCTACATTTTAACATGGTGTTCTATTTTATTCATACTACGATCATAACAGAGTATAATTTCAAAGATCTAAGTAATTACGTAAATAATAAAACACGTAATGTATAAAAATTACACGAATCTTGAAAACTTGGAAGCTAAAGCGACAGTATCATCCCTGAAACCGAGACAACCGGGTGCTCTCAACATTAATATTTCAGTATAGAAGGCGAATGGTACCATATTTAACATGCCGCCGACATTTAACCGCCTAAATTAAGTGGAAGCTAAAAATTAAAGGGCAACGCCCATTTAAGTGAGTTTTACGACAAAATGAGAGATGGGCGGGCCGGGTGTCTCGGCCAGAAGTTTTATTACCGGGAGCGTGGTCAGAACGTGAGAAAATCGGCGTTTTTTAGACGGCAGTAATCGGTTTTTCTGGGGCCTGGTATAATCAGGGGCAAGGAGGTTATTTGCAACGTAATTGCGTTATGAGAATAATCCAATAGGATTATTTACGGAACATGAGAGATAATATTTTATTGAGTAGAGAAAAGAAAAGTTTACTTGACGAAATTAGCCGTACAAAAAATAATTTCAGTGAGAAAAGTTATAATTTGTATACGTTGATTTTAGATCGAAGTCCACGTTTCGGATTTGTTTTAGTTTTCTTAAATGTGACAGAGGTTATCATGATTCAATACGAGCACAAAAAAATAAGAAATAAACTAAAAACGCAATGCCAAAACTAAGAATGTCCCAGAAATAGTTTTTAACGGTACTCGCAATATTTGAAAAGTATAGCCTAGATATACGATAAAATTCCCACAATCCACTTGAAAATTCACCCGCATCCTCTGAAATTCAGTGCCAATTTTTTTAACTTAAACAAAAGCCTCTCGACTAAAAAGCGTTCGAAACATATCAAACCCTATCCACATTTTCACTACTTTATCGCTGCAATTTTTCCAGCGGAAAAAAACGCTTTTTTCGTGTTACACTGAAAGGATGGATTTGCTAACTCGCGCGCGATATATGAAACTATAGATGGGTGTAACTCAAAGCGAATTGAAAGACTGGATCGGAAACTGTTCAGCTTGGCACGAGATAAATACGCCGTGTTTGCAAACTAAACTAGACGGGATTTTGTTAAAAATTGCTTTGACTGCCAATTTTATTACCATTCTAAAGTAATTTCGGAGCCATTTTGATTTTTTATTTCGTGAAAGTTAATTTCTGTTACTAAAGCTTATATTTGGGTGGCAGACCTTTACGTAATTTCATACTAGTAATCTACTGAGTAAGTTCTTTGTCGACTACCAAACCCTAATCCAAAGCCTATGACCTTCTCCGATCCATCAGCTATCCCTGTGCAAAACTCAAGACCTTGCATTCTTCTGTTAAGACGCGGTTCCGGAGAATTTGATATTTTTTTCTTTATACACCAAACGGGCCACCCGATGATAAGTTGTCACGCCGTCCATGAGTCACCAGGGGCATCACCACTGTGTTGTCGCCCCTGAGATGTGAAGTTGTTAAGTATCATGTGGCTTTTATTTCGATACCCTTCTAACCGAAACAGTAGTAAAAGTGCACTAAATGCTTCGCAACAGTAATGGGTAAAATGTACCATCCTGGACGAATTCTGCACTAAGAGCTCTACGAGTGTGATGTTTTTCATAGATAAGAAGAATTCTGAGCATATTCTGTATGATTGCCAAGTTCTATCAAAACCCGTTTATCTATTTATTCGTGATTGTGTCAGGTACATCCAAACTTTGCTATTTATCATCTTCTATACTATGTATAATAAAACTGTAGAACCATCGTGTCTGTACATTGATCATTTTTGCCAAAAACTGATTGATTAGGGAGTGTAATAAATAACCTTATGACCTTTATTGAAAACTTTGTTTGTCCTTGCATGTTTTAAAAACTACTAGTAGAATGAATGAAGTTTTTACAGATAGTTTACTGGAACGTAAATTGGGGTATAAAAAATAGGGTACGGTTAAATAGGTGTACGGACAAAAAAAACCTAAATTTAAAATTATCCCGCATGTGAAGTTAAATGAGTAATTATTTAATTATGATAATACCTTACTACCTACCTTGCCTACTACCACATTCCCTTGATACTGTTACAAGAGAATCCTTCCATCCTTGAATAATGGAAACCCTTTACCATAAACAATAACAGAAAATAGACACCAAAACATGGAAAAAATAAAACTACATATAAGCCACAGTTACAACTGGCACAAAAATAGTACAAAAGTAATATTGGTTACACCAACAAGGATACAAAATCCCACAATAAAGTTCAATATAACGGCCACACAATTAAACTGGTTTTATTTGTAAAGCCATCTCAACTCCCATCATTTTGACGGGCCACTTGGCATAGTGATTACAGACCCTGAATGCCACGTCACGGGTCGTGGGTTCGATAGGTTCATGAACATGTCCTATTCTGCGTCTGGGTGTTAATTTTATATGTTTAGAAGCAATGTTGTATATCAGTATCAGGTTTACATAGTAAAAGCTCTGCTTAGTTTGGAACCTGCAGTGAGTAAACAATGTCCCAGGATATTTATTAACTATTTATCATGATATTTTTATGAAACAGATAGAATATGTTCAGTCATTTTGTGCCTTTTTTATATCTTTGTCCGCCGAACAGGCAGAGGGTCCACCTAATAGTAAGTGGTCACCGTCGCCTATGGATATTTGCAAAACCAGGGGCATCCCGCGTTGTTGTTCCTGAGTCGTGATGTTGTTAAGTCTCATGTGCCTGAAATTTCACTGGGCCCCTTACCTTTGTTACCGAAACATAGTAATTCAAGTGCACTACTGCTTCAAGGCGGAAAGGGGTAAGATGGTACTACGAACTATACTATATATTAAGAGTTCTACTTCTCTAAAAACTTATAGATTTATTACTAAATTCTTCGGCAGCACTATTATTCTTTTAAAAGCTCTCATGTTGATACGTTCTATGTGAAATCATTTATTCAGATCCCTCGAGGTGTGGTAATAAAGTTTGCTTACAGAAATAAGGTTTGCTTTGGACCATTATATTTTTAGTTTGGACGCCTTAGCTCCTAACTCATTAGTATTAATTTACGAATGTATGAACTGTCTGTGGTGACCTTAATATTTTTGTGTGAAGGGAGATTTTGAACTCAAAGTAATATTAATATTCAGTGTCAATATAAGTTTTTAAATAAAACTAGAATTTTATTCTGAAACAAAAATAAATAAGGCGATTATTTTTATTAAATTCTCCTTCAACGATTGGTTTTCTGGACAGTGTTTTTACCTGTGTTTCCGATAAATTCAATGTTCGCATTTAATGTATCCGAGATTTTAAACAGAAATTTATTTCGATCAGCTGTTTTGGAGCCAATTTGAGACAAACTTTCAGAGGAACAGAAAAACACTAAATACATCTAAAAACTATTTATTATTAGTCATTATATAAATACAAGTTTTGGCTTGCGTTTGTGGATTTATTTTGATATCACAGATAGGCACTTAAATTTTATTTATTGGTATGTATTACATAATTCCTTCTACAGTGAAATACCAATGAGTGGTCATATTTCAATGTCTGCTATGATATTAATATCACGTTTTTCAATCAAATATATATCCTATGAATATCCGAACGCGATGTATCTATGTCGATGCTATGTCAGTCTAAAATAAATGTTTCTTTCTTTCTTATGTAGCATTTTTCAGTTATTTTACATACGGCTCTTCAGTAAAAGCAAACTTCCTCTCAAACTCTTTCTCTCACTGACATCAATTGTTTAATATATTCGTTATCTATCAGTTACTCGGGTTTTATATGTTACAACAGAAATGCCATTAGACATTACTGGATAAAACAATAAAAATGTTTTTTTTTTTTCGGCAAAAAGATTTTCCTTCTACGTAGTTGATCAATGGATCAACCAGAACTAATATTGGATTACGAGGAAAGCATTACCCTCACTTATCACTCTGTTGGATCAAGACTTTAGCCTTCGATACTAGACTTTATGAGCTTTTATTTCTTCTAGTTTTTGTTTTATCACCCTACAGTTATTACAGATCTTATGGCTTTTATTTTCCTTTATTCTTGCTAGATAATAACACCTATTAATAACTTTCCTTCTGAAGAAACGTGAGGGTATCTTTTTTATCTTTACTTTATATAATAAACCCTTGTATGTATTTTTTTCTTTGCAAATGCTAATCTCTGGAACTAGTAGTCGGATTTGAAAAAAATACTTTTACATTTGATAGCTCTATTCCTGAGAAGGATTATTTAGCATCACGCTATGACCTTAAAGAAATAAGCAAAAAGAAACGATTTTGGAAGAGCGCTAAGCGAAAACGAAGTCAAAGCGCGGGCAGTCGCGTTTTGCACTCACACATATTTTACGGACAATTTTATTTTACAAACATACACTACTTTCTACCACTAACAGGAACGCGGATGAAATCCCGGGGAACAGTTATTGATAATAAGGTATTGTTGTTATATCTTATCATGATTTTCTTGTAATATATTGATAAGGTTGAAATTTAGAATAATTTATTGTAGAATTTATCAATTGATTCAATGGTTGTATGGTGATGCTGAAGATGCGAATAGACAGAAAGTATACCTATTGCGCCGGTCTCATAACCTAGGATGGGGATGAGCATGATTACAATTTTATAAGCGAATTTGCCAATGGTTAAACTAAGAAATATTGTACGAAAATCTCCAGGGATCGGGTTAGTTTTGATCCACAGCTAGGGAGAGTATAATCAACCGCTGTCGATCATGTGATGAGAATGGATGGCAAAAGATTTTTAGTTTATTTTGTAACTAGA
Source organism: Habrosyne pyritoides (assembly GCA_907165245.1). NCBI lineage: Eukaryota > Metazoa > Arthropoda > Insecta > Lepidoptera > Drepanidae > Habrosyne > Habrosyne pyritoides. The sequence goes on along the minus strand of OU015588.1, from coordinate 14,842,887 downwards.
TTAGTCCGGCTAATTGATATACTAATCTTCATAAATAAGTACCTATCGCTTTACCAACAAAAGCAACTCGTCAAAACAATAATAAAAAACGAAGTTTCTCAGTCAAAATAAGTAGTAAAAAGATTCCCGTGTGTCAGAGTTTGAATAGTATAATAAATATAAAATAAAATAGCCTTTATTACTACTACATTTACAATGTTTAGACGCTTTTACCTAATAACTAACAAAACTATGGAATTTAAAACTATCTAGAAAACAAAAAGAGTTTAAACTATTCTAATTTCTAATAACTATGACCTTATAAGCTAAATCTTATTAGTAGTAGTCGCCTCTTCGGCGTAGGCCTCTCCTAAACCTTTCCATTTATCTCACGCATCCATAGGGGTCCACGTCTCTGGTAGAAGATATCATTCCACCTTTTGCTTGTTCGTTGATAATATAACAATATCTAAATAAAAAGTAGCTTCACATGAATGTCCTCAGATTTGCAAACTTGCTAACGGTTTTGTTGAATGAATGGATAAGTTTCGTTAAAACATCTTATAAATTCAGAAGCTCCAGTAAATATCTGTTTTAAAGTCAATTGCCTTCAGCTAAAGTATGAAAGTTTAAGTATTCAAATTAGTCTGGAATTAAAATTTAGCTTGTTTGTGATTTTACGAAGCTGCTGGTATTTATGTAATAGTTATTGAGTGATATTTTTCAATGTTCACTGCTATCTTTAGTAATATTATGATTTTCGGTTCGATTTCCACATAAGAAAAATGATTGTGTCTGTGAATATGTCGACATTTTTGTGTCTTGATGAAAATAAAAATAAAATACAACAATATTTTGGGATCAGTTAGAACGTTAAAATCATGAAAACATTTACTTAACATGTATAGATATTTTTATATCTCTGCCAAATATACCGGGTATAGTAGCAGCTACGGTGTTTATCTCTTTTATAATAGCTGAACAAACGATCCTTAGAACATAAGACAATGGACCGCTGTAGTCTTGATAGGTATTAAAGATATTACATTTACCCTGAGATGGACTATCACGCTAAGCCCCTTTTGCTATAGTGTGCATTTTTAAATCAGAATCCAGCCTCTACAACGCAGATCACAACCTCCGCGGAGTTCAAGCCGGTACGCCCGGGTCTATCAGGACCTCCCACGGAAAAAAACAAAAGAAACTAAACAGTATCTCCTTACATAGACTCGGGAAAATGAAGAAACATAACTTAAGAGAGAACTAGTATAGTTTTTTTGCACCAACATAAAGTACTCTAAATATTTCTGGCTCGTTTCCAGGATAACAAACACAGCGACCTTTTAAGATTAATTTATCAGTGTAGATTAAAGATTTTTGTCAAACCGCCAACTTTGTATTTGGCACGAAAAAAAAACTTATTCTCCACTAATAAAGTTTCATTACACATAGACAAAATCTAGGGCCTAAACTTCAACTTGAGTGGAGATGGCAGCAATTGAATATAAATCTTGTACTAATGACTTACGGTATATTTTCAATTAGCAAGATATCCTTGAGTCTTGACTTGTTCTAGAATACGTAAGCACAAGTCAAGTTAATAAGATTTTAATGAATATGTTACTTGGTATTAAATTAGAATAGCTATTTAGCTAAGGATCAAATAATTTACCACGGTAGTGGGTTCTCTATCCCACAAAGTTATACCATTGGGGTTAGGTAGGGTTTCGTACCAATACGGTAAAAAATAACCATTATGAAGTATGAGGTGAGGCTTGGATGTAAGTCTATTTTTCAAAAGCTTTTATAAACTTTACTTTAAGTAACTTAACTCTCGATATCTCAAAGGCTCAATTTCACAGTTAGGAGTATTAAAATTTGTACTCTATGGCCTCTTGTTAAGGTTCATTAGTAAAATCATACAACTAACCATTGGATCATGATGACAATAAAAGATGAAACATTTTTTGCAGAGCATTAAAGACGATTTTTCGATGGCCATCTGATCTGTCAAAACGGGGCTTTTAGATGACATGAAGCAGCAATGCACTCAAAATTAATTTCCTGTAATTACAGGCACATGAGACTTAACAACTTTACGTCTCAAGGACGCATTAGCGGTGCCCCTAGTTGGAAATGTCCATCCAAGTCATCCAGGTGGCGGTGACAACTAACCTTCAGATGGACCATCTGCCCACTTGACATAAACACAACATTCCACAGAACAAATCAGTTCAGGCAATTTTGAATCACATAGACGTAGTGTTAAATCCCCTGATAACTAATAATTTGTTCCATTCTGGCTAACAGTAAATAACCTCTGTTCCTAATTGTGCATCATTGGCCACAAATTGACCTTTCCCAGAATCAGTATTACAAATTGGTTAAAACTTCATTTGGTCACGTTCCAAAACAGTATTCAAAATAACTAAACACATGAAATTGTGTATACATGTTTTTGACTGACAAAAAATATTATAGGTACTGGATTGAATTTTGTACGAATGACCTCTCAGAAATCCACGTCACAATCCACTCCATGTCTTTTATATCGGCTTATGATCAACGATGAGAAAAATTACTGTTTTTGAAAAATGAACTCAATTGCTTAATGATAAGACTAATTTCCAATATATGGATTTTGTTTTGGAAATCAATAAAGTTATCTAAACTAATATTATAAAGAGGAAAGATTTCATTCTTAAAATGTTTGTTTCTAACAATTCAACTCAAAAACTATGAGACCGATTTCAAAAAATCTTTCATTAATCGGTGTTATCACCGTATTCTCAATGGAACGGGAACTACGCGAGTAAAACCGCGGGGCGCTACTAGTTATTTATATTTGGTAACAATAGTTAAATTATGGAATAGTGTACATACTTTTGAATTTAGAACTACCTGCCCCACTTTTAAGGCAATGCGAACTCCATTATCTTACTTCCTCGACGCAGTTGTTCGGAGAAGTTTGAATATCGAATCTGATGAAGTTAGTAAAATGTAAGTGGGCTGCGAGCGATTTGAAGGTGACTTTGATGATACTTGTGAAGTTTCGATAGCCCACGGTCCTTTAGATTCGATACTTGAATTTGAGCCAATTATTATGGCTGAGTAAAGATGCAAGCACAGCTTTTAGTTCAATGTCATACATAGGTATAAGTCGGGAGAAAGTTTCTATTGTTAAGACCATACTCTTTAATACATACACAGTATACGGCTGTTAATTTTAATTAAGAAAAGTTTTTTATAGACCTATTAAGAAAATAGCGTATCCGAGGCTTATCCATCGATTGAAGAATCAATCCTTAATTAAATTTATATACAAACATCTTCCTCCTAGTAGACGTTGATAATGTTTTTGGCTTTATTTAGCTTGCGTACTGAGGTTTTATACTTAAATAATAAATAAATATCCTGGGAATTTCTTTACACACGGCCATCGGAACCCATAAGCAGTGCTTGTATTATGGAAACCAGATAACTGAAATACTACATATACTGGGTACTTTTTTTTCTAAATACATACTTATATAGATATTTACACAGACACAGACAGACATGTTCATGCACACAAATGTTTGTCCTGGGTGGGATTCGAACCTGCGACCTTCGGCTTGGCAGTCAATGCCGTAAACCACCAAGCCAACTGGCCTGTGGATTAATGTGCCAACTTTTATCTTATTTATTTCATTTTTTATGTAGTTTATGTAAATTTTACACCGGATTCTAGCGCTCCATTAAAATAGATATATTAATTTCATCTTGGGAGCCATTCCTTTCTACCTAAGGAGCCTAAAACATCGAATGTTTTAGATTTATATACATTTCTGTATCTATCTATGAAATTAGTAACAAAAAAGGCCGTTGAAGTCCTGCTATTTAAAATTTCACAGAAAACAGTTGGGATCTGAAGAAGTTGTGATTATAACGTGTAAAAATTAAAACCATGTACATACGTTGAATTGAGAAACTCCACTGTTTTAAACGTCGTTTTTACTCGTAATGTATGCCAAAACATTGCAGTAATGATTCCATTATTGCAGAATAATTGCTGACAATTATAATGATATAATCTGTTGGCTAATGGCCGTCAATTAAAATCGAATATAACTTAGATAGCACGAATTGGTAAATAAATAGCGACAAAATACCCTATGCTATTGGTTTTCGGCAAAAAGTTATATATATAATATTATATTATAATAAATAAATATCCAATGAATATAAAATATAATAATAAAAATATAATATCAAATATTATTTTGAGTTCGTCCGGGGAAGTACTACCACCTTACCCATTTCCGCCGTGAAGCAGTAGTACACTTGTATTACTGTGTTTCGGTTAGAAAGGTAAGGGGGCCGGTGAAATTATATCCTGGGATATTCTTGACATACGGTTCTGATCCAAAATAAAGCAGACTGAACTACTTTAACTATACAGCCACCAGATAAACTGATACAAAACAGATATTTATATCCAGACACAGATCAAACATGTCATGCACACAAATGTTTGTCCTGGGTGGCCTTCGATATTGCCCATCGAAATACACATTCAACTTGGTTCCTTCGAAAACCCTATGATTTACAGATCGACTGAACTTTTAGGCAACCCTAAAAACTATCATAAACCTATTCAAAATTGAAACTCACTTGCAAACAACTCCCACCTACGCTAGCCTTGCTGCCTTCACGAGGCACAGGATATTTCGCCCGAGGCGACTCATCTGCCCCGCCAGTCGCCACGCTTTCATATAGAATGCATTGTGCTTTGCAAAAGGATCTTGGAAAAATCATCTTCCCGAGTGTTGGTTCAGTAAAGATGGACTTCAGATTTGCTTCGCTTTGTATTTACACGCGTTGTTTTGAATATGTTTTAGTAGTTGTCCTCGTGGTTTTCCCCTAGTTTCTGAGGGGTATTTCATTTTCCTGGAATAAAATAGCTTTTTAATTATTCCAGGGCATGTTTTATCTATGTGCCAAGTTTCATCCAAATCCATTCAAAAGATTTTGGTTGAAAGTATATGAAACATCCATACGTCCATAAGTCATCTGAAAGTTTCGCATTTAAACTTTTGACATTCAAGATTGTCATAGAAAAATATACTTTATTGCTTCAATTGATCCAATCGCTAATTGTATGACGATGTAAATTAACCTTGTCATAAATCAAAATGTTATTTTTCTAGAATATTCTTCAACTTCAAAGGTTCTACGTGTAACTATCTATGAACGTGTATTTTCCACAATAAAAGCTAGCTCCTTAGTTTGAGATCAGTACCTTGAACACGAATGTTTATTGTTAGCATATCGTCATCGTATCGAGTGCCCCAAAAAGCAAGTTTGTATGAAAAATGGAATACCGTGACGTTCTGCGATGTAAAATTTTTCTATTGCATTGCTTATTGGCGCACTCGATACAATGACGCAACGCTGAAGATAGATATTCGTGCTAAGGCCTCAGATGGCCGCCATAACTTGACATTGACATAACCCAATCTAAACTTAGTAAAAAACTGTTCAAGATGAAAAGGGGGTTAACGAAGTTGTTCCTTAATCCCCCATAATAAATTGCCTTTTTCTAAAGCATTTTTTATAGTGTGGTAATGATAAAAGAACCTTAATCCACATCAAGTCCTGGACCTACGTAATGTGAGCTTCAGAGTAAAAAACAATGTCAACCGAAAAAGGCTGCTATTACGTTGCGGACGTAGATAAATTATAGGTTGATTCAGAACTATGGTTTCTTGAGATAATTTAGAATGTGTACAAAGTTCTCTTCGTTTCATTATTTTCAACTGATTTTCAAAAAAAAGACTGAGTATTCAATGTGTTATGTTTGGGTACATTATTCTTACCTATTATTTTGTTTAAATTGAACTAAAATTTCAAATCTTAAAGTTTGATCATAATGACTCAGGCTCGCATCAATGCCTGAATTAATAGACAGGATACTTTTCACCACCCACCTAGTAGTTAAACCGCAAATTATCTTTGATTTAGATTTTACAGATCCCGTTTCCATTTAAAATTAACATGTAATCAAATTTCATTTAGAACTGCGGACAGGTCATGAAGGTCAGAGTTACCAAAGTTACCACCGGATTCTAATTCAGCCTTCAACTGAGAAAAACCACCAAAAAAAAATTACCAAGGTTACATTTTTCTTTCTTTTTTATCCAATCTGACTTATAAACTACTTTAATTTACTTTTCATTAGATCATCAAAACCTTCCCTTCCTGCACTATTTGATTTTCAAACCCAAATGGCACCCTTACACCGGTTAACGAATAGCGAAACGGCTACATGTCCCGCGGGGGTTTTATGTTAAAAATAAAATAAATTGTAACTCAAAGGGCTGTTTTGTGATTTATGTCGCCAACGCCGCGGCACGGGGTTGATTCATCATTTTCGTACGATAAAAAACGTGTTATTTTTCGCGCTGTAATTCAAACACAAATGACTAATGATCTGATAGAATGTGACAAAAGAAAGTTGTGGTTGGTAGTGGTACGCTGTCGCATTTTAGGTTTAGGATTTAGGTTTTTGGAAATCAATATGTTGACTTACTAGATATATCCCACGGTTTTACCCGCCTTCTCGAGGGATGACACTTTCCTGGAATATTAAGTATCCTATGTTTTAATTCTGGTTATAACCGATATATGTGCCAGTTCATCGAACCAGTTTCTCTCACGGTCATACCCGAATTTCCGAGGAATCTTATATTTTCTCGGGATATAAAGTGTCATAAGTGTTAAACAAGAACATATATTATTAAGCTGATAAAAACGACAAACTACCAATGTGTAAACCCAGTGTTCATTCCTAAAGCGATATCATTTCCTTTTTTTTTACATATTAAGCGAGAAGTACCCGCTTACCTGGGTGGTATGGCGGTTTCACTCAAGCCTCAGAACTTTATCCTAATACTTGGCGGTATTCTACCTGGTATTTTTCATAACCCACAGCGGTAGCGAATATCGCATATATCTAAACATACTTTTATACGTGATTGAGTCACGAACTACGAAACAATAAAACTGTAACTTTCTTTTACATCTTCACTAGTATTCCGCCCACGGTGTTACTTGCGTTCCTGAGGATCTTCCATTATTGCGAAATAAAAGTAAAAGTTTATGGCTCTCTCTATTTCATAGGCTATGTGCGTAGCAAGTTTCTGCAAGATCGGTTCAGCCGTTTAGTCGTGACAGCGTAAGAAACAAATAAACTTTCTAACTTAAAATAGTAGAAAGGACGTTCTTGAGCACATAAATATTTAATTCCGTCTGAGCTAAATCCACATGAAGGTCGTTATTTGCTTTCTTATAAAGAATTTTGGTTGAAAGAGTTAAAAAGCTAGCCAACATTTTTCATGCCGCTTTAAGTTGCAACAAACATTTGCAAAAGAACTTTCCACAAAGTCTTTATTAAAAATAAAAACCGCACACGCAAACATAAAGTTTGCAGTCAAAGCACTTTGCGAGTTTAAAATTTGACATGCACCGCCCTCTAGCGGCCGCCTGTTGGCAACAAAAGCGGAAATGAGTGAGAGAGAGGACCGCGAACAGCACCCGCTTCCGGGCCGAATCATTCGCCGGAAGCAAATACAGTTTTCGTAATTTTCCCGTTATAGCCGAGGGTCTTTTTGCCCCTGCGAATTTTTACCTGTTGAATTTTGCTAAACACTTCCGGTGGTTTACCAATTCGCTGAATATTAAATTATTTTTTGGAAGGTTTTTGGGGTTGGATGGTTTATTTGCTGCGTCCCGCGTGGTTCCCAACATAGTATAGGACCAATCTACTCCAATCACGTGTACGAGTATGTTGTAAATGCGACTAAGGAAATACACCAGACTTGGCTAGCAGCGTTCACCACCATCACACTTAACCCCACCTTACTGCGAATAAAATTTGACAGGTTCATTGTTCCAGATTGATAGGTATAAGCCCGAAATACATTAAATCGGTACACGAATAAAAATATATAATTTTGAGAAGGTACTGCTCCTGAGAGCTGGTCTGCTCGAGCATATTATTATGCTTAGGGTACATTAGGTTACATTTTTTTCTGCACATACTTTATATCGTCATTTGTCAGTCTTTGTGACTTTGACCAAAGTTACTGCATTTTTTCTACAAAAAAGCGGCCAAGTGCGAGTCGGATTCCCACAAAAAAGGTTCCGTACCACCAGGGCATAGTAGTACACTTTGTGAAAATTTCTATAATCTTTTTATAATTGTTCCTTAAATACCGTATACTGCGGAGCCTTAGTTCCATTGGCAACCTTTAGGTACGGGACTCTAAAAATGAGAGAACAACCTTCTTGACATTTTTTATTCGACTCCCATGCTTACTCAATCCGAGTTATTGAATCAGATATCTATGTCATTGATTAATACTGTATCTGTTACAATGAATAAATTCCCGAATTCTTTATGTCTGCATATAAAACTAGTAATAAAGCATCTGATCCACTTTTCTCTGCCTTTCATTCGGTAATATGAATGACAATTTTATTATACTATTGATTAGGAATTTGTATCAGAAAAACAAATAAAAATGCAAAAGAACTGCTACCCCACGGGTTTACCAGGTTCCCGAGAGTTCTGATGTTTTCCCGCAAGAAATTCTATGTGGTAATCCAGAACATATTGTTTCTGTGTACTAAATTTAATTTAAATCCGATCAGCCATTACGTGTGTAATGGCACACATAAACGTTCGCATTTAAATATTAGTAAAATGACTAGTAGGTAAATTTAGTTTCCTCAATACAGAACCAACTGCACAATCGTTATGCAAATAGTGACTCTATTCTAATTACAATACAGCAACAATTCGTAAATTATACAAACTACATCCGATATCTAATCAGATATGTACAATAATACGTAATGACAGTTCGAACAGCACCGTGTATGCTGAACATAACTGGAGATCACTTTGTTTATTCAACAGATAGCCTTTAAGCAAACATAGTGTTCGGAGGAAGTTTCAACAAACATATGTAAATTAAGTCTATTGCTATCTTCATTGGAATAACTAATGGTAATTGGAGCTTAACATTGTATTTGGGAAATAGATCGTATTGATAACGTCATGTTTCTTTGTGATTGTGTATTTAAAAATGTAAAAAATACGTATATTCACGATAATGTCCCCTAAGAGGTAAACTAACGTCTCTGAGATCCACATTCCACCGAAGATGAGTCCAACGAGACATGTATTGCGTTGGCATTGTCACCGTCGAGGGACGTGAGAGGCAAAAATCTCGAGCTACTCATTTCGAGGTAATCATTTCTAATCAAAGATACGCTTGGATTGATCTTGCTCGAGAACTTAACTCTGGACGTCGGTGTCTCTAGTAGACAGTTACACCACTTGACAACCGAAGCGATGCAAAATCTTTTTCAAAAATATAAATTTCAGACAAATTTTATAAGACCTTTAACATTGCTAGTAAACTAATTAGTTATCAAAGAGTGATTGAAAATCCCTAGGATCAAAAGTTAGATTTTAATAAAGATACCAAAGAGACTCAAATACAAAAAAGAAGTAAATTGGTAGGAGCACATTTACGGCAAACAAACATAAAAAGAAAAAAAGTGAAAAATATATAACGTGTAAAGCAGTCTAAATCACATCAAACGACGTTTTACCCCAGCAAAATGTACATCTAACTGTTACATTATATTTCATTACACGGCTGACAATGTTCTCCGAAAACACTCGAAGCAATAACAATATCATCAATGTATGCGTGGTACAGTTGAAAGTATCGAATCGAAAAAACTTTTCGACGTACCAAATTTGTCTCCTTTGCCAATGGGTCGATCCGAACCTTTCCTGTATAAGCCCTCTCCTTGGCCGAAAGGATGTCCGTCACCGATTAAAGGGACGAAAAATGTAGAGGATATTTTCACTGTGACATTAAATTGAAAGGGTGGATGTGCAAATACTTATCCTGAAGGATAACTATTGTTGTTGTAACTTTTTGTGTGAGGTTACGTGCTTCATGCTCAAATGCGATTACATCTAGGTCTGGTGTATTTTAACGGAAATCTTTGGTTACATTTCTGTGATATATATTTTGAGTATATTGTTAGGATTTGTATTAAAATATATCTTTTAATTCATTATATGCCCTCGGAAATTTATAATCCTTTATGATATCGAGTAGGATTTTGACACGTACAACTGAAGTTATTTTATTTTCTACCGTGATATATGGTGAGCATTGTCGCCGTTTCTAGGACGTATTATCAATTTCGGGCTAAGGGTAATAATTTCTTACAAAAAAATCTTACTGTCATTTTTTCGACCTGGATATCCAACCCAGGGACTGTCTCTATGCCGAGATTTATACGTGTTACGAAATTCCCCGTAAATATATAATAAATTATCAAAGCCGGAACCAGATTATTTAACAGAAAGGTCTACGTACCAATTTTACCGAGTAATTGTCTAATAGTTTTTCTATTTTTCATTCATAAAAATCAGATTTTTTATTTTTTGGGGTATGTTATATGCATTAATATGCGTTAATATGGTTCTTAAATATTGTGAATGGACTCGTGATAAGGCCCCATTTACCCTCGTATTGGCTTTACGGTTAGTTTTGTAATACCCAGTATAAGGACTAGAAGAGCTCTAAGTGCAGAATTCATCCGAGGACGAACCTTCGCCATTTGCCATGAAGCAGTATTGCACTTGCTTTACTGTGTTTCTGTTAGAAAGGCAACCGAACAACGCATTGGCTATGCCCCTGGTGTCGCAAATCTCTATAGGGGCTGGGACCACTTACCTTCAGATGGACCGTCTGCCTGTTTGTCAGCCTACTTGGCCTAAAAATATGGTATATAATTTTTGATTTACTTTCTTAAAATCCATCACAGGCTAACACATCAAACAGAAATCTCCCAATTTGTAACAGTATTAAGTAATAATTTTAATCAGGGGCTTAAGAAACAAAATAAAGGCTTCAACTCAAACATACAACATGTTTCAACAAATTACATGGCACAAAGTGAATGGCGTTGCCTATGATTTATTATGCCAGCCGCAACACCGATGTGACGAGCTATCGCAAACGTTGCAATTATTATAGTTGACGTTAAAAGGCTTATTTTAAATAGAGTCGTGGCGTATGACGCTATGCTTTACGAGAAAATTGCTTTTGCCAACAGCTCTATATAATTTTGAAATGTGACGTCTCTGTAATTGGTTGCTTTGAAGTAACACTAGACGATTTTGATTAAGCATTTTCGTTTTTTTTGCAGGTTTATGAACTCTGTTGGAATTTGGCAAAGAAAATTAGAGATAGCATTGGGATTGAACTCGAGTAAGTCTTGAGATAATTCTTTTTTGACCTTTTATATTAAAGGAAATTAATAAAAATTTTGTGTCATTTTTGTATTTAAATTAAAATTGTAACAATTACAATTTATTGTGAGTATTTAAGTTCTTAAAATATTTGCTTTCCAAGGGATGTCTCAAAAAAAGACCAAAAACTAAAATCTTTTTAATTTATTCGAATGCCTAAATCCCCATCTGAGAGAACAAGTTCAGAATTATTCAGATTTTAAAGGTTCGTATTAGATTTTATCCTTATCACACACTAGCTGTCCCCCGCGGTTTTACCCGTGTTCCCGTGGGATATCACATTTTCCCGGGATAAAAAGTAGCCTATGTGTTATTCCAGGATATGCTCTATCTATGTGTCAAGTTTCATCCATATCCGTTTAGTAGCTTTTGCGTGAAAGAGTAACAAACATACTTATATACAAATCTTTCCTTCTTTCTTTATAATATTAGTATAGATTTGTCTTTAAAATTACATTAGCATCCTTCTTTATCCTAGCAAAATTTTAAGAGAATATCCGTAATCATGCTTGCGTCGATCATTTAGCATTTTCAAATTTGTAGCAAAATTCGTGTTCCGCATTAGCAAATTCTAAACGCTCTATACTTAATATTAAAATATTAAACCCTATCCTATATTCATACAATGGAATCCAACCTTTACCGGGTTGTCAGCCGTGGAGGCAAAGGCGCGTGCTCACGACAACTACTCTTTTGTCGGCCACTTTGAGCTCGCCGAGCCAAAATTACACCTAATTGTTAATTATACTGTAACTCGTGACACAAACAGGCTGTTTGCGACGGGAATTTCCGTTAGAGCTCATGTGAAAATTTAAAATGGTCCCGCTTTGGAGCTGGCGCGGCGAGTGTTCTGGTTTTGAAAGTGTTTGGAGATAGATATGGAGTTTGGAATAGAATTAATGTTAGTTTAGGTTTAGGTTTGGTAGTGAGATTTTTCATTACAGTCTCTACTGTGTTAAAAACTCTACAATGTGTTGCGCTCAAGAATGTTTAGTCCTGAACATTTGCCTCCCCCATGGATTACATCATCGAACGCTCTTGGCCTGTCTGCAGGCTTCCAGTCACTCTGACATAGTTGAAACCAGTTATCGTAAGATTTTTTTCTCATAAGTCACTTTTATATATTTTGTTAAAAGTGCGCAAACCAACAAAAGTGATCCATGCAAAATTTACTATAATAGGAAAACCTAGTGCATTTCTTAATGATAAATGTATTTAATTGACATTATTTTGTTGAAAGACATTAAGAACCTATTAAATAGTTGTTGTCCCTCACAGTTTCACCCGCGTTCCCGAGGCATGTTTAATTTGTCCGGAAATAAAAGTAGCCTAAGTTTCTCCTTGTAACATCAGTCAGTCCTGTCAAAACAGTCTAGCTATTTTGGAGATTTTTAAATAATATATAGGTTGCAGTTTTAAAAGTATCTCTTTCCAAATGCAAGTAAATAATATTCATAGAGTTAGCAAATCCCTATTATATCCAAGTTATAAAGCCAAGCGCAATAAAACAAAACACTGCACTTCCGAAGGTCACAAAGCTTGAGCCATCCAAGTATACGGTTAACTTAACCCAAGGTAATCCTTATGGATCCACCACAAGCCTCTTGTATCCCATTGAACGATGCCTTTAAACGAACAGGAAATTTCCGTCTTATTCCAACAATATGATTTTTATGTTCTAAGTGATAAGGATCAGGTTAACTGAAGGTAAGATTTGGTAGTTTTGTATTATCGTCAAAATAAACGCTTAGCCATTGAGTGGCCTCTACTGGTTGTATAGAATGTTCAAACTTTAATCCTTTCGGATGTGAGATTTGAGTCTACTGATTAGTTTGTCCTTTATAAGGATTTTTATTAGTCAAAAGGTTTACATTGTTTAACGTTTATATCCTTATCTTATCTTATATATATAAATAACGATAATGAGTTTGTTTTTATTGCTACGCTTTCACACTTTCATGATTGCATAGGTACTTAGGCTATTTTTTATCCTAGGAATGCGTGGGAAACCTCCGGTGATAGCTAATTGTTATATAAATAATCTGTTTTAATAACTAAGGTTTCATGTTTTTTGAAGTGAAAATTTCTGTAGGTGCGTCTATAAATATTTGGTAACCAGAAATCTTATGGATTGGCGTCACCAAATTGCTAATGCCAACAGTATATCTGTAGTTACGAGTATGATGCATGTCGCTTGGAATAATTGACCTTTTAAATTGTGAAAGATTTTTTCAATAGATCCCAAAAATAACCTATTACATACGTTCAAAAACTTCAAAATTCGTACTTTCTCTTTATGTTATTATTATGGAAATGAATTCAATGAGTTTATTTTTAAAATTTGTGCGATACCTTCTTGTCTTAAATATACCTAAGCATATCCATAGAAAAAGATATTAAAAAAGTAGAACATTTGTATAGTACCTAACAGTAATTAGGTTCTTCAGGTTCATTATTCTCGTTGAATGTCTAGTTATTTTATTTCTTACCTTAGTAATAAAATAGCCGTTTATTTTCTTTTTATTTGTACTTAGCTATTTATTATCTCTTTCAAAACGAATGAGAATTTCAGTACGATGTTGATGGTCTTGTACTGTTCTTTTTCAATGAATCTATTATTATTGTAAAAGCTATTCCAGTTTTTATGATTGTCGTAGTATTTGCTTTTAATGTTATCACGTTAAAGTTGATGATCAATTGTCGATGACAATGGTCCTAGTACCTATATTGTCAAAAGTATTTTTTGGAAGGGTATTATGTAAAGTCAAACAAATTTAATATAATAAAAACTTTATACAGTAGTACTATGGATATAGACCCTGTAATCTGTATTTTCAGAAATAATAAAATAATCCCACCAATTTCTTTCCATCCTAAGGTTGTCTGGAAGAAATCGCTTTTTAGCGATAAGACCGCCCATTGTACATAGTTTTAAGGTTTATTGTTGTTTATGTTATTAATTTTCTTGTTTGGTGTACAATAAAGAGTTATCTATCTATCTATCTATCTGTCCCACTTGATTAACATATTGATATTAACTCATTAAAACATAAATTAATTACATTTTATATTGTAATATATGGATGATTATTATTCATTCACGCAAAAACTACAATGCATTTGGAACTGTAACTGAAATCCTTGGATTAAGCTTGAAAATTGGATTAAGCTTTGCTAAGACAGAGCATGCCTGGTAAATTTAACACCCTTCTAGTAATGTATTGATTGTAGCTAAAATTAAGAAACCTCATACTAAGGTTTTGTATATTTCATAGCAGGTAATAAATAATTACTAATATATTATGTTACGAACGAGATCCTAGATACCACCAACAGACCACTTTGCTCATCCTATCCTGCTACTCCGTTACCTTTTAATTTCATAGTTTAATATACATGTACAACTTTGTCTGAGAATTTTGCAAACTAAATCTTATACTCTATTTCAATAGAGTTAAGATTCATTCTTCCTTTACTCTTCAGTTTTTAAGTGTATATGTATTGTTGTATCTATCTTTCCGTTGCTCAAGGGAACCTAAATTATTTAATGTACAAAGTTTTTCATGTACCCTCTAATTTGACTGGTACGGTTGGATAACCATTTTCTTATTTATTATTAATCTTTTTGATTATTCCAGAAACTAATGTTTTTGAACATTTGCAACGTGAAGTATATTATTTAAGATTAAGTCTATTCTCTATCGAATTAAATTATTTGATTGCTTATACGAAACTAGCTGTGACTGATGAGATTAAAGCAAGAAGTTGAGAGAAAGCGGCCGGAATTAATCAACAGAAGAGGTGTGGTTTTTCAACATGATAACGCTAGACCTTACACATCTTTAGCCACTCAGCAAAAATTAAGAGAGTTTGGCTGGGAGGTATTAATGCATTCAAAAAAAAATCTAAATTCAAAACCATTTATTCAGTTTAGGCCTTCGGAGGGCACTTATGAAGGTCAAATTTAAAGTTACTGAAGCTACAACCGGTTCGGAAGTCAGCCTTCAACTGAGAAGAACCGGCAAGAAACTCAGCAAGGTTACATTCTTTTTTATTTGTTATATAAATTTTTATCTATTCTGACTTTTTGGCTATTTTATAATTTCAATTTTATATTTAACAATTACAAAATACTTATTATAGGTAACATTAATAAAAACAAGACAAAAAAAATATGACAAGACTACAAAATAGAAAATAACAATAATTAGGTACTTACAACTTAAACAAGAGATTTAGAGGTGCACTGTGCAGAGAGCAGCTATTTCCATACATTTTTATCTTCAATATAATGAACTACCTTGTAATACGCTTTTTCTTTCAAAACTTTCCTAATATAATTTTTAAATTTATGATCAGACATTTTGGTTATTGAAAGCGGTATCTTATTACAAAATCGAACATAATTACCAAGAAATGACTTGTTAACTAATAGTCTAAAGTATGGAACAACTAACTTCTCCCTTTGTCTTGTATTTATACTATGAATATCTAATTTTGACTCAAACATTCCTATGTTTCTACGTATAAACATTATATTTTCATAAATATATAGTGAAGGTAATGTCATTATATTTATTTCCCTAAATAAAACTCTTAATGATTCACGGGGACCCATACTGTAAATTGCACGAATTGCTCTTTTTTGTATAATAAATTGATTCTATTTCCGCTGCTGCTCCCCAAAACAAAATATCATAGGACAAAAGGCTATGAAAATATGCAAGATAAACTAATTTGGCCGTCTCAACATTCGTCAATTGTTTAATTTTCCTAACAGCAAAAGCAGCCGAACTTAATTAGCAGCTAGAGTATCAACCTGAGGTCCCCATTGCAATTTATTGTCTATTATTAATTAATGTAAGACCCAAAAATACCGTTTTATTTACAAGATCAATATGGCTTCCATCTATTATTATTTGGCTATCTACTTGTGCTACATTTGGTAGAGAAAACCTTAAGCATTTAGTTTTCTTTGAATTTAGTAATAGATTATTTGTAGCAAACCACCCACAGGCAATTGACATAGTATGATTAACTTTAGTTAGATCTTTGTCTTTTCTATTAACTTTAAAAATTAATGATGTATCATCAGCAAACAAGACAATATCTTTGAGGTCATTTACAACATATGGCAAATCATTTATATATACTAAAACAAATATGGACCTAAAATTGAACCCTGGGGTACCCCCATTTCGACTAAAGAGCCCTTGGATGTTGTGCCGGTAATTCCTACCTTTTGCTGGCGATTTGATAGATAAGATAAAACAAGATCATGAGCAGTTCCACGAATTCCGTAGAAGTCAAGTTTTAGTAGTAGCGTACGGTGGTCAACGCAATCGAATGCCTTGGACAGATCACAAAAAATGCCAATCGCATCCTGTGAATCCTCCCATGCGCCATAAATGTGCCACAGCAATGTTGCTGCTGCATCGGATGTAGATCTTCCCTTCGTGAAACCGAACTGATGACCATGCAATACCTTATGCTTAGTAAAGTGACTTGACATTTGATTAAGCAGCAGTTTTTCAAAGATTTTACTAAGTGCTGGCAGAACGGAAACTGGTCTGTAATCAGATGGATTCTCCTTACAACCGGACTTGAAAATAGGTACTATTTTACTATATTTCATTAAATCAGGAAAACAACCCTGATCAAAGCATTCATTAAAAATATTTGACAAAACAGGTGCAATCACTGTTATTATTGATTTTACGATTGTTACTGATAAGCCCCATAAATCTTCAGTACTTTTCATATTGAGAGAATTAAAAGTTATTATGATATCGCTAGCATTAATATGGTCAAATTTAAAACTTGGAAATGTATTATGAATATGCTGCTTGAGTAAAGATTCCGCTGCTATACGACATGATTTAAGGCTTTTAGTAGTTTTACCAGGTATACTCGTGATGAAGTTTTCAAAAGCACAGGCTACATCTAAATCTATCTAAATCTATTTGTTAGAATTTTATCATTAATTTTAAGAGTTACCTGTTCATTATTATTTCTAATTTTACCAGTTTCCGTATTAATAACATTCCAGACTGTCATTATTTTGTTATTAGCATTACCTATTTTATTACATATAAAGTAAGATTTAGCTTGATTACACACTAACTTGAAAGTCTTTGAAAATTTTCTAACATATTTATGAAATTCCTCGTTCTGAGTTAGAGATTTTAAATGATAAAGTTCATACAATCTATCCCTGCTCTTACGAATAGCTTTTGTAGCCCAGTCACTAAATCCCATTTTACTATTTACCTTCACTATTTTAGTAGGACAGGCTCTATTAAAATTATCTCAAATCCCAGATAATAAACCTTCATACAAGACATTGGGCTCAACACTATGATATATTGTAATACAGAGTTTCAGTTCTAAATTATTTTTAAAGGTATCTAATCTTATCTTAATAGTAGGTCTAATTATTTTCGATACTTTAAATACTTGTCTTTTAAATGGCAAATCTATTAATTGAGCCTTATGATCCGAGCGAACACCACTAATAATCGATTTCCCTAGTATACTACTATTAGTTAATATATTATCAATACAAGTAGCCGAAGTGGGTGTAGATCTTGTTGACTCACTAAACAATAAATCTAAGTTGAACGATTTGAATAAGGCAACAAAATTCCGACTTTCAGATGAATTACTAAGAGTATCTACATTAAAGTCGCCACATACAACTATTGACTTGTTAGAATTATTAAATAACTTACGAAGAATCTCTTCCATTATAGACGTAAACAATAAAAAATTTGATGCCGGTGGCCTATAAACACAAACAATAATATAGTTCTGCAACTCTGCACAAGATACCTCACAAACACGCTCAACAGAGAGGCTACAAATATCTTTCCGATCCTTGAATTTAATATTATTATTTATAAGAATTATTGTGCCGCCACCTTCTGCAGATAATCTATTGAATATACTGGCAACTGTAAAGTTTTTAATATTAAAAAGCATAGTGCCCGGTTTCAACCATGTCTCTGTAAAACATAATATATCTATATTTATTTTATCTAATAATAAATGAATATCAAGAATTCGCCGTATAGTCCTAACCTTGCACCTTCAGATTTCCACCTGTTTCGGTCTCTTCAGAATTCTTTAGGCAGTGTCAGGTTAACATCACGGGAGGACTGTCAAAACCACTTGTCGCAGTATTTTGATCAGAAGTCCCAAAATTTCTATAGCAATGGGATCATGACTGCAAGCATTGCAATGCACACTCAAACTACAAGATGGCAAAAAGTTATCGAACAAAATGGTACCTTCATACTTTAGTTAAATGTAAATAAACTATATTAAAAATGTTTTGAATTTTCTTAAAAAATGCGAAGGAACTTTTTCCCCAACCTATTAAATAAGTGTATTTTTTACAAGAAACAATATGGGCATCTCAACCCCACTACTAGTGTTTTTACCCCTAAACCGCAAATTTTAAAAGTTTTACTGTCTGGTAGGGGGGATATTGGGGGAAGGTAGAGCATGAAGCCTGCCTTCCTGAAATTCAGGAATCGAGCTCAAACCACACTATTTTTGAGTTTATAAGTCTAAGCGGAATGTATATTGTAAATACTTATATCGCGATCCTCCAATCGAAGGTTTTATTAAGTCTTATTGTTGAAAAAGAACAACCACGTAAGTGTATTTGTCTTTTTTAACTCCTTCTCTCGCTATCTGCTAACGACCTAGCTCCCTGACAACTTGAAAGCTGTAGCGAACATTCAAAAATGTTATACTTATAAAAGAAAGTATGTGTGATGCGATAGAAAGGTTGGTGTTGGGTCTTGTATTTACAATATGGTGAGAACCCAAAAAAGCGCGTTTTAAAAACGAGCAGCGCCATCTAGTATGTGTCGTTAGCAATCACTCTTGACTCTGAAACTTTTTCAAGTACTTCCTTTTGTAGAATTACCTTGACTTACAATTTTAGTGTTGTGGTCATATTTATTGTATTAAATAATTTAAGTGGAACAAATTTAATAGCTCCCAGTTTTATATATTTATTATACTTAGTTAATTCCACTGCAAATGATTGAACTTATCAGATATTCGTGTTCTAATCCAAGGAATTTACTATGTTAATTAAAATATCTGGCTGAACTATTTCAGCCTTGTTAATTTGGGTTCAGATAACCATGTCATGAAAATTATCACGTGATATTATTTATTTACAATAGCAATCTCCATTCCTAGAAGTCCAGAGTGAAGTCTATGTTTACCAATATTAAATACGACTAGTAGTGTTCACAATCCATTAATATTTCACCGATAAACATCGGTAAACACAACGATAGAGTACGTACCACAAATATCGTACGGAAGTGGGAAGTGATAAATTCGTTGCGAAGTAAAATAAAACCTTCGGCTTGGCCGTTTCGCTGTCTGCATTTATGATATATCGTTTGGTACTTTAACATTTGATATTTTTAACTTTTTTTTGTTTTGTTGTTGCGAAAAATGTGGCCGGGAAGTTAGGACGTTTTTTATTTGAATTACCTTGTAACTTGTAGATTTAAGTAAGCTTTTCTTTTGAAAGTCGTCAGATTGTGGGTTAGATCTGTCAACAAACATAACTGTTGTTAAGAGTCACAGGTTGAGGGTTCGATTCCTGCCCAGGGCAACAACTGTGTGTATAAATATATCTGTTTATTATGTTCCGTTTGTTGATTTGGGTGTGAATAAGTAACTGTATATCAGTTATCTGGTTAGATAGCAGTGTGTGAAGATTGTCACAGGATAACTCATTAAAATAGGCTTACATATTTTTATATGTATATATATAACT
The DNA here is from genome assembly GCA_907165245.1 of Habrosyne pyritoides. Taxonomy (NCBI): domain Eukaryota; kingdom Metazoa; phylum Arthropoda; class Insecta; order Lepidoptera; family Drepanidae; genus Habrosyne; species Habrosyne pyritoides. Next base: position 14,822,713 of record OU015588.1, on the reverse strand, counting down.
TAGCTGAATTTCAGTTTTGGGGGCTGATTTCTTAATTTATGGATAAACCTTGGATTCGCTACTCCTTTGACAAGTTTATACTAAAATTGTTCGAAATTAAAACTAACAGACAGATACTGCATATTAACCCATAAAAATCAGGCCTTGACAATATATATTTTAACTCCAAATAAAGAAAATAAAATCAAATAAGACAGAGCAATAACAGACAATATTAATTACTCCATGTCATGAAAATATTAAACGAAAAGTACGTCTTTTATTTTTATTACGGACTCTTTCAAGTATCATTGTATGAGTTTTGAGACGGTGACTTTAAGAGAAATTTCAGTGTATGCTTCTTTGGCACACTCCAGTGGAGAGTCTTGAAAATAATTGACGTACTAACAGAGATTTCAACCGTCCAATCATGCTTTATTCGACACTCAGAATCTAATGATTGTATGACGGTAGAGTCTTTACGAATAAAAAGGTTTTGAGTACATTGATTGATTGATTTCATATTTATGAGCAAAAATCCTCCATCAGTTTTGACTCTAGAATGCCTCATATGGCGGTCAAACCTACCATCGCTACCACCGGTTTAAGGACAGCTTTCAACTGAGAATAACCGGCATAAATATCAGTTAGGTTACATCATAGGCTACCGATATAAACCGTAGGTATAGGCCACAGTGACCACTAATCGTCAGGAAGACCATCTGCGTATATCTAGCGTGGAGCCAAGACAATAAGCTGTACTTCAATGTGGCCAAGTGCTCCGTACTATCGTTTAGCCGAGCACAAGCCCCGAGCCAGTATCAATATGTCATGGATGGGTTGCCGTTAAAGCGGGTCACGGAGGTAAGAGACCTGGGCGTGCGTTTCGAGCGCGACCTACAATTTCGGCAGCACATCACAGATATATGCAAAAAAGCGTACCGGAATTTGGGGATGGTTTTGCGCCAGGCTAACAATTTTACAAGCATTAGGGCTTTGAAAGCACTGTACGAAGCACTCGTAAAGAGCCACTTGGAGTGCAATGCGGTCATTTGGTCTCCACACGAAGAAAAATATAAATTATTGTTAGAACGCATACAAAACAAATTTCTTAGGTTTTTATATATGAAGCAGTATGGCGTGTTTCCAGGGTACCCACTGCTATATCCTACTTTATTTGTTTTGGGAATGGTGGGATATTACAGACTCGAAGTAAGAAGGGAGGTAGCCCTTGCCACCTACATATTCAGACTAATGCGCGGTAAAATTCACAATCCGGATATCTTAGAGGCGGTTCAGTTATGCGTTCCGGATGAGTACGTGGGGCGTCGCCTACGGCTGCCGCTGCTGGCGGTGCCTCATGGGCGCACTAACCTGGTGCAGCGCGCACCGCTCGTGCGGGCGCTGCGACTGCTCAACACACTGTCTGACCAAATTGATATGTTCTCATGTTCACTGAACGAACTCACAAAGGCTGCTTATTATTACCTCTGCAGTACCTAAATTTGTTCTATTTGACGATTTATAGAGGAAAACAATGTAATATTGGGAATAGTATAGATTAGATATAAGATAGATAATAAGATCAACTACTCTGTCGCATTAGGCTTGCCTGTAAAGATAGACGTAAATTCCATGGTAAATAAAATAAATAAATAAAAAAAAAAAATGTCTCCAAAGCTCTTTCTGGCGAAATATGGCTGTCACTTGATCGTAGTGTCATTAAATGTTTTAAGAGCTAGGTTCTTCTCCGTTTAGCTTCTTACTCTCCGTTCTGATTTTAGCGGCTTTCTGCCCCTCTTTATACGAAACGATGTAGAGAAGCCTTCGCTTGGTCCATTTAATTTATCCTTGATCTTCCCTGTGTTCTTTTTCTTTCTTTGATTATTTTTTGTACGTTCATCGTTTCGTATGTAATAAGATATTAGACGGTCATAATAAATGTGCTTAGAAATCTTCAAGATTTAATTTTTGAATAAAACTTTCACATTTTAAACCATCTTATGCTTGTATTAAAACACTGCGATACTATCATGAAAAGCACTAAAATCTACAGACAAATTAGCTACTTAAAATAATATAGAGGGTCAAAGTGCCTCGTAAAAGGGTTCCGTAGTGCTCTAGCGAGTTGTTGTTAGTTTAAGTTAATTAATTTGGATTATACTTAAATCCTTAAAGCACTTGGCTAATACCTAACTAATTAGAACACTTGATACTTCAGATGCTGCTATGTTGTAGCGAAATATTGAGTTAGCTCGGCTTGAGAACCAGAGACTCTGGGTTCAATTCCCGAGACGAGTTAATAATATTCTTTGATTCAAAATATTACCTATAGCCCGAAGGTGGTGAAGTATCCATGAGACGTCGACAATGCCTACCAATTGTCACTTTGTGACTTAAAAGTATCCTACCTCTTTTAATAAAAAATACTTTACAATTTTTTTATTATTAGACCATATTTCCAGTCTTAGTTAAAGTACAATACTTACCTTCATCCCCACACTCTTTGCTATAAATACTTCAAGAGATACCTAAGCCCTCGCACAAGAAGCTAGATTAACCCGAGCAAATCCTTTAGGAGATAATGCTGGCTCTTTTAGAAATACCTGTTCCCCAGTATGCTAATATTGAATACTTCAGCTCCCAGTGGATATTAAGTGCTTTGTGGTAGAGTTAAGGTTTTAATTACCTTGGTTTGTAAGTGATTATTGAATTATTTATGTGAATGAAAATTTAAAATGGCATATTTTATACTTGAATCATTACAATTGTAACTACTTAAAGATTTTGTCTGCAATTTCATAGCGGTCAGTGATCATGGCCAAAGGTTATAAACCCACAAAGATATGAAACACTGGCTGTACAGTTCAGCTTATAAAAGACCATGGTATGTACTTTTTATGCGTTTGTAGGCAAACAAGCAGGCGTATCGCCTGATGGTAAGCGATTACCGCCACCCATGGACATCCGCAACACCAGAGCAGCCACAAGTGCGTTGCTGGCCTTTTAATTTCATTTTACGACAAATTTAAGTAGAGAGACAGAATGAAACTACGAAGTACCATTCGACCATTATCAATAAACAGTGTCATTAGCTAAAGGATGGGCAGATAGTAGATTTATTATTAAAAAACAAAGGGCTTTATTCAAAAATTCATTTTATTCAAAAATGAAAATTACTGTACAAACTTACAAGTTCCATGAAGGTAACCCAATGGGGTAGAAATTTCAAAAGCCTGCAAATTTGTGATTCTTTGTTTGTAAAAAAGAACACAAATGCCAACTCAAGTAGTTTTCATGGACACAACTTTAAAATTGACGTTTTTTTCATACCAACTTTCATCCCCTATTTTACGCCTTTGAACCAGGCGTAATTCAACAGACTGAATTCAGCAACATTTTCATAAACTCCCACGGGTATTTGAGGTAAAATGATAATGTTTTATGTAGGAATTAAAGCATATAAATAAGTTTAGAAATGAAAATACTAGAAATAAGGAAATGGGCCCATACTGTGAATACTAATAGTTTTATTTCAAACACTTCACTGAATAAAAACCATTCATTTAAACAATGGATTGACAATGCCCCAAATACTTAATTTATTCATAATTCTCTTAAACTTTTAGATGGGCCAATGGCATTGGGGTCCGGTTCCCACTCAACATAAACAATTGTGCTCGTAAGCATGTCTATTTGTTCTGTCTTTTTGTGTGAATGTAGTACATCAGTTGGCTGTGATACTGCTTATGATCATGTTTTATCTTATACTATATATCAAATCTTGAATCGAACGTAGAGACTACTGCTACTACATCTACGGGCTCTTTGGTCAAAATGATAACTCCATATTAAATTGGTTAGTATGTTAAGATGACCTGAGAAAATATAGGCATATGAGACTTCGCAACTTCATGTATCAGGGTCAATAACGCATTGGCTATGTCGATTGTATTGCAAATATCTATAGGCGGCGGCGACCACTTACTTAGGTAGACCGTCTGTTTGTCGGCCTTAAAATACTAAAGTGACATTTCCCCCTTTGACTTCGGAACCCTAAAAAGTAAAACTAATTACGCTAATAAAGCTAAGCTAGTTCCAAATCCCAATTTGAAGACAGATCGTTTAGTTTCAATATATACGCCCATCCTGGGCTTGCTCTTAAGCAAATTGCCGGCCTATTAGTCGCCAATTGAATTATAATGGACCGTGGCGTCCTCAAACGTCTTCCATTAGGCTATAATTTCAGTAAACTTTTGATTTATGACTGATCTTTAAGAATGGACCTGACTTCAATAGAAAGGTCTAGTGAGAAAGGGTGAAAAGTGCTTTGAACTTAATTTACCGTCTGGGAAAGGGATGGAGATGGTAGCCAAAAATAGACAGATACAAATTTAAGTATTAAATCAGAGATCTGAACGATTGTTTTCTATTGTGCAAGTATATTTTCTCAAGCTATTGTTTCCTTTCAGTTATTTGTATTATTATATAAGTATATGCTAAAATTAATACTTTGCGAAATCACTAAATATACAATAGAAAAAAAAATAAGAATGGTAGTTCGCCCAGGTCGCTGTCAAATGGTAGCGTGTCCATTGGCAATGATGCCAGATCTCTAGTCACGCGAAAGTTTGATGTAGCATCTGGCCACTTGTGGACACAGTGAGCGGCCGGTCTCTATGGCCCCAGTGTCACAATCCCAAAAGCCTTGTTAGTGGTATTTGGGTCGAAATATGATTTTGAACCAACATTGATTTTTAAATATATTTTTTTGTCCTAATATACAATTTTTATTGTTACAATAAAAAATAATATGTTGTTTCTGTAACACGCAAACATACTATACAATTTTCAACTCTAGGTAACTTTACTCACGAAAAATAAATTACAAAAATAACTTTAATTATTCACATGAGTAAGGTACAAAATGGTTATCATCCCGCTCAGTATGTGCGCTAATGTATTCACTATTTATATTGTTAATCCCACATCTGCGCGCCGTTTCAAATGAAAACAAAATATTGTTTCAGGCGTGGATGAACCAGATTTCATGAAAACAGATTTCTGATTTTGTGTAGGAATTTCTCCTTAAAACTGCGAGAGTTCAGTTCAGTGTGTAAAAGTTGCAATGCACAAAGCTGTATAACGAGAGGAGTCGCAATTTTTTTATTTTTGCTTTTGTTTGGGTTTTATTATATAGAACTTACACTACTGTCCCCCACTGACCTTTAAGAGTAAAAGGTCTATTTTATTATACCATGAAATATATATGTCCATGAAATCAATCACATGAATGTATATATTACTACCTAGTTAAAGATAGTTTTGTCTTTATGATTGGTCATGACAATCCAACGTGATGAAATATTTTACTACATTCTTCACTCAGTATTTAGTATAGAATATATTATTTAGAAATGGATATCGCAGTTGTGAGTTTAGTGTGCAACAAGCGATTTCGTACCATCTGTTGTTTAATGGTAGAACTATGAACACCTGCAACTAGGCACTATGTGTAAAGAAAGCAAAATAATCAGTATCAATATCAATCCCAAGTTTTTATTTTACTGGTTGTCTTTGACTACTAGGTCTACTCTTTCACCGTGGTAGGTGAAGGTAGGTAAGCACAGATTGCCTTGAAATACTGACTCTCAATTGCAGCCAGAGAATACCCCTGCAGCTGATTAGGGACAGATTTTCAAAATAGTAGGCCGTAGAGACCGTTCACTATCAGGTGGACGGCACGCACGTTTGTCACCTTAGCAATCAAAAAAATATTTCCTAGCAACGTCCAAATTGAAATGCTTTTTCATTAAAAAGAGAACAAAGAGAAATGTTATATCGAAATAACTTGCATACGATATCTCCCTCATTCTTTACATTATTCAAAATACCTGAATGAGCAGAACGAAAATTTCCAATTTGCATTCGTAAGCAGCGGCACAAATGAATAGGTTCGCAGTTGCGAAATGAAAAGAAAAAAAAATAAACAATAGAGGTACAGATACTGATTACGATAGAATTGCCGGTTCTATACCGTTACGGTATAGTGGAGCCAATCACAGCGCATTCTCAGCCATCGAGCCTTGTAAATAGAGCTCGAACTGCGGTTCGATGCTGACTGACGATATTGGAACGATATTTAATTTTGTTCGATATTAGTTCCCGATACTGTTGTACAACGTAAAAAAATAATTAAATTGAATTGGGATGTGTATATTAAAATCGCGTCAATGAATGAATGAGTATAGGGGTTTGATCAAACCGACAGAATAAAAAATCCCCACACTCTTTCTAATGTAATGAAAAGAAAAAGGTTCATTGATTTAATTATGATGGCTCAGTTGAAAAAATACGAATATTGGAGGATATTACAATGTGGTATCTATTCAAATTAGTCCACGGTTTGCATTGCAAGCATTGTCTATTATTATTTATATTTTTTTAGACTAGCAGGCAGACAGTCTATTTGATGGTAAGTGGCCACATACGATGTCGTAAAGTCTCATGTATTTATAACTTCACCGGACCCCTTTCTTATGGAAATATTTCACTACTGCTGGAAATATGTATGCGGGTAGTACCTCCCCGGATGAATTCTGCGCTAGAACTATACTACAACTATGTTAAAAAAAAATGTCGTTAGAAAAAATGGGTTATGTTTAGATTATTCATAAAACTTTCATTATAGCAGTTAAAAATGTTTTTTTTAGTTTCAGTTTCTTTCTCGGTACTCAGAATATAAGCCCGTTTCCTAAGCACACCATAGCAAAAGATGGAAATATTGATATTGAACTCAATGCCGTACACAATAGGAGTTCAATTTTACTGTTGCACATTAATAGAGCAGAAACGATGCGGTTTATGAGATGTGGTTAACCAGTAAATGGATCACATAGGGTTCCATTCTCTTGCTATTTTTCAAGTGCACTTAACGTTTCAATTAGAAGTTGTTAAGTGATTTCCTGATCGGGTCCATTGTAATTTAGACCCTATTGTTGTATAAATTATACGACGATATACACACAACACACGAGTAATGTAGCGAGCTTGAACTATGGACCGGCTGATAGGATTTTGATGAAATTGGCGCATGAATAGAATATACATAAGTATTGTCATGCGTATTTCCTATTGGGGTAGACAGAAACTAGGGATTTCATTTCCTACGCACCTGGCACACTTCTTTCGCTTCCTCATATTCATCAGTCTCTGCATAATATATACCCAGATATGTTCTCATATCATCATGGGATAATAATATGGCACCTATGGGAACGCGGTTTAATTTTACCAAGTATTTAAAAAGAACTATCAATACAAAGAAATAAAATACATATAAGTGTCTGTTTGTAATGTCAAAATGGTTTTTTTTGCCTTTTTGTCTCTTTTTTTGTTCCGGCTTATCTCTAAAACCGCTTGATTAATTATGACGGGACTTTCACTGGAAGATAGCTGATGTTTCTTTGTGGTTTTCGCCGAGTGGGACGACCTCTCACCAGGTGGATCGATGACTTGGTCAATTCGCTGGAAGCCGCTGGATGCAGGCGGCTCAAGACCGTTCGAGATGGAAATCTAAGGGGGGGGGGGGGGGGGGGGGGGGGGGCTATGTTCAGCAGTAGACATCCCTGGGCTGATATGATGATTTAGCTTTCTTGAAACTTTTTTTTCGGAAATTGTCGGAAACGTCCTTTGGGAACGCGAAAAAGGCCGCGGGGGAAAGCTAGTCCATAATTTACAACAGGTTATTTCAAACGTGAAAAAAACGTTAAATTTTTTTTATTGAAATTTAGCATTACAAAGACAAAGCATAGCAAAAATAATCAAAAATAACCAATGTAATAAATTACTATTTCAATTTACCTATCACCAAAATCAGGGTTTCGCAAATCGTCATAATTAAAAATTTAATATTATTCTAAATCGAGTTTCAACCCCGAATCTTTTCACAAAGGCTTGAGGGGGAAAATGTGTCAAAGATACCTTCCGTCCAACGGGCCATGGTGACCTACAGTGTCCAGAATATTTTAATTTCCGGTCGCTATATCTTTGTATCTGAGAATATTGCCTTTTACCCTGAGCCCATTTGAGGGACTCAAAGCCTGGGTATGCTCTACTTGTTTCCAATCCACCGACGAAATGTATTGTTGTATGTAGGCAAAATATTTTACAATCTCAGTTATCTGGTGGTAAAAATGTAGGTAGGTGGGTATAATTGATTTTAGTGTACCGTACTCTAAGCCGTATCATACATAAGCCTTAGCTGTCTGTCCGTCCGTCCGTCTATCACAGGGCTGTATCTATTGATGCCGTACCGGGTACCGTAATAGACAACTGAAATAAGAAATTATAAAAACAATTAGTAATAATAAAATAAAGTAAAAGATTTGTAATTGAAGTTGAAGATTTTTTTCATAATGCGCCTAAAGAAGTATAACTTCAAAAAGCAAAAAAAAGTTACATCCCAAACTTATCTACCTTGATTTTGGATTGATCAAACTTATTTAGTATTTATGTATCTGTATAGTACTCTACTACCGTGAAATACTACTTTCAAAAAGTACTTGTATCGACCACTATAAAATACGTTAAAATAATAAAATTTCCAGGAAAAAAGTTTCAACTCGATGCTTTTTGTACGTTAGAACCTGCACGCAAAACAATAATAATGCTATTTTCTATTAGATTTATTAGAACTGCGGTCTGTTACTGCTATGACCTACTATTTGAATGAAATATGAAAATGTGTCTTTATACAATACTAGTAATCCGCTCCGGTTTCGCACGGGTGCACTGTAGATACTTATACATATAAACATTTCTCAAGAGAAAGTCAACCGCATCAAAATCCATAGCGTAATTTAAAAGATCTAAGCGTACAGACGACGGAAAGCGACATTTGTACTATGTAGATGTACTTTAGAGTAGTAGAGCTCTTAGTGCAGAGTTCGTCCGGGGAAGTACTACCACCTTGCCCATTTCCGCCGTGAAGCAGTAGTGCAATTGTATTACTGTGTTTCGGTTAGAAAGGTAAGGGGGCCGGTGAAATTACAGGCACATGAGACTTAACAACTTCACGTCTCAGGGTCGACAACGCATTGGCGATGCTCCTAGTGTTGCAAATGTCCATAGGCGGCGGTGACCACTTACCATCAGGTGGACCGTCTGCTTGTTTGTCGGCCCAAGTGGTATAAAAAAAAAAAAAAATGTAGATGCACACAGTAATTTTTTTTTGACCAATGGTTTGCTGGTTTGAAGTCCTGAATACCACAACACAGGTGATGGGTTAGATTCCCACCGAAGACGAACATTTGTGTGCACGAGAATGTCTGTTTGTTCTGGTCTGGGTGTGAAAATCTATAAAGATGAAAAATTACGTATTATTTATTTATTTATTTTATTTGGATGTCCAACAAAGAATACACCTTACATTTAAAACAATAATAACAGCGTTTATACACCTAGTGCTTCTTCAATTATAGGACATCACAGAAAGCACAAACAGGTAACATAGCAAAAAATTATTATTATAAATACAACAATAACAAAAATAAATAATTAAAATTCTAAATTATTATTTTTAATTAAACATTTGAGAAATAGGATTCAATAATTATAAAAATATATATATATATATACAATAAATTATAGTAACATTAATTATAAGAAATCGTATTAAAATTTAAAAGTTAATAAACGTTTAATATTAAAATGAGAAAGTTACTTAAGCGAGGTATATCAACCATTACATGCCATGCAATTGAGTACGAATCAGATACTTAAATTTCCCCATAGTACTGGAGAATATGTCTACTTCTTCCGAGGAGGACGAGATCTTATTATATTGATGAGTCATCCTAGTAACCGGAGAATGTTTACCCAAATTTGTTCGGTATCGCGGGGCATTGAGTAAAGGACGGGGATAGCGTGGGATTCTAGAAGGAACGTTAATACAAATTTTACTAAGAAGATCTGGACAGTCAAAACCATTATTGAGTAACTTGTACAAAAATATTAAGTCAGATACAGTACGGCGAGATTCGAGGGACATTAGTTTAAAGTGACTTAACCTATCATTATACGACCTAGAGGTCCTAACTTTAAACTTGAAAGCGAGGTGACGGACAAGTCTCTTCTGTACTCTTTCGATACGAGTTATTTGGATCTGGTATGTTGGATTCCAAACAGCGGAGCAGTATTCCAACTTACTTCGGACATAGCTATTATATAAGAGAAGTGTAGTGGATGATTTTTTAAATTCCTTCGAAGATCGCAGTACAAATCCGAGAGCCCGAAAAGCAGAACAAACCAGGTTGTCAATATGGTCAACAAAACTAAGTCGACCGTCCAAATATATGCCCAAATCTCGGATTACTGATACTTCAGTTAGCTTGATTCAATTGACATTGTATATAGATTGGATTTTTCGGCGTTTTCTGGTAAATTTGATATGGAAACACTTGGTACAGTTAAGGTACATTTTATTAACCGAGCACCATCGACTCAAACCGTCTATATCCACCTGCAGTAAATGAATATCAGTTTCACTCGAAATTACGCGCGTCAACTTCAAATCATCAGCAAAAAGATAAGGCGTAGAATATTTGAACACTTCAGAAATATCATTTATGAAAATATTAAAAAATAAAGGTCCTAAATTCGAGCCCTGTGGTACCTCTGATGTAGCAAAATAAAGATCCGACTCTTCACCACACACTACAACTGAAGACGGCCTCATATCAAGGTAAGACCTACACCAATCTAAAGTCGCATTGGTTATGCCTAACGATTTGAGTTTTGTTAATAATATTTTATGATTAACCTTGTCAAATGCTCTTGAAAAATCCGTATATATTGCATCCACTTGCAGACCCCGATCCACTGCTGATGCTAATTCGGTAATGTAAGAAACAAGATTTGTGTTTGTAGACCTTTTAACCATAAAACCATGCTGATTACTGGATAGATAATTTTTAACATGATTGTAGAACATAGGATACACAAGTGATTCGAAGACTTTACACAAAGTACAGAGAATTGAGATAGGACGGTAATTAGAAACCATATTGCGTTTACCGTTTTTGTGAATAGGCACTATCTTAGCCTGTTTCCATTTATTCGGAAAGATACCAGATTGAAGGGAGGTGTTAAAAATACTTGCTAGAGGGGTGGATACGTAACGAGCACATTGCGCCCATAAAATTGGAGGAATGTTGTCAGGCCCTGCACCTTTCGATAAGTCAAGACGAGTGAGTTTATTAAATATAGCCTCTGGAGTTATTGTGATATCCTCTATAGGTGGAGCTGTGATAGTTGGAACTGGAGTAATGTTATTTAGGTCATCATCATCAATGTCAGGGGGATCAAAAGCCGAAGAGAATTGTTCAGCAAATAAATTCGAGATGTCTTTACTATTGCCCGCATTAATGTTACCAAGGGTCATATCTGAGGGGAAGGAAGAGCAACTTTTACGAAGGTTTTTTAAATGTGTCCAGAAGAGTTTAGGATGCTCTTTTATTTTATTTTCTATATCCTCTATATAATTATTATAACATTTCTGTGTCAGCATCTGGCAGTCTTTTCTCAAATAGTTGAATTCAATTTTGTCTAATGGATTATTATATTTCTTAACTTTATTGTGAAATTTCATATTAGTAGTATTCAGTGACTTATAGGGTTTCCATAGTACAAGCTCTTCACAATTAGTTTGGGATCAGATGGCCGTGTATAAAGAATATCAGGATTTGACCTTAACCTGCGCTATGCTTGTGTATGTTATTTAGTTTCATTCGCGAATAGATGATCTGGGCACCACAATGTGCGATGGGCGTGCTTCCTTAAAGATGCCGAGATCCAAAAGGCCCGTTGTGATAGCTAAAAAAAAACTTTAGAACAGCAAGTTCACCACTACTCTTAATATAGAAGTATAAAGTAATCAATTGTTCAGTAAATCTGTATTCACAAAAACGTACACTATTACAAATTTACTAATTTTGTGTCAGCTCAGCAAAATAACTAGCGAAATTTCTATGTACTTTATTTGTCTCTATGTCATAATATGTAAAACAAGATAACGCTTCGGACGAGGTGGAGTCGCTGGCAGAGTGAAATGAAGCGACTTTATGCAAAAAAGCTTTTAGCCGTGATAAATTTATTTTTGTAATAACCGCATGAATTATTTTAACAAAGGGACGTGCTGTAAAACATTTATAGTAAAATTTTCATTTATGGTAGACTTTTATTAGCTCTCATTCAATTTTCTTAACGTGTAAAAATGTTTTCAATTCACCTGTGTTTTTTTGCATATTCGATATAAAATATTGTTCGTTAATTTTTAATCTGATTTATTAAGATCCCGCGTTCCCAAAGAAAGTTGCATTTTCCCGGGATAAAAAGTATTATAAGTTAAATCTGATTAAATCGGCTATCTGCCAGTAAATGCGAGTGTTATTTTGTGATTCAAGCAATGCCGTAAAATATCTGTATAAATGAATTTATTATTATTATTAAATACAACCTTACTCATTACAGGTTAATATAAGACTTCAATTTCGGTCAAAAAAAGTTCAGGGGCTCGATTCTGTAAGGAAAATTACACTAACTCGAGGATGTTTCGTCGCGGCCTCTATATCCTGTCTCTGTCTCTTACTACGCTAATACTACTAATTATGTGAGAGGTAAGCTCTCCGAGGCCTCCGTGTAGCGGCTCGCCGACGAAGTTTGTATTAGCTGAATAAGAGAGCTGGACTTAAACTCTGCCCACCTCTATTATATTATTATCTATCATCTACGTTTTTTTACCTAATCAGTACTCAAACTATCATAAATCAAAATCATTAAGGATTCTCATACAAAAATATTCACTATTATTAAAATGGCAACTTGTAACAGTTCCTTCACTCAATTAATTACACACAGTGACGTCATCGCGCACAAAACATTACTAAGTTCCTTCTCGAACCATTCTCATTCACTCATCAATCATTCACTCTTCCCATGCGAACTGACACTTTGTTTCCTTTCCATTGGCTAATGAATTTGATTAACCTTTGCCCGTATTAATACGTATTACATCTAGGGTTGCTAGGTGAAAATATATTTTGTTACTATTGGCCAACTTAATAAAAGGTAGTTGATCCCAATTCGATGTGAAAGAGTGATTATAGTCGCCCATTAGAGCTGTCTTCATTGTTTTATTTTTAAATGTCTAGGTAACTGTTATTTATAAGCTACTACCCTGTGATTTGAATACTTATGAAACCAGCAAATATTCATAAAATCTGAGCATTTTATGTTTTGATTATAACGCCATAATAATGAAGAGTCAACTAACCTACTCATAATTTTTTAATGATATCTATCAACATTTTCAAAAGTCAAAACCATTTAATCAGTTTAGGCCCTCGGAAGGCACTTATGAAGGTCAAATTTAAAGTCGTCGAAGCTACTATCTATATATTGTGTATATGTAAAAAAAGGTTGTATGTTTGAACCCTATGCCTTCTTATACTATTTATCTGATAGCGATGAAACTTTAGTGAGTTGGTCTACATACATCAGAATATCCCTGAAACAAAAAAATAGGTCGCATAACAACGCATGCCGAAACAGCTAGTTTGAAACAAAACCAATGTTTTATTATATTTGGGGTCTATAGATTATTTAGAACTTACTTTACACTGAAGTAGAAGTAATCCTAGGACATCCTTTACACATGGCCATCTGATCCCAAATTAAGTAGAACTTGTGCTATGGAAAACTGATTTTTGATATACTACATGAAACACAATTTTATCTTCAAAATAATTATACCTATACTTTAACAGTAATATACACTATGACACAAAATAAAGAGAACATACATGTTTAAGTTTACAAATGTTTGTCCTAAGTGGGAATCGAACCCACATATCGAGACAGTCAGGTTCACTAACCACTACTACTTTTGACTTTTTAATACAGTTGAACATAATTCGGTTATTAAAAAAAGTCCAAACCACGTGTAACTGTATCTCAATACATTTTCCAGTTTTTATCGAATTTTGGTAAAAGTGTAGTATTCCGAAAAGTTGCCAAATTCTGGGAAATCAAGCTCCCCAATCAGGCAACATATCCCCCACCCTGTCCACACTCCAACATAAATCTACCATTTCAGACGCACGCGATAGTCGCATAACTTACAAGTTATGGTCCGACTATGACAAGTGCCGGTTGATTTATATTTAACCGGTGCCACTGACATTGGCCCCCGATCATTTGTATTGGCATTTTCGTACATTTATTTAAACACTCCTTGCATTCACTAATTACCCCGCCAGGTAATGTTGCCAGCCTTCTAAGCAGATTACCCACGATTTTAGGAAAATAGTTAAAATTATAAAGTGTTTTAATATTGTATTCACATTGATGTAATAAAGTCTAAGTCAATTATTATTGTCAAAATCTGTGGATTAATATTATGAATCAATTAGAAAGATCTATTGAACTATGTATCTGCCCGCACAGCTAGTATACTAGACGTTGTCCTGTCGAAATAAGTCCATAGAAAAATGGAGGAATACGATCCCGGCGCCACCTACCAGGTCCAATTGTGAAACTAAACCATTCTCGAATCCACTGGAAGGAGTTCAGAGACATACACACATACAGTAGAATTATATATATTATAAAGATTAAAGTAATGAGAACGAGAGATATATGAGAGAGAACCATGAAAAATTTCTGCTTGTTTCAATTTTGTATATTTCCACCATGATTTTTCAACAAAAAATAAAATATTCGTGTTCCACAAAAATGATGTCATTCGTTGTGCTGCGTACGCTATTTCATCCCACGGATTTGAATGCAAACTCGCTTTGATAGCTCATTGATGGTCGGATTTATTTTTATTGCAAGCTCTTTGTATAATAGATTTTATTAGTTTTATTTGCTAACGACAGTTTTGACGGGTTTTGTTTTTATCGGCGTTACATTTCACTAACAACTAGTAATTGGTAAAATGGTTTTGGTAGTTAATAATTTAAAGTTTTCAATTCAATTTTATTTTAGGGCTTTACTTAAATTTTGAGCTATAGTGGACACCAGGTCTGAACTGAAGTACTACATAATAAGACACAGCTTCAACAAATATTTTTCATCGTTAGATATTTTTCTATCCTATAGGAACATGTCACATTACTTTACATCGTACATTTTAATTAAGATTTGTACGTTTCTAGGTCCAATACCCTCCCACACAGATTTCTCTTTGACAGGCCAGTTGGCTTGGTGGTTAGCGACTCTGACTGCCAAACCGAAGGTCGCGGGTTCGATTCCCACCCAGGATAAACATTTATGTGCATGAACATGTTCTGGTTGTTTTGTCTGGGTGTAAATATCTTTAGTATGTATTTAGAAAAAAAAAGAAGTATTACATATACTTCTATTTTTTTTTTATATATTACAGTGTAAACTCTTTATAACGTTATCCTTTATAACGATAAACTCCCTATAACGTTGAAGTGAGCCCATACATATTAAAAATTCTTGTTAATTTGGTTTTTTTTGTTCACTCCATATAACGATAACTCTCTATAACGACAAAAAATGCTCAGTCCCTTGAGTTTCGTTATAAAGAGTTTACACTGTATATATCAGTTATCTGGTTTCCATAATACAAGCTCTGCTTAGTTTGAGACCAGATGGCCGTGTGTAAAGAACGTCCGGGATATTTATTTGTCCCTGGATACCACACCACTATACATCTCACACTACACCCTTTCAAACACTCATTCGCACACACACCTCCACACACATACTCAATAAGAAAATAATAATGTTATTAATAATTTCTTATTATTTTTTCGCCTCCTTTTTTATAGTATAATTTCGACGCGATGTAGCGTAACTTAGGCAATTTGTTACAAATACTGTCAATAAAATGCATACCAATATAGACACAGACTAAGACACATTAATTATCAGCTATTCGTAATCAATCGTGTTACTGTGCACCGAATAGACTTAAATAATGATAGACCCAAAGAATTTAGAGATACTATTCGACAAAATTAAAAAAAACATCTGGATGAAAACATGGGGCAAAAGGAAGATCAATTATAGATTTAACGTAGGCGTACTTAAAGTTCAAGATTTAAGTCTAGACTATGTTTATTGTTCTCAATCGTTACATGCTAAATACTAAATGTTCCAAAATACCTTTGACATTAATGCTTGACCTTTAGTCGAGAGCTATTTGATAACTGCGTCAATGGACCAGATATTAGGCTACTTGATATCCAGACTTCTTGAAATAGATTCTCGTTTAGCTCGGCATAGCAACCAGGTGAGTCCAGGTGTAACATTTATTATGTACGGAGTTCATATTCGGATTTCTTACGCTGGATATTTCAATCGCTTCAAATCTATAAATGACAGTTCGATTTGAAACCAATTATTTTAAAATGAAAACGTTTATGTAATGATTATCTTTTCAATTTACAAAAATTCTGTGAAGTTTTTATCTCAGCGTAAAGGAATATTGAGATTTCAATGTCTCGAGTAGTAGAGCTCTTAGTGCAGAGTTCGTCCGGGGAAGTACTACCACCTTACCCATTTCTACCGTGAAGCAGTAGTTAGTTTAGCGGTTAGAAAGGTAAGAGGGCCGGTGAAATTACAGGCACATGAGACTTAACAACTTCACGTCTCAGGGTCGACAACGCATTGGCGATGCCCTAGTGTTGCAAATGTCCATAGGCAGCGGTGACCACTTACCATCAGGTGGACCGTCCGCTTGTTTGTCGGCCCATGTAGTATAAAAAAAAAATAATAAATTAGTTACTATTTAATATACAACAATTATTTTATTGTAATGAGATACTTTGTTTCCGATAGAAAGGTACGTAGTTTCCGTCTCAAGATTGACAACGCATTGAGGATGCCCATGGTGTTGCAAATATCTACAGGCAGTCGTGAAGACTTAGGATTAGGTGAACTCTTTGCCTCTTTTCTTAACTGGTTTACTTAACTACTAATACTAATACTGAGAAAAAATGCGTGTATTTACATACCACTCATCTCCGTGGCAGCTGATTGGTTTTGAATGCAATTTGTCACATAAATAGAATATTTTATGAATTAACACATAATACTTTCATCCTGAGGTAGCAAGATTCCTCCGGGTGAAACCACGGCATAGAAGCTAGTACTATCATGTATTATTATTATAACTTTAGACGAAGAAAACTATAAGCTACTCTAGGTGATTAATCTGGAAGCTTTAAAGTCGAATACATAAACTGCAATGTATTTAAAATACGCTAGCGTTCCGATCCTCAATCAATAAAAAACAACTTCATACCGCGTCTGTTAAAAAAAGCATGTGAAAAGGTAGAGGCGCCTAACAATGGATTGTTTGCAGTGAAGAACGATGGCACTCCTATTCTATTTGTTTATGAAAATTGTACCTAATCCGTATTTACGCAGGCCCGGTTTTAGCAAACATCTATCGCGTTGCAAAAATGAATATGTAACGGAATTCTAGGCTTAGTTTTGGAAACGGGGACGTGTTTTTTTTTGGGCTAGTTCCTGGCACACACTTTTGGATTGCAGTTTTTGAAACGGTATCGAAGCTGGATCGCTTTTATAATGATTGGAAATAAATTTACGCGTGGTTCAATCCGAGTGCAAAATTTGGTATAGTGACCGTGGCACGACCAAGCATAGATCAAATGATTTTAGGCTATGTTCGTCTTTGAGCATTTTTTCGTTGACTTCAGTAGTCAAGTTTTTTTTTTTTTTACACCGCTTGGGCCGACAAACAAGCAGACGGTCCACCTGATGGTAAGTGGTCACCGCCGCCTATGGACATTTGCAACACTAGGATCATCGCCAATGCGTTGTCGACCCTGAGACGTGAAGTTGTTAAGTCTCATGTGCCTGTAATTTCACCGGCCCCCTTACCTTTCTAACCGAAACACAGTAATACAAGTGCACTACTGCTTCACGGCGGAAATGGGTAAGGTGGTAGTACTTCCCCGGACGAACTCTGCACTAAGAGCTATACTACTACTAATTTAAATAAATTTAATAAAAAGTGTAATTTTAATCAAATATCATTTGGCAAAGATTAGAGAAATTCAAATACATCGTAAATCTCAATCAACAAACATTATTTATGCGAAAGTTTGTGAGGATGCATGTATGGATGTTTGTTACTCTTTCGCGCAAAAACTACCCGACGGATTTTGATAAAACTTATCAGACAGATAGAGCTCTAAAATAACATATTATAGGCAACTTTTTATCCCAAGAATATGTAACATAGTCAGAAACCCGGGTAAAACCGCAGGGTCCAGCTAGTGTTACCTATTTTATGTATATTTATAAAAAAATTAACTAACTTTTTGCATTTATTGTTTAGTTCTGCATAGTCCCTCACCTTCATTAAAATTATTTTCATGCTTGAATCGTAATCTTCCCTGAGTTGTTGTACTTATCCAAATCACATTTTTATCCTAGGAAAATGTTAAATCCCTCGGCAAATCGGGTGAGGCCGTGGGGGACAGCTATCCTTTATATTCCAAAATGAACTGCAACGTTTGATTTTTTCATAACAGCGTCAACCGTTATTGACTTTTCATCAATAGCACGATTGCAATCACAATTCGCAATGGTCGAGGCCGAGTTCAATATAGCGGTATCTGTTACAATATATAGGTCCTCCACACCGCAGCTCGAAACGCTAATGTGGCGGTAACGTATATCCGAGTGAGTGGCGCATTTTATTAATGAAAACATTTGGTTATGATAAAGCTATTAAAGTTGTTACTGGTTAAGAAAAGAATCTTTGAATTAGATGATAAATATTGTTCAAATAAAAACATTTTTTTTATGAATAGGCCAGTATTATTACTATTTTCAATAACCTAAGGAAGTAACAATCTTGAAATACACCGAAATAGTTATATATACCTTATAGCGATAACTATAAATACGCCCGCACGAATCCTACATCGCACTATACAAACTTCCGACGTCAACAATTGGACCACAGTCCCCAGGCATGGTCATCTAGTCTCGCTCAAGATCTTCCCTTTTAAATGGAGGAGTCTTACATCTCGCTCCTCCATTACCTGATGACTACATTCAGAAGCATTAAAACGCCTGCACAGCTTAAATTACACTGCGCCAGCGTATTTCGCGTTGCAGTGTGGGGAAACCTTAATACGATCATACTATCCCTGGCTACGTTCCAAATCCATTATAAAACTTTGTGAACAGCTAAGTAGGGCAGTAATAAAATATTAAAGTGAGCAGAATGAGCGCTGTTGTCCGCTACTCGTTGGCGAGAAAATGATACTTGATTGATTAAAATATAGAACGAAACGAAGAAAGAAAATAAAATCTCCCACAACACACAAAATAAAAAAAAAGACGAAGTGTGAGTCTGGCTCGTGCACCGAGGTTTCCGTACAAACTTGTATTATTTGTTCATCACGGACAATGTCTCTATGAAAGCACCGAATAATACTGTAAATCGGATTGAAGGGTAAAATTAATTTTGTAGATGAGAAAATGCTCTGCCTTATATACCGATATATGTAATTTTTTTCAGTTGATTTTTTTTACTTGATACCTTTACGCGTTCCTGAGAAACAGGGTATTGATAGATAGACGGGTAGGCAGAGAACGAAGTGATCCCATTAGGGTTCTTCATTTTCCTCTAGAGCTTTAAAAATCATCAAAATAAACCAAAAATAAAATAACAGCAACAATATTAAAAAATGAGTGAGGTAAACCTGCATGCCGCAGAGTAAAACAAGGTCTCGACTAGGAATTAAGTTGCAGAAGCTACCCCCAACACTTGTATTCTCCCGGCACCTTTAAAGCTTGCAGCTGATGCCTTGACTCATAATTTAAGAAGGATTTTTACACAACAAAGACGTTGGTTTTTTTTTAAAACCTACTCTATTAGTCCCGTTTAAGTGTCCTATCTAAGCTAGCTATAAACAAACTATGTGAAAATCCGAAATAGGTAGCATCAGAAATGAAGTTGTGTTTGCATAGCCCATTCTAGTATTTATCTATCTGCTTATAAAACGCCATCTATTTATTGTATCATTTTTCAGGTTAAATCTCAATGAAAGTATTTTGTGTGTTTACGAGAAATATGTATTAGTGTTTCTAATAGGTAAAAGTAAAGAGATGTTTTCAATTTTCATTTTCATCTACATATTTTTAAGGTATTCCTCTATTTAGTAGTGCCTCTATTGAGTGGCCTGGTAGTTAAAGACCCTGAATATCATGCCGCGGGTCATTAGTTCGATCCTCGCTTAGGACATACATTTTTGTGCATAAACATGAAATTAATATTATAATTAAGTATGTATTTAAAAAAAAGATTTTTTAAATACATACTATTTAAAAAAAAGAAAAAAAAAATGGATTAGATGGCCATGAGTAAGGATTGTTCCATGTTTTATTATTATTAGATTCGTTTTTTTTAAATGGCCATTCTTCTTTTGTCTACGCATAATGTATACAATTCAAATTGAGTTCTCAGGTATCAAACCCACACTTACATTGAGAGCTTTGTCAGCCTACAGTACTATTTACTCTGTATAGATGTTTGAATTCCCATTTGGGTAAACACTGGAAATCAATTAGGGGTACCAACTAGTTTAGTTTGGGGTCAGACTGTTGCTGTATATATGTAGGTACTATACGAGTATATACCTATGTACTGTATGTTTATAGGCTAGCCGATACTATATAGAGATGTGAATGATATATACAGGGTCGAATGAATTTGATGTCTTTGTTAACATCGTGATTTTGTATTCATTCGACAATTTAACAACGTTTTTAAAATATAATTAAAACTACAAATCCAGATTTCTCTGAAAAATCTGAATCCATGAACAAGGCAGCTACTCAGATCTCAAGCTAATTATCGACAGGTTAAAACAGGAGCGTCCTTTTCTTTAAATATTTAACGGGCCAGTTGGCGTGGTAGTTACATACTCTACGGCGGTGACCACTTACCATCAGGTAGTCCGTTTGCTTGTTTATCGGCCCATGTAGTATAAAAATATGTAACTGGTATCCAAAGTACAAGCTCTGCTTAGTTGATTCATAAAGTGTTTGTAATGTGTTGGAATCAAACCCATGACCTGTGGCAGGGTAACTAATACCCTGCCAACATGCCTGTCTATAATAAAACTGGCAAGTCTTCCACTAACAACAACATATACAGAAACTTTAAGACACCAAACGGTTCAATAATGACGTGAAGTGAGAATGCAACATGATACGAACAAAAGCTGCTTGGCGTGGCCTAGACATTTCAGTGCCAAGTAACTTCAAATTCACATAATTTTATCCGATCAAAGATACCGAGATTGATATAAATAAGGTATTCTTCATGGATGGTGTAAAGGCGTAGGTACGGGTAATTTGACGAGCGCAGAGGTATTATATCCGTGGTAACTCTACTTATGCAATTTTGGGTAAAATTTTAGCCTTCAGCAGAGTGGAGACGATATTCGCGTTTGGGGTGAGTTATGTGTGGTTGTTTGCATGTATTTGTTACCATACAAAATTACTGGGTCGTTAAGGATATGGTTTTTTGTTTTACATACGTAACTATCTTCAGAGCAGATCCTTAGATAGTGCCTATAAACCGTACCAGCTTATTATGGGGCACCATAACATACCGAAGGCTAGAAAAATAATAATATTAACTTTATATTTCATGGACTCGACTAAATTATTATAGTATTTGTATTGCAATACCAAAATCTTCTTTCAAAATTCTAAATAAAGGCCCGTGGAGGGAACTAATGAAAGTTAGTTACTGAAGCTTTGGTTTGGAAATTAGCCTTCAACTGAGAAAAACCGGTTCCTAAATTTTATAAAATAAAATGGTTTTATCGTAGACTTTTAAAATTGTCCATAAAATGTTTTCACACTTAGGTTCCCAAACATTTTAAATATTTGGTACTATCTTGTAAATTTTCTGATCGGAGATATTGTCCGACGAACCAGTAGAAAAGTTAATTTGGCCTCTAATAAACAGTGCGTTATGATGAACAAAAATAGCATGTTAACTTTTACAAGATGATAATTCAGTTATTTGTACTGTCGTACGTGACTGGGACGATGTCGTATCGTATACGTACCAGCCTATTGGGCGCCAAAGGGTATTACCAGCTCTATTGTGAACTCATTCAATCGATTCTAACTCTTGATTCGTGTCAATAAGGATGTTGATGTAAGCAAATTCAGTTTTGCACTGTTCATTGACTCAATTTCTTGAACAAACGAATTGTCTCTGATAGGACCGACCTGCGTTCGAAGGGGATGCGTGATTTTTCTATTTATGTTTATGAAGGCTTGATTTTATCAGTGTCTCTGTTGAGTTTTGATAAAAAAGTAAACAAAATAAGTTCTTTGAGTTTAATATTTAAGCCAAAAAAGTAATACTTAAATGTAAGGCGTTAAAATATAATAAATACGTCTCTAGTAAACAGATTTGGCGGTAATTACCCCATATATCCCCACACACATAAATTCCAACAAGCATACACAACTCACTGACTCAATGTACACATACTGATTTATTTATTATTATTGCTCTTAATTATGTTTCTTATCACTTTTTCTGTATTCACACTCTACTGTGATATCCTATAATTGGCTTTAGATACATAAAATTATGTTGGATATCCTAATAAATAAAATAAAATGTAAGAATATAAAATCAAATTATACTTTAAAAAGATATACAAGATATACGAGGCTTCAATGGCTGATGTGTGCTGTTTCTAATTTCATCTAGTCTAGAAAGTTTACTACAGCTTTTAATACACGCTCTCTAAAAGTTAAATTAAACTCTCCGAGAGAATTCATTTAGTATTCACTAAATGTTGGCTAAAGTAGAGTTTAGGAGAAGTATGCTATATAATTATCATGTTCCCGTTTAGTTTCTTGGATATTTGCATAGGTTTTTAGTATTCATGTTATTAATATTAAGCAGGCTAATAAACAAGCGGAAGGTCCACATTTGCAACACCAGGCGATCGCTTATGCGTTGTTGACCAAGATGTGAAGTTGATAACTCTCACTTGCCTGTAATTTCATTTTAGTAAAAAAAAAACAACCATACGAACTGGTATCAGAGTCAGACTATTTATAAGGCTTATTTGAATATTTTATAGGAATATCAGCCCAAGGAATTCCACAGCTGAACATAGGCTTCCCCCATCCCGGTTCACCAGATGAGAGGTCATCCATCAGCGCTTTCCAATACGTAGTCACTACTCGAGAACATTTCTTCTCCATCAGTTCTTTGAGCAATATGACCTGGTCAAAGAGGACATTGTTTCAAAAAACAGATGTAGGTACAATAAAACATGAATCCTGAAACATTAAATGAAACTGCTTTTATTTTCAAAAGTATTTCATTATTTCGGAATTTGTGTGTTCATGCTATTTATAATTGTGTATGTGAAAAGAATCTCTCTGTAGGATTTTTGTTCGTCTAGACTGAATTATTTTAAGTATTTCTATATGTTATGTAAACAGAGCGTGTCTCTTTGTCCGAGAATTTATATTTTAATTACCTTGAAATAGGCTTTTTTTTAATTGTATTTTAGGCGATCCGTTATAAGAAAACCTGAAATCTATTTATTGAAAAGTTTAATTATTTTATTAAAATTTTCAATCCTATTATTATTGTTTTGTTCTAAGGTACCTGATGACCAGTGAGATTGCGAATATGTTACCGACATAACCAAGTCGTCATGACTTCTTTAACATAACATATCTTCACGCCCATAATCCCCGAAGAAGAGGGTAGAGATCTCAATGATAAGACTCACATTACACAATATATTTATAAGTCCCAACGTGACATGTGGTAAGCATAGTCATCGGGCATATAACCGATAGGCTACAGCTAATAATTTCTGGACAAAGAAGTAAAATATTTAATTGTCTGGGAATCGAACCCAAGAACTTCTGATCTTTAGCCGCTGCCACTCGACTACCGAGGCGTATACCACTTCTCACTTCTTTAACTCTAACTTTTATGCATCATTATGTAGTAGGTAGATAATTCAGTGTAAATGTATTATGTGGCAAGTAACAAAATAAAAAATATATTTATGGCAATTTGAAGATATATGCTAATTTTATAAAGGTAGAGTATTTTTAGAAGTAGGACGTAATCTCTGAAACTACTTATCCCATTTCAATATGTATTTCACTCTAAGAAACCTTAGTGTAGGTTCTCTCGAGAAACATAGGCTTATTATAAATTCGGGATTAATTCGATTCCTCTGTAGCACGGGTTAAACAAGGGCCGGTAACTAGCCTTCAATAAATTAATGAATATCCTCATAAACGTCACCACAAACTCACAATATCAATGCAATATACTTAATAGTAATACAACATAATGACCAGCAAATACAAATCTCAATTTATAAGCCACTAATTCATCACCGCCTCCCATTGACCACAATACAGAAGTCGACTTATTTCTAAAAGACAATCGATGCTAAGTTTGCCAGAGACAGGCTGGCAATCAATCTTTTTCAATGCCCCAGTCTCTTTAACAGTTCTGAAAAGGGACGAAGGACATTCAAGTGATATTAGGAACACCATTCTCTAATTCGAGTGGGAATTTGTTAACTGCTATCCGTCTTGTTCAATTCAAAATTTATTGGTAAGGTTTCACTTGAGGATTACAGGAGTTAGTAAAAATTTCCTGTAAGCACTTGCAACTGGTCATAGAAAAATCATTTCTATTGCTTTTGAGATGAGGTTCATCTATTGATCTAATGGTTTACTGTTTGATGATGCTGATGAAACTTGACAAAACGCCAAAGGGTTCATTTTTCTATGTATAACTATCTTATCTCGAGCTTCCACATCGTGAGGAAATAGCACAGGTGTAACACCCGCCTTTCTGGCTACCATCTATCTACCATCCATTTGCGGCCACCTATCTGTGTGTTCCAGCAGCCTCACCTGAGAGCTAGTTTTCTTCTAGGCTCTATTTTGACTACCTTTAGTCATTGATTATTTATCATTACTTTCTTCGATAAGATGTTCGATGTTCATAAATAATTGTCTGCTCCAATGTATTGTTTCAAAGGCATTTTGTTATGACTGAGTGAAATTGAATTAGGATTATCCATTCCCGAGAAATAGCTTTGATATTTATTGTGTTACAAGCTTATTTGTATTTTGGCTGGTTATGCGTGTAGTAATCTAATCTAAAGGTAATAAGACTTTCAAATAAATTGTCTTAAATATATAATATATGATTTCTTCATGTATCTTGTAATGTGATTGAGAAACCTGCTAAAAAAACCTTTTTCATCAATTTTTTATTGGATTTATGAAGCCATGGAAATAATGTTTTTTTGGAGTGAAGCTTCAAGGAATGAATAGCTCTTTATGTTGGCTGATTGTGAATTCATATCAAACTTTCATTATTATCTAATATATATTTATGTCCAAGAGCAATTCAATATTCAAAGCCTTTTATTCTGTTTTGGCCATGAATTTATATTATAGCGCCTTTGAGGGTTCAAATACTAAAACTATCACTGGTTTGGAAGTCGTCTTACAACTGAGAAGAATCTATATATACTACAAGAACTTCATAAGCTACGACAGCTAGTAAATAATAAAAATAGATTCATAAATAAAAGATAAAATAATTCTTAACTATTTTCCCGATTTATATTTAAGTCTGTCATCTCAAACTGAATTAGGATAACTCTTAAAAGTAAAATAATTATTTTAATAAACGTATTCATTACTGAACCGCGTTCCGCTTTCCAGCCAATATTCGGTTTACTGCCTCGACACCAATAATTCGAGAAGTAACATAAAAAGTTGAACAATCTTCAGCCAACATTATATACTAAAGTCCAAGTCCGCCAAACTTGCTCCCGGATTTATTTTTATTAGGATTTTATTCGAAACTTATTCTATGGAAAATAAAATTCTCATGAATAAACTAAATGTCAACACGAATACGGTTTTGCAGACATCGTCGCGTGACTTGGAAGAATTATGTCTTTATTTTATATAGAGGTTGATGCAAAAAGTGTTGTAAGTTTAAAAAATAATACTTTTTATCCTGACACATTTTATAAAACGACATATTCAATTTAATAAGAAAGAAGTGTCATTTTTAGACAAAGAAACGATAAAGATACGATGCGTAGTAAGTGTTATTAGATTTAAATAAATTATCAGCCCTTGTAAAATATATTATTCATTACTTGTATGTGCGGAGTAATCTCTAGACTGAAACTGAATTTTGAAAATTATTATACTGATTTTATCAGGAGAAGCTAAGTTTTGATCCTGGAAAAAAATATAATAGATATCATAGCATATTTTAACCATGATCATATATTTGCCCTATTTTCAAAAAAATTACCAGCTCAATATTTATTTGCTAGTCGTTTTATATTACATAATAATATAATGTTATACCTTTTATTATTATTTTTATGGCCATTAAAATCCACCTTTTTTATTTCCTAAAAATAAATACTCATTCAAAATCAAAATTTTGTACTTAAACTACTGTCCTTACCAGTATCAAATACATTGGTTAAATAATTTCGTACGTGGCTTGCTGGTATTTTTTTGAACCAGCGGACGATCTGTACCACGTTTATGCTAATTTCTTTTTACTCATTTAACATTCGTGGTTGGTATACATCCATCATTTCGTGTGTCCCATTGTAGTTACACCATTATTCGAGTCATTTTTCATTCTGAACCCATTTACATCACCTATAATTAGATTTTAAAATATTATAGCTGGGGAATAATAGAGTTAGATTATCCTTTTTATTATTTGTGCTTTATTTTTGGGCTGGCTCACTTTAAGAGCCATAAAAAAAATTGGAAAATAAAAAAATATTTTATTATGTAGTGTTTAGAGAGATAATCTATACTTATATAATAAAGAGGAAAGATTTGTATGTTTGTTACTCTTTCACGCAAAAACTACTAAACGGATATGGATGAAATTTAGGCACATAGATAGAGCATATCTGAGAATAACATATAGGCTACTTTTTATCCATTAAAAATTAAAAATGTGATATCCCTCGGAAACGTGGGTAACACCTGCGGGGGCCAGCTAGTTTTCTAATATATGTCCTAATAAAGTTAAGAAACATACCACCTTAAGGCTATTTGACATTTTGAAAATAATGAAATACTAATAGAAGATCCATATTTTTAAATAGCTCAGGAAGTCACAATCAAAAGCTATTTTTTTTTTGCGTAAATAATTCAACTTTCTTCGCATATTCTTTCGTTGACTACGCAATCATATGAGAGATTCGCTCTCCGAAGCTTTGTCTAGCGAGTTTGCCGACGAAGTTTGTATCAGATGAATAAGGGGCTGTTTCAATCTATTTCAGTTTAAGACTAGACACGTCAAAATTGTTAAAGATCTGTCTGAACGAACGACCTCGTTTCGAGCTATCAATAGTATGTCTATTTTCTTGCCTATAAATCAGTGGCAGATTTTATATTAGGATTTAAGTTATCTTTTGTGTTTTAATTTTCTATTATGTGAGAAATGTTTAATTGTTTTAAAGTTCGAATGGTAATGCTTTAAAGGCCAGTTGGTACATCATACCCTGGAGTATACTCCAGGTCCTCCCGATTCTCATATAGGACATCTATTTGTGGGCATGCATTTGCATCCATGCATGACTGAGTGCAAAGTCAGCTAGAAGCTAGATTTAAATTTGCATGTCACTGTAACTATTTATAAAATGGAAAGATTAACTTAAAATTTAAAGATAAAAGCCATTTATTAACATTATATACATACAGTAAAAGGGCACTTATCAAGGTCAAAGGTACTGAAGCTACTACCGGTTCGGAAGTCAGCATTCAACTGAGAAGAAATGACAAATAACTCAACAGATTACATATATACTAATATTATAAACAGTGAGTGCAAATTTACATTACCCTGGATACACATAGGCTATGTTATAATTCCGGGATACATTAGATTCCCTGGGAACGCAGGTGAAACCACAGTATGGAATGTAAGTTTATTTTTCTTGTGACGTATTTGGTTATTTCTTTTAAAGCTATGTTATTTATATTTCAAATCAAAAAAACAAACTACACTTAAACGTATTAATTAAAAGCTCTAAGTACTTCTTCTTTTTTAGTATTTCATTTGAACTAAAGATACTACTTTTCTTATCTTATTTTTTTTTTGCCTAACGATAGTACCTATTTACCAGCATACAAAGTTCATTCACACTGCGAAACTTCAAGAGAGAACATAGCTTGATAAAACACCGCACTCTAAATCCAAGTCGACGGACCATTTTTAAACATATAAAATGATACTATCACACTCCATAGCAAAAACAGCGTCTCTGCGACCGAAGCCGCAATCCATTTGTCCCGGGTCCCGGGTACGATCCCGGGCACGATCCCGGGAATGGTCCGGGATTCAGGAAAGGGATCTATCGATCTATTTCCTTGTTGTTATACGAAGCATAGTTTTATACGTGGTGTAATTCTGTAGTGTTAATTTATAGACGATGTCAACGTGTTTTTCGAGGATTTTGGGGCAAATTATGGGGTCGTGAATTGTATCTTTATAGATATCTTGTTCAGTTGGTTGTAACATTGGACAGTGTGATCGGAGGAGTAAAAAGAATTAAATAAATATTTCTATGTAAACGTTTTAGGGACATCAAAATATATGATTATTATTTATTGTTGCCGACAAACTATAATGCAGTTCGCCACATTTATATCTAATTGTATTTTAATGTAACTCATAAAAATTATAATATTTTTTGTGAAGTTTTCTATAGATTATGAATGTGATAGAAAAGAATTTTAGTGTGTTTTCCATAAATTGTAAAGTTCATTTTCCTTGCTGTTTTTTTTCGTAATTTAATTATCGTTTCTTTGTTTAGTAATTATTAAATGTAGCCCGAGATTGGCAATGTTCCCGAAAGATGGTTACAATACTTCCACATGTCATGTTAAAACATAAAAATATCTTCGGATTAATATGGGCCTCATTACTATACCTTTGAAATATGTTTCCCTTCTGAGTTTCTTATCAGTTCTTCTAAATTAAAGGCTGACATCCATCCTTGACTTCAACATAAACATTGACTTTAAAATTTAAGCTAATATACTCGTACATTGTTTAAATATCTTTACATCGACTAAGTTATATTTTTCCTTAATTTTTATGCATCACTGTCAGCAAACGAAAACGGTTTAACGTCTCCGGGCCAACAATTAAGTTAATCGGTTACTTAATCAAGTAACGGTCAGGGAATCCCGATTAGAGTGGGGTACGTGACAATAATCCCAGATTATCTTGTTAACTTGTTTTACTTTGTAAAGGGATTGGGACCTGACAAAAGATATTAGTTCGGTTGAAATGGCCAATGCAATGGACGCATAACGACCGCGAGTCAATTCGGGGAAATAGCTACACAACGTGTGAGGGTTTCTCCATATCCTACGCAAGTGTTCGATTTTTCTTAGGGTCGGGCCTTCCTCCAGTATAGTAGGTAAATCCTAATTCCAAAGTAAGTAATCATCTAAAATAAATAATGTATATCCCGATCCGGTGCCGGTATAACGATATTTCGTACATCAATCGATGCGACACTACTTTGAAGCTAATAGAGTGTCTTTTTGCAAGAACTAAACGATATGATGGTTCACTTGAGAGCTTTAAATTGTACTAGTTGTGTAATGATACGCTTAAAAATCTTAGATTGTAATAATAAATAATAGTTTCTATGATGCTATCCTTCAATGTAATGACAAAATCTGAGAGTATTTGAAAAGTTGATAATCTTCGACCAGGAACGTTTGAGGTTATGAGTAACGATAGATGGACCGTATCGTTATAACTTTTGTTTGCATGAACATTTCTGTCTCACCTGTGTTTAGATATAAATATAAACTATTGTAGTACATATTCTAATTCAAGTAATTCATCAAGTTTCCTTTGGAATCTGCCCCTTTATTCTGCTAAAACATACTTTGTTAACGAGTGAGCGAAATGGCGCTTTGAAGAGTGGACCTCTCACGCGACTGCGTAGGTAGTGAAAGAGATAGAGCATTGAGGCTGCGACGAAATATCATGGAGATAGTACGCTACTTCACGGTGATAATACGTCCAAGGACGAATTCTGCACGAAAAGCCCTACTCTTAAACGTAAGGACAAGTATTTTTCACGTCCGAGTCATCTGCAAACATAGGGCGTAACTTACGTACGTTAATCCCACAAACAAATCTTCTCAACAGTTTGATTCAATTTCTTTGTTCTCACAAGACAAAAGAATGAAACAAATTAGTTACAGAACAAAGCACTGCGATAGGACCAGTTGTTGTGAAAATTAACGGTAACCATACTTTACTGGCGACACTCCGCCCACCTCCTTCGTTACAAATTAGTTCTTGTGTGGATAAGCAGAACGGATTTTGTCTTGCTGGATTACCTTAATAATATTTTACAACTGAACTTTTTTTGTCTTATATTTTTGTTAATTTATTTAGAACTAAGTGAAAAATCAAAGTTTATTAAGTAGTTACTTTATTTTCAATTAAACATTTTTTTTCTAAAGAGCCATCTACTAAAAAGTGCAGTCACAGTTCAGCTAATACAAACGTCGTCGGCGAACCACCGCACGGAGGCCACGGAGAGTTTACCTCTCACGTGATTGCGTAGTTAGCGAAAGAGACAGAGCACAGAGGCCGCGACGAAACATCCTCGAGCTAGTGTAATTTTTTTTACAGAATCGAGGCACAGTACCTACAACAGTAGTACTAGTAATAAAACAGTTTTTAATTTTGAATGTTTTTCAAGGATGTAGCTTTTATTATTCGATTATTGGTACATGGTGCCGGGACTTGTAAAGTAGTTCAGAAAAAAATATAGACCTAATTTCATCATAGGCCGAGATTAAAAAATAACGAAATTATGGTGGTACTTGCTAAATTAATATTTTTGCAGGGTTGGCAATGAATGTTGCAAGCGTCAATAAGCTGCGGTTACTGCTTACCATCACACGGATCGTAAGCTTATATGTCATCCCTCAGCGGTATAAAATAAACTCATTTGTATAAACAACTGCTATTAATGTTTTTACTAAAACATTGCGGAATATACAAACAGTATAAACCCATTGAATACAACGTTACAGCCAACATAACAAACATTGGCCACGAACATGCAATAACGAGCTCTTGGTTACAGAAAAAGGACGTTAGAAACACGCCTTGTATGTTTTGAGGGAAACTAACCACGAATACGAAATAGATATTTCCAGAAGAAAACCTGGTCTAAAACTACTGGAATGATGACGATTTTTCACCATTGCAAATTGCATTAAAATTACTGTCTTTAGGTACAACAATTCAAAGATTTTGGACGGATCAAATATTAATTTTGGACGTAAGTTAACTTGTTGGTTGCAAAATAAAAGAAAAAGTTTCCCCGTTAGTTCAGTTAAGGCCCTATAAAAGCACTTATGAAGGTTAAGGTCATTTATCTGGCCGTGATAACTAAGGGAAAAGCAAAATTCGGGTTGTAATTAAAAATATTATATAAAATTGATGTTATATATTAGCCAACAAGTCAGGGTAGATAAAATAATTTTAAATTTGACCTTCATAAGTTCCTTCTGAGGGCCTAAACTGAATTTTGAATTTTGAATCTATAATTTTCCTCAAGGACCTTAGACCTTCATCGGTGTTTTTCTTTAAAACGTTTCGGTGTAAAGGCCCTACTACCACATCTAATTGCGATTCAACTTGACTAAACTGAATTAATTTTCTGTTAAACATAACATAACATTAATAATAATAATAGCCTTTATTAACAATCTTATAAGTTACAATTAATTTATTTCTACTTAATACTACAAATTAAATTAGTTTAGGTTGTACTTAAATAATATTTCTGTTAGACACCGGTTTCTTGATTGTCTTGCTTTTCAGCATAGGCCTCCCCAAGTATTCTCCACAACGATCTATCCTTTGCTTTTCTCGTCCAGGTCGTTCCTGCCACCATTTTTATATCACATAATATATAACATAACATTACATTGTCCTATATATCCTGACGTCATTTGACACAATAAACCCTCCAACAATAAATAAATGGCCCATAATGAGGTAAATAAAACACCTGTAAATGTTGATTTTGAATTAAGATTTCGATTTCATACTGAAACTATGAACTAAAATGAAATGTTTTGCTTATAAACAAGATCCTAAACAGACGTTGTGAATTGTTTCTGTACGTATCTATTTTGTACAAAAACTAACGGAGCTGAATTAAATTAGATTTCAACATTTCATTTTACATTAATGTTTGGAAGTCATGGTGTATGTTTGTTCTATAAACATATTAAATTTTACTCTAAATTATTCATCTTTTTTCGAAAAACTCACCTCTTATTTTGTAATTTATTATAATCACTAGCTTTTTCCGTACATACGTACGCGTGATACCATTACTATGGTATGGTAGGTATATTTTTGACGTGAAGCGATTTTATGAAAAAAGACTAGAATTTTGCCCCAAGCTACGTACATATGAAATCTCCCACCAAAATTCGTCCGGCGCGGTCAAAAATGGTCTTTTTGCATTCTGTTACACTTCCTACATCAACCGGAATCTGTTTTTAGCAAATATTTTCAATGTAGAGATATGATGGCTCGACTCGATCTCTCTCTACTAAAAACATACAAACATTAATTGTTCAATGTTCATTATTACTCAATACATTATGAGGAAACTGTAGCACGATGGAAGAGCACTTCAAATATAAAATCTGTTGCCAAATACCTTTGTAAAGATCGGCAATACATTATCCCTCCCAGGGTATTTCACACCATGGTGTGTATACTCGTACATAGACTTAATAAAACAATATTTCCAGAACATGATACGCATCAATCTTAATTTGGAAAAACTGCAACACCGAACTACTAACTTTCTACCATCACGCTGAGTTGTGAGTAAGCTCAGCTTTTTTGAGTAAACTCAGCTTTTTTACTCACTCACATTACTTAGAACGGAGCGTTGTTTGCTGAACTGTGCAAACAGAAAAATAAATTTTGTCCCCAAACAAGAATGGGTTTATTCTGAGGTACTCTTATATAAAGCTTCTATACTTCAAAAACATAGAAGTCAGTACATATTTTAATGACTCACACTGAAATCCAAAACTCGGAGAGGGATTCTAACTTTAAATAGAACTCACTAATTAATATCAAACCAATCATTATTAGGCACAAACTGCTCCCCTTTCTCTTATGCACTTACGTTTCATATAATAATAACACTTTGTTAAATCAATGCGACGGGCATTGATTGAAACAAAGTCTAAGTATATTTTAGATGAACAGATTGAGGAGACTCCTAGTTCTGTCAATTTAATTCAAACCAATCATCCTCCCTCGGCTTTTGCTAAGTGGGATAATTATATTGTTTTACACATAAACCTTTAAGAAGAAAGTTTCAAAAATACGGATTAAAATTACATCCACATTAAAATAAATTGCGTAGTTTAAAAGATATAAACGGACACAATATTATGAGATTAGATATGATAACTAAATTAAAAAACAATACTATTACTATAAACAGGCACTAATTTCATGCGCTTTTTAGCCTAGTATAATAGTGACTGTATTTTTTATTTAAAAAAGCCAATAAATGTCATAGCAAAAAACTAACTAACCACATAAGAAAGATAACTGTCGATAATATAACGATACGAGAGTATTTCATCTCGTTGGATTATCGTCTCGGACATACAATACGGGTCAAAAAGGCCAACAATCTGGAGCACAGTTCAAACAGCCGCAGTAACAATACTCTGTACAAATACCTTACGAACTAGAGTTAAAATAATAATATTTGTTTTGGCTTTTTACACAGGTAGTGTACAAGATGCGTAAACTAAAATGTAATCTCTATCCAACATTTTATATTCCATACATATTTTATTTAACAAACAATAGGCATATTTTGGGCAATTAACTTTATTCATACAAATATTTTTAAGAGTGCAAATTTTGTTGGTATGTATGTGGAGTGTAATATTACATATTTGAAAAATTCGTTCACCGTTAGAAAGTTACATTATTCCAAATGGACATAGGCTATTCCGCGACACAATACATCCTTCGGGAATGTGGGTAAAACCGCGGGGCAGAAACTCGATTATAATTAACTAGCTTTCTGTGCTGCAGTTTCATCCAAATCTTGCATATTCTCGAGATAAAAGGTATGCTATATGTATAATATTTTGTCCTGAGTATGAATCGAACCTACATACTGCTGCGTGATAGTTAGGGCATCTGACAATATTGCCAACAAGTAATAAAAAATAATGTTTAATTATATTTATTTATCGCCATAAAAATCCACACAGCAAAACACAAACGGCAGGCAGAACACTTAGAAATGCTAGATTTTATATATATTTTAACTGAAACCAAAATAAATCAAAAGGCTATGCAAAATACAGTAATTCTCATCTAAAACAATAGAAAATCATTATGACAAGTATAAATTGCGACAGAATCATTGCCAGGGGAAAAATAATATGAATAGTATTACCGTGTCGTAAGCGTACACATTATCAACATGGAAAATTGCTTTTACACGGCGTTTCGGTCTGTATTATAGCTTAAAGGTACGATCACATGCATGAGCGCTAGCGTTTACTGGTATTTAAATTACTGGATTTCAGACTATTTGTACACTTAGAACTTTATACATAATATAATTATAACAAGTGCATTTAATTAAATAGAGTTTTAAAGATAAACATCGTTTAAGTATTTTTAGTGTATCTATATTTTCAAAGATGATTGAAAATTTAACAGAAGAATTGATGTGTCTGTGTGTGAATATAAATATTTGTAATAACCCTTTTTTATGACATAATATTCAACTTCAAGGGTATTTTTTACAGTACTTAATAATAATAATATAATAATAATTTATTGAAATCAATTTTTGTTCCTTAAACACTATTTATACAAATTTACGCAAACATAATACAAACAAATTTGTTAGATAAATAAATTGTGTTTCATTGAACTCTGGTACCCAAAATAAGATTTACCTTGTGTTATGGGTATCAGCGCTCTCATATTTAAAATTAACTTTTATCTTAATTTATTTGGTATCAGGAGGAGGCGTTGGGTGTATAAATGGTTCATAATGTGTTCATAGTACGTGGTTCATAAACTAGAAACCTAAGTAAATAATATATAAATACAAAAATACTCAGTAGGAAAAGAACGTGACTAAAGTGTAGTTAGTTTGATGAGATCTTCTGTCTCACTATACATTTGAGTTTGTAGCCATTTTTTAGTTTTTAATTTACATTCTTTTTTGGAGAGAGGAAAAATATTACAGAGTTTGTTTGCGAGGTTATATAAGTGATTGCTGATAATGGTGTAGTATCGTTGAGCTAGGCTTGTTCTAGAAGTTAAAGAGAGGCATATGCAAAATTTGCGTCTCATATATAATTACCTAGGGTCATACTGTAATGAGGAATGCTTCCGAAGGATGATTTGTAGAACAAAGAACTGTCGCACCGTAAGCACTTGGAGATCCGCATATACTTTAGCTGTAGGATGTCTATAGGGTTTAAAGGTCATTACTTTAAGTACAGCTCTTTGTGCTCGTTCTAATGATAGGAGATAGGTCTTAGGCACCCCTCCCCACACAGAGACACAAAAGGTAATAATAGACTGACATAGGGCAAAGTATATAGTCTTGAGTGTATCAAGGTCTGTCGAAGATCTAAGTTTTTTAAAGATAAATATTAATTTTCTCAGACTAGAGGTGAGGGTTTCTAAGTGGCCATTGAAACTTAGGAGGTTGTCAATTTGAATCCCAAGGTATTTAACATTACCTATTATATTATTATAACCTACCTATTATTGGACATGAGCAATTGAGTTTATGGGAATCCGACGAGCATGTGTGGGCTTTGAGAGTAAAGGATACGGGGAGTGAGAAGGATTAATAATAGGAATAATATACTAGAGCTTGTACTATAAGCAGCGATGTGAATAGAACATCACTATACGTATGACTTATGTAGTCCATTATTAATATACTACTTAAATCACGAATGAACTAAACCTCTTTTAAATCACGTTTACAGCGTAAAGAAAAATTTACTTGTGGCATCCCCGCTCCCGCTACCGCTCCTCTTCTCGCCAAAACCCCACCTTCATACTAGATTCCCCCGTAGACACGTGCATTATAAATGCTTTGCGGATATCGCAATTCGCCAGTCGGTCGAACTCTACGCTATTTTATTTCCCAATACACGAATATGATATTGAGCTGTTATTACTTTTTACTTTTTAGGGTTCCAGACTAAAATGGTAAAAAAAAATCCTTAAAGAAATACTTTAGTGCCTGCAAAAGCTGTGTAACATACAGCTATTTTCATAGCAACAAAAAAAAAGTGATTTGGATATTTGAATCTTAAAAATATATGAACATAATTAAATAGATATTGAAAATTGGGGTTTTGAAATCTAAAAGTGGAGTCCGCCCAAATTGGCCCGGCTTTTTGTTATTTTAACTTTCCACTAAAGATAATTCTACTTGCAATATCAAGATTTATTTAGAGAAACTCCACAATATCTACTGTAACATATCATTCTATATTGTAAAATAATAATAAGAAAATAATGTTTTTTTTACTCTCTCATGTACATGTAAATGGTTTCTAATATGGTACCTGATGTAGGTTTATGAAAAACCTGTTTTACAGGTCACCAGGGTCCCAAGCGTATTTTACATAATATATAGTTTGCAAACAGTGTTTTCCTTTCCTTAGTTTAAAAACTCATCTAGATGGCTACAGACTATAATAAAATCAAGTATTTTTTTTCTTAATAATTAAGATATGATATTAGGCTTAGGATGGTTCGTTACGGCCTCCATGCTTTGTCTCTTTCGCTAACAAGGCAATCACGTGAGATGTCCGTTATGGGAGGCCTCGTTGCGCCGGCAAGCCGACGAAGTTTCCAAGAATTTACAATCAGGGTACAATATATTCTTGGTCTATTACTATTCGGATATTACAAAAAAAACATTATATATATATATATACAACCTTTTTTGTGAATACTTCCATTCGTTTCTTTAATAACGTCAAATATCATGGTCGTTTTTGATCCAACAATCAATGCTCATCGAGCTTTTGGTGAAGGAAAATATTGCGGGGAAATCATAGCATGGTAGGAATGTACATTTGAGTACCCGTCTAGCTATGACCAACCAGCTAAAAAACGAGCTACCAATGTTCCGGCAGGTGCATTTCAAAGCTAGTTATTTGATAACCTTTCTTCGATTATTGCCAAACACAAACTTTTAACAAAATCCTTGAAGTCAAACCATGTCAAATAGACTTGTGCTCTGAGTACGAACGTCTATCGTAAGCGTATCGTTATCGTATCGAGTGTGCCAAGAACCAATGCAATAGGAAATTGATCTTCACGCAACGTCACGGTACGCGCGGTGTTTAATTCTCCTAATAAACCAGTTTTTTCGCGCACTCGGTACGAAGATTGCGATAGATGTACGCTTAGGCCTCATGTGTAAAGAATCTGTCAACTCGTTTTCTAACACCCCTACCAGTATTGCCTGTGACCGCATCTTCACCTACAACATTGAAATTTAAATACTTCAAACGCTTGTCTGAATTTCTAAATACAATGGTTATGGCGCCCGGTATTATTTTTTTATTTAATTTCGTTTCGCTGGAAGGGTAAACATAATAAAAAATTTCAAACAAACTTAATTTACTTTACACACACATTATTTGAGCAAGGGCAACAGAACAAATGTTATTGATACAAACAGTGCCAACAAAACTGGCCCGTGGTTATTTCTACGGTAAGGGTCCCGTAGGTAAATATGAATCGAATTGTATAATACTCTTTGGATATAGTAGTAGGTTTACAAAGCCATGTTTAATTTAATAGAGCATCAAAGCAAATTGAAAAGATGCGGTGGTAGAGTTAAGGCTCATTTGGTATTTTGTGGTAAGTATTGGATTTGATTTAGTGGGGCATGAAATTTATCGAAACATAAAGTCTTAGGTATTTAATGTAATATTAAAACAACATTGTAATATGAATGTGAAACCTATTTGTTTTGATTTTCACAAAAGGTTATTAAAATTGAAATAAGTATAAGTTGATAATCTTAAGAAATAAATAAAATAATAAAAAGTACAAGCTAATTTTTACCGATCTTCTTATTTCACTAAGAAACATCATTTACTTATTTTTTTTATTTAAAAACTTTCGGCTGATTGCAAGCAATAAATAGATAAGAGGACATACTAGGTACTTCTTTTTCAAAGGAATTAAACTATTTTTGTGAATATTTCGCAAAGAGTAGGGCCAAGCAGCACCACATGATGACGTAACTGCAGCCATGGAAGGGTTGAGCTCGCCGATCGCGCTCTTCACTTTTTTTCTGACTCTCGGTCGTGGCAGACTATTCATAAATATTTTTTAGTTACTGTTTTTGAGTTCAAATTCGTCAATATTTTTTTCAGGATATGCGACCTCCTTTTTCTTTTTCTAAAAAACCTTGTTGTTTACTGATCCATAATACTATATTGATTGCTACAAGGAACCCTAAAAACAGATAAATTGGAGGCGCGTCGTCATGCAAAAATACAGGTCGTGTGAAATTGAAAATGTTTTCCAATTGCATCGATTTTATTTGGCGAGGGAAATTAAAAAGTTTGTCATAGCTGTACAGTCAGCGACATAATGTAGTAGTATGTTGAGCAGTGAGTAAGTGTGAGAACTCTCTAACTATAGAGAATACTAATACTAATTCAGGAAGTAGTAGAGCTCATAGTGCAGAATTCGTCCGAGACTTACGGTGGCACCGTAACCATTTCTGCCGTGGACTTAGCATCAGGTGGACCGTCTGACGTATAATAGTAATATAATAAAGCTGATGACTTTGTATTATTATTATTATCCTTTTTAGGAGCCGAGTAATTATATTTAAAGTCAGAAATAACACTAAGCGAAAATGAAATAAGAGTACGAAAAAGCGCGATTAAATGAACATGCAATTTATCAAGTATGTGTCAAAACAAAACAACACTATGAAGTATCTTTTTTTATTTTGCTGACTGTACCGTCATGTGCGTAAAATACATAAATGATGTGAACTGCCGTTTTCATTTTCATGTACGGTTCACATATTTCGCTTTTTAGATAATAAAATCAAATGACGTAAAACTTGAAATAAAACTTCTCATATATGTTATTTTTCTATGTATAGGTAAGTTTGTGTTGGACAACTGTCTTACAATAGTAAGTGACGATGCGAATGAAGGTGGTATGTACACGAAGTCATAAAAGGAATTGGCTCTTAAGTTGACCTGATGAAACACAACTTTAGGTACTAGGTAATTTCAACTTGAGGGTGTTAGGTAGTTGTGTACTAAAAAGTTCCCTAGCACCTTGCTATGGTTTCCTTTTGAAGTATGAGTTTCCTTTTTGCATGTTCTAAGTGGAAATTTAGATTAAATATAATTATGTGGCAGTGACATCATAGGGGTATAAAGTCACTTATTGATTATTTTTTGTTTTTTTTTCTGAAGTTGGATTTTAATGTAATCTATGAACATTTTATAGTTTTATAGCCTCCACTGGCACATTATAAGATATTACCTATATATGTTAGCTATTTGCGGATAATGTAGCAGGCTGCAATAATGTTATTTCTTTCAAGTATACTTTATTGTTCCAGCTGTTTTTGCCCCATATTAAATAAATGAAAAAAAGTTTTCCTTAACCGAAAGCACAAACCCACGACTCTTGTCACGACGACGACACTAACAACAGAGCTTTCCCACATTACACCCATTTAAAGTTGGTAAAAACAAGTATTTTAACCTAAAAAATACCCTACAAGCAATTACGCGTTCCATTTCGCAAAATTGTTTTCGTATATTCAATTTACGCAAATACTACAGACTCTTTCATCCTGGCAATTAACACCGTTGTGAAAATTTAACTTTATTCACAAGAAAATGTCATATACACGTTGAAACCTGAAATTTACTGATTGATTTTCGTGACATTTTGTATTCGGTAATTGTACAAAGCAACTATGAAAGAGTTTTTCAATGCCCGTCAATAAACTATAATGAATAAATAAAATTTAAGCCTAATCAGAAATTATGAATTAGTAAATTAAAGTTTGTCTTGAAATAGCTCCGAAAAGGTTAATGGAACTTTTAACAGTGAAAAACCAGAATTTAATTTTCTACGATTTGTGTCCTTAGCATTTTCGCCCACCCCATCACCTTCCAGCTCCTTGGGCAGTATTCTAATACCCCCGTTTTGTAATACCCTGCGGGGTATCCCCTAATGAATGTAATTTATTAATTTCAATGGGGCGATAAACCTTTCAAGGAACCAATGCTCTACAAAACATTAAATCATAAAATGTAGTCTGATTTTGACCCAACTGCATCAATACCAAAAAGGGTTTCTATTAAACGGATTTTTTGGAGATGTTTTTAGTTTTTATTATCATCTGAGTATAATTATATATATTATAACTATATATGTATATATATAATTATAAATATGGTAGAGTATGAAATTTTTGATGTGTGCTATATTGCGTTAGTGGAATCCCTTGCTAGAAAACTTTATCCCCCCGACGGTAAGTAGTCACTATTAGTCATTAGAAATATCCACTACCACTGTGTTGCCTCATCAATTGTATCAAAGCCTAGATAGCACTGAAAAGTAACTGTTGGAACACACATTTTTAAATCTAGAGTGGTGGGACCCAGGCGTATGGAGAAATCTCAAAGTGTTCTTCCGTTGTGCAGAACAAAGAGTAGACTAAAGTACATTGATTAAAAAAATACCCCAAAGACTCGAAATTTGAGGGTTTAACAAGTAGCCACTTAAGAGATCCACTCTCCATCTCCTGGATCCACCATGAGACCAGCTGAATAGCGTTAATAAATCAAATAAAAAAAGTATGGTCTTTCGGATCCCAAGAATCAACGTTTTAAATCCATAGGACGATTAGAATAGGTTATATTTCCCATCATTCGTATTTTATTATAAAGTTAGTTATTTAGTTCGTTTGCTAGTTAGTTAATTAATTAGTGAGTTAGTTAGCTAGTTACAAGTGAATATAATAAAAGCTTGTGAAAATACACAGAAGCTTTGCGTTATTAATATTAGTAGAATATGCTATCCACTCCACAACACCGTTCTCTCAAATATGCATTCAAAACTTTATACTACAGCTAAAATATAAATATAATAACCGGAAAAATATAATGTTCATTGTTACGAAATAAAATTTCGCAGCAAATTTTGTTGGACAAAGAGATATAATCCATTACCCGCTTTATGTTATCATTTGGGAGGCAAAGAGAAAGAAGGAGTGCATTATTGGATTAAATTTATATGCTTTGTTGGTAAGTTGTGTTACGGACTTACCTCTCATGTGAATCAACTCTGTTAGTGTTTTTGATTAAAATGCTGTTCAATTAAGTAGAATTTTTGACTACCCTAGTCTCAAACAAGTAGTTGATGAGACTGTCCCACTAATATAATAAATGCGAATGATTGTATCTACGAATTCTATTTATTCTTTCACGCAAAAACTACCAAACAGATTTGGATGAAATTTGGCACATATGTAGATAATGCCAGGGCATAACCTTTTATGCCGGGAAAATGTTACATCCTCCGGGAACGCGGGTGAAACCGCGGGGGGCAGCTAGTGATAAAATAAAAGTGTATTGTGGCCGTTTGGTTCTTGACATAGAATAGGACGAAATATAATTCCACTAGTGTCATAAAACCGATTAAGGAAATACACCAAAGGGCGGCCAACAGCAGCTACCTGAGGAACACCACTTCACTGCGATCACCTACTCGCTTGCCAAGCGTGGTGATTATGGCAATCAGATATACAGCATGGCTCCCGTCTCTGGCGGTTCCGCTAACCCGGGCTAACCCGGTAACGCTAAACGGCGGGGCTGAGGGTGCCAAGAGTCTCAGACAGAGATCCGGCTACCAACCAAACCAACAACTGGATTTTTGGATCAATAGAGAAACTTTATTCTTATTAGAAAGCAATAAAGTATTTAGAATTTATTTATATATTATTTATTAGAATTTTAATACTACCATGTAATTGTCCATAGATTGAAGGAGTGCGAATGTCCAACGCTGTATAATTTTTCAGTTCGGTATTCTGTATCTGCCCTTATTTCTTTTGTTGTAAACATTGCGAATGATTCCGAAATCGATGCGATCCTTTGAGTTTTTCTCACTTTATTCTCAAGATTGGACTTTCCTTCATGAATGAAATGTAAATAGTACCACAGCCGCCATCTTTCATGTATTTCAACAATATACCAAATTACCGTATTGGATGGATCCCTCACAGGCTCCTATCGCTTTGATGTTTGCGAAAATATAAATTTGTTCTTGATTAAAATGTTAGGGACTGAATAATATTGTGTTTTCGTCAAAATGTTCAAACGAAATGTAGTTATGTTTTGAAACTTTATAACGTAAACATCTATCATCGTGAAAATTAATTATAATTTGAAATAATGTTCTAATTTAGTTTTCAAACGATAATGTTGAACTTTAATTTACATACTATAAGTTAGTTGTCAAAGACCATGAGTAAACTAACTTTTTTCGTTGATGGTTCGTTGGTTGATGGAAACTGGAATTTGAACACATTAAAGATGTGGCAAGTAAAAGCATTTTTTTCTGAAGGCCTACAAATAGAAAAGTAATAAAATATGATAAAGCTATGAGTATAAATGGAGCTCATGTCGTGAAGAAATATTGGAATCGATATATAAATCGAAATTTACATCCAAACGAAGCATCATATTTGAAAGTTACATGTATTGTATTGATAATACAAAATAAGTAAATTTTCGAATTGCAATTGTATTTATATAGAATTAAAATTCCTAACCATTTATTAAGTTTACTAAGGCACTAATGAAGATCAAAACTACTGAGGTAACCACAAGTCAGCCTTCAGATCAGAAAAACTGGCAAGAAACTCAGTAAGGTTACATTTAATTATTATTCCTATGTTAAGCTTCATTATCATGACGAATAAAACCTATTTCATAACAAGGGTTTTACCTTAACTTACACAGTCATTTATTCAGCCTAAAAAAATTAAGTCCCAGCCCAGAATTCTAGGCAGTTTTTCATTCAATTCCACTGTGACAATATCACAAAGGCGGTCTCTGAACGGGGACCCGCATAAATCACTATATGACATCTCTGTCTTTTGTTCGTGCTAGACTTAATTTTTTACGGGTAACCATTATAAATAGAACCGTGGCCTCACATATTTTTTACCCACCAGAAAGGTTTTGAGAGGTCTTACGTTTACTGTAATTTTTCGAGTTACAACTTTTCTGTATTAAGACATGACATGTGTCTTTGTTTGTGATTAGAATTTTTGCCTTAATACAAAAAAAAGAAGAACTTTAAAATATTAGTAGGTACTTAGTAAAGGATCATTTTTGAATGTTTAATAATAATAATATACTATTTTTGCAATTTTCTA
Source organism: Habrosyne pyritoides (assembly GCA_907165245.1). Lineage (NCBI taxonomy): Eukaryota > Metazoa > Arthropoda > Insecta > Lepidoptera > Drepanidae > Habrosyne > Habrosyne pyritoides. Next base: position 14,779,031 of record OU015588.1, on the reverse strand, counting down.
ATACATAAGGCAATTATTACTCAGTAGATAGTGAAGCCAATAACGTACTAAAAGAATTGATAAATCAGCTTTCAGTTTGGAACATCGTGGGATGGTTGGTAGGATATTTTGCAGTACCCACCGACTAACTGCCTTCCTAAAACTAGAAGTATGTTAGCCATCAGCTTTGTACTACCTACAGCGTACCATATTATGATGGTCAAACACAGAGATGTAATAAATACATCTCTTTGAAAACCATTGTTAACAAAATTAGCAATAAATCTTATTCTGTCTAACCTGGTTACCCCAGACTTAAATTCGGCGAAAAAAACCCTCAATTCTAAGTGGAAACGTCAATACGGACTTAGAAAGTTTTATCTCGACCAATCCAAACTTCTTAATTAGACTTACTGGGGAACCAGCCTTATCGATACTGATTTGACGTGAAATAATTGGAGTTTTTATGCCTTTCTGTCTACCCTCGTAATAATAAGAAATTTTGGGTTCGAGATTGCAGTCACGGAAGATTTATGGCTAGTCCCGAGATAAGGTATCTCTTGTTACAGTGCTACAGCTGTTTAATATTATGGAGTCCGTTTGGCTAATAGCTGTCGATGAGAATGTTAGTAAGTACCTAAGAAAATTTTAACAATAGGCTTTTATGTGACGACATTCATAGAAAAAATATTTTATATTGGTGAGATAGAATATGTGTATTTGTATTATGCTCCAAGTGGAAATGCCTTTTTCTAAGAATAAATAAATATCTTGGGATATTCTTTATCACGGCTATCGGGTCCTACTATAGGTATTTATTGTTTAAAATATTTTACTTTATTTATTTTGAAGTACCTAGTGTATGGCATATATTGTTTGTCGTTAGTAGTTAGGGTATATAACCAATTAATCAAGGTAAATTAATTTAAAAAAGAAACTGACAATACTTAATTAATAAATAAAAATAAATATCCTACAGTTTAGTTTAAATAACTTAAATAAAACTGTTTTATTTCATTTGTAAATACAATTATTGAAGTTAAGTAGTATTTTTTCAGATCAGCCCAGGGATGTCCTCCACTGACAGAGGCCTCCTCCTTGGTTTTGCACCTCGAACGGTCTGGAGACGCCTGCATTCAGTAGCTTCCAATGACTCTGACCAGGTCATCGACCCTTTCAGGGTTATCCTGTATGTTATTTTTTTGTAGTTGTTAAATGAAGTAATTATCTTACAATCCTGCGCAACTCAACTCCAGAGTGGACCGATTGACTGTACATTTGTTTTCGACACCCATTAAGACCTCAATATTATTTATAGTTAAATATCGTATCACTAAAAGCCATAAAAAGTATTTATTTTAATTAATTGAAATAAAACTATGACCCACGGTTCCATTATTAGATATCCTTTGTACTTTTATCCAACTTTGAACTGAATCGACATCACTATAAAGTTTTGAAGTGTGTGCGACATTTATGAATTCACGCGAGAATACTGCATCATAATATCAAAACAATCTCACGGAAACTGAGGATACTCTTCTCGTATATACAAACTACGAATATCAACCGTTGAACCGCGGTCCCCAGGCACGATCACCTAGTCTGGCGGAAGATCTTCTCTTTTAACGACGTGTAAGGCTTCTCTAGAGCCTCACAGATCACTCATTCATTGAAGTAATAATTTTGCTTTATATAATAAATCAAATATCGGCTAAATAATAATGAAGTCTCGGTATAACATCACAATCAATATTCAATTAAATGTAAATTAAAAAAATAAAAAACCATTTCAGTAAGACATCATGTTCAGTTTCATCAATGAAAATGCCTTATAAAGAATAGGTTTCCTACATAATAATCAAATCATTTGACCTAGTTTGTATGTTCATCGAATTTCATTTTACGTAAAGACTAGATAGATATCAGTAAATATAAAACTGAAATAGCACCGTATTTTGATGATACATAATGTTGCTTTTTACTTTGGTAATTAATTAAATTTTACATAGAAAAGTACTCAGTCTATTACACGAAGGGTTCGTACAACATTGAATTTAACTGTGGGGCCCAACAATATAGAAACTGGCTAAAAAAAAGTGAAATGCAGTTCAATATCTTCACTCATCGTCTGAAACTGTTCTCTAATTGCGTTTTATCATTTAAAGCGTTAATGATATTTAGATTTTTAACCGGATTTTATTACAAATTTGCGTCTTCGAATATTATTCGTTATTTAACAAAATTGTATTGTATTGTTTATGTTATTATAAGCTTTGTCTCCCAAATGTTAATGTTTTTCCAATATACCTGGACGACAATATATCTGTATGATTTAATAGTATTAATCGAAGCCTGTATCGGAATTCTTGTATCAGCTTATACGGAAGACTATTACTTGTATAATTATTACAAAAAAGTATTGATTGTTTTTACATCAGTTTCAATGGCACCACAAAGCATTTTGACTCATTTTCTTTTATATTTCGATATTATTGGTAGCTATTTATCGTGCTACTTATTTTGCTTGATACATTTTTTTGCTGATAACATGTGTAACAGAATCGGGTTTGTTATGATGAGCTTGTCCTTTGTGGCAATTATGATGAATTCTTTGACGCTCATATTTATATTTGACCTGTATCGAAAGCAAATGAAATTATTAAAAAGATCACTGTGTGAGTTGGAATCGAACTTTGATTTAACAGACGATGATAAAATTAATTTGATCAAATCTTTCCTGGATTCTTACAAAATCGTTTTGAGGAATCTTAAATGTTCCGGTAGTATTTTAAAAATAATGGTGAGTATAGGAATATACCTTTACTAATACTACAATTAAACCGTTTTGAATTGTATCTTTCACGTTGTTTTTTTTTCAGCTGACGATGAATTTAAGTTTTTCCTTTACAAGACTAATTTTAACAATATTTTTCATAATAAATAATGTACATGATGTGGTAAGTAGACTGTATTTCTATTTCTTATTAATTAATATAAAACCAATGCATGTTACTTTAAGATCGAATTATAGCTGAGTTAGTAACATCGAATGCCGAAACGAGAGTCGTGGATTTCAAACCTACAATGACCTTGAGCTGTCGGTAAAGGAAAACATCGTGAGAAAACCATGTGTGTAACTTTGGAGATAATTTTGTTTTTAAAACTTGGCTGGCATAGGGGGTAAAATAGGACATGTGCGATTGTACAGTAAATCTGCAAGACCACGTTTTAGAAAGTATGAATCACCTTCTTAAAGCTTTTATTTATCCAGCCACTTGCTCTTTAGTTCTACGTCAAATTAAGCACAAATTTGGGAGCTCATAGGTACTTCTAAATGACACATAATGAACCTATTACGTTTGGGCTCGTTTGATTTGTCTTGACAATAACTATTTCCTTGTGTGGTGCACGGGGTCTGATTATGAAGTTGGAAGGTCATAAGAAGTCCCACTTTTCTTTTAGAGTTAGTTTTTTTTAATAAAATTGTGTTTATTTTATGTTCTCTTTTTTATTTTCAGTCACAATACAGTACAATTTCACTGCTTATAGAAGTATTTCTTGGAATCGCTGCGCCGTTAATACCTTCTCTGCTTGTAGAAATGGCTGTCAATGAATATGATGGAATTCGTCATTTGCTAGCATCACAGCTTCTTCAATATACCGGTAACATTCAATTTTTAATTGAGTTATAAATAAGAAAGTTCTTTGTAGGATGTATTTACGCTTTAATTAACTTCACGTGTAACAAACATTGTAAATTAATCTCTATAACCTACTTCTAATTGTCCTATCGATTTGCAAGTGTCTACCTTTGTGGGATGAATCCATATAGGCGACGATGATCACTTACCATCAGGTGGTTTGTCTGCCTGTTTGTCGAGAAACTTAGAAAATTCTCAGTAAGAGTCAATTTTGTATGTCATGTCAATCCATTTCTTTCGATCTCCTATCTTCCTTCTCCATGCCACATTGTCGAATCTTTATTTGTGCTACAAACTAAATTAATTTTTTGTGAGTTATAATTTGTTTGTCTGGTTTATGTAGTATTCATCTTATTAATATAAAATATAGAGATAATCAATATAATCTGATTACTAGTTCAGATGGTACTATACCTCCTGGTGCAGAGTTTTACCGGGGAAATACTACCGCTTTACCCATTTCTACCGTGAAGCAGTAATGCTCTTGTATTGCTGTGTTTCAGTTAGAAGGTAATAGTCCAAGAGCTCACGACGCCCAGACCTTCGTTATTTTGTAACAGCTGAAAATTTCTCAGAGCATGTCATAAAAACAGGTAAGAATGATCAGTGAGTTTGAAGTTGGGATTGTGGTTACTTGGGCAGGTAACAGAAAGTAAAGGTGTATAAAATAGTACCCAAGTTCGGAAAAGTATATGGCTTAATTTTTTTTATATTTTCTTCGCAATAACATTAGAAATCACGTCTTGCATTGCTGGACACTTAATACGGTTGCAACCCCCTGCCTAAACGGCTTTTGAGGTGACATTTTTTTATAGGTCCCCAAGTAACAAATGTAAAGCCCAGTTTTTATACTATAACGAAAGTATAATTATAATTTATTGAAGTTTAGGGGTGTCTGGCAGGGGGTTGCAACCGTATTAAGTGTCCGGCAATGGAAGACGTGATTTTTAACGTTATTCCGAAGAATATATAAAATTTTGGTACTATTTTATACACCTTTACATTCTGTTACCTGACCAAGTAACCACAATCCCAACTCCATAGTCACTGATCGTTCTTACCTGTTTCTTTGACATGCTCTGAGAAATTTTCAGCTTTTATAAAATATCGAAGGTCTGGCCGTCGTGGGCTCTTGCTCTATAAGGGCCCGAGAAATCTCATGAGACTTAACAACGCCACGTCTTAAGGTCGACAACACATTGGCAATGCCGCTTGTGTTGCAAATGTCTATAGGCGGCGGTGATTTTTTTGTCTTTAAGATAAATAAATTTTAAACGTTTTTTTCCAGATAAAAATCTGCAGACAACAATTTACGACGCATTGGATTACTTGGAGCTGCTATCGGCTAACTACTACTTATGGAACCTCCTCCCGATGGACATAACCCTATTTTTAAATTTTGTTAATCAGAGTGTTGCTTATGTTATAGCTTTACTACAGTTTACGTTTTAATACATAATTAGCTATTTTCATCATATTTTTTTCTCTTATTTCCAATGTAAACAGAGCTTTTACTATAGAAACAGCCCCCTTATTCAGCTAATACAAACTTCGTCGGCGAGCCGCTTTACGGAGGCCTCTGAGAGCTTACCTCTCACGTGATTGGTAGTATTAGCGAAGTAAGTGACAGAGACACAGCATAGAGGCCGCAACAAAACATCCTCGAGTTAGTGTCAGTTTCTTTACAGAATCGAGCCCCTGATAACTCATATGCCGCATAGGTATTGGTACACTGTTTTGTAATTGAAAAGATGTTTTAAATTATATAAGGTCGGTGTACTATCTATGCTCTTGTATTACCTACAAGAAATTCGGCGCAATTTTACGTCTGGCTGATTGCTCGATAGCATCTTTCTTTTGAAACGCTTTTACTTACCACAAGGTGTAAAGTGCACGTGGTCATGAGTATACTTTTTAGTCACCTCATTCATTGTGAGTTGGCGTAGTACTTAATCACCACACAACACAATATCTTAGACAAAACGACAGATATTGCGTGCTACAATAATGCAAAGATTTACATAACTCAAACAATTACAAGTTTAACTTCAAGTAAGCTTATGTTTAAGTTTCAACTGTGTGCGGTTGCCAAGTCCCCGCCATGATATAGGTACGTGTTGTGTTTGTATATTTGTTCTCTGATATATGTAAAACATATTTGACTTGGCACAGGTTTGTCACACCGGCACATTGCGGAGTTCGGGTTATGTCAATACATTTGCTTTCGTACGTGCTTATGGAAACTTGAGATGTGTGTAAAATTTGTTGTTTAAAGAGTGTGAAGAGATTTTTGCTGGTTCAACATAGAGTTATAAGCCTGGTGTTGCAACTGTCAATAGACTGCAGTAACCGTTTACCATCAAGCGGGCCGATTGTATGATTTTCACCTCTAGCATAAAATACACCGACATTGTAGTAGAAAATTAGTAATGTGACAAATTTAAAAAGTAGTTTACTTTGGTAATGATTTGTAGCCAGCCGATCCTGATGGTATTTGGTTACCGTTCGCCCATAGATGTTAGCAATTAAAGAGGGATTGTCATTTTTTTTTCTAACACTATACACAGAAATACATTTGTATACATGAACATGTCTGTTTGTTCTATATATATATATATTTATATATTAGTTCAGATTTAGAAAAATAAAATATTTACAGGGTGGTATATAAGTTATTTGGTGTCCATGGTACAAGCTGGTTAGTTTGAAATAAATGGCCGTGTTTAAAGAATGTCCCAGGATATATATTTATTTTAAGTTTTCCTTCCAAAAGACATCGGTGATTACGACAATTTACAAAAATGAGGGCGGTAGTCAGCTTAGTAACTAAACAATACTCTACCTTAAATACAAATTGATAAAATATATTTTTCATCGTATGTCTATGGATACAAAAAAAGATAATTTAGAAGTAAATTAACATAAAAAGAAGGTATGAATACATCATCTAAATAAACGAACCGTGCCTCAGGGTAGATAGCTTAGTCACAGCTTAAATAATATAACTCAATTTTTTTCACTCACGTTCCAAAATACAACAAACGACACATAATATTTTTTACACTGTGTACGTTTTGAGGGGATAGTCTTTTGTTATTGTGGACGCAATGATCAGATGATATCCCAAGGGTCAGACTGTAAATCATGAAAAATGTATTGGACGGTAAAATATGCTTCCAAATGATAATATGTGTTGTGTTCCATATCACCAAAAGGTGAGAGTTGTATTTATGTTGAAATCTGATAAAATATGGACGTATTTTGCGTAAGTAAATTCAAGCTCCATAGGTGTTTTGTTACAAAACAAATTTGATATTACAAGAAGATAGAAAACTTTGTACAGTTATTTGCTTGTATATTAAATAATCATACTAATAACAAGGCCTCACATATTATATCCATCCTCATGGATTTATGCATTGTACTTTTTCACCCGAACCTACCTAACGGATTCAGATGAAACTTAGCACATAGATAGAGCATGCTCCGCAATAACTTATTATTATAAGCTACTTTTTATTCCGGGGAAATATACCATCCCTCGGGATCGCGGGAACCTTTTCTATTAATTATTTAGCCCTCGTTGACTGTCTAGGCTATTTTGGTCTTTTATCTATTGGCTTTTAAGGTCAGTGGAACGACCGTTATTATATGATAACCTGTTCTATTTTAAGCTGTAGGAGTTAACATTTATGAATGCATAACATATAGTGCATGGACATCACAGCGAGATCAAAAATGCACTATATATAGTGCACGAACAGTGAACGTGCCAAGTCTCTTAACATATATAACAGTTGTAAACCAGTATAGTTATTGAACAAAGGTGTGAAATAGTGTTTGTGTGATCAAAATCCGATCAGTAATTGGAAAGTTACAAGCAAAAACATTTTAAAAAAATTATTTAACGACATTCATCCCTGACCTACGACAACCCGTACGGCGCTCGCTTGTCCCACTCCGCCCGCTGCTACAGTGAACCTACAGCGCAGCTGCGCTTGATGCGCTTTAAGACAAGTAAGCGGACCGACTAGACGACACAGTAATTTAAATATTTTTTAATATTTTTTATTTTTTATTGTATCTGCTGCCATGACGCGTGTTTGCTTGGGCTGTAGAAGAGATATAAAAGACAATAAAATTGTCAAGTGCTTGGTCTGCAAAGAGGTCTGTCATTTGCTTTGCGCTAATACCTCAGCAAAAAAATCATCCAAAGATCCAAATTGGACATGCCCTAACTGCGCCAGCAAGCGGCCTAGAAGTGACAATTCTAACACACCAATACGTCGCGCAGACAATGACAGCCAGCCGTCTCCAAGCTGGGTAACACAGAGATCACAGTCTAAGGGAATATCTTCCCCCACGTCGAGTGACCATGGACCGGAGGTCCACCATTGTCTATCAAAGGAAGAGATTAGAGACATTATACGAAGCGAAATAAGATCCGTACTCGCGATAGAGGTATCCGAGTTTAGAAGCACAATTATCCCAGAATTACGTGAAATTAAAAGCGATATTGCGGCCTTGAAACACGAATTTACTACAATTAAACAGTCCATGGATTTCATTAATTCCGAATTTGAGGATATTAGATCTGAAATGAAAAATAAATTTGAATTGACTGCACATCTCCAGAAAGATATTATAGAATTAAAAGCTACTAACAAAGAGCTTACCCAGCGATTGGCCGAGATTGAGCAACACACCCGTGCTACTAACGTTGAACTGCAATGCGTTCCCGAACACAAAGCAGAAAATTTATCAAATCTGACTATGCAGCTTGCTAAAACCGTCAAGTTTAGTCTAGACACGGGGGATATTCATATGTGTACCAGAGTTGCAAAAACCAACCCATCATCTTCTCGGCCGAGATCTATAATCATCAAACTGCGTAGTCCCTTAGTTCGCGACGGATTACTAGCTGCCGTGATAAAATTCAATAAAGATCACCCCTCGGACAAAATAAATACAGCTCACCTAGGCATTGGTGGGGACAAGAAAGCAGTTTATGTTGCAGAACACCTTTCCTCGCATAATAAAGAACTGCACAAAGCGGCAAGACTGAAGGCTAAAGAAGCAATGTACAAATTTGTTTGGATAAGGAGTGGCCGTATTTTTGTTAGAAAATGTGAATCTTCTCCTGCCATAATAATTAAAGACCTCGCCTCAGTAAATCTTATTGCTTAAATTACTTCAGTAACATTCTCCATCAAGAACTTTATATCTAATTAATTCAAAATTCGCACACATCAATTGTTACTATCAGAATTGTAGAGGCTTGAACACAAAAACTAATACTTTTTATACTAATGTTTCTCTTAATAACTACGATATAATATTTGTTACGGAAACTTGGCTACAAAGTAATGTCACAGATACAGAATTGTTCGATGATCGATATAATGTGTATAGGAGGGATCGAGACCTAACTGGTCCACATTCTAAGAAGACTGGTGGAGGTGTAATGATTGCGGTAAATAAGAAATTTAAATGTGTTAGGTTGCACAAATTTGAAAGTAACGGTAAGATAGAAGATGTTTGGGTAGTAATTAGTCTCGGAGCTGGAAATGGCTCTCTAAAGGTATGTATTTGCGCCGTCTATATACCGCCACCCGTCTCCATAGAACACTTTGAACAGTTTGTGGATACTGCCAGCGCTAACCTCTCGAACTATGACCATACGTTAGTTTTAGGCGACTTTAATCTTTCCAATCTGACTTGGAAGACTAATGATAATAATCAGTCTGCTACTTTACAACATAGTTTATGTCCGATATATCACCTCATGTCTGAATTCATGGCTCTAAATGATTTGAAACAATATAGTATTATAGAAAACCATCAATCTAAAACTCTTGATTTAGTTTTTTCATCTGACTTAAACATATCTGTAATGGCGACAGACGACACTTTAACCCCAATAGACAATTACCATCCTCCCTTAGAAATACTGCTAAATATAAATTCAGAAAGCTATCTAAAATCAAGTCAACGGCCTCGATATAATTTCTACAAAGCTGACTATGCCACAATTGAAAGTGATTTAGATCGAATTGACTGGATGGATTCTTTCTCATCATGTATCGATATTGACGAGATGGTATCGCGATTTTATGAGATTTTACATTTTGCAATAGATAAATCCGTGCCAATGACTAAACCCAAAAGTAACAGGTACCCGGTTTGGTATTCTAGAGGCTTGATACGTAGCCTGAAAGAAAAGCACCGAGCTAGGATTCGTTTTAAGAAATATGGCAATCCTATGGACAAAATTGTCCTTGATTTATTAAAAAACAGGACAGGGCAGTTGATGCAGCAATGTTTTAGCAACTATTGCAATAGCCTCGAAGAGAGTATTGCAAAAAATCCTGTGCATTTTTGGGCTTTTATCAAGCATAAGCGTAATTGTAAAAGTAGCATTCCATCTGATATGCATTTGGATGATGAAAATGCAACTGATGTTGATGACGTTAGTAATTTATTTGCAAAATATTTCTCGTCTATATATTCCAAAAATACACAATCACACACTACCAACATGCCTACGATTAATATTTATGATAGCAGCTCACTCACTCTTAACACTGTAGTTTTACATGAAAATGACGTCCTTAATAAACTAAAAAGATTAGATTTAAGCAAAGGACCTGGTCCAGATGGTCTGCCAGCAATATTTGTAACTAGATGTGCCAAACAATTATATTTTCCTCTGACATTTATATTCAACGAATCGCTGCGCACTGGTCGATTCCCAAACTACTGGCGAACTGCCAAAATAGTCCCTATTTATAAGGATGGTCCCAAAAATATTATTAAAAACTATAGACCAATTTCAATTTTGTCCATATTACCTAAAATATTTGAGTCATTAATTTACCCCCATCTTACTAATTTAGTCAAATCACGGCTTAATGAACAACAACATGGCTTTATTCATAAACGATCCACCAACACTAATCTTGTAGCATTTACTGACGCGATATGTTGTCATCTAGATCAGGGCACTCAGGTGGATGCCGTGTATACGGATTTTAGCAAGGCATTTGACAAGGTTGACCATGACACACTGTTGTTGAGACTTGCTGATGCTGGAGTTGGTGGATCAACGCTGCCCTGGTTTAAGTCATATCTTAACAATCGCAGATCGTATGTTGTGATTGATGGTGTCGAGTCTTATGAATTTAATATCACTTCCGGCGTTCCTCAGGGTTCACATCTGGGACCTCTTTTATTTCTTATTCTTGTTAACTCTATTTCTGAATGTTTTCACCATACAACTGCTTACCTTTTTGCGGACGACCTCAAAATTTTGAAGCCCATAAAAAATTCAGATGATTGTAGATTCGTGCAAGACGACATTAACCGCATAGTTAAGTGGTGTGAACATAATAAAATGATTTTAAATGTGGACAAATGTAGCTACATATCCTTCTCTAGAAATAAAACAAGGATCCAGGCATCATATGCTATACACAATCAGTCCCTTAAGCAAGTTGAATGCATACGCGACCTGGGTGTACTAATAGATAATAAATTGACATTTAATGCACACTTAGATACAATAATTCAGAAAGCTTCTAAAATGTGTGGCTTTATAGCTAGAAACGAAAACACTTTTAGACAGCCTATGACAAAAATTATTTTATTTAACTCATTCGTTCGCAGCATTTTGGAATATTGCTCCCAGGTTTGGTCGCCACATTATGAGGTTCATAAAAATCGAGTAGAAAGAGCTCAAAGAAGGTTCCTTAGTCATCTTACGTACAACACTAGACTACACAGATCGCTGAATTCATACAGGTCGCGCCTCGATCATTTCAAAATAATTACACTCAACAATAGACGCAAGTTGCTTGACCTTTCATTTTTACACAATATTGTGAACAATAATATAGATTGTACAGAATTACTGACGAAGATTAACATCTCAGCCCCGAGTAGGTTGCCGCGCTCAAGTGTCTACAAACTGTTCACTTTACGTAGATACAAGACTAACCTGGGTCTTAACTCGCCAATTACCAGAATGACCAATCTTACAACGATTTGTCCCGTTTGTTGGATTTGGACATTTATGGTGATAGTCTTCCTAGATTTAAAAAAAAATTGAAGGACTATCTTGGGTCTAGGCACGGGTAGGTAGTACCAGCCCCTGCATGGACCTAGATAGTAGGTCTATGTTTGTTTCTGTTATGTTTTGTGATTTTTTTTATTTTCTTTATAATTTAATTTTGTTTCTTAGTTTTGTATACCTTAATTTAACTTTTTAAATTTTTGTTTAATTTATAATAGCGGTATAAGTTGTTGGTGTTAGCTGTGATTACCTATAATTAAGTGAGCACAAGGCATGTTATCTCTGTAGCATCTTTTTTTGTCCTAGTTATGTGTATCATTTGTTGGTGATCCTTAATAAATAAATAAATAAATAAACATCATTAGAACAACATCATTGTTACATAAAATCCCTGAGTTATTGAACCTACAATCCAAATCATGTTCCAATAATAATTTCAAATATCGAACACTAGCTTTAACAGCATTAAATTATTCAGCAGTATGCGGAGTTTAACGATTCCCTGAAACAAGCCCAGTTGGCAAATTCCGTATTAATATTTGAAGTCTACAAACGCGTAAACGTAGCCGCAGTGCCATCGTCGCGATTAGCCGAGTGGTCTGCGAGGCAATATTTACGACCAAAATTACTGCTTTAATGGACACAAACTGGCCACGCCAATTGAATACTACTTCCCTTACTACGGAGTTGGCTGCCAGTTTGATCTCAGTCGTATTAGTTGTTCTACAGAATGTATAATTGCTTAATGTATTTGTAGAATAATTTTAGCTGGATTGGTTGTTGTTTTTGTAATGTGAAATGAAGTGCATTATCATACATATAAAAATATCATAGGACATTCCTTACACACGTCCACACTCCTAAACTAAGCTTTGCGGACGTACTATGGAAACCGGCTAACTGATATACTATTTATTTATTTTTCTAAATTTATACTTATAAAAGATATTAGCAATAAATGTTTGACCTGGGTCGGAATGGAACCCGTGACGTGTGACTTAGTAGTCAGGGTCGCTAACCACCAAGCTGGCCTGTCAAATCTATGCTCGTTATCATAAAGTTTTGTTTCATTTCCCCTAAGTTCTTTTTAAATTTACAGTTTTTTAATAAAAAGGAAGCTGTATAGGTAGGAAGGTATATTTTACAAATTAATCATCCCGCAACTTCCGGATCATTTGCGGTAATTGTGGTTATTTATAAGCAAGTAATTATTTAAATTTATTAAATTCCACTGTTATTATATTGGTATTGCTTATTAATTGGGTATTAAAAAGTAAATTCAGTTGTTAATTACTTATTTGTCATGAAACCGAACCACCATATATAATTTATTATAAAATTTTGTACAAATCGGTATAGGTATAAATAAATATGCCAGGACATTCTTCATACATGCTTCATAATCATCATCATCAGCCTATCTCTGTCCACTGTTACCTGATCCCAAATCAAGCAGAGTGTACTGCTTATACTTTGGCTACTAGGTAACTGATATACTACCTTTTAATTACATACTTATATAGATAATAGTTGTCCCCCGTGGTTTCACTCGCGTTCCCGAGGGATGTAACATTTTCCCGGTATAAAATGTATCTTATGTTACTTCCATTACCTCCAAGAATATGTGTACATCGTTTCATGATGATCGGTAAATTAGTTTTCGCGTGAAAGCATAACAAACAAACTTAAATTCACATTTATAATATTAGTAGGGATTTACACCCAGACGCAGAACAAAGAGACATGTTCATGCACACAAATTGTTTGTCCTGGGTGGGAATCAAACCCTCAACCTGCAGTTTGGCAGTCAGGGTCTGTTAGTAGACAACTGACCCGTCTAAGTATTAAAGTCAAATATATTCTATAATATATGCTTCTTAAATAAGAATTTTATTAAACTCAAACCAGAATTATCACAACCATAGTAATATCTTTCCATATTTACATAAGAGAAGCTAACACTTTAATTTATATGAATGTATGTTGCAGCTTAAATTTGGCATGAAATTCTACTAAATTAGCTTGACTTATGTTACTAGCTGCATGCATGCCGAATTCAATGATACCTCCAAATTACAGCTATGCGGTTATATCTGCGCTATATAAATCAAAACTGTCAAATTATTGTAACATCACCGTACCCAAAAAAGGAGAATCTCAGCGAATGTGGCAATTGGAGAGGCATCACCTTGCTCTCGATTCCTTCTAAGGTGCCCTGCAGGATCATCCTAGGTAGGCTGTCGAGGGCCACTGAACCTCTCCTTCGCAGAGAGCAAGCTGGCTTCCGACCCAACCGATCGTGCTCGGACCAGATCAACACCTTGCGCATAATTCTCGAACAGGCATCAGAATGGCAGAGGGAAATATACCTGACCTTTGTGGACTTCGAAAAAGCCTTCGACACGCTGAGATGGCGCTGTATCTGGGCCGATCCCAGTACGTGAAATTGGAGTCCCCGAGAAGATTACCAACATAATTAGGGCCATCTACGGGAAGTATTCTTGTAGAGTAACTCATGACGGCCTCGTCACGGAGGACATACCGGTCCATGCGGGTGTACGCCAGGGGTGCCTTCTTTCACCTCTCCTCTTCCTTGTCGTCCTGGATGGCATCATGAATAACACCACCAACAGCAAGCGCCGTGGCATAGAGTGGGGACTGTCCAACGTCTTGGAAGATTTGGACTATGCCGATGACCTATGCCTATTGAGCCACACACGCGCAGACATGCAAGCCAAACTGGACGACATACAACGAGAGGCTCTGGAGACGGGACTTAGGATTAACACCCGGAAGACCCAGGAAATGAGGTGCGGAGCGACAAGCTCTTTGCCGTTGCTCATCGGCACAGAGGGGGTGAAGAGAGTCCAAAAATTTACCTACCTCGGTAGTGTAGTGTCGGAAACAGGAGGGACCGAAGAGGACACCGCTTTGAGAATCGCCAAGGGGAAGGCAACCTTCGCACAGCTCTGCCCGGTTTGGCAATCGCGGAAACTGACTAGGAGAGTTAAGCTCAAGATATTCCGGTCCAGCGTGAAAACTGTGTTGCTGTACGGATGCGAGACGTGGAAGGTCACTAAAGACATCACACGCCGGCTCCAGGTCTTCACCAACCGCTGTCTTCGCCGAATTCTCGGCGTATACTGGCCCGACAAAATCTCGAACGTAGACCTGTGGGAACGCTGCGGTGAGACCCCGATCGACCAGCAGATCAAACGCCGCAAGTGGAACTGGATCGGCCACACGCTCCGAAGGGACCATGATCACATTCCAAGGCAAGCCCTAGACTGGAATCCCCAAGGAAAGCGGAAACGTGGCCGCCCTAAGCAGACCTGGCGGCGGACGATCACTGTAGAAGCGAAGGCGATAAGAATGACCTGGAGCGAAGTAAAGCGCGAAGCCCAAGACCGTTCGGGATGGCAACGTACTGTGGACGCCCTCTGCCCCATCCAGGAGACATAGGACATTAAGTCAAAAAAAGTAAGTCATTCTATATGTTATTCAAGGGCAGGTTCAATCATGTGTCAACTTTAATCCAAATCCGTTCAGCTGTTTTTGCGTTAAAGAGTAACAACCATCTGTACATCCATACACCTATGCTTACAAACTTTCGCATTTGTTTATTATACTAAAATACTTAATTGGGAAGACGATATAAAAAAAACAGCTGGTCCCAACTGGATTCAAGCAGCCCAATCTAGAGAGGACTGGCTATCTTTGGAGGAGGCCTTCACCTACAGAGGAGTTCTTACAGAATGAAGAATAATATGTTGTAAAATAATATAGAATTAAGGAAAAACTAACAAGTAAATTTAGGAACTAAACGTTACCAAAAACTAATAATTGTATCTATAAGTATATGTAAGTAAATTAACCTAACTTCTTGTTTTAATTAGCTGTAAGAAATAAAAGGCTTTTTTATTTTTTTTATTTTTATTTTATTTATATTAAAATAAATAAGGTAATGTAAGTTAACCAATATAAATTATGTAGTTCTCTAGTCGAACCAAATCTTATTACTATAGGGAATGGATCATAATCATCCTAAACATACCATCTAGAAATCTTCATAAACAAGTGTTCACACAATGCTGACAACAAGCAACATCAACAACTATTAATTCCAGAATGTTGGTGCTTAAATCGTCACAAAATGTAGACTGCAGATAAGAGCTATTACAAATTTTAGTAACCATTACACCACTCCAGAACAGCCGTTGTTTCTGTCCTAAACAAACCGAAATATGTAAACGTATGCCGTTAAGATTTTATGTTGGTACCAACATTTATGTCGATATCTCGGGACAGGGATATAATCTAATTGTAGGGGACCTGTCCTTCGAATTGATCTTACTCAAAACATCAAAACTTATTGTCGCAAGGAGAGCGATCGTAAAGGTCAAATTTTATGTTGGTACGTTGTTGGGGTGCTTTCATTCTGTTTCTTTTTCTTGTATTTGTGCCTCCAATGAATCTTATCAACATCGCCTTGATTCCTTTAATTTGACCACTTAGTGTACGATATACTCTTTGTTCTCCTCTTCCGATATCCTAAAGATGAGTTGGAGTGGCTCTATAATACTACTGGAATACGAGACTTCAGGTTTCAGGATCGATAATAATCCATTGGCGATGCCTCTGATGTTGCCAAAGTCTGTAGTCAGCGGTGACCACTCAACATTAGGTGATTCAATTGTTAGTCAACTTAAATGAGATGAGAATCGACCTAAAAATGAGTAAAGTAGAAGGGAACTATCCAGGTGCTGATAAAGGTGACAGTCGAAATACAATCAAAAATTTAATGAAAACTTTAATAACTAACTACTTTTTTGCTTTAAAACTGTTTTTCATTTCACCTAGTGTTTCTCAAGGGCAACCGGTTCCGGAATAACATGCTCGTTGAACATGATCTTGGTTTTATCCATGTTCATCCGGAGACCGATGCGTGCAGAAGAATCGACCAGGGTATTCAGCATGTATTGGAGATCTAACCTAACCTAGTCCCGTTACCAGTGTCTGGTGCTGGTGTGGTTTCGATCTGAAGCCATATCACACCATGGTGGCAAACATAGGGTTATGTATATTTAAATAAACAGAAAAATTCCACAGTTCCACTTTCAAAACAATAGCAATTGCCATACATTTCCATTCCAAATCCGAAGTACATCCTTAATGGCCCTGAAAATTGATACCCATTTTCAAACAACCATTCTTAGAGACAAGAAAAAACGTCGTCACGGTACAAAAGAGCTCATTCCCCATGCGAGCGTCAGACCGGAAGCACTTACAGTTTTTCAAAGGAATAAAGTGCTTCGGTCTTTGTGGACGGGCTACGGTAAACTTGATTTATGATGCAATCGTCTTCTTAGATTTGTCAGTGCACAGAAAGGCGCTCGGTGAAACTAAAATGTATTATTATAATTTTTCTAGTGTCATATTACAGTGTTGAAATTTAAATTTATGCACGAGTGGAAAAGTGGTTTAACTAAAATATTAAGTGCAGCAATAGTGGCTGAATAGATTCAAATTTACAAAACCACTGTACACTACTTTCCTACTAATATTATTAATGCAGAAGATTAGGAGGATGGATAAAAAACTACCAAATGGATTTGATAGATAGATCATCCCCTGGAATAATATGTAGACTACTTTTTATCCCAGGTAAATAAATATATTTACTTATACTCCTTCGACAATAGGGGTGAAACCGCAGGGGACAGCTAGTATAGTATCTCATAATATGGAAGATTATTTGTAAATTTGTGTCAATAAAATGTTACATTAAGTAAATATTATGAATACTCATCATTCCAGTCGATGCATTGACATATTACAAGAGATTTGGGAATGCTGTTGTTGACCTCTTAATGCAAGGTGTAAAGTGCACGCTGCCATAGGTATTAGACTTTAGTCACCTCTCATGACACTCTAGGGACGAGTTAAAGTGGTATTATTCGTCGCATAACATGCCAAATGAATCCCAGAAAATAATGTAAATACATTCATGAACACTAAAAGAGATGTCGTGTGGATACAAACTGAGATGGAAGAGGTATGAAATGACGGTCCGGTACCCAGAGGGCAAATACACAAAATATTTGTACATGTTTAAATAATTTGCTCGGGAAAAGGGTCTGGTTAGTAATAATAATAAAATGAAAAGGTTTGTTGAAGGAATCGAAAGCTGTGACAAGTTGTTACCTCGATTTATGGAAGGTCTTGAATTTATAAACAGGATTCCGCTTCGGTAAAGAGGAATAAAATTCAATAGATATCTGCTCTTAGATAAGGTAAATACAAAATAGAAACGAGTGTGTACTTTTATATACTATGTTATGGTTGGTTTATCTCAGGTTTTTTGGGAGAGACAAACAGCAAATTTGGGTTACCATAAATCATTAATTGAACCGCGGAGTAATAGTCGCCTCGCTGATCGAATTGTATTAAACGTGTGTAAAGAATGTTCCAGGATATTTATTTTTATTGTAATTATTATTGTTCATTACCAAGAGATAAAGATGTCCTAATCCTGAAATACTTTTCAAGCTACCGATCGATTGAAATAAACCAATCACGAGCTGGTGCGAATTCCAGACCAAAATCCTCTCAGAAGCTTGGAAAGCGCTCAGGAGTAAAACAACGGGGATGCATGCACCTAATCACATATTGTCACTTAGTTAGGATATATTCCTACTGGTGAATAGTTACATAAGTCATTTAGTTGAATTATCTTGATTTAAACGTATCTTTAATACTAGTTTAAATTAAGACAAGATTTTTTGTAAATTTTTTGGTGTAAAGTTATCTAACTCTTAGTTCACTAAAGCATGTTGTCTTGAATGCCATATTTTTTAACGGAATGTGGTATGTTAAAGTATTGACTTTAAAATCAGGTTGGTATAATTTAAATAAAATATAAGATATGTTTTGACATTGGTCAGGTCTCAAACCGAGCAAAGGTAACAGATAAACAATTTTGTTTCGTTTGACAATCCGTGAAGCAGAGAGACTAAAATCCAAGTACGCTTCTAAGCGAATTCGTTGTTCTGAAAACACCTTTACTCCCAGTAGTCGAATCTGGTAAGTGCTGTATCTACTCGGCGTGAATTTGCAGTTAGTCCCCGTCTTTGAGGCCAATTTAAGCTAATTGCTGTTAAACAAAGAGTACTAAGATTTCTTGAGAATTATTTATGTAAAGAGTGTTCTGTTTTGTTTCACGTAACTTCGAAGCTGGGATGTTTATTTTAGCAAAATTTTAACATGGGGATTTTGCCAGGTTTTTTCAGAAAAGCTAACCTTGTGACCCGGAGTTAGAATTTAACTATTGCTTAGAACCCGTGAAGGGAAACAAAAAGGTTGTTCAATTTTTTTAATTTAATGGTAACCACAGAATGAAATAGTTCAATAATTGCTTGGACTATAACCTCTTTTTAAACCAATTTATCACTGTCATTATTTATAATTAATAATGTTATAATATTATTTCGACATTTTGCGATTTCTGGTTTGGTGGTCCGAGCAAATTTTTTGAGTTTAATTCAATTGATTACGTATGAAATTATTGTTAATAAACCGCATTATTCGCATCCCTTTAATCAAGTCGATTTTCCATGAAAGAGTTGTTAACATCCATTCATCCAGCCAAACTAACAAATTTCGCATTTACAATAGATATAGTAGTGTACTACATAATTGTATAATGTACTTACTTCCTTTGAATGTTCCTTTTCATTTGATGAATTTCTATATTAAAAAATAAACTAACGTAAGCAGAGTTTATAATTAACATCATTACTCTAGCGTAAGACTCTTAGCATAATCTGGAATACAAGGTAAGGAGGTAGAAATCTCAAAATCCTATAAAGAAGTATCAGTCCACTAATCCTGTCACATTTAATCTTAAATATTAAAAAGTCTTAGTGAGGCAAGCTGCACTAAGCCCATAGTAAAGCGTTGCTGAACGTGGCAAAGAAAGCACTTTGAATGTAGGAAATCTCTCAGTTCCGTTGGATTGAATTAATGTCGTACCTTAGAACTTCCGCTGGGGGCAAAGACGTGAGCACACTCGCGATAGTTCCAGAAAGTTTTTAATTGGAATATTTTTCTAAAGCAAGAGACAATGCTTGCAACATGTCACGTTAGGACTTAGAAAAAACTTCGATGGAATGCGGTTCTCATTACTGAGATCTATGCCTATTTTTTAAGGATTATGGGTATGAAGAAATGCTTTGTATTTCTAGAGGGATTATGAAATGAATTAGAATAGATGTAACAGTAAGATTACGAAAAATGAAACATAGTAAAGTGAATAAAACATTCAGTTGAAGGACTTTCTAAACGATGATACCCGGGTCTAAACTGAAAAAATGATGAATTTAAATGATGTTTTTCGCGAACACACCTGTTTTTTTTATTTTATTTATTTACATGTACACACCTACAACATACTTGCATTTACTTTACAAAAATATTGTTTTCCATTGCTTACTAGTATGATTCATCAGTTAAAGTTCCAGAAATAATCTACGAATCTACTTATGAAGGCCAAATCCACTGAAGTTAAAGTCAGTAAAATCGCAACTTTATACATTTTATTACTTGATTTTAATGGGGCATTATACTCAGAGAAAACAAATGCAATTAAATACATTGCAAAATAAAACTTATAAAAGCTATTAAATAAGGTTGCTCTTCCATTATAAACGCAACCTAAACTGGTATCTTTTGTAGACTGTGAGAAAAACCAAAGCCAGTAATCTGAGATGTTAAGAGTGAGAGAGAAGATTCAATAGACCACAATGCAGTGGGTATTTACAAAGGTTTTATATCGTTTATCTAACATTCATGGTTTGCACCAGAACTGGTTATTCCAGTTTGTTTACAAAACCATTCATTCAGCTAAGGCCCGGAGAGGGCACTTATGAAGGTCAAAGTTACTGAAGCTACCACCGGTTCAGGTGTTTGCCTTCAATTGAGAAGAACTGTCAAGAAACTCAGCAAGGTTACATTTTTATCATCTCCTTCAACAAGTTTTCATTATTTTCATTAAACTGACCAATTTATATTGAACCAGTTTCCTGACTTAAACGTTTATCTTGCAAAAGCATGTTCATCGCTTTCGCATGTTTACCTCCTATCAGGAAACGAACGATGAATTTTGCACTAAAGAAGAAGATAAAAGAATATGGGATACAATTACTGGACCAATAAAAGTTATATTTTATCGCACCGGTTTATCTCGAAGGGGATTGTTCGATAGTTTCCTTTTATTATGCAGTATTCACAATAATAGTTTTAGTGCATATTTAGGGTTCCGTATCTAAATGGCAGAATATTTTTAATGCTTAATGAAGTAGGCTGCCAACTGGCAGGCGGTCCACCAGATGGTAAGTGGTCACCGCCGCCTTGACCTAATTATAACACCAGGGACATTGTCAATGCGTTGTCGACCCTGAGACATGAAGTTGTTAAGTCCCTGTAATTTCTCCAGCCTCCTTACCATTCTAATCGAAACAGTAATACAAGTGCACTACTGCTTCACGGCGGAAATGAGTAAGATGGTAGTAGTGCCCTGGACAAACACTGTACTCAGAACTACTAATTCATAAAAAAAAAACAATTAAGCAATTTATTATACCTACACTTCGTTAGGTCACAAACCAGCATTCAGTAGCTATGACCTTCACAAGAGCATTTAGACCCTAAACTGAACAAAAGCTTTGACTCTGAAGTTATGTAAAAGGTATTGCATGAATTGCATACGTTATATCGAAAAAGAACGGTAGTGTATACCATACTACACCATAATGAAATGTGAAGAAATTATTTTTATTCAAGCACTCGTGAATTGTCTAACTCTAACACCGGTTCTGAAGGTTGTCTTTTACTGAGCAGAACCAGCAATAAACTTAGCAATTTCTCTTTTCAAAAGGACATAGATTTATTACATAACATTGATTTAGTCTTACTGAAAATTCTTGTGTGTTGTGGAAGTGACCAATAAAAAAAGATATACAACTGCATATCCGTAGAGATACAACCATGGAACATAGAAGACTAGAATAGGCAATATAACACGCTCAATGCCACATCCAAATATGCATACTCCGATCTGTGAGCTTTGTTGTTCACTAGCTTGGTACCTATGCTAGTTAAATCAAACTATCTGAAAAAGATATTTCATTTAAAAGTTAAAAATACTGTTACTATGTAGTACATAATGCCAAACAAATATGAACTTTATTATCTCAAGATGTTTTTCTCATGTTAGTAATTTTTTAAATTCTTATAAAGAAAGATGCTTAAACCTCAGAAAGAGTTAGCTGTCGCTTTATCTTCGGCCTCATTATCACTTTTGAAAGGGTGAGTCTCAAGCCGCAATGGACCTTGCATTAAACAAAACAAACGTTTATCCCTAGCTTTTCAAATGAATTACCATTATGATTATAATCACAGACCATCTGCTTAAACAACCAATAAGGTTGAATTTAATATTAATTTCACATCATTATACCACTAATTTGCTAGGCACAGAAGGATCGTTCCTACAAACACTCAAAATCTGTGCACGCACACAAACAACTCTAAGCAATCGCGTTTCGATCCTTCTTTCTACTAACATTAAAAATGCGAAAGTTTGTGAGGAATGTAGATGTATGGATATTTGTTGCTCTCTCACGCAAAAACGACTAAACAGCATTAAACTTTGTACAAAGACAGTTTATACGCAATGGATCCCTTGAAAACGCGGTTGGTATCGCTTCTATCACTAGTCTTCTATAAACAAATGCTTCCTTTTTAATTACCTGAAAAAAATAATAGGCAATGTAGTACAGGTAAGAAACCGTAAATGTGAAGTAGGTACATAAAAATAAAAAACTTACTACTAATACAAAAATTTGCATTTTTTTCTGGTTATTAAAAAGTAGTGGTGTATAGATTATAATGTATATTTATTTAATTGAAAAACATCCTATTATAATTTCGAGAATTTTATAATACAAACAATCTCTGACTGCCAAACCGAAGGTCGCGGGTTCGATTCCCACCCAGGACAAACATTTGTGTGCATGAACATGTTTGTTTGTTCTGTGTCTGGGTGTAAATATCTATATAAGTATGTATTTAGAAAAAAAAAAGTAGTATATGTAGTATATCAGTTATCTGGTTTCCATAGTACAAGCTCTGCTTAGTTTGGGACCCGATGGCCGTGTGTAAAGAATGTCCCAGGATATTAATCGACAACACGTTTTACAGAATATTGGATATAACGACAGTTTAGTTAAAGCAAAACTCATTACAGCTTTGTGGATACAACGTATTTCAATGAGTGAAACGAGTCCTGTTGTTCTTTATCTATTTCGTGGCTATACCCTGCAGCAGGTAAAGGCGGGCGCTCACTGAGACGTGATTTATTCTGTTACGTTTTAATTTTGGGAAAATTTCTCATCGCCCGACGTTTTCCGCTCGCGAGAATATTTATAACCCTATTTCTGCAGCATTAGGATGAATCTAATTATGTTTCTCACAAGAAGGGTTAAATATTTTGCATGATTGAATAACGTGAAAAAAATTACAAATGTCTGATTCTGATATTCAGTTCACCGGAGATATTTTAAGCTGCAATTCATTTTCTCTTTATAAAAGTATCCTATTTGCTAGTCCAGGTCGTAAACTGTATATTTGCCAAGTTTTATCCAAATCCATTTAGTGGTTTTGGCTTGAAAGAGTAACAAACATCCATATGTCCATCGTTACAAACTTTTGCATTTATAACAGTATTATATTAGTAGGATTCACGTATATTTTTAAGAATAATTTCAATCTTTATTGCCTTCAGTCATGGTTACAAAACAAATTGATACCATACATAATTTTCTTGCAAATTCAAAATATAATTTACGACTTCAAACTGACAACCTTTAATATAATCACAATCTCAAAAAATATCGCAATCAATACCTTTTTCAAGTTCAATGTAACTACAACAGCTATATCCTCCAATTTATCTACGGTACCATCTCAGCGTGAGTCTCAAGTCTCACTTCATAGGTTTTTTAATTCAAAATTCAAAACCATTTATTCAGATTAGGCCCTCGGGCACTTATGAAGGTCAAATTTAAAGTTACTGAAGCTACAACCTATAATGAAAGCTAATTAAGGGTTCAGCTAATAATATTAATTCCGCATAAACAGATAATACTCAGTGTATTGCCGACGACAGTCAGTTAAATCTGTCCTCTCCACTTCGAACTCCAAGCTTCGAGTCTCGGTCTGCGGATGAAGGGTATTGTTCAAATCTTTTCCTAATTATTTAACAAGGGTACGGACTGGGTTCCTTTCACCTCTTAGCTTTGTTCTAACACATGCTGACGTCAGCTCAGTAGCTTTATCTCTTTCGTTTTACTTTTTTGTAATTAAAGGAATGTGTTTGGAGTACGATTTCTTGGGTTTATTTATTACTAGTAATAAATATTATCTGGGATCATCGATTCTAGTTCTATCCTATTTATATTATAAATACGTATATTTGTCAGGATGGATGGATGTATGTTTGTTAGTCAGTCATGCAAAATATACTAAACGGATTTGAATGAGACTTGGCACATATATCCCTACTAATATTATAAATGTGAATATTTATTACGCTTTTACGCAAAAACTACTTAACCGATCATCATGAAACTTTGTACACATATTCTTGGAGGTATTAAAAGTAACATAAGACTTTTTGTGCGTGGAAAATGTTTCATTCCTCTGGGACGCGGGTGTAACCGCGGGGGACAGCTAGTATATTATAATTTAGAGTAACAAATAGGAACTCGAGTACGTGACCCATAGAATGCTACATTTTCCCTAGATAAAAAGTACCTTATACCGGGATGAATCCGTAGGGACGGCTTCTATGATACATTAAACTTTTTAATATAATTTATTTATTTTATGGAAAACAAACAGCTTACAATATTACAAATAATACATACAAAAAATAGTACAGAAGCCAAAACAGTTTGCACAAATAGGATATTAACTTTTACGCAGAACAAAAACAACGGACTGGCAAAATCATACAAAATTAAGTAATAACTAAAAAATAAATTTTAAACAGATAATATCAAAATATACCATTATTTTTTTTTTCAAATCTACAACTTTTTTCATGGAAAATGTCGATGTGGTCATAAAGCTTATTATATTTATCGCAAGCTCTAAATAATAAAGAGGCATCTAGAATTTTAGGAAAAACTAACAGGGAGAAACCAAGTCCGATTGCCTTGAGACATAGACCTCCTCTAATCCCCCCAATTATTCCCTCTAGTGTTATTATTCTCCAACCGCAATCATGATACTCTTCTTTACCGACGACTTAATGATACCGGATCATCCTTATATTGTAGACATACCACCAATTCGCACGAAGCGCTTTGCAGCTTCCTTCCTCATCTGCACAGCTAAAGATTGGAATTCTCACCCCTCGTCTGTCTTCCCTGAAATTTACAACTTGGAGCTCTTTAAAAAAATAATGAATAGGCTACTAACGGGAAAGCTAACTCCATCTTCGGCCTCATTTTCATTTACATCTTCATTACTTCATAAAAAGGAATACAAAAAGACTTATTATTAATTATGATCATATGAGGTCATATGCACACAAACATAACCCTAATCGATCGCCAACATTCATCAACAAGACGTGTACACGTTGTTTGGGTAAATTGTGCCAAGCTGACACTACCTTAATGGGGCATACGTTATTAGAGCAAACAAGGGTTAACTGTTCCGAAGAGCGATTATACCTTGACACCTATAGAGCTTTACATATAGTATGATGTTATTAAGTATTGTTAAAATTACTTGTTCAAAAAGGCTCTAGAATATAAAGGTTATTTATGAGAGATTAGCATCTGATCCCAAACTAATCAGAGCTTGTACTATGGTAACTAGATAAGTGATACTACAAACAACTTCTTACTAAATTCTTTCTTATATAGATACTAGCTGTCCCCCGCAGTTTCACTCGTGTTGCCGAGAGTTGTTACATTTTCCTGCCACAAAAATGGTTTTATGGGTTAATACGGGCTATAAACTATCTATGCTCCATGTTTCATTTAAATCCTATTAAGAGCTCTGCGTGCAAGAGTAACAAATATTAATACATGCATCCTCACAAACTATTGCATTTATAAAACTAGTTGTCCTGCGCAGTTTCACTCGCGTTCCCGAAAAAAGTAACATTTTATAGCTACAAAAAATATTGTATTTGTTAATCTAGGTTATAAATTATCAATGTACATACTCGTATATCCAAGTTTCATTCAAATTTAATCAGTGGTTATTGCACGAAAGAGCAATAAATATCCGTAGTTTCATCCTCACAAACATCTGCATTTTTAATATTAGTATGAAGTAGGATTTACACCGAGATGTTGGCGCAAAAAAAACTGTCTGAAAATGGTCACATCTACGCAGCAGTTATATTATTCAATTGTTACGATATTAAATCAGGTCAGTGCCGGTTTGATCCGGTATTAAGCAATTTGCATGAATAAACAATGGTAAACAACAAATTCTGCACCTATTTTGTAGGACACGATATATAATCCGCTTATACAGAGTGTTTATAAAGAGTTTTCATTGAATTTTTGCTGGTATTTTTATAGGCTGTCTGTGAATGCATTAAGTTGTTAGTATATTTATTAATAATATTTTTTTGGAGTTTTCCCTGTGGCACTACCTAGGGATCTTGTTTTCTTTTATTTTACAGGGGTCATTTTCCTTAGCATTTTACAACTCGATGAAAAAAAAAAGCGACTTTAAAAAGAACAAATAAAAAGACAAATATAGGCTATAGGATTTAGCCTACGATAGAATGAGATGGTATTCGTTTTTGTTGTAAGGTGCACAACCATCTTACCTTTCTAATTGAAACACAGTAGGTAAAAAAACTACTGCACTACTGCTGGACAGCGGAAATGGGTATGGTGGTAGTACTTCCTCGAAAGAACGCTGCACAAGTTCTACTACATCTTTAATCCGTTTAGCCGTTACGGAAGTGGTACCGACCAGACACAAATACGCACAGACGTTTGCATTCACAATTCTAATAGGACGTTTAACTATATCAATATACTAAGTCAAAGCATTTGTTTGTATCTGTTTTCGAATGCGAAGAACAGGCAAGAAATTCAGCAATGTAACATTTTTATATATAACTAGCTGACCCGACAGACGTTGTTCTGTCTTAACAATCAATATTGAATTCGAATCTTCCAATTGAATTTAAAATGTGCAATAAGAAATTATAAATTAATTAAGTTATCAATATAATTCCGACCCATGCCTCTGTTTTAAACGATATTGTTAAACGACTGACATTTATGTCAAACACCATAAGGTTACATTATAAGAGTTTATATTGTCAAAAGCGGTAAAGTCGTTATGTTTTCTTAAATTTTCAATTTTTCCGCGCAACTTTCTTAACTTTGTCTTTCATAAGAACCTTTTTCTGACAATAACAAACACATCGGTCCAGCCATTCACGCGTGATGGCGTGACCAAGGGAAATGGGGATTCATTTTTATATATATAGATTTTTAATGTGCCTGTATTTATACCTACTTAGTTTTATAATGCGCAAAGATTCCTACTTTATGTTGCACGAAATTCCATAACCAAACTTATTCATGCTGAATATTACTCGTCATTCTATTTTCAGTTCTACTAACACTTAGTTACACATCTATATTTAATCTACATTCATAATTAGCAAGAGAGTCGAAAATCAATTGAATCAATTATGCAGTCATTCAGTGAAACGAATACCTAAATTTACCACTACAAATGCTTTTAGTGGGTGTTGCTATACTAAATTATTGATATAGCCGCAATTTCAATAAAGGACTTGCTTTGGGACTTGGCGAGATAATTTAATTTTCGATTCGTCATATATATTTTTAGAGTAGTAGAGCTCTTAGTGCAGAGTTCGTCCGGGGAAGTACTACCACCTTACCCATTTCCGCCGTGAAGCAATAGTTCAATTGTATTACTGTGTTTCGGTTAGAAAGGTAAGGGGGCCGGTGAAATTACAGGCACATGAGACTTAACAACTTCACGTCTCAGGGTCGACAACGCATTGGCGATGCCCCTAGTGGTGCAAATGTAATAGGCGGCGGTGACCACTTACCATCAGATGGACCGTTTGGGAGTAAAAAAAATTTTTAGTTTATCATTTAGAAATTCACCCCATATTTTATCAACCTACTGGAATAATTTTGCCAAATATTAATAAATCTCAAATTTCTTACTCTGTCCTCTATCCTATCCTATCGAATCCGACTTCAGAAACATTCACATTGTAATACCTTGGTAGAAGATAGGTTTTATGATTTATTAATATGAATACACCTTACTAACTCCTAAAGTAATAAAAAGCCGAGGCGTGCACTCACTTGTTTCTGGCTTTCGGGTCTCCAGGCTGAATAGCGGCTCCAAGACATTGTGTTTTGAATGGGTGCATGAAAATTAAATGTCCAACGCGGGCGCTGCGAGCGACTGCTATGTTGGGAACGGCTTAAGACGGGCACAGAGAATATTTGGAGTATGCATGTTTGGAATAATATTTTGATTTTTACTGGCTACTTTTGCCTATAACGTATATATCGGAGATGTGTCTGTCTGTTACCATTTACTATAAAATGGTTATTTTATTTCAAATACCTAAGTAAATAGGTCCTTAGATAATACTTATATCCACAAGAGGGTGTTGCAGTAATACACTAAGGTAAGTGGTAAGTATGTCTATGACATAAAAAAGTTCATTGTTTCATATACGAGCATCTTTTATGGGTCGAAAAATACGTTGACTATTTTATACCCCTAATGTGGGTGGACCCGCGGGGGCAGCTTGTTTTTAAGAAGAAGGGGCCTCTCATGACTCATCCTTTGTCTGCCGTGTTCCCAATCATTGAGGGTGTTACAAGTGATTTAGCAGATTTATTACCTGACGCTAAATCACTTTGAAAATGTCTTGGCTGACTGGTTATAAGGTGTAAAATGCTCGTGGTCATTGGTATATTCATTAGCCATGGCATCTAGAGGAGAATTGGGGTGGTAATATTTGTCACTACGATACATCCCCTTTATGCTTGCGTGACCAAAAGCATTTCACAATTAATTATAAAAACAATTGCATAACAAATGAAACATAAATTTTACTGTGCAAAATTTAATAAAAATAACAGTTAGCATGAACAGTTCACGACTCCTGGTATTGTAATAACGCAACACGCCTTCCAGGGTTCACTACATAAAATTATTTGAAGTACTCCAACGGGACACGAAAATGAACCGCATTTATATCCATGTTAGGTCGAAAATGCATCGCTCACACGGTTTCAGACGAACAAGGAAGCTATTATAGTAAAAAAAATACTTCAGAAAATATGGCTTTTGTGTTTGAATATAAGGAGCGGTTGTAATAAAAAGAACGACAGGGTTTT
Organism: Habrosyne pyritoides; assembly: GCA_907165245.1. Lineage (NCBI taxonomy): Eukaryota > Metazoa > Arthropoda > Insecta > Lepidoptera > Drepanidae > Habrosyne > Habrosyne pyritoides. Next base: position 14,749,776 of record OU015588.1, on the reverse strand, counting down.
TTGTTTAATAGTTTAAAACGGAGTTAGTTAGGTTTAACGGGAATTTATGTATAACCTTTAATTTAAAAAAATACTACACAAATAAAAAGAATCGAACCATATGGGTTCATTATTTTTTGAATTATGTACTTTGTAGTGATGCCATAAATGATGTCATAAAAATATACGTTTGATTTGTCTGTTTACATCTGAAGGTTAATTTAAATTTGTTATATTAAATAAATAATTATAATAAAAATTTAATTCGTTTATTTTTCTCCCACACATAAAAATACAACATTAAAAAGAAGTATAAATATTATTATTTTCATTTGTTCGACGTGGCAATTGAATAACTTTTGATAATTTAGTTTAAATTAATGCACAACTAATTTGCATATTTAATAAATATATTGGTATCCTTGCCATCTTATCCCAAACCAAGCAAAGCTTGTACATACTAATTACCTAGACGAGTGCTATATTACCATACTACATTTAAATATACGCTTAGATATATAATAATACCCGTTAGTAATCAATTTTACTTATTTGGCCTTACTTTAAACCTGTTACGCTATACTTCGATTCTAGGATGTTTCGTCGCATTCTCTATGTTCTATCACTCTATGTAGTATATTTCACTAACTACGCAATCAAGTAAGAGGTAAGCTCTTCGAAGCCTCGGTTCGGTTCACCGATGAAGTTTGTTTTAGCTGAATATGGAGGCTATTCTCACAACGTAAGAAGAGGGAAGGGGAATTCGAAAAATCACCCTTACGTAATTAATAAATGGCCCCTAATGTTAACAAAATATAATAAATATCCAAGGAGTTCTTGTCTTAAAATATACATCAGTGTAAAAATAATGTTTTTCACTCCATAAACACATTTACTACCTCTGTCATTTGTACTAAAACCACATGTCGTTGCGAAATTTGTTGTAAAAGGAACCCGAACGTAATCCGCATGTAAAAGCTCTACGGGAAAGCTCTACGTCACTAACATTGTGTCTGTAGCACACGAACCCAACGTTTTTAGTGTAGCAGAATCGATACCATATTATAAATAAATAATTATTAATGCGTAAATGATGAAATATGTTCTGGATCAACATAATGTGGGATATATTTTTTGAAAGCTTCATTATGTAGGTATAAATCGAGAAGTCAAAATTGATGATCGTTTTTTGTAAAGTTTGCTTTTTAAATATCGGAATGGTCCCATATGCCTATATGTAAAAGTCTATTCGCAACTTAATAATAGTCCAGTTGGCTTGGTGGTTAACGCTCTGACTGCCAAACCTAAGGTCGCGGGTTCGATTCCCACCCAGGACAAACATTTGTGTGCAAAAACATGTCTGTTTGTTCTGTGTCTGGGTGAAATATCTATATAAGTATGTATTTAGAAAAAAAAGTAGTATATGTAGTATATCAGTTATCTGGTTTCCATAGTGCAAGCTCTGCTTAGTTTGGGACCAGATGGCCGTGTGTAAAGAATGTTCTAGGATATTTATTTATTATTATTATTATTAATGAAATAAAAAAATATATTATTAAATGACTAAGTAAGAAACACGTAGTTAAATAAAAAATCTCAAAGTTTCAATGCAAGTAAAATACAAGGTAAAACTTTTTGGCACTACTTGGCTGTATAAGAAATAAAAGGTTATATTAACTGGAACCAAAAGATAACAAGTTAATTTTTCATCGATTTCCCTCCAATTAAAACGTGCGTCAGTATTCTAAAACGTCAAGTACAGGTAGTGGCGGTCGTTATTTAAAACCAACAAGCCGTGAAACGGTCATGGGGTGCAGTTTGATCGAACGAATCTAAAAGCTGGGGTGTTACTTTGTACCATTTTGTGCACGTGTTTTTTTTTTCATAAGTCACGTCGCCAACAACCGTCCAATTGTGCGGTCACCCTAATTTATTGTTTAACTTTTACCCAGTTACCGGTTTAATACGTACCACTCGTATTTCTGAAGTTATTTTGCCGAGGGCCTTTTTATTTTACCAACCTTTATGAATTCTAAGTATTTTTCTGTATATGAAATTACACCATGTTTAATACAGAATAAAATGATTTCTATTTTTTTATGTAACGTTCTCGTATTTATTTTGTGAAAGAACACTTTTCCGAGTATTTTAGCCTACCTTTTATGCTATTGGTATTCATGAAAGTTATTCTAACCCAAATATCCTCTTTGACATAGTCACTAAATTGTCGTAATTTCTCTTGAAGCTTTGTAAAAAAAACATACAATACATTGTACCTACAAAAGTGGAAATAAGTATATCAAAATTTTCTTTTATTTTTTAAATGTATGCCAGCTAGTAAATGACAATCCATATTAATATAAATTAGAAATAATCTATGTCTGTATGTTTGTTGTTTACGTTTTAACGATCAACTAAACTTATCATGCTGAAATTTGAAATGAGAAATTGTCAAGTTTCTGTCATTTCGCGGCCCCCCTTACGAAACACGGTAGTACTAAGTTCACAACGGAAATGGGTTAAGTGGTAGTACTTCCCCGAACAAACTTCCTACTACTTCCAAATTTCATAACGTAAGTAAAATTTTTGAGGTTAATATCCACAATGCATTTCATCTATAGTTCTTAAACAGACGATCAAACTACTTCAAAATGAATAGCCAAGCAGTATGTACTTTAGGAAGATCGGTCCCTATTTTACATTTCTAATAATTATATTAATTACAGATTAAATCGTGTTATCTTTGGGCCAGCTCTGAGTCCTTTACATTGGGTCCTTCGACCCGGATTTATTGTTCAAATTCAGAATCCTAAGTCAATACAGCGAGTTTTAGAAGCATAGACAGATATCGCGTTAAATAATTGTTCCAAAAGAGTCCGTTCGTTTAATATTGCGGAACACACAGGCGCAAAACGGAAAATCTCCCTCAAATAATATCTCATTGCATAAGAGTTGAAATGCCTCACAAAGTGGCAATTACCATTTCACACACGTAACATTGGCGTTGTATTTCACAGAAATATGTGAGAGGAGCGACTTGGATATTCATAGTTCAGTCGTGAACGAATTTCAAACTGGGTCTTCTTGAAAATTTTGAATGATTCAAGTTATGCTGCTTAAGTGATAATATACTCGAAGTTTATGGTTGATTTTTGTTATTTAATACTATATTTAAATGCACCACAAGACAGTATACTTACCCTTTTTTATGCTTAATTGTCTTGTACGTAACAAGAAAAATAATAAGAGATTAAAAAATTGTTGCCTAGCTTTATTTTTCATAGTTGAACGCAGACTTCAGAACCAGTGGTGACTTCAGTAGCGAACTAAAAAGGTATTGAATTTCATAATTTTATACCAGATTTACCCTACATTTTTTTATACTCATTTGTACAAAAATCTGTGTTTCCAGTGGTTCAAAGCGAGTTTAAAGAGTCTCCGTAAAACGTACTAACTTAAAATCTTCGCTTACATATACAGGTAAGAACGCAAAGGTAAAACTGCTAACAGTCGCTGAAAGCTCTATTCAACTGAATTTAAAGAATTCTTGAAAATGTTGAGAGCTCATTGTCAAATGAAGCCTTTCAACTGAAGACAGCCAATTCTTGCAAGACAACGCTAGCAAGTAACAGTAAACTTAGTGACGTCATAGTCCGCCTTGCGCTAAGTTGCCTCGTTAGCCTGCTAAGCGGAACTTGTACTCAGTGTCTCTGAGTATAGACTACAAAATAGATTGTAGAGTGGACAATCGCTATTATCTAAATTAGTTAAGAGTCAATATCGAGATTTAGATAAGCCCACAGAACTACTGGTCACTTTGCTCAAAAAGTGAAAAGTGTGGCTTTTCTGAGATTTTATAGGTCACTTGTTATCCTCTGTGGTTTTACCCGCGTTCCAAGGGGTGTTGCATTTTCCCGGGATAAAAAGTATCCTAAGTATTCTCCTTATAACATTAGCTATTTGCCAGCGAAAGTCTATGTGTCCAAGGGTCCAAAAGTCCATATAAAATAGTAAAAATTTGTTTCTTTGTTATTCAATCACATAAAATGCGACAGAAAATTTGTATAAAATTCGTAAAATAAGTCATTGGATCCTCAGACACTAAGCTAAAACCGCGGAGCGCAAGGTAGTTGAACATTTTATTCAATAATCGACATCATATTATTATTAATATCTTAGAAACCTATAAACAAGTCCGTAATAGTATAATATTAATTAAAACGATTGATAGTGATTTATTAAAACTTCATTTGAAAAGACTAATTGTTGAGTTTATTGCTGGTTCTTCTCAGTAAAAGCAATCTTCGGAACCGGCGTTAGAGTCTAACAATTTCATAGCTGCCTATGAAGTCTGTTTGAATAAATATTTTTCATTTCCAAGTAAATTATTACTGTTATCAATTTAAATAAATGTCAAAGATTTCTCCTGTCTGAAATAATGAAATCTTTGCCCCTTCTTAATAGAGTTCACGTGAAAACGATCCTTTAAGACACCAGTTTGTACAAATTAAAAAACTTAACTACAAGCATTGTTTTACGAAACCGTCATACCTATTTAACAATAAGATTTTAATTCTTACTTACTATGGAGATTTGCAACACTTCATTCAGCTGATACAAACATTGTCAGCAAGGCGACCCACGGAGGCCTCAAGGAGCTAACCTCTCACGTGATTGCGTAGCTAGCGAAAGAGACAGAGCATAGAGACCGCAACAAAATATCCTCGAGCTATTGTGACTTTCCTTCTAGAAAGCGCCAATACGTTATCGTCCCTGAGACGTGAAGATGTTAAGTATTATGTGCCTGTAATTTCACCATCCCTTTACCTTTGTAACCGAAACACAGTAATACAAGTGCACTACTGCTTCACGGGGAAAATAGACCACCTCAGCACTAAAGAGGTCTACTATTTTTAAAATTATTTGCAATGGTTTTAGATGGCGTTTCTGTTAGGGGTAAAAGGCAGTCCATATATTCTTCGGACTATAAATTAATTCAATGCAAAAAATCGAGTCATTTCGTTATGGCAGCGTGAAAGAAGCAACAAAAACATTGGACTTTCTCATAAGTTTACTATAGCATTTAGACCACTTTAATTTGGCCCTGTCGTAAAATATGGTATTCATAGTTGATGTCTTCTACCTATAAACTACCTACCTACCTAAATTTGAGCTTCATACGTGAAGTAGTTTTCTAAATTTCGTGTTTATTCAATGAGTGACCTTTCACTTTTATTATATGTATACTAGCTGTCGCCCGCGGTTCCACCCACGCTCTGGTTAGTGGTTAAAAGTAGTCAATGTTTTCTTAGGGTCATAAAATATATCTAAGCAAAATTCGCGAAAATTCCACCCACGCTCTCGCTTAACGTTGCTTCTAACTTATTCCAAACCTTGGCTTCTAAAGGTATAGCATATGAAAAGTATGCTTATATTAAAACTATTTTCATCAAAAAGTGTGCTTCCAAATATAAAAAGAATTTTTGAAATCTGGCTTTAGTTATAATATAGAGTTTAGTCTACGTATATATTTGTTATTCAATAAAAAAAATAAAAAAATAATTATGGTATTGAGTAAGTAATTCGAAGTCATTGAGAAATTTTTAAATATGGCAAATAATATTAATTATAGGCCCATTTTTTTTTATTAGCTTGAATATGTTAGCAACTTACACCTATAAACAGAAAATTTAATTATTATGAAAAACAAGTGTGGCTGGTCTCAATAATTTAATTATTATCAATATCATGTTCGGCTGGTCTAAATAATTAAATTACTATCAATAAGAAGTTCAGCTGGTTTAAATAATTAGGGGATCAAACTAGGCGTAAGGTGTATAATTATAATGATTCTATTTTATTATTAAGGCATTTACACTCTTCTTTCCTTATATTTTCTAGCTGTATACTGGCGATGAAAATCACACTTCAAAAGTAGCATTTTCATAATGATTATGAATATCCTAGGATATTCTTTACACATGGCTATCTGATCCCAAATTAAGCAGAGTTTGTACCTACTATGGAAACCACATCAGATAACTGATATACTACTTTTTAAGTTCATACTTTAATAGATATTGATATTGTATTAAAATGCTCTCTCCATACCATTATTGAAGTGTAAATACTTAAACTTTCTCATTTTCCCACTACAGCTCTAAACAATAAAAGCATAACTCTCCTATCACATTACCGTGTGTTTGACAAACAGTGCTCGTGGGAAATTAATTCCCCCAAAACAAGAAAATTGAATTCTAAAGTAACCTGTTATCATATCCTTATTAATTTTTTATGATCCCACGTGGAGGTAAGCTTGTGGAATGGTTGGGATTCTGCTTTTTATAAGCATTCCTATATTGTCAAAAATAATAATATTTAAGGGTACCGTACTAAAATGTTAATTGATGAACCTTTGAGAATGGGTTGTCTGTATTCACAGCAGTTTCACTTAACAACTACAAATGTTAAGCGAGTTTATGGATAATCAGCTTGGCTTAACGACCGAAGATCTAGGGTCGATTCCAGTTCGGACAAGAGACTCTGAAAGTTGTCAAATTATATTTAATGGAATGCGGCTCTCATTCTGCCTACCTCTTCGAAAATGATAGGCGTGAAGATAAATGTAAGATAATATATGTTGCAAATTTAAAGGCATTTGCAAACATGGGTTAAAAATATGTTTTGTAAGAGTACAGAATGTATGTATAGATGACCACGTACACTTTACACCTTGCACCGTGTTGGCAACAAAGGCATTTACATAGGTGCTGGCTTCAGGCAAGTGGCCGGCGGTAAAAACTTTTCCAAATCTTTGTAAAATAACAAGTCTACAATATCCATCGACCCTATGGCAGGCAAGTGATGATGAATATATTTAATATTTAACATTTAATATTTAACATTAAACATTTAATATTTAACATTTAACATTTAATATTTAACATAATCATTAAATAAGTAAATTAATATCTACGGACATTAATTGTCACCTGATCCCAAACTAAGCAGAGCTTGTACTGCTTGTACTATAGATAACTGATGTAATACATTTGTTTAATTCTTTTATATACATATTTATATATGTCGGAAGAGCCATTAGTACGGGAGTTGATTTGACAACGAGGCGAAAGCGTTATGACGTCAGCGCTTTGACAGAGTCTGGATTTATGTTCGCGCGAGCCGAGATAACGAAGACATTCGACAAGCCCGAGCACGCACTTCTCTGGTGGCGGCCCGCGGACAACTAGTCTAGGAACTGTCTCACGTTTCGTTGTGTTTAGTGTGATAGTATTAAATTACCTAAGTAAGTTAACCTACCTACGACTTTTTATTTTCTTAAAGAAACATATCTACGCCCATATAATGTCTGACGGTGATGATTCTACCTATGATCGGCCCCATATTCCGACATATATATTTACTCCCTGGCACAGAACAAACAAACATGTTCATTATTACCAACGATTGTCCTAGATAGGAATCAAACCCACGTTCTATGGCGTGGGAGTCACCTTTATCCTACGCATTTTAAGAAGACGCTGACGTCTCATAAATACATTGGTGTATGTATTTTTGTTTTCTGTAATCTTTATTTGATTCATTAAAATTACTAACTATAAAATAACACTTAAAAACTACCCCAAATCATTGCGCAGCGGAAACGAAAGCCGTCATTAGGAAGACGACATGTATGTATGTTCCTTCTTATTTGACAGGCCAGTTGGCTTGGTGGTTAACGCTCTGACTGCCAAACCGAAGGTCGCGGGTTCGATTCCCACCCAGGACAAACATTTGTTTGCATGAACATGTCTATTTGTTCTGTCTGGGTGTAAATATCAGGGATGTAACGGAGCTTCGATTCCGACTCCGTTAAGTCGGAACTTCCGATTATTATTACACCTTCGGTTCCGACTTCGGCTTCGAAACTTTTAAATCGGAGGTTTTAATCGGAGGTCGAAGCATAACAAATAGTAGCGGCGGCCTGCGTCGACCGACCGCTACGCACAGGTTCATACATGTCGCGGGAAGAATTCCTCCGCCCCCGCTACGTGCGCTCTATCGTCGATTGTTTTTTACTTGTTGTTAGTTTTTTACCCACATGACGTGTTTTTACGTTATAGTCATTTGTTTTGTATTTTGCGGCTTAATATCCATAAAAGCAATCCGTTTTTGTGTTGGACAATGAAATCAAAATCAAGTTGTATTTGGAATTTTACTTTAATTGTTTGTGTAAATTTATTATTTTATAAATCCTTTAATAAAAAAGGAGAGGGCTCTTGCCACCACTTTCGACCCTGCCTCCGCCTCCGACTCCGACTCCGGTTCCGACTCCGATAAATCGAATTAAAAACTCCGACTCCGACTTCGGTTCCGATAAAATTACCTCCGTTACATCCCTGGTAAATATCTATATAAGTATGTATTTAGAAAAAAAAAAGTAGTATATGTAGTATATCAGTTATCTGGTTTCCATAGTACAAGCTCTGCTTAGTTTGGGACCAGATGGCCGTGTATAAAGAATGTCCCGGGATATTTTATTTTATTTATTTTTATTATGTTGATATATATGTCGCTGGCGAATCTTCACGTAAAGTGTGCACGGGTATAAGAAATCATGTGGGATCTTTTCTTAATACCCGGTTCAACAGAAAGATATGCAAAAAAAGGTGTAACCATAAACAAATACAAATAATCCGTTCAGTCAACTGTTTGATTCTCTTAGGAATTACACAATTCGAAGATGCTTTGTTACGGCATCTTTGCTCTGTCTCTTTCGTTTACAACGCAATTACGTGTGAGGCTCTTCGATGTTTAGTTGCGCCGACTTGCCGACGAAGTTTGTATTAACTGAATAGGGTGATCATGAAATCTCCAACCTACGTAAAATACAAATATTTGAATCCTGTCAGCAGGATCTCTAGAGAAATCGTGGGATATGCTGATCCGTCAAAATAAATAAATAAACCCTAGCCTTAGTGTTGGTACCTTCATTATTTATCAAATATATTTCTTTACACTCATTATCACCCACATTGAAATTAAATGAAGTTTATTCTAATTGGCCTTCACAGGGACTCATGAATGGTCAGACTCCAACGCCAGTACGGAAGGTTGCTTTTTGCTGAGAAGAGCCAATAATAAACACATCAAAATGACATTCTATACATTAAGGTGTGTCCTGAGAGAGCAAACGCTGTTCTCAAGCATTGTCGTTATTAAAATAATCATTGATGCTATAGCCTACATTAAGTAGTTTGTACTAGAAAAGGTTTAATTCTTCTCTATGTTTATTTATATGTTTTAGAAGTAGTAGAGCTCACCCGGGGAAGTTCTACCGCCTTACCCATTTCCACAGTGAAGCAGTAATGCTCTTTTATTACTGTGTTTCGGCTAGAAAGGTAAGGGGCCGGTGAAATAACAGGCACATGAGACAACAACTTCACGTCACAGGGTTGACAATGCATTAGCGATGCCCCTGGTGTTACGAAAGCCCATAGGCACCAGTGACCACTTACCATTAGATGGACTATCAGGCTAATTGTCGGCCTACTTAACATACAATTATTATTTTAATAATATATAATATTCAAGCGAAACCAAGACGGGATGCTAGTATAGCAACCAAACATAAAATAATACTAAAGCTCTATATTTCATTCGTTCTTTAGCACCACTTTAAAAACTTTAAAATCTCAATTCTCGTGTCATAAAGATTTGAATAGTTTTTGAAACTTTAAACATTTATTTGATACGAGTATCGTTGTAGGCAATATAAGACTTTATTGTGGCTAGAAACTTTTATATTGCTTAGAGAATAAAGTTTGCAAATGCTGCATCGGAACATATTGTTTCTGATACATGGAAATTATTATTGTCTGCGTTTGAAGCTTTTATACTGAGATTAGAAAAGTGTATTGTTTGGTTTGTTCTTTGCCATTTGTTTATCTTATGTTTGCGTTTTATTTTATGGCTAACTTTTCGTGCTGCGGTTTCACCTGCGTTCCCGAGGGATCTAATTCCAAAAGAGTTTAAGGACCGATTTTGAATAAAACTAAAACTGGAATCGAATTTCGATACGAAACGATATTGGGAAATAAAAACCCACAGTGTATTAATAGACCAACTCGATAGAGTCACTAATGAGGATCCAGTTCTAAAACTTATGAATTGGAAAACTTAAGGAAAATTTTACCTTTGAAACATACAAATATTTGTCACGAAATGTATATAAGTAATATGTGACATCAATTTCTCTTTTTACCACTTTTATTTTCATTAAAATAATATAGTCAAGAAGAAAATATTAACACCGTGTGGGAAATACATAGTGCCCATTGTTTACAACCCCCATTTATCACCCTGTGGGATTGAACCCCAACTCTCAAAGATGTTGTAAGAGACTTAGGGCACACCTTTGACCACACGCACTTTGCACCTGGGATTAATGGGTCGACAAAAGCAAGGGGGTTGATGTCAGGCCGCCGGCGGAGCACTGAAACTCTGCCAAATCTCTTGTAATGCATCGATAGATAGAAAGCATACATATTCAGCGGCCCTCTGATGGCTATCAGTTTTATTATATTATGTCTTGTGAGCCAACAAGCAGACAGATGGTCTACCAGATGATATCTGGGGGCATTGGCAATGCGCTGTCGACCATGAGACGTGAACGTAACGGAAGTTGTTAAGTCGCATGTGCCTATAAGTTCACCGGCCCCTCACCTTTCTAACCGAAGCAGTAATATAAGTCCGCTATTGCAACACGGCAGAAATAAGTAAGATGGTAGTACTGCCCGGACAAACTCAGCACTAAGAGCTCTACTACTTAAATTTTATGTGTTGAAATCTAGAGCAGATTATGATGAATGACGTTTACCAACCACAGGCTTTCGGCGAAACATAACTGAACCTTAGGAAACATAATCATCTCTAACATTATTACGTCTCTAATAAAAAATACATGGACCACTATCTTATTACCTTTTGAGGCTGCGTATAAATGAACGCCAAAACCGTAACTAGCGGATTAATTAACCGTATTACGGCCGCTGGTCTGACCGCACCCTAATTTATGCAGTTTGGTCGAGACCCTGTGACGTCACGCAGTCAGAATAATTTACACGACGTACCGGTCCGCTGTTATACTTAAATTAAATTTTAATATTTCAGTCGTGGGGTATATCATAATAAGATTTGTCGTAATTCATTTACCACAGACACCTGTCGGCTCACGATCCCTCAAGTTGTGAGTGTGTAAACAGACTACGACAATGGCATATGATATTAATAAGTCAACATTCGCGGAGGGATATGGTTTCCTCTTTATAATTTGATTCTTATACCCCTGTCAATATTGGATTACTGAATATTTCATCCGTGTGTGGAGCAAATATAAAGGTTGACGACAATTTCATTGTAAGCTTTCGGTGAAGGAAAAGTTCGTGAGGAAGCTTCGTACTTTGAAGTACTCGCTTAACTGCCATCCTCAAATTTCTGTATCAACATCATATTGATATAAAGCCTTATTAAAAATCAGATAAAAAATAATAACCTAAAGAAGCATGAAAGGTCCATCTGTGCAGAGAGCAGCTTTTTCTAGACATCTTCACTATAGTGATTGACCTTGTGAATTATTTTGCTTAACTTGCTTAAGCATGATTATCCATTAAAAAAAGTTTAAAACAGATATTCACTATGAACGCGCTTTCACTCCCATTAACGCCTTAAAACCCTATCTAAACTTTTGGTGCCTGATCCATGACCCACATACGCTGGCATGGGTAAGTTATTGGTACTAAAGCTAACAAATAGCTGCTTTAGAGCTACTTTGTCAGAGAGGCGTCGTAAACTCTCTGTTATTCAGGCGCTACAATAAAACTAAGTCGCGAGTAAAATTCTGCAGGCGAATAAAACTATAATGTGTAAAAAAATGTGAATTTCATAGAATCATTTATGATTTGCAGTTTCAGCCTCATTTCAAAGGGATCTAATGCATCGGAATTATAACAAAGCTTAGACAGAATTATTGTAATTGGTTATTAGTTTCTAAGATTCCCGAAAGAAGAAAAAAAATAACTTTAAGTTACCTCTTTATAATATTAGTATAGAATATATTAAATATTTATATATGGTTCTGCTAGGTTATCCTTCCTTACTAACTTACTTATTTTTTCCAATCTCTCAAATTCTCATTTACTTCACATAGTCTCATAGTATCTTAATATACGAGTACATAATTCTTATACTTTTTGAAATAATCTTATAGTAAGTAATATAAACAACATACTTCATTTGACGATTATTGGTCTAAAACGTCAAATGTTGGTTTTGTAATACTGCTCTTACACACTTATTTCAGGACGAATAGAATTTATGTGATATAATTAATGATAAACACATTTCAGCTTTCAAGAAAATTTCGTGTTCTGTAGAATCTGAATTCGTGAATAAAAAGTATGTATTTAGTTATAAATATCCAGCCTTCAAGTACTCTACTACGTATCAAAACAAGTCCTATAAGTCAAAATAAAGTGCGGCATATTTAATTCTTAAGCTTCTTCCACTCATAATGCACGGCATCAAATAGAGCCATGAATCGAGCCGAATCGCAATAATTCGCTTCCGAAAAATCAGGGTCGAAAACTCCATGTGTCCTCAACGCTATACGCCAAGATTTGAGTCCACAGTGTCAAACCCAAATCGCACAGTTAATGTTGTGAAAATCATCATTATCATATTCACATTTACAAGTGCCTGTGAAATCTTATTTGAATAAATATGTTCATTGCATTTAGTTTCACCATCTGAAACTTTTAACTAAACGTGACAGTCAGAGCCAAATCACCTTTGCACATCTCTCGTAATTTTTAAGTCTGCAGCCTTGTGGTTTCCATTCGACTTGGCGGTTTCTTCCTCAGTAGACGCCAGGCTTAAGATTAACGTGCCGCTTTTAAAACTTGGTTTGTTTATCAGATAAAAGTAGTTCCAATACCAGGAATATCTAAGACGTTATGTACGTATTTATATTCCGTCTACATCAGGTATTGGCTGTTTTGTATTTGAAATAGTTTGAGTAATAGGAACTGTGTGTGTTTATTTTTGTATTTAACTGTTTTGACAGGCCAGTTGGCTTAGTGGTTAGCAACCCTGACTACCAAGTCGTAGGTCGTTTGTGTGCATTGAACATATCTGTTTGTTCTGTGCCTGGGATGTAAAACATGTATACAAGTATGTACTTAGAAAAATAAGATGTAGTATATGTAGTATATCAGTTATCTGGTTTCCATAGTACAAACTCTGCTTATTTTGGGATCAAACGGCCGTGTGTAAAGAATGTCCCGGGATATTTATTTATTTATTATTATTATTTATTTTTGTTGAAGAATGTCAGTTTTGTTGAGTTGTTAGTAAAAGTAAGTACTTGTGTAGCAGGTGGTATTTAGGTACCGTCAGCTTAAGGTTTCTGTTGTGATTATTGTATGCCTGTAGTTGCCATATTAATTTAATCTATTACTGTCGCTACCTATTTATCGAAAATTATTATTTATCATTTTAATATACACAAAAGTATGAGAGCTATTCCTTAGTTATGAACCAGTGATTTTAATATGTTCTTTACAGATGGATTTCAATGTATGTATGGCTATAGTATGGTATCTAGTTTTGCCTTTATAAAACTGCCTTACGTGTGTTTGAGTTGACTTTTCAATATTGAATATTGAATAGCAGCTTAGTTATTCCATTTCATTGAAGTGGAACTAAATAAAAATACTCGGCATTTTATTTAGCTTGTTTGCTGTCTAGGTAAATTAATCGTGATTTTTAGTAAGGCGGCCAAGTGCGAATCGATTCGTACCACTGTACAGTATTTAACTAAACGCCGAAAAAAACACGAACCTTGAAGACCTGTTTTAATTTTTAACTTTATATTACTTTTATTTGACGTTATACCATCCATAGTAGTAGGTATACAGTCTATGAAACTTTTAACAGACGAATGGATAGGTGGATAGATAGAAGAACACCAGAACCATAATAGAGACCCGTTGCCACCCTTCGGGTACGGAACCCGAATAATAACGGCAAATCCATAAAACACCCGGAAGAGGACAAATCTCCTCTTATGAAAAAGTTAGGAAATTCAATAAATTAATTTCAGTAACCGCCGAATTCGTGGAAAACCTATCACGTCAATCACAAAATCAACAAAACCAGCAACATGATGAAATAGCTCTTATGTTTGTGGCGTTATGTTAGATTTAAATAATATATTTATAAATACATAGAATATTTTAGTTATTGTTAATCATACATACTTATATATCGATAAAAGATATAATCGAATATTGGTTACACTATATTTATATAATTACTTAACTAACTAATAGAAATATAAAATATATACATTTAATATTGATGTTAAAATAAATATTTTGTGTGTTGAAGCGGACAAGCAAACCACTTTATTAGTAGTGAGTAAGTCCTTGGTTAGCGAGTCTACGTCACACCGAGCGCGCGGCGAACTTGCGCGAGCGCAGCCGGCCGTCAGTCAGCTGCCTACCACACTCGCGAACACTGTGTCGCCTTGCTCGCTGCCACGCATTATACTCGCCGCTATTTAGTTTATGTTACATTATTGTGTTTGAAACTATCTTCTTGCTATCGCTGATATCTTCTACTCCTTCTATCTATTCTTCTGTGAACTGTATGTGCATCTACAAATAAACTGTTTCTTCTTTGGTGACTGTGCTATCCTTCTTCACCTTCCACGTGCTACAAATCTCATACCCAAACCGCTAAATTGGTGACCCCGTAGAACATGACCAGCAAGAGTGATAATAACGTTCCAGTCCCACCCATGGTACCGGCCGGACAAAGCAGCGGCGAGAAAATGTGCGAAACATTTAGGGTAGGCGTGCGAATTCCTCCGTTTTACCCTGAAAAACCCGCGTTATGGTTCTTGCAAATGGAAGCGCAGTTCCATATATCTAACATTAAAACTGACGAAACCAAATTTTTCTATGTTATTGGAAACTTGGATCCACAATATGCAAGTGAAGTGGAGGACGTAATTAACAATCCACCCCCGTCCGGCAAATATGAAAAATTAAAAGCGGAGCTAGTTAAGCGACTGTCAGCATCCCGGGAGAGAAAGGTGAAACAGCTGCTCATGCACGAGGAACTCGGAGATCGGAAACCGTCACAGTTCTACCGCCATTTACTGGATCTAGCCGGTCCAGGCGTTCCCGAGGAGTTTCTACGAACTATATGGACCAGCCATTTACCCAGTGGTACGCAGGCTATCGTCGCCTCACAGTCCAAAACCAAGATGGATGATCTAACGGAGCTTGCCGACCGAGTAAACGATGTCGTCGGCACGCAGGTAGCATCAACGTCAGCCATCGCTTCTTCAGGAACGGGAAGTCAATCGGAAATCGCTGCACTAGCAAGACAAGTCGAGAAGCTGACAACGAGGATCGATCGACTGTCACGGCCGCACAGACGTCCGACCAGCCGCACCCGCCAGCGATCTGGTTCAGGTATGAGATCACAGTCCAGTCACAGGCGATACCCCCAGTGCTGGTACCACTACAAATTCGGGGACCAGGCAAATAAATGTATTAAACCCTGTGATTACCACGCGTCGGGAAACGCGAGGGGCAATCAGTGATGGCGACCGATGATTGTCCGAGTGGTGGTCGCTTGTTTCTCACCGACCGCAAGTCGAAGGTGCAGTATCTGGTCGACACTGGCAGCGACCTCTGTGTCTTCCCTCGATCGGCATTACCAGGACGACGAGATCGAACCAATAAAGACTATCAATTGTGCGCAGCCAACGGTACTGTGATAAATACGTACGGTGTAAAGACTATTACTTTAGACTTAGGGTTGCGCCGTGACTTTTCTTGGCAATTTGTGATAGCCGACGTTACTAAGGCGATCATAGGCATAGATTTTTTATCATTTTATAATTTAATGGTTGATTGCAGACACCAACGCTTAATTGATATTAGTACTACTCTCGCGACCCCGGCTTCACCTGCTCGATCGTCTGACGCTATTTCTTCGGTGAAGGTAATTCTTGGTGAGTCCTCATACAACCACATACTACAAGAATATCCCGACATCGTCCGCCCACACGGTATACATCAGACACCTACACACAACACTGTCCACCACATACACACTACACCCGGGCCGCCCGTCTCTTGTACACCACGCCGGTTGGCCCCCGATAAATTAAAAATAGCCAAAGAGGAGTTTGACGCGATGCTGAAGGCCGGCACAGCCAGACCCGCGAAATCCCCATGGGCATCACCACTGCACCTGGCCCCTAAAAAAAATGGATGGCGTCCCTGTGGTGATTACCGCATGCTGAACGCCAGGACCGTGCCGGATAAATATCCGATTCGGCACATTCATGATTACTCACACAATCTCTCTGGCTGTTCCGTGTTCAGTACAATAGACCTCGTAAAGGCTTACAATCAAGTCCCGGTAAGCCCTGAAGACATTCCTAAAACGGCCATTACCACACCGTTCGGGTTGTACGAGTTCCCGTACATGACATTTGGACTTCGTAACGCTGGACAAACTTTTCAACGGTTTGTCGACGAGTTAGTACGGGGATTAGACTTCTGCTATCCGTATTTAGATGATTTTTTGATTTTCTCAGTTGACCGGATTACTCATGAAGACCATTTACGCCAAGTCTTTGCCCGGCTACAGGAGTATGGGATGGTGATCAACCCCGCTAAGTGTGTTTTGGGAGCAAGTGAAGTAACCTTTCTTGGATATCGTATTTCAGCCAATGGAACGAAGCCTTTACCCGAGAAGGTGGAAGCAATCACAAGGTATCCCGTCCCTAAAACTGTTCGTGAGCTCCGGAGATTTCTTGGCATGATTAATTTTTACAGGCGGTTCATACCTAACGCAGCTCAAAACCAGGCTCCATTGAACGCTCTGCTCACAGGATCTGTAAAGGGCTCCCACCCAGTACATTTTACATCTACTGAGATGCAAGCTTTTGACACTTGCAAGGAAGAGCTCTGTAAAGCCGCAATGCTGGCACACCCCGACTGCGAAGCTACGCTCGCAGTAGTAACAGACGCTTCGGATACGGCAGTAGGGGCAGTTTTGCAGCAATGCAAGGATGGTGAACCATGGCAACCACTAGCTTTTTACTCTCGTAAACTCAGTCCAGCGCAGGTAAAGTATTCACCGTACGATAGAGAACTGCTTGCAATATATGAAGCAATAAAGCACTTCAGGCATATGGTCGAAGCGCGGAACTTCGTGGTCTACACAGACCATAAACCACTCTGTTTTGCATTCCACTCAAGAAAAGTAAATTGTTCGCCGCGACAGTTCAGACATCTTGACTTTATTTCGCAATTTACAACAGATATAAGACATATTGCTGGTAAAGACAACGTCGTTGCTGACCCTCTCTCACGGATCGAGGAGATCACTCAGCCAGTGGACCTGAATCGGCTAGCTGAATCTCAAAAAGGTGATCCTGAGCTTGAGCTACTACTAAGCAGCAATACGTCGTTGCGTCTAACTAAAGTCAAGTTACCAGGATCTGATACTGAACTATACTGCGACGATAACAACAGTATTTCTCGACCATATGTCACAAAGCAGTATCGTCGCCAAGTTTTTGAGAGCCTACACTCATTGAGTCACCCTGGTGCAAACGCATCGACCAAACTGGTTACCGAAAGGTACGTTTGGCCAGGCATTAAGAAAGACTGCAGAGAATGGAGCCGCTCGTGCCTGGCATGTCAGCGAGCGAAAGTTACTCGTCATGTTTCGTCCCCCCTTGGAAACTTCCAGTTACCTAGGGCTAGGTTTATGCATTTACACATAGATCTCATAGGACCCTTGCCACTATCTCAGGGATATAGGTATTGTCTTACCGCCATCGACCGGTTCACGCGTTGGCCTGAGGTGATGCCTCTACCTGACATCACGGCTGAGACCGTGGCGCAAGCCCTAGTATCCGGTTGGTTTTCCCGTTTTGGCTGTCCCAAGGATATCGTTACCGACCGCGGACGCCAGTTCGAATCTACGCTTTTCAAGCATCTTTCGAACATGATCGGCTTCCGTCACAGGCGCACCACTGCATACCACCCTTCCTCAAATGGCCTCATAGAACGTTTTCACAGACAATTGAAGGGCTCGATTGTCTGCCACGCCAAGGACAGCTGGGTTGAATCATTGCCGTTAGTGCTGTTAGGTATTAGGAATGCTTATAAGGAAGACCTGAGAGCTACATCAGCCGAATTGCTATACGGTGAAACTCTTAGGTTACCCGGCGAGTTATTTCAGCCAGAAATTGATGACACAATGGATATGTCAGATTATGTTGCTCGTTTACGAATGTTTGCTAAACGATTACAGCCTACACCGGTTTCACGCCACGGAAATCGGACTTCCTTCGTTTTTAAAGAATTAGGATCAACCAGCCACGTATTCGTAAGAGATGATACGACTGGTTCCCTAAAACCCGCATATACAGGACCATTTGAGGTTCTGGAAAGAGATGACAAGGTTTTTAAACTTCTTGTAAAGGGCAATACTGTTACCGTTTCTATAGACAGACTTAAGCCAGCCTACATATTACAAGACTCAAACACAAATAATAATAATCACACCACAATATCTACACAACAACATTCACACACAAACATGCCACACAAATCACCATCCGTCACCAAGTTACCTGAAACCAGGGGAAGTAACATCAAGACAACTCATTCGGGTCGGAGAGTACGTTTTCCTGACTATTATCGCCCGTAGTCACGGTCTCTCGGGAGGGGTGATGTGGCGTTATGTTAGATTTAAATAATATATTTATAAATACATAGAATATTTTAGTTATTGTTAATCATACATACTTATATATCGATAAAAGATATAATCGAATATTGGTTACACTATATTTATATAATTACTTAACTAACTAATAGAAATATAAAATATATACATTTAATATTGATGTTAAAATAAATATTTTGTGTGTTGAAGCGGACAAGCAAACCACTTTATTAGTAGTGAGTAAGTCCTTGGTTAGCGAGTCTACGTCACACCGAGCGCGCGGCGAACTTGCGCGAGCGCAGCCGGCCGTCAGTCAGCTGCCTACCACACTCGCGAACACTGTGTCGCCTTGCTCGCTGCCACGCATTATACTCGCCGCTATTTAGTTTATGTTACATTATTGTGTTTGAAACTATCTTCTTGCTATCGCTGATATCTTCTACTCCTTCTATCTATTCTTCTGTGAACTGTATGTGCATCTACAAATAAACTGTTTCTTCTTTGGTGACTGTGCTATCCTTCTTCACCTTCCACGTGCTACAAATCTCATACCCAAACCGCTAAATGTTAAATGTAAAAACGTATCTATTTAGAAAACGGACCGCTGTAGCTTTTAACCATCCACCACACTTTATTCCCCGCAACAGACAACCTTAGCCCGGCAATAAAAAACTACCCCGACAATGTAACAATATTTTATGTGGCCCATCCATTGAAGAACCCGTCTCGTTCGGGGGTTGCATATCGACGCAAACACACGATTTTAATTTCAGATAAAGACTGAATGTAGCATAAACGGGAATAAAGAGACTTCATTAAGTTATCGGGATATATTTTCTGGTTGTTTCGTGTGATTATTAAATAAATAACGCAGAGGTGACGGTTTGACGGCTGAGTTTTTGCCTATAAGAAGTTTTTGGTTTGTAATAAAATAAACATAAAGACCCCTTAAAGCCAGCTAATTGTGACATCGGAGGGACAGCTTCAGCGATGGCGGGAGCACTTTGAGGAGATCTTCCGAGTCCCAAACTACCCCGTTGCTACGGCGACACCTGCTGCCAGCTTGCCCGTACAAAGCCTGGACATTGATGTGTCTCCCCCTACAGGAGCAGAAGTAGTGAAGGCCATCAAATCACTGAAGAACGGGAAAGCCCCAGGAGTGGACCTCATCACAGCGGAAATGCTAAAAGCTGACATCTCCACCGCTGCGAACGCGCTGACGCCTCTTTTGAGGAACATCTGGTCAGCCGAAGAGTTGCCCGATGACTGGAACAAAGGCCTTCTTATCACCGTACCCAAAAAAGGAGACCTCAGCGAATGTGGCAATTGGAGAGGCATCACCTTGCTCTCGATTCCTTCTAAGGTGCTCTGCAGGATCATCCTAGACAGGCTGTCGAGGGCCACTGAACCTCTCCTTCGCAGAGAGCAAGCTGGCTTCCGATCCAACCGATCGTGCACGGACCAGATGAACACCTTGCGCATAATTCTCGAACAGGCATCAGAATGGCAGAGGGAAATATACCTGACCTTTGTGGACTTCGAAAAAGCCTTCGACACGCTGAGATGGCGCTGTATCTGGGATCGGCTACGTGGAATTGGAGTCCCCGAGAAGATTACCAACATAATTAAGGCCATCTACGGGAAGTATTCTTGTAGAGTAACTCATGACGGCCTCGTCACGGAGGACATACCGGTCCATGCGGGTGTACGCCAGGGGTGCCTTCTTTCACCTCTCCTCTTCCTTGTCGTCCTGGATGGCATCATGAATAACACCACCAACAACAAGCGCCGTGGCATAGAGTGGGGACTGTCCAACGTCTTGGAAGATTTGGACTATGCCGATGACCTATGCCTATTGAGCCACACACGCGCAGACATGCAAGCCAAACTGGACGACATACAACGAGAGGCTCTGGAGACGGGACTTAGGATTAACACCCGGAAGACCCAGGAAATGAGGTGCGGAGAGACAAGCTCTTTGCCGTTGCTCATCGGCACAGAGGGGGTGAAGAGAGTCCAAAAATTTACCTACCTCGGTAGTGTAGTGTCGGAAACAGGAGGGACCGAAGAGGGCACCGCTTTGAGAATCGCCAAGGGGTAGGCAACCTTCGCACAGCTCCGTCCGGTTTGGCAATCGCGGAATCTGACTAGGAGAGTTAAACTCAAGATATTCCGGTCCAGCGTGAAAACTGTGTTGCTGTACGGATGCGAGACGTGGAAGGTCACTAAAGACATCACACGCCGGCTCCAGGTCTTCACCAACCGCTGTCTTCGCCGAATTCTCGGTGTATACTGGCCCGACAAAATCTCGAACGTAGACCTGTGGGAACGCTGCGGTGAGACCCCGATTGACCAGCAGATCAAACGCCGCAAGTGGAACTGGATCGGCCACACGCTCCGAAGGGACCATGATCACATTCCAAGGCAAGCCCTAGACTGGAATCCCCAAGGAAAGCGGAAACGTGGCCGCCCTAAGCAGACCTGGCGGCGGACGATCACTGCAGAAGCGAAGGCGATAGGAATGACCTGGAGCGAAGTAAAGCGCGAAGCCCAAGACCGTTCGGGATGGCAACGTACTGTGGACGCCCTCTGCCCCATCCAGGGGACATAGGACATTAAGTCAAGTAAGTCAATAAAATAAACATGTAAATTTAAAGGCCAGTTGGCTTGGTGGATAGATCCCTGACTGCCACGCCTTTTGATCTGTCTCTGGAAGTAACTATCTATACAAGTATGTATTTAAGAAAAATAGTTAATGTAATAAGGTCAGTCATCTGGTTTCCATAGTACAAGCTTAGTTTGGGATCAGATAGCCGCGTAAAAGGAATGTCTCAGGAAATTTATTTTAAATATGTCAAAATATTTCTAAGAGTTTCAAGTATTTATAGCAATCTCTTGGATAGTTGAAAGGCTACGAAAAGGGTGTGTTAACTTTGATCTTTACAAGTGATAAGTATCTAGATAGATATTTGTTGTAACAACAAATACACAGCGATTACCTTTAAAATAAAACAAATTCAAAGCTTATCTACACTTATTTAAGTAACAGTATTCAATGAACACAACACAGCTTAACTTTTCGTATCACAGCGGTACCATCTTCGTAGGCATATTAGGGAGACTTGATTGTTGCGTTATTTTTTACTTAATCTTTGACAGTGTCCCAGTTTCTTTGATATATATACCTACGTTGTATACGCTGCTTATACTACACAAATTATGTGTTTTGGTAAAGTTATTGTCCTTATTATATTGTGGTTACAACGATACATTTTGTGTTGTTATTTTAGTAAATATATTCTTAATGTTTCGTTTTTATAAATATGTTTTGCATTACAGGTACTTACGTGTCATATTTTATCTATATTGTACCTTAATAGTAATAGGATAGGGTATTTTATGATATATATATCTCTAGTTGAATCTTATTTTTCTTGGTTTATTTATATTTTATATAGGACCATGGGGGATAGCTACTATCCCCCATGGTTTCTCTCGTGTTCCCGAGAGACACATTACAGTAACATTTTTCCAGGAGAAAAAGTATTCTACATAATATTCTAGGACATCTATGTGCCAAGTATCATCGAAATCCATTTGATAGTTTTTGCGTGAAAGACTAACTAACATTCATACATCAATCCTCCCAAACATTCGTCTTTATAACATTAGTAGATTTGCGAGCCTCACTGAAGTCTGTAGTCAGTCAATCTTGTCAAATAATCTTGATGTCATTATGACCATAATTATCCATTTTGATCGATCCCAATGGATGCTTACATAATATGAGTACAGGTGCCATAACACCATCTGTTAGCAAATAAATAAAATAAATAAATATCTGATATCTTAGGACACTTGCTTCACGGAAGTGAAATAAAATGAAAATAGGCCTTTACCAGCACTTACGAATAGTCTGACTCTAATACTGGTTGAAAAGGTTTTTTTTACTAGGAAGAACCATAAAAAAAACATTACTCTTTATAAAACAAATCTATATTTGTTACATAGCTTTTTAAGTCTCACTGACAATACCTGTGTGCTATCACGGAAGTGAATTATTTAAGAAATGGGTTGGTATGGTATGTATGTTAGTATTACTTCCCCGGATGATTTCTGCACTAAGAGCTAGCTTTAAAATTACACTGTAATACCTAGGTATATTTTGGTATTGAAAATTATTAAAAATTTCAATGATTTTACTGCACAGTAATTCGGTAGTTTAAATGCTATTCACGTAAACAGTGTAATTGTTCCCTTTGACTTTCACTTTATCATAAATTAAGGTGATCACGAATAAAGTGGATAAGCCACCTGCCGCCCATTTACTTCCGGGGGAAATTTTATGAGGATTTTAGGTTGACCCATAGCAGATGTTTCAAAACCCTTCGAAGTTAATCAAGATATTAATTTAATATTCTCCCAATAAGCTTTTTTATTAATGTTTTTATGAAAGCCTGTTCTTCTCTGCTTTTTTAGATATCCCAAAATCTTGTCGAACCGTCACTCGTAAAGTCGTGAAAGAAGGACAAGTAACGAACTCATATTGCCTTTTGTATTATTAGTCATTAACGCTAATTATTGCCAATAGTAGAAACTCATTAATCAACTAGCTGTCAGATATCACATTTTCCCGGGATAAAAAGTAGCCTATATGTTATTTCAGGATATGCTCTATCTATGTGCCAAGTTTCATCCATATCCGTTTAGTAGTTTTTGCGTGAAAGAGTAACCAACATACTTACATTCAAATCTTTCCTCTATATAATATTAGTATAGATATAGATTGGCTTTCTCCCTGTACGCGTTATGAAGAATTAAATAGACCCTTTTGAGACAAATCATGTAATCTATCTCATTATCAAATTTGATCAAGATCCATTCCCACGTTTAGCCGTAAAATTGACATCACCGACCCTATACTAATATTATAACTTTTCCCAAGTTTATAAGTTTGGATGTTTTTCCGAAACTAATGATCCTAATAAAAAAAGTTATTGATCAAACCCACTACTACATTGTTCCTCAGTTACATAGGCTATATTATGATCCCGGGATACATTAATATATATATAGTTGGAATCGCAGGTAAAGCTGCGTGATTCTACGTAGTTGTGGTTTAGACGAACACATCCAATCATCCAAAATCACATTCATAATACTCTCTGACTTCTTTTTAAAAAAGAAGAATATAAATGCAAAGCAAAATGAACCCTAACACTAACATTGAAGCCCTGAATTTCATAATCACAGTCGACACAACCCATCACCGTTGTTCGTCGGATGTAACACGGTATAACACGTAAATGCGGTATCCGCACTTTACGGATCCGCACCTCGTTGCGGTCACGGGCCAAACCTTCATAGTGTAGGTACTATTGAACCAAATTGTACTTTACGAAGGGATGTATATTGTATAATAGTAGCCGGGGTTGCTAAAACATTTTCGATTACTAGCAATTAGTTTAAGTTACATATAGTTACGTTAAACTATGATATAATTAAAATAACCTTTATAGTCAGATAAAAAAGCCTGATGATTAATCTTTCAGACATAAGGTCCATCTATTGATCCAACAGCTAATTGTATAATGATGGAAATCAACCTTATTCCAAAGCCAGTTCTTCCAGTTTCTTTTCTTATGAAAATCTGAAACGTCAAAAGGGCCATCATAGCGTGCCGGTAGTATAGGTATTGTTAAGTTTATTTTTGACAGGAAAAAAACATACCTGTTTATTCTTTCCAGTTCTTCTCAGTTAAGTACTGGAGATAAATTCAGGCTTTGCAAACTTCACAATCACCTTGTATGTGGAGAAAGTGGTAAACACAAAGAAAATTACTTATCGATAATAGGCATTTTCAAAAAAGTTTAGGCCCGCGGTTGGCTCTTATGAAGGTAAAATTTAAAGTTATTTCCATTCATTTAGACCAGGGTAGAAGCCTTTAAAAATAATAAAAAGTGAAAAAAATAACAGTAGGATGAAACCCATTAGAAAAGGAGAGGAATATTATAAAAATGAAAGGAAAAATTATTTACGGTCGATCTGAGGTCGGGAAGGGGATGGGGGTGAGTTTTGAAGGGTAAAAAACGGTTTTTATCAATTTCCGGCAAAACTAAAAGTCCTATGGAAATAAGTCAAATGGCAAAGTAGTAGGTAATAAAAACATCTAAAATTTTGTATTTACACTTTTTTCACATAACCTCAAAATTTTAGTGAAAAATAAAAAAAAACAAGTTTTTGGTTTTTTTTTTTTATCTTTTACAAATATTTTTTTTTCACGAAATTTGGTGAAAACTTACCTTTTTATGTCCCAAATACGCTGTAATTTATTTGATTAGAAATATTTATTTTTTCTCCTTATTTTGTATTAATATCGAAAAAGCACCCTAATTTTCAATCGAAAATTCACTCGTAAAAATATCAGCTTTTTTCAAAAAGTTGATATGTTTTCTGTTCGTTGAAATCTCTACTTTCCGATGGTGAAAAAAAAAAATATGTTTCTATAGTAAATCTTCTCAGAAAATCCAAAGAATGGAAGAGATAATAAATAAATATTTGCGCTATGTAGAAAAACATTACGCAACATCGAACTCTGGAATATTGTCTGAGGTTTTTCTACGACTACGTTCTCCTCTTTTAGTTGAAGAAGCTGCTGGTACTGTTGTGATACTAACTGATTTTTTTAATTTCGGGATACCCATTAAAGACAATATTGCTGCTTTTTGTTGGTTTTAAAAATTATCGACCCTGGTCTAATTTTTATCTTCAATAAGGAACTATCTTGTGATACGCTCTTTCTTTTAAAACATTCTTAATATTATTTTTTAATTTATGATCAGACATTTTGGATTCCATTAGTTTAGGGCACCAATTTAAAGAAACTGTTTTATTTGAAAAGGAAAAGAGTATTTCGATTACTACGTGCAGTTTACACCTTGCACCTATTGGTTAACTTAAGCCCCACAGAGCTTTAGCAGTAGGCCGGTAATAAAATGTCTGCCAAATCACATGCAATATGTAATGCACTGAATGGATAGAGAGCTTACATATTGCATCGACTCTAACATGCTCAGAATAGAATTTGATAATCAAGAAAATTACCTTTAGGTATACAACCTTAAAAAAAAATCTGCATTTTCAGACTAATTGTAGGTTAGTAATGCAAACTAGTACTTAATATAATGAAATAAGGCCTAATCTGCGAATGTCGTATTCGCATATAGTTTTGGGCTGCCATGTATTAAATCTGTTAATTTTGACAAGTATGTAGTAAAGTAAACAAGTAAGTAAAAAAACTCCGGATTTTATTTTTATCAATTTATTCTAAAATACCTAAGAGTTTGGTAATAATATCATTAAAATCCCGGATAGTATTCAAAGCCTCACCTGGACTCTAAACAAGGACAAACCTGGGGAAACTCGGTCGAAAAGATAAATAATAATAAATGAATAACCTGGGACATTCTTTTACACACGGCAAACTAAGCAGAACTTGTACTATGGAAACCAGATAACTGCTATATTACATATACTACTTCTTTTCATTTCTAATTACATACGTATATAGATATTTACACCCAGACACAGAATAAACAGACATGTTCACGCACACGAATGTTTGTCCTGGGTGGGAATCGAACACGCGACCTTCGACTTGGCAGTCAGGGTCGCTAACCACCAAGCCAATTGGCGTGTCAATCAGAAGCATTTATTAGAAGCAAAAGAAGAATTTGTTGGACCCTTAAAGTCATTGAATAATATTAGTCGGGGAAAAAGTCTTTTCGCATTACAGTATGTATGAACTTGTAATAAAATCTCTTTGGCTATACTATTTGTATCTGGCTGGTTTTGGTATCATTGAAAGTTTAAATTTTAAAGAACATAATTCCAAATTCAAATTAGGAAAATGTGTGATTTGCATTTGTTTTTCGTACCGCCAAGATGAGTGAATCTAATGAAGAAATTCGATTCATTTTAAAATTTTACTACAAAAAAGGTAAAAATGCAACGCAAGCCGCGAAAAAAATTTGTGATGTTTATGGACCTAGTGCAGTGTCTGTGACAGTAGCACAAATTTGGTTTAAGCGTTTTCAATCCGGAAATTTTGATGTCAAAGATGCACGTTGCTCTGGTCGCCCCATGACGGATAAAATGGATGCCATTTTTGAAAAAGTGGTGCAAGATCGGCATATCAGTAGTTACGACGTAGCTGAAGAACTGGGAATTGACCACAAAACAGTTATGGCGCATTTGAAAAAAACTGGGTACACAAAAAAGGTCGATATTTGGGTACCTCACGAGCTCGCTGAAAGAAACCTAACGAACATTGTCATGAAACCGAACCATTTTTGAAGAAGCTGATAACTGGTGATGAAAAGTGGATCACGTACGACAAGAACGTGCGAAAAAGGTAGTGGTCAAAGGCCGACAAGGCTTCACACACTGTGGCAAAACCCGGGATAACGAGCAACAAGGTGATGCTGTGTGTGTGGTGGGATTGGAAGGGCATTATTCATTATGAGCTGTTACCACCAGGCAGGACCATCGATTCTGAACTCTACTGCGAACAACTGATGAGATTAAAGCAAGAAGTTGAGAGAAAGCGGCCGGAATTAATCAACAGAAGGAGTGTAGTTTTTCATCATGATAACGCTAGACCTCACACATATTTAGCCACTCAGCAAAAATTAAGAGAATTTGGCTGGGAGGTATTAATGCATCCGCCGTATAGTCCTAACCTTGCACCTTCAGATTTCCACCTGTTTCAGTCTCTTCAGAATTCTTTAGGCAGTGTCAGGTTAACATCACGAGAGGACTGTCAAAACCACTTGTCACAGTATTTTGATCAGAAGTCCCAAAATTTCTATAGCAATGGGATCATGTCCCTACCTACAAGATGGCAAAAAGTGATCGAACAAAATGGTACCTACATACTTTAGTTAAATGTAACTAAACCATATTAAAAATGTTTTGAATTTTCTTAAAAAATGCGAAGGAACTTTTTCCCCAACCTATTACATCAAGACACCCTTTCCACCAGTTTCCAACAAAAACCCTAAACAAAAATATGTATTACGATAGCTTCAACTCAGATCTTTTAACCCGTTCTCCTTGTACCTGGGTTTATTAACCAGACCTAGTTCTGTATAAGATGTTAACCGGAGTGAACCGGTTGGACCGGGATCAACCGGGTGTGTACCGGGATAGACGGCCGGCTCGTTGTACTCCTGCATATTTTATATCTAAGATGCCGTGTGAATAAATCATTCTCAAGAAATTTACTCGCTAAAATATTTTTGGTTGCTTGATTATGTAATTGAAGCAAGGGGTTGCTTTTTGGTTTTTTGCATTTGTTTTTCTTTCTTAAATGAAAAATTGTTTAAGGTCGCAAATCGTACAACGCAAAGACGCAAAGACCTACCAATTTAGTAGTTTGTAATGTTATGTTGCTGTGCATTGACGTTACGAGGGAACGGCAATTTGATTTGGAAATTTCGACCTTATTGCATTATGAGTGTTCTTAGAACTTTGTTTTATGAAGGTTCGGATCAAACTTCTTCATCGGGTCTGTAAGTTTTAGAAACTCTGGTCTACAACAACAGAAAATACTAATTTCTATTGATATTGTAGGTTGTTTGATAAACAATCAGCGGCATTTACTTTGATAATCCAACACTGTTTACTCTATAACTAAGACTGTTTGACGGTAGATTGGTTACGTATTTACTTGAGTGAATATCTTAACTAGCTATCAAGTTTTAAAGGTCATAATGATAAAGCTCAAGATTTAATAATAATCTCATATTCGATTCTATCAAATTAATCCAGAGGGCGAAAAGAAACATTAAGTACTTACAATGGCAACAATTTTTTACTACAGTTTTGAATTTGAATATGGAATTTGTTATAATTATTATTATCCAGAATGTTTATAACCTTAAATTTAAACCTGTTTATGTACAGAACTTTTAAATTTAGAACTTCATAAAATAAAATAAAAACTCGGAGAAGTTGTGATTTTTCTAATTGCAAGTTACACAATCAGCGTGTTGGCCATCGGTCAGTGAAATTTCCTTCGCACTTTTATTATTTATCTCAAGTTTTTGATGTACGAGCGGAAGACGCGAACTTCGACACTCCCGCCATCCATCATTGGAGTATAATGGACAATCTGTACGTGTTTCTGTGGAAATCTCTCGGAGACGGGTGTGTGTATCAGGCAGAGTATTTTTTATCTAAATATAGTTTTTTGAACGATGGATTTGGTAATTGATTTTTTTTAAACAATTGAAAAATGTGTTTACTGATTTTAGCTTTATGTTTTTTGTTTATTTAAGTCAGCCTTTAATGTGAGTATGGTAATAGCATTGTGGTGTAAAGTTTTTGAAGATATTTGAAATTTCCATCGATTGCGTTGTTCATTCTGAATCAGCACAATAAATATTTTCCATCTGGAACCACCAGACCAACTACCATTTTGAGACGATGATGAAGTTGAAAGGGTATTGGAACTCTTAATTCTTTTTTAAAACACTTGTCAAATTCATCAATAAAACCAAAGATTAGGTATTAACATAAATTCTTAATTCTATCACAATACCAACCTCGCCGACTCAAATGCGATGTAATTCACTGTGAATGCATTGTTAAATGAAAAATTCACCCTAAGGCGGCGGCTGCAACCATAGACTTGGTAATCTCGCACAAAATGAGTTTCATATTTCAGGAAAACCATTTACTGGGCGCTCGACCACGGTTTTGTGTTGTGGAATTTCACTCATAACATTTTTAAGGCGACGACTCTATAGATTTTACCTGGTGAGTTATTTAAAAACATTATATCCGAGAATATTCATCACATATACACTAAACAAAACTTGTACTATGGTATCCAAATAACTGATCAGATCGATCTATTACTCCTTCAAGAATTTCAGTATTAAAATAACTCTTAATGCTGAATTCGTCCAAACCAATTTTTGTTCTGAATGGTAATCGACTACACGCTGCGGCTAGATAGTCAGGTCTATCATCACTTCGCCAAATAATAATAGGTGATGAATAATTAGATATTAATGATATCATTGGTATGTTGTCAAGTATGGGATGCGATTTGATAGTTTTCACCGCAAAACTAATGTTCAACAGACGTTTGAATTTTTAGCAAAACAAAAGCACATTGGTCTGTATATTTTAATAAAAAATGTAAATAATCCTCTACTATAACCTATATTACCTATATATATATTTATATTATTAATTTATCTGGTGCACATAGTACAATCCCTGCTTATTTTGGGATCAGATAGCCGTGTGTAAAGAATGTCCCCGGATATAATCAATACGATTTTTTTAATCAATATCAATCATTTTAGTAAATGCGATAAAAAGCACTTTAATTTGAAACTCTGACTTGAGTCGTCGACAACTCTAGGTCGTATTTATTAAAATTTTATCGAAATCTACTTTTACATTTCATAGGATTCTAAATATTTTACATCCGTTAAAACGCTATATTGTTTCCACAATGATTGGTGACCATTGCATTTTTCTTTTTAGTCTTAACATTACGAGTGACAATGTGGCCAAAATGGTGATTCAACTGAATCAATAGTGAATTTAGGAGAGCATGTACATTAAACACCAGATAATAACATTGATACTCAACTTTTTTGTTCTAAATACCTTCAATGTATATTTACATTCCGATAAAGAACAAACAGACATATTAATACACTAATATTTGTAAGAATTGAACCTCGTGACGTGTCAGTCAGGGTCCCTAACCACCAAGCTAACTTCCTTTCCTAAAGCTCATTTAAGGATTTCCAGCCACGACTTTCAGCACGTCATTCGTCACTACCAACAGAGCTATCAACTTATAAATCTGTTATTTAACATAATTAATTAAAACAGGTAAGTCACCTTAACTCATTTTTAAGCTAAATAGCAAACTATAAGCTTTATCCCGAACTGAAAATGTAGTTTACCTTCAAACCAGTAAAAACTCGTTAATATTACTCGCTGTGTGTATTCCTTTTGCGAAAAGTTCCTTTCTTATATTTCTATGATTCAAAATTATTGTACTTTTAAAATGCTAAAATGCTTTTGCATTGCGTATTGTTGTAATCATTGTTTTTACAAAAGAATTTCTTTTTAAGCTTAATTTCAAGTTCTTTAATATACATTGCTTTTATAACTGTGTTTAGTAGTTGTCTTTTTTATTCTGAAACACAATTTAAATTTATAACAATTCATGTTATTACGTAGAAATTCCTGAAATGAATGAAATGATAAAAAGGGTTTCACCCTTATGGAGATTCGTCGTGTCATCGGTATTTGTCTGTATGCCGTTGTATTCTCAGCTACTACAAATGCTATCAAATAGAAAAATAAACACCCATAAAGAAGTTTTCGAAAACATGTTGCACATTCCAAAACTATTTTGCTTTATAAATTTTAAATGACTTACAAAAAAATATTCCATCCTTAAAACTTTTTTTAAAAGGGAAACTTTTTAGGCAGTCTGTCTATCTCTGTCTATCGTTTCTTTTAAATAAAAAATCCATCACCAAGCAACAGATGTTAACTGACAGATACATTTCCGATTCCCTCCTTGTCAGATATAATCCTTCCAACACATTATAATTTGTCGGCTTGTAGTCACACGCAAATCTATCCTTCAGTTTTAGAGAAAATTATCCTTAGTAGCTAAATAACATCACCCCTAAAGGGAAAAATCTTCGTCAAACTAAACTGCAATAAAATTCCACCTTGTTATATTTCATGACACGCTACCCGCTACCCGCCAGATAACATAACTAACGTATAACACACAGAATCACGGATCCTGCGAGGTGGCAAACAAAAAGGTTGGAAGGCAATGTGAAAGCTTTCCCCTTCAAAGTCGTCTGTAAACATTGGCGGGCCGACTTTAGATTGGGGACACAGTTACTGCAGTGGATGGAGAGCATTTAAATTAAAATCACTAGAGGCAGACCTTTGTGGTTTTTATTAGAGCCATTTATTAGAATAAATGAATGTAAACTGTGGAAATGATAAATAAGGAAGAAAAAGTTGGTAGTAACGTCGAATGCCATCACAGATGTCGTTGGTGGAATCCAACAATGAGCTTAAGGACATAAGAAATGGTAAATTATTTAGAAAAACTATTTAGTTAAACTAATTAGGTTTCTTTTTTAGCCCTGCCAAGCTTACAACCCGAAAGTTGAATGTCTCTCACTTAGCAACTTGCGGTGTGTTTCGGCAGCTACACTTATATAAGCCATGTCTGTATTCTTTCGTCTTCCATAATTTAACATTTTTGTTAAATTGATTTCTAATATTAATAAACTAAAGAGCTTTTATAATGTAAGTTTGTATGTAGGTTTCACCGATAAGTCTGGTGGTTCGTTATTCTTCTGCTGTCGTCTAATGTTTTTTCTTGAATAAAATTAGTTTTATAATTTCTGTAATTATTTTATCCCGAGCTCACAAGTAAACCTTCTACTTACTAACTGTGGTGAGATTGTAGCCAAACTCAAGCCTATGCAAAGAACTTCTTAGTATGTGATCTGATCCAGGTGCGTGAATGTGCATGAAATGTATATTTATTTCAATTCGAAAATAAATGCTTTTGCCTATGTTATGTTTCTAGCACTAAGTTGATTGATAAGATTTATAATCTTCTTCCACCATGTCCCAAGATAATCGAAAAGCATTGAAAATTAAGTAGTTTGTTATTCATAGCAACACTGTGTCACTCAAAGCGAGAGCATCCAACGGCTGACGATCGTTTTCTTGAAAACTTTTTAGTTACGCAGAGATTGCATTCCCACTCCACCTCACAAAGCCGAGGATTTTTATGTCTACCCTCAGTCTCCGGTGTGAATATGGAATAGTGCCTCTAGTGTTTGTATACAATGTAAGTTATTCATGCTTAATTCGCTTTTATGGGGTTTTCTTTGAAGTTGGCTCGGCTAGCTTTGCAATTGTAAAACTGTAGTAGTCGTAAAATGAAGGATGGCTTAGCGGACATTTTTATTTGATTTTCATTCGTATTTTAACTTATAGATTCTACTTTGCTTAAACAAGATAAAAGCATGTTTTATTCGCTTAAATATTTGCGTAGCGTCAAATCACATTATAATATCTGCATAAAACAAAATATGACCATAATTTCAAATAAACTGTATCTGAAACAAAATATAGGAAAAGATCTAAATATTATCGTTTTAAGCACTTTTTGAATACTATAAATTGGTTGTTATTCAAAACACGAAAAATGTACACTAACTTTCACACCGTGGTTTCACCCACGTTCCACATGTATTAATCCACAGAACACAGCCCATTCTATCTGTAACATAAATTTGCATTTAAATCTGATCAGCAATTACGGAGATATATAATATAAAACAAACACACAAACTTTAACATTGAATAATATTTTTTTTATATATTTAAAAGATTTATGCTCTTGGTCTTTCGAATAAAATAAAATACTGAATGAGAAAATTACTCTTCATGAAGAAGCGAAGTCAATTCCTAAAGGTTAGCAAAACAAGCAGACATCTCCTAAATAAAAACAAATGACACACACGACACCACTTTCAAGTTTCAACACACGCCTTGAATTATACTAAACAGGATAAAGAACAAGCAATTTTTCGTGCAACCCACTCAATACGCATTTAACTGAATAAATAACCTCTTACATGATTTAAGGCATCGTAACTGACTAACAAATATTTCCCATGGGTACAGTTGAATGGGGGTAGAGAAGGAAGTACATGCTTCTATTGCCCCATAGTTAAGTGATAATTTATTGGTAGGTATGTCAAAAGAAATAAGGTTCGGTATGATAAGGGTTTGACTCTGTAATGGAAGTAATCCTACCTCGACGATGTTTCGTCGCGGCCTCTTTGCTATGTCCCTTTCACTAACTATGTAATCACGTGAGAGGTCCGCTTTTGAAAGTATCGTCGCGTCGGCTCGCCAAAGAAATTTACATTTTCTGAATAAGGGAGCTGACGGAGATATTATTGCAAAATTCAAAGTAACAGAATTTTATAGAATAAATAACTACTTGGAACCGGCGGCGGTTAAAGCGTCCTCTCCAGCCCTATTCCAGCCTGTCCAGGGGCGATTACGTTAAGTAAATGTCCCAGTTCGAAGGTGTATCAGCGTGTCTCTTTCGTAACCTACACAGGGATTTGGGATTCACTACTCAAGCTCCCATTTCACCCATAAGGCCTGTATGAGAGAATGCAAGCGCATGAGGGCTAAGCGTAATGAGTAAAAGTAGTTAAAGAATTTGATCATTTTCAACTAGAAATAATATCAAAACCCGATAACGTCACACTGGCTTCTTACTTGATTGCTTGGTTAACAAAAACTCTCTCTGAGCATGAAGGCTGTTGTTTCATCGATAAGTTTTGACATATACCTAACAAAATCACCCCACAGTATTGAATTGAATAACAGAAAAGCACTCGGAACTTTGGCTCCTTTGTAAAAACAGAAAGAAAACGCAAAGCAAAGAGGAAATTTATTAAGTTTGATTTATTTTGATCGACATAATTCCCAGGAAACGAAATTCATTCTGTGAATTAAAATAAAAATCTTTTTGTTTCCATAATTTATGGCATTTTTATCGGCGAAAACGTCAATTCAAATTTAGCGAGGCGTTACCACTGGCACGTTTACCTGGTTGTGAATATACTGGTGTGTAAAACGTACTGACCTGCAATTACAATAAAGATAATTACATACTTGGACATGGCTCTCTCGATATAAAATGCTCCTCCTCTTTAAAACCGTACATCGTTTTTAGTTAAGACAATCCCAAAATAGGCTCTTTTGCAATCGCAGTCCCGAAGGATTTAAAGTATTAGGATAACGTGGCCTGGAAACGTGTCATATATATATATGTATATATAAATGGGTAAAAGTAGCAAGTACATACACAATTCCTAGAAATGATTTTAATACTTTCCCAAAAAACACGATAGAATTTTCTAGCATTTTTGAGCCGCAGCAGAACCGTCACCATTATTCCCCGGTATATTTCAGGAGTCACTAGCCGTTCTCCTCACGTGCGATTCTTCCCTCACTCAATATATCAGGATCGTCGTGATTGCGGGCACACGTCAATAATAATGTATGGATTTGGGAATAAGAGATACCGGGGGCCAGATTCAAGAATTTGTGGCCCCACACAGCAAACATTAATATCAATACGAGTATGTGCTACTGTGGTTTTATGTACTGTGAGATTTATACTTGCTGTATTCTTGATGCTTAAAGGTTGTTTTTTTTAAGTTGATTACTGAAAAAGAAAAATCAGCACAAGCTGTGGTAGTGAATGATAACTTTAAGTTAGGATTTTTTTTATGAGAGTTGAGTTTCTTTTTATAAAGTCTACGTGTTGCGCCTTATTACGTTTTAGCTCCATTGAATTTCGACAAGTAAAAAAAAAACAAGTTTTGAACGCACCCTACAAACCGCAATCCATGTTTGGCCAACATTTTCATTGTACAAACACGACGGTTCTACAATTTTAAGGTTTATAGTATAATAGTCTATAAAGTCTATGCCCTGTATCAAATCATATTAATGGTTCAATAGCTATATCCTACTCTTATTACATTCTTCACACATTGCTTTCTGAGTTTAAACTAAGCAAACCTTGTACTGCTAGATTACTTATTTTGTCCATGTTATAAAACTTATACACTAAACTTCTCCGGCTTGACACAAATGTCAGCTTTTTATTCTAATGAAATTAATACCTAAATATCCCAGGACATTAATATAAGCCTCTTTTAACCATAAAAAAAAAAAAATAACATGTCTAACAATATGAAATCCCAAAACTTATGCGCACACATTAAAACCATTAAAGCAATAAAAAAAGTTGAAAATTGTAAACGATCATTTCCCATTGTTACTCGTGAAATGAAAAACAAAAAAAAGTGAGACAAAACACGTCCATTACACGGAATTTGTGCACTATAACTTTGTTGTGGGGCAAAAAAAAATAGTGTCACACTCACACGTGCCTCACTGTAATTTTATTCTACAGTTTTAAGCGAATAAAAATGCTTTGTCGGATGGTCGCACGGATACGTGACTTTTTACAAGTTTCATTCGCACAGTCGTGTCACTGAATAGATGTACATAGAAGGTCCGTGGTATTGATAGGTGGTTAGATTATAAATATTGTTATTTTATATAATATACCAAATTCTTAGGAAGAGAGTAGCCAGATAATAAATAAACGAGTTTCCTGATTTTGAATTTACAAAAAAACAATGAATATTTGTCTTGTACATACTTCTCAGGTTATATGATCCGAAACTAAGCAGAGCCTGTTGGCCTTTTTTTAAATATTGACACCCAGACACAGCATTGGTTGTTCTGTCACAAAACGAAATCTGGTTAGAACCTACAACCAGCAACATCTAACCAAAACAAAGTACTAACTAGCTCAAATTCATCAAATAAATAATTTTTTTACTCGGATTCAGTGTCCAATTTTACCACATTAAAATTATTCCTCTGACATTATTTATTTGGTGAAGGCGGCAACTTCATACGGCAAAGTTGTAGGAATTGTAAATTTGTCGCGTAATGTGGCGGTAGTTGGTTTTTATAAGTCTTTCCACTACGAGCATAAGTTTTTGAGTAACATCTTTTATTACTTACATAATAGTTTTGTTTAAAAATGCATCAATTTAGCTCAGAATGCTTTTAAACGATTAGCCTATAAGGAAGGTTAAGATACTATAAAACTATATTAAAATAGCATTTATTACATACTAGCTATCGTTCTACGGTTTCGCCCGAGTTATCGAAGGCTCGAATGTATCCCGGGCTTATAACATAGACAATGTCACTGGAAAATAGTGTAGCTTTCTATCAATGAGGGATTTTTTTTTATACCACTTGGGTCGACAAACAAGCAGACGGTCCACCTGATGGTAAGTGGTCACCGCCGCCTATGGACATTTGCAACACTAGGGGCATCGCCAATGCGTTGTCGACCCTGAGACGTGAAGTTGTTAAGTCTCATGTGCCTGTAATTTCACCGGCCCCCTTGCCTTTCTAACCGAAACAGTAATACAAGTGCATTACTGCTTCTCGGCAGAAATGGGTAAGGTTGTGCTCTATGAGCTCTACTACTTTGCTATGCTACTCGATATGTGGGTTGGTTAAGGATCAACGCGTGCTGACGAGAAGTGGTCTCCATCAGGCCTTCGTTGCTGGGTACGCGAACGAATGCTTCGGCGTTCCCTATACCCAACCAGCAACTGCAAATAGGAACACTCTGGGGCTTTAGCAGTGCCGGATTAACCAAACACGGGGCCTGTAGCAAATTTATTTCGTTTGATTTCTGTATTACGCGTCAAATTGTAAAGAAATCCAGTAAATTCAATCCTCCATCTAGTCCTAATAAGTTATCTAAAAAATTACGCTCATTCAGCGGCCCTAGAGACCTGGGGCCCCCTTTTGCGTGGGACCCGTAGCAAATGCTACACTTGCTACGTGGTTAAACCGGCACTGGGCTTTAGTCAGTGGGAGTCTAAAATAAACCGTTTGCTCCCCCCGTAGCCGCTGGGTATCCTATGGAGGATTTCCCCACATAATTCGGGAAAGTACTATCACTACATACCTATTTCCGCTATGAAGGAGTAGAACACTTCTATTGCTGTGTTTCGATTTAAAGCCCCTCAGGGTTGACTACGCAATGGTATTGCCTCTGATATTGCAAATATCTATAGGCACCGGTTACGACTAACATAATTTGGACCATCTGCCTGTCTTTAAGCCTACTTGACAAAAAGAAAAAGAGAATGGATTTGGTATTTATCTTAAAACAACTAAAAATGTATGAAAGAAAAAAGGCAGATAGAACTACTATGCCTCGAACATCATAATGAACATAAGATTTAGAAAAACAAAACAACTGTTAAAGTAAGAATATTAAACGATAAATATGTAGCAGCCTATTAAAAAGCATATCACAAAGGAAATCACCTCAATAATAATCGCAAAGCCTTCACGCCACACTCGTCCACTTACAGAAACTTAGACTTCATAATAAAAGGTATAAAACAATAAATAAATCCACACGAAGCTGTCGCAATCCATCATGGCGCGAGTTGCACGATATTTGTGGTCGCTATCGAAAGTTGTTCACCTATAACTGTGACATTAGACTCATATTGCACTGAGGGACCAGTAGCCGAAATCCTCAAATCAAATACCCCAATTCATGGGTATCGTAAGAGGCAACTGGAAAGTATACCGATGACAACGCGCACTTTACACCTTGCACTATAAAGTCAACAAAAGAATTTCCGCAGAGGTTCTAGCAAGTGGGCTTTAGAAACTCTGAATCTTTTGTAGTATGTCACTGTATTTATGTGGTGGAACTTTCACTGGATAGGAACAGGAGTACGATTTTATAAGGTTAATGACACTGGCTCGACGATATTTCTAGGCTCTGTCGCTTCGTTGATCACCCAATTACATGAGAGGTCCGTTCTTCAAATCCCCAGATTGCACCGGCTCTCTCTACGATTGTTTTTTTTTTAAACTTATTATTTCAATGGTTTTTTACTACGCAGTTAAGGGTCAATAGGCTTCGGTACTACCGCTTACCAGACGGGCCGTATACTTGGTAGCAATCTTTGCGGTATATTTTATTTTATTTTTTATTTTTATTTTATTTCTTAGGATATCCAACAGCTTTAGATAATTATACATGCTTAATATAAATGAATAATGAGTCCAGAGTCAATAATAGGATATCACAACATGACTAAGTTAATAAAAAATAATACAGAGCAGACCATGACCTGTAGACTATAAATAAAGTATAGATTAGTATGTATTAGGCTTGTTTGGTCTTGTGAAATGTGTGGGTGTGTGTAATGTATGAATGAATATGTATGTATAAACAATAAAATGTGATAGAAAGTAAGGTATCTAGGGACCACACATAAAAAGAACTTACTTACTACAAATATTCAAAGATTAGGTAGCCTATTGAAATAACCGTTCACAATACACAGCTTAAAAAATATTACACGAAAATTATATCACAAAATCAGTATACCAACGCTACCATAGTAGAGAAAAACTACGTTCCCATATTGGACAGTCGCGGCAACTTCTTTCCAGCTGGCATTTGTTTGTGAACTAACATGATTAATGAGTGTGTCTCGCTCTTTGCTCTTTGCGAAGTGCTATATTTATCACACACGTCTTTTAATAAAAGTTTAAGTGTAGTCTCGAGTGTGGTTCTCGAGGCTTAAGATCGATTTTATGGCAGCATAAGTTGTTCGCTTACTACTTGGTAATATAAGTTTTCACTGAAAGAACGTGGGACTATTTACACTTTATTTGATCACATTCTCAGCATGATAAGCGAAAATTTGTCAACATTCATGAAACGAAATGGCACGTGGTCCTTTAGTATAGTAACATTATCAAATCAGTTGACGTCTTAGAAATAGTTGATCTTTTAGTGGGGTTCAATTCTGACGAAAATGACACTATTATACCTCGAGGGTGATTCGTCTCGGCCTCGATGCTCTGACTCTTCCGCTATCTACGCAATCATGTGAGACGTATGCTCTCTGAGGCCTCCGTGCGCCGGCTCGCCGACGAAGTTTGTATTAGTTGAATAAGGGGGCTATTCATCCAGGGAAGTACTACAATACAATAATTTATAAACAAATAAACGATAATAGACCTGGTTTACCAATCGAGCACCAAAAACATAAAAAAATTGGTCGCTTTATCCCGCCATTATTCATAAGGGTACACTATTACACAAGTTGACCCATCCTGGCCAAGCATAAATAGACATGTTCATGCACACAATTTTTTGTCCCGGGTAGAAATCGAACTCATAACCTGTGGCAGTTATCTAACCAACACCCAATCCAGCTCGTCAAATTGAGTAGGTAACTCAAATATAACGTTTCGGGTATTTTTCTTCTTACTTTTCCTTTATTTCATAATGTTACCTAAAAGTATGTTTTCAATTGAAAAAATAGGAAACGCCGTCGAATGCTTTGGGACTATGAAAGCAATACGAATGGTTTATTTTTGCGGAAAAGTTTGATTTCTCATGGGAGATTCGACTGAGAAATATCATGGTTAAAAACACCATTTGGGAATATTTTTGCTATGAGAGTTCCTATATTCGTGTTTATTTAGTTTCCTCAATTTTTTGGCTAAATTAACTAATAATATAATGAATAACTGGATATTTAATTAATTTTGAGAATAAAAGTAAGAAATTATTATCCACTTGGTATTAGAAAAAATATTATTATCAAAATATTAAATATATTCCGGTGCTACGACCCACGGGATCTTGGAAAATGGGCATTTCGACGTATGAAGCCTAAATAAGCTTTTATTACTATTGCTAGTAGAAAAGAGTAGAAGAGTTAGATAAACGATCGTTATGAGTAGAAGTTTCCAATATCAATGACTTACGACAAACCAGTTGACTTATTAAATAGACCCACTGACTGCTAATCCACAGGTCACGTCTTCAATTCCAGCTCAGGACAAATATTATCGTCCGCATGAATATGTCTGTTTGTTCTGGTTTTGAAATATCATTAGAAGTATGTATATGTAGTACATCAGTTATATAATCTAGTAACCATGGTATGAGATGACTGTGTGTGTAGGAAATATCCCAACATACATATTAGGTTGGGGAAAAAGTCTTTTCGCATTATAGTATGTATGAACTTGTAATAAAATCTCTTTGGCTATACTATTTGTATCTGGCTGGTTTTGGTATCATTGAAAGTTTAAATTTTAAAGAACATAATTCCAAATTCAAATTAGGAAAATGTGTGATTTGCATTTGTTTTTCGTACCGCCAAGATGAGTGAATCTAATGAAGAAATTCGATCCAATTTAAAATTTTACTACAAAAAAGGTAAAAATGCAACGCAAGCCACGAAATAATTTGCCATGTTTATGGACCTAGTGCAGTGTCTGTGAGAGTAGCACAAATTTGGTTTAAGCGTTTTCAATCCGGAAATTTTGATGTCAATGATGCACGTCGCTCTGGTCGCCCCATTACGGATAAAATGGATGCCATTTTCGAAAAAGTGGAGCAAGATCGGCATATCAGTAGTTACAACGTAGCTGAAGAACTGGGACTTGACCACAAAACAGTTTTGGCGCATTTGAAAAAAACTGGGTACACAAAAAAGCTAGATATTTGGGTACCTCACGAGCTCACTGAAAGAAACCTAATGAACCGTGTACTCAATTGTGATTCTTTATTACGACGTCATGAAACCGGACCATTTTTGAAGAAGCTGATAACTGGTGATGAAAAGTGGTTCACGTACGACAAGAACGTGCGAAAAAGGTCGTGGTCAAAGGCCGGTCAGGCTTCACAGACTGTGGCGAAACCCGAGTTAACTCGCAACAAGGTGATGCTGTGTGTGTGGTGGGATTGGATGGGCATTATTCATTATGAGCTGTTACCACCAGGCAGAACCATCGATTCTGAACTCTACTGCTAACAACTGATGAGGTTAAAGCAAGAAGTTGAGAGAAAGCGGCCGGAATCAAAATCAACAGAAGGAGTGTAGTTTTTCATCATGATAATGCTAGACCTCACACATATTTAGCCACTCAGCAAAAATTAAGAGAGTTTGGCTGGGAGGTATTAATGCATCCGCCGTATAGTCCTGACCTTGCACCTTCAGATTTCCACCTGTTTCGGTCTCTTCAGAATTCTTTAGGCAGTGTCAGGTTAACATCACGAGAGGACTGTCAAAACCACTTGTCACAGTATTTTGATCAGAAGTCCCAAAATTTCTATAGCAATGGGATCATGTCCCTACCTACATGATGGCAAAAAGTTATCGAACAAAATGGTACCTACATACTTTAGTTAAATGTAACTAAACCATATTAAAAATGTTTTGAATTTTCTTAAAAAATGCGAAGGAACTTTTTCCCCAACCTATTATTAACATTATCTAAAAATATGCTCCACAAAAAAATATTAACTAACA
The DNA here is from genome assembly GCA_907165245.1 of Habrosyne pyritoides. Taxonomy (NCBI): domain Eukaryota; kingdom Metazoa; phylum Arthropoda; class Insecta; order Lepidoptera; family Drepanidae; genus Habrosyne; species Habrosyne pyritoides. The sequence continues at coordinate 14,707,897 of OU015588.1, read as the reverse complement.
ACCTAGTTATATGGTAAATATTCGAAATACACTGTTCCAAAACACCATGCTGTTTGAAGACCAAACGAAGCCGAGAATCATTCATTCAGAAGTTGCTTAGAAGACAAACTGGTGAAAATCCACGCCCGCTCAGTGTACTAACCGAACGCTGCTTGTAACTTGAAACTGGGGATATTATTTTATTTTCACTGGCTGCGACAGAACCATTGTAGCTTAGTTGAGAATGCAACCGTCTTGCAATCGTGGAGGCGTGAGATCTATTAATCAACTTACTTAGTAGACATCGGATTTAGATAATTGAATTGATATTCAGCCTTTTTTAGTGCATATCTTTGGCGTTTTAAGAGTTTTTAATACATTTCAATCCTTTTAGTGGATATAATCCGAATTCTACTTACTAGCTATCATCCCGCAGTTACGAGGGATCTAATATATCCCAGAATTATAACAATTAGTCGAGAACAGTGTTTTCTAGCATCATTATTTATGATTAAAATCGGTTAAGTAGAGATTACCTCGTACATCCTTACTTACTAACTTTACCCCTACTTTTCTATAATTTCTACAGACTCTTAGTTCGCACTCTATGAAGATATTTTAAGATAAATTGTATAACATTTTTAAACATTACCCCTTTACAATTAGTGTGTTCGCCCACTATCCCCAAAAAGGTAATCCACATGACTCAATAAAACGGAAAACATATGCTAAGTCAATTATAGAACGAATAAAACTAATAATCTTTAGCTAGCATGTTGCCAGTAGATTTTACGTACCTAGTTGCAAAACCAGGATATCAAATTGTAATAAATAAAATCCCTTTGTTCCATCTAACGTCTCGGAAACTGCAAAAGCATTGCGATGAAAAATTAGATTTTGCTCCAGATCTAATATTTCTGGAGTTCTGTGAAATGGATGAACTATTCTTTGTCGTCGCTTGCTTATGTTTAATATTGAATAACTTTAATTCTTCTAAGAAATTTTCTTTTAAGTTTTACCATCAGTATTTCAGAGAATAGTTATTATTACTTTCATTTCCCACTAGCACGCAAATGTTAACATTTTCCTGTAGTTTTTCCTCCATAACCCGGCCGAATCGAACATCCACCCTAATCTGTAGCAAGTCCTCTTAACTTGGCAGTAATTAATTATGAACACCTTTATTTACTCCGTTCCCTCCTACAATAAAAGGGGGACAAATCGCTATTTGTCCTAGAGATTTTTATATACATTGCTCTGTTGTAGCGACGACTACCACCCTAACTTATGTCTAAAGTATCGATAGAGGCGACTAAGGAGTTTGTAACGAAAGCTATAAACACAAATCTTGAAGATTACGCAGCTAATGGATAGATGGCGCCACATGGATGAAATACCACCCGTATACAATCCTGCATCGCACAATTATTTTACTACTTTGGCCGAAATACAAGCAGACCGTCTACCTGATGGTAAGTGGTCATCGCTGCCTATGGACATTTGCAACACCTGGGTATCGCCAATGCGTTGTCGTCCCTGAGACGTGAAGTTGTTAGTGCCTATAACTTCACAGGCTCCCTTCCTAACCTTTCAAACTGGAACACTTCACTTGGAAAGATCTTCACGGCGGAAATGGGTTAGGTGATAGGTAGTACTGCCCCGGACAAACTCTCCACTAAGAGCTCTACGACTTTTCAACTGTCGAAGCATTCTCAAGATTTTCGCACGTTTATCTACCCTGACGGGAGGAGGAGTATCACAATCCATTCCTTCATAAGTATACTGACATAAGCACGTAGCGAACCGTAAACAATCACCAATCACAAAAAGTGGTGGATCATATACATATTTTATATAGACGGAAGTTTATTCAAACCGCATCGGTTAAATAATATTTTCTAGCTAGTACAAATAACATGCAACAGTGACATCTGATTTGGTGTCTAAGAATGTCGCAGCAAAATCAACCCTAATGCTTCATTATAAGAATTATCTGCAACAAAACTGTTGGATTAATAGATGCATCTAATTTCAAAAGCATTAAGTTGATTTTTCCATAACATAAATGTCAAAGCGGTATTTATAGCAGCGCTAGTTTAAGCGAGTGAAGTGATATTCATGTCACGTGCTTACCTGAGTTCTTATCTCTAAGTTGGGCCGTGAGACGACTTTCTCGAGCTTACATTGTAACTTTTATGTGTCCCTTACTAAAGGATACAATTGTTTGAGGTGATAAAAATAAGAAGTAGGTATGATACCAAAATGTGATTTATTTGCGGACGGATGACATACGATTGTGGTGAATGCTTGAAGTACTGAGATGCTCGAGTGACATGTTTCGTTTTAGTCAAGTTTCTACCTACATTTGGGTACATTGATGGTTCTCATGTTATTTAGATATAATTAGTGTTATTGGTGAAAGCTTTATTAATTATTAAAATCAATAAATATATTTCAGCAAGGTAACACAAGTATAAATGTATAGTAAAAGTAATACCTTATTGGTTGCCGCGCAACGAGCCCTCGGGGAGCATACATCTGAAGTGATTGCGTAGTTAGCGAAAGGGGAGAGCATAAAAGGCACATCCAAATATCATGATTCTGTGTAATTTGCCTTTTGTGTAGGCTGCTTTTCAACCGAGTTACGAGGTAGTTATGCGACCAGTTCATCAATAGAATCGCTTTATTAGAGCTATGACGTGCTAAGCTATGAAAATGAAGCAATCCTTTTAGCCGACTCGCCGCATTTCCTCCTCACACATCCTTGGTGAAATGGCCCCTATACAGGATCTGATTCTGCAACAGGGTGCCCTGAAATGTAATGAAAATCTAATCTATTCCTGAGACATCTAGAACGCTCACCCCCATATGTTGATTACTATACTGAAAACTCGTAACAAACGAATCGAGTTCGACAACCGCACGAAAACCATTCGCAAAACCACAGTACAGCGTGCTTGTTCATATAAACTGCGCCGGGCGGTGATATGGAACTAGTCAGTGAGACATGTACCAACTTTCTTACTCCATAATAGACATTGTTAACTTCGTGTGTTACCGGCATACTGTTGCAGTATTTCTTTTTAGTGTCATATGACTTTTTACTTTATATAAGCTTTCTTTAGAACTCAATTTTGTTTATCAAAAGTACAACGTATATTACCACTGTACCATTTGCAATACAATCTATCTATATGTATAATAATCGATTTATGTGTATTCCCTATAAACTGCAAAACGGCTCGATCTATTTTGACAGGACTTTCACTGGCAGATAGCTGATGTTATTAAAAGAGACTAAGGCTACTTTTCATTCCGGGAAAATCCCTCGGAAACACGGATTTAACCACGGGGGTAACAAGTTTTCTATAAAATTTTAATAAAATGTAAACTGATGTGTTGTAAATATTTGTATACAAAAAATAGTATTTCCCTATTATTATTATAATTTTGCTTTTATTTTAGTGTACCTACTGGTGTTCACACGACTTGTGCTGAGACAGAGCCTCTATATAGAACCTGATAATGATATTCTAAAACAGTAAAAAATCCTTTTAGCTTAACATAACTTTACCTTAAATAAAAAAAAACTATTTAATTAAAACCAAATCATATCCAATTAATAAAAATAATTAAAATATTTATTTACATGCACTTATGCACTTCTGACACTATGTAATACTAAGCCTGAACGTATCGACATCGCATCGAACAAGCCCAACTATTTCCCAAAGGAAATCCACCTAAGTGATGGCTGCATTATACATTTGATATTGCAGTACACTGTATGTAGTTTAGTGATATGTTTATCTTAGTAATGATTAATGGATAAATACGAGAGGACTTTGTGAAAGAAATAAATATCCTGGGACAATCTTTACACACGACCATCTGATCCCAAACTAAGCAGAGCTTTTAATTTTCTTAATACATACTTATATAGATATGTACACCCAGACACAGAATAAACAGACCTGTTCATGCACACAAGTGTTTTTCCTGGGTGAGAATCGAGCCCGTGACCAGCAGCCCGACAGCCAGGGTCACTAACCACCTGCCTAGCGAACTGGCCCATTGAACAGATAAATATAACATAGACAAAAGCAATACTAGGTGGTCCTATTTTCCGGTCGGCTCAATGCCTATACCTCACCATTTATAATTCAGTGAATTACATAACACAAGCGATGTGACAGTTTTGTGCTGCTCTTTGTGAATGCTTTTGTGTCTCAGTGCAAGGTGTATAGTGCACATTGGTCATCGGTATACTCTTGAGTCGCCTCTTACGACCAAGATATTATTATATAGGTTGAGCTGGTAGTGTAGTTGTAGATATGGTAATTTTAACTATAAAACACCTTGCGTACAATAAAGTGAGATGTCAATTTGTCGATAAACAGGCAGACGATCCACCTAATAGTAAGTAGTCATCGCCGTTTATGGACGTTTGCAACAACAGGAGCATTGCCAATGCGTTGTCTATCCTAAGACGTGAAGTTTTCTAGTTAACCGAAAGACACACTTCCACGTCTAAAATAGTTATGGTGGAAGCGTTTTTGACCTCTGCTACTTCTAAGATTGCATGAAACAAATAGATTATGAATTTGTATTCGTCGCCAATACCACATAGTATTTTTATTTCTAACAAATCATTTCCATTCTTCGGAAAGGGTTTCCATTTCACCCGGTGTATAGAGAAATTCCCACTTGTTTTCAGCAAATCTAAACTGTTCGAATGGTCGCGGTAAATTGCACAACTATAAAGTTGCATGTTCAACATTTACTGCTGCAGCGTCGACATACAGCGACGTAGCGTCCCTTGAGAAATAACCACGAGTGCTGATTGTAACTTGATACAGACGTATATCAAATCTATGTTGCGCGGTCGTTGTTCTTGTTACAGTACCAGATAGCTATCAAGTGTGATGAATAACATTAAATAATTTTTCAAAATAGCTATTCCTTGCGGATTTTTCATTTTTTCGGGACAAAAGTAACCTATATCTTTGTCCAAGGCATGTGGTATCTATGTGTCTAGTTTCATCCATACATCCATCTTCAAAAACTTTCGCTTTTATAATAGCTAGCTGTCCGTAACAGTTTCACCCGAGTTCCCGAGGAATGTTACTTATTTCTGGAATAAAAAGCCTAGCCTAAGAGTTGTTCCAGCCTAAAGACTCTATCAGATCCATTCAGCCGTTCTGGCGTCATTGAGTGTCAAGCTTCCATCCATCCAAACTTTCGTATTTATAATAGTAGTAACATTAGTAGGATAAGAACGGAATTTAATTCAAATCTGAGAAAACCTCTTTTGAACACTAGTTTTAAAATTAAAACCTCATACTCATTCAGCCAGTACTCTCAAGACAGTGAAATTAAAAAATAAAACACCATGAGCCGGACTAGCGCGCCGTCGGCGGCTATTCGCTTCCGCAATTATGCAGCCACGCGGCCTTTTTAATTGCGCACCGACTAAACACAAACGCTTTGTAATTAATTCTAGATTAAGCCAGTATAAAGTCAACCGTGTGCGAGTTCTAAATATTAAGTCATATGAAAAGATTGCAGTTAAAAGTTAAAATCTGCGTTTATCAACTGAATTTAAATTGGAATAAAATTCTAATAACATTAGAAGGCTTGGCTGGTTGGTTAGACCCTGAGTAACATGATTTCGATAAGTTCCCAGGAAAAATTTTGTGTCTATTAAGAAGTTTGTTCTGGGTCTGGATGTAAATATTTATACAAGTATGTATTTAGTATTTTTTTATTTGTCGGTAAAGGTTGTAGGACCTATCACTTGATTTCCATAGTACAAGTTTTCCTTAGTTTTGGATCAAATGGCTATGTGAGTGTCCTAAGATCTTCTTCTGCCTGCTCTATACCCAAGTAGTTAGGACCGGTGCAATGTTCATCGTATCCATATTATTGTACGTGAGACTTGGCAATGTTGAACAGCCGGCAGTACGCCTGAAGCCAACCCTATTTGGGAATCCTTTCGTTGATCACTAATGCTGGCTCGTCCACACAGCTAAAGTAAGTTAATAATGACCTAGGGTATATATTTAAAAATTTGCGATCAAATCATGAAATAAAACTCATTTAAGTTCCTAAATGGATATTTAAAAAGTTATTTAGAAAACCCATATTATAAATTTTTAAGTATTTGTGTGTGTACTGTTTTTGATTAAAACGTAACAAAAAACGTTACGTTTTCACGGCTAAGCGAATGAACGGATCTTGATTAAATTCGGTAAAGAGATAGATCTTTACGCTAATTTTTATATAATAAAATAATGAAACAACATTACACAAAATATGGAACAGGGGATGAAAATTATTATGGGTAGCTATTACTTAAAATAAGTACTCAATACAAGAAAACTATAACCCACAAAAGTTGGAACAAAACTCAAATTAAAGTGTCAAACTTCAAGAAAATGCGAATAATATAATAAGACCAAAAGCTAAGTTATGAACGGAGCTTAATCGGTATTTAGCTAAAGTCGATGCATATACTAATTTTAGTTTTATGTAATTATCGTACAAAAAGCAACAAAATTGAGTAGACACGCAAGCGATAATCTACTTTAAGATGTTATAGAATGCAATTGGAAATCGATTCAGCCAAGTTTGTAATATTATACTTAAAGCTTATTTGCATATGAGGTTATATAGTCGTTCTCGTAGCTTTGTAGCATGCTCGAAGACGGTGTCCACTACGACGTAGCAGTTCTACGAGTTATTTACTTTCAAGTACGAGTTACAAAAATGTTTATGTTTGCGTTTTGTACCAACATAAAGGGTCAGTCATGGAGATCTAATAGGACCGTTTTCACAGCCAGTGTTATAGAAAAATGAACCATAAGGCATTATGATAGAGTTGATCATCATCATTATATAAGTAAGCATTGTATCAATAGAAGAATCTCAAAAACAATAAAAATCTGTTCTTTATGGTGAGTACTCTTAAATATTGTATAGTATAAAAACTGACTTTAGCACATAACGAGTATAAGCACTGTTGATGAAATACCAGACTTTTCAAGCGTTCATTAAAATAAGAACGAGTTAACTTTTATTTGAACGCTTTTTATTTGGGCAGTATGAATATAAATTAGGCCAAATTGGGTTTTCTAAAATTGTTTCGAGGAGCTTTTTTGTCATAGATTTATTTTTCCAAAGGCAAAGTTACGTTAAATGTGTCCCTGCTAATATGCGTTAATTACACAAGTTAACCATAGACCGTAAACGATAATTCTCAAAACAAAATGTTCTAATAAATTCTTGCTCGTAATTTGAACATACGCGGCATCACCGCACTGTATATGTGCGGGTTCAATTCATAAGCTTAGTCAGAAATGTCTATCCTAGATTTCTGGTTTTACTATGTTGCTTATAAATATCCAATCCGACCAAAAATACTGTCGCATTGATGACGCATTTTTCTTTACATTAATAAATGTTTTGCGATTGTAATATAGATACTAATTTATTCTCTTGTTTGTTTTTATTTTTTGTAGCTAGATTGATTGTTTAGTTTCATAGATTGAGAGAAATAAATTAAAAGCAAAAAAAAACATTTTAACTCTAAAATGAAAGAAAATAAAAAAATCCTTTAAAATTTTAACTATCAACTTATAACCTCATTATACCCAATTTATATGATCATAAAAGCTTGTTACGCGATTTACTTGGGTAAATAAACTAGTACCTATTTAATTGAGTAACTTAATTTACTAAGTTTTTTTTTAAATGTTAGTTTAATTATTTTTAATAATAAGCTGTTAAAATATTTGTACGACCGTTTGATTCCATAAAAAAAAATTATTTGATTATTATAGCACACTTATTTCAAATAATGTAGATTGGCCACTACACTCTACAGACGGTTCTATCTGACAATCAATATTGCAGTATTTAATCGAGATATAAATTGACTAAGAAATAATACTAAATACTAAAGAACATAATAAGATAGATACAATTTAATACAGATAATCCATTTTATAATGTACATTATTTTGTCATCTTTTCATGTAGGTATATGTGGTAACTTTGTTTGTGAGTATTTCTCTTCTTAAAATAACGTGACACGCTTCCTCTATATCCTTAAGCCACCGAAACCCTGACGGCTCTTCACCACTGACAAATGAACTAACCATGCTTGTTTATTAACAAATAGAAGCATTTTATGCTAACCGTTTGTACTTATTTTTCGAGTACACACACAGTTAATGTATTGATCGGCCTTGGTTTGATCTTTGGTTAAAGTTATTTCCATCCTTGTCATTTTATATGTGTTTGATAGTGATAGAAGTACTTTAGGACAAGTATTAATTTTAATTTAAAATGTTGTCAAACGTTTTTGAGTTCCATTGTTAATATTATATAGGTGTGCCATGTGCGTATGTTCGCAATTTAACTTAAAGATTCCTGGTATTAAAAATACTGTAATCGGAAATCATTAATTATTCATTTATCCCTAAAGCGGGGATGCTCTTTCTATTCATTTATTCCGTTGTATTGGGTGTTGCATTACCATAACGCAACTAAGCGTTTCAAAAGTATTTTTATTAAGTTAAGAATGTTCAAATCTCGCCAACAAAGCACTATCGAAACGTCGTCCAACTCGGCGTTAGGTGCACGTGTATTGGTCACTTTTTGGTACAACCTCAAGAAGCTACAGAAATAGAAGCTCAACGAGTGCTGGTAGCAGTCACCTAGATCGAGATTTGAATAACTTAAATCGTCAGGCACCACGTCTGCCCCAGTGTAGCAGAAAGGTATTCTACATTCTGTAATTGCGTATGCTACATTGGGTGACTAACATTTAAAAAACTATTCTCAACAGAATTGATTTAAAAAGGGTTTATCATCAATTACTGTAGGTATTTATTTAACATTAAGTACCTCTGCTATCGGTGTTATTAAAAGTATTTAAGCACCTCTACATCCTCGGGTCCTAAATAAACTTCATCGTATGATATTATGCGCAAGTGAACTGAACAGGTAATAATTAATTTATTCCATATTATGGAAAATGCCGTGGAACTTTAGGGGCTTTGTTATGTTTTTTTAAATACTTATTAGTATCCATGATATTTGCAATACTTGATGACCATCATATTTATCACTTAGGAATGTTTTATAACACAGCTCTACAAAAAAAACTCTTTTTTTTTGTTGCCCTGGATATCATCGCGAATCTTTACGTTTTCAAGTGCCCATATTATGAATATATTCATGAAAGTTCTCGTATTTTCATGATATTTGCATTTCTAATACTTTGAAAATGTGAAATGAAAATAAAGATTAAAAAAAAATCAGAGCAAATCTTACAAAATCATTGATAATGAAATGAAATGAAATGAAATGAAATGAAATGAAATATTTATTCAAATAGGCCTTCACAGGCACTTATGAATGGTCAGACTCTAACACCGGTTCGGAAGGTTGCTTTTACTGAGAAGAGCCGGCAAGAAACTCAGCAAGATAGTTTTATGGAGGAGCGAGGTATGAGACTCCATTTTAAAAAGAGGAAGATCTTCCGCCAGGCTAGGTGATCATGCCTGGGAACCATGCATGTTGTCAAATCCTGAGAGAATCTCTATATAGAGATGTAGGATTATCGCGTGTTTCTACTCGTTCCTAAATGTCGCCACATCACTGTATTGCGGGCGGTGAAGGATTGTAGACGTGTTCATAGATGTCGCCACAGTTTCATGAATTTTGTGCATAAATAGACCCAAAATCATTTTCATATCTATAGCAACAAAACCACTGTAGACCAGTGTAAGACTTGAATAGTAAGTACAAAGTTTGTCCAAGGAAGACCGGTATGGTCGTTCAGTACGCTGCAGTCTACTTCGTAGGCGATCATAGAGCAGTTGGTAGTGGTGTTTTCCGATAATTCTTTGTTTCAGGATAAAGCATTGGCGATGCCTCTGACATTGAATGTGTCTAATGGTAGCGATGATCACTTCACATCAGATGGACCGCTGTCAAAACATACATATTTCAAAATAATAAAGCTACTTCTTACTGTCATTGTCGCGTAGATGAAACATTACAATTATGAACCTTAGGAAACTTTGTTATAAAGTTCACAATTTCGTTATAAACTCATCTAGATCATTTCAATGTATACACAAGCTTCGCAAAGTTTGGAAACAACTTTAGGCCAGATACGGAGTTTGCACCAAAATGTCTTAGCCTGTCGCGCTAAAGGCCTAAATGTCAAGATAAGAAATGTTACATCTATTTAGATGTGAAAAATTAGGCCTATTTATTACTTTTCGTATCTGCATCTTTTCTAAATGATAATTTCGAAAGCTTTATCTTTCATAGTCAAATAAAGAATAGAATAATAGAATTTAATCCTACAATTTTGGATGGATGGATGCTGATTACTCAATCATGCCAGAACAACTAACCTATCTGGTTGGAATTTGGCACAGAAATAGATTGTAGATCAGAATATAATATATAGCAAATTCTGGGAATGTGTAATATCCCCCGGGAATGCGAGTGAAACCGCGGAGGATAGCTTGTATAAATTAATATCAAATGCTTTTTTATTTCACAGAATAACAAATGTTTTAAGTAGGTGGAAATCAAACCACCGCATGCTATGGGATGGCCCGTCAATGATCATCTGTGAGGCTTGTGGGTATGGGCAAGTAAAAAATTATTTTTTTTCTGAAAAGGTGATAGTACCTTTACGCAAAATTTTAATAGCAATCAATTTTATTAATTAAAATTTGGATTCTATCAAGAGTTTCATAAGAAAATTAAATGCCTAGGAATATAAACTGAAAAGTTAGACATTGTTTGTCGAACACTTCTTAAGGGAAATAAATCAAAATTGTCAAAACTTTACGAAGGTAACGATATCAATCATATTATAGTTACCTTCGGCCTATCAAACAATCTTTGTGAGTTAGGTGAATGGTTTGTGAATTTGTTTGTACTTGGGACCTTGTTCTTTCAACTATGTATGTATAGATTTGTGTTTGACCAAAATCTTATTATGGTATGTAATTCAGTTTAGGCCCGCGGAGGGCACTTATGAAGGTCAAAGTTACTGAAGCTACCACGGGATCGGAAGTCAGCCTTCTACTCAGAAAAGCCGGAAAGTAACTCAGCATGGTAGTTTTTATTTTTATGAAACCTGAAAATTAAAATTTTGTATTTTAAAATTACCAAATACTATATTTAATTATAAAAAAATAAATATATTACAAAATTAAAAAATGATTATTTTTAATTATAACCTAAAGCAAATTAAACTAATTACTTGGGGGGGTAGTAGCCCAGCCAGACGGGTATTACAAAGTACCCAACCACCATGATATGGTTTCCACAAAGCACAAGCATCATACCAGCTAACATCGCCATCTTGCTATTAATATAAATAATAAAAAAGCGTTACATTTGTAATGGGCAAACGGCACAGGTTTAAAAAGGTCTTTGTCAATATTGGCAATACCTTTTGAAATTTAAATTAATAAAAGAAAGTACATACTATATATATTATATTATATTATATATTATATATATTATAACAAACAGAACCTTGTTTTAATAAAAAAAGTAAAATTAAACATTATTATTTGGACTACAGTAATTGTTTGCCTTTTTTGTTTAAAATTATTTAGCTAAGATTACTTTTTTTAAGTTTAGAAAACTTTATGCTAAAACTTACAACAGCTTGCTCTGCCTGTGTGGAAATCGGAAAAGTGTTTTCAGAGGGTCATGAAGGTTATGATTTTATGAGGAAAGTATTATTACAATAGGATATTATAAAAAGGTATAGGTATTTTGTTAAAAAAAATTAATAATTTTGTTTAACCGTAGTAGATACAAAATTTAATAATTAAATAATAATAAATATCCTGGGACATTCTTTACACACAGCCATCTGGTCCCAAACTAAGCAGAGCTTGTACTATGGAAACCAGATAACTGATATACTACATATACTACTTTTGTTTTTTCTAAATACATACTTATATAGATATTTACACCCAGACACAGAACAAACAGACATGTTCATGCACACAAATGTTTGTCCTGGGTGGGAATCGAACCCGCGACCTTCGGTTTGGCAGTCAGAGCGTTAACCACCAAGCCAACTAGTTATATCTATTTTATATGTATTTTATTGGTAATATCTATTTTATATTATGTTTATTAGGATTTCTAACAACAAGTACACTGTGTAAGAAAGCTTATTTGTCACAAAGTACTGTGCTAAGTTCCCCGTCAATTACAGGAAATCACTGCATGCAAAAATTACTGGAGAAACAACTAAACGCTAAGATATACTAAGTAACATAAATTAAACGAGTAAAAGTTAATAACAATGAATTAGAGCTAAGTGAAAGATATCAATCATGATATTATGTAAAATCGTTTATTAATATATATAGACAGTTGACATTATAATGTCGTTATAATTAAGGCATCTGGCGATTTAGCATAGAGACTATGTAAGGAGTTTTATCATACACCACATCTCTCCCCTCCTAGCTGCTGCGGATCAAGGGTGCACCCAAGAGCTGGTCGAGGTGTCGGCGCCAGACATCACCGTTGTCGGTGCGAACAATATAGTGAAGACGGCCCAAACGTTTTACTATGTTTCCAAACTGCCACCGCTGCGTGGCACTCGTGTAGTCACGAGCCTGTACCCGATCGCCTGGGTTGAACTATCTAACATTAACCTCTTGAAGGGTTGGTGCGGTCTTCTCTCCTTTTCTTAAAAACATAGCATGTAGTGCCGTGCGTATTTCCCTGCCGAACATAAGCTGGTACGGAGTTTGACCATTAGCATTTGGTGTCCGTCGGAGACGAGTTCTCACTGTCACTAGCTTCTCTACTAGATTACCTCCTTCTAACCTTATAATCAGCACATAATCGGATATTCCCATTTGGTTTGACAACTGGTACTACTGGGGTACCCCACTCAGAGTGGTCAACTTTCGTGATGACACCTTGTGCGCATAGTCGCTCTATTTCTTCATCCACTTTGGTTTTTAAAGCGTAAGGCATTCTTCGTGGTCTTATAAAAATTGGCTTAGTGTTTTCTTTCAGGTTTAGGTGTCCTCTGTAATTGGGTATTTCGCCAAGGTCGTTTCTAAAGACTGATGTTTTATAGAGCTCCAGTAGTTGGTCTAATTCTATGTTTTCAGTATGTTGTACGGCTTTTATGTCTGCTAAGTTCAGTGTTTTGAGTTCTTTCATCCAGCTGCGGCCAAAAATGGGGTCGACGTTATTGTTGATGACATACAATTTTCCATGGAATTCTTTATCTTGGCATCTGCATTGCACGTATGCCACGCCTGTCGGCTTGATTACTTCTCCAGTATAGGTTCTGAGCTTTATGTTTGTCTTGAAGATTCTTTTTCCAATGTTTAGTTTTTGATAATCTTGTAATGACATTGAAGTTAGTGTAGCCCCAGTGTCAAATTCCATCTTTATTTTAACGTGTTCAATATGTACCGTTATCATATATTTCTCAGATGATTCTCCAGATAGGATATTAATATCATTCCAGTCATCATGGTCACTTGTCGTTGAGTCTTCTACTAGGTTCGTATTCGGGTTATTCTTTTTAAGACTCGCATCAGAGTGGCGTTGAAGACAAACACGGGCTAGGTGACCGAGTTTATTACATTTATGGCATGTAACGTTTATAGCGCCACATTTGTTGGATTTGTGATTCGCAGCACCACAGCGGAAACATTTTCCTTTTAGATCTTTAGTCGTAATTTGTCTTGGACTTGGTCCTGGTCCTGCCGGTCTCTTGTATGGGGTGATTTTGTTAATGTGGTCACTACTGGTACTTGGTTGTTCATTAGTAATCATTGAAGCGTTTTCTGCCTTTCCCATTTCAATAGATATCGCAATCTGTGTCAGTGATTTGAATGTATGTACTGTTCGGTCTTGTAAAATTTTTGTACGTGCATCGCTATCTTTCAATCCCCTTATAAATTGTAATGATAAAAAGCTTTCCGATGTATTTTTCTGACAGTGTTGGCAATTGAATTCGCAGTTAGTGGTAAGTTTCTTCAACCCTGCGGCGTACTGGGCTACAGTTTCGTCGTTTTTTTGCGTTCTTGTTATGAATTTGTGTTGTAGTGCCCATTTGCTAGGTTTTGGGTCTAAGTAGTCGTCAAGTATTTCAGTAATATCAGCAAATAACATATTCATTGGTTCTTCCGGTAATGTTAAATCGCAAAGTTTCTCGTGGAGCTCTGGTGATAATGTTGACAGTAAGATATTCGTTTTCATGTGTCCTTCCGATATGTCGTTCAATCGAAAATATACTTCTAGCCTTTTTTTTAAATTGTTGAAAGTTTCTGATTGTTGTAGGGGTTGAAATTGTATCTTCGGTGTATTTCTATGCCTGGATTCACTTTGTTTTATGTGTTGTTGCTGTTGCTGGCCGTGCTGTTGTTCTCCATTATGTGTCTGTTTTGTTAAAAGTTTGGTTGTTATCGTTGTATGAAGTTCTTCGAATTCGTACCTGTATTCTTGTTCTTGATCATAAGCGTCATCGTCCTTGTCGTCGACGGTCTTGTTCTCGATTTTCTCTTGTTCCTCCCGTATAGCCAGGATCGTCTCCTTCAGGCTCCGGAAGCGAGCAGCAATGTCTTCGTCAGACATCGTTGCCCTCTGATCGACATAGGTGTCGAGTCGTGTGAGCATCCCGCGTAGGGTGCCACGATATTTTCTTACTTTTTCCATTTCATAATATCTAATTACACAATGTTTATTTGACTTTTTCTCGTCGCCAATAATGAATCATGATATTATGTAAAATCGTTTATTAATATATATAGACAGTTGACATTATAATGTCGTTATAATTAAGGCATCTGGCGATTTAGCATAGAGACTATGTAAGGAGTTTTATCATACACCACAATATCAAAACAGATTTTCTTGTGTTAGGTGTAATATACAAGTTGCTACACAATTGTATTCTATTATATAATCCTTACTAATATTATAAATATGAATGTAAGTTTGTTTGTTACGCTTTCACGCGAAAGCTACTTAACCGATCATCATGAAACTTTGTACACAAATATTTTTAGAGGTATTAGAAGTAACATAGGGCTTTTTGTATCGGGAAAATGTTACATCCCTGGGGAATGGGGATGAAATCGCAGAGAATAGCTAGTATTATATATGGCTAAGCAAACTAAATAAACCTGTTCACAGTTTCTTTAAAAATACTATGATGACTAAATAATACAATGCATGAGAGCCATCTTGCCTTTTAACCTTTTTTTGCAATTCCATGACTATATGATTACAATACAAATTCATTCTAACTAGTGCAAAACAAAAACAGGACAGGCCAGTTGGCTTGGTGGTTAACGCTCTTACTGCCAAACCGAAGGTCGCGGGTTCGATTCCCACCCAGGACAAACATTTGTGTGCATGAACATGTCTGTTTGTTCTGTGTCTGGATGTAAATATCTATATAAGTATGTATTTAGAAAAAAAAAAATTGTATATGTAGTATATCAGTTATCTGGTTTCCATAGTACAAGCTCTGCTTAGTTTGGGACCAGATGGCCGTGTGTAAAGAATGTCCCAGGATATTTATTATTTATTATTATTATTTATTTCTACAGTCCTCTAAGGAGCACATTCGGAAACATGAGAGCCATCTTGCCTTTTAACTTTTTTTGTAATTCCATGACTATATGATTACAATACAAATTAATTCTAACTAGTGCATTAAACAAAAACATTTTAGTTGATTATGACAATAATCTCGAATTCTTAAGAACCACTGCCTTAATATGCCTATCAACATTTAATTTACTGTTAAAATGAACACATACAATACACATACGATACAATTTACCTCTTCCAGTGTAATGTTGCAAGTACAATTTCATTTCTAGTAAAGTTAATGCGTTTACATTTTGTGACATTTATCTTAATATTAAATGAAATATACATATAATTAATTTATAAGGCATTTACAGACGTATTTAAATGTTCTCTATTCCTTCCCCGTATAAACTTGAACTATGACAAATCACACACACTTCCGTTCACGAAATTTGCTTCTAAACAGGAAAAAGATACATGTAAATTAAAAAAAATAAAACTAAAACTACTATAAAGTAACTACTAAAAAAAAAATAAAAAGAAATTGATCCACAAACAGAAAATCAAATGCTACTTAACTATTTTGTCATTCCCTATTCATATATTTATAGAAAATATTATACCGATACTGTACTGCTAATTATTTTTACAGTTAAATAGTAAGGTGTGCTTAGTTACCGATTAAATGACCGTGCGAAGTAATTTCTAATACATATTTATTTATGAATATTTCAGCAGTAGAAACGACATCAAAATTAAAATGTGTACCAGCTGTTAATTAAAAAAAATATTTAACGCTTCCTGACATAATCTCCAGAACCACAGCGGCGTAACTTTTGGCATCAAGTATTTTAATTATCTTAATCTTCCAACAAAACTCTACGAAAGCTCTAGAGGCTTAGAAACATCTCGTCCTTGGGCTTAAGTCACAAAGAAAGAGCTTTTTGTTGGCTTACAAATGAATTCGCTCTTCAAATCTCTAGGACTGAGGAGGTTAAATACAGCAAAAAATGTGGGTAGGTTAGAAAAATAAGTTTTTAATTAATGTACTAACGCATGCACATATTATCATAATTATAGTGTACACATTCAAATTGATTATCAGAGGACGAATGGTGTGTTTTTTTGTGGACGGAAAACGAGCATGAACAGTTATTTATTATATTATAAATTTGACAGGCCAGTTGGCTTGGTGGTTAACGCTCTGACTGCCAAACCGAAGGTCGCGGGTTCGATTCCCACCCAGGACAAACATTTGTGTACATGAACATGTCTGTTTGTTCTGTGTCTGGGTGTAAATATCTATATAAGTATGTATTTAGATAAAAAAGTAGTATATGTAGTATATCAGTTATCTGGTTTCCATAGTACAAGCTCTGCTTAGTTTGGGACCAGATGGGCGTGTATAAAGAATGTCCCGGGATATTTATTTATTTATTTATTTATAAAAAAAAAATGTGGGATATTCTTGACCCACTGACATATGATTCCAAACAAAGAAACGAACTTTGGAAACTTATACTTCCACATTTATTATATTAGTAAGGTTAAATTATAATCCAGTCAATGTTCAATTAAGGGATTTTAAAACAAATACAATTAAGATCCAAGAATATTATTTATTTTAATTTATATGTATATATTAAATCCCGCTTGAAAACGATAACTTGCACCATTCATAAACTTTCACTAAACCGCCCAATTTTTTGAGACATTGCCAAAGTGAATACGACTCTCGTTAAAGTTGGTAAATTATACATTTTGAAATCTTTATTTAATTGTCATTTTATGTTTGTGTTATTTTACTCTATGCTTTAATTGTTTGGTTTTACCATCACTTTTTAGGGTCAAAATAAAACTATGAGTTTTCCCGTCCCCTTATTCAGTTTATCTAGACGCGCGGCTAGCCAGCGCCGAGTATAACATTATAGATACCTCTTTGGGGTGGCCTCGGAGAGCAGACCTCTCACATGGTAGCATAGTTAATGAAAGAGACATATAGAGGCTGCGATGAAGTTGATCAATCCTTGATAAATTTAACTACAGAATGTTATTAATTCCTCGAATTTAAATTTGACTGCATGGCAAATAAATAGCCCAACAGCTAAAGTACTATTTGATTTATTTCTCGGAGTAAATAAACATCAATTAAAAAAAAAATGTTTCTTTCTTTCATTCAATTAAAGTAGTCAAATATTTAAAATATTGTGTAAGTAAGTATGTATAATAATTAATAAAATAGTATAGTAATTACCGGTTTATAGTACAAGCTGTGCGCAGTTCGGGATCAGATGTCCGTGCAACAGATATACCCTGGTATTTAAATATTCACTCATTTCGAACAAACATACCCCAAGACCAACATAACACAAACACACATAAGACCAACATACACACAAATATTTCGTTTGCACAAAAGACCAATAGATATAATACACGCAATCAAGACGAGTTAGAAGTACAAGAGTGAGAACCCTGTACGGCATTAAAACTATACAATATGAGGGGGTTCGGCTATACAATAAATTACCAAAAAACGTCAGGGAGTGTACAATACCATACATACCATATTTAAAAAAGGCCTAAGGAATTACATATTATACACTATGACATAAGTTTAGCATAACTGTTTTGTTTAAGTTTCTCTCTAAGTGAACTGTATTGTTCTTTGAGAAATAAAAATATATTTAAACCGAAATAAACTCATTTATAGTTCTGGTTTGTGTCGGCTAAGAATCAAAGATATTACCTTCAATCAGTGTTGTAATAATAACCTTTTTAATAACCTCAGTTATTTCTTTATAATTTCTCCCAAGGAGGTTTTTACTTCGCCATTATGAACTGTCCTCAGACTGATTCAATATAAAAATAACATCGCAGTTAACCCTCATCAGGCGATCCTCTTTATGAACCTGACAGATAAACACAAAGCGCTTTTTTAACATGTCAGCGAAATACACCGCAGAAAAAAAGTGTTTTATTCGTAACCATCTTATAATAGTTCGGTTACAATTTGTTATACGTCCTTTTAAGCCTGGAGACAGATAAATGGAAAATGTTTCTTTCATTGTGAGCATTAATATTTAATAAATCTTTGTGAGCCTATAAGATGTTGAATTTATTTAATGTTGAATAGAATTTTTTTACTTACTGAAAAGTATCTTTTATCGGTAAAAATTGGGATAACAATAAAGATCGTCATTTCTCGTATTCATATTTTATTAATAGATATAATAATTTGCTATTTTAGTGTTTGATCTCAATGCTCCTTAACAATACATACCTCAACTTGAGACTGTAGTTCCTTGGTTCTATTCATGGCTTATGCCAGGTATATTTTGAAAATTCCGTTTGTTTCTGACCGACAAACAAGCAGACAGTTCACCTGATGGTAAGTGGTCATCGCTGCATATGGACATTTGCGTTGTCAATACGTTGTCGACCCTAAGTCGTGAAGATCTTTAGACTCATGTGCCTGTAATTTCACCGGCCACCTTACCTTTCTAACCGAAACACAGAAATACAAATGTACGGCGGAAATGGTAAGGTGGTACTTCTCCGGACGAACTCTGCACCAAGAGCTCTACTACTAAAAAAATACTACTCAGTTTGGTTCTTAGCTGGGTAATATATCTGACAGACTTTTTACCACATGCAACGGTATTCCTTAATATATTTTTGGTAAAATGTAACCCATAGTGGATAGTGGTCATAAATCATTTATTTTTATTTTAATGACTATTTGTATTGCGGCTCACCACGTTTGTTTTCCATTTGTTACAAATGATGGAAACGGAAATGTAAAATCGTCATTTAAATTTGTGGTGTAACCACAGCCTCCACTAATTATGTGTAAATTGAGTGTGATATTGTTTGATACTGATTTTGGATAGTTCATTGAACTGGATCACCTAAAGGGGTACATTAGAAACTTTATCGTGGATTTTTCAAATCTTTTTAAATGTCAAATTCTTCATTACAAGTTGTGGATTCGAGCCAGTTTGCTCTGATTGAGGTTCCTTTGATACACTTTGATAAGTACTGAACATACCGGGACCCATCCCGGTATGTTCAGTAAAATTTTCGTAAATGGATATACGCTATAGCCTTCGCCCGCATTTATCGCGGGGGGCAGCTAGAAGTATATAATTAAAATAAAATAAAAAAATATAAATATCCAGGGACATTCTTTACACACGATCATCTGGTCCCAAACTAAGCAGAGCTTGTACTATGGAAACAGATAACTGATATACTACATATACTACGTTTTTTTTCTAAATACATACTTATATAGATATTTACACCCAGACACAGAACAAACAGACATGTTCATGTACACAAATATTTGTCCTGGGTGGGAATCGACCTTCGGTTTGGCAGTCAGAGCGTTAACCACCAAGCCAACTGGCCTGTCAATAAATTAAAGAACAGTGTATATGTGTAGTATCCCAGTTTATTATTCGTACAAGCTTTGTTTAAATTCAAGATATTAATTATTATTAAACTTAAAAAAAAACAGCACACAAATCGCTTATTAATAAGTTATTTGTTAAGAATAAAGCGTTTCATATACCATATTAAAACCTTAAAAAGAAAAGTTCATGGTAGACGAGAGGAATAGACGTCGGCTTAGAGATTGGATGTTCTGAGTTCAAAAATTCAAAACCATTTATTCAGTTTCGGCCCTCGGAGGGCACTTATGAAGGTCAAATTTAAAGTTACTGAAGCTACAGTTTCGTTCGAATCCCAGATCGAGCAGGTGACACTTGACGTTTCTTTGACGAAAATATTACTTGTAGCTGTGATTAGTAATGTGCCCAAAATACAGTGACAATGCTCTCCACATATCACGTTGGGACCTAAAATATCTTCAGTGGTCTTGGTACTTAGATCTCTGACTTTCTCTTAAGGAAAAAGCGCGCAAAAATATCTTGTGTTAAAAAGAAAAGCGTTGAAAATACCTGTCTCTAAAAGTTATTTCATGTTTACTCCAGAAAAGGGATTTGTCAGAACAAATTGTCCGAAAACTGCGCGAATGACCTGATAAGGTATGGAAACAACTCACAGACTTACAAAGCGATTTCCTTATCTTACGTAGATTTAATATTATACTTGTAGTTCTGAAGCTAGATTTATTTGTAACATTCATCGGCTATTTATTAAGAACTTAGTCTGCGTTGACGGAAGGATAAGCGAGTTATTTTTCTGAAGGCGATTCTATTTACTATGTGGTTTGTTTGCGAATGATCCCGTTTGTGTCATCACGTATTTATTGACCACCTGTTATTGTCAAAAAATATAACGTTACTTACGAATTTTATAATTAAAATAATATGTTGTTTTATAATCTAATAGCCTTTTGCAGAGTTCACCAAACTGTCAGCATAAAATAGTTTTCTGGGTTTGAATGTTACTTGTTAATTTGGTAGTTAATTTTTTTTTTCACAACAAAAGTATGTATGTATGTACGCGGAGGGTAATCTACGAAACAATGGCATTTGAAATATTCTTTCACCATTTTAGAGGAACCGGTCGTAGGATATTTTATAATTCCAGTGGACATTAGATCCATCGGAAACGTGGGCAAAGTTGTAACACAGAGTATAAACTATTTACATAGAGACTGAAGTATCAGGGGCACGATTCTGTAGTATAAAATGACACTAACTCGAGGATGTTTCGTGGCGGCCTTTATGCTCTATCTCTGTCGCTTACTACACTTATACTACTAATCACGTGAGAGATAAGCTCTCCGAGGCCTCCGTGAAGCAGCTCGCCGACGAAGTTTGTATTAGTTGAATAAGGGGCTGCCCCCTACTGTTTCTCGGATGAGAGCCCTCAACGCTACTTATCAAATAGTCATCGTTAGGATGCACAGGAAGCCTGTAAGTCAATATAAAATATATCACTGTAAAGAAGGTCTATGCTAGCGCACTGGTCGTTATTACTGTTGCTGGCTGACGATAATTTGAATTTATAACTTAATATTCGTTTTAAAAAAAAAAGAATATAGAATGACAGTGCGCGGGCACGGACAATGATGCTTTTTATTATAAAAATTTGATGGACTAAAAATATAAAAATAAATAGTTAATATTTAATAAGTTTTTTTGTAATAACGCCCCCGTTCACTATAGTACCAACCAAATGCCGACAGTTATTGAATAAAATCTAGCAGTACCATACAAATAACAGATCGCAATTCCGTCTGAAATAAAAAAAAAAAAAAAGATTAATTAAAAATATTCTATAGAATGAATATTGCTCGCAGCTTGAATAAAATAATAATCGTTCTTTCAACTCTATTTTATAGCTTAAATGTTGCTTCTTAAAATTGACTTCTTAATCAACTGAAGAAATTAGAGATATTATTTTTCTAAAAACATTACAAGGTATCATAAATAGAAAAAGAAAAGGTAATGTTGAAAAACTCTTCTTAAATACTTTTACAATATTCCTTATATGTTAAACTAGATGGTATCTTATTGTCTCAAAAGGAAGCTTTACAAAGATTTATGTGTTTGCGATTATATTCAACTGTATTAATGGATGAGATTGCGAAGAAATAGGTCAGTCTGTTTGTCTTGATTTCCTTGTTTGCCTCTTATTCTATTCGGTTGATTAGAGTGAGACGAAGTTACGATATGCACAATAATAAAACTTTTCAGAATTTTGAGTTAAGTGTTTGTTTGTGCAGCGTAGAATAAACTATATTTTTTATGTAATTGAGTTGCATTTTACAAAATTTGTCGTTGTTTGACTTCGGTGCCTCTGAAGTATGTACGGTGAGCAAAAGAGACAACATCCAAAGCCACTGTCTCGTCCAGAAAATTGAAGGAAAACAAAATATTAACCCAGGTAAGTAAGTACTCACAGGTCGACTACAATCTGAGATGCCATCGGGAAACTTTGTTGAACTTTATATTGCCGCGTCCGGTTCTTTATAATCGTATTATATCGTAATGAAATAAACCTCGTCAGTAAAAAAACTGAATCCCCGAAGAAACAAACATAGAACAGTACCTACAACCGCTTTTCACCGAATAAAATGGAACATTACCAATCCCTACTTGTTTTACATTTCAAGGTAGGAATTGAATTTAGGACTTAAGAGGGTTGTAGCCAGGCGTTTGGTTGTAAAAAAAATGTAAATAACTTGTAAGCAACGAACGGAATATCAAGGAAGCCTATTATACCGTCGCGAATTTATTAGGAACATCAGGTTTATAATAACTCTGTACAAATCAGGAAATATCTGTACTACGTAGTACCCGGCTGGCTGGCTACTCTCAAGTACTAAATATTTCCAGACACCTGTCTATTGCAGGTGCACTTCGTAACCAGTTTTCTAGACTTTGTGTGCTTGCCACTTTCGGCCACATCATAATTTACCATAATGTGGTGAGATTGTGGTCAATAACAAGCCGATGAACACTATTAGTGTTGTCTACCTATTATGGCGCGGGCGGCGCTGGCGCGGCGTGCGCATCAACTTTGTTTGCGCAATCCTCAGTAAACAACTTCGCGTAATGAAGATTCGACATTGTGTAATGCGGGTATAGTCTAGAGATTGAAAGCGCAGCGGGTAGCGGAGCGGAAAGCGGTGCAAGTAGCGGAGGGGTGAGCGGGATCGCTAGTAGATTAAAATTCACTGACACGCTTTTGAATTGACTGGTAAGTGGTCACCGCTGCCATTGGATATTTGCAACACTAGATACATCGTCAATGCGTTGTCGACCCTGACACGTGAAGTTGTTAAGTTTCATGTGCCTGTAATTTCCCCGGCCCTTTACCTTTCTAACCGAAACACAGTAATAAAAGTAAAAAAAATACCGTTTTAAAGGTGGAAATGGGTACAGGAACTAACACTATACTATTTTTGTTTGTATGTTGGACCTATTTTTCTAAAAATGAAAAATGCTAATTTTGTTAAAGATTTTCTAGCTTGCATGGTTTTAAGATGAAATATAGGAAACACGGTACTAAAATAAAACATCCGAGACACTAAGTGTGGATTAGATACATTAATACTGGATTCAATTTAGACATTTGACTGATTCTCATAATTTTTTTTTTATCTACATATGCTAATGAGAGCTTTTAAAGTAATTCTCACATTAATGTATAATTACAACAGTTAGGATGTAATTACTTTCAGTATGTATTTTTTTAGTGTAGTATAACATGAAATATATCAGTTATCTGGTTTCCATAGTACAAGTACTTCTTAGTTGAAGATCAGATGGTCGTGTATAAAGAATGTACCAAGTTATTTATTTTTTTACATCGCTTCCCTCTCATACCTTGCACCAACTGTTTCCAGCTTTTATGTTTCGTATTTATTTGCGGACTGCTCAGATTTTATGACTGAAAAAGGCCGTTTTACGTGCGCAACGTGCAAACGCTTGACTGATACACAAGTTGAGATTAACTGGAGCTTGTGAAAGTGTAATAATTTTAAATAACATTTCAGTATCACCGATTATCGAACTTGTTAAAAAGTATAATTTAAAATAACTTTTGATGGATCTATAGATTTTATGTTTATTAATTTGAATTATATGACAGAAACTTTAATAGGAATAATTAAACGTATAATATAACATATTTAATTCATGACATCCAACCTGTATCTTAAAAACAAAAAATCTATCTAGAAATTCTAGGGATTATGATAATGTGTAGGGCACGTCTACCTTGTTCTTATTAGAATAGGTATACCATTTATACAGTCCTTGATATAAACTTTATATTTAAGTAAGAATTATAATGGTTTGTCTTTTTGTTTCTTCGATAAAAATATCTGTTAGACTATAGTAGATTTTTATCAAAATGTTTGAATTTTAATAAATTACCGAGATCCCCCACCGCTACCCTCTACCGACGCCACTGCTGATGCAGCCGCTGCTATTGTTTTCTAGGGTTCCTCAGTAAGCTTATCCATATACCTAACCGCTTTATGTCCGTGTGACTATTAATTCAATTTTTTACAATTATTGTAAAAGCGAAAGCTTGTGAGTATGGATTTACAGCCGTGTTACAAAATATCCCATAAAAATATAATTAATTATCAAAGCCAACAATCCTAGTATGCTGTCATGTCAGGGAACCAGATTATTTACCAGAAAAGTACCTATTTTAACTAATAATTGTCTACGTTAATAGTTTTTCTACTTTTCATTCATAAAAATCAGTTTTTTTATTTTTTTGGGATATGTTATACAGCGTTACTACGGTTCTCAAATAACCTCCATTCGGCTTTACGGGAAGTTTTGTAACATTCTGTATAAACAGAACAATTTCTGTTCCAGGTTCACGCGATACTTACCCCAATAGTTGAGTACTTCTGTTGTTGCAAGCGTCAATAGACTGCGGTGACCGTTTACGATTAAGCGGACCATAAACAATATAATAAAACAGGTCTTTCACGTTGTTGAATCCCACAATCAACTTGGGATGGAAGAAAACATCGTGAGGAAACTATATTATGGTGGTAGGGTATTTTTTACTTGCCTAGCGGCTACCATAGAACATTTATACTCACGAGAAGAATGACAAGCGCATACATAAAATATGGGACAGAAATTTAGCCATCTAGTGGCAGCCCACAAAAACTTGACTGACATGTATACTAGCCGGGAAATTGATCTTAGAAATTAGGTATATATACCTACATATATGTACGGTTATAGTATACAATAAGTATAATAATATATATTATTGAAATGCAGTATGTAACAAAAACCCTGTTATTCCTTTTAGGAATGTTATACATTACCTACAAGCACACCATTAATGATATTAGAATTTAACAATTATAAACATTGGCTTGTACAAAGGTCAAATACAAATAACTATTAAAATCGACACATTCAAAAAAATGTTTAGATTATCTGATTTTACAAATACATCTTTATTTCGCTAAATAGCCTACGAGCTCGGCGGCTTTCTTTGATGCGACAGAAGATGCCGCTAAAACGTAGGCGCGTGCCTCGTATCCCTGCCACGTGCCTTCCTACCCCTTTACCCCACCACCAGCCGCCCTGCGAATCATAAGCGAATTTCTTAGTCTCCCGCGCAACTTACTTTCGAACGGTTGTTATTGTTGACCTAGTGAGTGACTTGTGTTTTGTTTACGTAAGATCACCTGATCTGACGCCCTTCGATTGTTTGCCTCTGGGGTACTGTTAAGCAACAGGTGTTTAAAAAACCGTGTGATACGCAGGTCGAAATGCGTTCACGCATAGTAGCAGCATTTGACCACATCAAGTTCGATAGCATCATTTTACAAAGCGTACGTGAAAATATTATTAGGCGTTGCAACAAATGTGTCGAGGTACAAGGTGGTCATATTGAACAGCATCTCCGTGGCCGTCTAGTAGACATTATAATAAATTAATACATTAAAATGCAAGTAGGTACTTAAGGTTTTGTGTGACAGACGCGGGGACTTTATTTTGTTTATGTAAAAGTGTTAAATGTACTTATAACAATTATCAATTGTGCATAAAAATATCGTGTAAACCAACATTTTCAAAGATTCATTCGTTAAAGTTATAAACAACAGCTGACAAAGTCGTGAACTTGTGTAGAAAAAATAGGTAGATAACCGGCGCGGCGCGGCGCGGCGGCACCGACAAAGAGAGGCCACTCTCTTTGTCGGGTCGGGTAGAACTTCTTTCTATTATTTGTGATTTCGGGTCATCGCTTCATGCAGAGGTAAGATATCAGAATAACATTACAAATATTAATAATTAAATATTTATTTTAATTATTTGTGTTTACAGTTTATTATAAATGACTTCCTTTATTACGTATACCGATTCTTAAAACGTAGGTAGAAGGAACAACAGGGTTTTTGTTACATATTGTATAGTAATGAACTGGTGGAATTAAAAAAATAGTATCAGTTTCACAAATTTATTTCTGCAATATGTAGTATACACATGTTATACAAAATAATCTCTCGATAAACGCACAAGCATCTGCGGAAGGTGAAGAACCACACTTGATGCACTTTCTAAGTTTTCCTTTATCCGATTCATCATCTTATACGATCAAAAGTCACTGTCTCACTAAAGATTCACTATCTCAAAACTTGATTCCACATACACAATGCAACAGGATGCTCGACTCAACGTTATATAAATAATGGCAAAACAAGCGAATAAGATTATATTAATTTAATTATACAAGAAAAAACGACCGTCCTCAACGGCAGACATTTATCTTGCAGTGTTACCAGAACAAACTACCAGAGTCTATTAATATTATATTATAGAAACAGAATTAATTAATTAATTGTTCTAAATGTAGATAATTACTTACAAATTAAAAAAAAAAAATTTATTGTTCCAATAATTATTAAATCACTAATCCATAAGCTATATATTTTAAGAAAAAGCTAATGTATAACGTTAATAATTCATTTTATTTAACATGGTTACATTAAAGTGTCTGTCATCATGTTAGACAGAGGCGGCAACAATCGCTATTCTTGTCACTCTTTCAAGCCCACGTCGTGTCCAAGGTACCTATAGACAGTTGACCGGGCCTGGCGGCTACCCCCTAGTTGAAGATCTCTTACTAAGTTTGTACCGGCTTATTCCGATAATTGCTCATTAGAGCCAATTTCCACTAAGGGTTACTTACTATCATTAGCCATACTACTTACGAAATAAGGTTCAGCTTTTGATACAATGGTTATTTGTATGATGATTAAAATTAAGCTTAACCTGAAGCAAAAGGGTAAATTTTTCAATATAATTTTCAAACGTCAAAAAAGGTATCTTATATTGGACAAACTATAAGCGATTGGCTACATATTAGTACTTAATTCTCTTGTAATTGTAAATATTACAAGATATGAGTGACCACTTGACTTTAAGGTAGACTGCCAGGACGCTTGATAGCCTTACATAAAGAACAGCGAATAGGCATTTTCAGGGTAAGCGTGCTACGTCCTCGGCCTCGTCATAACTCCTTCTGGGGTCAGTCGAAGACCAAAGCAAGCCCGTTCTCAATAAAAAAATAAATAAAAATACTACAATCATAAAAGCTCCATCTTATTAAAATAAAATAAATGAATCACCAAACGCTATCAACATACAATCACGCTCCTAAAATATTGCGTAGACTCCAAACGAACCCATAAAAAAGCAATTAATTTAAATAAATACAGACGAAAGGAAAAAATACAGTTTTGTTAATGGGACATTTGAAATTCTGTCGCAGTTTTATCGTGGCACCATCGTTAATGGTACCTTAATATCTCGGGAGCAGTTGGCACCTCCTCGAAGGACGTCCTTCTCATTTCTTTCTAACAAAAAAAAATGCTATTTGAATACCAAATACAGCTGAGTAAGCCGTGGACGTTTATAAATATGATAAAGAGTAATAAATTGCAGCGAAAGGTTGAAATAGAAATGGCGACTGTGAAAGTAACAGCTTTTGGAGAAAGATAACGAGTCTGGAATATAATTCAATGTAGTTGATAGTTCAATTGGATAAAATATTGCATTTTTAGATTGAAGAAAGGAAAAATATACTTAGATATTTGTGAAGATTTACGTCTGTGGGATGTCTGAGGCAAAAAAAGTACTTCCAAATTCAAAAATTCGAAATTCAAAACCATTTATTCAGTTTAGGCCTTCGGAGGGCACTTATGAACGTCAAATTTAAAGTTACTGAAGCTACAACCGGTATATTTAACAATTACAAAACACTTATTATAGGTAACATTAAAAAAAAACAAAACAAAAAAAAATATGACAAGACTACAAAATAGAAAATAACAATAATTAGGTACTTACAACTTAAACAAGAGATTTAGAGGTGCACTGTGCAGAGAGCAGCTATTTCCATACAATTTTATCTTCAATATAATGAACTACCTTGTAATACGCTTTTTCTTTCAAAACTTTCCTAATATAATTTTTAAATTTATGATCAGACATTTTGGTTATTGAAAGCGGTATCTTATTATAAAATCGAACACAATTACCAAGAAATGACTTGTTAACTTTAGTTAGTCTAAAGTATGGAACAACTAACTTCTCCCTTTGTCTTGTATTTATACTTAGTTACCAACGATCCTTGCGGGCCAGTCAAATTATTTAACCGTGAAAGGTGAAACTGAAAATCAGTGTTGTATCAAAATTTTTAGCCTGCGAGAAAATGAGGTAGATAATTTTCTACAAACACTTCTACTGCGTGTGACACAGCTTTAACTTTTTATTTACATACTTACCGTCTCGTGGTTTCACTCGCGAACATTTCTTATATACGAAACATAGGCATTTTTTTTACTCTTCCATTTTTTTTTGTTTGAATGCCAAGTAGGTCGAAAAATAAGACAATGGTCCACCTGAACGGCGAAAATACGTAAGAGCTCTACGACTTCTAAAACGGGTTCTTGACGTGATAGTATTGACTACTCAATTATAAATCCTAAATCCCTTAGTTTATTCTGCAATAATGCAAATTGCCAGCTTGTCCGTTTTATAAAGAATGTATGATTCAATATATAAAACGCATTTTTTTACTAGTGTCGGTACTGGGAATTATGTATTGATTCCGAAGAATGTCCTTTATTATTTTCCTTCATTATTACCGGGAAAAATTTCAAGATCCAAAATCCTAAAGATTTTCCAACATACTAAACAAAGGGTATAAAAAAAATTCTAGCAATAAATCACGGTACAATCTCGTCAAGATTCCGGGTAATCCGTTAAAGTAACAAGGATTCCTTGTTACCCTTATTTCATATCAAAGACAAGCAAAATAAGGCGACGCCTACCACGCATCTGGTCTAATCTCTGTGCAAATATTTATTATCCTTCTGCCAGGCTTTATATTAAGCTAAGTGTACAATGATTTTGTTATTTTTTCTAAAAAAAAAGTGCGACTATTCGATGCAGCTTATTATGGCTCAAGATAAACCATAATCTACGAATAAAATATCCCCGAGAAAGTAAAAAGATGGGTTTCAATTTGAGACATTCTATGCGTAATTGTTGAGTGTTTAGCGTATAGAATAGCAAAGTAAGTGATAAAGAGAAATAAAAATCTATGATATATGAAATTGTATGCGCTTTCTAAGAATAGTCAGAATTATACTGCTAATAACGATTTGTCAGGAGATCAAGTTAAGTATCTTAAATTAAAAAGGAAGTAGTTTTTTACCTTAATACTACGCATTCTTACCGAACACTTACTAAAACTGTGAATGTTTGTGTGTCTTTTTGTTAGCATTTAACCCCGAATCGGCTGAAAGGAATTTTCATGTGGTTTGCCACACTGATAGTTTATGTCCTCTATTAATAAAATACTTTTTATCCCAAAAATACATAATTTCCTCTACGGCAAAACCACAATACAGAAGTTAATTCTATATATAAGCTCAAACGAAAGACAGAATTTGCGACTTAATATCTACACAAAACAATTCCAAAATGTGACAAACCCGTCACCGTTTGAGCACACGCCCTTACCTTGTCTGTTCGTCTGTACTTTTTGCAATCGATATCTCTGGAACACAGCAGCTGTGCCATCTAAACGTGATGCATGACAAACAAATCTTTTTGCTCGTTTCACTGGCCATACGAGGTTTGTGATATTTTCGGATTGGCCGCCAACGTTCCGCTGTGCAGATTTCTGTATACGTTTTGTTTGTATGATGTAGGAAAGTTTTGATGTCTGTTTAGACTGCTATAGTACTACGTATCGGGATGGTTGATGTTAATGCATAATGGCCCGCGGTTTTGTAGCGACATGTACTGCCATATATTTATTTTGTTTTTTATGGACTAGAAAGCTTCGAAGAAGAGGTACATCTCTCGCAGGTATCTTAATGTAATAAATGTTTGATTTGAAAATAGTTATGGTGAGTTTGTTTCCGGTTCTTCGTGACGAAAGGAACCTTCCAAACCTGGTTTAGAGTCTGACAAATCATAATGGGATGGACTATTTGCATAAATAATGTTTCATTTCACTAGTATCGCCTAACGTTGAGTAATTTTTATGATTTATTTTTTAGGCTTGGTAAATATAGTGAAGGGCGCCCTCCAGCCAGATGGAGCGATGATATACGCATGCTGGCTGGCATCAGTTGGAAACAAAAAGCTGGAAGTCGAGCTCAGTTGCGTGCTATAGGCGAGGCCTATGTTCACCAGTGGACAGAGATTGGCTGATGATGATGTTGATGATAATTCTTTAGGGCGATGATAGTGACGTTGAACGCCATAACGTCGTGGATTTGAACCCTAAAATGAAGGTAAGTTTCCATTGAAGGAAAACGTCGTGAGGAAATAATGGCAAGGTGGTTGGGTATTTTCTAGTACCCACCTGGCTGGCTACCACCCTCAAGTTAGAAATGGTGTTAGTCTGATCCGATACTGTGCATAACACCCCCAACCACAATACTTATCATGGTAAGATTGTAGTCAAACACAAACGTATACAGAGTAAAAAAAGGAGATATTCGAGCGTTTTCGTCGCTGTAAACGTTGCATGGTTGTACAACTGACAGAAAGCGTTTATCGCAGTTCACAAGAAATCGGGATATTCGAATATTAGATCATTTTGTTGATCCAAATCCAGTTTTGATCACATTAGCCGTCGAACTGATTGATGTTTGGACGATAACTTCTATTCGAAGATAATGTTTGGTTGAAATTATCACAATATTTCAGCTTTGGTTTCCAGTATTGTTTCCTAACATGAAAATTTCAATAGTTTTAACGGTCCCTCGCAGCTTCAACCGCTTTCCCGAAAGATAAAACTTTTCCCCGGAAAGAACGAAACCCCATATGATATTATTTCAGGGTATGCTCTAGTGCCAATTTTCCATCCAAATTAGCGCCTTAGTTTTTGCGTAAAAGAGTAAAAAATTCATGTGTACATCCATCCTGACCAACTTTCATTCCTCTGCCTATTTCTTCAGGTATAATTGGCGTAAAAAAAAAGTATCTGTGTATGTAATACATTTTTACTATGTTTTAACGGAGATAATTTAAGCTCAACATGCCACATGGAGATCATTGTCATCTCTCAGTCCCGTTACCAATCTCGGACTATAAACAAACATTCTGGTCCAAAGGATCAATTAAATATTTCCTGGGATTGAATCCGGGACGAAAACTCTGCAGCCGAGCCCTGTAGTTTACCCCATCCCAAAGCTATAATTTATCTTCATCAAAACAATATAGTAATTACATTTTGTATAATGAAGCTAATTTTAGCAGAAGATTACTGACAACGAAATTGTAAAAGATCTTTTCTATTGATTAATGTTTTTCAACATTCTCAGGTCTGCCCCCTTATTCAGCTAACAAACCTCGTCGGCATGCAGGCCTCAGAGAAAGAACCTCTCACGTGATTGATAAGTAAGCGAAAGAGATAGAGCATAGAGACCGCGTGGAATAACTTCGAGCTAGTGTCATTTACCTTAGAGAATCAAACTCAAGAACTATAGCTAGCAAGAACTGACGGGCAGACATATGTCAACCTCCTTTCGTAAATAGTTTGTATAATACAGAGTTGGCAGAGATTTCAAGAGATGAGTTTCTTACTATTAGATGGGTAATAGATACAGTAAAACTGTTTAAGTAAACTGTATTTTCTTGCCTCCTACTAATATTATAAATGCGAAAGTTTGTGAGAATGGATTGATGTTCGTTAGGTATTCTTTCACGAAAAAACTTTTCAGAGAGTTTAAATGCAGCGTGGCTCTTAGATAGTTTATAACCTGGTTTAACATTATAGGATAACTTTTATCTTGGGAAAATGTCGTATCCTTCGAGAACGCGGCTGAAACCGCGAAGGACAGGTTGTACGCTTAAATGGTTCGATCGGAATTAGATAAAACTTGGTACTCGTTTTTTTACTCTTTATAGTGTTATGCTTGACCACAATTTTAACAGGCTTTGAAATGATGTGGCCGAAAGTAGTAAGCACATAAAGCCTAGAAGGAAACTGGCCCTCAGTTCCAGCTATCGGAACACATCAGCAGGTTATGAATTGAGAGATTTTTTTTTACTTAAGGCTAACCATCGATCGAATCACCGTTTCCTCACGATATTTTCCTTTACCGAAAGCTCAAGCTCATTGTAGAATATAAACCCACGACAACTGAATAATCCATAGATTAAACATAAATACTTCTTACCGCCGGAGAACATTAAATGCAGAAACTCAGGTAAAATCGTTGGACTTAGGAAATTAAGCTATAGTCAACCTACGTTAGAAACTAGTAGAGCTTTTTGTGCAGAGTTCGTCCGGCGTACTACCACCTTACCCATTTCCGCCGTGAAGCAGTAGCGCACTTTTATTATAGTAAGAAAGGTAAGAGGCCCGTAAGGAGACTTAACAACTTCACATTTCAGGGTCAACAACGCATCGGCGATGCCCCTGGTGTCGCAAATAGCCATAGAGATGACCATTTACCATCAGGCGGACCGTCTGTCCGTTCCTCGGCCTACTTGACATAAATAAAGTAAATTTGAATGGTTTTTAAAGTGTTTCGTTTTATTTTTAGTACTCTTACCAGTGTTTTGAGTAATCTGAGTTGCTCATGAACCTTTACGTTGTTAAAACAGCGCGCCTGTATATTACAGGCAACAAAACGATCAAATTTTATGTGATTCCGAATCTGTGCCTTTTTTATTGCTCCTATAAACGTAATTAATCCCATGAGTCATTATACTCTTAGCTAGAAACGGGAACCACATGCGATTTGTGTCTATTTTAGGGTTATTTTCCATTTATTCTAGCAGACTATATTTCTATCCTACATTTTCAAAACTTATGTTAATAAGATAGTATTTGAATACTTTTTTTTAATAAACTTTAAACCATAAAACAAAAAAGATTGCCATCACACATATTGCTTGGCAAACCCTGTCCTTAGATACCCATGACGTGGCTTAGGAATGATTAAATAACCATCTTATCACGTCCGCCATATTGGATTTAAAATTACGTCACTAAATTAGGTGTGCAAAATTTCAGCTCAATCGTATGGGAAAACTGTGCCCTTAGCACGAACATCTGTCGATAGTTTCATCGTATCAAGTGCGTCAAATACCAATGCAATGGGAAATTGAACATCGCGCAACGTCACGGTATGCGCGGTGTTAAATTTTCTATACAAACCAGCTTTTTGGCGCACTCAATATGATGACCCTGCGCTTGCGATAGATATTCGTGTTTAGGCCTCTGGTCTCAAACTGGTCTGTGTTGCAAGATTTGTCTCAAACATACTGACCGATGAAGTTAAATAAAAGCTTGTAGTAAAAATAAGGCTTAAAAAGATTATTCAATTAAACAAAACATACACATTTTCAAGCCAGTATCTGAGAGAGGTATTTTCAATCTCAACGTGACATGTTGTGAGCATTATCGCGATCTCTCGGGCACTTAACGAAACTCAAGAAAACCTACTAATATTATAAAAGCGAAAGTTTGTATGTATGGTTATATAGATGTTAGTTCCTCATTCATATATTGGAGCATATATTGGAATAATATATAGGCTACTTTTTGTTTCGGGAAAATGTTACATCCCTCGGAAACGCGGGTGAAACCGCGCGGGACAGATAGTAAATAATAATTTCTAAACAATGTTATTATTACCTCTCGGAAATCAAACCCAGAACTTTCAGGTATGTAACCGCGAATAGCAAAATAATATTCTATATATTTTTTAGATGGACACAAACCTGAATCTAGAAATCAATAATTGCTTGGAGAAAACGGGTAGAAATAGACAATGAAAGCTTCTCTTCTTTATTTTTATTTATAATGGGCAAGTGTTTGACCTTCGACTGAGTCCAGAAGGACTTATGCCGAGGCTGAGGATGTAGCACCCTTATCCAGAAAATGCCTATTCACTCTGGCCTTGAATATATTGAAGTAATTTTCAAAGAGTAAAATCACACAAGCAGTTCAAAATAATATGATCAAATGGAGTCTAGACTATTACTCTTCAGTTTTCCTGGAAACAGAACACATATGGCTCAAAGTGGCAATGGGTCATAGAATCGATGACAAAATATATAGATGAGTCATTAAAATGAACATGTTATTTTGCCTATCGCTGTGGTGCTTCACTAAGGCTATCTATCAGAACAGTCAACAACTAGCTATACTATATATTATGTACATTATTGGATAACTCACCATTATGTAACATGATTATCAGATTTTTCAATGGCTCTTAATTATTTTAATACATTATTACCTAATTAGTACTAAGTAATAATAACAATTAAAAGTTGGCTGACAGAGATTACTTTCAAGTATTGTAATATTGTATATAATATACGTTGTTAGTAATGGTAGAATTGTCGAGATTTACAAAGCGACATGTGAGTAGAGGTTATCTCCCTTCTGACATATATTTTTTATCTTAAGTTGTTTATTATGATTATTGATTATTTAATGATGAAATTCATATTTATTTACAATAAGCCGAAATGTTTTTCGGTAAAAATATTTATACCACTCGGTGTAGATTTGACAATGGTATTTTTTTATTAAAACAGTATCTCACTGACTATTTTTGAATCTTTAGGAGTTTATTTAATATGATTACATCAACAACATAGCGTAATGTTTCAGGTACAAATATCCAAAACTATATTTTTGTCTACTCTGCCACAATTTATGTGAATACTCTTTGTCAATGGTTAATATTAGCGCTACCATATTGGGGTTTTGTTGGAACTATTTGGGCTCGATGTCGTACTGGTCTATGGTTCAAATTAAGCTATTTCAATTCCTCCGTTGAATGATATTAACTGCATAGAAACAATCTATCATGAAAAGTTTTTTTTAATAATTAGATTAAAATGTTCTTTTATCTTTAATAGTATGTTTGACTAGTCCTTACTTGACATTTGGTAACAAGGGTCTATATGTGTTTTTTTTTCTGTTTCCAAACTGCAATTTGTCCGTGAGTATGTGACTGAACTCTTTTTAAGCGGCTGGATCAATATTGATAAAAAAATGTGTGTGTTTGAGTTTGGGGGTCCCTCTACTCAGAGGGACCCCCTGTATTATTACTGATTATGATGACCGATTATGACTGACAACTGGATCCGGTAGTTGGCAGTGGTGCAGGAACCGTTCAGCAGTTCTGACGTGATTGAGAAACAAACATCTTCCATACAAACTTTCGCATTCATAAGTATTAAGATATACAACTAGATTCGGATTTGATGATGTTGATTTGGGATATAAATATCTATCAGTTAGGGTAGTAGTAGCTTCAGTAACTTTAAATTTGACCTTCATAAGTGCCTTCTGAGGGCCTAAACTGAATAAATGGTTTTGAATTTTGAATTTTTGAATTGGCCTTTAAAGACCAAATTTACCTAAACATAACAGTAAATGTTGGTTCCGCTCGACTTCCTCGTAGACCATCCGGATGTTTACCGCGGGCACGTGTTGCTTGGGCCCAAAATATCCCGCGTCCACCGGTTATAATGATGCGGTGCCACGATGAGAGAAAACCCGACGAAAGTGCGCGCTGCGGATGAGACGATGAGATGAGGATTTGTCTTGAGATTTTATTGGGGAAAAGATTTTTTTAAGCTGATGCTTAAGTGTAGGTGCTTGGTGATTGGAGTAACATTTAATAGGCAAAATAATTTAATTATTATGAAATATATATAATAATATTTTAGGCAATAATAAAATCGAAACGTTGAAACTTGAAAAAATAAACGATTGTTTAGAAGGAGAAAATTTTTTAGCAGATTCATCATATAATCTTTATAATCTGTACTAATATTATAGAGGTCAAGTTTATATGTTTGTATTTAACATCTTCAATTCTTCCCACTTTAAAAAACACACTATTCAATCAGAATGCTTCCAATATAAAAAAGCTCTTTTGTCGATAGAAAACTACACTATTACCGAGTGACATAGGCTATGTTATAATCGGAATTCATTAGATCCCTGGGGAATGCAGGAGAAACCATGCCATCATATTTCTTTTTATACTAACTAGGTTGATAAGTAGACAGACGGACCACCGGATTGTATGTGGTCACGGTTCCTGATAGACATTTGCAACACCAGGGACCCTGCACCTTGAGACGTAAAGTTGTTAAATTACTTCTAGCTGAAATTGAATATAAGGAGTCACTTAATTTTACTTATATATTGTGTGTTAAATATGAGACAGAGCGCAGATACCGCGACGAAACATCCTCGAGCTAGTGTCATTTTCGAGCCCCAGATGGCTAAAGGTAAATAAACGGGCCATAATATTTATTTATTAATTACTAGCTGTCCCCCGCGGTTTTATTCGCGTTCCCGAGGGATGTCACATATTCCCAGAATAAAAAATATCCTTTATGTTGTTCCAAGATATGGCCTATGTATGTGCCTAGTGTTATTTAAATCAATTTGTTTGCTTTAACGTTAAGGAGTAACAAACATCCATACATCCATTCTCATAAACTTTCACAGTTATAAAATTAGTAGAATAATCCTGAAAAATAAATAAAAGTAATTAAATATTTCCAATAAAAGCTTTAAACTTTCCAAATATGTAGGTACCGAGGAACTAAATCTAACCCTTCGACCTGAGCTTTTATTAGAAATACCAGAGTTCTTCTCAGTCACCGACATCTTTCTTTTCTCGTCACAAAAGAGACATCGCAATGGAATGTTCACATGTTCCGAAACTATCCGAAGTATGTTATCCCCTCTGTCTCGCATACCGTAGTATTTCGGTATGAGAGTCGAGCGGGGACAACTTTGGACGAGATCCAGTCGCGAGCACGCACCGCAAACGTCCAAACGCTATCGATCGCATAATAAGATCGCCGTATAAAAATAATAACAGTTAAAAATAACACGTTCGCTTATGAAATGATCACCGAAAGAAGTGTTGTGAAAAGTTATGTTCTTCAAAATTCAAAAATAGAATATCGTTGAGTGTAACGGATTTTTTAACTGTCAAAATGACAGGCCAGTTTTCAAACGTGACCAAAAAGGTGAAAGATCAAAAATGCCGGCATGACTCAGTGTGCAAATAGAGTTAAGAGCAAACAAACAATAAAACTGCAACTATTTCGAGCGTCCCTCTTTGTAAAACGAGCAAACTGAAGTACATAAACAAAATGGCTCCTAACCGGCACGCGACTTCATTTATAAATCACAATATGTTTATTTGTGTTCTCGTCTCGCTCCTTCTGCCGATGGCTAACGAAAGTGCGGCGAAGATGTACGGAGATGGGCGGAGCTACCCGAACGACAACGGAGGGAAGAGGTTGACCCGAGAGTACCATTTGAAGCAAGGTGCTTTACGGGGGCTAATTGTGAAACCTAGTCGTCATTATGATTTACAGAACGTTGAGATTTTTCTAGGATTGCCGTATGCCGCCTCTCCTGAGGGTAGTTTGAGATTCATGCCACCTGGTGAGTTAAATATTACCTTTTAAGTGTGTATCTTTTAAAATGAAGAGCAAACAGGCTGATGGTCCTTCCGATGGTAAGTGGTCACCGTTGCGAATGGACATTTGCAACACCAGGGTCACGTATGCGTTCTCAACCCGACGTGAAGTTGTTAAGTCTCATGTGCCTATAATTTCACTGGCCCTTACCTTTCTAAAGAAACCAGTAATACAAGTCCACTGCTTCACTGTGGTAATAGGTATGGTGGTAGTGCTTCCTTGGAGGAACTCAGAGCTCTATTACTTTTATCATGTAAACTCTATCTTCTACAGCGATAGCTCAAAGGTAGTGACTTCAAACGTTGGTGGAGGATTTACGGCTTCGAATTCTACAATGAGTTTGAGCTTTCGGTGAGGAGCCCTACCACAGAAGTAGGGTACCTTAAAGTACCCGGTTGGCTAGCTAGGTTAAAAATCTAGCAACAGCCAACTACCGGTATTTTACAGTTACCTTCTAACTTGGTGTGCTCACCACCTATCACGTACCACCATTAGACTGTGGTCAAATACTAACTTCACAACCCTGAATAAAACTGACTCTAATATATACTGTCTGAACAATAGTTGATTGTTGAGTGTTTAGAATGATAATGTAAATACTTATACAAATATATAATTATGAGGAAAAATAATTAAATATGTATCTAGTGCATCAGTAACCATGTTTCCATAATACTATGATGGAGTGAGGTATGTGACTGCTCCATTTAAAAGGGAAGATCTTCCGTTGATGTTGGATTTTATGAGTAGTAGAGCTCTTAGTGCAGAGTTTGTCCGGGGAAGTACTACCACCTTACCCATCTCCGCCGTGAAGCAGTAGTGCACTAGTATTACTGTGTTTCGGTTAGAAAGGTAAGGGGGCCGGTGAAATTACAGGCACATGAGACTTAACAACTTCATGTCTCGGGGTTGACAACGCATTGGCGATGCCCCT
The DNA here is from genome assembly GCA_907165245.1 of Habrosyne pyritoides. NCBI lineage: Eukaryota > Metazoa > Arthropoda > Insecta > Lepidoptera > Drepanidae > Habrosyne > Habrosyne pyritoides. Next base: position 14,668,879 of record OU015588.1, on the reverse strand, counting down.
AGTGTTGCAAATGCCCATAGGCGACGGTGACCACTTACTATCAGGTGGACCGTCCGCTTGTTAGTCAGTGCATGTGTTATGAAAAAAAAGCTTATATATAATATGTAAAATCCTGAGAAAACTTCGATATCACGATGTAGAATTATCGCGTGCCTATACGTTCATAGATGTCACCATATCACTGTGGTGCGGGTGATGCAGGATTCTTGCACATGTGACACAGTACATATAAGCTCTGCTTAATTTAGGATCAGACCTGGGATATGCTTTTTTTCTTAATATAAGTATAGAGAAGAAAATCCCTTGAAACTTTGAGGAGTCGTAGAGCTTTCCGCCGAGAAGCAGTAGTGCACTTCTATTACTATGTTTTGGTAAAAATACAGGCATAGACTTAACAACTTCACGTCTCAGGGTCGATAATGCGTTGGGAATGCCCCTGGTGTTGCAAATTTTAATGTCCATTGGCGGTGACAACCACGTATCATTATATAATAAAAATCATAATGTGGACCGTCTCCCAAATTGTCGGCTTATCATCATTTATTACAAAGGTTTAAGTGAGATGTAATGAAATCTGACTTCACCATATTTGAAATATTAATATGCATAGTACAAAGTTAATTACTTACTTAGGCAGATAAGACGCCAAACTTCCGATGGTAACTTAAGTTTTGACATTCATGAGCGTTTTAGGCTTTAACTGAATTAATAATTTTGATTTTTCAATGCTACGGTAATAGTATTTTTCACTTACTTAAATATTTACAAAACCTTATATACAGAAAACGCTTCGACCATAATTAAATAAACATTAGAATTTGTTTGTTAAAACATATTATTTGTTTTCATTTCTTTTTTAAACAAGTAAGGCCGTCAAAAGACTAAACAAAAGAAATATATAATATTATAATAAATCAATTATAAATTATTATTATATATATTTATTATAAATAATAAATATATATAATAATCGGTTCACAAAGAGAAGAAAAAAATAAAATTTCGAAATAATTTATAACAAAGACTATTTCAGTTGTTAAAAAAGCCGATATATTTCAGGGAAATTAAAGTATTAACTTTAACTCACTTAATTAACAGATTGTACATGATGCATATAAAAATATTCTCAACCAAAAGAGTTGAAGATAGAATTTGCATAGAGATGAAAAACCGAAACGAAATGAGCGTGTCCACTGAATAATAATTGGAATTGTTAAAATGCTTGATTTTTATCGTTAACTGTTTACCATAATATCGTATAAAGCACGAAATTTATTATAAACTAGCTTCACCCCGCGGTTTCACCGTATTATCCATAATATTATATTTGCGAATGTGAGTTTGTTACGCTTTAACGGCTAAACAAATGAACTGTTCTTGCTGAAATTTTGCACACAGATAGCCCATGGTATGGAGAAGGACATAGATATGCCGGTAAAAGATATAGATTATTTTTTAAGATTAAATATAATCTATTTACTTCGTTCTCCGTTCAGCCGTTTAGCGTGTAATGACAAACAGAATGACACTATCGCATTAAAATATTAGTTATGGATAAATAAATAATCCATTACACCATTGTCTGATCCCGAACTAAGCTCAGTTTGTACTGTGGAAAGCAGATTTCTGATATACTACATATACATACCTGCTACTTTTAAGTAGCACCTTTAGTAACATAGACTGAAATCTTAATTAAATTATTTTACCCAATTACTAGTTGTCTCTCGCGGTTTCACCCGCGTCTATACTTTATATAGCCTATAACTATTTGAGAAAAATTGCGCGTCGAATAGTAGCAGACCCATCCCGATATGTTCAGTAATTACCAGGTGATAGTGCGTCAATGGAGCCCTATTTCGCTTATATATACCTATGTAGAAGATAGAAGGTAAATAGAGACTTGAAATTATCTGAGTGTATGTGTAGTGTATAATCAAGAACCTCTCCATCTATAAAAAAATATTTTACTGTAAGAAAGTTACTCTACTCCCAAGTTACAAATGCTGTTATAAACCACGTGATAGTAGGTAGTTAGAAATTATGTTGTTTATCTCTGCTGGGCGTGAGTTCTATTCCCACCCAAACATTTGTGTTCATGACGGTTTTTAACCACACCGCACTTAAATATACCTGTGTTACCCGTTTTAATTTTTAACATACTCTATCAATGAACCAAAATTCATCGAAATCCATTCAGTGTTTACGTTTACGGATGTGAGAGGCGACAAAGGCATTCGGTGTGTATGCCTTTGTCCCCTAATGAGGTATTTAATATAGACACGTCACTCAATAACATCACGGCTCTCAAAAATAGCACAAATACTTGATAGCTTATACGCGTGAAGAATGGGTAAGATTGTATGCCACCTTATGGTGTACCGTTGTTAGAGAGAAATGAATATACGTCAACAACGTCGTTAGTTACGTTAAGATTGAAGGTGACTAAATTAGATTAGGTCAATTACCAGCATTTATATTGCCATTTCTGAGCGCGCCTCCACACAAATATATTTTGAATATAGGATGTTTTTGTACGTCATCAATAAGAAGTGTTCAAATTAAATACATAATTAATGTAGCTCAAAGCATTTATCTGGATTCTAGCGCATTTACTTTCCATAGAATAAGTTAGCCCTAAGTGATAAAATCTACTAAGATATCGATGACAAGGTGCTTGATTCTGTAAGACAAATGACACTAAGTCGACAATGCTCTGTCTCTTTCGCTCATTATACAATCACGTGAGAGGTCCGCTTTCCGAATTTGCAACAGCCTTATATTAGTTGAATAATAAGTTTATGAGCATTATTGACATGAAATAAAAATAAGGTTTTACGTACATTTAAGACAAATAAGCACAGCTTGGAGCAGTGCCAGAGAGAATATACTTACGGTTACTCAAATAGATCTTTGCTTATTGCTCAAGTAGCTTACCTGTGGATATATACTCTACTGACAGATTGTGGGTTATATAGGAAGGTGTTTGTGTGAAAGAAAATGTTTGTTTCTACTATGTATATTTCATTATTCTAATTTTACAGATGCGAAAGTTTTTGAGTAGTAGAGCTTTTAGTGCAGAGTTCGTCCGGGGAAGTTTACTATCTTACCCATTTACGCCGTGAAGTAGTAGTGTACGTGTATGTACTGTGTTTAACAACTTCACGTCTCAGGGTCGACAACACATTGGCGATGCCCCTAGTTTTGCAAATGTCTATAGGCGGCGGTGACCACTTACCATCAGGTGGACGGTCTGATTGTTTGTCGGCCCATGTGGTACAAAAAAAGTTAGGATATTTATTTCAGCCACTTATAATTTAAGTTGTTTACCTATTCCAGTATATTTTATAACCATATCAAAGTACTAAATATAAACGTAAAAAGGATTCAAGAAATATAAATGTTAATGATGGTTGAGGAAGACTGAAGAAAGTGTTAATGAATTGTTCAAAAGAGGAGAGAATTCTAAAATGACAGCTGATAAGAAGAAGTTAAAGGGAAATAATATTTTGTGCTGCCATCTAACTGAACTAAGGGTATTATTAATGACTTGCCAGTTCTTCTCAGTTGAAGGCTGACATCCGAATCAGTAGCTTTTACTTTCATCAGTGCCAGTATAGGGCCCAAAGTAAATAAATGGCACACACAACCAAAAAATAGATAACGTTCGCTTATATTTAGGTTCATTTAATTTTATTTTTAAAGTTCTCTGTTTACAATTATTAATTTATTTCATAGCTATAATGGTACTTATTTAATCAGGATAGAATTATTAAAAAGTTTTATTTATACTTCAACCATAAAAATATTTTATGTTTTCCAAGTGACCGCAAACTTTTTTGTTATATTTTGGGTATGTTATGTTTTTGGTTGATGTCCGAAATTATAATCTCATTTATATTTCTATAATAATAATAATAAATATCCTGGTACATTCTTTACACACGGCCATCTGGTCCCAAACTAAGCAGAGCTTATACTATGGAAACCAGATAACTGATATACTACATATACTACTTTTTTTTTCTAAATACATACTTATAGAGATATTTACACCCAGACACAGAACAAACAGACATGTTCATGCACACAAATGTCTTTGTCCTGGGTGGGAATCGAACCCGCGACCTTCGGTTTGGCAGTCAGAGCGTTAACCACTAAGCCAACTGGCCTGTCAAATTATCATCATCATCATCATCATCATCAGCCTATCTCCGTCCACTGCTGGACATAGGCCTCACCTATGGCACGCCACTGAGCTCGATCTTCAGCTCTTTGTTTCCAACCGCTGCCAGCCAGCTTGCGTATATCATCGCTCCATCTAGCTGGAGGGCGCCCTACACTACGTTTACCGAGCCGTGGTCTCCACTTTAGAACACGTCTACCCCAACGGTTATCGGTTCTGCGACAGATGTGACCGATCATTTGTGTGCCCTGTTCCCAGTGGTTTCGAGTCGGCGCAATAATATGTATATTTCTACCATTTATCCCTTCTACTTATCATCTTAGCATTCCTTCCCTTCTTGTTCAGTTTATCCATTTCTTCTTCGGTCTTCCTCTACTCTACCCAGTACCTTTACCATGAGTTTTTGACGTACGTACTCGCTGGTGACGGCGTAAAACATTTCTATGGCAACTGTGTACAGCGCCACTAGCGGTCACCTAAAGAACTAAAATCAGTAGTATGAGTCAGTAGGTAAAAAACCTATCGAAATATAATCGCTAGCGAGTAACGTTTTTTACCCATTTCTATAGAATTATTAGCGAGTACGTAAATGGTCACGTAACTCATGGTACAAGCTTAATCAAAAACTATTCGGTGGTCGTTTACTCTCCAGTGACTAAAGTATGTTTCGATAGCAACTCATGGTAGAGGTACAGATCTCCTTCTAATTTTCGATTTATCACACTTTTAATTAAATTGCTTTCATTGCTCCTTATGATCTGTCCATATCATGACAAAGCATTTTCACTTACGTAAGTTAGTTATCCGGTTTCCATAGTACATGCTCTGCTATGTTTAGGATGGGCTACCGTGAAAATCTGAATCAAGTTCTGAAATGAAAGAGATAGCAACAGTTCGTTGTAAGTGAAAACCTATTAATGGTTGGAAATGTTGAATGAAGCAAGAAATGTATCTGAATTAAGCAATTTCTCAAGTATTTTTAGACAGTACGATGACCTGAAGTGTCGAGTGTTAGAAGTGAACCAGAAAATGTAAAGTAAGGTATACATTTGATAAAATGCATTATATATTGAGATGTATTTATGAACGGATTTGGTATTTGATAAAGTGCCAAAAAAATCTTGGCATTACTATTTCCTGGAGATTTTATAATGTTCAGGCCAGTATGTTACTGTAATCGAACACCAAGCATCAATCAGCAAAAAATGTATCTACAATATTGTCTATCCGGATAAAATTTTTTTTCAAAAGTCATCAAAGCATGATGTAGTCATAAACATTTATAGTTTTACATTTAGTAATAAAGTAGCTGTCCCCCGCGGTTTCAGCCTCGTTTATCGATATCATATATAGCCTATAACCATCTACAAAAAAAATCCGCGCCGAATAGTAGCAGTCCCATCCCGAAATGTTCAGTAATTTTGAGGTGATGGTGCGTGAAAGGAACCCTGTTTTCCTTATATATACTTATAGAATCAACATCTGGCCTCAAACTAAGCCAATGTTGTTTTTTGGAAACCAGATAACTAATATCTTACCAATTAAAAGTTGTATTTATAACATGCTATAGATATAATTATAAAGAGGTAAGGTTTATTAAATTAAAAAGACTTCTGATTTTAAAAATCATTTCGATCGAAAGAAAAGTTAGTTCTAAATGACTTAAGCTATGTTATAATTCCGCGATACAAAAGATCCCTAGGGAATACGATTGAATCCGTGGAAACGTAGGTAGTTAAAATATACTTTTATTCATTCAGCTTAAATATAATAATTTATTGGATTATGAAAGTCTTCGAGGTCTCAAAGGCCAGTTATGATTACGAAGAATTACATTGAAAAATCATCTTTATGGTTTTAAAATAAGGTTCATCTACATATTAATTCATTGGTTAATTGTATAATAATGCTAATAAACTTTATTGTAATGGCATAGGGTCTACTTTTCTACAACATTATTAACTCAACAACTTTAGAGTCATATTAATTTTAAATGCCAACAAACTTAAAATATTTAAATATAGTTTTCTTTTCCAGTCAGCGCCCCACCCTGGTCCGGTCTGAAGATGGCGACACACTTCGCCCCAGTCTGCCCCCAGGCCCTGCCACCCATTAAGAAGGGCAACCCCCCCTCATTGGGTCGACAGCACTACATGAGCAGACTAAAGCCATTCCTCGCAAACGAGTCCGAGGATTGCTTATATTTGAACATCTATGTTCCTTACAGAGGTGAGTGCCTTTAATTTAGTTGTCACTTATTTTCCAGAATATGAGTTTTTTTTTTACTGAGGTTGGAATTAATATTGCTTTTGTTTATGTAACATTTTTCATTAAGTTATCCGTTTGAAGTTAGTTTTTTCTTTTGTTTGTTAAAATGAATGTCACAATCACACCTTCGGCTTAGGCTAATGAAAATACCACTGGCCTTCCGCTGTGAAGAAACGGCAAGAAAGTTAGGTGGGTTCCATAAAAAAATAATATTTTAGAATAAAATAAAATTTAATAATTAATATTTCTTCGTTTGCACGTAAAATATATTTTGGTATACTAATAATAAAATTTTATTGATAGTCAATTATCACATGAAAGTTATTAATTTAGTATAATTTAAACAGTTTTAAGGTAAACAGTAATTTCCTCAAACTATTAAAATGGGGTGATGAAAACATGGTTTTTATATGAATCATTTCTGTAAATATTTACAAGAATTAGTGCTGTTTACGTTCTTCATGAGTTGTTTTTAATTGGACATCCATTTATGATTCACGCTTTTAGAACGTAGTATGTGGATTAATCATGGTTTGAAATGGACTAGATTTTACCCAATTGATTGCTTTGTATTATGGTCGCATACCTATATATTTTCGTCACATTATAGTAATACTTATACGTCTACAAACATAAAGGTGATTCTTAAGTGAATATCGTTTAACATTAAAAAGCCGAAAAAAAAACGCTCCAGAAACACTTCATTTGTTTTTCCTCTGAAAGTAACGAAAAAGCAGTATGTGCCAAATTTAATTCAAATCGGTTCAGCCAGTTACATAATGAAACAAGCCTTGGGCCAGTTATTTATGATATTTTATGACTATGATAAATATATAAAACAAGCTTTTTAATAATGCTATCTCGATCAAATTAGTACCATATGAGTTACAAAATAAATTGATATAATTTTTATTATTTTAAATAAACTTAAAAATATATATATAATTTAAAACCTATCAGTTTTCCAACTGAACGTAAACTATTTTGTTATGGGTACGCGTGATTGGGTTATAAACATCTATACTTTTACATTTATAATATTAGTGACAATATAGAGCTACATTCCAAGCAATGGAAAAAATCATATGGTTTTTTAAAGATGGTAGACCAAACTTTTCATAAATAATTTAACAGGATGTCAATCATAATAAAAATAGGGACCATTTCCATCAAAATACATAATACTTGTCCCAACTTCTGAACATAATTTGAGCATCTTTAAATTTAAAACAGCGATCAACTTTTTGAAGGATGCGATGCGATTAGAAAAGTTGGATTTTCATGGAAGCTCATTTCTGCACCTAAATAGGCAATCCAACTTTATAATGACCGTGAAATATTAAAGCCTCTCTCAAAATTTGGTAAACGAACGGTTTTAAACGAGAATAACGAAGTATCTACAAAATACAAATCAGATTGGTGGGCAAGCGGTATAAAGCTCAGTTCGATTTCCAAATCGAGCAAGATGATCATCATCATATTGACAGGCCGGTTGACTTGGTGGTTAGCGCTCTGACTCCTAAGCCTCTCCAGTAGCTTTCTAATAGTAAAATAATTAGTAAAATTGGTCCAGTAGTAGGTATTTGACAAATACTAATAATAATATATTCTCTATATATATTTTTATTCTGAAAATATAACATAATGAGAAATCTAAAGACTTTAAGTCCGAACTTCTTATAGATTAGGTTTCATTTTATTATATTTGTTTGTCAATAATACAATTTCATTAGTATCTTAGAATTGTGTAGAACGTAGTATTATTATTATCTCTTAAGGAAAGTCTAAATAAAAATATTAAATCTAAGATAGTAAATATTCTCTCACAGTAGCAGTCGTAAAGTCTTTAAACTGCATTACAACACAGCTAGTTCTTAATACACAGAATACAAAGTTCATTATCGAATACAAAAACACAACCGAGCAATAAACTTATTCCGTATTCAGAAAGACCGTAACAAAAAATACGAGTATATGGAGAGGACCACGTCGTTCAATCACCGTTTACTGTCGACCTAGTGTTAATAAAGCCTTAATACGAATTTAAAATAACCTTTAACTGCATGGTAAAAGAGTTCATGTCACTTTGGAGAGATATACTGCTATTCAGTTATAAAGCTATTATTTTAAGTAAATGTGCTTGCTGCAATAAGCCTTTACAGGCACTTATGAATAGGCTGACTCTATCGCCACTTTGGAAGATAGTTAGATTTTGCTGAGAAGAGCTAGCAATAAACTCTTAGCTAGATAGGTAATGGTGCAAATTGAACAGGCAATTAAAATCTAATGTGCTAACAAAATTACGTGTCTATGCTGTTGAGGAATTCCTTAGTATGGAGCCAATCTTGAGTGTAGAATCAGGTCATACCTACCATAAAAATGGAAAGTCATCGAAACTAAACCAAAATGTCACATAATAATATAATGTTTAAATAGATGGATGTCACGGATAAGAGAAACAAACAAATAAAAAAAAGCTTGCAATAATCGTAGTTATTCAAAATTCAAAAAAATCAAAATTCATTTATTAAGTAATCTATGCACAAAATGCTCTTTAGAAATTGCTGTAAAATTTAGAAATGTGACATTATTGACACATTTCATCAGGGGCTCGATTCTGTAAGGAAAATGACACTAACTCAAGGATGTTTCGTCGTGGCCTCCGTGCTCTGTCTCTTTCGCTAACTACGCTAATACTACTAATGACGTGAGAGATAAGCTCTCCGAGGCCTCCGTGAAGCGGCTCGCCGACGAAGTTTGTATTATCTGAATAAGGGGGCTGATCTCAAACCAAGCAGAGCTTATTTTATAGAAACCAGTTATCTGACAAACTAATACATTCATCTAAATAATACTCACACTTCTAAAGATATTTACACCCAAACAGAATAAGCAGTCATGCACACAAATATCCTGGTTCAGAATCGAACCTACGAACTGCGGCGTGACTGTTAAGGTCAAGAGACTACAAGCCAACTGGCCCGTTGTCCAATCGTATTTGATTTATAGATATTATTGGGTACCCCACTAGGTGGACTAATGACCTGAGAGGTTATAAAATGAATGCAGTCTATATCCAATTTAATCCTATATCTGTCAAAACTACTCTTCGAAATTTGAACATATTCGTATCTTTTTTATACCACTTGGGCCGGCAAACAAGCAGACGGTCCACCTGATGGTAAGTGGTCACCGCCGCCTATGGACATTTGCAACACTAGGGACATCGCTAATGCGTTGTCGACCCGGAGACGTGAAGTTGTTAAGTCTCATGTGCCTGTAATTTTGTTAAGTGAATCATTGCAAAATATAGAAATAAATGACCCAACTTCATCTTTATAGTTAATATGTGCCGCGGTTTTATTCACGTTTATGGTAACTGTATCGTAGCGTGATGTTCTATAGTCTATAGCCTAGATACATTTAAAAAAAAAAACAGATAAATACAAAAAGCGCGTTCTAACAAACAAACTCTTCAGCTCTTTAAATATTATAGTAATAGTAAATATTAGTAACGGTAATATATATGTAGTACATTTTTCATTCATAGTGGCCATTCATAATCCTAACGTATTGCAGTTTTATATTTTGTTGCACACAAACAATAATGAAATAGACGGCATATAAACATGAACCAATAAAATAAAATCAAACAGATTGAAAATATTTTTCTTTATAATCTAAAAAATAAAAAGGTTCCTGAACCTTGATTACAAAATAAATAAAATCTGTCAAATAAAGATCTCATTTTATAAAATGCTCGGAATCCCACAAGCATTAGAAATTAGTATTGTTAAATTTATATTGGCATCCAAAGCATCTACTACTATTGCCAATTTATTTCGTAGTATTGAACTTTTTTTTTTTTCTGGGCCAACGTAGTATGTACATTGCCAATAAAGAGGCGCCAAACACCATTACAAAAGTATTTAGGCTCTAAATTACTCGTAGTAGATTAAATTTAGACAAGATTAGCTCATTAATCCGTTTGCGTGGAATGTGACGAGATTTCCGCATACTCGTACATGAACTTTGTCACTGTGGTGTTTTATTTTTAACTTTTTTGCAATGTCTTCTTCGAAAGCGAAATTACAGTTACGATCTAGTCTCGTGATTAATGTAACAAATTAAAATCACAATCTTATTAATCTCTTTACTATTATCCCTACTAATATTATAAATGTGAATGTAAGTTTGTTTGTTACGCTTTCATGCGAAAAATACTTAACCGATCATCAAGAAACTTTGTACACATATTCTTGGAGGTATTAGAAGTAACATAATATAGGATATTTTTTAAGACGGGTAAATGTTACATCCCTCGGGGACGCGGGTGAAACCGCGGGGTACAGATAGTAATATTATAAAGAGGTAAAGTGTATATGTAATATCCGAAATTAATCATTCGATTTCTAAAATTCATTCACTGAAAGAATACACTATTCTCGAATGATATAAAAATAAATAAAATAAGCCTTTATTGCTGTTAATTTTAACTTATTTGACAATTTCAATTTTGAAAATAGAGGTAAAAAAACAACTGTCTTTCGACAAAGACTTCCTCTAAGATTTTTCACTTCTTTCCATTCTTAGCTGTACGTAACTAAACTGGACCTGCTAATTAAAACGATCAACCCCTGAGTGACATAGGTTATGTGATGATTCTGATAACATAAGATGCTTCTAAAAGGCGAATAAAACAACGGGATGGTAGTTAGTCATTTATATTTTGGCAATTGAAGCTCAGTTGATGGCGACATCGAATGCCATACCGAGAGTCGTGGGTTCGAATTCTACAACGAATTCTTGTATGAGGAACCTCCTGTCACTCTTTTTTTTTTTTTCTTTTATATTTGGTGTTATAGTGGCCATGATTGTACACAATCTGTGAAAATTTCAGACGTTTACTTATGACAGCATAAGTCCATAGGTGGCGGGGACCACTTACCATCAGAAGCACAGACCGCTTGTTTAACCAAAAAAAAAAGTCGGACAGCGGAGGCTTACATTAATTAATAGGGTCCCATTAACACCCTTTAGGTACGGAACCCTAAAGAGAAAAGAGCGTAAAAGTCTTACCAAATTGAAACACAAACCACTGAGTCTCGTGTTATCATTAGCAACTGAACAGCGCCAACTGCACTCCTTTTCAAAAACAAATTAACGTAAATTATTTCTGGAAAAACTATTTCAGTCCATTTCAGTTCGGTTCTCGGAGAGTGTTGATTGACGCGTATTTACTAGGGAAATTGGGTTTGTGGCACTCAGTTCGGCTCTTTTTAACTTTAGTCGTGAAATAACCAGCGTTTTGAATGGCATTTGTTATGGAAACTGAGTGAAAGTAGGGCGAGAGAGTAGTGAACCCAAAATTTTCAGTTCGAAGTATTTAACCTAAAATTATAAATGCGATAGTTTGTGAAAATGAATGTTGTTACTTCACTCAAAAACGGCAAAACGGATTTGGATAAAACTCAGCACATAGATAGATACGTGTTTTTTTAAGATAAATTTTATCCTGGGAAAATTTAATATTCCTCAGAAACGTCGTGAACCACAAAAAGTATTTTATAAATGCGAATCTTTGTGTGTCAATGTGTCAATGTTTAGTGTAAGTCCTCGTCAAAACGGAATTCATTCTCAAATTTCCCACCACTTTAAGTGGAATACTATAGGTATATCCCGAGACTGCGTCACTAAGAGAAGACACATCAATAATAATTGCCAACAACATGGAATAATATGGTATAATCACGATATCTATGCTCTTCTCCACTGAGGAATACCGTCATATCCTCAAAATCCATAGTCATATCTTAATTTATTATAATTTATTGTATAAGGTATTTTGTAATTGTTAAATATAAAATTGATATTATAAAATAGCCAAAAAGTCAGAATTGATAAAATTTATATAAAAAAATATTTAATAAATCATAAAAAAGAATGTAACCTTGCTGAGTTTTTTGCTGGTTCTTCGCAGTTGAAGGCTGACTTCCGAACCGGTTGTAGCTTCAGTAACTTTAAATTTGACCTTCATAAGTGCCCCCGAGGGCCTAAACTGAATAAATGGTTTTGAATTTTGAATGAAGTAAAATAAGTATCGAAATTGCGATTCCAAGAACACTGTGAGCACCTTTTATACTAGCTATCCCCTGCGTTTTCACCCATGTTCCCGAGGGATATACATTTACATATAAACCTCTTCTTGAATCATTTTGTCTATTGATGAATACCGCATCAAAATCCGTTGAGTGGTTTACAAGATCCAAGCGTACAAACGGCTCAGTTTCCTTACTCGCTAATTTCAAACTATGTAAGGATGTTTCAAATCCTAAATAATTTTGATGCAGTCAATAATCTCCTTTTCTGTTAATTGTTAAATACTTACCACCTTCCTGCGGTTTCATCCGCATTCCCGAATGATTCAAATTTATCCGGAATTATAACATAGCCAGTGAAAGATTATATTAATAGAAGTAATAGTTCCGAAAATTACCTATACTAAGCCACAAAATTTGCACTCTCTCTTTATAATAAACTTGAGATTAATACAATTAAAATAATCTATTAATTATGTATTGAGTAGTAGATCTCTTAAAGCATAGTTCGTCCGGGGAAGTACCCCTACCCTTACCCATTCGCCGTGAAGCAGTAGTAAACTTGTATTTACTGAGTTTCGACTAGAAAGGTACATGAGACTTAACAACTACAGGTCGACCACGCATTAACACTGCCGCTGGCTTTGCAAATGTCCAATGGCGGCGGTGACCACTTACCACTGGGTGGACCTTCTGCTTGTTTGTTGGCCAAATTGGTAAAAACAGAACTCCTTTCTGAACTAAAGATTACAGAGACGACATTTAATTGTTGAATAGATAAATAAACCGCTTTAGTGGCTCCTTAAACCAGTTCAAATCTATTTAGAGAGCTTCCGCCCCATTTGTGAGAGTAAATTCTTAACAGATAAAAATAGAAGTATACTATTGAACTAAAGATTGGAACTGCAAACTAAAAATAGCACAAGTTTTGCTCTGTGGTTTCACTAGCATCCCAGAGGTATCGTTGGTGCCGGAACGGGATATTATACTGTATCCAAGATTGTTTGGAAAACATTAAATTATACACGGATACATCAAATATGATCAAAATGTTATCAATATGATTGGGATTATAACTTTGACTAAAATAGTACAGTAATCTATCAGTAAAAGATTTTTTGTAGTCGGATAAGTAGTTTGGGGCATTCCCTCCTACATCCAAACATGAACTTTACCTCTTTATAATATTGGTAACGATGCCAAAATTTATATTAGGAAGCAGTAAAACTTTGAATTCAGAGCTCGTACGGGGAAGTATTACCATACCTATTTCCGATGCAGTAGTGCACTTCTGTTACTGTGATTCAGTTACAAAGGTAAGGGGCGGTGAAATTACTGGTACATGAGACTTAACAATTTCTCGTCTCAGAGTCGATAATGCGTTGGTGATGCCCCTGGTGACCACTTACCATTGGGTGGACCTTCTATCTGTTCATCAAAAAATATAAATAGTAACAGCTTAATCTCAGGGTCGATAATGTCCAGAGGCGTTGATGGACATTTACCATCAGGTGAGTTTATTAGTCAATTCAAATTTGCGTTTAGATTATTGAGATGAGAAGTGTGATTAGGAATGTGATTGTCGATATAATAATAGAATCGTTTGATGTTCAGACATTGGCTAAAGTTTACTATTATACAAATAAACTTTATTGTAGGTCGCGAGGCACCGCGAGAAAGAGATGTCATTGGCCTATTTTAAGAGAAAGAAAGATTTAGTATCATGATCATTGTCAATAATATGTAACTATACAAATTGAAATTATTGTAGGGCATGTCTAGGTAGGGTATATCTATATCAAGTGGGCCGACAAACAGACAGACGGTTTACCAGATGATAAGGATTCACATCGCCCATGGAAATATACAACACCAGGGACATTGCTAATGGGTTTTCGGCCCTGAGACGTGAAGTTGTTAAGTCTATGTGTCTGTAACTTCACCGGCTTCTTACCTTTCTAGACCACGCACAGTAATACAAGTGTACGACTGCTTCATGGTGGAAATAGTTAAAGCGGTGGCAGTTCTCCGGACGAACTCTGAGCTAAAAGCGATAGTAGCTCTACAACTTTAAAAAGTTTTATTGAATGCGAAATTCATGGTAATAGAATAATTGAATTCTGATATTGAATAATTAATTCAAAGTTTTAATGAGAATCAACCTGTAAATTTTATTTCACGCCACAAATTATAGTCGTGTCGGACTCCTGCCTCAATCAAATTTGACTGAAGTTTGACTGCATTGTTATTATTCATTGATTCCATATTCAAGGTGTTTAGCAAATCCGATATCGAGACCTGAACAGCCAATCTATTTTAGACCTAAATCCTTCAATTTAGAGCTTGGATTCCAGTGCAAAATAAAAAAAAACTGGTGGTTCTGACAGCCGCCAACAAACGAATATCTGAAAATTTTCACGTAATTTTCAGCAAACAAAGGCTTTTCAAGGAACAAAGAAAGATGGTAAACAATGCCGTCGGTCTAACTGCAAGGGTTCCGCTTTTGTCTGGAGCCATATTTTTTTAATTCGAGTCCAAAAAGTCCTTCTTTAATTACCCAAGGTAATAACAGCTAAGTTGGTTTTACATTTATTTTATCGATTGTTAGGTTTATTAGGTAAGTCGTGATTCTAAGTCTTCATTATTGTTTATAAATTACGTCATAGCTCTAATTATGATGACCACATAAAGAGATTTTGTGTAACTGATACATTAAAATTACAGTCAGAACCTTATGAAAGAATTACTAAATGTTTAAATTTGTCTTCAATTAAAAAAAAACATCGGTCTTTTAGGATAAGTAGGAGAGATACATAAAAAAAATTGTGTAAAGTATGTAACCTCTTTCGTCCTTCTTCCCTATGATGTGGTTCATTGACCCATGTCCAGTAACTGACAGCTTTAGTAAGCACAGCGCCATCTGTTAAAAAAAACAAGAACTATGTTATTCATAAGGTAACTTTCACGCGAATCCGTTTTACTTGTGGGGCTATACGGTGAGATAGAAAAGATAGAAAGAAGACGTGAAAGAGAAATTAGTTCTCTGCAGAAGTAACAGATGTCGCTACATGTTTGCTACCAGCTTATTTGTAATAGACTTTTAATCGTTTTTATTTGATTACTCTTAGTAATTATATTAAGCCAGTGTTTAATACACTAGCTTCCATCCCCCCGGATTACACCGAGTTTTCACATCACATGATTAGCTTATGAACATAATAATGATAAATACAAAAAAATCTCTTTTTATTTAATTTATATTATTGGGCAAGCATATATACAACCAAGCATATCGCAAGTTTTGTTTACTGAAGTAGCTTCAGTAATTTTAAATTAGATCTTAATAAGTGCCCTCCGGTGGCCTAAACTGAATAAATGGTATTGAATATTGAATTTTATATTTGATTTGCCAAACCAAAATCTATTATGATTTGCTTCATCATTACACTGCTTCAAAATTAACTTTATAAGTAGACAAGAAATAAGCTGTGATAATTATAAAAACAAAATAAAAATTATAAATACTCAAATTAAATATTATATTAATAAATCACCACTGGACTTTAATACTTTGTCCTTGTTTATTTCTATGTTAAATAAATAAATAAATAAATATCAATATATCCATAGAAAAAATCTTCTTTATTTTATATATTGACATTTTTCATTGTTTAAAAACAACACCAATATTCAAATAAGTTACTAAACAATGAAATAAAGCTGTCGCCACGAAACGTGTTCAAAAATAATCCAACAGAAATAAACCCTGCTATTTCTATTTCCAGATCAAAAATCTAAGAAATTCCCTGTCCTCGTGTTCATACATGGGGACTCTTTTGAATGGAGCTCGGGAAACCCTTATGATGGGAGAATATTGGCTTCATATGGGAACATTATGGTCATCACGATTAATTTCCGATTGGGTATACTCGGTAAGTTGTGTTTTGTTTTACTAAAATTATGTTTGTGTTAATGTAGTTAAAGCTTGGTTTCCTAGGATTTCTATTTTCGGTGTTGGGGCTAAAATAGGGTTGGCCTTTCGATGGGCCAGAAACCTATATATATAGTACAAGCTCTGCTTAGGTCAAGACTTGGAAGGTGTGAAAAATGACAGAATATGTATTAATGTTCTGAGAAGATTTTACTCAAAACTCTCATACATTTTTTACTTTGTGATTAAGCATGATTGTGTACTGTATGAGTTAAAGTACCTAAACTGTTCTACATATAGATAATATAACCTTTTTACATTTAAAAGATACCTGATAAAACAAAAAACACGTGACCTAAAAAAATAAAAGCACCTCTTGGACGCAAACCAAAAAAATCTCTCTCTCTCCAAGAAAGACTCGAATGCTCTTAAATAAGTAATTAATTTCCTTGTATTGTGTTCCAGGGTTCATGAAGCCCAGCCTAACGGAACACGAATATGGGAACAACGGCCTCCTGGACCAGTTGGCAGCTCTCCAGTGGATCAAGGACAATATAGAGGATCTCAACGGTGACCCAAATTCAGTGACGCTTATGGGACACGGCACGGGAGCTGCGTGTGTAAATTTTCTCATGCTGTCGCCTATTTCCAATGGTAATTTAAAGGTGTTTTAAAAGAGTTTTAAAGGAAATTTTCGCGGAGCAAGCTTTGCAAATGTTATTGCAACAAAAGATCAAAAAAAAAATCCGTATAAGTATGTATTTAGATGAAAAATACCGTTCGCTTGTTCGTCGGCCCATGTGGTACAAAAAAAAATTGTTTTGAGTTTCGTAGTCGTAGTCTCAAAAAAACTCATTCTTTTCATCTTCATGTTTCACTTATAGTAAGCTACACTACGTTTTGTTATAATCTAAAGATATATTAGATTCTTCGGAAACGTGGGTAAAACCGCGGGAGGCCAGCAAAGACCAGGAAGTGATAAAGGGAAGTTACTTAATGTTAACTTGTTGCAATATGTTGCTCTACTAAGTAAGTTCAGTTCGGATGCATTGCACGTAAACATCTGATCTTAAACTTAGTAGAGCTTTGGTACTTTGTATTTTTCAACCGACTTTTAAGACTAAAGGGGATTCTCAATTGATTTATTTTAAATATATTATAAGAATATTTTGAGATTGCGGATGTAATGCTCTTTTAGAATTAGAAGTAAAAGGGTCGTAATTTTTATATATTTCTTTATTTTATTAGGTTACTTAAAAAAATGTTTTATATAATGAAATGTATTATGGAGGAGCGAGGTAAGACTCCTCCATTTAAAAGGGAAGATCTTCCGCCAGGCTAGGTGATCATGCCTGGGGACCGCGGTTCAACTGTTGATGTTGGATGCTTGTATATATATGTCAAATCCTGAGAAAATCTTGATATCGCATTGTAGGTTTCTCGCGTGTTTTTACTCGTTCATAGATGTTGCCATATCACTGCGTTGCGGGCGGTGAAAGATTGTAGCCGTGTTCATAGATGTCGCCACAGCATCAACGGAAAGCGGCACGAGATGTTATTTTTAGTCTATGCATAGAAAACAAATTGTCAATAATATTCAATTACTAAATTTGTTTACGTTGATAACTGTCTGTCCCCCGCGGTTTCACCTGTTTTTATCGATATCATATAAAGCTTTTAACCATCAAGGATCATCCGGGTCGAATGGTAGCAGTCCCATCCCGATATGTTCAGTAGTTTTGAGGTGATGGTGCATCAAAGGAACCCTATTTTCTTTATACTATATATACAACCACTAACTAATCGTAAAGCTTGAGGCTGAGAAGACACTGAAGAGGAATTTAAAATTAAAATACACCAATATTCAAACTATTATTCTAGTATTCTAAGTTCTCAATATTAATTTAAATGTTTGATGTCTAAGAAATTAAAACAAAATTAACAGCCATTTACTCAGAATATGCACTAGAAGGACACTTATGAAGGTCAAAACTACTAAACTTACCACCAGTTTGGATTCAGAAACTCACCAAGCTAACATTTTTTATTGTTGATATTATATACAAATGATTAAAAATATCAAAGTACTAAATATAAACATTTGCAATGAGTTTTATCTCAGAGGTTGTTAGTCGCTTAAGGTTACACCTCAAAATATCGATAAGCTAACTAAAATAAATATCTTCACGCCTATTATCCCCGAATAGGTAGGCAGAGGTCTCACTGCTGCGACTCACATTTTACTTCAATCAGGTTACCAAACCCGTGCTAGAGAAGGTACAGATTACTGACAAAGAATATAAATTATTACTTGTACCCCGAGGTTGGTAAAGTACCCGGTACACGGAGCAATGCAAGTTGGGACTAAAAATATCTTTGGTGGAATGTGGGACTCATTACTCTGTCTTTAGGGATTACGGGCGTGAAGATATAACCTTACTTCATGTTAAGTTTAACATTACTTGTATTCTCTTATGGACATACACACACACATACACACACACATACACCCACACATACACACACGTTTGCAAACACATAAACCCACGCACACATACATTAAAATAAACTATGTGGATTCTTTAAATATGAGTACGAGCTTTTGAAATACAGAAACATATCTCGGAAGTTAGGGACTTTCATTTAATTTGTCATATATTTTATGTGAAAAAAAATTTTTTTAATGACTCTTCTCAGGTCTTTTCCACCGAGCTATATTGATGTCAGGGTCTGCTCTGTCAGACTGGGCGATGACGAGAGACCCCACGCAGTACACGTTGCAAGTAGCTCAGAGTCTTGGCTGCAACCCTAGTTCTAAGAATATGATGAGTTGCTTGCAAAAGAAACCGTAAGTTAATGCATTAGATTATAAAGTTCTGTTTTTGTAGTATATTCTAAAGATAATTTTTGCGGTAAGGCCTTTGTAATAACTCATGCTTGTCTACTTCTGGGCGTAAAGAATATTTTGATTTTGTATCGTATTTTATTTATTTATTTATATTGTTATTGATTCTCTTAGCAAAAATAGTATTTATTAACCGAGTGACGAATATAAATTAAAATTTCCTAAATTTAATTATGGAATGAATATTTTTTTAAATAAGAATAATAACTAAATTAGGTCCAAACAAACAAATAAATAAACATTTTGCCCTGTTGGTAAACTAAAAAAAATTTCGTTTAAAAAGTGGCACGACTTCACTATTGCATACAAAAAGATAACCTAAGTATTCATATCTTTTTAAATATACAAACCTAGCTACAGGTCCTCGCATAAGTATCCGATTTCATATTTATAGTAGATTTTGAAGTGTTTTAACTTATTTTATAATAAATGTTCAATCTTCAAAGTATTCCTTTGTGTCTAAAGATCTTTTATGCAAAGTTGATCTTTGGTAACATGATCATAGTTTCAAGTCATTGTTGAAAACTCTTAATTGGGTTTTGTTTGATTTATTACTTTCACCTTGTATTAATTAGTTGAATAATTTCGTCTTTGAATTGTTTAGAATTCTTTGGCACAGTTTCAAATATTTAATTTGTAATTTTATAAACATTCCTGTATTTTCGTGTTAATGAAAGCAAAACTCTATCGTGCTTTTTTATTTTCTATCGTTATTAATAAACATCATATAAGAAACAAAGTATACAGACCGGGTTAATTTCTGAAGATCCTGATTTGATTTAGCAAGCATTTTTATTTTTTTTATGTTCAGTGAAGTATTCAATTGATGGCGATACTCACCATTTGTCGATGGGACTTCAACTGTCTTTCTAATGAATTCTCGATCCCCGTGCTGAATGAGACCTCTTTTGATACACTTTTTTTACAGATTATCAGAAATAAAAAAAGTACAGATACTTGCTCGCAAGTTCGAGACACCTCTAGGGCCTGTGGTCGCTGGCTCATTCATACCGAGCGAGCCTGGTAAAACTATGGAGTCATTTCCAAATCTGTTAAGCAAGTAAGTAAGAACTTTTAAGAAGCTACAAGACATAAGAATCTCCTATAATGTGTATTGTGTATTTTATCATCTAAACCTTCTATCACCACCTTCTTTAAATTGTCAATCCGCCTACCCTACCCAGTCACATCAAATCAGTTGGTATCAAAATTCACTAGTCTATCACGTGTCAAAATCGTCATGTGTTTTACAAGGTACTAGAAAAATATGTCAAACATTTGGATATAGATCCTTTACAACATCGGTTTTTAGCGCAAATGTTCATAAAGATAATCTGATTGCAAATTAAAAATTCATCAAGTTAAAAACAACCAACGACTGCGGGGTTGTTAACTAGTGTTATGTAGTGAACAACCCTATAAAACGTCATAAATTTCCGTAGCAGCTCATAACAGCGACAGCTGTATACAGAAAATATCAGCTAGAAAGTTTCTACCACGAACAAGTTACGTCATCGACCAGTAACTTCGGAACAAAAGTTTCTATATAGATAACTCTTTATTGAGTACAGGCGTAAAGTTGAATTTATCACGTGATAGTGATGTCATGGCTATTGAAGCTTTTATGGTTTATGTTCTTTTTTTATGGTGAAGTCATATACTTGTGAAAGTAAATATGTGTTTACTGTTAGCTGAATGCCTTTTGAGGTTAGTTACTATACTCGTGTATAGTGAGAAGATTATTTGAAAGCGTATATTAAATACCGTTCGTAAAGTCTGATAGGTTAACTGGCTATACGCAGAATGACAAAAAGAGATGGTATTTGACGAAAGGGTAGTGAAATGTCGACCATATACTGATATTATTTGTGAAATTTGACGGGTCAAGTGTCATATTGGTTAGAGATCTTGACTGCCATGCCACAGATCGTGTGTGCGTTTTCCACCCAGGATAAACATTTGTGTGTGTGATAGTGATATATGACTGTTTGTTTTGTGTCTGGCTGTTAATATCTATGTAAGTTTTTTTTTTCCAAACGTACGTATGTGTTTCGAAAACAAAATGTCCTATATGAAATAGATTATTATAGTTAGTTAGTAAACCAGATGTCTTCATAGTACAAGCTCTACTTAGCTTGGCATCAGATGGCCGCGTATAAAGAATGTCCTAAAATATTTATTTTTACTGTTTATTTTTTTCATTATTAGTAACCATTCCAGTGTTCAAAAATATAAAAAAAAACTTGTTTCAGATATCAATTACTCAGCGGAGTGACAGAATTAGAGAGCTATCATGACTTTGGGGTCATTGAACTTGATCATGGTGTATTAGAAAATCAAAGGGACGACTTTATTTCAAAGTATTCCAAGATAATATTTGAAGGGGCTGAAAATGAAGCGCTGAAAGCAATTTTGAAGCAGTAAGTATCAACTTTAATCGCGTCCCCCCTCTATAAGGAGAAGATTTCCCTACAACAGATCCGCTATCGACAAGTCACGGCTTCGAATAAGATAGGAATAAGCAATTTGTTGATAACGTTACTGGCTATGGCTTTTTTTTTAGGCTCAAAATATAAATATTAAGATTTTGTTCACGGATAAAATATTTTTGGGCCATCATATTTTCAACTTTCATTCAAATCTTTCTCTACTATAAACAAGCTCTTTAAACCTAATTATTATTATAAAGACATCAAAGAACCAGCGTATCAGAGGTTAATCAATCTACTGAAATATTAACCAATGGTAATTTTTTCAGATATTCCCCATCAAAGTTAGATCCTCAAAGGTGGAATGTGGAGACAAATCGCGACGTCATACTCAACCTGTTCAGTGATGCGAGGACCTTGGCTCCAGCGATCAGATTTGCCAACTACCAAGCAAATGCCAATAGGCAATCTTATTTCTATGTCTTCGGACATAACTCTGTTAGCACGGATTATGCTCCGGTAAGTACCTTTCCTGGAAGAAATAAAGTCTTCAACTTTTGCTTTCATGTCGGCCTGAGGTATTGTCCAGACGGCTGTTCCAGTGTGGATCTCAGGTGGAGCAAAGTATCATTGATTTAGTTTAAATAAACTACAAAATGTTTGGTAATGTTTTTACCTTTTTTAAGTTTATTTCGGTGGACAAGTAGTAATAAAGCTTGGCTTAATACCTGCAGGTTCTAGGTTCGATTCCTGGATTGGCCAAGTGGATATTAATTATGCTTGATTAATGATTAGTAAAGTACCCGAGACACGAAGACAATGGTCAAACAATGGGTGTGAAGTTATGCACGATTTAATAAAAATACACGGAATGGATAAAATGGCTCTGAATTTTGAATTTCCAGCACATTGTGGATACTTATGGAGTCTACTTATTGATTAGGAACCATAATCGATATATTCATCATCGTTTAATGTAGGGTCTCTCGTTCTGTATTTCAAAATGGCTTCAAAGTTTCTCGATAGTACAAGTTTCTTAATAAATTTAATTATAATAGTAACTTTGTGAAGCTTTATAATAAGCAGCTACGGAAAGTTGTGCGGGTGTCAAGTAATAGTTTACATTAAATTCAAAACAATAATATTATAAAATACCCCGACTATCACGCCTCAGGTCTGTTAGATTTCCACCCCGAAGATTTTTAAGTGTGTTTACTTTGTTGTGTATATAAGTATATTTAATAAATATTTGTCTATGTACATACCTATAATAAATAAATCAGTTATCTGGTTGCGGTATGATAGTCATGCTCTACTTAGTTTGGGATCAGATAACCGCGACGGTTTCCGCAGTACTTATAAATTATTTTATTACAAAACTTTATTATTAATAACTTGATATTATTATTATAAATAAAAAAAAAATTGTTGCGACCAAAAATCAAAGTTCATTAAGGTAACATAGTTTATAATGTCACTATTTCATTCTAAAAACAAGGATGTCATCCGAACATGAAACGAACAAAGCTCAGTGTTACACCCTGCAAACTTAAATGACGCAACTAGACAGTGTTGCCAGCTGAAAAATGCCCCTAAATGTCAGCTGTCAGAAATGTTACCGAACTTCACACACCAGAAAAAGACGAGAAGCTTCCAAATCCGTATTAAAAAGCTCGCCTTTTGTCTCTACGTCCAAATAATACGGATCGAAAAAGAGAGAATCAAAAGCTTCGACGGGCGACGTCGAATTTTTCAAGTTCTTTTTAAAGTTTCCCCTTTCAACAGGTGTCTGGGAAAATGAAGCGTGGAAAAAAATACCCAGAAGTATTTTAGTTACGTGCACTGAATATTATGATGTACAGTAATTTGTTTGCTTCCGTACCGTTTTATTTAATAACCCTTGGCTAAGTTCTTTTCGGATAACTTTATTTGACAGAGTCAGAATATTTTATAGTCCTTTAGCTGTATTAATTTTGATGGATAAACATTTGATTTAGGCTTTGTTTAATTATTTTGATAATCACTTTTGATAATCTAAAAATGAGTGGAACATATAGTTTAATTAAGTTATTGAAAAAGCCATTTATAATAAGAACTGACTTGCTTTATGAGAGATTCCTTCTACATAATCATTTAATGTATTGTTCAATATATGAACCTTATTTCTCAATATATATAAAGTTCATTTTTCCAGCTCAACAAAAGCGTCCACGGTGAAGAATTGCCATATATACTAGGAGTGCCATTAGGCGGTGCCAACACACATTTCCATGCAGAGTACACACAGCAAGAAAAACTACTCAGCGAAGTCATGATGAGGCTCTGGACAAACTTTGTCAAGATTGGGTAAGAGATTTTTTTGGTCTACGCTTCTAAGTTAACGTGGTTTCCTTATTCTTTTTGGCTTTTATTCTCGTCCTGAAACTTTGGGTCTTTAATGTCCCGTTAAAATATTCTGTTTTCCTTTGGGTTACTTTGTTGACTGTTTTATAAATGATTAACATTTCATTAATGTTGGATAACTTTTTTTAATTTTGGACCCATTTATTTATTGTATTTTTCTGAGTTATTAAATACTATTACGAGTATTAATTTGTTATTTATCATTTTTGATATTCTTATGTCGATCGACATAAGTATATTGCACATGGACAATATTGTCTTGTGTCGGTTTTAAAATTTGTCTAATCTTCGATTCCAATTGACGGGTAATACACTGATTATCACACCGCATTGAGGGTTCAATTCCCACCTAGAACAAACATCTCTCTGTATGAATATTTATTAAAAACTGGGTGTAAAAACCTAAACAAATATGTATATAAAAAGCAGTGTATTCTAAATTAGAAAATCAGATCTCTAGTTATCGTAGTACAATCTTTGCTTAAAGAACGATTCACTGCACAAACGTTCCAAGATATTTGGACTTACGTTCTTAATACGCTATTAAAGGTTGTTGTCTATTGTTTCTTTTTCAAAGGTCTCCCAATACTCAAAGTGTGAATAAATACTTAACATTAGACAACAAGCAATGGAATCAATACAATGTGGAGTGGCCTGAGTATGACGTGGGACATCAGCCTTATTTAAGATTTGGTAAGGCGTTTTATGTTATTCAAATAGGCTTTTATCTAGTTACCTAAATAGTGTGATTTGAATACCGGGTTAGAAGGTTATTTTAACTGTGGAAAGCCGAATATAAACTCGGTAATTACGCATTTCAAACAAATATAGATGTATACAAAAAAAACAATGACGGACCAGTTGACTTGTTGGCTACAGACCCTGAGTATCATGCCGCCGGTCGTAGGTTTGATTCCCACCCAGGACAAGCATTTGTGTACATGAACATGTCTGTTTGTCCTGTGTCTGGATTTTAATATAATTAAAAGTATGTATTTTAAAAAGTTGTTTACTTAGTGTATCACTGTTATCTGGTTTCCATAGTACAAACTCTGCTTAGTTTGATATTAGATGGCCGTCTGTAAAATAATGTACTAGGATATTTATCTATATATTTAATTTACTTAGTCTCACGGAAAATATTTGCGTGTTATATAGCGAAAGTAATATGAAACAAGTAAACAATTAGGTAGCTCATGCCCACACGTACCTACTAATAACAGGAACTGTAGCCCTATTATGAGCAGTAAACATAATAATTGCTTTAGCAACGTTTAAGTACGGGATTATATTTCAACATATGAAAAGAAATAAAGTTACTACCGAATTGGAAGTAACTTAGCCTTTAATTAAGATAAACCGCTATGAGTCTTGCATTATAAGATTTTTAGCGCCATCTATCTACAACACATCTTGAAGATTGGGCCTTAAGGATAGATGGCGCCACATGGATGAAAAGCCCAATGCATGGCGCCATCAAAGAGTCCTCAGGCTCAGAGAATATACACAAGCTTCCAACGTCAATAGTTAGACCGCGGTCCCCGGCATGATCACCTTATCTAGCAACAGATCTTCCTTTGTAAATGAGCACATATCTATACTAATATTATAAAGAGGAAAGATTTGTATGCAGGTATGTTTGTTACTTTTTCACGCAAAAACTACTTAACGGATATGGATGAAACTTGGCACATAGATAAAACATACCTTGGAATTACATATATGCTACTTTTAATTCCGGGAAAATGTGATATCCTTCGGGAACGCGGGTAAAGTATGTCTACAAACAGGCAGACGATCTGTACAGAGAGCCAGTAGCCATAGTGGCTCTCCAGAATGTTAGGAATTGTGTTGTTCTAATACAATTTATTTTCTTACTGGCAGAGTTATTTAAACAAGAGCAGCTAAATTCAATATTTATATTTTCAATAACAAATATGAATCTTATATGCCAATATTTAAAGAGAAAAATCTAAAAGACTATGGGCGTTTTAGTACAAGACGTTAGAAGACAATATTTTCCAAGCAAATTATCTTCTATTCCAGCCTCGAGATGATAAGAATAAAATAATAAATTGTACCTATTACTTGTATAATCCTGATAGATATCATAATATAAGTAGATACCT
The DNA here is from genome assembly GCA_907165245.1 of Habrosyne pyritoides. Taxonomy (NCBI): domain Eukaryota; kingdom Metazoa; phylum Arthropoda; class Insecta; order Lepidoptera; family Drepanidae; genus Habrosyne; species Habrosyne pyritoides. The sequence goes on along the minus strand of OU015588.1, from coordinate 14,642,530 downwards.
ATGTATCTCATCTCTAAAGACACGTAGTAATCCTATATCTGAAGTGGTTATTGATAGGCACTTAAAAGATTTGGCTCAAATGTATTTCTACAAAAATATTTTCATATTACAGAGTTCTTTTACTTGCCAATATATCTATATTACCTACACATTGAACCTTTTTGGGGCTTCGTAACAGAATAGTTAGTTTTTATGAAAGACTTTAGTGAGACCTGAGTATCTCAGCAACTGCAAGGGCATAGAAATAGGTACTATTGTATAATTTGTAGTTGCCTCTATATTATAGGATCTTATAGACAAAGAATAACCGTTATGTCGAACTATGATTATTCTGAAATTTAATATTATACTTTTCTAATCCACAGATATACCACCCTCAATAAGCAGTCTATACCGGTCAAATTACACCAACTTCTGGATTGATACGTTGCCGAATAAGATGAGCAGATATGTTGTGGACCCTCTGTTTGAGTACACACCAACCCCCACGACGCAGAAGCCTAAATCAACACATAGAATTACAGGTAATTGGCTAAAGTTACGCCCAATACTTCGCTTTTAGCTTTAGGGCAGTGGGATACTATTGCATAGAATAACATCGTGGAAACACTATAATAGAAAAGTTTTAAAAATAAATATCAAGAAAAAATACTATAATGCCATTGTATTGTGGTTCACAAAAAAAAATAGGAGTCCTTACTTACATGCAAATATGTACTAAAAAATACGTAAAACTATACAACAATAATTTAAAATATAATGTTTTTCAGTATTATTAAGTAAATATTTCATAAGTAAAAATAACTCCTTTCCCTATTATAGAACCTATCCGAAAAACATGGACACCACAAGTAGTCCAAACAGCGCAACATCCCGCCTCATCCATATACGGTAGAATGAGACCCTACACTATCCCGGAACGCCGGCCAGACACCGACATGATATATAGACAGATACAGTCTATAAAAACACCATCACGACCCGTACCGCCCGACTTAATGGATAAAGCCATGGCACACGCCACAACCGCAAAACCAATAGCGAACAATATACCCGTTAAAACTTCGAGCGCAACGATAACACTCATAATTTCATTGGGAATTCTATTCCTGGCTGTCAATGTTGGAATATGCTCTATTTTGTATTTCAAAAAACGTAAACTTCGATTGCGAGAGAGAGCGCTGGAAACCACTCGACATTCCCGAGCAGAAATAGGTGAAGTGGACGTAATCGGTCAAAAGAGCTCCAAGGAAGACAAAAGCGCTCTGCAAACATTCAAAAACGGCTGCAGCGTTATCAAATCGATGAGTTTTAATAAAATGCGCGGCAGTAAAAAGCACAAAAAGAAGTCTGAAGCTTGTAAAACGCCCAAGTCTGACGATTCAGGCGGTTTTCGAGAACGTTTTCAATTAAGAAGGCATTTATCAACGAGTACATTAGATGCAAATACCAAAGTTAGAGATTGGATCGCGAATGAAGTAATGCATAGATGCTCACCGGGGATATTGAGAAAATCTAATTCTGATTTAAATACCGATAAACAAATGAGCATTGCAAAACCATTCACCAGGTCAGAAGAACTACTTTCAGATACAAAAAAATCAAAGAAAGATACGTTAAAAGTGGGCGATGTCAACAAAACAATAAGTGTTGTCTCAAAAAATTGTAGTAGTAAGACAAGAACATCAGAAAAAACGACATCAACATCAGCTCTTGGGTCTCATTCATCCATAGGAAGTAATAAACCTTCGTTGAATGAGATCAAGCAAACAAGCAAGTCAAGTGATTCTCTTAAAAGTAAAGCAACTGACAGCATTAACTCGAAAAAGGTTTCCGTAGCAATAGATGCGACACCATCTGCTCGCACAAATTCCATACTAAGGCAAGAGCCTATAGAAATTTCTAAATCATTTGACCACAGTGAACAAAAACATTCCAATATTGAGAACAAATTACAAAGGTCAAAAACTGAAGGAAATTTTGATCATGAAATAGTTGAAATTAAAACCCCAAAAGAAGATAGTGAAAGTAAAACATTCACTAATGTAGTGACTCTATCACTAGGTAAGTCACCTTTAAAAATATCTCATAAGCATTCCACATCAGACCCAGTATCCGATGTTAATTATGAGAAAATATATAAAGAAAAAATGGAAAGTGGAGGTCAAGTTTTTGATATACTCCCTCCAGTTACGTTTAGAAACGATGTTAATGTAACTTCTCGAGAGGAAAAATCACAAAACGAGCCATTGACGGCTGAGGAAGCATTGCTAACAATTAAAAGAAGAAACTTTCCGAAAGTGCTTCCAGATTTACCAAAAGCACAAAAGCGGCTGTCATTGCAGCCGGGAGCTTTGCAAACTTTTCGCGGTTACTCCGGAAGTATTGAGAGTCAATCGGAGCGGCCAAAAGTTCCGCCACAACCTCCGCCTAGAACTACAACTTTAGAGCGACGTCTCGCGTATAAAAATACTAAGCCAATGTCTTCTTTTGACGCTAAAGCCGTAAAGAGAATTCCTGAAATCGAAACATCTAACAAGAACTATGAAAATATTGATAGTCTGTCACCTTTTTATAATATTGAATTTAATAAATCTTTTGAAAAACCTTCAAACGATAGACCGGTGCCGGGAGTAATAATAACGCCTAAAGAAAGAGAATATCCGAAAGTGATAATATCATCCAGCGACATTCCAACGAGTCATGAAACAAGCATTGTTATCAAGCCATCGCCAAGTCAAGTAGAAATACCGACAAATGTACCACGAGTAAGACTGCCTGACGATTTCCATTCCCAAACTGGTTCAGTTACATCATTTTCATCATTCTATTCTGACGATGATGATGAAGATGAAATACTTGAGGGTTTTGATGATGCAGAAGATAAACTCATTCAAGAATTAGTAGGAGGCGTTGATTCTCCAACAAATATGGATGATGTACTAGACTCTAAAGGTCCAGCAACAATATTTGAAAAAAAATTAGAAATAGTACCAGTGAAGATTAATACTGGCCCTGGGTACAAGCATAAAGATGATTATGTTTGTATATCCAACTTACTATTACCTGATGTAAGTAGTTTAGAGAAAACAGCGCAAATAAAACCTAATTTCGGGTTGAATAAGCTTCAACATCGAACTGAAAGCATTCACCGACCTCCTGAAAAGGCAGTGAAGGTAAAACAAAAACGACGTATGAAACCTGCATCGCTTTTGAATATAAATGTTAAGAGCAAAAGAGGTAGCGATAAAAGTAACAGTGATTCAGGAAAGTTGGAACATTCAAATTCTGGATCATCAAATGATACAGAAACCAGTACGGGAACAGTGAAAAAAGTTGAAGTTAAAAAAGATAGTTGAACTAAATAGTGAGTGATCTATGATATAGAACTAAATGAGTATCTAAGCAATAAACAGCACGGGCAGTGTTTAGAACATAGAGGTAGTGTGTAACCACAGGTTTAGCGATATTATAGCTAATGCGATCTCTTCTAAACTAACCCACTAGTTTTTTTAAAATAATTGTATAAAAATCTATACTAGCTCCTATGATTAAAGCAAAGAGCAATAAATAAACTTCAGTTTGATGTAAAAATAAAATTTCGCCATATATAGAACAAGATAAGATTTTTCCATTTTTGGAACATCACAAATATTTCCTTCTCAGATCGAATGTTTCCAGGTCTAAAAAATACTCCATTTCCATTCAGAAGTTGTTCCATCTATATGTCAAATTTCAACTAAGCGATACAAATCTTAAACAGCCTAACTTGTACTGCATATTTCATTTAATAGTGTAAAATCGATATTTTGAAACCTTTTTTATGTAAAATGGCATCATCTTTCGAAATATGCAGTGAATTTAGTACAGTTGCTATGAATAGGTCCATTATAAATATTGATTTGAACGTGACCGCACGTGAACGATTACACTTGGTTGCAACGATGGAAGTTGGACTGGAATGGACGAAAAATGCATGTGGCGAAATATTCCTTTTGTATGCCTAAAGTTCCTAGTTTATAAAATTGTCTTCTGCCATGTTTTATATATTATAATATGATGCTATTAGAATTTGAAATAATTATTCTCCTTAGGAATCTAGTCTAGACTAAGACCAAATTCTTTACCAAAGTGACAGAAATTGTGAAAATACAGCATTTAGTGAATATAAGATTTTTACAAAATATACCTTTGTTTTATTTATGAATGATCTCAGTTTCGTATTTTGCGGTTTGCAAAAGCTTTTGCTGAAACTTGAATAATCATATAATTAGAGTAGTAGAGCTCTTAGTGCAGGGTTCGTCCGGGGAAGTACTACCACCTTACCCATTTCCGCCGTGAAGCAGTAGTGCAATTGTATTACTATGTTTCGGTTAGAAAGGTAAGGGGGCCGGTAAAATTACAGGCTCATGAGACTTAACAACTTCACGTCTCAGGGTCGACAACGCATTGGCGATGCCCCTAGTGTTGCAAATGTCCATAGGCGGCGGTGACCACTTACCATCAGGTGGACCGTCCGCTTGTTTGTCGGCCCACGTGGCATAAAAAAAATATATATTTCGAGATTAAATCATTTTGAAATCTACAAAGAGATTAATTCTGAAATAAAACATCGCAATTAAAATCCTTTTTAGCATAAACAATGTTCATCGACCACCTTCAGGGGTTTGACTCTATTGGGTAAATGACACTAGCACGACGATTATTAGTCTCGGAAGTGTCTCTTTTTTAAATAACGCAACCACGTGAGAGGTCCGCTCCTCGAGGAATTTTGTGTTAGCTGAATAGGGGGGCTGCAAAATGGTCGTTAATCACGTAATTTTAAATGTGGAAGTAAAGTGATAGAGTATTTAAGTTACATGGTATACTGACCGGGGTTTTTGAAGTGTGATAAATAAACTTTCCCTGCAATTGTCAACAGCACAGATCTGTCCAGTGTTATAAAACCTTTTCAACTTTAGTAACGCACAGATTAACAAAAGTCGCATAATAAAACCGGGGAGAAGGAATTAAGAGATCTTCCTTAGCATCTCGGATCTCTCATTGTCTTTTGAAGCCGTTGTTACTTTCGAAGTGTCTCGACTTATTCTTTGATCTTTATGTTTGGGGGAAGGCATAGGGAAAAAGCGGTATTCGATAGTATATAAAACTAGATATTTCTGGTTAAGGTCCTGAGTGAGCAGATAGCCGCTTCAATAAATTTAATTTGGTTTTCACAATTTAATATGGAATTTAAGCTCCAGATAGCAATATGTAAGAACCAATGATAATAAAAAGGGTCGGTTAGCTTTGTGGTTACAAAACCTGACTGCAAAGCCATAGGTCGTGAGTTCGATTCCCGCCCAGGACAAATATTCGTGTGCATTAACATGTTTACACCCTGGCACATATCTGAATGTAAACGTATCAGTCAATGGTTACGAATACTTCAATAATAACAAACCTATTTCATAAACCTTATTGTACTTTTCCTTTTTTTTTTACTATTACCATAATTTATTTTTCCAATTTTAAAATCGTTTGTGTTTATCCCGAACAAAATCCATTCAAACTTTCATGCATAAACCACTAACATCCAAACATACAAACATCAAATCATCACATTAATTATCCCTAAGATTTCGTCATAAACTTGTAACTTGCAACACTCAAAACGCTCTAAAAGTAAGTATAAAGTTTGTTATCAAGGGCCTTAAGTTTCAACTCGTAATGTTTCGGCCATAATTTTAATTGAAACATTTCTTACACGACAATTAGGCCGTAATCTCATATCGTAATTTAATGTAGTTTAAAACTTTAGCAATTACAAATGGGTTGGGATAAGACTTGCATTGCTCCAAGTGTTTTGTAAAGAAGGTCCTTTCGAGATAAAATTCATTACAAACTGGTTTTGTTGCGTAGATACATATCTTAGTTTTGTTCTTTTTATATCTTCACGCCCATTATACCCTCATAGTTCTTAGTAATGATATATTTGTCCTTTATAGAATTGTAAACTATGCAACGCATTTTAATGCAGATTTCAGCAAGAGATAGAGTATTTCAAGAGGAAAGTTTCAACCAGGATTAAAAGCGGACATAGCACAGCTGGTTATTTATAAACAAAGTTGTATTAATATTACCTTGCCTGATCCGAGAATCGATCCAGGTCCTAGCCGAGGTTTATACCACTTAAACATCGAGGTACAATATGAAAATATTTATTTAAGCTCGCAGAACAACTTCTGCGGAGTTTTATGATTAAATATCCTGGGTCATTCTTCACACACTGATCACTGAAGTTATCTGATAACAATTCAAGCTGAGCTTGTAATATGGAAACTAGATAACTGATATACGACTTAAATACTTTTTCACCTAAATAGGTAATTATTAATAAAGATTTATACGAGAATTACGCTCAGATAACCAGCCAGATAAAATTGGTGTGTGCCCTGGGTGACATTTTTTTCAGGGTAGGTAGCAAAGACAGGATTTCACGACTAGTGGCGTGGCAGTCAGGATATCTAACCGACCATCGAGCAAACTGGCCTGACAAGTATCTAAATATTGTAAATCCAAAATGCTTTTTTTTCACCTTGACGCCTCAATGGTCTAAAAAAATAAACATTTTATCATAGAGTCGAACATATAATTTTTTGCCTGAGAACAAACTCACTTTATCAATCAGGAACGTGAGAAAACCGCCGTTTGGGAGCAAATAGACTACAAAAATAGATTTAATTGAACATAAAGTAAATGTTTAGGTAACGTTTTTAAGCCCGTTATAACATGTTAAACAATATGGAAAGATGCTCCGTGAAACGTGAAGTTCGTAACAGGTTCCTTGCGTCACGCGGACTAATTAAATTTGGGGAAGCGGTTCAGGCGAGAGGCAACAACTACGTAAAACTTCCGAAAACGTAACTTCTGCACGATGGGAAGCGACGGCCCGGAAACATACTCATTTGCAACAATGATTGAGGGCTTCGTACACTGATACAACGTGCGGTGAGGGAAAAACGACCAGATTTTAATCAGACGTGACTTGACAAAATATCTTGCGGCGTTTCCATTTGGTTTCGAGTATGTTTGTTACTCAGCACTGAGACAAAAAAACTGATTTACTTCAACTTTAGTATGTAGTTACTACAGATCAATTGGATACTTTTGTCCAGGGATTGCGGGTAAAATAGTGGGGCAGAAGTTAAATACTAAAATTAGAAATTTGTAAAGTTGTACGGTTGCTAGATTGGACTAAAGAGGTAATCTCCGAAACTACATCCGATTACAATAATTCTTACACTAATTGAAAGCTACTTTATTCCCAAGTGACATAGGCTATAATGGCATGTTTTAATCCCGGAATACATTATAGAGACGACTCTCGAAAATGGTCCTGACTATCGGAGGGATCACAGAGACTCTAGGAGCACAAAAATAATTCGAGGCCATCATCTTTTTATGTCAGTGTGTAGCTGTAGTGTTCTGTATCATATGACGTCAACTCGAGCACACGGGTACTGGGGGGAGTTAGGTGGGACCCATAAGCAAGAATGGACGTCAACTTGCCAACTGATGTGTAACCGACCAAACAATTAACATCCGTGGCACAAAGAGTACTATAGTACTAGTTACAAAAGATTTCAGTATTTTTTTTTATACAAGCCCCAAAGCCGGAATAGAAAGTTACCTCAGATTGCTTTAAAGCGTTTCAGGTTTCTCTTTAACCGCGCATCGGTGTGCTACAGTCAACCAGTGAGGGGTTTTACACACCGTACCGTGTTGCAGAATTTAAAATCGGAATACTGATTACTCTTTTGTTCTTGTTAATGTTTTCAGTACGTTCCCAAATAATATGGATGGTTTGATGTTTCACGAAGAGGTTAGATAAAGGAGTAAGTACATATAGCTTTTTAAAATGGTAATGGCTGACAGCATTCTTATGGAGTTTTGTAAATAGTTATTGTAGGCCATGAAAATAGGGTTGGTAATTGGGAGGTAGGGAGAATATTTCCTGGGAACACGGGTGAAACCGGAGGGCGAAAACTAGGTCAACATAATGGATACTAATTATTATTATAATCAAAACAATCACTACTTCAGCTAAAATAATTACAAAAAAAACGAACATTCGTGGCCAAGTAAGAATTAAACTCGATACTTAAAATACTTTGACAGTTTTAGTCTTGGAGCATTCCCACGCAGACATATAATTTTTACGAAGGCCAATCCTGTGGGTACATTTATTTCATAATCCGAGATATTTAAAAATTAAATATTTACTATTGCAATGCAAATTGAAAATATTTATGAAACGTATTCGTAATAATAAAGGCTTTGATTATTACTGGGTTTTACAAATGTACTGATAACCAGATAAGGTTGAACTATGAACCATTTTTAGGGTTACGTACCTAAAGGGTGCCATTGAGACCCTATTACTAAGGCTCCACAGACCGTCCGTTTATCTGTCCGTCGGTCTGTCACAAATCGTAAATAAGTAAACTGATTAAAGATATAAATAAAATGAAGGTAAACATGTCTTTTTCGGCGTTCCGTTAAATATTGGACGGCGGGATGGAGCCCTTCCTGTGTGAGTTCTACTCGCACTTAGCCGCTTTTAATCAGCGTTGATTTTTTTTTGCGAGTCACTTTTTTTCTATAAAATTTAATTTACTCTCTTTAATATATTTTTTTATTCATTTGACCACATATTTCATACACGAGGTAACATAAAGATTATTGAGGTCCAAACTGTACGTTAAATAACCGAGCGAGAGAATTCCGGCGTAGAACATTCACCGAAAATTTACTTTAATCGCTTCATATTTTTACAAAACAACGGCGGCTGAAATGGCTCCCGTGCGGTTACACGCGAGTCGACTCTCTGCTACACAATACGATGTGGGGACGGTACGATATTCTACTATTAATGATATTGATAAACTTGAGAAGTCAATTAATAAATAAATTTGCTGGGGCATTCTTTACACACGGGTATCGGTTTCCAAACTAAACATAGGTTGTGTAACTATGAAAACCAGATTACTGATTTTCTATATATACTACTTTTCATTTTGAATACATACTTATTATAGATATTTCCATCCAGACACAGAAAAAACTGACATGTTCGTTCATGCACTCAAATATTTTCTCCGGATGGGAATCGAACCCACGGCCTGCGCCGTTACAGTTACGGTCTCTAACTACCAAGCCAATTTGCACATCAATATCAGTTACTTATTTCCTAGTAAAGAGCCCTTTAACTTTTTTGTTTTATTTTTATAGGTTCTTATTTAGTATTTTGAATACTAAAAATTTGATATAATAAATTAGCTACATTTGTCAGCTAATAAGGAATATACCAAAAGTGCAACCTTACTGAGATTATTGCTGGGTCTTCAGTTGAAGACTGACTTCTGAACCAGTGGTAACTTCAGTAATATAGACCTAACAGCCAAAAGCTTATCGGCCCACCGAGAGCCGCCATCACTTCTCTGATGGGCTGACAATTTGGTAGCAGTGGAAGTTCCTTGGCGTCAATTGACGCCACTTTTGGCCTTGACAGTGAAAACAGAAAGAATCAGGCGAACCTTTAAAGCGTCTATGATCGTAGAATGTAAATAACCATCAAAATAACGTATCCATATTTTGTTTAGAATTTATGGTATCAAGATATTGTGTACGTTGCCTCCGAAAACGTGGATAAGCTCCTGTTATGAACGTTTTCATTTGGAAATTCATTTTCTAACCTGCCTGCAGTTCATTCCAGCGTCTTTACAACTTTGCTATGGTAATATCACGCTTTTAATAAATTTTCCTTTTTTTAATAAATTTATGAAATTGAAGGAGATCCATTTTCTAAATTATATTATACTTGAGTTGTATCGTGATTTACAGACGCGTTGAAAAATCTATCTGTGTAAAAGGTTTTTATGAATGTGTGTGCGTTAAAGTTTGGGATTAGTGTTTCCATCAAACTAACTAATAGTTTTATTGGATTTTAAAAATACTTTCCACAGTTTTATAGCTATATGAATAAAAGTAATTTTGATTAATAAATATAAACCGTAGTATGAAATAAAAGTTTACCAATGGTTGTTAATTATTGTTATTCATGGAATACAATTTCAAGTTTAAAATGTTGCTAAAAGTAAAAATGTTTTTGTTTTTTTTTAAAGACGTTTTACTTAGTTTAATATTATTAAGTTTAGTTTTAATATAAAAAATTGTAAAAGTGTGTTTGTTCGTGCTTCCTTTCATGTTTTGACGATTCAGTTAGATTTGATATTTTTTATTGTAAGGCTATTATTATAAATCCTGCGATAGCAAGTCAAATAGGTCTGAAGCTAATTTCTAATAATTATACAAAAATTAATGAATCCTACTAATATTATAAATATAACTGTTCGCATGTTTGTAACTCAATGACAGATTAAGGTAAAATATGGCACATAGATAGAACATATTAGTGGATATACTTTATTCGGAAATACATTCGATCCTTAGGAATATTAAATTGTGCGAAGATATAAGCTAACACAACAAAAAACTGTAGCAGAAATAGAGTAACAAGAAATTCGAAGTAATTAATTTTCAGTCCATTTTATACTACAACTTTTCCATGCAAATAGTATCGAGTTTTTGGCTGTGTTGAAACTTGTCTGTTTTTTGTTCGAGTGTCGAATACATGGGACATTGTTTCCCGTGACGTAGGATGGCTGTTCGTAGTTTTTGCCTGGTTTAATTGTTGCTGAATTCAGAGGCGATTTGGATTTGTTGAATGTTACAGAGGACCTTTTTGGTTATGCTCTTTTTGGTGAAAAATGATATTATCCAGTGATATTGTTTTTTCTAATGAACCATGTTTTTTGTGGCCAGTTGGTAACATACTCTGGCTGCGGTGCAGGGGCTCGATTCTGTAAGGAAAATGACACTAACTCGATATATAATTTTATTTTAAGGTCAAATGGTACGTATTTGTATAAGATAACATACTTAAAAGTTTTTTTAAATATCATATGCATAAAATATTTTAAGTTTTTCATGTAAACGTAAACTTCTATTGTTGTGTATTCAAGGGAAATTTTATTACACCTTGTCATCTGATTTCAAAACAGATCTTTTAGCTTAGCAACCAGATATTTCTTTCTAAATTATTTCTTTTAATTTCGATAAAATTTTATTGATATTATAGAAATCAAAAAAAATAAAACAAATGTATTTAGAAAACCAAAAGTAGAATATCAGTTATTTGGCTTCCATAGTACAAGCTCTGCTAAGTTTGGAATGGCTCTGTGTAAAATAATGTCCAAGAATATTTATTTATCTAAAATATGATATCAAAAACCTAAAAAAGAGTCCCTTTAACTAAATTAAAATTTTAATTAAAAGATCCCAACACACGCATGAAGCAAATTTGTGGAAGCCGAAAAAGACTAAATATTATTAACAAGTCTTTAAATTACAATATTCCCGCAAAAGTTATTACACTTCTCAAAATGTTACCAAAGCACCGAAGTCAAGGCGAAAAAGTTTCCCCCTCCAAAAGAAAATTATAAAAAAGCTCCACGAAGGCTGAAGCCATTAAAAGTTTTGTAAAATTTATTAACGATCGCGTCTACATACCACACGTCGTCTACGACAAATTGCTTCCGAACAACCTTAACTACGTTTAAATAAGAATTAATTTGCCTTACCAAGCTAGCAAAGGTACCATGGCATGTGACGATTTGACAACATTATATATACCTCTAAGAGAATCTTTTAAGAATCTTATTGCGTTGACGTAAGGTTGAATTTAGATGAAGAATTCGGGTTTGCAGTAGCATTACTACCTTTTCTTCACGTGTGAAACCTAGTAGAACTTCCTATTGGGGCTGAAAACTTTGATATTCGTCTAGTACGCCTTAATAGTTTTCAATTACTTTGTAGTGGTATAAAAAGTTAAGGTTAGGTTTTTATCTATGTCAAATAGATTGATAAATGGAAAAACGGACCACCAGATGGTAAGTGGTGATCGTCACCTATGCAGATGAGTTGTAGACATAAAGTTACCATGTCACGTGTAACTATAATAATTTGTCGGGCATCCATAACTTTCAAGTCGAAACTCTGTAAGTGCACTACTTGGACGAACTCTGCTCTAAGTGGAATTGATTGATTATTAATATACGTTGAAGCGATAGATGAAACATATTTTTATTGAAACCAGATAATAATAATAATAATTTATTGCCAGAAAAATACATAACATAACAATATGCCTTCTTTCGTGGGTGTGTACCCAATTGTACCCAATGATGAGAAAAATACAAGAGAGACTACTTCCTAAAAAAATGGATATTTTTTAGATGAGGTTTTAAGGGTAGGATTTTAGGGTAATGAAGAAAATTTTACATATAATTCAAAGTTTTTCTTAAGCAACTAAACATTTAAATTTCTCAAATCAAGAAAATATTTACTGTGAGTAAAAACCACCATCATGTGTAGAACAAAAAATACAGTGATAAAATAGCAGAACCTATATTTTTTTATAGTGCGCTTTTCATTGCTCGATGCGTGTGACGCAAAGAGAAATGAACGCTATTATGGTTTAGGAGACCTTTGTAACGTTAAAAATCGTCATACAAAACTGAACCCTAACACTTCTCGTTAAGGTTTGTTTACCACATCATACAATTTCCCATTTAATCAATAAATAAACCTTATTTCAAAAGGAATAGAGTTAATTTTACTCTGACATTCGAGATGTCAAAAAGAACTTCCTATATGGAACAGACTATAGCACCATAAACACTCCCCAAGCGCTATTTCTTCTCACATTTTCCACAGATAAAATAAACGCAGTGGGTAATAAACGCTTCCAAGTTAATTAAGAGGTACGTGTCACTCGCCGTGAACGAGCTAAATTAAAATATATCGTGCGCTTGTAGCTCCTGCAAGCTGTTTTGAGTTTAAGCTACCCGAGATTTCCCGTCGCAATTGGAGGCAGTGATTAATGTTTTTAGAGGCTGATTTTGCTTGCACGATTGCTATTTTGGCTGCTGTTGATGTTGTTTAATTTTGATAGATAGGTTCAATTTGCAGAATTAGCTTTTCCTTGTTTTATTTGTCACGTTACTGTACGCTGAAAGTTTGTTGTGTGAATTTATGATTTTGGTCTTTAAATAGACTTACTACTTATATTATATCTTACCACTTACCATATATACACGTTCTCAAGGGATCTTATGTTGATCCCGGTATTGAAAAGATCCTAAATGCCTTTCCCTTTTTTCCAATTAATTCAGCCCTCGATGCATGATTAAGTCACTTACATAAAAAGCCCAAGCTGTAATATTTCTAATATTAGCAGTATTCACTTAATAATACAAATAACAATGTATCAATAACCATCCCCCACAGTCATCTGATCCCAAACCATGCAGCGCTTGTACTAATGTAACCAGATAACTAATATACCATTTTATAATACTAAATACATACTTATATAGATATTTACACCATGTTCATACACATATGTCCTGGGTGGAGATCGTATCCACGACCTGAGTGACATGGCAGTCATGGTCACCACCAAGCAAACTTACAGTCCACCCGATATATGTATATTAATTTAACCGCAACAATCCAGAATATTTACTCGCTTAAAAGTTGAAACTATCATTATAAACACAATTAAGCAGCTTAAGCACAAATACTTAATAAAACTCGGAGCTTAAGAACCGCAATGTTCCGTTTTATAGCTTAAACTTCTTTCTTAACTACCAAATGAATAACTAACTATGAAAGCAAGTTAGATTATCGCTCCAGGCATTATCGAAACAAACTATATAGATACCCACCTGTCTAGTATACAGACTTCAGTATACTCTTGAATATTTTAGCCCTTGAGGTATTTATATGTGACGACATTTGATAGTAGATGTTTCGTTGTTTAGTGAGTTTGTATCACGAAATGTTGACACCAAATTTCGTTGAGCACAATATTTCTGTTGCCAAAAAAGGATTAAAAATAAAATCTATCTGACCGCTGTCAAAAAGAAAAACAGGTAACTGGGTCATTGGACTCGGATATGGAGGGTTCCATTATACAATAATAATTAACTTAGTTTTGAAGTTAAGAACTGAGTATGTCACATAAAGTTATTATGGACTAGCTGTTTGCGGTTTCACCCGCGTTTCGAGGGATGCAAATTTTTTTCCGGGATTAAAAGTATTCTATGTGTGTCGCCAAACTTGTACCAATAAGTAAAATAGGTCTAGCGAATAGCTGATAAATATAGAAATTATAAATGATATTAGAAGGTAAGTAAATGTACCTATAGATAGTAAATAATTCCAGCCTGGTTTCTAAAGAATCTATATTTCTAACAACGCAGATGCAGTAGACATCAATTCCTTATTTTATACAGGAATTGATGCATCATATCTGAACTGATAAATAATATGCATGTAGCTGATCTGAGTGGTGATTGTCTGACGGCAAACTGTGTTGAGGGTATAACCTTCATTTTACTATACTGAGACACTTCTGAGCAATGGCCTGAGTTAATAGTATACGGATTATTTTTAAGTCGCCTCCGCCACCCCTTATAGCGACCCCTTTCATCTCATGTCCATCTGAGTTTACCTGAGCGATAGCTGTCTGAGTAATATGGCTGAGTATCGAGCATGATCCAACGATCATCTCCTTACCAATGTCTGTCTGTGACTTAGTAACATGTATAGCTGAGCATCGGAGCATAATCCAACGATCATCTCCTTACCAATGTCTGTCTGTGTCTTAGTAATACCAATAGCTGAGCATCGGAGCATAATCTAACGATCATCTCCTTACCAATGTCTGTCTGAGTCCACCCAAATGATATGTCTGTCTGTGCAATATGAATAGCTGAGTCTCTGAGCATCATCCAACGATCACGTCCCTACTAATATCCATCCGAGGCAAGCAGGCACATCCCACTATAGCAAGTAACAACAACCGTAAGTACAAAGTTTCTGAGCCGCACGCTCGATGTCAACTAGGTACTTGGTATTACAATCAACTAATTCTAAAGCGCTCACCTAGGCCTCCCGCAACACGCGCACCCAGGTTGCCACCCTCACATCTCTCAATCTCTGCCTGGATAGTTAGTTATTTGCTTTGTTCACACTTTATGAATTGATGAAACGTGGAGTTTTTAAGTTTCGTGGGTAGCAGTGGTGGTAAAAGTGTCAAAGCCGGTGACAGGGCTTTTTAGGTTGCCAGTCTTTAATATTAACAAGGTTTGACGTTTTAGTTATTTACAATTTATGGTACATTTCGCGACGTAGTTCGCGACAATGTGTCCAGGCAATACATATACCAGTATTATTCAAAACCGATTTTTTTTTTTGCTTGAAAAAGTAACGGACATACATCCATCTATCCTCACACATATAATTTTCATTTGCACATTTATGATATTAGTAGGTTTAGGCCCTCGGAAGGCATTTATGAAGGTCAAATTTGAAGTTACTGAAGCTACTACCGGTTCGGAAGTCAGCCTTCTACTGAGAAAAACCGGCAAGAAACTCAGCAAGGTTATAGAATATATGACATCCTATTTGTCGAGTTTTCCAGTGGCTATAAAACTATATTTCCTTGAAGAAGTCACTATGCCAAATTTAAGTCAACAGCACATGTCGTTGTAGACTCAAATGCAGCTGTGACAGACAGATGAAGGTTCCGTTTTTACTTTCCTTTTTTTTTGTATTGTTTTTTCCGAATACTTTGGGTAGGTACGTCCATTGGGTAGCGCTTAGCCGCGTAGCGGTTTGTAATTTAGTCAAATTTACCTTCAATGCCATAAGTTATTTGATATTTGATATTTTTCTCTACCTCCACAATAGTATCTTCCTGAAAATCGTATACAAAAACATCGTGTCATCTAAATACACAAACAGGCAGTCCAAGTGAAGTTGAAGAAGTTTCATCAAAGTTCTTGTATAACGGTCAACCGCGGGCCGTCACTGGCCTAGGGGAATTCGGACTTTCATAATACGTTAATCAAGAACGCTAACCACTGTTCGAAAGCTTATTTAACTTTTTAGAGGTTGAATTTCATTTGGGACTTTGCCCTTTAAAGACTTGCGTGGGATATGTTAATTTTCATGAAATTAGATATGTCTTGGTAAGATCTTAAAATAAAGGGGTTAAGGCCTCCTATTTTAACGTTTCCTAAAAAATAACAAGAAGGTTTAATACATTATATTCTACACTATTTTAAAATAATTCCTAGGAATAGCGGTATTTGTTTTTAGAACGCTTTGGTTAAGAAGTAAATGAAAAAGCTGAATAAACTGACGATTCGCTGTAAAGAAATACATTTAAAGTAATAATAAAAAAATCTAATGAATCCAAAAGACGCCGATCATAAAAAATAAATAGTAGGTAGTTTTCTTTTTAAATTATTAAAATTTTACAACGATCGTTCATATTTACTCTGTATACAAGGCGAGGGCGTGCAAGAAAGGAAACTTAGCTCTGACCAGCAGTGGTCTCTGAGGTAAAGTGATTTTGATAAAATTAAATAACTTATAATTGCTGCAAATATTGTATTAATTTACATTTTTTAAGATTTTTTTTATGTCATGAAACAATATAGAATAATTTATAAAAATTATTTCTCTTAGTTTAGAGTTGGTCCGAGGAAGTACTACCACCATATCATTTTTTGCCGTGAACCATTAGTGCACTTATACTACTGTGTTTTGGTTAAAAAGGTAAAGTGGCTGGTAAGACTGTAAATTGTTTAATTTTTAATCCTTTATGAGGACTTTAGGATGCCAGAGATGAGTTGGTGTTTATTTATCACCGTTACAACAAACTTTTTTCTAACTAGCATTTTTGTTGCGCAAAAATAAAATAAAAGTAAATAGCAAAGTTTTCGCTCATAATGAGAATAATAATATAACAGCTAACTCCACGTTCTTATAAAAGTGAATTTTGCCGGCGGCTTAACGTAGAAGTTACGCTTTCTTCCTTTATGTATATTACTCTATTAATTTACATTTTCTGTGACTTTCTTTATATTTAGGGGCAAATAAAGAATTACAGTTGTTTATTCTGCCATATGAAGCGTTCACATATTACCTTAATTTTCTTAAACGAAAAATTACATTTTAAGTTGTCATACATATTTAAAAGCTATTGCATTGGGTTAATCGAACGATTCAAATAATGTTAAGGTTCACATTTTCCTTTTTTTTTTGCTCCTTTTAAATTACACAAATTAGAGTTAATATATATAAAAATTAATCCCTATGACGGCTGGACTGATTTCGCTAATTCTTTTTTTGTTGTGTTTGTTATTGTTAGTAGAAGGTTCTTATGAAAGAAAAAAAATAAGAAAGTTGCGCGGAAAATTAGAAAATTTAAGAAAACATAACGGGCATATTAAGTTTTCTAATGTATATGGCATTTGACTGAACTGTCAGTCGTTTGACAGTTGCAAGATTGATTGAATGTACGCTGCAAATATCGTTTTAAAGATCGGAATTATATTGATAAAATAATACATTTATAATTTCTATATATTTAATTGAATGATGCAGTCGATTCAATTGGAAGAATCGAATTCAATATTCATAGTTACAGGACAACGTCTGTCGGGTCAGCTAGTAAATAATTGTTCTTACTTTATTTTACTTATTTAAGGTCTGCAACTGCCTAATTAATGACTTTATGAAATGTTGTAATCTTTATATAATATTTAATATTTATGGGTCTCCCCATTAGTACACTTTGTATCTCAGGAAGAACAGAACATATGGATCAAAAGAATCTTTTACAGGAGTAAAATTAAATACATTTTCAGATAAAAGCAAATCTTTGGATATAACATCAAAGGATCGAATAGATGAAAGATAATTGTGAGTATCTAATAAATACAAAACAGGTTGCACGAGGTTATACCCCTCAGGCTATGGCAAACGGCATCCATTTTCAGGTCATCATTATTTCAAATAGATATCGATTCTATCCTACATCGATAAAGTCGAAATTGCTTTGAAAAATATTAGCACGCGATATGAATGTTTATTTTACAGTATCAGAGAAATCCCGAAGCGTTATTATTGTGATATTATCCAATATGTTTGAAAGACCAGAGTAAGAGCACCATTTAGTGTTTCAAAGCTTGGAATATATGAATTCAGAATTGGATTCTACAAGATTGCAAGATTAAGGAAGCGCACTTAAAATTATAATAAGTTTTATAATATTGATAAATATTTCAAAAATAAGTAGTTTTTTTACCTTGCTGAGTTGCTCGCCCGTTCATCTCAGTTGAACCGGTGCAACATTCTATAGCTTTGACTTTCATAAAAGCTCTTCTAGGGACTCAACTGAATATGGCTTTGAATTTTGCTTTCTTTTAAATCAAGATGTACATGACAGGCCAGTTGGCTTGGTGGTTAGTGACTCTGACTGTCAAACCGAAGGTCACGGGTTCGATTCCCACCCAGGACAAACATTTGTGTGCATAAACATGTATGTTTGTTCTGTGTCTGGGTGTAAATATCCATATAAGTATGTATTTAGAAAAACAAAATAGTAGTATATGTGGTATATCAGTTATCTGGTTTCCATAGTACAAGCTCTGCTTAGTTTGGGACCAGATGGCCGTGTGTAAAGAATGTCCCAGGATATTTATTTATTTATTTACTTATCGTATCGCAGTCATGGAATTGAATATAGGGACTTTTTCTAGGAATGCCAGTGAAGCCACTGGGTGGAAGCACTATACTATAGCATAAAGCAGATCTCTCCTATCTCGCTCGAGTGGGATAGCAAACAATTTATTATATCGAATATCCGCACAAGCTTGGTACGTGAATGTGTCTATTTCGTAAGACTGGAAGCGATTTCTCAGGATAAGCGCTTGTCTATCCTTTCGGACTTTGACGCTGACTGATGACTTGGCTTGGATTAGTTTAGAGCGGCATAAATGATAATTAATTAATTTATCTTTATGTATAAGTTTACATAGAAGAGCGGGATCTCCTAAAACAAGTAAATCCCATAAGCATCCTGTAACCAAAGATAAGATTTTGAAATGAATGGTTGGATGGATTATGATTATAATTAGAGGAGTGTTTGTGTGGGTTCCTGGTTAGTTTAGATTTACAATAGGAGAGCGGTAAATGGTGCTGTGATTGACTTTAAGGATTTTTTTAAAATGTTTCCGTCAATTTTTTTATTTTTTTTGGTACCTACTAGGATCCGATAGGTGGTGCTATGGTAAAGTTACTTTTAGATCAAAGCGTCACCTACTGGCCAGACCAACGTCTACTGAGCTCGTCGTTTATACGTTTTTAATGTTTAGTACCAATGGCAAAATACGAAACTCTTATAGTTTCTTCGTCACAGTGATTTACCGATTCTATAAAAGAAGGAGGTTCTTTTTACCCGAAGTCTACTGGCGCTATATAAATGATATTTGGAATGTCGGTGTATCCTATAATCTATCTTCTTTTCTGTCTGTCTATGCATATCAACATCATATATTTGTAGGATCCGTCTGTTTATCTGCCCAAATTTCCTTTTACTCGATTATACTGGAATACATGGATTTAACTGATCTTGATAAAAATTGGTTTGTAGTAAGAAAATGTGATTATAGTATGTAATATCAATAA
The DNA here is from genome assembly GCA_907165245.1 of Habrosyne pyritoides. Classification (NCBI taxonomy): domain Eukaryota; kingdom Metazoa; phylum Arthropoda; class Insecta; order Lepidoptera; family Drepanidae; genus Habrosyne; species Habrosyne pyritoides. The sequence goes on along the minus strand of OU015588.1, from coordinate 14,622,880 downwards.
ACTCGGATAAAACCGCAGGAGACAGGTAGTACTGTAATCAAACTGTAGAAGCGTCGTGTCTGTATCTTCAAAATATTTGTCAACAACTGATTCCGGCTGATGTTGGAGTAACAGTAAATAAGATTGAAGACTGTTTGAACACGATACTTTAGAAACTACTAGTTGAATATTAACTACGTATTTACAGAAAACACGTGGCTTAGGGCAATATACAGGCTTTATTATATAATAATCAGATATAAGTTACCTTAATTTAAAAATAACACGCCTACAAAGACGTGGACACAGAAAATTACGAAATTAAAATATTTTTAGCCTGGCAAATAGGAATGCAATAATAATAATAAATAATAAATAAATGGGACATTCTTTACACACGGCCACCTGATCCCAAACTAAGCAGAGCTTGTACTATGGAAACCAGATAACTGATATACTACATATACCTACTACTTTTTTTTCTACTTTCACTTCTTTTTTAATACATATTTATATAGATATTCACACCCAGACACAGAACAAACAGACATGTTTATGCACACAAATGTTTGTCCTGGGTTGTTTTAAATGAGGTTTATCTCTATATAGGTCATGTAATATCGACGCGCTTCTAATGTCATTAAAGTATGTATTCCCGCACTCAAACGTAAAGCTATAGAGTGGTGCAACAAACATATAGAACCATAGTAAACGATCATTTCCCCCACTTCGCTTTATCAGTAGAACATTGTCTTCACAAAGCTTAGTGAACGCGTCACCAAAGTAAGTCAAACTCACATACCAAAGTTATTTCGAAAGCTTAGAAATATAACATGAAAGCTGTCGTCGATCAATTGAAATAGTGTTTTGTTAGTCTGAGGAAACTTTGTGAACAAAATGCGAAGTTAGTCGAGAGGTTTTTTGGGTTCCGGAAAAGTTTTAAAAAGGTTGTCAGTTCAGTCTTCACTCTCAATTATTATATATTTGGAAACTTTAAAAGTTATATATTTTGTTAATAATATATGTATTATATATAAATAGCATATAAACTTTATTATTGATTTTATTTAAACGATATAGAGTTTAATTGTTCAGTAATAAGATAGTCTTCTTTTTTTTTTTTTTTATATGCCACTTTGGCCGACAAACAAGCAGACGGTCCATCTGATGGTAAGTGGTCACCGCCGCCTATGGACATTTGCAACACTAGGAGCATTGCCAATGCATTGTCGACCCTGAGACGTGAAGTTGTTAAGTCTCATGTGCCTGTAATTTCACCGGCCCCCTTACCTTTCTAACCGAAACACAGTAATACAATTGCACTACTGCTTCACGGCGGAAATGGGTAAGGTGGTAGTACTTCCCCGGACGAACTCTGCACGAAGAGCTCTACTACTCAAAAAATATCAAAATTTGTGGTTAAGCCCTGACTGCCACACCAAAGGTTGTGAGTTCGATCCACATCCAGGTCAACCCTTTTGTCTGGGTGTAAATATTTATGTATTTTTTTTAGGTCAAATAAAGAAAAGTTAATGTAGTATATTAGTAATCAGGTTTCCTTCTATAAGACGGTACAAGCTCTGCTTAATTTAGGGATCAGATGGCCGTGTGTAGATATGTCTTTAAACTCCTAAACTGAACAGATTTAAATGTTATTTTTGTGTGTTTGAGGGGGTTTCTGGATCTTTTAGATTCACAATTTGACCCAGTAGATCGCTTTGAATGAGATCTAGGAATTCTTTTAATTTATTGATAAATATTTTTTTGTATCTACTAAGATTATAATTTTATTATTTTTTTAAGTTTATTTTATAGTGTCATTTACTACAGAACAACGTCTTCCAAATCAGCAAATTTATTTATACATAATATGTTCTATTGCTGTTTGCATTTTAATTTCTCATTTTACATACATATTGCAACTGTAGCCACAAAAACTTTTCATCCTGTATTTATTTAGTTGACCAACCTTTAATCTAGCTTCATTCGGAACCCCTAATATGTGTTAAAACCTACAGCTCTATATTCTAAGCCGAAATTCGTTTGAAATAGGAATATCAGTGTGAATTTTCACACAGATTTCCCTTGAGATATTCAACATGGTGGATTTTAAAATAGATTCTCGTTAGGGGATGGGACTTTTTGTTCTCTGCGTGAATGTGAAATTGTAACCGTATTAAAATCTTGCGGTGGAATTTTGTTGGGAAATATTTGACATCAGTTCGTTGACCCTTGTTGAACCCAGTAAGGGTCAACGAACTGATGTCAAATATATCCTATTACTTGTATAAATGGAAAATATTTTTATTCAAATAGGCCTTTACACTTATGAATAACTCTAATTTCGGTTCGGAGTTATTGTACTGGTTGTTTTTTACCGAGAAGAGCTGGCAATAATCTCAGCAATTACTCTTTAAAATAGGGAGTTACTTAAATAGATTGTCAGGCGAGCAGTTCATTGGTAAGGATTATTTATATTAATAAAAATATCCCGGGACATTCTTGACACACGGCCATCTGGTCCCAAACTAAGCAGAGCTTGTACTATGTGAACCAGATAACTGATATACTACATATACTACTTTTTTTTCTAAATACATACTTATATATATATTTACACCCAGACACAGAACAAACAGACATGTTCATGCACACAAATGTTTGTCCTGGGTGGGAATCGAACCCGCGACCTTCGGTTTGGCAGTCAGAGCGTTAACCACCAAGCCAACTGGCCTGTATATATAATGCGATTGTGGCGGTTCCGCTAGTGGTGTATGAGGGTGTGGTAGATGAGGGTGTGTAGGTACGTAGTACGTTCTGTTTCGCGACAAGTATGTATATATATTTTCAATTCAGACTTAGGTAAGTATAGAATTATTTTTATTTATAAAGAAAAGTCACATCGGTCTTAGACAAAAATTGATGCGGAAGATAATCTTCTGAGTAAAATCTATTCCAATTAGTATGACTGGAGTTCAAACCTGGCGGCTCGGTTTACTGTTTAAAGGAACAGGGTAAGTTCTGTAGTTGAAATATTTTCAATTGTATTCCATCAATATGTCTATTATTATTCAATTATTAATACGTGAAAGCCAGTTAAGCTAAAAAGTAACGTGCGATTTTACAGATACAGTAAAAAAAATATTTATTAACTATCTCATAGTTACTCATCGGTGATCGAGTGGAGAGATCAAAGACCCTGAAGTCCTGAGCTCGATCCCCAGGTCAGATAATGGTAACAATCATGTAATTTGTTTCAAAAACTATTATACTCGTATTTAGCCTGACTTTGGTAATACCGGACCTTTGGGGATGATGGAAGTAAATATATGTTATCTCACAATATCTGAAACATATATGTACATACACCGATATAATCTTCAAACAAATCAAAATTTGGATTGGATTCCAGCCTGCGTTAAATTCAGCGAGGTGATACGGATTGACCGTAAGAGCAACCATGAGTATTTGTAAAGTGCACTTGTGCAGAGTGCTATTTCAATATTGTATAAAACTCTATCTTTCGTATCTTTCCTAAATTAAGATTTAAGTAAATTTAAATCCGGTCAGCTTGGTGACCCAAAAATCTCATTTTATTATTACATCGAACAAAATTATCAAGAAATTTCTTCTCAACTTCAGCCAGTTTGAAGAAAATATAAAACTTTTCAGTTTATCTTGTATTAATGTTAAAGACAACCAATCTTGACTTAAGCAGACCTATGTTTTATCTACCTTTTTAATATACCTCTTAAACCAATCATAATTTCTAATCATCTCGAATCGAAGTACACTTTGCGAGGCTTCATCAACCACGAAACAATCAAAGTTTCGGTCGACCGCCGGATATTGAAGTCTAGGCTTAGCATCCAATTATTCTGGATTGATAGGGAAGTCTATTAAACTTTTGCGTGTAAACGGAAACTTTAATATTTCCTATTACTTAACATTATTATATCTAGTGACCTGAGTCTATCGAAAACATGTTACTAAGATTTCCTTGTAAAAAAAAATTATAGATGATTTTTTATCTTGATTTATTTTTGGAGATTTTTGTTGTTTCAAAATGCCACCTCGTATTGCTTTTAATTAATTAACAGAAAAGGTACTTTTATAATAAGTTACTGCGGGTCCTAATACCAGCATAGTAAATATTTAAAAACTCAGTTTTTGCACTTTCAAATTATAATCAGAGTCAATTAATTAAATTGGTGAAAAGGTGGAAATCCTAGGGGGAGGCCTATGTTCAGCAGTGGACAACCCTGAGCTAATATGATGATGATGAATCTGCCTGTCCTGTGCCAATAATTTAGGGTCGGAATAGCGTGTACTTTTTCTGTTTTACATTAATAACTAATACCGCATCTTATAAGTCAAGGTCATTATCTAACTACCTAAAATTTATATACAAAACTATTAATTGAGGTGCAATGTCTGTGCCATCAAACAAACTGTATAATAACACAATTCCATTAACTACAACTAGAGTACCACATCAAAAGACAGGGTCGGATAACAGTATCTAAGGGTCCACCCTTAGATCCGGGTCTTATCCGACATGCAGTTTCAAGAGGTTTAGACATGACAGAGGTTAGGAAGTATTGTGTAGATAATATACAGATATCTAAAGTAGTGTTGAGGGATTTATGCAGAAATCAGTTTGTGGTAGTTAAATCAAGGCGACATAATATTGTGCTTTGATCTGTAATTATGCATTGACTGGATACTTTTTTTTTCTTATATTTGTATTTAATAATAAGGTAAGTTAACACATAACTATTTTAAATATGCTAAGAGTGGCAAAAATATGTTCTCTTAGTGCAGAGTGTGTTTCGGAGGTAGTACTACCATACCCATTTTCGTCGTGAAACAGAAGTTACTTGTATTCCTGTGTTTCGGTAAGAAGGGTATGAATGCCAGTAAAGTTACAGGCACATGAGACTTAACAACTTATTATTTCAGAGTCGACAAGGCATTGTAATGCCCCTGACGCCAATGTACATAGACGGTAGTAACCACTTAACATCAGGTGTCCACCTGATCTGCCTGTTTTCGAAACATAATTAAAATAACAAAAAAGATCAACTCTTTGCACCTTTTTTTTATTTACAGCCTCTGATGATAAAAAGTAAGCCAACATCAAACGAAATTCTTACTCAACTACTAGTTCATCTCTTTAGCATCATAACCCAGCTCCGTAGCCAATAACTTAGTATTATCTATTAGGTAATTATTTTTAGTCCATCATCTCAGCATTAACAAATTTCCCTCACCATCTTTTGTCCAATATTTCTCCCTATACAGTGTTCAGATTTACTCCAGCTTCATTATACAATGAAAAGCCTATCATCCAGAATCTTCATTTATTTCGTGTGTATACTAAGATGAATGCGTGTATTGTTTTATCCCACGCAACACCACTAAATCACCGGCGGGTGCTCGTCACGCACAACTCTTTTGTTCCCTATTGTATTGCACTCGGGATCTAAGGGTATTGTTGGACAGTCTTGTGGATGTATGATGCCTTTGGGGCTTTGGAGAAGGCTTTTTGTGACCGCAAGGTTTATTTTGGATTTACAAGCGTTTATTGACGATATTTTTGCTAATACACGAATGCGTACTCGTTTTCTGTCTCTACATGAATTTTGATTACTTATATTTGTTTGGTGATAATGTAATTTTATTTTACCATCTGAGTTGATCTGACAATGAAGTCGGATATAGAAACTCTTCGTTTTTAGTTCAATTTCTTTTAATAATGCTTGTTTTAAATAAAAATCCTTTCATTATTCAAATATAGGCTTAAATAAACATACCATAATATAAAGATGTTGAATATCGCGACACGGACAAAAAAAAACCATACACATGAACGTTTGTCCTAAATGGGAATCGAACCCACGACCTGTAGCTTCGCATAGATAGATATAGACATAGAAGCTTCGCAGTCAACGAAAAGAAACAAAATGAAAAAAAAAACAGCTTTTAGAGGCCAGAAAGACCAATCTGAACCAATGCTCCAGCTCCGAATGCTAATGCAGTGTCCTCACTTTGTTCTCACCATTTTTGTAGTGATAACAAAGTACACCAGTTTTTATAAATTTTGAGATTAATTGGGTTTTTCTTATGCATCAGACTAGCTCAATGGTACCATAATATTGCTATATATATATATACCTATATATAATCGGACGCCAGTAAGTGGAAGAAAAAAAAATTACAATTTTAGAAAGATAATAATATTATTTTCGGTATAAATTTTAGCTATTAAACACAATAAAAAATAAAACTAAAGCTAATTCACCAAAAAATAAGATATAAATAGTACGTTACATCTAATACAATGTCAAATGTATAATAGTATATCAGTTATCTGGTTACCAAAACGCCGTTTATTAGGGATCAGCCCCCTTATTCTGCTAATACAAACTTCGTTGGATTGCGGCGCACGGAGACCTCTGAGAGCGGACCTCTCACGTGGTTGCGTAGTACTCAAAAGAGACAGCACATAGAGGCCACGATAAAACATATTCGAAGTAGTTTTCCTTACAGAATTGACGCTCATGTGACCAATATTCCAGAATAATCTTGGTTTTTTATCATAACGATATATGGTAGATGTTACAGTATCGACACTCCAAATCTTTGTAAAAGAATTGATAATAGTAACATGAGCCATCGAGAAGTTAGAGTAATGGACGCTGTCACTTAGGTCTTTGAGAGATCTTAACTTCTAATGGCTGGTCAAGCATCTTTCTGCATTGGCTTAGTGGTAACATTATACTTTTGAAAGAACCTTAAAGATATTGTGTTACCTGATAGTGTGTATTAGTCGTCTAGCTGCATTTGTAAACAAGCTGCCTTCTAGGCATCTCTTAAATGTTCATAGGAAATTGTGTATTATTGTTTTTTATACCACATGGACCGACAAACAAGTAGACGGTCCACCTGAGGGTAAGTGGTCACCACCGCCTATGGACATTTACTACACCAGGGCATGCATGCACTATCCACCCTGAGACGTGAAGATGTTAAATCTCATGTGCCTGTAATTCTTGTGTTTTAGTTAGAACGGAAAGGGGTTATAGCCTTTATTTTATGATGTGAGAACACCTAAAACCATAGCAAGCAAAGCCTATTAAAAGTCTAGTGATCTTTAAGAAACAAACAAGTATGTACACATGTTCTTTAAAAAATGAGTTAAAATTGCAGTATGTATTTCCAATAACGACCTATATTCGAACTATAAAAGGTTGTTGATCCCTTACTTTGGGTTTTTATAGCTTTATATAAAAGACTTATGAACCGATAACCTCAATAAACATTAAAGGGGGATTTCCAGAGGGGTATCATCAAGTCTAAATTACAGTCCATACAAAAAGGTTTATTATATTTACACAATGACCCTGAGTCTGTTATCCATTAAACTAAAATTAATTTTAATCGTGTTTAAATCTGTGATCCTCTATTTCTCTTTCTCAAGTCGAAAAGAGTGAGGGAGATCTCGTCTGTCAGTTGTTTCGCGTTTTAAATTCACATCTCCAGACACCATTTAAACTATGAAGTTTCTGATATCATACATTATATATTTGTACTCGTTGTCCCGCGCGGTTTCACTCGCGTTCCCGAGGGGTGTTACATTTTCCCGGGATAAAAGTATCGTGTGTTTAAATCTTGGTTATAAACTATCGTTGTGCCAAGTTTCATCCAATTCTATTTAGTATTTCCGTTTATAATATTTGTAGTATTTCTTACTAAATCAGACATTCATTGCTATTGAAACTTTTACAACATTTCTATGTCGAAATTTTCAGGTATTTTATTAACAAAAGAAAAAGTATTTTCCAAATCCAAAATAAATAAAGATACATCTCCAGTACCAGGGTACCTTATTCAAAATTAACAACCTCCTTTTGAGGTCAGTGAAAGCGCCAAAAAGGTCTTACAATACTACATTGTAATCCTTTTCACACTTCCAAGGCACACGTCTTATATTTACAAGGGTTGAGTGCTGATAACGGGGTGCTATTGTGTTGATGTTTTAAGTTTATTTATGACCCTCTCAGAGGTAAATTACGAGGTGTCAGAACAAGCTTGAATAATGCCATGGGGCGTGGAAAATTGCCGCCCACGTTTGTCCGGTTGAGCACTGGAAATACTTGCAATGTTTCAGTTTCATTCACGTGGTCGTTTTAGTCTTAAATCGAGAACCAATATTTAACATCTATTAGGATTGACCTAATACTGGTATTAGAGATTTATCAACTAACTCCAAATAGTCTCCATAAAGCTGTATATTAAGTTAGAATTAGTAGAGCTCTTCAGTGCAGAGTTCGTGCGGTGAAACAGTAGTGCACTTCTATAAGTGTGTTTCGGTTAGAACGGTAACGGGGCCGGTGACATTACAGGCATATGAGACTTAACAACTTTCTGTTTCAGGGACGACGATGCATTGGTGATGCTACTGGTGTTACGAATGTACATAGGCGGTGGTGACCCCTTACCATCAGGTGGACCGTCTGCATGTTTGTCGAAGTACGCTATGCTTGAAAAATACCTTCGGCTGAAATCGTACTTCTTGATAAACCGTTAAGGAAAAAAAATGTAATAGACTGACAGAGCAGATGCATAGACAAGACTTCAAACTACAGCTTTGTTCAGTGTTTCTTAAAGATACCTCTCGAAATTGCAGAACGAATACCTCTAATCAAAGAGCCAATTATGTGCAAAGCTTTCACCAAAACAATTAGATACAAATGCTATCAACACGTTCACACACTCCTGAAGGGCTGTTCTCAATTCAGTTAGTGTTCAAAGCAAGTATCCGACCGGGGTGATTCATATGCCAATTACTTAACTTATTCACAAGGGGCGCCATGTTGTTATGTAGTTACGCTTGGAAATAATGGGTTTTGAGTTTCAACAGGTATTGATTGGAGAATATTGGCTGGTGTTAGATGAATTAATGAGTAACTGAGTTTGTAAATAGCATGCAATAAAGCTACGAGAGTCTAATTCTTGTTCAAAGTTTATCCTGTACCATTAATCCGACTACGATGAAATTTTGGCGGGGTTGTGCATTAGGCAAAGGCTTAACAAAAGGAGTCCCGCTGCGCTGTCAAATATTTTCTTACTTAGAAATAAAATTGAGTAATGCATCGCATAGCAGAAGTGGAAGTGGTAGTACTAAATAATGAAACCTACTGTAATGTTTATAAATAGTTTAATCTACTATAATATATTATAAAAAAACAAACTTTTTTTTTTTATTTATTTATACGACTACTAATTCAGTAAACACAATAATGTTGAGGTCAAGTTAACTGACAAACAACCATCAGCCAGAATTTACCAGGGATATCACCAATACGCTATTGATCCTCAGACATGAAGTTTTAAGTCTCACGTGGCTGTAAATTGACAGGCCCTCTTACCTTCTTAGCCGAAAAAGTACACTACTGCTTTACGGTGAAATTAGACATGGTAAAAGTACTCCCCTAGATGAACTGTGCTGTACTTCTAACTATACAACGTTGATAAAAGCGAGAGGCAATAAATGAAACCACATATAAATACTATACTTAATTGTATAATTTGAAACTAATAAAAAAAAGTTTACGTGAAAAATACGAAAAAACTTTTTTCAAAAAAATTAAATAGCTGAATAGTCAAAGTAAAACTTAAACATCCTTTTCAAAAATGTCCTCTGACCTGCGTATCGGAATGGCAACATCGCATAGCGTTGCGCCTTGTTTGTATTGGGAACTTATGATGAAGAGCGGCATCGTCGCGTGAATTTTGTTATTTTAAGGTGAACAATGCCAATGTTCTTGGTCAGCTGCTAGGGAAGATACATCGTGATTTATCTAAGAAAAATCTTTAAAAATATCGTGTGGCTAAACTATTGCTTCTATTGCTCTGATTTTTGGTGTGTAGCCTGAAAATGATAAAATTCAAAATTCAAAACCATTTATTCAGTTTAGGCCTTCGGAGGGCACTTATGAAGGTCAAATTTAAAGTTACTGAAGCTACAACCATACAGATATAGAAGATACAAAGTATATGAGGTTTCATTTAATGCCTATCGCTTTTATCATCGTTGTATATAGTATCTATGAGATAAAATTAATATTATAGGAAAAATGATAAACTATTATCCTGAGACACGAATAAAACTGCTTGGCGGAATCTTTAGAAATGAAATAAAAATACAATTATGAAGTTTTGATTGAAAGTATGGTTTCGTTTTGTTTACTTTAACAACTATGAATATTTCAGCTGACCTTAAATAATGCTGCGGGTATTCAATTGAATTGAAAGAACTTTTTTATATTCACAAAATAAAGACCAATTTATTTTTAAGGACGAAAAACTCGTTATAATGTCTACTCTAGAATAAATACTGCCATTTCGCAAATCTCAATGTCTTCATTCAATTTTATTAAACAACAATGATGTTTAAGGGACGGACATTATCTGAAATCATTCAGCTTACATAATAACTAGGCTTACTTCCGTCGCTCATTCGTGTATGACAAACTATCGAACAATCTAGATATAAATCTTTTAATCATCGGTTTTATTATAGAGGCTTTAACGCGTTTTTTAAACATTTTTGTCATCTAGTTATTGCTGAGTTCTGCCAGCCACTCTTGAGAGCCAGGTTCCATTCTAAGGTATGTGTGTTCACCACTTTGGTTACATCATCACTTATCATGGTGTAAACGTAAACAAGTCTATATATAATGTAAAAAGGACAAGAAAACACCTCGAATCGTAAACATCTTGAGTTAAAATGAGCTTAATTGAATTTGATGAAAAGGAAACGGAAAACACGAGTTGGTAAAAAATATAACTCCGCTCCAAGATGGGAGGCAGACTAAAATAAACACTTGGTATTTATTCGTTTTGATGGGTTCTATTTTATTTACAGAATGTCTGGAGACTTATTGGTTTTTTGATAGAAGGTAGTAATTTAGTTGGCTTTGGCGGGTGGTTTGATCCACAGGCTCATAGTCACTGGAGAGGCTATGGAAAATGTCAGTACCTAATATCGATAGCCAATTTTTGGGGTTTCCTACCCAAAGGGTATCTATCAATAAGGCTTTGTGCCGCTATCCATCCGTCCATCCGCCTATCTGTCCGCAGGTTGTATCTCGTGAATAGTAATAGATAGACTGTTAAAAATTTCACCGAGTATGTGTTATTATAGCCGTTAATAGCTATTAATATTTTTACTACAACGATAAAATAAATTTTCTTTTTATTTCGCTGTTTTGTTAAATGTTGAGTTCCGAACCAACAGGTTCGGAACCCTTCGAGTTCGACACGCAATTAGCCGCCTTTTTAGATTTGGTAAACTTGTCCGGTCATTTTATACAAGTAAATATTATAATTTCAAATCTATAACTGATGTTATGTGAGCGGAAGAGCGTTTATCACATTAGTATTTTAATTATTGTATGCATATAACTAGTCTTCCACGTGGGCCAATGCGTAGGGGGACATATTTTAGTTCTCCGGCATGCATTCCACAGGTTTTCATTTACTGAATAAATAAATTTAAACTAAAGCTTGTTAAAAAAAAACAATTCACTCACAAACTCCAATAGAATTGTAACCAAATATTTTTAAGAAGTCTCGCGGTCTTATTGTCTCATATTTTCATAGAAATTGAACGCATGAATTCAGATGGAATTTATTGTGAGCCATTTACGCTGTTTTTTTATACACACGGGTTGATAAAGGCAAGAGTTTTTTCGCAACAAAAGTGTATGCTTGTTTAAGAACAAAAATCTGCTGGTTATGATGTAGTTTAAAATCAATAAATCAAAAATGTTGATCTTTAGGTGTTTCACCACAAGCTCCATTTTTCCATAAGGTTGGATCATCTCATATTTCCGCATTTTACCACCATGGAAAAATAATTGTTTGTATAGCTTTGAGTTTTTTGATTACTTCTTAAAGAGGTTCAATGGAGTAAATACAAAAAACGTCTTAGACTTACTGACACTACCCTAAAATGTTGTGATAATTTATATCACTATCATAAATTCAAAACATGTCCCCCTACGACAATAAACAAGATTGATTTATTTAATATTATTCAACCCGGTGGGGGTTTTGTGGAATATCCATGGTATAGGTTTACGCAAAATATTTCTTCTTCAAAGAAACACACATTTTATCAAAGGTAAACACAGGCCGGAAAACTAATCTACAGCCTCATTGATATGCATTCGATACTGCCCCCTTATTCAGCTTCGAACTTTGACGGGTCGCGGTGAAACGAGGCCTTGGAGAGCAACCTTCTCACGTGATTGCGTAGTTAGCGAAAGAGACAGTGCATCAAGATCGCGTCGAAACATCGTCGAGTTAGTGTCAGTTAACTTACAGAATAGCATGACTGTACACTTACGGCATTCTCAAATGCAACACAAAGGATGGCATGTCCGGTATTCATATTTTTAGGGATCCGTACATCTGAAGATTTATATTGGTCAGATTTTAAACAACATGGCAGATGTGGGATTATAATCAACGTACGGAATCCTCTTGACGTGAGTTCAAGAACACTCGCATTTTTTTTATTTGACGTTACATCTGCCGGTGTGTCCCAACATACGCACTCCATCCAAACCAATGCGGTGTAACAAATAGATCTTATTACTCTCTCTAGCAATGGATGAGGCGTTTTTTTGACAGCGGACCGGCAGTAGGTCCAGACCCTTTTGTGGACCTTTGGACACGCTATCATGCCGTACTTGTACAGTGTGAAATTCGTGAAAAATCGTGAAAAAGTAGCACGATGGTACTTTGACTTTGAGAGTGTGATATTTACATAAGTCAAATTATCATAATCATCATATTAGCCCAGGGATATTCACTGCTAAACATAGGCCCCTCCAGTAGATTTCCACTTCAAACGGTCCTAAGCCGCCAGCATCTGTCAGTCAAAATATAGTTTAGCAAAACAATTATAGTTAAATAAATAAATATCCCAAGACATTTTTCACACATGGTTACCTGATCCCAAGTTAAGCAGAATATACTGGTTGTAGTATGGCTACCAGGTAACTTATATACTACATATACTATTACTATTTTTGAAAATATACTTATATAGATATTTACACCCAGACACAGAACAAACAGACATGTTCATGCACACAAATGTTTGTCCTGGGTGGGAATCGCACCCGCGACCTTCGGTTTGGCAGTCAGTCTCTAACCACCAAGCTAACTGGCCCGTCAAAAGTTCATTTATAGAACACCCCCAAAATTCAAAATTATTATCATTTCATTATTTAATTAATAAATTGGCAGTTGAGATCTTGGGTTCGATTCCCGGGTTGGACAACACTATATTATCGTTTCTAGCTCGTGAGGTTGTTTCCCATCTAAGACAAATATTGGTGAGTGTTGCATATAATATTTAGATTAAAAAAAGTGCATAATAAAATAGTATATCAGTTATCTTGTTTTATAAAGCTCTACTGAATTTGGATATATTAATTTTAGTCATTTTTAACTAGATTATGTAGTGTTTTTGGAAATTGGAATTTGACAAAAGAATAAATATTCCAGGCTATTTATTTAAAATTTCTTAGAAGTGAACAAAGGATCTAATTCACTATTACAAAAACTTTTTTAAAATAAGACTAAATTACGTAATCACAAAGCATGAAAAAGCTATCCCAGTAAAGAGAAACCATTTTAACTCGAGTTCATCACAAATTAGTATTAAATAGCAACCAAGTAGAATAGAAACAAAAGGCATTACACAATTAAGTTCAAAAGTTGACGCAGAATGTAATGACGTCATACGGAGTCGGGCAGCAAAAAGTTTAATGGAGTTTGATTAGTGCAATTAAAATGCAGAAACTGTTTGCATCAGTCTTTTAAGTTTATTTGTAAGAAATATAATGAATATTTTGCTCGACTTGAAACGAAAGCTGGATTGCTTCCAACTATAATTACTGTTAACTATCTGCGCCCTGTGGTTTCGCTCGTGTTTTCGATGGACGTCATTTTACTCCTCAGCTGCTTATGCATAGTTAAGTTACAATCATCAACATTTTCAAATTTAATAAAATAAGGATGTGCTGATCAATAAAGTTTGATTTTTCTTTTTATAGCCTGACTCCTAGGTAATACGGCAAATGTTTGTCCTTAATGACAGCCAGAGTCTCTAACCGCCAATATGAGGCACCCGTCAAATCAATATCAGATTGCAGGCATAACAAGAAATTTACAAACTCTAAAACCTGGCTTATAAAACCTACAAAGTACAATCTATTGATAACCCTAGAAGATGCCTCTAGCATCAGTAACCAAACCATCCAGGGTGTAATTGGAATGGAAACTGATTAGATACTGAAGAGGATGCCATTGAACGAGATGGAACCAAGTCCTGTGGATTAGATACTTGAAATATTTAACTGCAGTGCTTCGATTTCATGTTTGATGACTCAAACAACTTTCGCAAAAATATAATATGGTACATATATTATTATAAATCGCCTCGGTGGTGGAGTGGTAGAAAGCTCAACGGGTGGCTCTCATTTCGATTCCCGGGTAAGTCAAGGTAATATGAATGCGTCTATGTTTTATAATGCCTTGACGTTTTATGAGTCCAAATTCTACTGAGCTTCAGTTTTCGGTGAAGAAAAACAATCTGAGTAAATCATAACATCATAGTAGGCTACATTGTAGTGCCCATCTGGTTAGCTACTACCCTGAAAGAGGAAAATCTGTCGCCAAGAGCAAGTCCCCTTTCCTCCCCTTTCCTTTCCGTGAGATTGTGGTCAAACACAAGTCTAAAAAACATTAAAAATCTTGAAAAGGCCACGGGAAGGAAGCTTGTAATGAGTTCTCAAAACCTCAGTACACCAATTCCAATAATTATAACATTTTATTATAATCAATCAATTAAATACAATTAACAACATTAAAACTAACAATAATGAATACAAATATATATCTCTCACAAAAACGCAAACACTAGACATTATATTCACCCCTCCATCTCTAAATATGTCTGAGATACAAAATAGTGATCACTATTGTTAAGCCGTTAAGGTGTTGATTCACTATTCAACTTTGAAGTTAATTTAAAAGTTTCCGAAAGAAGATGAGCAGACAACAAAATATTTACCGTTACAAACATGAATATGCATCTATTCAGAGTCCTCGCGCATCCAAGTCCGGCTTAAAGTATTAAAAAAGTAAGTGATAGGCGACAAGCGATTAAATACAAATGTAGTCTGTGAAATGATCTACATTTTGACCCTGATGCAAAGTCCTGAAAAGAGTGTAGTTTTTATGTCAAGTAGGCCGATAAACCCGTTAAGAAAGTTAGTGGGAATGCGCATCGGTAATGCGTTATCGACCCTGAGACATGAAGTTACTCGTTACCTTTCAAATTTAAACACAGTAACACTAGTTGTATCATGATCTATTTTGGTAAAAGGAAGATTTCGCGATTTTATTCTTTTATAAATAGGACTTTTTGCCTTTAGCAGACATTATAATAAATATGGTGAGTGATGAAACCGTTGATGGCTTTTAAATTACGTACGTATTTGATGTCTATATTATTAATACAAGATAAGATAGAAGTTAGTTGTTCTATTAGACAAGCTAAAGTTAACAAGCCGATCCTTGGTAATTGAGTTCGCCTATACGAGTATAACAGAATACCGCTAACCGGTAACCAAAATATTTAAGATGTAATGAAATAACTATAAGTATAACAAGAGAGTATTATAATAATACTGGTAAACATACACAATACTCTTAGTCTGGTACTTATATAACTTAATTTATTTGACAGCTTCTGTCAAAGTAAAGCAAAGATACTTAACTGTTGGCTGTTTAAGGCCAGGTGACCAATAAACCAGCCAGTTGCAAATGCCTTCAGAATGCTGAAATTACAAGGCAATTGTTTGACGCCCTCGATAGCAGTAATTAAACCGCGACAGCTCCAAACTTACACCATATTATAATAAAACTGAGTTCCCAGGATCGAGTTACTTACAGAGAATCTTTAACGATGCTTCATTTTGATGGAGATGAACTAAAAGGAAACATTATTTTGCTTGCGTTTCGCCTCTGGGAGTTTTATAACACAACATGTTGCATACGAGTTGCTTATTCGCTCTATGGAGTGCTATATTGTATGTTATCTTGTTGTTGCATTTTGTTTAGTATGTCTTTTAATATTGGGTTGCATTTTTATTGCTCTTTATTCTATTCTTTACGTAAATACACCCCATTTGACTTTGATATTTTGTACTGAAAGTAAACTAGTTCCGGTTTAACTTCTCAGGGATTTTATTTTATCCTCAGATATAAAGTATCTTACGTGCTTATATAGGAATTTATCTATCTATGTGCTATGTTTTAAAGTCCATTTTTGCGTGATTAAGTCACAAAGATAGTTAATAAAAAAATACAAATTGTTATGTGATATGAACGGTACTCCTCGGCATCTCCGGCGCTTTTATAAATACCATATAAGCAGTTAAAAAATATTTTTTTTTTTTATTACTTTTCATACAAATGTTTACAGCGCAAAATTGAGGCAACCCCGGTAATTTATAGGGATACTTGTGATCGGGTTATCTCGCAACTTCCCATGGGTTACAATTTACAATGTTGAGAAATAACTAAACTAAAATGAAAAAAATAAATAAAATAAGCTAAATTAAGGTTACAAGATCATTACATAAATTGTTGTAGCAAGTTCATTTGTGTGTAGTATTTGAGGTTGTGTTAAAGTGTGTGTGTGTGTGTATGCGTGTGTGCGTGTGTTGATGATTGGTCGGTTGATGCATATTACGATTGGGTACAGGTTCTAGTTTAGCATATTCTTGTCAATAATAATTCAATTTCATCGTATGTTTGTGATTTTAGCCATTCCAATAGGGTTTTTTTGCATTCATACCGCAGCATAGGGTAAGTATTCAAAGTGTGGTTCAATTTATTAAAAATATAGGTTGATTGGGTGTTATATTGACGCCTGGCAAAGGTTGGCATTTAACAAACTTGCTATTTCCGCCAGTCCACGTTCAGCGGCAGCACGCACAGTAGCCCAAGAGTCACCGGTGAAAACTACCGCTGTATCATCTGCGTAAGAGAAAACTCGTCCGCAACTGTTCCTAATATTACACAGCTCATTTACATAGTTCAAAACAAATATTGGGTTACCTCAATATAGCCATGAGCTTTAAATCAATTTGTAAGAACAGCGCAAGCTTGCATATTGTAATTTAATTACCGACCAATAGCTGTCAAGTAACAACACGTTTTATTATAATTGTAGTAAGGTTAATTCGGTAAAAAAAACCTCTATTTCAAAGCCATGATCTTTATGTTTGGTAGGCGGTATGTTAAACCGCTTTAACTTAATTCATAATTATTTTAGTAAAAGTTCTTCAAGTTAAAACCTTTCTATGTAACCCTACGGTAGTACACCCTTGTAAAGAACAAGCATACTTTCAAACTCAAGACAAGTAAATAAAAAATATGAAGTAAAAAATATTACCTAATAGAAAATATTTGAAAGCTAAAAATTACGAAAAAGTGTTGTTATTATTAATGTTACATATATCCAATATACATATTAATTTACATACAACAGTCAAGTAATTAATTGGTATACGAAAATTAATCAACACCTACTAAAATTTCATATCAAGACAATCTATTACGACAATACAAGCAATTTATAAATCAATCAGTACAAATTAATAGATCTTCCTTAATGGCTCAGCTTAGGTATACAAACAGACGAACGGCTGAGCGACGAGGGTAGTATAGGGTAGTGGAGGGTACTAGGGTAGGGGTATTCGACCACAATAACGGATTATCCATCAAGTTTAATTGACGTGTCGGAGGCATCTGCATTCGACCGCACGAGGTATTATGTTACAGATTAGAATTTGATTTTGTGTTCTGGGAAATATGGTTTTTATGTGATGGGAGTGTTACCTTTAATTTAATGGATGAATTAAACGGTTTTGGGAGACTACCAGCATCTGTTGTTACAAATAGTAGGTAACTAATTGACTTAGGCGTGACCACAAATGTAAAAAAAAGTTAAACTGTCTGTCCGGCGGTCGGCGAGGTAACACGTCTGTGGTGCTAGTACGTCGACTCAGTGACAGCGGGTCTAATACGTCCTGAAGATGCTTCGTGTAGAAGCGAAAGAAGTCTCAATTTCCTGTTGAGTTTCCTTATTTGGGACTTGACAGAGAAGGAGATCCAGCGGAATTAGTTACTAGATATTTGTTTTTGTATAATCCTTAATAGTAGGTATAAACCGAGTTGAGGTAATTTTTCTGCTGTAGCACCCGTCATTTCACAAAGCCAAACAACATAACTTATTATCGATTTCCTGTTGAGTTTCCTTTTGATATTTGTTTTTTGTATAATCTTATAATTGATTTCCAAAAGGTCTGTCAATTAGTTATTAAAAAGAATTCCTAACTTGCTTAACTTAGCCCTATACTATTTTTTCACATCTTTGCATGATATCCTTTTGGTGCTGGTGAAACCACATGGTTGAAGCTAGTAGTAGTCATAATTTATAATAACTGTACTGCTGTACTATGTTCTCATTACTATTTATAACACATGTACATGACCTCAGTTCCCTCTTAGTGCTATTAGCGCGGCTTACTCAAGTGTAATGTTATGTTGTGTAATGTTATCTGGTCTAAGTAAAGCACCTACACTATAACCATTTTCTGCCTTGCCGGTTTATGCGTTCTCTCGAAGGATTCAATGATTTTTTGCAAAAAAAATAGTGTATGTGTCTCAAATTCAATTGGATATCGAGTACTAGCGAAATAATTCTACAGTAACACTACTCTTCAGTAGCTCGACTGCTTCTAATAATTCTAATATTCATTTATGTTTATGAGTAAACCCTATTTTTTAGTTATGTTTTTCATTTTGTGGAGTAGAACCTACGACCTGTAGAAAAGCTGTCAATGTTAAAGTACATCCAACTCATTGGCAGAGAAGATCTGGGAAAAAACTCGGCAAGTTTACGATGATTGTTTTCAAATGTTTAACAATACTAAATAAAAACACTTAAAACACAAAATCCGGACTAGCCGTGAATAGGTTGATAAATCTACTAGCATATTTATTTTCAAACATCATAACAGGCATTAGGATTGCTTAATTTTTAATTATAAATACAGTAATTCCTAAAATATTCTTATGTTGTCTGAAAATTACATAAAAATAGCAACATAATAATAATAATATTGCTAAATACATAAAAATATATATTTAGCAATATTATAATTTTTTTCTATTGAGAAAGAAGTAGATAAAATACATAATATACGTAAACCTAAAAATGAAAGGTGTGTCTTTTCTAATTATCAACCAATTCACGCCTGGTACGGAAATAAAACCTCTACCTATTCAACCCATAATTACTCAATTGAGATTTTGGTCCAACACAATCTGGAAAAATAAAGTTCCCATAGTGCAAACTTTTGAGGATTCTCAACAAGCTAATCAAGACATTCCTTCAGCTTGGACGTGGAAAGTGGAGCAAGAAACGATATTTTTCAAGATTAACTCCCACCACTGCGTGTAATGAAAAACTGGCATTAAGTGAGACAACTATTGGACCTCGACAAGTCATAATTTCCCGCGGGGTTGAAAACAATGCGCTTAAAGAATTGAAACTGCGCTTCGTGAGCAAAAGTTATTAGATTTTTTATCTGGAGTTATGAAGCTGAAAGAAGTTTTGATTGGATCTACTAATCGTGAAAATTTTCTACCATAATCACCCATAAAACATCTTTATACTTTGTATGGACCCAAGCTTGTTTTATTTTTACAACTAATAATGAAATAATTAAAGAGGAAAGCGAGCACTTATCAAATGCATAAAGTTTAATATTAGTAGTGAAATTAATTTTGTTATCCCATTCAATAAAATAATAAGAAAGAAAAATCAAAAAGTACGATTAAACCGCTTTGAATATATATATATTTTTTATACTACTAAGGTAGCAAACAAGCTGACGGCCCGTCAGATGGTAAACGGTCACCGCAGCCTATGGACGCTTGCAACACCGAGGGTATCACTCGCGCGTTGCCGACCCTGCAAAAATCTCTTCACACCCTTCTTGAAGAACCCCATGCTGTACTCCCTTGGGAAAACCTCGGCATGGGAGCTCATTCCACAGCTTAAGCGTCCGCGGCAGAAAACTCCTTTGGAATCGCACCGCAAGAGGTATCATAGAATAATAAGAATTTAAATTCACAAACCAATAAAACTTACATCAAAACTAGTTATACTCGTATACAGCAACGAATAAAAATTTACGTTGAAATGTTCTTATCAAATGTACACGTAACATGAAAATTTCAGAGGGAAATACTAAAATTCAGAATATTCCAGTACCGTCAAAGCGGTTTTCTATCAATTTCAAGTGTTGCACGAGGCACTTGCCTCGCAATCGTCCGACAATGGTCCATTGGTGTCCAACTGTGCAGAAAATACGTACCGCTGCATACGAAGCGCTCAATGCATAGCTAAATTGAAATATCTCGCCGAAATGGATTTGTATGACGCTCAGTATTAATGTATTTCTTGTAAATATACCCGGAATCGAATTTTGAAGGGGTTGGTGTGGTGTTTAGATACCATGTCTGTCACGCTATTGGGTTTGATTCCTGCCCAGGACAAACATTTGTGTGGATTATAATATAATTTTCTTGTTTAATTTGTAAGTAATTATTGTTATTTTCTATTTTATAGTCTAGTTATTTTTTTTTTATCTTTGAATGTTACCTAAATTAAGTATTTTGTAATTGTTACGTATAAAAAAATATTAAATTGATATTATAAAATAGCCAAAATGTCAGAATAGATCAAATTTACATAAAAAAATATTTAGTAATAAATAAAAAAGAATGTATCTTTGCTGAGTTTCTTGCCAGTTCTTCTCAGTTGAAGGCTGACTTCCAAACCGGTTGTAGCTTCAGTAACTTTAAATTTGACCTTCATAAGTGCCTTCTGAGACCCTAAACTGGAAAAAATTGTTTTGAATTTTTATGAACATTAGATTTGTGTCTGAGTGTGTGTATAGTATTAGTGTATGTATTTAAAAAAGCCAATTGTGTGGAATCCAAATATAGTAAAAGCCCTGCGTTTTAAAGTACGTTTATGAAATAACCGCGCGTGAAAATTGGTACAGATTTTTTTCACTAGTTTCCGGCCCTTGGTATTTTGTAATGAATTAACACAAAAACTACTAAACCGATTTTAATAATTCTTTCACCTTTAGAAAGCTACTTTATCCAGAATTAACATAGGCTGTGTTATAATCCCGGGATACTTTAGATATTTTTTGAAAGCACGTAACGGAAACTAGTTCACTATGAAATATAATGAACCACGAAATTACACAATGAAATTTAAACGTCACGATTTGAACAATTTAAACAAAATTGAAGCAATAACGCCTACCCGGCGAAAACATGTTGACTGAATCCGCGAACCGTTTGTGTAAACGTGTTTTTCTCGGTACTCAACAAGATTTATGGTTGTTTAATTTTGGAAGGATTATATAAGTTAAACGCTTTTATATCGATTCGTTACTTATCTGGTTGCCATAGTACAAGCTCTGTTTAGAATCAGGGGATCGATTTTGTGAGTCAAATGACGCTAGCTTGATAATAACACTGTCTCCTTCGCTAACTAAGCAATGATGTGAGAGGCATTGTTGCGCCAGCTCGCCGATGAAGTTTTAATTAGTTGAATAAGGGAGCTGATAAATAAATGTCTCAGGGTACTAGCAGAAGCTCTTGAAAGCTCTTAGTGCAGACTTGTCCGCGGTAGAAGCGCCACTTTTCAAAGCCGCTGTGTAGCAATACATGTATATTTTGCCTAAAATGTAATCTTAATTATAGTCTAGATCTTATGTATTCAGTGTACTATTGTAACTTTTATGAAACGGCCGTTATCGCCAACCTATATTTCCTTTATATCTTAAGAAGCAACCACGGAAAACTGTGTTTCGGTTAGAAAGGTAAGAGGCCAGTGAAATTACAGAACTAAGGAACATAGGAAAAAAGTAGTTTGATGTAAGGTTAACCCTTCACACAAAACATACCTTTATATGATTATGATGATGATAATAATAATTAAATATTGTATTAAGGTTCGATATTAATCTGAGATCAAAAAAATCTACAAAGATAAATCAGTTGCAGAGTAGTCCACTTAACTTGATACGGGTTAGATTGGTCTTTCCAATGAATTCATTAGTTTCTGCCCAACATTGGCCGACCAATAGCAAATCCTTAACTAAACTTTCGGCTTTTGAAAAGGTCGAGACAGACGTATTTATAGGCGTTCGCGCCTCCCGTATTTTCTACTTAATTGACACTTACTTAGATTAATGTCTGCGGATGGTTGGCTCATAGAATAGTAGCGATATTATACAGACATGACAGACTGACAAAAAGTTTAAAGTACTGTCCCAAAAATCACTTAATGCTTATAAAAAACTTCATCTCGTATATTGCAACAGTTTCTAATTTAAAAAAACATGAGATCCGAATGAAGCTTAGGTACTGACAAAATGAAAAGATAAGAAAAACTCAAAGAATTTTTTAACGGTTAACACATTAATACGACAATTACAAAGTACCATTCGTGCATTTTGGGCCAAGGAATGGGTGAGGAGTATATTACGTTAACAATATTTTTTTTAACTGATAGCCACTACGGCTGTATGTTTCAATTTGCTACCGGTATTCTTTTTTTTAAGGGGATGAATGTGTTCCTCTGTTGGCTCTTACACTCTTAGGTGGACAATATGCCCTATTAATTTCTAATAGCTACAGTCACATACAAATATGTATGGTGTCTAAGGTATATAATTGAAACTGGCTGATTGACTACAATTATCTTAAATCGATGCGCGCAGTCATTTTTTAAGGGTAGAAGAATATACTGTCGCATCTACACAACATAATCCTTGGTATACCAGAATGGCGCCGCGTAGATAATTGAGCTAACGTAAGACAGTGATAAATCCGGCTTTAATAAGTGCCTACACGCACAACAGTTTGTTATGGGCAGACGCAATACTGTGGCCTGGGGGATCGTGTTCGACATTAGTTACAATGTTACCGTGTAATTTTGTATGAACAACTCATGGGTAACTGTTATGGAGGTGATAGTACTAAACTAGAAAGGTAAATGTTCATAATTATGTTCTATGTTGGAGAGCTAAGAAGACAACTCATGAATTGAAAAGTATATTAACAGGTTTTTTTCATGTTGTGGTATTTAGTACTGAGTTTGTTCGGGTAAGGACTACCTTACGCATTTCCGCCGTGAAGCTGTATAATACTTGTAATTCAAATTCAAAACCATTTATTCAGTTTAGGCCCTCGGAAGGCACTTATGAAGGTCAAATTTTTAAAGTTACTGAAGCTACTACCGGTTCGGAAGTCAGCCTTCAACTGAGAAGAACCAGCAAGAAACTTAGCAAGGTTACATTCTTTTTTATTTTTATTAAATATTTTTTTATATAAATTTTGTTTATTCTGACTTTTCGGCTATTTTATAATATCAATTTTATATATTTGTATATTTAACAATTACAAAATACTTAATATAGATAACATTCAAAAACAAAAAAAAACAAGACTACAAAATAGAAAATAACAATAATGACTTACAACTAAAACAAGAAAAAATAGAGGTGCACTGTGCAGAAAGTAGCTATTTCCATACATTTTTATCTTCAACATAATGAACTACCTTGTGATTCGCTTTTTTTTTTCAAAACTTTCCTGATATAATTCTTAAATTTATGATCAGACATTTTGGTTACTGAAAGCGGTATCTTATTATAAAATCGAACACAATTACCAAGTGAAATGACTTGTTTACTTTAGTTAGTCTAAAGTATGGAACAATTAACTTCTCCCTTTGTCTTTATATTATGGATATCCAATTTTGACTCAAACATTTCTACGTATGTTTCTACGTAAAAACATTGTATTTTCATAAATATATAGTGAAGGTAATGTCATTATATTTATTACCCTAAATAAATCTCTTAATGATTCACGGGGACCCATACTGTAAATTGCACGCATTTGACAAGAGGCTATAAAAATATGCAAAATAAACTAATTTGGCCGTCTCAACATTCGTACATTAATACTTCCAAACCTTCTGCCTGTTGTCAAAAATGAAAATGTTATGAAGACATCTGAATGACAAGTGACTAAAAGAGTGATCCTGATGAGTGATAATAGAGATATAAGATAATATAAGAGAAAGCAGCAGAAGAAGATGATAAAATGTGTGCAGGATGATATGTGTAAGAAAGGAGTAAATTTCGGAGATGACGGTTAGTAGGGCTAATATTAAAAGCTTACGCATTGCGCTTACCCTAACTGATTAGAAACAGGGCGGGTAGAAGTAGAAATTGAAAGAAATATATTTATGTGCTTATGCAAAAATGGTATGATAATTATATCATTCTGTGAATGTTATTGAAGAAAAAATGGCCATTATCGTCAATCCTGCTTCTGGTTGACGTACATCCTCATCCACCCAACCAGTTCCCTATTTCCTCAATTATTTAAGGTCGGCCCAGTATGTATATTTATTCCATTCATTCTTCTACTCTAATTTATTCCTTCTTTGGTCTTTCTCTACCCAAATGCCCATCTACTTTCAAATTCATCTCTATTTCAGTCACACAGCTGATAGTTTCATCGTAGTAGTAAACTCAACATTCCAAAAATTCGTTCGGTCGTGGGTTTGGTTGTCAACTACTTACTTCAAACTATGTTAGAAAAAAAGGAATATCAGTTAATTGGTTTCCATAGTAAAAGCTTTGTTTGGCTAGGGAAAACATAGCTGATTGTAAAATTTGCGCCAGAAAATTTATTGAATAAACGTGTATTAGAAAGAAAACCGACAACAAAAATAAGCTTGAGGTAATTCATCATCCCCCCAAAATTGTTACTAGTCACTGGATTAAAATTAAAAAAGCGTTTCATAAGGAAGTAAAACGGAGCGAAATAATTTTCTTAATAATTTCAAATGGGGTGAAATTAAAAAAAAGCCTGCTTCGTTCAAAAGTGGGATGTCAAAGTTTTCTCATTTCCCTGAAAAAGATAAACACGTAATACTGAAATCGTGACCTGAATGCTAATTACTTTCGGATTAATATTCATTTTCACTCGGTATCTGGGTTCGATCTTATTCCTTTTGCTTTAATTTCTACACGGAAGGCTATAAATTTGATTCACATCACTATTCCGTTTTTGTTTCAGTATTAAAAAAAACATTATAGCCAGTTCTCGTAATGGTGATTGTTGCCAGTGGGAAATGTATTATTTTGTACCTGTGTTATATACACCATAATAAAAAAAAATAATGTTTAGGAAAACAAAAATGAAAAGTAGCTTTCCTCTAATATAGCTTTTACACATGATTTAAATGTATTGTGACATTAAAACTTTTTAATTGAAAATACTTATGAAAACTTACATAAATGAGTTACGCCTGTACTTACACAAAAGTTATTAACTTTTCTAATTACAAAGAGTACTAAGTAATAACAATTCGACCATTATTATATGGTCGAATAGTAAACTTAAAAAAAAGCGACTGCTTCCTTATAAGGCAACATGTATAAAATAGGTTCCAGAACTTCAAGTTTATGTGCTGAAAAATCCAGATTAAATATGTACCTATATAGGTATAATTTTGACGGTGCTTTGAAGTAACCGCCCACCTGGCAGGCTATTTACCACCCGCACGTTAAATAGCACTAGTCGGTGTGTTCCCACTGCTGCACTCGAGAACCAATTCCTCTCTTTATGAACTTACATTTGGTCACATCATAACTAACCAAGGTGAGATTTTAGTTAAACACAAGTCTAAACAGAGTAAAATAACTCACTTTTCTTATCATCACGTTGCCAGAAAAATGATCACAAATTGAATTATCCGTTAAATCATTTAAGCTACACGCAGGCCTGACAATAGTATGATATACATTTGTCACGCAAATAGCTTGTCGTGCGGAAAACTGGTAAGTACCTCCACAACTAAAGCGGAGTCTGCTTTTAGATAAGGTTGTAGCTTTTATGATATCCGATTTTTCATCATATTAGCCTTTAGTCCACTGCTGAATATAGGCCTCCCTCATGAATTTGCATATTGACTGATCCTGGACCGCCTACATCCAGTGGCTCCAAGAGACTCTGACTATGTTGTTGATCCACCTGGTGACAGGTAGTCTGCACGGCGCATATTCTTATAAAACAAAAAAATATTGAAAATAAAACCTAAACATTATCTAAATAACGACGGTATTTGGTCTTGAATGAAAACTATTGATTAAAAAAAAAGGTATACAGATCAAATAAAGTATCAATAAGTATATAATCATTATTCACTTGAATTACTTTGATATTCAGAAGTGGTTTAACATAGTAGAAACAACTATGATCATGCACACACAATGTTTAGCACCGTTAGGGCACAGATTACTACGCAGTTGTTACTACTCAGCAGTTACTACTAGTCACTTGGTTAAGGTCTCTTGCGACCAAGCCAACTGGCGCGTCAAAAGAAAGTTTTGGATTTCAACATTTTATTATGGAAACAAAATGCACTAGTCGTATGAAAATCGTATCGCAGAAACTAAAGTATCACAAAAGGAGTGAATTTCCCGGAGACATTAGGCCAAATCGCACATCTCGAGGGTGAGCAGATAAAGCACCATAAAATATTATGTCACTCGCTAACAGTTGTGGCTCGACCGATCGTGATAAATATAGGGATGTTGGAATCTCTAACTTTACTTTTACTAAGTACTTTTTAAAGATATAGCAATATTTAAAAGAAATTATTTTGTAGGAAATATATTACAGGTATTTTAAAGACTAGCATCTACCATGCGTTAGGATTGATTTAAAGTTGTTTTCTCGCCATACTACAGGCTATATTTACCAATTGTACCAAATTTCATCTAGATTGGTTCACTCGTTTAGCTGTGAAAATGACGAACAAATAAACTTACTCATTTTCACATTTATAACATTAGTTAGGATTATAGGATTCAATAATAATAAAAATTATTTAGTAATTTTGTTTAATTTTAATTCTAGTTAAAATTTTCAAGCACATAAATGTTTGCCTTTAGTGGGAATCAAACCCACGATCTATAAAGTATCTAATAAAACCGGCTAACGTCAGGAGCTTTTGCCTTATAAAATAATAAATATCAAAGCGAATTGTTTCCATTACATTTGAAATTGAGCATAATTTTGAATCTATTGTTTTTCATTAATCCCAAAATTGTTATTACGCGCTTTAAACATAAATGTCCATGACCCTTTAGGGTGCGATTGACCTAATTATGTTTCGGATAATGTTTAAGGTAAGGAGATATTTTTGTTTCAAAACCGTTTTTTTCGAATTAGATAATAATAATTAATTCAAAGATAATAAATGTGAAAGTAGGCACAACGATTATTTAGAGGATTAATCATTTTTGTTTGACTTATGAGATTCATAAGCTTTTACCCGTGGCTTCGTATGCGCAGTCTTAATGTTTTGATATGGCGAGATTCCATTCTTGGATGTAAATGGCAACTAAAGAGCATCAATTACCACGTGTAAGTGCACGTGCACCTTGTACGAAGTCAATAAAAGTAATCCCAATGATGGTTGGTATCAGGCAGGTGAACAGCCATAAAAAAATATTAAAAAGATATCCACAAATCAAAGCAGACCAGCCCCCAGAAGCAGCACCTGTTCACAAGCATGACGTATGTGGGAGCCATTGCTCTCGTCGCCACGAATTTTAACATTATTTATTAAGCTATGGTTTAAGAATGAATCAATTAACATTTTGTCACATCCGCTATATTGGTTTTAGAATGACATCACTTAGCTGATCAAACAAGTCAGTAAAAAAGTGTAAATTTTTCAGCTCAATCCGATATGTTACCTGGTTTAAAATTCAGTTCCAAGATTACAGTGAAGTTGAATACAAACATGTAAGCAATAATATATCTTCTATATATCCTAACTGTGGTCTAAAATGCAAAGTGTGATGTATCGTTTATTTATTTAATAGAGTTGTATTACATTTGTCATGTCGAGCACGCCTCTATATATCCCTAGGGAAATGTTTTATTCAGCCACTAGATTAACACAAATTAATCTCTAATTTTGATAGTTTCATTTGTTTTGATTCTGAACAGGAATGCATATTTAGTTTTCAACTTAAAATAGATGCTATCAAAAAAGCAACATTTATATCGTGTTTAAAGTTGTTATTTTTTTACGATCTCATAATGATTACTGATGATATGACCAAACGTAGTAAGCACACAAAGTTTGTTTTTTTTTTTTTTTTTTTTTATGCCACTTGGGCGACAAACAAGCAGACGGTCCACCTGATGGTAAGTGGTCACCGCCACCTATGGACATTTGCAACACTAGGAGCATCGCCAATGCGTTGTCGACCCTGAGACGTGAAGTTGTTAAGTCTCATGTGCCTGTAATTTCACCGGCCCCCTTACCTTTCTAATCGAAACACAGTAATACAATTGCACTACTGCTTCACGGCGGAAATGGGTAAGGTGGTAGTACTTCCCCGGACGAACTCTGCACTAAGAGCTCTACTACTCTAAAAGAAAGGTTCTTCTTGGTTAAGAAAACTGGCAAGGCATGAACTGAAAAAATAATGAAGAGGAAGATAGAGGTCTCAGTACCTACTCAAATCCACATTCCAACCACACTCAAATCCATATTTTAAGTCAAACGTGACATATGGTGAGCACTGCCGCTGTCTCTCGGGCACATTACCAACCCTGACCTATAGATAATCATTTAAGAATACATCAATAATATCTTACAAGACCAGGGCATTAAATCCCGGACCACCGTTTTACAAGCTAAGCTTCAAAGCGCTGGAGCACGAAAACATATTTTATTAAGATTGTTTTTCGTTCTGAAAGATGACGTTACTCTAATTCTGACACAATTCAGATTCATTGTAAGCGAATCAATTAAACAGAACTTGGCAAGTTCCTTTCCTTGTCGGAGTTTCGAGGAAATGACACCGAAGATGGGAAGTCCAATTAAGGATTGAAATTGTTTGAATGTTTGTTTTTGATGTTTTGAGTAATTTCATAATGATTCCAAGTGTTTCAAAAATATTGTTTAATGGATGACTTATTGTTACCTAATAATTGTACAATGTTATTCATTTAGTATATAATTAACTTATTAAAAAGCTTTACAGTGTTTTGAGCCTAGCTTACGTCCCGCGGTTTCTCCCGCATTGCCGAGGGATTTATTGTATCCCGATTTTACAACATAGCCTATCTTAATCTGGAATAGTGTACCTTTTGAACAGTACAGTCTCCAGAGATTATCTATCATTATAATTCATATAAAATGAAAGTAATGTATTTAACTATCACATTTATTTGAGGTTCATATTTCTAAATGGTTACAAAACTGCAATATTATGTACTTTTATTTGACCACTAAATGGTAAGCACAAAAAATCTAGATGGAACTGGTATCAAACACATTGGTAGCGACAGATTTAATGGGAGACCACCTAGGTCCCTTTTACCATCGCGCTATGGTTTCTTTATGGTTTTTGCTTCACAGACGCTTATACCAATTGTACGATTTAAAGCTATATAATAGGTTGGGGAAAAAGTTCCTTCGCATTTTTTAAGAAAATTCAAAACATTTTTAATATAGTTTATTTACATGTAACTAAAGTATGTAGGTACCATTTTGTTCGATAACTTTTTGCCATCTTGTAGGTAGGGACATGATCCCATTGCTATAGAAATTTTGGGACTTCTGATCAAAATACTGCGACAAGTGGTTTTGACAGTCCTCTCGTGATGTTAACCTGATACTGCCTAAAGAATTCTGAAGAGACCGAAACAGGTGGAAATCTGAAGGCGCAAGGTCAGGACTATACGGCGGATGCATTAATACCTCACAGCCCAACTCTCTTAACTTTTGCTGAGCGGCGGTGTGAGGTCTAGCGTTATCATGATGAAAAACCACACCCCTTCTGTTGATTAATTCCGGCCGCTTTCTCTCAACTTCTTGCTTTAATCTCATCAGTTGTTCGCAGTAGAGTTCAGAATCGATGGTCCTGCCTGGTGGTAACAGCTCATAATGAATAATGCCCTTCCAATCCCACCACACACACAGCATCACCTTGTTGCGAGTCTTTTGACCACGACCTTTTTCGCACGTTCTTGTCGTACGTGATCCACTTTTCATCACCAGTTATCAGCTTCTTCAAAAATGGTTCGGTTTCATGACGTCGTAATAAAGAATCACAAATGAGTACACGGTTCATTAGGTTTCTTTCAGTGAGGTACCCAAATATCTAGCTTTTTTGTGTACCCAGTTTTTTTCAAATGCGCCAAAACTGTTTTGTGGTCAATTCCCAGTTCTTCAGCTACGTCGCAACTACTGATATGCCGATCTTGCTCCACTTTTTCAAAAATGGCATCCATTTTATCCGTAATGGGGCGGCCAGAGCGACGTGCATCTTTGACGTCAAAATTTCCGGATTGAAAACGCTTAAACCAAATTTGTGCTACTCTCACAGACACTGCACTAGCTCCATAAACATCGCAAATTTTTTTCGCGGCTTGCGTTGCATTTTCACCTTTTTTGTAGTAAAATTTTAAAATGAATCGAATTTCTTCATTAGATTCACTCATCTTGGCAGTACGAAAAACAAACGCAAATCTCACACATTTTCCTAATTTGAATTTGGAATTATGTTCTTTAAAATTTAAACTTTCAATGATACCAAAACCAGCCAGATACAAATAGTATAGCCAAAGAGATTTTATTACAAGTTCATACATACTATAATGCGAAAAGACTTTTTCCCCAACCTAATATAATGTAAATATATGCAAACCATAGCTACACGGCCTTTTGCTCCCATACCAAGCAAAGCTTGTAGTATTGTAAGCAGATAACTGATACAATAGATACTAACATACATCTTTGCATCGAGACACAGAACAAATAGATGTATTTATGCACACAAATACTTGGTCTGATTGGAAACCACGACCAATGACCCGTCTAATAAATATCACTTACTATCTATTTACTTAGTGATAATACAATGATAGTAATCCAAAGCAAACCTTTACTGAAAACCTTCAGTAGAATGATCATAATATCTCTCCAAGGAAATTGAAAATATAGTAAAGGGTTGGGTGTATTAAGTGGCTTTTAGAGGGTCTTCTGAAAGAATGGTATGGACCCCATGTTTTTGATAGCTACATATGGGAAACCGAATTACTTGGAATCCAATATATTTGACATGGGTAGTGGCTTCTGCTATTGAGTTTTGTTATGTTTACGATAGTTCAATGCAGTTATTGTTTGAAGAGAATATAATATGTACGTTTATCAATTGGGTGATTGATGGGTCAGTTTTTCTAGTTAAATCCACAGAAGATCAAACTGAATCTTGGGTTTTGATACTTAAGTAGGACACACATTTGTGATTTTTTTTATGGCACTAAGGTTACGAACAAACTTAAGGCCCCCTTGATGGTAAACGGTCACTGCAGCCTATTGATGCTTGCAACTCCAGGAGTATCACTAGCGAGCACCTGACCACATAAAAAAATATATACACGCGTCTTGAAGAACTGTATGCTCTACTCCCTTGAAAAAGAAATGAATAGTGACCAACCCATCGAATTTGCATATTTGCCATTTCACATAATAGGAGTTTCTAAAAGCTTCCATTTTTATTTCCGATTCTAGTAGCTTTTTTTGTTTCCATAAACTAATTCAATTTCAATTATTTCCATCATCTTTACTTATATTTTTCATGAAAGCCCCGAAGCCACTCGACTGCGGAGGTGACAATTTTCAATTAACTTAATTTTCTTTTAAAACACTCGACTTGATCTCGAAAATGACAATTCCATATTCCGTAATTGATTTTAGTTTTATTAATTGTTAAATTACATTCCCTTTTGCGTTCATCTAAAGTATATTTAAATTCTATTAGAAATTATTTTTAATTCTGTAATCTGAATAATATTTCTTTTCATTTTCTTTTTGTGTTATGTCAACTATACAAATAGGGTCACCACTGTCTGTAAACAGTTGCTTATCTTACTAGGTTCTAAGTCGTGTCTGTGCATACCAGCGTCCCTTAGGATAACCTTATTTTAACAATGAATCGAGCATATTTCCTATGTTTCCAAAATTCATTTAAATCCGTTCTTATTTCAATACATGATTCACAAACATGCAGACTTTCATATATTCTGAACGAAAAATACGTTTCAATTAATGAAAACTCAAAAAATGGAACGCTTCCAACTTGGAACAGTGACTTAAAGTGATCACTTTTGCATTTATGAAAAATTATAAAAAACTTTTAGAACTTTAGCTTAATCAATAGAAACAAAACTTTATGTGACAGTCCAATTTTTATCCGTGAAATTGGCACAGCCACAACAAATAAATGCCAACGTACTGAGCATACGCCCCTAGAGTCTGATAAGTTTGTGTCTAAAGTTGTTGCTGCCGATGTTTCGTCTCTGTCTCTTTTGCTAACTACGCAATCAAGTGGTGTCCACTTTTCAATGCTTGGTTCCCCCAGCTCGCAGACAAAGCTTTTATTAACTGAATAATGGGGTAAAAACAACCCCTCATGATTTAGACTCTAAATAAATGAATGAATATTTCATACAGCACAATCACCGAATTAGATATTAATATTAAAGACTATTATCTTGGGTAAAACATTAGATGACCGGAACGCTGATATCGTGGGGCGGATTTCGGTGTATAATATTTCAAGTATAGAGTGTAGTTATTATTTTTAATAGCCTCGAGGTTATCGAGGGTTTCAATTAAAACTTTAAAATTGACTTCAGGTTGTTAACCGTTAGGTTACGTGAATAACTATCTGCTCCAAAATTTGTAATTTAATTCTGTTGCATGTTATTCACTTTCAATTTTAAAGTTTTGAATATTTTAGTACCTTACAGGTAAGAGTTTCTAGGCTTATTTAGCGAAGTTGGGAAACTATCGCTGACGTAAGTGTTTTCTATCTCTCTATGGAATGAGAAAAGTTTGAGATGACAAGGTATTTCAATTTCATCTAGTTTTTAAGTTGGATAGTGAAAATAGATGTGAAAAATAAATTTCAAAAGTATCGTTTTAAAACGATTAATGGTACGTTTTTTCAATAACTTACAAATAGTTTCTTAATTCTTTCATAATTTTCATAACAAATATCCTTCTTTTTTACTCATGGCTATCAGATCCAAAGCTGTGGAGAGCTTACTACCATGGAAACCAAAGTGGTATACATACAATATGTATAAAGATTTTTCTAAATACACTTAGACGCAGAACAGACATGTTCTTGCACACAGACGTATCTCATAGATGGAAATTTAACCCACGGCCTGCGGTGTAGCTTTCGGAGTCCACCAACCATCAAGCCAACAAAATATTTGAATTAAAAAATCAAACAGCCGGTCAATTTTAATTTTTTTATGTTTTTTTTTACTATGTACATGCACAGGCCTAAGGTTCCCAATCTAACCATAGCAAGTAATAGTGTGGTTGAAATTGGTAGGCGCAAAAAACACAAAAACAGAACTGGATTTTAAGTCCTTACAGATTTTTAATTCGTGTGTAGCATTGTGCTATGGTTATCTCGCTATCATGGTATTTTAGGTCACTATTAATTAAGCTATAATATATTTATTAATCGCCTTAATGCATAATAATTATTTTACATAATGCAACTAATAACCCTATCTCTTGTAAGCTATAACTCTTATTAAATAAGGTGGCGACATATTTTAATAATTGCCCATAAAACTTGGGAACAAAAGTCGTTAAACGAACGAATTGAGTTGTTGGCAACACTCTATGCATATAAATGTATTTGGTATCCTTTCTGTTTAAGTTGTTTTAGGTGGTATGAGCATGAATAATTACTTGAAATCATATTTGTGAACTGCTTTTACTCGGAGTTTGATTCCAACTTAGGATAAATAGTTTTATTCCTGAACATGTCCATGTGTAATATTTATATTTAAAACGGAGCAAAGTCCGAGTCGGCTTCTTACAGGAAAGGTTCCGTACCACCGTACAGTATTTTACAGAACGTCGTAAAAACGTTACTTGTATGGAGTGTCCGTGAAAATTACAAGGTATTCTCCCAGGTGCTGAATTATCACTACGTGTTTTGTGTATCTTTTTATATTATTCTATTCCTGGTAATATAATGGAATAACCATTATATTTCATGATACTCCGTTCTAATCCATGAAATTCCATCCAATTGATTCCATTATATTCCAGACGCTTCCTTGCAATGTTTGCCTTTAATGATTTCCTTGCCACCCGTTTTAAACGAAGAGTTGCATACAAGTTAATAATCAAAATTCTTTCAAAATTATTTTCATTTTAACGAAGTCAATTGTCACAAGTCTTGAAACTAAATCCTCTTTATTATATTGAATTAGTTTTTCCCTCGCGGTTTTCTCCCGGTTCCCGAGTGTATATTAAGCATTTTTTTCAGAACAGGAAATGTATTTTATATGTTAATAAATTACACAAATTTCATTCATATCCGTTAAGCCATTATGGTAACATGGATACGTGGATGATTGGTAACAAACCACCCAAATTTTCAGATTGATATTTTCTTCTTTATTCCTTTTTATTTCAGGCCCTTAATGACCTCTTATTTTATTACTTTTCCTTGTTTAAGTAGTCATTAAGCCAATAACAAGCGACTTATTCCTTATTTCACTAATAAGATAAATACAGCTTATAACAAATACTTATATAAAATGGCTAACAAAGATTATAAAAGCCAAAGCACAGACGATAACTTATAGATAACATAATTAAAAGTCGATTAAATCGATTGATGCCAGGCTTCAAAGTTTGCAACTGATTGTGCAGATTCGATTATCGACTTTCGAAGCTTAGACGGAATATCGCATGAAGGAATGTTAAGTTGATTAAGTCATAACTTTGGCTCAAGATTTAAGGAAACAAGTGTCGGAACTGGGAGTTAAGAAGTCGCAATATCACTGGATTGGTTTATGTTAATATGTACTTTGCATATAACGAAATAAATTTTAAAATACAAGGAATTGTAGTGACCCACATTTTTCTACCGATAGTGGTATTGGTCTTGAATCAATTCAAAATAACCCAAACGAATTTGCCTTTCTATCAAAAATAACTGTTTACCATCTTCTATGATGATTCAAATTAAGACTTTGATACGAAATACTTACTTATATATTCCACCAGCCACATTAGAGAGATTTCCTTTTAAGTCTTTTACCTCGGTTGGTCTCTGGTACGCATCGCCTGCGCACTATTCTTACCATCTCCTCAAAGGAAAAAGGAAATAATCTCTTATTAAAAGAGCACAAGTAACTGTGAAAAGAAAAAATATATATTTCTTTGCTCGGGTTCACTGATTAAATCTCTTTAACCCGTTTCCTGTTTTTGCATAAAATCTAGGCTTGAAATATAAGTCTGTTTATGCTATCTTCAGTTTAGAGACCAACACAGTATCAGTATGCCCACAGATTGCTCCCCAAATAACAGAACGACCTGCCCAATCCTATTTCAACTTGGCAGCTTTATTAATGACGTAAGCAATTCATATTTAGTGGCGCAGGAAATTCAGAGTCCTAACTCACTAGAGGCTAAAATGAGACTAATTAAGGACAGCTTTAGAAACCTAATAGTTTTGTAACATTCATACTACTAATATTATGTCGGTTTTTGACTCAATCACCTATAAACTGCAGAACGGATATTAATGAAAGAACCGGATAGTTTAAGAATAAAACTTCGGGAAGGAATCTAGCATCTGAATAAATAGCATCAAAGCAAAACAATTAACGTCCCAAGCACCCAATCAATATAAAAAACATTTATCACTCATCTAATGCCAATATTCAAATTGTCCAGAATTCTAAAAATCATTTTTCAACCCAATTTTAATAAAATACGCCGCTCGTCGTCGAATATCCATTTCGCTAAACGATGAAAAAATTAATCCGAATGATGTACGAGATGAGTTCAAATGGAATCGTCGGGAGATCGATGTGGTCCGAGAGGTCCCGAATGAGGTGTGATTGATTGCCTCCCACAGGGTCCCTTTAGGAGATTCCCACATTTGTCAAGGCGTGACGAATACGGTTACGGATGTTGACGTATAAGTTGAGCTGGCAAATGTTTTCCCATGATTTTTTGTTGGATAATGTTTTTATAGACTTTGAGAAGTAATCCTACTTCCTACTAATGTTATAAATGGGAAAGTTTGTGAGGATTGTTAGATAAAAGTTTGCTACTTATTCACGAAAAAACTACTGAACGGATTCTGATGTAACTTGTCACGTAGATAGTTTATAACCTGGATTATACAAAACAAAATATTTTTTTTCCCGTGAAAATTTTACAGCCCTTGGGAACGCGGGTGAAACTCCAGCATAAAACTTGTTTGGTATAAATGTAAAAGTTTGGAGTTTTGTGGCCAAATGACGCATGTACGGCTAGACTAAAATTATAATATGTATGGATAAACTAATATGGTACTTATCTCAAAACAAAATAAGGTCCTTTTGGAACCTAAAAAAACATAGTTTAAACGTGGAGGGTAAGCAAAGGTAATATTCATATTCGGGAGTCAGTTCCATAGTAGTATGGGTACCTTCCTTTACAGAAATCATATTTAATAGAAATTACAAGTTAAGCAATAGCGTTAACAGTGTTAAATACTTTTACTAATACAAATTATAATAAATCAAATTCTAAGGGATTTGAAAGAAATGTTTTTTGTTCAAGCGCTATTTAGAAAATACTGTTACATAAGAAGATATCGCCTCTAAAATATTTATATTCTATACCAACTATGACAAAAAGTGTATCAAGAACAGGAAGTATGAACATATCTATCTATATTTATAGTTAAAAAGTAATAGCTATTACATGTAACAACATGAACATTTTGTTGCACTTACAATTATTATAAAAGTATAATTGCTTGAGTGCAACACTGCGCTCAGATGATTTTATTATTCTCTACTCGTATAAATGGACGCGAATCCAATTCGCACTCATCCGGTTTTAATATCTCTACCTCATAGATATATTGCATCGGTGAGTCACAATAGGAAATTGGGGATCGAGGCTTTTCTTAGATTTGGGTTAGATTCAAAACTAGGATAAACATTTGAGTGTATACATGTCTGTTTGTTCTGTCTGAGTGTAATAACTATAAGTATGTATTTATAATCTATATATATAAAAACGTTATGTTGGTTTGTGTACGCTTCATTAACTCAAAAAGTTCTGCACCGATCGAGCTGAAATTTTAGCATGATATATAATCCGCATCAAGGATTGTTTTTATCTATTTTTTGCATCAGTCACATATCCGCGACCGTCTTTGTTTTGTTTCTCATTTCTCAACGATTCAACCACAATGTGCCACAGCGAAGCGTGGCGGGGTACAGCTAGTAAAATATAAAAACGTTACATGATAATAATATAGTACCATACCATTTCATTCTATAAAAGGCTAGGTGCTGTCCTCCGCGGTTTCACCTGCGTTTTCGTGATAAAAAGTAACTCACCATAAGCATGGGCTATGTGTGTGTTAAATTTCAGCAAAATTGCTTCAGTTATTTAGCCGTGAAAGCGAGACAAACTAATAAACGCACCTTCGCATTAATAATATTAGCAAAGATATCAGTTATATGGTTTCCTTAGTATAAAAGCTCTGCTAAGTATGAAATTAGATGGCCATGTGTAAAGAATGTCCCGGGGTATTTATTATTTATTTTTGTGTTAGCATCAACGTTGCATTACTAACTGTTACTTAAACAACGCTTTTAGTCAAATTTATAGTTTAGCGTTGACCTAATTTTAAGTGCGGTACTTTACTTAGAGCTTAGAAATTTTTTGTCTGATGGTGGTTTTGCAAAATATTGTTAAATTAATTTCTACTTAAAAATCCCCTTTAAGTTAAACTATTGAAATGTTGATAGTATAGTTTTAGGATGGGCAATCAATTATGAAATTACTGCCTTCGGATTCCGACATCAGATTTCTGACCGCATTTCTATAAGCAACAAAATTATTATAAATTTTTCAACATTGTATAGATCAATGCAAGAAAGATCTAATACTGTACCAATATTAAGTTAGTAAAAAATGGCTCTAAGAAAAACTGTCGTTACATAAAGATACTGAAGTATCACAAAAGGAATCTCTTTGACAATATTCTACGTTACGTTAAAAATATAACATAGTTAACTAGATTAAGTATCTTGCGAAATCATAGGCCACTCCGGTACTCATAATATTATAATCAAAATAACGAAATGTTTTGGTAAATATAATAAATAATACAACTCGAAAGGGAACCAAAAACGTACCACAATTATTCGTAGAATATAAAAAGTAATAAAGGGCTGTGAACATTAAATGCATATGAGGCAACGTTGCTATTACGCAAGTAATTTAATTTAGCTGAGAGAACCGATATAAAAGTAAAAATTGGTCGTAAAGAGAAGTGGTGAAATGACTGGTGGTGCGAGTTATAAGATATGAGTGGGCTAGATACATGGAGAGGTCGCATATCAGAAAATAGAAGAAGCCTGGCTAGATGCCTGAT
Source organism: Habrosyne pyritoides (assembly GCA_907165245.1). Lineage (NCBI taxonomy): Eukaryota > Metazoa > Arthropoda > Insecta > Lepidoptera > Drepanidae > Habrosyne > Habrosyne pyritoides. Next base: position 14,584,112 of record OU015588.1, on the reverse strand, counting down.
AGAAGAAAAAATATGGCTGATCATTTAAATTGCGAATTTTTTTTGTATAAGCTTATAAAAAGAATAAAGTATACCAGGTTTCAAGTGTACCAATTTGGCTATAAATCAGTTACGAAATGTTGACCCAATGTGGGGAAGGTAGATGATAATAATAGGAAACTAGGAGACCATCGACCTGATAGATAGATCATTAGAGTCACGAAATACAAAGAAGGCAATACATTGCCAATCCCCAGTATTGCAAATGTTCATAGGTGAAGGTGGCCACGTACATTTGATGGATCATCTGCCTAATTGCCAAGGTAGACATTAAAAATTAAAAACTAATAGGCTGCAAAGTAGGTAGAATTCCAGGTCGGGCAACATGGTTTTATATACGAAATGAAGACTTGTAACCCGGGATTGGAAACGTGCCCGGAAACGGTGACATTGCTCACCGCATGTATTATTGGGACCTAAAATATCTAATTTGGAATATGGATCTCAATACTAAGAATTATGCTGACTTCTCTAGGGATAATTATTATTATTTATTAAATAAAAACCTTCAAGGTCTTTCAAAATAAACATTTACTTATGAGTTACACCGAGCACTTTTTCACCGGGAAAGTTAATGGCACCCGATGTCATAATACTGTCGTTTCTGTTAAGATTCATAATATCATTCCATCTGTGCCGAGTGTTGTATTAAAAATAATATTTTATTAGATTGTGAAAAAAAATCTCTTAGAAATATCATCAGGAAAAAGAATTCAACAATGTCATCCTTTATTTTCTTCGTACTGTCATGTCTGTAAATTGAAAATATTTGGCAAGAACTGATTGCGGTTGATCTAGACCATTTTTAAAAGCTTTTTGTCTTTTTGAACACGCTTATCTCCCAAATTACAAGACGAATTCTAATGGAGACTTCACAGAAAACTAGTAAGTGGTCTGTTAAAATATATCGTATCCTGTTCCTAATTAGTTAGAGTCGGTCGTTTAGTTCTATTTTCTGTTAATTCGGTGCATTACACTACAGTTTTGACACAATTTTTACTGCGGCCTTTGGTTATCTTCTGGGATTATTTTATTGATAATTGGACGATAGGGATAAAATATAGACGTACTCATCACGATACCATTTTATTTTGTAATAGAGCTCTTAATGCAGATTTAGAGGAAAGAACTACCATAGTCATTTCAGTACGAAACAGCAGTGGACATGTATAACCGACGGTTAGAAGTTAGAGTCGGTTAGTATGGTAAGGGAGCCAGTCATTTGACTTAATAACTCCGTGTCTTATGTCATCCCTTAGACATGGAGTACTAGTTTAGTAAATTTCAGCGACGGTGACGACTTATCGTCATGTGGACCGTCTACCTTTTTGTCGATGTACTTCACATAAAAACAAAGTCAAAATAACCTCGTTATTAGAAATAATAATTATTATAATTTCATAAGCTTATTTCAAAGCTTTGCCTCATATAATAACAAAGCATAGACTGAAATACGCAATTAATCTGGAAATCCGATAAAACTTTACGTATAGAAGGATTTATTAACTATTAGATAACCCTTGAAATTGACTTAATTTATAAATCCTGCCGCAAATACTCAGGTCTGATAAATTGGGAACTCTGAATAGCTATTTAGTTTATCTAGATTAGATAATTATTTTTTATCTTTCAAAGGCTTTTTAGGGTATAAAGGCTGAGTGAAAAAGTGAAAGATTCTCGAATTTAAATTCATTATAATTATGAAAAATTATTAATCATTAGCATAAACGGTACTTATTAAGTTGACTGGCAATATTATATTGGTTTTGATGGCAATTCGAGCCTAAAAACAAAGAATAAAAAAAGCTACAAACGAAAATTTTGATTCACAAAGGTCTAACCGAAACTGTATTTTTGTTACGAAATCCTGCAATTAAGAGCTATATCAGAAAGTAAAAGGAAGTGAACAACTTTTGCCATAATATTCTTGTGGTAAAATACAACTGAAAGGCTATTTAAGAATACATTTTCCCTACTTTAACCCATAAAAGCAACAGTGGATTGAGTCATGAATATGCGATGGGTTTGTCAACGATTTTAGGCTGGTAAATAAATGGATCTTTTAAGGGAAAGACATCTTCAAAAGCCTGTAGAAATAATGCCAAAGGATGGGACGTAGGGGAAACTTCGAACAATTTAGTAATATAAAAAAAAATACTTATTCTTTATGAGCAAAATTGTAATAAAAATAAAAGTTATCTCATCATAGGCCCGTTACATTAATTTGAGATGATAATTTAAATAAATAACAATGATCCAAGTTTAAAAATTAAAAAGTAAAAGTTTATAACAATTTAGAATGGCAAATTTATCCTTTGTAATGCTTGCCCCTTAATTAACATTCGCCGTAGGCAAAATGATTCTTTGTCACTTAGAACTTTCCTCGAGTTTATGAAAATTTCTTAGCAATAAAATAGTAAATAGAGGCCTAAGATGGTATACATTATTTTACGTTAAGCTCAAAAGAAAGTTCCGAGCTAAGTAACTAGCAAACAATTATAATTGATTACAGTTTAATGTTTGTGCTTTGATCGCAAAATTGAGGTCTTGAAATAGTTATACATATACATAATATAGTTCTCTATTATATTACATAATAGCTTAGCCATTGGCTCAAACTAAGTAATAGCTTTTCCTTTCAAAGTCATTACTTGTTAAAAAAGGATTATTTCACCACTGTATAGTATGCTACCAGGCAATGATACTGATACGTTACTAGTATATTCTCTGTGGTTTTACTCGTGTTCTCGAGGGATTTAATATTACCTCGGGTAAGAAATATATTCGTTTTAAATGAAACATGAAGAGAAGATTGGTCTGTATATTGTTATCTTACTGCTATCATAAATGTGAAAATTTGGATGGATGGATGTTCATGCCTCATGAACGTTGCATGCATGATGAATCATGCCAAACTGGCTGAAGGGATCATGGACCTTGGCACAGAGATAGATTATAGTCTGAAAAAATTAGTATCCCAGGAAAATTTTAAATCTCTAGGGAACGCGAGTGAAACTGCAGGCGATAGTGAAAAAAAAATCGTGAAATAAATACAGAAATAGCAATAAACAGTCACATGACACTCGGGCTACGGCGGCGTAACTTTCTTAAATTTAATATTTCATAGTCCACTATAAAAACAAAAGTTTACAACAAACCATTTACGAGGAACGCTGGTTCCCTATACAGCAGTTCTTTTTGGCCACGCGTCAAAGTTCACTTGGACTGAAAACGTAACACCCCCTGGAGGATACTGAGCTTGGGGTCATTTGTGAACATACGGGGGGATATTCTGTGATTGCACAGTGATTCTGAAGCTTGTTTTACACCTCTATGTATATATATTTAATTAGCTATATTAATTTCGACTTGCTACTTTCACGCCTCCAGAGAAAAAGGGTCTTCATACAAACAGACAAAAAGTCTAACCGTCAGACAGGCAAACGGACAGGCAGACGGACAGGTGGACACCAAAGTGATCTGATAAGGGCTCCTTTTGAGGTCACTACGGAAACCTAAAAACGAGTGAAAAGAAATGAGAATATTTTTATTCAAATAGCCCTTTACAAGCACTTTTGAGTAGGCTGACTCTAATACCGGTTCTATATGCATTATTGGGAGTAATAAAGAAAATTGTGGAAGTGCAGAGAACGTCCGGGGAAGTTTACCGTACCCAGTTCTGCAGTGAAGAAATAGTCCAATTGTATTCCTGTGTTTTGGTTAGAAAGGTATATCACCGACTCATGAGACTTAGCAACTTCACATCTCAGAGTCGACAAAGCAATGGCGATCGCCTTGGTATTGCAAATGTCCATTGGTGGTGGTGACCACTTACCATCAGTTTCACTAGTCTACTTGGCGGTCAAATTGACAAAAAAAACGTATTGAAGCCTCAGCCAACCACGTTTTTTAAAACCGTACATTCCATCTCTAATTCTGTGAGTGCTTAATAACCTCTGTACCGTATTTGAGATTAACATTCAAACTTCTTACACCAGGGATTTGCAGCCTCATCGGAAATTCAGGAGAAACAGGAAAGAGGCAAGCAATTATTATTATTAAAATTATGAACGTTAATTCATTTGATAAAAAAAGATTTCCCTTGACAGCGGGGCTAATTTTAATTCTTAATTGTTATCCTAATTTTCTTGTACTCTTTTTGATTGATTTATGGATTAGTGAATTTATTTATGTTAAGACGTAGTCAAATCCTGAATCGAACTCTTTCTGTACCACTTACATCAGTGTGCCTGTCCGGTTGCCAATAATTTGGACTAAGTGCAATATAAATAAATATTCCGGGATATTATTTACACACGCCCATCTTATGCCAAACTAAGCAGAGCTTATACTTTGGAAAACAGATAACTGATACACTAAATACTCATTTATTTTAACAATAACATTAAAACTACATAATATATGGCCATCGTTATACCATCCTAAATAAAATAACGTAATAAATATATTATATTCAAATAAATAATAAAAGGTTACGTACTAAATAACATATGAAAATTTGTGAAATCTAACTCATTTATTTTATATACCCACTTATTCTTTAATAAGTAGATATTTACAACTCAAACACAGGAAAAACAGACATGCTCATTAAATTGAATTAAATTTATTGCCAGAAACATGGAACATTAATATGTCGAAGGTTAATTGGGAGCTACAACTGCATGCATACAAATGTTTGTCCTGAGTGGGTACCGAACCTACGACCTGTAGCGTGGGGGTCAGCGTCTCTAACCACCATGCCAACTGGCCCGTCAAATATATGAGCTTCCTGTCAAGCTACAGGTTTAGCTTGGCCAACTTCGGGTCGCTTTGGGCCCTACTTGGTGCAAGATTCAAGGTACATAAATTTAATCTCTTAAGCCCCTCTAGAGATAAGTTGGGGTCTCTCAGGTCTCGTTAGGGTGTGATGAATACTGGTAGTATTTTCAAGCTCATAAGTCGAAGAACTCAATAAGTCTAATTTAAATTTCTCAGTGTAGCTTATTAACATGACCTGAATTAGTCTTCGAAGACTTCCTTCTTAAGTCGTGTTGCAAACTGCTTCATGAAAGGAGCATATTTGAGCCGTATGTGGTCATAAATAGCCGGAATTGTGTTTAACAAAGTTACGAGTTTCAAACTGAGGCTTAAACGCGCTCCTTACTTGTTGAGTCAAGTTACTTGCCAGACTTAATTTTGCTCACAATATTGTTAGGTAATGTAAGTTGATGGGTGACACGGTTGAGATATTACCTCTGTTTATTTTAGTAATTTATCTCAATACTATGGAAACCAGATAACTATACAATATAATACATTTTTGAATACATACTTATATAGCTATTTACATCGAGAGACAGACCAAACAGACAAGTTCATGCACACAAATGTTTGTCCTGGGTGGGAATAGAACCCACGACCTGCGGCGTGGTAGTCAGGGTCTTTAACCACCAAGCCAACTGGCCCGTCACTAAATATCTTGTCTATAAGTAACTTAAGAAAGCACGTGGTAATAGCTTTTTAGGGTAGTAATCAATTTAGGAACCCATATCGTTTCTGCACCAAGATTGAAATTCTCTCCGCTCGTCTGTGTTCCAGAAACTTACAACTTGGGGCTCTTTAAGAAAGAGTGAATAGGCTACTAACACGAAAGCGAGCTCCATCTTCGGTCTCATCTTCACTTACCATCAAGTGAGATTGAGGTGAATCGGAATCCCGTCATAAATAAAAAACAAATGAACGCCAGGTCTCAGTCTCGATCGGTCTGTCAAGGTAATTTTACTTGGAGACTACCAGTGACTATTACGCAAAAAAAAAGTAAGATTTTCTTTCATTTTCAACCAATTGCAACGAGAAACTTCTACTTATTTTATGTCTTTCAACCGTAAAGTGAAAACTCTAAAGAATCGACCTCAAAGAAAATTTCTATGTTTGTTTTTTTGTTTTTCTTTCATTACACAAAGTTTGTTCAAAGATAAGAACCTGGAGAATTAAAATAAGTAAAGCGTTTCTTTTTCTTAAATATTAAAGAGAAAAGCCAAAGATCAACGAAATATAGTCACTATATACACTTTAAACCAAAATGTTTTCTCTGTGTAATGACTTATACCTTCTACCTACCTCTGCAGGGATAATAGGCGTAAAAATAAGGCGCGAGATTGTTTTTTTTTTAACATTAACCAACCAGGCTCTTTGTAGAGAACAATTTCATGGAAACCTTAACGGCTTTAATCAAAAAGTAATGTATAATTCACCTTCCATATTCTTTAGGTGGGCCAGAGAGGTAGAATTTCATTAGACACTCTACCTAATTTTATATTCTATGTACCTGCAGTGTAATCGCACTTAATAAATGATTACTTTGCGTTGTGTTAACATGCAATTTGAATTTTTGATTTCAAAGAAAATGTGAAAAAATTTAGTACTTTTTTTTTTTTAAATAGGTGCGTACCGCCTTGCTAATCAAAGTCCATGGAAAAGTTTGATATTTTTGTTTATCACTAGGTCTATATTTTAAAATAATATCAAAGTGCTAAACATAAAAGACCGCGTGCAACCCGCGCGGCTAGAATAGAAGCTAATTTATAGTATATTTTTTATAAAGCATTTTCCATACCAGTGTTAAATAAATGTTGCGTTGCGCTCAGATTCCTCGACAAGGAATTTGCATAATCTTGTTCAACATGCACACAACGTTATGAATACTGCGTTAAAATGCACGTTTTTATGTTTTTTATATTATTAAAGAATATACTGATTGCTTTTGTTTTTATTCGCAAGATAAAATTGAATGCAATGTAAAGGGAATTTAAATTGTACTACTAAGTATACTAAGTACTACTAAGTAACTATTTAAGTAGAGCTCTTAGTGCAGAGTTCGTCCGGGGAAGTACTACCACAGTAGTTCACTTGTGTTACTGTGTTTCGGTTAGAAAGGTAAGGGGGCCGGTGAAATTACAGGCACATGAGACTTAACAACTTCACGTCTCAGGGTCGACAACGCATTGGCGATGCCCTTAATGTTGCAAATGTCCATAGGCGGCGGTAATCACTTACCATCAGGTGGACCGTTCGCTTGTTGTGGATGACAGATGTGGATGAAATTTGGCACAGATATTGATTGTACTCTAGAATAGCACATAGGCTATATTTTATCCCAGGAATAATAAATAAATAATAAATAAATCCTGGGACATTCTTTTACACACGGCCATCTGGTCCCAAACTAAGCAGATCTTGTACTATGGAAACCAGATAACTGATATACTACATATACTACTTTTTTTTTTTACTAAATACATACTTATATAGATATTTACACCCAGACACAGAACAAACAGACATGTTCATGCACACAAATGTTTGTCCTGGGTGGGAATCGAACCCGCGACCTTCGGTTTGGCAGTCAGAGCGCTAACCACCAAGCCAACTGGATGAAACCGCGGGGTACAGCTAGTTTTATAAAATATGCTGTTTGCTGTCTAACTACTAATTGACATAAACTAGGAAATCGAAGGGGTAATCGGGTAATGAGAGTGCTTATTTGCTTTCAACCAGTGAACAGATTTTTAAATACTGATATGGCTATGAGAAAAGTATTTGGCCACTAGTTGTACCCTACGGTTTTGCTCGCGTTTCTGAGGGATGTGACATTTTCTGGAAATAATGAGTATTGGACGTGTTAATATAGGATATAAACTATAAATGTGCCAAGTTTCATCCAAATCCGTTTAGTGGTTATTACGTGAAAGAGTAACAAACATCTTTACATCCATTCTCACAAAATTTCGCATTTATAATATCAATAGGATTAACCTTCGAGCCCCTAGTTTGTGTAATATTCACTGCCAACAATATTATGTTATGAAATTAATATTTGAGTTACAAAACTTTAACAACACACAGAGAGAGAGATGACAACCTAAAATTTCACAATGTGAAATATGAAACTTAATAAATATATTAGGTTGGGGAAAAAGTCTTTTCGCATTATAGTATGTATAAATAATAAATAAATATAATAATAAATATCCTGAGACATTCTTTACACACGGCCATCTGATCCCAAACTAAGCAGAGCTTGTACTATGGAAACCAGATAACTGATATACTACATATACTACTTTTTTTTCTAAATACATACTTATATAGATATTTACACCCAGACACAGAACAAACAGACATGTTCATGCACACAAATTTTTGTCCTGGGTGGGAATCGAACCCGCGACCTTCGGTTTGGCAGTCAGAGCGTTAACCACCAAGCCAAGTGGCCTGTCGAACTTGTATTAAAATCTCTTTGGCTATACTATTTGTATCTGGCTGGTTTTGGTATCATTGAAAGTTTAAATTTTAAAGAACATAATTCCAAATTCAAATTAGGAAAATGTGTGATTTGCATTTGTTTTTCGATTTTCGAAGAAATTCGATTCATTTTAAAATTTTACTACAAAAAGGTAAAAATGCAACGCAAGCCGCGAATAAAATTTGCGATGTTTATGGACCTAGTGCAGTGTCTGTGAGAGTAGCACAAATTTGGTTTAAGCGTTTTCAATCCGGAAATTTTGATGTCAAAGATGCACGTCGCTCTGGTCGCCCCATTACGGATAAAATAGATGCCATTTTTGAAAAAGTGGAGCAAGATCGGCATATCAGTAGTTACGACGTAGCTGAAGAACTGTGAATTGACCACAAAACAGTTTTGGCGCATTTGAAAAAAACTGGGTACACAAAAAAGGTCGATATTTGGGTAACTCACGAGCTCACTGAAAGAAACCTAATGAACCGCGTACTCATTTGTGATTCTTTATTACGACGTCATGAAACCGAACCATTTTTGAAGAAGCTGATAACTGGTGATGAAAAGTGGATCACGTACGACAAGAACGTGTAAAAAAGGTCGTGTTCAAAGGCCGGTCAGGCTTCACAGACTGTGGCGAAACCCGGGTTAACTCGCAACAAGGTGATGCTGTGTATGTGGTGGGATTGGAAGGGCATTATTCACATGCATTATGAGCTGTTACCACCATGCAGGACCATCGATTCTGAACTCTACTGCGAACAACTGATGAGATTAAAGCAAGAAGTTGAGAGAAAGCGGCCGGAATTAATCAACAGAAGGGGTGTTTTTCATGATGATAACGCTAGACCTCACACATATTTAGCCACTCAGCAAAAATTAAGAGAGTTTGGCTGGGAGGTATTAATGCATCCGCCGTATAGTCCTGACCTTGCACCTTCAGATTTCCACCTGTTTCGGTCTCTTCAGAATTCTTTAGGCAGTGTCAGGTTAACATCACGAGAGGACTGTCAAAACCACTTGTCGCAGTATTTTGATCAGAAGTCCCAAAATTTCTATAGCAATAGGATCATGTCCCTACCTACAAGATGGCAAAAAATTATCGAACAAAATGGTACCTACATACTTTAGTTAAATGTAAATAAACTATATTAAAAATGTTTTGAATTTTCATAAAAAATGCGAAGGAACTTTTTCCCCAACCTATTATATCAAGCAAATCTGTTTGCGATACAAGCTGTAATTATATATTTAATCACGAATTTGAACGCTAAACAAAGGAACTGCAGGTGCCATGCGGTGTTCTGACGTGTGCATAAATTATTACTATAGAAAATCATATTATTAAAGCCATTATTTTAAACGTTACTGCCATAGTACTGACATAGAATATTTAGTACGAATCCTTTTATCTTAAAATATTATATACTGCTTCACGCCCCGGGCACTAGCATATTCCTGGGGTAAAACAGAGCCGACAAAATCATTCTCTTGAACCCAATCACAGCTAGTATACGATTTTCTGTTACAGAGTTCATTGTACCTTCCAGCTCCATCAGATCAGCTCAACGGTACCATGTTACTACATTGTCATTAGGACTACTAAGTATCGCCAAGTATCATGTTGATAATTCCTAGTGGCTGATATTTTGCACACACGTAGACAGTTTGGAGAGCGACATGGGCTACTTTTTATCCCGGGATGCAACCATGGAAGACAGTTAGTTCCATTATATTTAAGGACTTTAATTAGTTAATTAAGCCACCTTGTGGCTCAAGAATATAGAAGATTTTTTACTTCCAGCTTGTTCCACTAAAGCCCCACTATTCCCAGATATATGGGATCAGCGTGAAGTATAGTTTTGGTTTTTTCCCTGCCATACTATGATGGTTTTTTTTTAAGTGCTTATTGTCATCTACATATATATTCTAAAGTTCCTTACAACTCCTTATGGATGAAATGGGTAGTAACAACATTACCTCTTAATAAATACACCAAATAAAAATAAACCATACAGAGAGACTAATGTAAGGTTACATTAAATTGTGAGCGATAAATCTGAGCAGGGCCAGTTTCCTGCGGATGTCACGCGCCGTCAGATCGCTGTACATTACACGGTTGGTATGTGACACTAAAATGAGATATAAATGCAGGTAGGCAACGGAAAGGCGGATAAATCTCCACTAAAGGTGTCGAGATCTAAAAGGCCTATTTGTATAGCGAAGAATGTCATAGAAGAATCATCGTTATTGTGTTTTAGGATAAGGTTGACGTATTGATCTAATGGTTTATTGTATGATGATGGTGATGGACCTTATCATAACACCATTAGGTATAATTTTTCTATTACTCTCTTAGTTGTCAAAACTGTCTATTATATTTCAACAACTTAATAAATAAATATCCTGGGACACTCCTTACACACTCTTAAGTTAAGCAGAACTTGTACTATGGAATAGCTGGCTAATATACTTCTTGAACGACTATTACTTTTTTTTAAATACATAGATATATCGGGCTGGCAGGAGGGTTCAGCGAAGCGCTCTAGGCAATTGTCCTGCATTGTAGGCGTGTTGTAGCAGAAACGTTAAAATAATACCACGTGTCCAATTAGTAACAATCACTTATTTTATTCCAATAAACTTACACACAAAATAAAACGTAAAACACAAGATGCAGCTGTTTGTATAATGATCGACCGACGTCACCGCGTGGGCGCAGACTTACTACTCAATTCGGGGTTACCCGTTCATATTCTACTATTCAGGTTCAAACATTAAACCGATTTACATAAATCACAATTTTTCTAATTTTAAATTTAACAACAAAAGTCAACGAAATTACAATCAGTTTTACTTTAGTAATTAACCCAACTCAGAGATGTTTTAAGGTGTCGCGTCGTCAGATATATAAATTCACACCTACTGTACTTAATACTGTATACACAAAAATGTTGGCCACAAGAGCGAGTTCATCTGCTGGCTACATTTTTATTCCCAAACCCGAGTGTGATATAGTATGAAACCGCGAGGAGATACTCATATGTAGAGTCACACTTTTGTTTTGTCTAACAATTAATTTTTAATTCTTGAAATGACCCCAGCTTCCGCATTTACTTCTCAAGATCTTACAAAGCTAAATGCTTTTATTATATCACCTCAGTGGCTAAGCGGTATAAAGCTTGGCTTGAGATCTGAGATCCTAGTTTCAATTTCCAGGTCGAGCAATTACCGTTCACTGTTAGAAATTACAACGGGATTGGCCATGTGCCCAGACGGCGACAATGCCCACCACATTTCACTTTGGGACTTAAAATATCTTCGCTGAAATGTTGGTCAACCTTCGTCGTCGAAATTTATGAGCATTTTGACATTTAATAAGTAAAATAAGAAATTTACTACAGATTGATAAAATTTTGTTAATATGTTAACGGTTAGAATAACTAATATTATAAAATGTTTGTCACATAAAACAGTATTCTTCCCAGGTAATATTTAATACAAGCAAGTTCCTAGTACAGACACCAGTCTCTCACAAAGGACATTATATTTGGAAACTGTATGATTATTTCTGTTCCATCTAGTTATTAAGCAACCTTTGTGAAAGAAATAAATAAATATAATATAAATATATAGATTATACAAAAAGCAGAAAGACTTTCTGTGTGGCGGTCGGTGAGGTAACAGCTATGTGGTGCTAGTGCGTCGACTCAGTGACAGCGGGTCTAGAGATGCTTCATGTAGAAGCGAAACACGTGTCTATTTCCTGTTGAGTTTCTTTGTTTGGCACTCGACAGATAAGGAGATCCAGCGGAATTAGTTACTAGATATTTGTTTTTGTATAATCTTACAATGGATTTACGCAAGGTCACGCCTGAGTCAATTAGTAAATTTTAGTTTAATTTAACTACCAATATACTTAAATAACTATTGCTCATTATGAATACCTATTAATCTTACTACTATAATATTTTAAATGCGAAAGTTTGCATGGATGGTTGTTACTCAATCACGCCAGAACGGCTGCACGGATCTGGACGAAATTTGACATAGAAATTGATTATAGTCTAGAATATCACATTGGCATATTCCGGGAAAAAGTAGCATCCCTAGGGAACGAGATGCAATAAAAAGGATAACTGTTTTTATGAGACTATTTATAGTTAAAACGGGTGAAAATTTTAACAACTGTCGTAATTACTCAATATTAATTTAAAATTGTTAACATTTCTAAATATATACTTTTTTTTACTTTATTCGGGTAGGCGTAATCCTCGAAATCCTTTAAAGTTCCTTTCAAATATTCATAAAATCTGATGTCAGATATCTTTCTATCTGTTTCTTGATGTCCTGCTTATTAAATTATTCAATATCAAATTAGAAACGTAAAGGCTTTGAAACGCAGAAGAGGATAGTTAAAGAACTCAAATGAAAAGCACTCCGCTGATAAATTTATTATAATATGGTTAAATTATATTATATCTAATGATAATTGGGAAGGGAACTTTTGATTTACTTACTCAAGGCTTGATTATGACTCCCAAAAGGCTGCCTTTATAATTTATCACAGACAGGCCAGTAGGATGGACGATTAAAGACCCCGGCTGCCACGCCACAGATGTTGGATTCTATTCTCACACAATCTTTTATGTGCATGAACATCTCTGTTTCTGGGTCTGGAAACTAAAATAGTAGTGTAGTATATTAGTTTTGTGGTTTCCATAATACAGACTTTGCTTAGTTTGGGGTTCGATGGCCGTGTGTAAACAAGGTCTCTGAATATTTATTATTTATTTAGTATATCAGTAGTCTGGTTGGTTATGTACAAGTTCTACTTAGTTTCAGATCCGTCTTTCAATGCGTATCAAAAGAATAGAAAAAAAATCAAAGGAATAGAAATATTCTTTATTTATATAGGCTTCCACAAATTCCCTGATCCCAAATTAGCAGAGTGTACTACTTGTCCTATGGCTACCAGGTAACTGATATACTACATATACAACTTTTTAAATACATACCTACTTTTATAGTTATTTACAAACAGACACATTCATGCACACAAGTCAACTGGCACGTTCAAATATAAATATATACATTTCCACGGAGATTTATTACACGCGGCCAAGATCAAGTAACATTATTAAATAATATTTTACAGTGAAGTATAGTGGTTGGAACTCACAGCTGTTTCTTACATACATATATCTCAATAGCGATATTAACATATGCTTTATAAATTCAAATTCCTTAGAGTACCTGTCGACAGCTAAGCTTCGCTATTGAGAACTGAATGAAAATCACTTTGACGCTACACGAAAGCGCGTCTGAAATTTCTGCCTGTAGTTTGCATTTGTACATTCTAGCATTCCTGAAAAGCTGAAGCGTGGATTTGGTGTTGGCTGGAAAGTTGTTTCGTAGTTTTGACGTGCGATGTATAGGAATGGATATTAAAATTTTAGTACTTGTTTTGAGTAATTCGCGATCCTTATATTTATATTGATTGTACACCAAATTTATAACTTATTTAAAGATATTTTATGATGGGCAAGTTGGTGTAGTGGCTTAGACTGTGACGCTACAGGTTGTGCGTTTCATTCGCAGGACAAACATTTCTGTGCATCAACATGTATGTTTGTTCTGTGTCTGGGTGTTAATATCTTTTAATATGTGTTTACAATAAAAAATAGCATATAAATAAATATCCCGTTACATTCTTTATACACGGCCATCAGGTCCCAAACTAAGATATTGACCACCAGATAACTGACACATTTTCATACAACTTTTATTAATTCTAAATATATACTTATATAGATATTTACACCAAGGCACAGAGCAAACAGACATAATCAAGCACACAAATGTTTGTTCAGGGTGGGAAACGAACCTTCGCCTTCAGCTTGGCAGAGAGTCGCTAACCACCAAGCCAACTGGCCTTTCTATTTAGTTTAACAGCTATCTAGTTGCCATAGTACAAGTTCTGCTCAGTTTGCGTTCCATCCTCTCAAACTTTCGCATTTATAATATTAACAGGATGTTACCTTACTGAGTTTCCTGTATCACTTTACTGAAAGGAACCTCTCAATTGGAAGCTGACTTCCGAACCGGTAGAAACTTCAGTAGCTTTGACTTTTATAAGTGTCCAAATAGGGCCTTAACCGAATAAATGTTTCTGTAATTTGTAACTTTTGAAACATTTTGCCATTTTCAGTAAAACTAAACTAGTAACTATGTACAATTTAAATAAATGAATTGAATATATGGAACTACAATACAGAACGCGCCATATTAAAAATGCCGGAGGCTATATCCAATTTGTACCAATTGTTGTTCTATGCAAAATATTATAATACAGGTCTGTGGATGTTCACTAATATTTTATTTATCTATGTAGGCAGAGGTAGTTTCCGCTTTGTTGGTTAAAATTTGCATTGAACAATAAAACATTTAAACAATTTGGATTACCACATAATAGATACGCACAGAACGAATTTACACGCACACATACACGGTTACATACAATCTTAGGTTCCTTTTGACCACACTAATAAGAATTGTCATACAAATTTTTATCTTGAAACCTTGGGTCGATGGATGATAGTAATCTAATTAAACCTAGGATTGTACACGAATCGAACAAATTTTACTTCATTATTGTAGTTAATATACTTCTTTAGGCGCATTATGAAAAATTGATGAGAGTGAAATTTTAAGATGCATCAGTGTAACACAAAATTCTCACGAATGAAGTTAGCTGATAACGGTGTCTCCAGAACATCGCACAAATCGCAATTGTCAGTGTCAATGAGTGTGTAATGATGTTATTATCAATAATAACCTAACTACGTAAAAAAATCTTATTCGTTGCTACAGACAGGTGCCGGCTCCAGGTCTTCACCAACCGCTATCTTCGCCGAATTCTCGGTGTATACTGGCCCGAGAAAATGTCCAACGTAGACCTGTGGGAACGCTGCGGTGAGACCCCGATCGACCAGCAGATCAAACGCCGCAAGTGGAATTGGATTGGGCACACGCTCCGAAGGGACCCTGATCACATTCCAAGGCAAGCCCTAGACTGGAATCCCCAAAGAAAGCGGAAACGTGGCCGCCCTAAGCAGACCTGGCGGTGGCCGATCACTGCAGAAGGGAAGGCGATGTAAGTCAAGCTACAGACAGGTGCAAAGTGTTTGGACACAATTACAATTTCACGACTGAATAGTAAAAAATGCTTTAAGTGCAGATTTTTTCACCTATAAGTTCGGGTATAACTTCTTACGTGCGTACATAAGTACACACACACACACGTTTTTTTATATATTATTACTTCTGTATTATATTCATTTGGATAATATTCATTTCTAGTCATAAACTAAAGAATTATAAGGTTCTACAAGTCACTGCATCTCAAATACGCTGATGCCATGGTAACGATAGCCGAAGTTTAAATTCCTTTCATATAGCTAGCCTTACTTCAAAGGGATATAACTTTGCGGTAAACCTTCTTTCGAATTACTACCTGTTATCACCAACCTTTCCTTCTGGAGTTACTTATTTAGTGTTACGGTAACAGAGTTTTGCTAATTGCTATGTGTAATTAACCACAGTGAATATATTATGTTGAATTAACAATGCCATGTAAATTGTACCGTGTAATTTGCGTGTGTAAATATAGTAATTATGACATTAATTATTTTATAATTTTACGGCCATTATTTTTATTAATTAAAATTTATCAATTGGGATATTCGTTTATTATTTTTTGACGATAGTGAAGACAATTTAAAACTTGAATTTGCTATTTTTTAATAGCGACTATCATTTGTTTGCTTAGCTCTTTTTTAACAATGGTAAGTAATAATGTGGCAGAAGTATGTAAGAACACAAAGCCTAAAAGGAAACTGGCTTCCATGTCCTAGCTACCAGAATACAACGGAAGCTAATTGTCACAGAATTTCAATTTGAAATTAGTAGTCAGTAACATGGGTTCTACAATACCGCATGATATTCAAGGCAGGCCAGTTGGCCTGGTGGTTAATGACTCTGACTGCCAAACTGAAGGTCACGGATCCAATTCCCAACTAGGACAAACATTTGTGTGCATAAACGTGTCTGTTTACTTGTGTCTGGGGGTAAATAATATATCTATATAAGTACGCATTTAGAAAAAAATATATATACATACAATACTTTGTATTTTGTATATGTAGTATATCAGTTATCTGGTTTGGATAGTATAAGCTTTGCTTAGTTTGGTGCCAGATGGCCTTGTGTAAAGAATATCCCAGGATATTTATTTATTTATTTACATTGTTCATTGGGTCATTATTTTCAATTAGTGTACTCCCTACCATTGTGTATCAATATGTATTCTTTCAACTAAAACTCAAGCTCATTGTAGAATTGGAACTCGTCGCTGATCGATTCCACATTCAATATGATCAAATTGAGCTATAATCCTCAAACACTTTGTATTACCTACACTTCTTAGTTGATATCGTCTATATTGACCGTTTTATCCTGAAAAAATCTTTATATTTAATATTTTTTTTTTTTATAAAACACTAATCTATAAATTAATACACTTTTTAAGCATATTACGCACACGGAGGAGTACAAGATGTGGTATAGTTAAAGTTTATATTGAAAAGTAGTAGCAGAAGGCTTACATTAATAAATATTGTCACATAATGTAACACATTATGAGGTTTTGTAGATGTTCACAGCTGACGTAATAGAACAACATTAAAAAAAGTTATACTCTGACAAAAAACCTAAATTACGTTCAAACTAAAAAAAATAAAGAATTACGGTCGAATTTCGATCACTAATAAATAATAAATCGAAAAATAGACCAAATATTCAATCATGTCGGTACAAGCTAAAGCATGCAAATCCGGTTATAAACTTCAACAGTGAAAACTTGGGTAGTTATTATAAGTTTAAAACTTATTTCGTTCATAACTTAAACTTGGCAACTTTATGAACATTCTCTAAGGAGGATCAGGTAGCACATGTTAAGAATGTTAGCTACATTTTACGAGTGAATTTTTATTTTTCTTTCTTCACATTAAATGTTATAAAATGCATTGTAATAATGAAAATCCGTTATTGGTATTAAGCTTTTAAATTGCACGTATTGTCATTATGTAAATTAAATTAAATTGATTGATTAACTGAATGTAATGAAAATTGTGGCATTATTATAAATGCGAATGTTTATGAGGATGGTTGTAGGGATTTTTGTTACTCTTTCACGCAATAACTACTTAATGGATTTGAATGAATCTTTTAGTAGTTCCATAGATAGTTTCTTAACTGGATTAACTTACTTTTTATCCCGGGAAAATGTAACGTCCCTCGGGAACGCGAGTGAAACTGCGAAGGACATCTAGTTAAATAATAATTAAGTGTAAATATTATTTTCTGCAACTGGCCCGCAATTGCCAGTCCATTACTTGATGGTAGTCACCCAGACGGGTACTACAAAGTACCTTTCATCGCCCCTTCGTGAACCCTATTATATATTTCTATTATCGTAATGTGTAAAGACCGTATGGACAGAAAGTAAACTCGACTCACTAAATGATCCTGAATGTTTGTAAACAGCCTGAAGAAGGGCTTCAGATAATACAAACTTCGTCGCAACGAGGCCTCCCAGAGCGGACCTCTCAGGTGATTGCGTAATTATCGAAAGAGACGGAACATAGAGGCCGCGTTGAAACATCGTTGAGCGTATTGTAATTTAGCTTACAAGATTGTTCAGCGCCCGAATTGTATAACTCTCTCGGATTAAATGTGGAATCCCATTTCATAATCAATTGATGGTTTGATAGATAAGCAGTGTGGGATGGCAGTCGTAGCGACTGCAACTACGATTCCGAGAACATTAAACAATCGCCCTGCAGACCCGGCAGATGATGACTTCTAAATAACAGTATTTTTGAAGATTACTTTTACACTAATTTCTAAATCATACGCCGGTTTATTTTTTAAGGAAATTCAAAGGTCCCTTTTGTGCTCGTTCAATCTGAAAGGTTGGAATTAAAGCAAGCGGAAAAATCTTTATGGATCTTTTGTTAGACCACAATCCGTGTGAGTGCAGCCTTTTTATGGGAGAATAATGTTTCAGGGAAATTTGTGTTTAGAAATTAAAGTGAATCTGTTAAAAGTTTCATTGATTTTATTTTATTTATTTTATTTTATTTTTATTGAACGGTACAGTAACAGATAACAGATTGCACTTACACAAAAACACAAAGTAAGGAAAAAAAAAAGGTAAATCTGCTATCCAATGACAACTGCACACAGCTTAAACAATTAACAATTCACAGTTACACAAGTTCATATACAGATCATCAATCAAACACAAATCTGAGATAAAAAAGAAAAGTACAATTATAAAACAATAATGACTTATGACTACAAAAATTATGACTTGTGACAAATACTTAATTTTTTCAGGCAACTTGTCCAATCTTACTAAAAAACCTCAATCACCCAGTTTCCAAATTAAATCGTAATTCAATAAAACTATGTACTAATCCTGCCACGCAATATATACCTTTTTTCTTTTTAATACCTACTAACAAAAAAAAGTACAATAACATCGTGGGACCTCACCAAAACTTCATCATAATCAGATGAATGGCTTAGAAAACCACACTCAATTTTATACATAAGATGGCAATATCCGTTCTGTGGATACTTAATCTTTGATGAATGATGGAATGATGCATCGAGTATTATAAGATCATAGCGGAACAGATAACTATCAGTCAATGTTCTCGATACGGAGTAACAATCAATAATGTGTTGTACAGACACTCGCCAGAACAATATTAATCGTTGTACTGTGAATAGTGGCAGTTGATTTTTATATTAATTAAAGATTGAATGAATTTGATTTGAACAAATCAAACAAAAGTGAGAATAGAGCCTCCGATCTATGCTGTGGTTAGCCAGGGCAGGCTTTGACAGAAAAAAAAAACATTAAAAAAAGACGCATTTGTTTCAAAATGACGGTTTGAAACAAATGCGTTTTTTTTAATGTCAAGTAGGCTAACAAACAGCCGGACTCTCTACTTGATGGTAAGTGGTCACCGCTCCCTATAGACATTTGCGAAATCAGAGGCATTGTCAACCCTGTGAGGTGAAGTTTATAAGTTTCATGTACCTGTAATTTTACCGGCTCCATTACTTTTACTTGAAACGCAGTAATACAATTGCACTAGTACGTACTTCGCGGACGAAATGGGTATGACGATAGTACCCTGCACTACGAGCTCTAGTACTTTTAATATTTCCGAAAATTCTTCTTCGAAGCGTTTTTAATCTATATTGAGTGTTCCACAGACACATCATTTCACGTGTGTCAAAGATATAGGGGTTCTTAACATTGACGGGGGTCCATAGGTTCAGGGAGTCAGTGACGCATGGACGATATATTGTCAATTTTAGAGAGATGAAAATAAATGATCTATCATATCGATATCGATACTAAAACAAACAGTAAGTATGTGGAGGACTAGGATATAGGAATTCAGACTTCAAATTTGTTGAGCGATTGGAACGTAGAAAAAAAAAACGATTTGATTCTCGTTTCTTTTTTGATTAGCATAAAGTCAAAACGAGATTGAAATTAATTGGCATTATTGAAAATATCTTAATTGTAATTTTCTCTCGTAAATACATTTTACAATTTTCAGAATTCCTACTAATAATGCAATGTGACCAAATTGTACTTTACTTTCATGTATACCCTTAGAACTCACAGCGGATATCCGAATCCTAACCAAAGCTCATCCCTAATATCGACATGGGTGCGGATGTCACCCAATGTTTATGACGTCACGTTCAAGTTATAAATAACACCAATGAATCTAGCTTCTGTCGTTGTGGGCATAAGAGACCTATCTACATCCCTTTCTAATTACAAATGTGGGACAGAGATAGTATTAGTGATTCCAGTGGGCAGTGGTGGTGTAAATCTTTCAGTTTGGGACGTTTTATGTGGACGATGTGATGTTTTGGGTCAGTGAAGTTGTGTAGAGCCATTTGGTAGTCATCACGTCTGTATATAATACCGACTATGACAATTTTGAGTGATTCTGATAAATGTATGTTTTAATAACTAAAAAAATTAAAAATAAATAAATAACAAAATCTCAATAAATTCAAATTAATTATGAAGTATTCTTATTTATAATATTCTAGTGAGAGTTATAGTACCTATGTAAGTTGTACTTGATTTCTTTTTTGTTACTATTTTCTCAATTTGTTGTGTATGAAAAGGGTCAAGTGACTGGCTCATGACATACAAGCAATTCCTAGTTAAAAAGTCAGAGCATGTGATCGGATTATAACTTACTTTATTATCATTAGATATATTTTTAAATTACACGTAAAAAATAAGGAAGCGAGATATTTAAAACGCACCTAATCTGTTGTATAATATTTATTGTTTAATCAACTTTTAGCCACTGGTAATAAATAAAGTAATCCTCGGATATTCGCTTGCACTGACTCTGTCAGGCCAAAAGTTACCTTTTGTTAATAAAATATGACCCATCACATCTATGCGGCTTGGTGAAACCGCACAATCGTAATTGAAAGCTGGCCTATGACAAAAGCTTATTATTAAACTGTAGGCTTTATGTTAATATTTTTTTTTATATTTTTGAAGATTAGACAATAAAAATTAAAAGCAACCCGATAAAGACGTTACTTGTTAAAATAACTATAAATGCCTAAGTAGACCCGAAATTGCGGAATTATTGGCCGACAAACAGGCAGACAATCTGCTTGATAGTAAATAATTGATCATTACTATACAACGTGTTACAAAATACCCCGTAAAAATATTATTAATTATCAAAGCCAACCTTAGTAAGCTGTCATGTCTACTTTAGTAGCATTTCTATTTTTCATTCATAAAAATCAGATTGGGGATTTTGGGGTATGTTATACAGCGTTACTACGGTTTTTACATTTTTTTTTTTTTTTTTTTTTATGCCACTTCGGCCGACAAACAAGCAGACGGTCCACCTGATGGTAAGTGGTCACCGCCGCCTATGGACATTTGCAACACTAGGAGCATCGCCAATGCGTTGTCGACCCTGAGACGTGAAGTTGTTAAGTCTCATGTGCCTGTAATTTCACCGGCCCCCTTACCTTTCTAACCGAAACACAGTAATACAATTGCACTACTGCTTCACGGCGGAAATGGGTAAGGTGGTAGTACTTCCCCGGTCGAACTCTGCACTAAGAGCTCTACTACTCGAAAATATATTGTGAATGAACTCATTATAAGGCCCCATTTAACCTCATTTCGGCTGTACGAGTAGTTTTGTAATATCCTGTATGTTATTATACTAAATATTACTAGCATAGTATATCAGTTATCTGAATGCCAAAGTATAACGTCTGGTTAGTTTGGGATCAGATGGCCGTGTGTAAAGAATATCCCAACATATTTATTTGTTTGATAATTTCACGTAACCTTTCTAGAATCCGGTGGGAGACGACTTAAAATATTTAAAATTTAAAATTTAGGCGATTATTTACAAGCGTTTAGTTCCATCATATCGCTCTCGCTTATGCTTACTCCTTATACCATACCGGAGGAAAGTGGTCATAAAACACCGCGGCTGTTTCGGATTTATACCACCCACCAATACTGTACAGATCCAGTTCCACGTCGTTCTCATGTGGTCGCTACAAACGTTCCAATAGATTTGTTACACCATCGCCTTTTGCAGTTTAACCTATTATTTCAGCCAATTTCTCTTTATTGGCTTGTGTTGAATATGGTTACACGATAAATAATTGATTCACGCGTGGCCTAACGGAAATGATGATATTTTTATTATTATATATGATTAGGTTCCTCGTTTATTCAATTTCTATTTATATTCTCATTATTAACTATAATATTAGATAGTTGATTTTGTATGAATATTATACGAAAATCAAATATGTAGTAATTATTTCTCCAAATTTTGTTTTTTGTATAATTTTATAGTCACCCGATGTAATTTGATGATTAGGTCGAAGGTAGTTGGTGTATAAAGCCTAGAAGGGAACTGCCTGTTATTGTATACTAATGGCAAGCTTAGTCAATCGTTTTACACTAAAACTTTACCTTACTTTACTAATTTAATGAATTTATGTATTCTGTTGAAAATGATAAACAAATAAAATATTAAAAAAGCTGCACCATAAAATTCTGATAGGTGCTTAGCGACAGATTCTCAAATTAAGAGTGCTACCTATACAGTCGGGTAGGTACTACAAATTACCCTTCCACCGTTACTACTAATATTAATAAATCGCCTTGGTGATAGAGTGATGTAAAGTCTCGGCTAGAGACCTAGAGATCCTGGATTCCGTTACTTTGTTTAGAAAAAATTACCTGTAGCCGCAGATTAGTAGCGTGTAAGAGAGACGGCGATAATGCTCCCCACATGTCATGTTGGGACTTAAAATATCTTCAGTGGAATGCGGGTCTCATAACGCCTTATACTTAACTCCACAGAGCTTATGGGCGTAATGAAAAGTAACATTATTTAAGGACAGCTGGTAAAAATTAAATCACAATTAGATCAACTGAAATTCCATCAGTAATCCAAAATATCATTATCAGAACAAACTATCAGCATAATCGCCCGCGGTCCCTGTCGCCAAACTTGTACTAATAAGTAAAATAGGTCTAGCGAATACCTGATAAATATAGGAATTATTAATGATATTTGAAGGTAAGTAAATGTACCTATAGATAGTAAATAATTCCAGCCTGGTTTCCAAAGAATCTATATATCTAACAACGCAGATGCAGTAGACATCAATTCCTTATTTTATACAGGAATTGATGCATCATATCTCAACTGATAAATAATATGCATGTAGCTGATCTGAGTGGTGATTGTCTGAGAGCAAACTGTGTTGAGGGTTTATACTCTTCATTTTACTATACACTTCTGAGTAATAGCCTGAGTCAATAGTTTATGGACTATTTTTAAGTCGCCTCCGCCACCCCTTATAGCGACCCCTTTCCTCTCATGTCCATCTCAGTTTACCTGAGTAATATGACTGGCTAAGTATCGAGCATGATCCAAAGATCACCTCCTTCTCCATACCAATGTATGTCTAAGCATCGGAGCATAATCCAACGATCATCTCCTTCTCCATACCAACGTATGTCTGAGCATCGAGCATGATCCAACGATCACCTCCTTCTCCATACCAATGTATGTCTAAGCATCGAGCATGATCCAACGATCACCTCCTTCTCCATACCAATGTATGTCTAAGCATCGGAGCATAATCCAACGATCACGTCCCTACTAATATCCATCCGAGGCAAGCAGGCACATCCTACTATAGCAAGTAACAACAACCGTAAGTACAAAGTTTCTGAACCGCACGCTCGAATGTCAACTAGGTACTTGGTATTACAATCAACTAAATCTAAAGCGCTCACCTAGGCCTCCCGCAACACGCGCACCCAGGTTGCCACACTCACATCTCTCAATCTCTGTCTGGATAGTTAGTTATTTGCTTTGTTCACACTTTATAATTGATTTTTTATTTATGTGGGTAGCAGTCGCGAGAAAATGTGTCAATGCCGGTGACAGGACTTTTTGGGTTGCCAGTCTTTAATTTTAACAAGGTTTGATGTTTTAGTTATTTACAATTTATGGTACATTTCGCGACGTAGTTCGCGACAGTCCCGATATATGATAATATATAAATCATTCAAATAAACAAAATATACTTAATTATCGAATGTATGCGCTCGCAGACAGGTAACAATTCCCGGTACAAATTGTTAATTACCATAGTAAATTTGTCGTTCGTCGATGAAGTAAACTCAGTGTGCAGGAAATAAACTGAATAATTTGATACTGTTTACTCTCTGATTATGTTGAGAGGGATAATAAGCATCGATAAGTCCGTCTTCCGTCTTTAGCAATACTAAGAGAGTGGCTATGTTTTACAAAGTGGAATTAGATAGAGAGTTTTGAATGTCGCCATTCGCTAAAAAAATTGAGTGGAACTATTTTTTTAACTGTAATGGACAAACAAAAAGCTCTATGGAGTCGTCCCTATAAAAAAAAAAAAACAATACAGACTCTGAGCTTAATTAATCCAAAATCCCAATCTTACACTAAGTCTCAAAAATAAGGTTGTATGTATAACCCAAATAAAAAAAAAACCAATTACACAGGGACAATAAATTAAGAAATAAACAAAACCAATTTCTAAAGCAAACGTAATGTAACCCAAAATACAATTTTAATTAAGCAACGCAATGAAACGAAAAAAATGCCGTTTAGCAAACTGCAAAGACTGGAGGACAATTCCAATCGGGCACTGGATTTTTGAAATCCCGTATGGTTTCCCAAATCCGGAGTGGACGGGAAAATCCGAGCAGATGGTAGAAAGGATAAAACTTACCTTTGACGATGAGTTTTAGTAAAAGGTATCAGTTAGGTAGCTATGTAGGTATAATCTCAATGTGGTATGGCTGTCGAATGGATTTCGATTTACTGGAAATGCATTGTCGTGTAGGGCTTGATGGCAAATTTTAATATGAGTCGGGCTAAGTCTTTGAGCCAGAAAGAATAAAGTAAAAATGATTTAGCCCTCTGTAACCATTAAGCCGTTAAAGCTGTGTAATTACAAAATTAAGCTATTCATATCATTATTTACAATTGTTAATATTGCTAATATATCATATTTTATAAATTCTAATACTACCCGATCGTTTGAGCTCAAATTGCAATAATCATAATCCATGGTGGATGATGTACCTTCATTTGCAAAGAATAATGTTTGCAATATTAAAATACATGAGACGATTTAAAGGGGCCCATAAAGGTCCACTTGAATAAAAGATATTTCTGGTTCCGGGTTCCAGTTCAATATGATCAAATTTCACGACATTTCACCTGGAACTCGCTCTTCTCGAAAAGTCAATAAACAATGCAAACATCTCTGCAATTCGCCCTCTCAACCGGGTATACTTGGTACATCCAAACAAACTAATTGGGCGCAAGTTACTCCATCGATAACCAAATAGAGGATACCCGGATTCCATCCGTCTCTATTATCCGGATATAATGGGAATTGATAGAATATATACCTGACTTGTTTCTATGATTTGTTATGGTTTGGGAAACATTTTGTTCTGAAACTAAACTAAATTGAAACTTGAAACTGAGTATTTCGTACTTGAATTTAAACTTTTTAGTTTAAGAATTGCTACATTTATCACGTTTATAATTATCATTATAAAGTTACATCATTACAAAGTATTAACACACGATACCGATCATGTATTGATTGGTAGTCCATATTCTTTTACATCGCCACAAAAATCTTTACTTTTGAAAATTGCAGTGATATTAATTAGCTAATTCAAAATGTTTACCAAATCAAAATATAAACTGGTTAGAAAATCTGTTTATAAATCAGTTGCTAGATTTAATCCATACACATAAACACACCACACAATTAGAAGCTCGTAATAATAAAATAAGACAACAAGCAACTGTAGTTAATTGTTGTCTACATAAAACCCGGATTTCGGGTTAAGGCAAGAGAAACTTTAGTGTGATTTAAATACCTAAAAAGTGCTGGACAAAAGAGGTTGTGGTCTTTAGCTAGATGGATCGGACAGATTAAGCTACGGAACTGAGTTCACGATTAAATGTAATGAAACGACAAAATGGGGAAACTTCAGCTAGGGAATATTAAAAAGGCTAACTATTACAATGAAAGAACATTATTTATTAGACCAAATAAATCTATCTAGAAAAAAAAGCCATTTGTGAGTCTGATAAGTAGAATAGTTGCTACTTGCCTAAGCTTAATTTAAGTCCTCAACACATTGGCGAACTGGTATTGCTAATGTCTATAGGCGGCAATGACCACTTACCATCAGCCCCTTAATTCGATAATTCAAACTTCATCGTCCAACTGGCGAAACGAGGCCAAGACCTCTCATGTGATCGTTAAGTAAACGAAAAAGACAGAGCATGGAAGAAGATCTTAAACAATGAGCTAAAGTAATATTTCTATATGATATGGAGGATTTGAAAAAACAAAATTAAAGCGTCATAAAATTTATTAAAAACGGTTCTGAACTACGAAAAAGAAAACACTATACAAATTCATTTCAATTGCTATCCTGTATAGTTTATTAAAAAAATATTGTCGCCATTTTAGTTTAGAATGTTTTTGCGTAACGAAATTGAAGTGCAGGCTTTGTCTTTTAATATCGTGAGTGATAGTAAAAAATTCATAGGAATACCTTATAATATATTCTTCGTTGGATATGGTAAAGAGAATATGCAACTGTGATGACTCAGATCCTTTGTTAACATATTTAATGTTACCAAAGAATATGAAAGTAGAAATAAAATTTACTGAACAGTTGAAATATGGTTTCTGTATTACAATATAACAGTAAGAGTAGATGTTCCCAATACGAGAAATGACAGTAAGTATATGATATATTCCTGATGGTCTTTGGACGCAAAAATCGGATATAATCAAAACTTGGTACTAGATTGACGGTCGGGTGATTGTTATCTCCTTCACATACACTTGTAGAAAGAGATAACACTCGTTATCTTGTCAAATAACTGATTATATTTAATGCATGTAAATTAGATAAACACGCAGACCGTCCATCTGTTAAGTCGGCACCGCCGCCTAAAGACATTTGCAACACCAGGGGTATCGCCAATGCGTTGTCGACCCAAGACGTGAAGTTGTTAAGTCTCATGTGTCTGTCATTATACCGGCCCCCATACCTTTCTATCTGAAGCACAATAATACAAGTGTACATCTACATGCTTCACAGTTGAAATAAGTATGATGTAAGTACTATCCTGGATGATCTCTGCACAGAGAGCCCTACTTCTAAAAATATTTAAATTGTAATGCAAGAAATAATTATTTCCTGAGTTTCCTTGTAGAGATCCAGCGGAATTAGTTACTAGATATTTGTTTTTTCTACAATTTTTTAATGAATTTCTGCAAGACCACGTGTGAGTCAATTAGTAATCTAAAGAAATAATTGTTAATCATGCTTACAAGACTAAAATTAGATTATTGATAACAGTTCAAACTTAAGTTATTCAACAAAATGAACAACAGAATCACTTTAACATTGCTAAAGTTTCAAACGAGATTCTCAACTAAAACCAGTCTAGCAGATAGACAGCGCAGCGAGGTTGCAATTTACGATACTGCGTGTAATCTCAACAATTTGTTCTGTAAATGTAGCTCGGCGCTGGATCAGTGTGAATATTTACACTAACGGCCGCGCTGAAAAGTGTTTCGCCTTCGTTTGCTAATCTCTCTGCGCTTGAACTTACAGGCACTTAAATTGACGAACATTTGAAAACTATTTCAGTCATAATCAATTAAGTACGTAAAATAATGGACTGATATTTTTTTTTTCGGTAATCATCAAATATTATGCGAAAATAAATGAGCATTTATAACTGTGTCCTATATTGAAAATTCTTTAACCAATTGGTACATTATTTTGCTTGGATATAGGCTATGTTATAATCCCGAGATACATTAGATCTCTCAAGGACGCGACTGAAACCGCGGTACGGAAAACTAGTTTTTATTCCAATAGTAATTTGAGTCTGAATTTATTTTCTTTCGCAACAGACTTATGCGTCAAAATGACGTCATTTATATGGCTTACATGTACGATCCGATACGTGGACGTGTGCGCTTTCTCAACAGACGTGACATTATTCCACGTTTAACTATTTCCTTCTTTACTCAGAAACTCTTCTTACATTAAAATATTTTTTGGAAGTGAAACTCTTTATGTGAGGACTTTGAAATTCTGATACGCAACCTGTATGACGAAAAAATTACGCTTTAAAAAGTATGAAACAAGAAAATATTCTCATGTCAAATTGTTATAAACTATCCAATATTTATTGTCTATTAAATAAAAAAACTCACACATAATATATTTTAAAGTATTTAATACCTGTTCATAGTGATGTTCAGAGGATAGCCGTGGTCGTATGAGCCATATGACCATATATGAGGTAGCATACAACCACGGCTATCCTCTGAACATCACATATTCTATAACCAGCAGACGATCAAGACGCTTCAAACGATACCTCGTTTGCCAAATTACGATAAGTAGTTTAAAAGTTATGAGGGAACAGATGAACATACATACACACATACATACCGGTCAAAATCATAACCCTCCTTTGGCTTCGCCGTAGTCGGGTAAAAATAGATGAATGATAAACAAAATCTATGTATTCAAAAGTGATTGATGAATAATTAAAACATTTTCCTGTAATACAAAATTTTGCTTTTATCGTGTGTCTTTACGACACAACTGTTTTGGTTTTTATTTTAGATAAGTGTTTTCATAAAACAAATCATAAGCCAGTTCTTTGAAAATTCAAATCTTTTTCAATTCATCAGAATTCCGAATATTTTATTTCAACGCCTTTATTTATCTCACAAAAATTCCAAAATCTGAATTTAACATTTAACGTCAACAGCATTAAATCCTTCAATACTCTGACGCTATCTCTTTCGCTCGCCGAACATAAGAGCCGTGTGACACGATAGGTAATCCTGATTCATTGCAACTCGTCTGTGAGCGTCATTTTTTAAATCTTAATCTAGCTGTTATTTCTCTTGGTTTATATTTATCTTTCCACTAGCTACTATTGCACGGTTTTACTCACGTTTCAGCGGGATCTTACATACCCTAAGATCATAATATAGCCAATGTCAATCAAGAAAAGCATGGCTTTCTTTCAGTGAAGGGACTTTTGAAATCGGATGAATAGTTTCCTTGAAATAGTAATGTATATTTATATGGTAGAAATAATTACAAAAGAACCGCATCTGAATCGGTCAAACCATATACCTTCTCCTTCCGCCGTGAGTAAAAATATGATACAGTAAAAATGTGGAAAGGAGTTTAAATCTAGAAAATGTGTAGAAGTTAAATATCCAATAAATCCCCGACAACTGTAAATCAAGTAAGTGCAAAGGAAATGCAACCAACAATCGTATAAATCAGCTGTCAAATTCCCCATTTCTGTGGCGTGTTTTGGAGCGACTATGGGTCAAAATCATCAAAGATTTCTTAACTTATGCGGAGACCTTAC
Source organism: Habrosyne pyritoides (assembly GCA_907165245.1). NCBI lineage: Eukaryota > Metazoa > Arthropoda > Insecta > Lepidoptera > Drepanidae > Habrosyne > Habrosyne pyritoides. Next base: position 14,554,589 of record OU015588.1, on the reverse strand, counting down.
CTCTTGCCTCAAAACTTTTGCTTTATTAGCGAGCGACGTTTAGGTTAAAAGCTTCATTTGTAAGCTATAAGGGACCTTAGACTTAAGGGATTATTATAAATTTCAACATAATATATAATAATAATATTACATAATATCTATTGGTAGGTATGGAATCCCAAAAACAACAACAAAATATTCCAAAGAATGTATCTCACGCAACCATTTATAAATCTCATCTGAATGCGGCTCCCGTAATGGTGTGTGGTCCCTTGGGAGGCATAGCTTGGCTTCACGTACAAATTATACGGCGTTGTAACATTTTATACGAAGTGCTGAATATAAGCAAAATGCAAGGGAATTTCAGAGGTGTGAATGCACTCGCTAAAGAGTATAAGTGGGCGATAAAAATATTATACATGAATTTTGCACATAGAATTATTCATGGTTTAGGTAATAAAATAAATTGATAAATGTCTCACAACAGCCAGAAAATAATAAAAAAAAAAATATGTACATTTAATGTTCAAATGTTTGTCGCATATTGACAATATTTACATTGAATAAAATTATTATATGTCACAGAACATTTTTGATTAAACTACCAAAATTAAAATTGATTAAAAAACATTTAAAGGACCAAATATTTTAACAGTGCCAAAAAAAAAACTATGGGTATATTTCTAACAATCACAATTAAAAACAAAAATAAGCACCAATCTATGTCTGTATATTATGACATATATTTATGGATCTTACCGTAGAAATAAAACATTGCCTTTTACTCTAGAAACATGATCAACCCCTTGGGAATGCAGGTAAAACCATGGGGTGGCAGCTTATAAAAGAATATTGTGAAACTAAAGACATGCAAAATATACCACATGGACATTAATAAATTATTAGGAAGAGTTTTTAGCCCTCTTCCATAATTATTTTCTCGTACCGCTATAATGTATGTTGAAAATAAATAATTATAATGATTATATTATTTGAGGGTAAATTGACGTAAAGAAACGCTATAACATTTCCGTTTATAACATTTCACCATAAGAACAAGCTAGTGGAATACAAAGGAACTAATTTCTTCCCTTCGAAATTTGAAAATACGCAAACGTGAAGCGCTATCAACTTTGAGAAACAAACTTTGAGAGTCGAAAAAATCGAGAGTGTCATGCGCGCATAATTTCATTTGGAGGCGAATTGTAGGGCTGTTCAAAACCACGGCTAATATAACCTGTACAACGAATAGGGGTTGGTTCCCCCCTTAAATCATTATTAACGTTCCGGATTACCGACGAAATTACAACCCGCGTAGCTATCTTTTTTACACGGCTTACTTATGTACATTGACGTTTTTTGACGCGATCGATTTGACAACCGGGGTCCACAGCTTTATACGACTAAATGAAATGTATTTTCAAACTCTGAAACTACCATAGTTACAATAAAAATAATCATCAGACTAGTTTTAGATCGAATTATATAATTCTCGTCAAAAATAGGTTATAGATTTACTGAAACGCCACTATTTTCAGATCCATCTTGCTCCACTAGTGACTAGTGAGTGTCGGATTCAGAGATAGGGTTATATAGAGTATAATATTATAATTGGTTTGTTAGGATACCAGCTTTTGATCATCCATTAAATATATCCATAAAAATAAACTACAACTCAGAAATCTAACTTCTTACGAAGGTAGATAGATTTGGCTGATTCTTTTTTACTGTAACGTCTTTAAACGCAAGTGTGAAACCCATCTCCTACATTTATTTTTCGATAAATTAACGTTGCTGGTTGGTTAACGTTACGTGCTAGGTTGCGTCGCGTCACAAGACGGATGGTGTATCGACAAGTGATTAATCTTGGTTAACACGCGTTTGTGACTAGGTACTGCTCTATTAATTATTTGTGGGCAAGTAACGTGGGTAATAATTGCCCCTAAACGTAGCTCAAGCAAGTTTCATCGTACCACTGACCATGAAAGGTCTTGGTCAAATGCAAGTCTTTTTTTAATACCATTTGGGCCGATAAACAGGCAGACGCTCCACTTAATGGTAAGTAGTCACCGCCGCCTATGGACATTTGGAACACCAGGGGCTTTGCTAAAGCGTTGTCGTCCCTGGAGACATCGACGAGGAGTCGCATGTGCCTATTATTTCACCGGCTCCCTTACCTTTCTAACTGAATACACAGTGCACTACTGTTTCACGGCGGAAATGGGTAAGCTGGTAGTTTTTCCCCGAACGAACACTGCACTAAGAGCTCTACTACTCTAAAAGTCTTTTCGAAGAAGCACAAACGAGTGAGTGCTGGTAACTACAAAAAACTAACATACTCTGTAAAATAGATCAGCAATCCCTTTTACATACAAGAATTGTCCGATATTTAAAATTATAGTATAGAAAACTTCCTATTAAAAGGACTAAAGCCTACTTGAATAATGAATATTTCCAATAATATTTCTTGAATCCACTAATGTTTAAGGGGAACGGTGAACGCGTACCATAAAGGGAACCATATGCATGCATGCTTGTCACACTTCTGAAATCATCATTTACCCTCCCGTTTTTCCAATAACATAGGGTCAGCACAATACGTAACCGTGGGTTTCATTACTATTTGAATCATTACTTATTACAAGACCTTTCGCTGAATGCTTAAGGCCGATATCTGAAGCCATTCCTCTTTGCGAATGCTGTTGTTGATCACTTGGTGTGTTTGACGGTCCAGTTAGCTAGGTGGTTAGAGACCCCACGTGCAGGTTAAGGGTTCAATTCCCACCCACGACAAACAATTGTGTACATAAATATGTGTCTAGGTGTATATCTATTTAAGTATTTAAGTTAGTTATCTGTTTTCCAAGGTTTAAGCTTAGTTTGGAAACAGATGGCCGTGTGTAAAGAATATCTAAGGTTATATTATATATTTATTTACTTTATTTAGTGTATCGCTGTTTAATACACTATAATGGGTGGGGATTATAATTTTTGTCGCTACCAAACGGTGTTAAAAATTATTATTAACAGAAAGCGATTTTTATATAGTTCTTGTAACACAAAGTATCGTATCGTGTTTCGTTAATCCGTACACGAATAGTAATCCGAATAGGTTTTTGTATTCATCCCCCAAAATAGTGGTTTCGTGTTAGCCGTGAGCGAAATATTCAATCCAGTATTTTGGTCGTGGCGTTTGAAATATTTAATCGTAGGAAGTTGCTACGAACATATCTGTATTGTGTAAATTTTATTTATTTTTTGCTACATATAAACATTTTTGCCAGTTCTTTTTAGTTAGAAGCTGACTCAGTTGAAAGCTGACTGACGGCTGGAAACATCAGTAGTATTGACCGTCATAACTGCCTCCTTAACTCCAACACTAAAGAATTTAACCTTGAATATGTATTAGATTTAACACCAATATCAGAAGTACCTTTCATAATATTATAATTAACCCCACAGCTGTAGGATATTTATCTGAACCATCATACAATTAACATTAGGACCCCAAATGAACCGTATTTCAAATACAATAAATGTATGTTTCCTATGGCATTCTTAAACATCAAAGTGGACTATGGCAATGGTAAAATTCTTGTTTTCCTCACGTTCCATTCATTGTTTGGATAAATGACGCTCATTTTGTTTTATGAGGAAAAAGTGATGTCTGTAACGTACCGTGCTTCCACCGGGCCATAGCAATAATTTTTCACTGTTACATTTCGAAATATTACCTAGTTCATGTTTTGCCGGATTACTGTGGTACAGGAAAATAGTTATAAAAAAAGAAATATGTCCTCAAAAATGTCAAAGTAGATTTTGAGGCTCTTAGAACTGATTTCACCCGGGGAAGTACTACCACCGTACTCATTTGCTGTGTTTTGGTTAGAAAGGTGAAGGGGCCGGTGAAATTACATGCACAAGAGACCTTCACGGCTCAGCGTCGTACCACTAGTGTTAAAAAAAAATGTTCATATGCGTCTGACAAACAGGCATCCACCTGTAATTGGCACACCACCCATGGGCAATACCAAGGGCAATGGGAAGTCGACCTTGAGACATAGGTTATTAAGTCGAATGTGGGTGTTATTTCACCGCCATTTCTAATACACGAAAACTAGCTCTTAAAAATGTTTTTCATTTAAATCTTACGGCGTGTTTTAACGAATAATTTTGTATTTGATTTAAAAAGAGGTCTTCTACTATGTCGGCGATATTTATTACCCAGAATGCCAAGCGACAATTTTCGATGGTGATAATATGGGAGGTTCTCGGTATTTGCTTGTTTCCGGACATGTGGTTTATATTTCTTATAAATATATAACTTACCACGTTGAGATTGTGTTCAAAATATAGTTAGTATTTTTTTATAATGTATTTTCGATTTGTCTACCTATAAGGTTATTTAAATAAAAACTTTATAGAAGGCTAAATTGGAATTTGAATTGTAAATAATTTATAAAGTTTTGTACAGAAAAACTCGCAAGCCAATAAAGTTTCCTCAATTTATTCTGAAACTATACAACGGTTGTGAAATATAACTAGCTCACTATACTTGGTTTCGTGAGCTTTTAAATTCGGAGAAATTTACTTTTTGCTCTATAATAAACAATAAGTTTTAAACCGAAATAGGTTAGTTCCAATCTAAAACCAACGAAAGTGGATGAATAAACGACGAACACTCCCAAGTGGACGTCAGGCCGACAATGGTATGTGGTTACTCCATTTTGAACCTTCGGATTAGGGTTTTTTATGAATTCCGTAATTATGAGTTAGTCGAAATCGGAATGTTGATCACATCGTTGTATTAACCTGTGGTTTAAGGATATGAAGATCAGCTCTGCCTCTTACGTTTGATGGCAATTTGTGTCAAAAGCCATTTTCCCATATTCATCAACAGATCTTGTTCTAATAAATATTACTGAAATATTCCAATTAAATTAAAGGAAGAAGGTAATCAAAGCACTTGATTTGCTGACAGCGGAAACGACAATGGTCCTATAGGCATTTAATTTAAACGATGAAAATGCCAAAAGTAGAAAAATTCCGTCGAAAAATTACAAACAAAATCATTAGGTAGGTACTACACTCAATTAAACATCAACCGAATTATAATTTGAAAGCGTTTAAGCAAAGACAAAGAAAGAAAGCGACGCGGCGCAAAATTCATTTTTGCCTTTCGCTGTACTAAATTACGAGTTCCAACCGGTCGAAACTGGTTTCATCCGGTGAAATTTACTTTCGGAAGGGAGCATCATAGGGTTGGTACACATCCTGATAACTCCGCCTTTTTGGCCTATTAGAACTGACTGGATTAATAAAATAAAAAATAAAACATTTTTATCGATCCAGATTTTTTAACATTTTCTTTTGTATTTACTAATGGAGTTGTCAAATGTATGTTTCTTCGGGATTTTTTTATTTAAATTTTGATAACCCTAACCTCAGGGTTGGTGCGGTGCGTGACAGGAATAAACCCCAAATAAAATAAAGATGCGACGACGCCGATGCCGTAGGATTATTAGGGGAATCATAAGAAAGGGGTGGGCAGGAATTTTGTTGGAACTTTCGTCTTATCAACTTGGGGTGTAGTTTATCGGTGACTTTATTTTAAGTCAGCTGATATCTAGATTAAGTCACGGGGCTCTTGGAATATTGTAAAGAAATTCCTATAATTTATTTTTCTATTTTTATAGGCTAGTATAGTGACATTACACATGGATTAGGTAATGTAACATTGACAGGCCAGTTGGCTTGGTGGTTAACGCTCTGACTGCCAAACCGAAGGTCGCGGGTTCGATTCCCTCCCAGGACAAACATTTGTGTGCATGAACATGTCTGTTTGTTCTGTGTCTGGGTGTAAATATCTATATAAGTATGTATATAGAAAAAAAAAGTAGTATATGTAGTATATCAGTTATCTGGTTTCCATAGTACAAGCTCTGCCTAGTTTGGGACCAGATGGCCGTGTGTAAAGAATGTCCCAGGATATTTATTATTATTATTATGTAAATGACTATTTTCCACCCCATGAATCTAAATCCCGTGATAAAAAATATGATAACTTTGGAATTAAATGGCATTTGCCGTTAATAATAGCTGTCTTATAGATGTATGCTAATTTCCATCGAAATCAGTCCAGCTGTTTATGCGTGATTTAGTCACAATTATGCAAGTAAACCTCACATTCCTTTAATTTAATTACAAAAAATATTTCAAGTATTAATGGAAATTACCAATGAAACACTTAATTAATTTTAAACGCTATTATTTTGCTATTTTAAAACTTCTATAATTCATAATAATACATTTCGGATAGGTTTTCAATCATAAGATGTGAATATCTTGTTGCAAAGGCGGAACAACCAGATAATGAATACACGTAAATACTATGAATTAGATTCTTCTAAATACGTACCCCGCGGCAAATTTTTGCATTAGTCATTTATTTTGCCCCGATGTCAAAACAAACAAAAACGATATTGTTTTTACCTGACTCTCCGTGAAGGCGGAGCAATGTTTTTTCACAGTTTGGAACGGTAGTTTGCCTACTATATTTAACTAACTCAAACTTCATCAGCGAGCCGATGCAACGAGGCGTAGAGCGGACCTCGCACGAGATTGCGCCAATAATGAAAGAGACAGAGCACAGAGGCTGCGAATAAACATCATCGAGCTATTGTTATTTTCCTTACATATTTAAACTTCAGACTCATTTGTTTGACACTTTCGAATCTTATTTTGTTCGTAGTCAAATAATTGCAGCCCTTTTACAATAGAATCTTCAATAAGCAGCCCACACAGATACATAAGGGAAATAAAAGGATTCTTACCACCTGCGTCCATTGTTGTTTCCACAGACATCCAATCATTGTGTGTCCTTCATATGTCAGATTTGGGAAGACAAGAGTGCTAAGAAAGTTGTGTATTTTAAAAAGAAGCACATTTTGGTGTACACTCATTTGGGACGCGTATTTTGGTAACATAATAGGTTGGGGAAAAAGTTCCTTCGCATTTTTTAAGAAAATTCAAAACATTTTTAATATAGTTTATTTACATTTAACTAAGGTACCATTTTGTTCGATAACTTTTTGCCATCTTGTAGGTAGGGACATGATCCCATTGCTATAGAATTTTTGGGACTTCTGATCAAAATACTGCGACAAGTGGTTTTGACAGTCCTCTCGTGATGTTAACCTGACACTGCCTATAGAATTCTGAAGAGACCGAAACAGGTGGAAATCTAAAGGGGCAAGGTCAGGACTATACGGCGGATGCATTAATACCTCCCAGCCAAATTCTCTTAATTTTTGCTGAGTGGCTAAAGATGTGTGAGGTCTAGCGTTATCATGATGAAAAACCACACCCCTTCTGTTGATTAATTCCGGCCGCTTTCTCTCAACTTTTTGCTTTAATCTCATCAGTTGTTCGCAGTAGAGTTCAGAATCAATGGTCCTGCCTGGTGGTAACAGCTCATAATGAATAATGCCCTTCCAATCCCACCACACACATAGCATCACCTTGTTGCGAGTTAACCCGGGTTTCGCCACAGTCTGTGAAGCCTGACCGGCCTTTGACCACGACCTCTTTCGCACGTTCTTGTCGTACGTGATCCACTTTTCATCACCAGTTATCAGCTTCTTCAAAAATGGTTCGGTTTCAAGACGTCGTAATAAAGAATCACAAATGAGTACACGGTTCATTAGGTTACTTTCAGTGAGCTCGTGAGGTACCCAAATATCTAGCTTTTTTGTGTACCCAGTTTTTTTTAAATACGCCAAAACTGTTTTGTGGTCAATTCCCAGTTCTTCAGCTACGTCGTAACTACTGATATGCCGATCTTGCTCCACTTTTTCAAAAATGGCATCCATTTTATCCGTAATGGGGCGACCAGAGTGACGTGCATCTTTGACATCAAAATTTCCGGATTGAAAACGCTTAAACCAAATTTGTGCTACTCTCACAGACACTGCACTAGGTCCATAAACATCGCAAATTTTTTTCGCGGCTTGCGTTGCATTTTTACCTTTTTTGTAGTAAAATTTTAAAATGAATCGAATTTCTTCATTGGATTCACTCATCTTGGCGGTACGAAAAACAAATGCAAATCACACATTTTCCTAATTTGAATTTGAAATTATGTTCTTTAAAATTTAAACTTTCAATGATACCAAAACCAGCCAGATACAAATAGTATAGCCAAAGAGATTTTATTACAAGTTCATACATACTATAATGCGAAAAGACTTTTTCCCCAACCTAATATGTCTTTTAGTGTTGTTTATTTTTATTTCATGTAGGCTAACAAACAGGCACTCGAGCAATGCGGTGTAGGCCTCAAAACGTGAAGTTTATAGTCTCATGTGCCTGTAGTTTTAAGGTAACCCAGCATTTCAAATGTCTATATCTGCACGCATATTAAAGCGATATATTTATCACGTATCTTGTCACTTCAACCCATAGATGTAGTTTCCGGAGAACTCCTAAGTTATATCACCATATACTTTACCGTGTGTTGAAGATATCGTACACGATGAATTATAAAGTTCGAACAGCCAAATATCTTCACTGGAACATGAGTATTATTACTGAGACATCTGTCCAGTTTGGAGATAATGACGGGCCGGTTGGCAGTTGGTGGTTAGAGATTTGGATTTTCATGCAGAGGCGGCCTTAGGGGGTGGCGAACGGGGCAATCGCCCGGGGCCTCGCTCTTGGAGGGGCCTCGCGCAAATAAAACAAATAAAAAAAAATGGATATAAAATTTTATTTGTTTGTATAACTTTAGCATTTCTTCTCAAATATGACAAATACCTAAACCAAACAACCAGACATACTTTCGCATCACATTCTTTTCACGAAGGACAAAGGGCCTCGCAATAACCTGCCTTCCGGAGCCTATCAATGGGTAAGGCGCCCGCTGTTTCCATGCTAGAATCTAGTGTTCAATTGCCACGCTGGACAAATATTTGTGTTTCATGACCACGTTTATTTAAAAAATCAATATGAGTATGTATTTAAAAAAAAAATCTCTGCTTAGTTTAGGAACAGATGGCCGTGTGTAAAGAATGTTCCAACAGATTTATTTATTACTAGCTGTCCCCTGCGGTTTCGCCCACGTTCATTGTAGGATTCAGGATGTAACATTTTCCCGGCACAAAAAGTATCCTATGATACTTCTAATACCTCCAAAAATACGTGTACAAAGTTTCATGATGATCGGTTAAAGTTTTTGCGTGAAAGCGTAACAAACAAACTTACATTCACATTTATAATATTAGTAGGGATTTCGTTGAATTGATGGTTTGCCATACTTTTACATAATACAGTAACTATTGTCACTGTTAGTAATTGCAATCTACTGCGGTATACATATATTGTTAACTGATAAGGCCAGAACCAATTTACTGAGCGTAATGATATTGTACAGTCGGCTGCATAATGCTAATATCAGTATGATAATGTTTGCTCTTACATTGAATATCTAATATAACAAAGTGTCACCCATAGGTTCTTCAAGCCCGTGTTTAAAGGAAGTGAGACACCAATAGAATGCTCGCTCTTTTGATATTCAATAATAAATACCGTAAAACAATTGAACAAATCAGCAGTGACGTGACGAATATTCTTTTATTGAATATTTTTTAATGTTCCTTTGATTATATCCGTATAGTTGCACAAGAGGTATGCAATAGTGAGAGAAAACATCAGCATTGTTTTTTTTTTTTGACACTATTTCTTCAAAACGAAATCCGATAAGAAATGCAATTTTCTAAAATATTTCCAATAATGTACATAGTTTTATCAGATATCTTTTTAATAAAATTATATAGAAGGCAAAGTTGCTGTCTAACTATTGGTAAGACAGAAACTTCATAGTTGATACACCCTTAAAATAAATTATCAGCAACCAGCTATCCAACAAAAAAATTGTAGTTGAGCTCTTAGTGCAAGTTCGTCCGGGGAAGTACTTTGCCTCGATTAGAAAGGTAAGGGGACCGGTGAAGTTACAGGCACAGGAGACTTAACAACTTCACGTCTCAGATGTGACAAAGATATGGTGTGGCCCCTGGTGTTGCAAATGTCCATAGGCGGCGGTGAACACATACCACCAGCTGGACTGCCTGCCTATTTGTCGGCCTTTGCGGAAAATAAAAAAAAAAAACCATAAACGTCGCAGTGAAATACCACTTCTTTTTTGTAGCGAGGAAGTGTGTTGGCATCCATTTTGCATTGTATTTCTGAGATTAAAATAATATATGATAATGAAGCTATGTATCTTAGTGTACCTGCTTAAAATTGAGCCACTTGATTGATAGATAACGCACAAATCAGTGAGCCGGGTTAACTGAAATTATACCAAAATCGACTATCCGGATATATCTATGTCGCTTATCACGCTTCTCACTGAGATGCTTGTCAAATTGATATCCAGCATTATAGTTATTATATGTAATAATAATCTATGAAAATGAAATTATGTTAGTTGGTAAGTGAAACACTTGAGAGTGGCTGAACCGAGTTCGAAAGTTTTTGAGGGAGTTTTTTTTAAGCCAATAGTTTTTACGTTAACTTACATGGGTGTTATACATATCTATACTATTTACTCATTATACATAACTATATAAAAGTATGTGTTAAAATGAAAAAACAAGTTGTGGAGTATATTAGCTATCTGGTTTCCACTGTACGAACTCCGCTGCATATGGGATCAGATGGCCGTGTGCAAACACTGTCCCAGGATATTTATTTATTATTATTATCATACAGATACTCGTTTTATATATTTAATTCATTAACCTATGTGCGTTTTTTGATGCGTTACAATATTTAACAGTAATGCTCGAGAAACTTTTTTAAGCCCCATTAAAGTACGTCCAATACTTTCTACTTTATTACGAAGTTTGCTACCCATGTCTGTTTTACTAAGTAGCTACTTATCATTGTCGCCTTACGAATACCAACGTTCAATCCCGGGCTACATTACCAGTTCCAAAATGTTTTATCAAAGAACTAAAAAAAACCATTTGCATTAAATATTTCTTTAAAAAACTGCAGGTGAAATGTTAAAGATTAGATGGGAATGTTTTGAGTCGACAAAACGAAACGAGATGAGACAAGATAATTCGAGGCAATTTGAGATGCAACGAGACGAAAAGAATCAAATTTCATAAATGTCTAAGTAGAAAATCAAGGGTTTGAACTTTAACTTTTAGACCCAAGTTTAAAGTGTCAAACTAAAATTATTTAGTTATATTCCATTACCGTGCTCGTAAGTAAGAAGCTGAACTAGCGACTTAATTATTCTTGATCCCCTACTTCTATCCTTCGTCTATTCTATAATATTTTTTGGAGGCCTTACAGTATCAGAAAGCTGTGTACAACAATTTGCTGTTCAATCATATATAAGTCATAGATAAATAAAACACAATATCAGTAGTAGCACAAAAAGGGATCGATATCTATAAGTAAGGCCTGCAAAAGGCACATCTTGAAGCTTAAAGCTACTGATATTACCACCGGTTCTGAAACCGACTTTTATTCAACTCTCAAAAACCAGAAAGAACTCCAAAAAAGTTATCCATTGCAAAGGAGACAATAGAATACTAAAGCGTCACTAAAGAGTATACCAATGACCATGTGCACTTTATACCACACACTGGTCAACAAAACTATTGCCAGAGAAGGCTTGAGTCAGACAGTGCTTTTAAAAAATATTTCAAATATCTTGTAATATGTTATGCACGGAATGGCCAAAGAGCAATACATATTGTGCGACCCCAAATAATGAACTAGGCAGGCACCTGACGATAAAATGACATATCCCATATCATATTAGAATTGCAAGGTTTGTGAGGATGGATGTATTTATAGATGTACTAGCTGTCCCCCCAGGTCGTACCCGCGTTCCCGAGGTTATACTTTCCCGGAATAAAAAGTAGCCTATATGTTATTCCAGGATATGCTCTATCTATGTCCTAAGTTACATCCAAACCTCTCCAGTAGTTTTTGCGTGAAAGAGTAATAAATATATATAACATACAAATATTCGAATTTATAATATTAGTCGGATGGATTCTTGTTACTCTTTCAGGCAAAAAATAAATAATACGTTTCGATGAAAATTTACACATAGATAGAATATGGCTCGGAAATGCAGGTTGGAAACTAGTGGTATATATTATTATTTTATATTCGGTGAAAAATATATTTGTTCAAGATTTCAGCAGTAACCTTAGTAGGGTATCCTAAGTAACTGCATTACAAGGCTCGCTCCCTCGGGACCGACAGATTATCTTAGCTCATTTAATTACGACAAGAGGTCAAATGGTACTTCGGTTCAGCTGCCGATGGTGATCTCAATGAGAAACCCCATTAAAACTTAAATGGAGAATAATTGCTAAAGTTTTTGAAGGTGGAGCAAGTTGTAAAAAAATTGTAACAAACATTTTTTGCCTCATTTTTTAAGTGATAAGAATTTAGTTTTTACTTCTTAGGTAGACAACTGGTTCTGTTAAAAATAGCAGAAATACAGTGTCAGTTTATCCAGTGTATGTTAAAATGGAAAGTAAATATTTTCATAATAATCCAATATCATGATGTCGGTAAGTACTTTCTGTTAAAGTCGTCATAATATAATATAATAGGCACGTTTTCAATGCTAAGACTGTTATTGAAAAATGTGCTATATTGGCTTATAAGAAGGTGCATGTAGATCATCACATTATTAACCATTGAATTAATTGGATGATCCTTATTGTAAAAGTCATAAAGTACATTTTTCTATGTCATTATATGGATATTACTATGTTACTAGCGACAGAAAATGTTCAATAGAAGTGCTACGACGTAGCTCACATCAGCTACTATGAAGCAGAATTATTGCTACGAGGGCTCGTAGCACGTTGGAATTATTAATATTCATACATTGATTTTCCGTCGTGCGCTTTTGTTATTATTTATGAATACTTAATTTTCAATATGGATGAATTAATATTTGATGGTTTTGATCAAAATGATAGTCATAAATAAGAATGGGAAATATACTATGGAATGATATGATATCATAAATTATATTCAATAACAATACACGTAGCCATGTTGTTGTTGTTACATAGTTCTCGAAATCAATAGCTTTGCCACCGCAAGGTTTTGATGCTTATGATGTAAAAAGCAACTGCTTTCAAATTTATTAATAGTATATTTATTTAAGGCCTATTGTCGCACTGTTGACATAATATGCATAAGTAGGTTACGTTTACTAATAAGAATACAAGGTATAAAAAATGTACGATTTATAAAAGAAAACGTAATCGAAATTTAGATCGGGTATTCTTTTTTTATAATGAACTAGCTGTTTCCAGAAAGGTGTTTTACTTTTTTTTGTGTCTGGCAGGTTCCAGAACCTGTTCTTGGAACAACTCTAAAACCTGTAGTTTTAGATTATGTTTATCCTATGTGAGAATCGAATCAAATACATACGGCGTGTTTGTCAGACTATCATAGCAACCTCCAGGCGGACCTTCTGAGCCACCTATAAATTTAATCTAGAAAAAAAGTTGTGAAAGCAATTCTAAATTACAAAACGTGAATTACATAGTAAGGCTTCTAATATTTCGCCTACTAACCAAATTAATTATGGATGCCGGATGTCAGGAGCGGAGTGTTTGCGAGATGAAGAATCACTTGTGACGTAACATCCCGTGTCAATGGGTAATGAATTGCTTACATTATTGAGATTCTGCGTCGACGGTGTTAGGTACAAATTTGACTATTTACAATATATTATGTAGTATTTTTCAACCCACGGTTTCCTAGAAAATAAATAGAACTAGACCAATGTTGGGTTTTTAACCCGAACATTTATAATCTATGGAAGAAAAGTATTTCGATGCCTATCCGCATCATCGTGGTGGCGCCACCGTGAACTGCAAAAAGAATTCCCACGCCGGTAGGCCGCGGCCAGCAAACAAATATCTGAAAAAAAAACCCAAAAGGAAAAACTGTTATAACTAATTATTTGTGTACAAATGTGCCTCAAGACTTTCTGTAAGTGCATAGCTTTATCAGGCCCCAATTTCGTTACATTTCTTTCACATGATAGGCGCATAAAATCCATGACACTTTTATAAGATTAAAAGTTGAAAAATTTGCCCAAAGTTTATAACCACGTGAACTTTACACCTTGAAGCTTGTGGTCAACAAAAGCTTTAACAAAAAGAGTTAAAATCAGTACAAATTATTTATACAAAAGTACACTTTATGATTAGAGATCAAAAATCCAAAATACACTTAATTATAGCTACCATTGAAATTTCATGTTCATTAGACAAAATTTTTAGGCTCTGCATTAATTAATTATATTGCTATTATTCATTTAAACACTATAGGTTTGTGAAATGTTTTACATAATTCACAATAAATCTAATTGTATCTACTATCACGTTTATTCTTTAAAACAGATACATACATTTCTAAGCAATGGAAACAATAAACTGAAGTTTGTATATTTGAGACTTAATCAAGCTTAAAATGCAAATCGGATTTAGATGCAATTCAGATACAGATAAGACAATAATGTTATTTTTTTAATTTTGGGACATTCTTTATAATTCTTTCACTCGACCCAAACTCGAGCTTATACTACACAAACCAGATATCTGACACACTATTTTATTTTATAAATTATACTGATTTACACCCAGAGAGAACAAACCACCAAACCGACTGCCTCGTCAAACATTTGTAGTACATTTTTGCTGGGTTTTAAAACGTCAGGAAGGTGGATGAAACTGCGAGACGGAAACTAGTCTAAAATAAGATTATAAATCATGTACCATAGAATAAATTAAAGCTTCTGAAACGCACCAAAGATTAATGGTTCCAGGGATGATTTTACAACAATTGTTTTGCACTTCTTCTTACATTTTAACTCTCGGTTATACTTACTTGCTATAACAATGCTATTAAAACAACTGCTATTTTTATAAAGGTATGTTATGGCTATAAATATTCATCCTAAGATTGGCTTACTTCTAAAATTCGCAAGATGATTAATTAAAATCACACTGATAGATAATTATCGGAATACTGCTTAAAAACGAAAAACGAAATGAAGTTTAAATAAATAATGAAAACCCTATTATTTTTTTTACAGATTTACATAGAAAAAATATTCAGTAAAAAAACAGCTTTTAGCCGATGTAACTACATATGCTGCTTTGCAAACCGTTTCATTAGATAACAATGACAAGGAGGTGGGTTTTGAATTATTAAATTACCATCTTATAAAGTCCACCACATTGAATTTGGAATCGCTTCACTTAAGTAATCGTACAATGCCAAAGAAACTATCAAGTGAATAAAATTTAAGCTAAATCGGATGGGGGCCCTAGATTAAAATTCAATTGCAAGATTTGTCCCAAACATACTAACAGGTGAAGTAAAATAAATAATACAGATATAAGTAACAAGCACAATGTAACAGGTTATGAAATATAACATTAGTAGCTAGACAAAATAGATCGTATTGTATTGAAAATTAAGTTGGTTTTACTATTATATAGGGAATCGAAAACATACAGATTCTATCGCAAACTCTTTCCAAACATCTGAACTAACTTAAAACAACAATTTCCTTCAGTGGTATATGAACCCTCGTCACGTCTTAAATAGCTGGTGTATAGCTTACAGTGTAATAACAGGTTTAAGAGCAAGTAATTAGACGGTAGCTCGTGAAGAGAATTTTTAATGATCAACGTGAAATTTATAATAAAATAATTAATTATGGCGCGGCGCGGCGCGGCGGTAGCACGTTCTCAAAGGTCCCATGGGTAATTATGTTTTGTTAGAAATTATTTTGATTTCATAAACGCCTATTACACGATATTTTCAGTTTATTATTGATTCTTTAAATAGTGAAGTGGCGAATTTGAAGAGGAAAAAAGCATATTAAAAGTATTTTTATCACCTTAAAATCTAATAGAAGAATGAAAGAAAAATTATTTATTCCTTACAGCTTATCGACACAAGAAAATAGATGCATGATGATGCAGATAAAATCTTATCTATATACATACTAATATATATAAAGTAAATATTTTATTCCTTGTTTGTTTGCAATGAAAAGGCTCCGAACCTACTGGACCGATTTGAAAAAATATTTCACCGTTGGGAAGCTACACTATTCCCGGATGATAGAGTATCATATTATATATAAATAATAATAGAGTAATTTTTTCTTTGACAATCGTAAATACAAAAAGTTATAAATATCTGAGAAGAGGAAGATTAGAGACGTATTGGATAGAAATCATATGAAGAGAAATTAATGCCACTATGATCGATTAAATAGATTAATAGATGAACACAATGCACACTTTTCCATTGATAAAATGAAATAAAAAAAGTTTTATCAATAAAATAATCAATTTATTACCTACACCCCACGGTTCCACTCGCATCATAAAGGTATTTTAGGCAAAAGTATGTCTTTTCTCGTGGTACAATCCATCTCTTTTCAAAATTTCATCAAGTTCCGATCAGATGTTTACCCGAAAAAACGTAAAAAATATAACGACAGACAGACTTCCAAATTTATAATATTAGTATGGATAGAGTCTATAAATACCAAGCGATATGACAGTCATATAAACCGCCATTCAAATATAGTAGCTATTGAATAGGCTTTTAGAATGCAAATGGCGTACACGACGGGACGACGACCGATGACTCGTTATCTATCAGCTATTACCTACAATTACCTGCAATTCTAAAGGGGTAAAGTGTTCGCTCGTCGATTTGAAATGTATAGAATAATAATGAGTTTTATTTGAAACGAAGTGAATGGTTGCATGTTGCATTATTATACTATGATGTTGTCATCTCTATACTCGTTTACTTATTTTATATTCCTTTACTCCACGTCATATAAAACACAAGTTATTTTTTTTTTCTTTTTGTAGACAAAAGAAACTATTGCAATAAAATATTTTTAAGTGCAACAGATGTAAATAAATAATAAATATCCTAGGACATTCTTCACACACGGTTATCTGATCCCAAATTACTGATTACAGTGCTTGTACTATAGCAGATATCTGATATACTATTTTTTTTAAGTTTGATTCCCACCTAGAACAAGAACCTGTGTACATTATCATGTATATTGAGTCTGTATGAAAGAAATAAAGAAAGTATGAATGCATAATGTATCTGGATGTAAATATTTCTGTTAGTATGTATTTAGATGAAAAAGAAGTAGTAGGTATATAATGTAGTACATACGCTATTTGGCCCTGTGTCATGAATGTCCTAGGATTTTCATTTATAATGACTTGCAAATATTTAAATGATAACAATACACAAAACTTAACACCATCATTTAACATTGTTAAAAATAACAGCCAGCTCCAATTTCAAAGGAACTATTAAATGCACATTTATTAAAAATGCTGCTTACAAAAACAAACATTTGACCGTTCAATCTAAATAGTACTCTAAACGCTGAATAAATAAATGCTATTTTTAAATGCAGAATACATTTCAAACAAAAATAGAAAAGGTTAAATTCAGTATCTTTATTGATACAAAGCGGCTGCGAAGTAGCTGGGTCAACAATAAAGACGTTGGAAACGATGAGAGAAGCAAAATGACGGTCCAGTCGAGCAGAAACTATTGTAAATGGATGTAGAATGAAACTGAAAGAGTTTTGCTGTGTAAAGATACGGTGATTATTATTATTAGTCCATAGCATCGGACTTTAGAAACTATAATCAATAATAATATATTTGTCTATTGCCCATATTCATTCCAATCCTAATGATTATAAACGCGAAAGTCAGTTTATTTGTTTGTTGCGCATTCACGGCTTCATTCATCTTATTATTCACTTTCACGCATTCATTTTCGTCGAAGTCGTTTTTTTTTTGTAAAAATTATTGTTTATTTTTTTATTTTTAGTGCATCTGAAGTACACTCACATTTTTTCTGAATATGGGTAGACCCACTAAACGTGAAATCGGGGAATCGAAATCCGTTGGCGCGATATTGAGTTACTCGTTCATTTGTCGCACACATACTTAATGCTAATTATAGGCTTTTATGGTTTTCTCATGGGTGCCATTATCAGAACTGGACAAAATTGAAATGGGACCATTCGGGAAGCACCAGCTTTCAAATAAAAAATTAATCATTAAAATCGCTTCACCCAGTCCAAAGCTATGAGGTAACAAACATAAAAAAAAAAAAAAATCTTTCCTTCTTTGAAGAAAAAAAAAATCCTTTTTTGAAGTCGGTTAAAAAAACAAATGTATAAAATCTGCTCTTTCTGCTATTAATATAGATAAATAGGCCATTTTATTGGTACAGTAACATCTAAAATAATTTAGTGAACAAACACATTCGACAAAAAACATGATTGAATCTAATTTTATGATAAGACTATATGCGCCCCAAATAAATGCATTTACACCCACACAAACACGTAAAGTTACACAGTACCTTCTTATTATAGTGGTTTTTTTGTAGACGAGGGTCCAGCCGATGGTATGTAGTCACCACTGTCTTTGGACATTTGCAATACCATGAACATCATAATTCTATTGTCGACCCTGACAGAAGTTGTTAAGCCTCATATCCCTGTAGTTTCACCGGCCTCACCTTTCTAAGCGCAAATATGCTCGACACAAATACATTAAGCCTGGCGTTATCTGAAACATTAATATTGTTTTCCTAGAAAAGGTAACGCCACGTCTTAACATATTGCGGTACATGTCTGGAATATCTGATAGGCTTTTTTAAGACCTACTGTGCAAATTACGTGCCAACCCTCTTCAAGTTCAGGTTTTTGTGACACTTCTAGCGATTTTCTTCTATGATCCTGGTAGTGACACAGTTTACAATATGTATGCTAATAAACTATGCTGGTGTGGGTGTGGTACTACGTATGTGTGGCGGCGAAAGAACTCCTATCGATAAACGATATTAAAAATGCAGTTTCAATATTTAATAGTGTCACAGTTTATCATAGCATCATACTTTGGAATTCAAGTATAGTATTCAAGCTGCTGCCTGCGCTGAATATCTCAAGCGGCGCAAATATAGCAAATATTTTGTTTTAATTCAATATAGTACCGTATAGTAATGTACGTTATTTTCATTCCCAGGACGGGCAAAGTACAGTTGATGATAATTAAATATAGCTCGGATGGGTAATGTTTCTTTCATTGGTGACATAGACA
Organism: Habrosyne pyritoides; assembly: GCA_907165245.1. Lineage (NCBI taxonomy): Eukaryota > Metazoa > Arthropoda > Insecta > Lepidoptera > Drepanidae > Habrosyne > Habrosyne pyritoides. The sequence continues at coordinate 14,535,369 of OU015588.1, read as the reverse complement.
AAAATAATGTTTATTTATAAAAAAATAGCTTTCGTATGTTAAATTGTGTCAACAAAACTCGAGAAGTATTCGATGTATTGACATTGATAAAACTTTGCATTTTACGTTGTTATTCAGGTGATACAAAAAGCGTATAGAAATATACCAAAATATTTATTAATTTACCAAGCATTTTATTAAAATCAATCCTACTCGCCGCCCGTAAACACAAATTCAACACAACATAAGTAACAACTGCAAAGTGAACAAACTTAATATAAAAGCGGTTACAATAACCATTTGAATCGGAAACCTGGTTACAAACAATAGCTTTGCGCACACATTATACCAAACTTCAACCGACAAAACTCCCATAACAATAATATTTCACGAGCCTTTTAAATAATAAACGTTAAAATTTTACGACACTTCCAATGTGACTGCACATTTTGCATTTAAGTGCAGTTGAAAATTGTTGAATTGTTTTCTCATTACAGTAATAGGTTTAATTATTAAGATTATATCTTTGTGTAATGTTTTATTGAGATAGTGGGAGTTTTGAGAGCTTTTGTGTATTTAGAGATATTTCCGGTACCATGGCACCTATTTAAAGAACTCTTTCAGAATTTTAAAGGCACACTATTCCAGGTGGTCATGCTATTAATCCGCGATAATTTAGGTCCGGTTATAGGGGTGAAACCGTGTAACGGAAAGGTAGTTTATTGTACAAATATGGTGCAAATGTTTTGAGTTAGTGTGTATGTGGGGAGAAATCCCAAGAGATTACTGCACCTATTTAAAAAATCTTTCGGTGATAGAACTATACTATTCCCAAGTCATAAAAGTTATGTTATAATCCCGGAATATATAGTATCCCTCGGGAATATAGGCCAAACTACGGGATGGTAGCTAGTAATAATATTAAAATGAGGTGAAGTTCGTAAGTTTGAATGTAGGATGTAATTTCTGAAACTGCTCATCCGATTAAAAAAGCTCTCACTGATGGAAACCTACATTAATACCGAGTAGTATAGGCTTAGTGTAAAGTGAAACCCCGGGATAGAAGCCAATTAATATAAAAAAAATTCACCAACCACTTTATTAATTATAATATTAATTTGAATTTTTAATTTAGCCCCTTATAATATTGCATATCGTCACACGACATTTTTATATAGGTACTATCAAAGCGGGAGTGATTTTAACAAAATATATTATTAAAGATCTTAGAGTGGCGCTCTACAGATATCTCTGAGCAGTAAAGGCTGTGTATTTGTATAGCCGTAAAATAGTATTTCGTAATTACTGAATGCATATGTGTATTTATTGGCTTCGTTCTTGGCGCTCTGGCTTAGTCAAAGGTTGAAGTCGTAGTAAACCTCTGACAGGGTTTAAGAACGTACTTGTACCTTGACTTGCAAGGAGAAAATAGCTAATTGGGTAAATATGATGTACTGCAAAAAATTAAAAAATATATTTAATGAATCGATGATTAATTATTTAATACCTGACTTACTATATTGTAAAGGTGATATAATATACGATCAAGTTAGTAGCTCTAGTTCGTTATCCTCTCTTAAGGTTGTATACAATACAATTTATACCTTAGTATTAGTTATTTTGAGAAGACTTTCTAAAAACTTTATAGTAAAATATTTTGTTTTCTTCATACGATACAATATCTTAGGCTTTCCAAGAAAATGAACAATTTATACTTTAGTATGTATCAGTCATTGTGATGGTTAGATTAAAAACCCTTACCTGATGTCTGTCTGAAATAATAATAATGTTTATTTCCTTTCTCTATACAAACTAGGTATTTTTGAACAAGGTTTAAAAATGACTTATAATATTAAAGTTTGCAGGAGAAACTGGTTTCCAAGCTAAGCCGAAGCCTACAGGAAACTAGTCTCTTCCACCTCGGACTCTCATTAAATCTCTAAAATCAAATACAATTTACTATATGGTATGTACCTAATACTAAAGAATTAAATATTTTAGTAAGGAAAATTGTGTAAAGGAGTTTGTATGTGCGTGTGAATGTGTGTGTGAGGGTGTGTGTATGAGTGTACTCACACAAGCGCTTGTGTATATGTGAGAGTGAGTGAAATGATTAGTTAATGAATATGTGCAATTTATTACCCTTTTTAAAGTCGCGGGGAAAACAGGCGTCGAAAAGAGTGTAAGTACCTAGTATTTCTTTTTATACCATATGGGCCCACAATTATGCAGACGGTACCCCTGATGGTCCCCGCCGCTTTTAGATAATTGCAACACTAGAAGGCTTCGCCAATAGGTTGTCGACCCTGAGACGTGAAGTTGATAAGTCTCATGTGTCTGTAATTTCGTATGTGTACCGGCCCTAACCTAAAACAAAACACAGTAATACAAGAGCACTACTGCTTCACGGCGGAAATGGGTAACGTGGTAGTACTTCACTGGACGAATTTTGCACTAGAAGCGTTACTACTCACAATCACACGTAGTATACCTATATATAAGTTAACTGATTAACAAATTCCAAACTCTGCTTTGAATGGGATTAAGTGGCCGTGTGCAAAAAATTGTCCCCGAATATGTCACTAAGTTCAACATTTTTATTTAAATACCAAACTCAAATTCCAACATTACACTTTTATCCTCAAGGAAAATTCGTCCCAGGAAATTCCATGGACAAAAAAGCATTGTTCTAAAAATATATCTAGAAAGATAACTTTGTTATCCACTGCGGCGCCTATAAAACGGTTTGAGGGATATTTTAAATCTATTTCGACGCAAGATGTCGGCCTAGATTATCCCTGATAGGATTGCGACCTCCGAGGTAGCGATAAAGTTTTCAACAAAGTAGTTTTTCGATTAAAGTTAAATTGACTGGTTGACGTGTTGTTTTTTTTTACTATTACTATACTATTCAAGTGTGTAATGACTTCACATTTACAAATATTGTATATTAGATTATCGTGAAATAAAATGGGTCCTATGATTTATTTGTTTATACCATTTGGGCCCACAATCAGGCAGACGGTCCACCTGATGGTAAGTGGTCTATAGACATTTGTAACACGGGCCCCCTTACCTTTTTTACCAAAGCACCTGCAATAGCTATGGCGTCAAAGTATAACAACTATAATATTATCTAAATATAACTGTTCCCCGCAGTTTCACCAGTGTTCTCGAGGAATTTTACATTTTCCTTGGATGTATGTGTAGCGACATCTATGATCTCGCCTTCAATCCTTCACCGCCAGCACTACAGTGATGTGGCGACATCTATGAACGAGTAGAAACACGCGAGAATCCTACATCGCGCTATCAAGATTCTCTCAGGATTTTGATATATATACAAGCATCCAACATCAACAGTTATCAAAACCTACAAGGGTCAGTATGTGATCCCGTCCCCCGCGAGTCCCCCGCCGTCTCACCCCGCGTCACGCGCCCCATCCCCCATGTCCGCAGCATCAGCATCGGAATCCGATTCCGAGGAGGCACCCTCAGTGCCCCCCTCCCGCGCTAAACCCGCGAAAACCGCGAACCCCGCACCCGTCCCCGCCCCCGCGAAAACCGCGAATCCCGCACCCGTTCCCGCCGCCGCGAAACCCGTACCCGAACCCGTTTCCGCCGCCGCCGCGAGTACCCCCTCCACCGACGACCTCGCCACCGCCGCATCCTCCTCTTCGAACGAGGAGGAGTACACGTTGGTGCCGAAGGGTGGGAAAAGGAAGAGGGGCGGCCAAAAAGCCGCAAAAGCTGTCGCCGCGAAAGCGGCGAGAGCTTCGTGCCCTTCCCCCACCCCCGCCGACGCTGTAGTTAACCGCGCCCTCTCCCCAACCCCGATGGACACTCAGCCCGTCGCCGCCGCGCAAACGAGCTGCGCTGCCCCCGCGACCGCGTCCGCGTCCGCCCCCGCCCCCGCCTCTGCCACCGCCAAAGGCAAGCGAAAGTCCACGGCCCCGCCCCCCCTGTACGTGCAGGACAAGGGTCAGTGGACCAATATTTCCAAGTGGTGCAATGAGCACCACATCAATTTCACTTCCGCCCGTCCCGCCGAAACCGGCATTAAGGTCACGGTGCCGTCCTCGGACGACCACCGGGCCCTCACTAAGCTTCTCCAAGAGCGTAAGGTGTCTTTCCACACCTACGCTCTTCCCGAGGAACGCGCATTACGCGTAGTAATCCGGGGTGTCCCCAAAGAGATTCCCACCGACGAGGTGAAGGAATCACTCATTTCCCAGTCCCTCCCTGTACAGACCGTCCACCGGATGTACAGAGGAAACCCTCATGTCCCTTATAACATGGTCATCGTCACCCTCGACAATAGCGAGGCGGCGAAGGCCATTTTTAAAATTCGCACTGTGTGCCACTTATCGGGCATACACGTCGAACCTCCCCGTAAGACGGCTTTTCCGTCGCAATGTCACAGATGCCAACTTTATGGCCACTCTGCAAGGCACTGCTTTGCTACACCCAGGTGCGTCAAGTGCCTCGGTGATCACGGCACGGCCGCGTGCCCCCGGCCCAAGGACGTGTCGCTGGCCACCGAGGCGCCGGGCTGCGTCCTGTGCCAAACTGTCGGCCACACGGCCAATTATAAGGGTTGCCCTAAGGCCCCTCGCCCTCGCCCAATCACCCGTCCGTGGCCCACTCAACAGGCCACCATTCCCCCACTCATGTCCGTCGACACCACGGCCCTCCGTCCGCAGAGGTTGGCTCCCTTTTTTTTTTTTTTTTTTTTTTAGGAGGGGAAATGCTTTGCGCATACCACCGCGCCCGGGGAGACGCGGTGGTTATGTGGGACTCCCTCTCGCAAACTCCCCTTCTCAATAAAAATGAGAAGGGGCCCGAGAGGTATACCCACTAAAACCCCTCCGGTGTTCCTTCACACACCTAAGCGCCGAGGGTCGCGGGCACGAATTCAGCTTCCGCAACCCCCGGCTGGTGCTGGCCCGCCGCCGCGGGCCCCGTCTGGTCGAGGGGGGGGAGTGAGGTGTTAACTCCTCCCCCCCCGACTTCTCTGAGGGGCGCACGTGGAACACCACACGCGCCGCCACCTCGGGTCCTGATGTTGTAGGGGGGCGACGGACGTCCCCGAGTCAGTCGCCCCTGGACCCATTTAGGGGGGCTGGAAGAGGGCGTTGTCCGCCCTCCGCCGACGCCCGGTGCGTCTGCTGCGGATCGGGTGAGGGGTTGAGATCTCCCTCTCCCTTTCCGCAGCCTCCTTCTGCGCGATAACAGTATCGCAGAAGGTTACCACTGCGTCCCAGGCCTCCTCGCTGTCGACCATTGACTCGACCACGGCCGGCAGCGAGAGGTCCGGGCCTACTCCGGCGATGAGGGCACGACGCGGCTCCTCCCAAGCGGCACACTCTGCCAGCGTGTGCCGCGCCGTGTCCTCCCGGCAATGGACGCAGTGGTGACACCGGGCGTCCGGCTCCCTGTTTATGCGGCACAGGTACTTCCCGAAGCAACCGTGCCCCGAGAGTACCTGCGTCACCCGAAACGACAGGGAGCCGTGCCTCCTCCCGAGCCAGCGCTCGAGCACCGGCCGGACCGCCCCGACTATGTCGAGGCCGGCGGTAGGGCGTGAAAGCCTGTCCCGCCATTCCGCCACCAGGACCTCGCGGAGCTGAGACCGACGCAGCTCGACGTGACGCTGCATCGGTCGTTCGCCCCGCTCCGCCTCTTCCTCGCGCCACCGATACAGTGACGCGAGGACTTTCGCCTCTAGGTCCCAGGGCGGGGATCCGGCCAGTGCACAAGCCCCCTCGTAGGAGATCGTGCGATACCCCCGTATGACTCTGACGGCCATCGCTCTCTGCGGTTTTCGCAGAACAGCGATCGCGCCGGCCGTCAGGTCGAGGGCCCAGATCGGGGCCCCGTACAGGGCCATGGATCGCACGATCCCCATGTAGAGCCGCCTACAGGCGGAGCTCGGGCCCCCCAGATTGGGAAGCAGCGTTGCGAGCGCGCCAGCCGCGCCCAACAGCTTGGGCGCCAGCCGCCGAAAGTGGGGCCCGAAGTCCCACCGGCTGTCGAGCACCAATCCCAGATATTTCATGGTGGGCTCGACAGCGATTCGGACCCCCCCGACCACGATGTGTGAGCCGGGCGGCGGCGCCCGCCGGGGGCCATGAAACACCATGGCCTCCGACTTGCTGAGGGCCACCTCCAGGCCTAGGCGACGGATGCGGCTCACCACCTGTGACGCCGCAGCCGTCGCCAGCAACGCTGCCTCCCTGTGCGAGCTCCCCTGGGCGGTGACCAGCGTGTCGTCCGCGTAACACGTCAGGTCCACCCCCGGGCCGAGCTCGCCTCTCAGCACCCAGTCGTAGCCGATGTTCCACAGGAGCGGCCCAAGAACCGAACCCTGTGGAACACCGCACGACATCGGGCGCTGGTGAATGCCATCACGTCCCGTGTATGTGACACACCTCTCGGAGAGATAAGCCCCAACGATGCGGCGGAGGTAGGGAGGCACTCTATGATACCTCAGTGCCTCCCGAATGCAACTCCAGGGCAGGGTGTTAAACGCGTTGGCGATGTCTAGAGAGACCGCCAACATCACCCCGCCCCGGGACACCGCTTCCTCCGCCAGGGCAGAGGTTGGCTCCCTGGAGGAACCTCAACCGCGACCCTCAGTCGCTTCCCTCCCCCCCTCCAGGCCCCCCCATACCTAGATCGGCGTTCGCGCCAAACAACACCTTCGCTACCACCGTAGCAGGCGCTCCCGTGAGCGCCACCACCACCACCACCACCACCGTCGCCGCCGCCGCCGCCGCCGCCGTCGCCGCCGCCGCCGTCGCGACCGTACCGAAGCCCACCGCTGGGCCCTCAACGGCTCCGTTGCCGCGCCAAAACAACAATAATCGCGCCGTCAACATCAAACCCGCACAGAAGGTGGCCCCTGGTTCGGGCCTCCTTACTGTGTGCCGGCTCGCGCAAGCCATCGACTACGCGCGTGTCGATGAGTTCGCTGGCCTCATCAAGGCCAATCAAGGTGACTTCTTCGCGCTCATAGAAGTCATCAGCCAATATTCGGACGTCCTAAACGCCGTCAAAAATCTCGCACTCTTCTAAATGGCTTCCACACCATTAGGCAGAGTAAAGCCCCGATCCCTTAAGATAGGTTTCTTCAATGCCAACGGCATTAGGGGTCAACGCGATGAGATCGCAACGTTCTTGCGTGATCACCAACTTGACCTCCTTCTGGTGCAGGAGACATTCCTAAAACCCTCTCATAGGGATCCTAGAATTGCAAACTATAACATAGTGCGCAACGATAGGATCAACTCAGCGCTCGGAGGGACGCTGATCTACTATCACAAGTCCCTGCACTGTTCCCCCCTGGATCCGCCCCCTGACCTTAGGTACATCGAAGTGTCAGTATGTAGGCTCGCCATGACCGGACACGAGTCCATAGTGCTGATTTCAGCCTATCTCTCGCCATCCTCGACCGAAGCCAACCCTAGGACGTTACTAAAAAGTGACGTCGAATCCCTCATGCAAATGGGTCCCTCTGTCATTCTGGCAGGAGACCTAAATGCTAAAAACACCCTCTGGGAATGCGTAGCAACGAATCCCCGAGGGAAAATACTAGAATCCATTCTGGACTCATCAGACATAGATCTGATCGCTCCCTTAGAGCCGACTCACTTCCCGGGTACGGTGTCACGCCGCCCGGATATACTCGATGTGGCGCTGCTGCGTAACGTAAGCCTTCGCTTGCATTGCGTATCGGTGCTGCACGAGCTAGACTCAGATCACAGACCTGTGATATTAGAATTCGCTTCACGAACGTTAGATCCCCGTTTTGACAACACCACCACTAGAGGTGGTCCCAGTAAAGTCATCACCAATTGGGACAGACTGGGCGAACGCCTTAAGACTGTCACCAATTCCGTTCACCTCGATAAAATACCCGATAACATAGTCACCGCGCAGGACGTATCTGTGGCTATCGACTCCCTGACCGGTCACGTGCAATCGAACATTGACGATTGCTCTCGGACAGTGCCGGATACGGATGACCGTAAATGGCAATTGCCCGCAGACGTACGTGAACTGATCAGGGAGAAGAACGCCATAATGCGTATCCATGATAAACAACCGTACGACCATATACGAGCTCGCATGCGCTTTCTACAACGCGCCATAAAGGCCCGTGTAGAGGAGGTACGCGAAACTCGATGGGAAAAAGTTATCGAGGAGATCGATCCCTCTCATGTTGCATTTTGGCAATTCACTCGTTGTTTTACAAAGGACACGGTCGCTCCTATGCCCCCCCTTGTCAGACCTAATAATCTCCCGCTCGCGTTCGAGGATGACGAGAAGGCCGAATGCCTAGCCGCCAGCCTGGCGCTTCAGTGCACTCCCAGCTCCCTACACGTCGACCCGAGTCACGTGGAGGCAGTCGTTTCTGAAGTGGAACGGAGAATCTCTCTCCCGTTACCTCCTTCTCCCTCACTCGCCCCAACCCCTCCCGCCCCCGCCCCCGCCCCCCCCAATGCCACTGAGGAAGCGGAGGACCCCATTCCCTTAGTTACTCCTGACGAGGTAAAATCTATCATCCGAGACTTACATCCGCGTAAAGCCCCTGGCTCGGATCGAATCACCAACCGCGTAGTTAAACTCTTCCCCCCCACCCTTATCGCCCTTCTGGTGGCCATTTTCAATGCTGCCTTGGCGTGCAACCACTTTCCACAACAGTGGAAGGTGGCACACGTCATTGGCATTCGCAAACCCGGCAAACCCCGATCCGAGCCCACCAGTTATCGTCCCATAAGTCTACTCAATGTTTTGGGTAAGATTTATGAGAGACTCATTTATCTCAGACTTAAAGCATATGCCGATGCTAATAGACTCATTCCCGACGAGCAGTTTGGTTTTCGAACCAAACACTCTTGTGTTCAACAAGTCCATAGAATCGTTGAACACATCTCTAGTAAATTCCAAACCGGTATATTGACAGGCGCGCTCTTCTTCGACGTGGCGAAAGCGTTTGACAAAGTGTGGCACGACGGCTTAATTTTTAAGCTTTACTCAATGGGAGTGCCACCGAGGCTCGTTATCATCTTGCGAGACTTCTTGTCGAATCGTCACTTTCGCTACCGAGTCGAGGGGCGCGTCCTGTCAACACCATATCCCATTCGCGCCGGAGTCCCGCAGGGTTCGGTGTTGTCACCCCTGTTGTTTGCGCTCTACACGAGCGACATGCCCAGGACCAGTGACACACACTTGGCCCTGTTTGCGGACGATACGGCTATTTACTCTTCAAGTAAAAGCGAATCCCTCCTTTGCAAACGACTCCAATGCGCAGCCAACGCCTTAAGCGAGTGGTTCCGCAAATGGAGAATCGAAATCAATCCCCTCAAAAGTCAGGCTATCCTGTTTTATAGAGCCTTCCGCGAATCTTACCGACCCTTTCCCGCGTCACCCATCACCATGTTCGGCGCGCCTATCCCTTGGGAGAGGCAAGCCAAATATTTAGGTGTCACTTTGGATGATAGATTTTCCTTCGGTCCTCACATTAACACGGTGCGTAACCGCGCCGCGTTCGTGTTAGGCAGGCTCCACTTCCTCATTAATGCTAGGTCTAAATTGGCCCTCAAAAGCAAAATCAGACTGTATACCGCGTGTATACGCCCCATAATGACGTACGCGTGTGTAACTTTTGCACACGTCGACCCCAAGCGGATCCAGAGATTCCAAGTCCTCCAAAATAAGTTCATGCGCAGAGCCACGGGTGCCCCGTGGTATATGCGTAATCTCAATCTCCACATGGACTTAGGTTTGCCGACCATCAGGCAATTTATCAAAAGGGCTTGTCGCCGCCATTTCGATCGGGCAATAAACCATAAAAATCCCCTCATTGTGCAGGCCGCGTCCTACACTCCGTCCCGCATTAGTCGCATTCGCAGACCGAGGCACGCCCTCGCCGAGTCTGACGACGACATAACAAAAGCACAGACAGCTGCAGCCGAATCTGCAACTCGCGATCATCCATCACACACACAAGGCCATCAGCCTCGCTACCGTCCTCGCCGGCGTGGACGTAAGAAACCGCGCTCTCCTTAATATGTTCATTGTAGATTTTTTTGTTTTATTATTGTTATGAAATAAAGAACCACTAATAATCAGATAAAGTAAAGTCTTTGATTTAAAAAGGCCCCCCACGCAACGCCCTGAGCCCGAGGTTCGAGCCCCACAGGGGGCACCCTCAGTGCGCTGTTGCTTAAAATTTTGTATTTCGGTTGAGAGCCCTAAGCGCTCACCGATATTGTCCGCGTAAGGGTGTCAGAGCCATCTGAGGCTAACACCTTCGTCCATTCAAAAAAAAAAAAAAAAAAAAAAAAAAAAATCAACAGTCGGACCGCGGTCCCCAGGCATGATCACCTAGCCTGGCGGAAGATCTTCCCTTTTAAATGGAGGAGTCTCATACCCTGCTCCTCCATATATGTAATCTATGTACCAAGTTTCATCCAAATCCGTACAGTACTTTTTGCGTGAAAGAGTAACAAACATCCGGATGGATGTTTAATATAAATTAAATTTCGTATTTATAATATTAGTAGGATAGTAGAAAGTAGGATATTAGTCGGAAAATACGATTTAAACTTAGATATGTTATATAGTACTTATCAAAATGAAAAGCAACTTTTACACGGTTCGCTCACTTCCGCACAATATGGCGAGGAGGGCGATGGCTGCCACATACGTCATACTTGTGAACAGGTGCTGGTCCACTTAAGCGTGTTATTTACTGAGTTACTCATAATTGATTTATTATTTACAGCTACAGCAAGTAAAATATCAGTAATACCAGATAAAATTGTGTAGTATATCCTATATGTTTTTAAATTAGAGAAAATATGAGTAGTAGAGCTCTTAGTGCGGAGTTCAAGAGACAGTGCGTTTGCGATTCCTCTGGTGCTGCTAATGTCCATTGGCGGCAGTAATCACTTACCATCAGGTGGACCGTATATTCGTTCGTTCAAGTTGAAGACAAAAAAAAAATGGAGTTATTTTTAACTTTTTTCTTAGCAAGAACATATTAATAATAATTTTAAGTACACGTGATTAAATTGAAAGCTAATAAAAACAATAAATAGTTTAATTTTTTTAATAAATGGAATGTTCCATTTTTCCAGATTTCAGTATCTTCTAGAGTTAAAATTTATGAAAATATAATTGCAACCGAATAATCATTTTAAGCCGCAAGTCATTTCTAATAAACATTAATCGAAGTAAATTCGAAGAGGAGCAATCATAATAGAAAAAAACAATAATCCATTCTCTCAACTAAAAATTCACCATAAATAAACCTACCGAATCTTAATCAAAACCTTGAATATCTTATCAAGTGGCCACAGATAACGCGTAATGCAAAAACTTTATTCTATCATTATTACCATAAAAGAAACTTCTTATAAACTCTGTGAATTAGCAAAACTTTTTCGCTACCCTTTATAATTTCAATAACCACAGTAAAAAAAATCTGCATCACGATTGTTGACACGCTAACCAGTATCTCAAGTTTGTGTTTGTTAAGTTTATAGGCTGTGTCATAAACGCTGTTGGGGTATAATAATAATCTCAAGACTGCGATCTCAGTAAGAATAATTGATAGAATTTTCTTAACAAGATTAGGGACTGTCCTTAGGGATTCCGTAGTAGCAATAACAAAACCGTTATTGATACGATATATCTATCTATTAGGTTTATATCTAGCAACTCAACTACTCAGGTTATTCCACTATAAGTGGAATAGGTATCTGGAATTGAAATGTATTTAAAATTATTTTCGAGATACCAATAACTCTTGGTTAAACATGGAGTAGTTATTATGTAAAATTATTACTAATAAAATGTCCTTAAAAAAAATATTAAAAAATCCGCCCGCAAAAGTAATTTACAAGCTTAATTAACTACAGAACCCTTCACAACAATTACACTGTACTTTTTTATACAGTAAAACGGGACTTTTGTTGAGTGTTGCCAACTTTGTGGTCATTTCCATTCGGAATTAAATAGCTCTGCGCGATTGTAAACGGAAATAAGCGAAAGTTTGTTAACAATATTGTTTTAAATTGTTGTGAGTGTGTGAGCAGCGTTGATAGCTATTATTATAATAGCTTCATTTGTTTTAAGCTTTTTAGCTTTAAAAGAGGCAGCAGTTGGCTTTGATTGGTGGTTTGACATCCTAACTGCCATGTCACGGGTTGTGGGTTCGAGTTTTATAAAAAAACAATCGTTCCTGTGCATGACGGTGTTTAACTAATTGACTCAGACGTGTCTTTATATGAGATATTTATGTTTTAAGTTGGAGAGTAAACATAAGCTAGTAAGAAACAGTCAAACAACTAGAGACTCTTCGTTTTTAACTTGTAACTACTTTTAAAAAGGTCACAAACCAAGGATCTTGAAAAACCTGATCGATTTCCTTCCCTGCTTCCTACCACTTTTATTGCAGTTTCCGAACTCATAATCTTTCAATAACATTTTTGGCGATGGTAGCTTAGGTCGTAGTGTGTGTAGTACCTGTAAGTTGAAAATCTGTTGCCAAACACTTGTTAGTGTGTACCTTACCGCTGTATTTGAAGGTCGGCTATCTTCTCTTTAGTACTATGAATATGAATTGATTAAAACTTAAGCCATACTGTGTATATAGTATATTTTATCAGCTAGAGTGACAAACGGATATAATCCCCCTGATGGTTAGTAGTCATCGGCGCTTATAGATATTTCGAATACCAGTTGTTAGAATAATGTGCCTATAAATTCACTGGTACTTGTACATAATTACGGTATTTTCACTGTAAATCAGTATTTACAGTGAAAATAGCCAAGTTAGTACTTCCCAAAAATAACTCTGCATTAGGAACTCTACTACTGTAAAACTACTGCAGAATATTTCCAATTCAATTATTTAGGTCAATTAAACCGTAAAAAATTTAATAGATAATAGTAAAGATAATAATATCTAATAATTAAAGAAAATTAAGCCAACCCGCGGATAATGAAGGTAACATTGTCAATAAATTAGGAAACTTTCGGTCACCATCCTCCATTATGTCCCTAAAAAGATAAGAGTCCGTTAAAGTCTTGGAAAAAAATTGCCTAAGCGGAAATAGGTTGATCCAATTCACTAAGGGACTTTTTTTAAAGAATTTCCTGGCGTCTTTAGCTAAGAAGCTTTTTCAGTCACGAGAAGTTTACGTTGGGGTAACTTCGTACGTTAAAATTCATGAGAATGGCCTTCGAGAAAATGGCATAAAAATAATACTGATGTTTTTAATATTAGATACAACCTTTGTGGTGAATATTTTGTCTTGACTTTCGGTCCATTTTCGAACGCCTATTCCACTGTTTACGCATAAACATTACTCGATTGAGAATATTTAGCCTTAAAAGTATCACGTAACAAATATATATGACTAGCTGGCCGTCGCGGTTTTACCCGCGTTCTTAAAGGATGTTATATTTTCTCGGCATAAAAAGTATCCTATATGTTAGTTCTGGGCATGGTCTATTTACGTGCCATGGTTCATCCAATTCGTCTGGTAGTTTTTGCATGAAAGAATAACAAAGATCCATACAACCATCTTGACAAACTTTTTCATCTATTAGTAGTATATTTTTATTTTTACACGCTTTATATTAGCTTCACCTGTATGTATGTATGTAACCGACCCCTTTGAGCTCGATTTTGTCCTACTTTGAACTATCAGATTTAATTCAAACTATGCACACCTGTCAAAGATCGATGACAATGCAATAATCCGATCAAAGCATCCGATTATCCTAATTAGATTCGCCAGGATTCATTAATTTCTTTCCGCATCCTTTGCATACGAGTAAGAGAGATAGAGCTAGTGCGCGAACTACGCATGCGTGCAGTTCCAGACTTACTCTTACGGGCACTCGAAATGTTTTTATTAAAAAATGAAAAATAATTAATAGTTTAACACTAGAAAACACGCTTAATATAGAAAACTAAACTAAAAAACAGAAAATAATTTTTAATAAATATTAATTAAGAATAATGTAAAAAAAATAAATAAATATAAGTTATTAATAGTTTGAATAAGAAAGAATTGTATATTTTTAATTTTTATTAGTAATTCAGAGAAAGTCATAGCCATGCAATATATTTAAATAATTATTATTCGCTAAAGAATAAATGATATAACTTTCGCATATCCATTTCTCATGGGGATAGCAAGAAGATAATGGATATTGGAAAAACTGCAATCAAAGCAAAAACATCCAATGGAAAACAAAAATGATAGCCATTCCTTCCTTACTTAAGATAACATAATGTATCTGTCTGCATTTGTCTTTATTTGTTAGTCTTTTTATTTACAACATACTTTTTATTATGTATAGAGTTGTGTTTGACTGAAATCTTATTCACTGGCCTAAGGTTTCTTAGCCTACCATCTTATCACGCATTGAAGAGAACTGGTTCTAGACTGCAGCTGCCTAAATACACCAGTATTTGTCAGCAGATTTTTAATATGAGGAAGTACCCAGTTAGAAGAGAAGTACAACCTTTGTCGGCTGTTATGGCTTCCTCACGAAGTATTCAATGATCGAAAGCTTAAGCTCTTTGGAGAATTGGAATCATTGAACTTCACCACACCGCTATCACTTAACTATCTTCATCTAGCATATAATTCAGGAACCACCACACCAATTTTAATGGTGTTCACAATGACCCAAGAAGTTTAAACAAGTGATTATATAATAGCGAAACAAGTCAAGGATGAAAAATGTATACACGAGTAAAGGCTCAAATAAAAGACCATGTCAATAACAATTGGCTATAGGGCGAAGTCAAAGATCGTTATTTACGTCAACAAAACAAAATGTTTCCTCAATGAAGCCCAATACGAAGCCTGGGAGATAATTTGTCAAAGGGTCGGGGTGACAGGAGCATCGATCAAGCTTAGATGCCGCCATCTTCTGAGTTATCTCGCCCCTTGATTACTTGCAATGGAGATATTGTATTTTGGTAATGTCATTTAGGGAAATGTTGCTCAGGAACTTTTTCAGGTCGTTTGGAGATCAAAATCTTATGATACTTGATTTTTAAATATACGTGGTGGCTTTGGAATTAACGCAGGTTTAGATCATGAAAATTGACATCCATTTTATATTAAAGCTATCAACTATATGAGGTGTGAGCTTTACTGGGATTTTTACTCAAATGGATATACGAACCTGGAGGTGCTGAATTTGAATTCCGAGTAAGGTATGGCTACTTTTATTAATGATTATATTTAGAAACGAGTACCTATAGCCTGAAATTGGTATTGTGCCGGAAAGACGGAGGCAATGTTCACTATATATCACAATGGGGCTTAAATATCTTCGGTGGAAAATTAGTCTCATTACGTACGTTTCATTATTCTTAAATGGGAAGATGTAGGTACAAGTATATACGAAGGATGTCGATTACACAACAAAAATTTTTGAAATAACATTGATTTTTTATGAACAATTCTTCCAACTTAGGTGACCTGTCAATTAAATTCCACAAGGAGTAAGCTTTTTCAGTTGCGAAAGTAATAGTTACTTTTCTCAAATATGTTGGCATTATTGACGCATGACTACGTGACAACGTCTGGAATTGCAGATATATATATTTAGTCCCGTATAACTGAATAAAGCCAGGACCTTTAGTCGTATTATGGGGTCATCAGAGTCACAGGTACGATGTTATTCAGATGAGTGCAGTTTATTTAATTATTATACCACCTGGGCCGGCAAACTAGATGACGGTCCACCTAATGGTAAGTGATCACTGCCGCGTATTAATATTTGCAACACCACGGCATCGGCAAAGCGGTTTCGACCCTGAGACGCGAAGTTGTTAAGTCTTATGTGCCTGTAATTTCACCGGCTTACTTACCTTTCTAACCAAACATAGTTTTACTAGTGCACTACTGCTTTACAGCCGAAATAGGTAAAGTGGCAGTATATCCCCGGAAGAATTCTGCACAAGGAGCTCTACAACTTAATAAGTCTTTTTGTCATCCTACTTGAAAGAAAAATAAAAGATAGCCTACACAATAATTAAATAACCAAATTATACTACCACTATCACGAAAATAAGCTAATAAAGTTAGCATCTTAGACTGAAATTGCCTATTGTTTACAACTTTCTTCAGTTCATTGTTCTGGGTACATCAGCAACTCGCAACTTTCCAGCTCTTTGTAAGAGGCTTTCATTATAAAGTTTCCAACTATGGTAGCATACAACTCTGAGACTGCCCATAGAGCAAAGAGAATATTAGATTGGACATTCACGTAATTATCTTTGTTCTTTCACCAAACCCATTGGCATTATATCAACTGTTGGATTTAAAAAAATTATGATCGGTCTTTGTTGTCATTATCAATTTTTTTCATGTTTTTTAATATTTTAATGTCTTGGATAAAATAAAGCTTGTAACTTTTCAATGAATGGGGGCGTTGCGATTGTTATTCATTTAGGTGCAATATTTTTATTAAAGGTCCAAACCATACCCATCGTATATTTTTAGATAGTAGTGGACTATTTACTACCCCGCAGCTTTCACTAGTTTCCATTATCCTATGTCCAGTGATGATGACATTTTCCAATGTCCTTAATCATAGCCTAAAATCTCTATTCGCCGAATTTTATCACAATATTCACGTCATTCTGCAACCCGAGTGCAGGTATCAATAGACCACGTTGACGGATGCCTGGCGGGCCGTCAGCTTATTTATAACCTTAATAGTATAAGCTGAGTGGAAACGTATACGAGACTTTCGCATTTATAATACCGAGTCAGACTCGACCAACAACGTCTTTTCTACTAGGTAGAGTTATGAGTTGTTGTAAGGCTGCACCTTAAGAAGGCTGTTTAGTTATTTATTTTTGAAACAAAACGCAACAATACTGTTCGTAATTTTCAACTTGCATATAAAAACAAATGACTGGAGTGGGGAAAGTTTGCATTGCACAATTTCAGAGACCAAAGACTACATTTTCAGTTTGTTTTTTTTATTCACTACCAAGGCAGCAACAAAGTAAAGTAACAAGGTGAGCCTGATTTGCGCATCGGTGGTTTCGTACCTTAGCACCTTGTAATACAGTATATTATTGGATTGCAAAGCTTGGTTTATTTCAATTCGCTTATGTAGCTTTTTGGCTCCTATTTATATTTTAACTTTTGAGCTACCTACGTAAATACAAGCAATTAAATTTCATAGAAAACTTCTTCGGACTATTCGAATTGGTACAGAAACTCTTTACCTTGTCACTACCATCCGCGATTGTAAATCAGTCAGATCGTAGCAGGCGTAATTTGCGTTAATTGCCACAGTTCGACTGCCATGGTATTTTGAACTCTATTACATAGACTTACATTGAGGAAAGGCCGTTGTTCCTCTGTAGTTCAATTTGCAACTCGAGCAAGAATTTTCGCAATGTTTTATGTGGCTGTCAGAGTTTGATAGCCCACGAGTTCCATTCAGATTCGTTGGAAATATCCGAATGACTCGTTGATTTATGTTACTTCTCCAATATTTCTTTGAATGTTTTGAAAGTGTTGAATAAATATATATACAGGAATGTGTTTTTTACCTACAGAGGGCCATCTCAAACTAAGCCGAGCATGAGATGTTTTTGTAAATGCTGCGAATATTTACGTCCAGACACAGAACAAACAGACATGTTCATGAACACAAAATGTACTGATTGGGAATCGATCACACGACCTGTGACGTAGCGGTCCGGGTATCTAACCATCTAGCCAACTGCCTTTATAACTGAAATGAATTCGTATTTTTTTTACCAAAATACCCAATGGGAAGCTGAATGTGCCAGTGGCAGTTTTATTGCTTTTGATAAAAATTCTGTTGTTAAATTTAGATGAATCTGCAGTTGTGGCGGAATGTACCTACTTGATTCTGAACATAAAAAAATTTGGCATATGACTATACAAATCAAGTCAAGTGGTATAAAGCTCCGATGTGACCCGAAGGTCCTGGGTTCGATTCCCAGGTTGGGCAGAGCAATATTATCGTTTACCTAGGGTGGTAACGTGCCTGAAAGACGGCAAAAATGCTCACCACATGTCACTATGAGCCTTAAATATCTTCGGTAGCATATGAGTTCAATTACCGAGACCTCTGCCTACCTCTGGATATATTATATTTGTAAAGAGTTTTTATTTTATTTTATTTATTAGCATTCTAACATTTGTTACACATATTCTATACATAAATTACAATATAAAAATCTATATCTATTATGTACAACTAATTAAAAGTAAGCATGACATGCAAATAGTAAATGCTATTAAAACTATTTAAAAAAGGGTTATTAGATTATCATATCTATAAAAACATATTATTCGAAGAGTACTTAAGTATGTAGTTGAATTAAAATCTAGCTATATTAATGTTCCTGCGATATTGTGCCTAAGAGTATTGGTAATCAAGGAATATTGTATTTTTTTTATGTCACTATGTTTGAAATTCATGGACGTTTGATAGTAAGTGGTCACCGCTGCCTACATGGGATTGCAAATGACTTGCAATACCAAGGAGATTGCGAATATTGCGTTGCCAACCTTAATGTATCCGAGGATTATTGGACCATCGATTAAAAATCGGCTCTAATAAAAAGGAGTTAAAATTCAATTCTGTTTAGACTAACCTATATTCAGAAGGTCGGAGCTATCATAAGTTAGTACATTAAAGTTAGAGAACAGTAATTTCATTTAGCTATCTTACGCTCTTTGTCACAAGTTTAAAATTAGTTAAAGTGAAACTAAACATTTATTACAAAGCTGGTAGAGACGGTTAAAGTAACGGGAAGTAAACGAAGTAAATAATATAGAGAATGTCGTGAAGTATCATAAATTCGGAATGCACGGTTGAACTTGTGCGCTATGTTACATTTTGGGCTTGATATATTGTCTAAGTTATAGTGGTACCGCGTTTTTGCTTTCTTTCTATTAGTGTGACGAGGTTAAATGATTCTAATATAAATATGTTTAATTTTAATAAAATCATTTTAATGGGCCAATTGGCTTGGTGGTTTGAGACCCTGACTACAACACAAACATTTGTATGCGTGAACATGTTTGTTCTGTATCTAAGTGTTAATATTTATACAAGTATTTATTTAGAAAAAAGTATTAAAACTAGCATGTCAGCTATATGGTGTCCATAGTACAAGCTACGTAGCTACGCGTAGCACAAGAGACTTGCTTACAACTTCACGTCTCATGGACGATAACGCATTGGCAATGCCTCTGGTGTTGCAAATATCCACAGGCGGATCACTTACCATCCCATGGCCGTCTGAAGGTTAGTACAGACATAAAAAAATAACACAAACTTACGCGTTTCAAAATATAAGTATAAATGCCTAACTCGATATTCTGCTTATAAATTCGAGTAAAGTATTATATATTAATGCATAGGATAGCATAGAATATATATGATAATGTAAAAGATATAAAACTAAAATGTTTAATAATGAATAATATAGAAACTTATTCGTTAGATTGGTTAGATAAAAACAAATCAGAAAACCAACGTTATATTTTTACACACTTACTATTTCTGCTTAAAATCAAGCCAAGCCTTCAGTAACCGCAGCACATACAGTTTTATATTTAGTTCTCGTTTCATATATCAAACGGAGAGCAAACAAAGAGACTACAAAATACACAACCCAAACGTTGCAAATTCAATAAGGAACAAAAACCATTATGACAAACAGAGAGCGACAGAACAAATAGAAATTTTAAAATTCATCTGCACCACAGATGGTGAAAACTGAATTCAACCAATATATATGTTAATATTTGTCAGAGGTTTTGTCGACTTACACCTGTTATTTAAGCAGATAAAAGTGGTGAGAACATGGTACAAATATCTGAATCAATGAAACGATATTCACAATTATTTATTCAGATTGGAGATCTATAAAGATCAATGATTTCTGAAGTTGCCACCAGATCGGAAGTCAGCTTACTAGTAATAAAAACCGATAAAATAAACTATAAGAAAACTAACAATAACATTGTTGGTTTTCATGCTTACATGCTTACTGAAATTCTTGCCGGCTCATCTCAGTTACAGGCCAATTTCTGGACCAGTGTCACAGCCAAAGTTAATATTTGACACTGCTAGATTATACTTGTATTTAAATTAAAAAAAAAATCGTCAAACCCACTTTAATTATGGCCGTTAGGGTGGGCCTAAATTAAAGAAATGGCTTGGACAGCCACTTTGATTTCCTGATTGTATATTTACTAGGTACATCAGCATCGTATGTAACTAATCGAATTCTGAATTATAAAACGCTTGTACACTAAAACTAAACCGTAATATAGAAATGTGGGTTTTTGTCGACACATATAATATTTACAAAACAGTTGTAGCGCCCTACGTGTTGTTGGTGCTGACCGTACGAATCAAGTTAAAAAATAAAATTGGCTTGTGAGTTTATAGTATCATAATCTCATTATATCATTTCGCAACACGGAATGGCTAAAAGCAAAAGCCAGAGAGAAATTATGAAAAATTACTATCGCACAGACAAATATCCTGCGACAAAGAGGCGATGTGACAAGTTCGCAGCATTAACCAAGATTTACGTGCACCGTGCATTGTTACGAATGCACGTTTGGGTTCGTGCAAACAAAAATGAAACGTCCCGACGTTTGAGCATTTTACCTCGCTTGGACTTTTTAATACAATAAATTTGCTTGTAGCAAAAAAGATACTATTGGGTTTACCTTGCCTATTAATCATAGGTGATGTAAAAGAGGTTGTCTTAAGCAGCTGTCAGAGCACAAAATTGCTTGGCAAAACTACAAATGCCGTATTGCACCTACTTGTGGGTTCCGGTAGCTACACTTAATAGCCTGTGCCATTCTAGACTTCCTGCTCGACGGTGGTCATCCAATTAAGCCATCTTCAGTCGGCACTATATTGGAAATACCCCTGATATTGCAATTTTTGAAAGGCAGCGGTAACTACTTACTATCTGATAGATGGTTTGTCAGATTTGGGGGGTTAGAAAGATGCACTTTCTGCCGTTAAAAATATGGTTCTATTTTATTCTAATACAATCCCTACCAGTAAGGATTTGATTAAACAAGTAATGTATATGTTTCAATACCAATTTATAAAAAAAATATTGAACTTTGTATGATGGAAGGAGGTAAACTAAGTCTAACTATTTCCATGATAATAAGCTACTCTTGAGTGGCATACGCTATGTATGTATAGATAATTTATTAAATCGCTCAAGGACTAGATAATTTGATTCTCGGAACAAAATAATTTTTAAATACTAGTCAAAATACAATAATTCGTTTTAAACATTACTTATAAGGTAGCCTCAATGCAGAAAAAAAAGATAAAGAGATCTTAGACTCTTAAAGTCCACAAAATTCTATGTCCTTTTGTTAGAGCCTTGTTAGTTTGTTGGAGCCTCAAGAGACAATTTCATTTGAAATTTCAAATATTATCAACCTTCTTTATTATATCTGGATACAAAATATGATTGATGATACATTTTTGTATGTCTCTTGACAATATAATTCTGTTTAATGTTGATTGATAAGTATATTTATCCTAAAATATTTGATACAATCTGTCAATTTTATAAAGAAAACACTACACCATACTATTGTCGTCATAATCTAAAGGCCTTTTGTGACACCCCGAATATCAAAGAAACATGTATCCTACATCTTTATAATAATGGTTTATTTGCATTGTCATATAATATAATCAACAGTTCGATCATTAGATAAACCATATTTCAAAAGTAAATAAGTCAACTTGAAATCGTCGCCATTAGATCTGTATTCTAAATCGTAAAGAGAAAACCCTTGGTTCCCTTTTTTGAGCATATTGCGGGTATAGAGAAGGAATAAATTAGTGTCGAATTTCGACCGCTAGCAAAGAAGCCCTGTAGAAATTGAAAAAAACACTGTAGTACATCGTCAAGTAAAAATATACACATAACTTTATCATAGTTAGCTATCCAAATGGCTTGTAAAACCATATCCCATACACGGCCAAAGAAACAACCTATCAAATGGTCACACGTACCATTAGAGAACCCTTCCACTAAATAAAACAGAATTGGAATTAGGATGTTAACCCCACAATATTTCAGCATTATACGTCTCGTTAAGTTGGTCTTTAAGACCCTGAAAGTTTTTGTGGAACCAACTTTATTAGTACAACTTTGTTATTATGTAGACAATTTATAAGTGGTACGAATTTTTTTGTTCTTCGGATAGCTTTCAAACTGTATAAACATAGGTATTGGTGCCCAAGTCTCAGTCAAAACATATTTTTATATCAAGTAGGGCCGACAAACCAAGGACTGACTGGCCTAGGTCCTAATGGCAAGTGGTCACCATCTAGGGACTCTTGCACTACCAGGGGCATCGCTAATGCGTCGTCCATGAGACATGAAATGGCTAAGTCTCGTGTGCCTTTAATTTCGAAAAATGCACTACTGCTTCATGGCAGGAATGGATACGTATTGGAGAGCGGGAACCAGGCTATAAATAATACTTCAAAAGTTCAAACCTTTACTGCGCCTTGTCTATATCCTAATAATATTATAAATTCGGAAGTTTGTATGTACGGATGTTTGTTACTTTTTCACTAAACAGATTTAGATGCAACTTGGCACAATACATTCTACAATACAATCTATCTATAGATATCTATCTGTAGATAGAGCATACCCTGGAATAACATATATAATGTTTATCCTAGGAAAACGTGACATCCCTCGGGAACGCGGCTAAAACACAGCTAGGACAGCTAGTAATTTATAATTAATCGTTGTTTAAGCACATCGTTTGAGAAGGGATGCACAGATTTGACCTTTTTTAATAATCTTAAAAGTCCGAATATTATAAGACAAATTAGCAAAGTTGCTTGAAAAATTTAGGAAAAATTGAATTGCTATAGCTCACAATAAGGCGGGTGAAACTACGGAGCATAAAGTTAGTAGGTAATTAATAAAGATTACCCGTTCTGAGGAACATTTTTTATTATTTATGTTAAATTTGAACTGAATATGAAATCCAGTAAACAGTCAAATTGAAAAACTAGTACAAACCTAGTTTTCATTTAATATATCGAATCGTATTTGGTTTCATTTCCAGGCATTAATATTCTTAGAACATCATAATAAATGCTTTTACTAGTCTTCTTTCCTAGTAGGCTTACGATATGAATTCAAAGACTTACACTTAAGACTTATGACTTAATAAGACTTTACTTATGAGAAGGGCTTTTCATTTGAAGTATGTGTTATAACTTATTTCCCGACATTAGTGCAAATTATGTTTGTTTGTTTAATGTCTGGGGGTTAAAAAATATTCCAAAGGCACATATAGTATATCAGTTGTGTTGTAACTATAGTGCAAGTTCTGCTTATTTTGGGATCAGGGGGGCAATTCCACTAACATATTATGCACCGAACCAATACCATATATTATATACCATAGGTTCACATTCGTTTGGAAGATTACGTCAAAATGTATGTTTGTTTCGGTTGTAGTGCGTAAGGAATAATCTTCTTAGTTCTTCTTACTTTTCTTCTTTTGTCTTCCATTGGGACTTAAAACACCTTTAGTGTAAAGATGGCCCTAGTTCTAGGTAACCAGTTAATAAGTAGTAATAAGTAAAGTTAAACCGGGTTTTTTAAAGGTTTAACAGGCGTGATGAAATTTTAAAGTACAACATGATTGACAAATTTAAATAATTTTTTTTTTTTTTGCGTGTCGATCGTTCTGGCTAAATTTGTTTAGACCAGAATTCTGCCAAGCGTACTGTGTCGTTTGTGGCATTATACAGGTCTTCCGGCGTGCAAGATGAGGGGCACGCAGGGCACGACAATAGATGTGCCATTGTCTGAGGGGAGGCGCCGCAGTTGCACAGGTTGCTTGTGCTGTAACCCCATCGGCACAGATTGTCCCTGCATCGGCCGACTTGGGTTCGGAGTCTGTTGAGGGACTTCCACGTCAGCCACGGGAGCTTATGCCCTGGGGGAAGCTTCTCCATAACAGGGTTTGGTGATGCTGTTGGGTATCTCTCCTGCCAGAGCTTACGCCGCGCCTCAGAGGTACTGTCGGTAGTTGGTGCAGCGTTCTTTAAAAAGCTATTTCTACTTTTTAGTCTCTGAGGTCCAGGGGTGTAATAATTATAAATTGAATATATTTTAAAATAAAAAATAACAAACCTCAGAACTTCAAAGAAAGTTACATAGAATTAAAGCAATAAGAATATACATAGTTCTCTTTATTTAATGGCAGCCAAAGGATTAATAAAGATAATTAAAACTATCTTCACGCTCAAATCTCTTCAATAATGTATCTCAAACAATTTTATTTTATTCCAGCGCTGTGTGGGCGAACAAGGTAAATTGCTAACAGAATGTAGAATGCTTAAATCATCTCCGTGGTTTTAGATATCATATTAAATATAGCTGGGTATTTTTAAAACTGTATTAAATTTGAATAGAAACCTCACAGGATTTGGTTCCTCGCTATATTATATTATTTTAATATCGAATAGCCCGATGCAGAGGCAGACGGTCCACCTGGTGGTGGTCAAAGCCGCCTACGTCATTAACAACATTAGCATCATTAGCAGCACCAGAGGCATTGCCAATGCATTGTCGACACCGAGACGTGAAGTTGTTAAGCAGTATGCGCCTGTAATTTGACCGGCCCCCTTACCTTTCTAACCGAAACACAGTAATACAAGGGCACTACTGCTTCACAGCAGAAGTGGGTAGAACTATATGTAACAACAGATATGTAAAAAAATATTCCTTGATATGTTAAATACAGTTGTAAGGACCTGGTAAGAGTTCTTAGAACCCATTGGATGCATCTGTGTATATAGCATTTTTAGGATGTGAAAATTGTTGAAATGCTGAATGTAAGTTTCTAAATATATATATTTCCTTGTTCCGTCAGATTTTTTCCTGCATATTTATACTTGGTGATAATTGACCATTCGAGGAAAATTAAACATTGTCAAACAAATTATGAAACTATGATGTTCTATCATCTAGCTGAAGAGATTTATCACTCTTAATTTATGTAATATTATTCTAAAAAACAAAGTACTGAATAACATCTGGCTACCCTTTAAATCCTCGTTTTGTTGTATCACATATCACAATGTTCACAAGACAATTCATCAGAACAAAAATCTTTTCTTTTTCATATTTACGACTCGAATTTTACGAGGAGGCCTATTCTTTTCGTTGTAGTTTATTCGCGAATCGAGAAAGTTATAAGCGGTTAGCGTTGAATGCATAATTCTTTCAAAATTCAAAATCGATAGAATTTTAAAATAATAGTAAAATATGGCCTTATAATAACACTAATAAAACACAGTAATTATATTATTATAGATCTAAGAAAATATAATATAACGTAACTTTAAGTATATTTGAAAATGCGAAATAAAAAACAATTAAAAAACAGGAAACATCAAACTGAGAAACTTCTCCGAATGTGTACATACACATATTCGCACATGCGAATGAAGATTTCCTCCTTATCATTAATAATGTTTATAGAGCTAGTTTTTTACTGCCTTTTCTACTAGCTGGCTATTACCAATATTACCTACTATTCGGTCCTGATGTATATTCCTTGGATTGATGTACTTTTTGACAGAAATTTGTCAGATGATATAATGACAAAAATCAAACCAAGGAAATCAAGAAAAATAAAGACACCATTCTGCAAATTCAGATCAAGATGACCTATTAATTGACCTAACAGGTGATGGTGATCACTTTCCTATCAAAGCTTTTACATTATAAAGATATTACCAAGATCTTAAATGCTGTCCCGTCTCTCCTAACTTACTCCACAAGATTACGTCACGTAAGTCATAAGGATCGAGGTCCCGCATAAAATGTGCATTAGTCTGAACAAATAAACGCTCTTATCCGTACTCTGTGGTACGGGATTTGTGGATTGCCCCGCCATAAACTTACTGTAGCTATTGTATTGTGGTTCGCTATTCGTGCCCAAGTTATGTTCTGCAGACGTGCAACTGTGCAGCAAAGATGGCGGACTCCGAATAGGTTCTTGATACACTTGGCGAGAGTTGGCAGAATAACATTACCTTTGTTCTTTCCGGATTTCGGTAAACTGCTATTTTTGTACAAAATATTTTGCTTACCGAATCTGACAGTGTTCAAGTAGAAAACACACTGTTTTTATTATAAAGAATATTATACCATTTATCTGACAATGAAACTTTTGTGAGTTGATATACGTTGCCTAATGTTTACTGTATCTAATTAAAAAAATGCATGGCAACACATGCCGTAAACAGCTAGTTAGCCATGAGATCCAGGTAGAGGAATATGTTTGATTTTAGTGTGAACTTTAAAAGGTTTTGAAGTTCCTTACGTACTGCAAAAATCTTCGTCATGCTAATTATCTGTAAAGAAAATATATTTTTTTCAAAACAATTTAATGACGTGAGTTATTTTAATGCATTATAAATATTTTTATATTAAACTCTTTTTTCTGAATGAGACTGAAGTGGTTCACTAAAATATATTATATTTAGTATTTTGTAAAAAAAAAAACAAATACTGACATTTAAGGTAATATTTATTTTATTTAGTATTTATGAAGCCATATTTAGTGGACTTGTGAAAACAAGCAGATCTTTTGCCATTGTGTAACATAACTTCCTAGTGTGTTACTATCTCTTTAATGCCTTTCACGCATTCATGATTTCGATAAAGCACCAAACATTGAAGAAAATAAAAATAACTTACGTCTAGAGATACTGCTATCTGTTCCCTATGCAGAGTTTGTACTATATAGACTCTGACATTTATAATACATAGGTTTGTAGAAAAATCGTGTCTTTTCGTAATTTTACAATTACGCAAAATTATTGGGTTAGAATAATTGGAAGAGACAAATTGAGCGGTATAGAAGCAATTTAATTTCTCTCGTCTGTATGTCCGCTTATAACTCGAGATCTACTGGACATATTTTTTATGAAATTTAGTGTTAAGGTTGTTTTTATGACCCTAGTTACTATTAAGGGATCGCTTCATTTCACTATGACAGGAAAAAAAAACTGAATTCTGTTTTGTTCTATGGTTTACATACAATTGTACGATTACTATGTGGAGTAACATAGTTTAATATTTCAGCACGTTCGATCGTGAAGAACAATCGTTGGAGATACAATTACTGTATTTAAATAATAGTTAGATAAAACCTAGATATTTTACTCGAGGAACAGCTAGTACACCTATATACGGTAACACATATTTATTAAGGGTTTTAGATCCAAACATAAAACTAATCGAACGCATGCTCTAAAAAGTGTTAGTTTGGGGTATCTGTTGACTACGCTAGCCCAAGAAATGCTAGAAAGTAGTGGATGGGAGAGTCATAATAATAATTTACTAACTAAATTAATAGCAGGTTACCAAAAAATGTTTACTGTTATTACGCATTTGGCTTGGTTTATGAATACTTATGCCAAAATTGTAAGTGCTATTATCGTAAATCACAAATAAAATTAAGTAATGTAGCAAGTATTTCATTTGAAAGTAATAAAAAAATCGAGTCAGGAAATGTGACGTTAAAAATAAAATTGAAGTAATAAATTCTTGAATTTGATATCTTCATCTTTAAGGTACATATAATTTAATAAGTCTCTCCCATACTTTCTCGTTTACTTATTTATATATACTATTATATATTTTTGTTATGTTTAAAGGCATTATATCATAAATCTAAACCTTTTATTCCTTTTTAAGATACTAAATTTCCAAACCACACAGAATTCAAAAATGTTACTGATGTCATATTAAACAACCATCACCTTACTGAGTCTTGTTTCAAGCTTGTTTCGATTTCACTAGAAGTCGTATTGAATAGGAATTACTATTTTTTTTAAGCTTTTTAATATTTCTTCATAAATTTGATTAGTTAGGTAGGTAGTTGATTATTACGCTATATTTTTTCCAGTTTTAATGGATACATCCATTAAAACTCTGAAACCTGGATTATGTGATCAGTCTTACCATTATCATTCCTCGTTCCCACGGGACCCTTCCATTTCATTTCAGAGTTTCTATCGGGTGTTAGCTATATTTGATATCGTACTGTTATAAAAACAGAATAAATCATCAATTCCACTAAACATAGGTACTGACTGACATAACACCATCAACATTATCGCGGTCTATTGAAGATTCAGCTCGAACGTTAGCACCCGATAGAATATCTTAAAGTTTTTCTTCTCGCTCACTCCTACCATGATGAAGAGAGATAGTTATGGCGTGAGCGATGAAGTTTCCTTTCATGCTGTGAAGGCGTGATACAAAATAAATGAGTAAAGCGAAAGCATCATCCTTGCTCGGAAATTGGCTCAATATAAAATTACTCCGGCGCTCGTGCTCTGGGTTTTAATGGATTCTAGAAAAATAATGTGCTGGCAATAAGAGGCTTAGAACTGCACTTTATTCTAGGTGTAACACTTTGTTATAGCTAGAACTACTTACTTGTGGAGTGATACCAACATTTTTTATAATATAACTATCTAGTTTGTTTTAATTTTATTTTTTTTTTGATGTATCGACTCGGTTCTCGTGTGTCCCAAATCCCGGCTCGAGAAAGGTAATTTAAAAATGCATGTGCTTAGATATGAGTACCTGGAAGGTCGGGATGGGTAATGTGGAGTAGGCCGAAATGAGTATGGTAAGTATACTTCCCTGAACAAAAGTCTACATAAGGAGTTCTACGAATTTAACAAAAAATGTAAATCTGTAAATGTACCAAATTTCATAAATCCATTTTACCGCAAATACGTGACTGAGAGTCACAGACATTGCTAAATTATGGTTATTTTATAAACAATCATAGAGTAATAAAAATGGGGCCTCTATATATTACAAGCCTCTCTGACCGTTAAATTTATAAACTTTGATTAGACTTTCACAAGTCTACGCCAATCCTACTTCAATTCACAAATTCTGATGAAAAAACCCATATTATTGAGGTTTTGAAACATAGCCCCCAGATTCGTAATCACAACTTGACAAACATATCACAGAAGTCATCCCAACTTTTACACTATTAATTTAACTTTCGCTATAACCTATATACGTTGGATCTTGATAGCTTTTAGTTCAAATATTTATCTTCACTTTGGTATTAAAGTTTTCGATACATCGACAGGACCTTAATTAATATTTCAGCGAGTATTTTAGAGAGGCTTACATTGTGCCTACTTTGTGCTATCGTTTAATCTTGGCCATTATTCATTGTAACGTTCATGGCGATACATAAATTGGTGCTATTAGTAATTTTATCGATAAAAGTGGGTTGAGACAAGAGAAAATTGAGTTTTGGAAGTGAATTCCACTGTTGAATTATAATGTGCTTGAAATTTTGGTTAACATTTAGGTTTTTATTATTAATTTATTATTTTTAATAAAAAAAAAAGACCATAACACTTATTTCTTAAATCATTTTTAAAAACAATAAGCAAAATAATTAATTTGCAATAAATAGTATTTTTTTTTTTATTAGACTTAAAATTGATTTCGAAAGGATATTACTGCAATACAGCCCAAATATTACTGCTACAGGACAGGATGCATGTATAAATTAGTGAATTTATGCAAATGGCATAAAATATCACAGAAAAATAAAAATAAAAAAGTTTATCCAATATAATTAAAACCACTTATAAATTATGACTATATTGGCGGTTCGAAATGAATAAACCCTTAAATAAACTCAGCATTTACCCTTTTTCAACAGACTTACTGTCGTCATTATTATGAGAGCGTTTTGTGGCAAAATAATTACAGACTTTACGGCAGACCAACCACCACAGGCAGCATCTGTTCAGACGTTTTAATTTTGCTTTAGCTGATGTTAAGATCGCGTAATATTTTTTGCAGTTGTATTTTTTTTTAATTACTCAAGATGTTCGATCGATCTCTAGAGCTATCCATATTAGGTCAAACGAGCTCAATTACGATAGGTTTATCATATGCAGCTCAAGAGTTCCTACGACCACCTTCCGACGTCTTCATCAGAACAGCTCGATGGTACCATAACATTCCATGTCACCAAACTTATATAATTATGCTAAATTTCAGTAGAATGCAACGCCAGCAAGTGGTTGAAAAATAGATTGCAAATTTGGAAAGACATACGTTGCGAGTTAAATAAAAGCTTGTAAAATGGTTGGAAACGAAACGTGGAGGATCTATTGACAACATTTTAGGCTACAGCGGGTGCTGGTGAGCTGGATAACATTGCGTTTTGGAGCTCTGCTGTCTGCGGTTCCGTATAATCGTTGTAATTATCTGTGGCTTTTAACAACTCATACAAAGTAACAAATGACTTGTAAATCTACGTTGTGTATTTTTGAATAGCTGTTCCGCGGTTTCACCCACGATGTCGAGGAATGTAATATTTTCCTGGGATAAAAAAATATTCAATATAAATATATTAATACATATGTTAATATATATGTTAATTTAGGTTATATACAACCTATGTGCTGAGTTTCATCCAAATCCAACATATAGTTTTTGCGTGAATGAGTCGCAAACATCCATACATCCATCATGACAAATTATTACATTTATAATATTAGTAGGAATGGATATATTTTTATTATTGCAAGAGATTTTTGTGACTCAATTATGCAAAAAGGTTTAATGGAATAAAAGTATACAAAAACATCGTTAACAGCTAACGTACAGAATGAATATAAGTTTTAATTTTATTATTACTGCTTATTCCTCTAAGGCATGATTTTAGAATGGCTAGATTCGCGATATCTGGATGTTAATTATTATTTAATTAAGAACAGATTTGTGTAGACTTATCAAAGGAAGGGTGTAACTGAGGATTATCCATCGATTAAAATCGGCCCTTGTTAGTTTAGATACCAAATGAAATGTAATTATTGTGTTATTTATTATCGTAAATATTTTTTTTAGATACCCTGAGAGCCATCTTACAGGAAGTGGGTTTGATACACACCTAGGACAAACATTCGAGTGCATGAACATCTTGTTATCTGTGAACAGAACTGTTTATTTTGTGTCTGAGTGTAAAAAATATAGATATTTATGTATGTATTAATATAGGTATATATATAAATATTAGATTTTCAGGTAAATTGTTGCTAGTAGAAGCTCTGCTTAGTTTTGAGATCTGATGGCTGTGTGTAAAGAAATATCCTAGGATTGTTATATTAGGGGTGTCCTAGATTCGCCATTGTTGCTATAATATGTAGATATAAGTGGTAGGTGAAAGGTAGGTGTAGGTGAAAAAGTGGCAAGTCAAATTTGGGACACTTTTCTCTAATCAATAGAATGAGCATGGCGTCACACATCGATTTTTTTAAAAGTTACTCAATGTAAGTACTGTGTATAAAATTATATGCTGCATTTTTATATTTGTTTATTTTTTTAATTGAGTTCATATTGGTTTTGTTTTAATGCTCACCGTTTAACTTTTTTTTCAAATTTTATTCAATGGATTGTGGCTTTTATAACTGAGACTCTTGCTTTTTCAGGTATACCTTGGCCAAGCCCTCTTATTCAGCTAATACAAACTTCTCTCACGTGATTAGTAGTGTTAGCATAGTTAACGAAAAAGACAGAGCACGGAGGCCGCGACGAGACATCCTCGAGTTAGTGTAATTTTCCTTATTACAGAATCGATCCCCTGATTTAGATTTACATAAACTTCTGGCTAAATAGAACTTGCAGTAAGTATACAGATCCCTAAAAAAATCCCAGTAAATAGTTCCACGCCACTCTGGTACCCTCGCAGGCTCGTAAAGTTTAATTGCAACTGTACGTTTATTTTGGCTTCCTCTCGGCACGGAGTGCTCTCGACGAGTTTCTAAAACAGTTTCGCCCACTCCCCTAGCTCGGTCCACCGGTACCATTTTAACTTTTGCTGTTGGTTTAGGATTATTATTAACGAGGTGACCAGTTTGTTGGACTTCATGTTTCTTTTTTTACTTTCGAATGCGTAGTAATTTTTTTGTGGTCAATAGCTTTTGCTATTGGTTTAACTTCTACTAGTAGTAAATGCATTAAATAAAATATTTTTTATGAAATATACGGGTGACATGAGAACCAAAACCTGAGGAGGTCCTCAGGTTTTTCCATTGAAAAATAATCTTTATTGAATTATTCATTTTTATTCTAATGCCCTATTACAACAAATTTGAACATACAAACTTTAGAAAATATATGGACTTAAGTCTCAATTTAAAATGTTTTTTTAATCGTTACTTAACTTTTCTTTATTTCATTCAGAAGTCATGAATATTTAATGAAAAGTATATCTGATTAAAAATATATATATCTTTGTCAATGATACTTAGAACACAAAGTTGGTATTCCTTTTTTTTAAAACCGACGTTAAAAAATCACATCCAGTCGAAAAAACACTGACAATATTGAACATCACATTACGTTATGTTCATGAATAAACAACAAACAAACAACAGCTTCGTTTGAAAGTCAACAACAATGTTTTATTGATGAACGTCCGTAAAATTTCGCCTTCATAGACAAGTCCGTGAAGTTACAAGCAAAATAAAGTTTTAAAGTGCAAAGTTGTACGTGTTACGATCAAGCAATATGATGTTTTGAGTGAGTAAACTTGAAGTGTAAATTTTATGCTTGTTGTACACAGGGACCTGCCCCTTATCCAGTTAATAAAAACTTCGTCGACAAGCCGATCCAATGAGACTTTGTAGAGCGGACCTCTCACGTGATTGGGTAGTTAGCGAAAGAGACAAAGCATAGAGTCCGCGACGAAAATCGTAAGCTAGTGTTATTTACTTTACATAATTCCACCTTTGGATCATAGAAAGCTATTCAAAAGCAACCCTGTGATTTTACTTTTGTTTATGACTATTGTTTTTATAACTGTCGACGAAACTTTTAGTCTCATTCATTTGCGCAAATGCATCATTTTATACCCATAAGTTATTACAGACTTCGGCTATGCTCGATTATATTTCCTTCAGACTTGTTAATAGGTACACCTATAGGGGCCGGAAAATTTAGTAATTAGACACCCTCCTAACTGCTAAGTCGCAGGTCTGAGTCCAATTTCACCCAGGCTAAATATTTGCTTACACGAAAATGTCTATTTGTTCTGTGTCTGAGAAAGAATAAAATAGTCAATATAGTATACCAGTTATTGCACAAGCTCGGATTTGGGATTAGCTTACCGTGTGAAAAAATATTTATTTAGGTATTACTATCGCCACCGCAGTTTCACTCACGTTTTTAAGGCTTTTTATTACATATGGCTTGGATAAAAATAGTTGTAGTATGTACTATTCCAGAGTTTAATTTATCTCTGTCCCAAATTTCATTCAAATCTGTTCAGCCGTTGCGTCGTGATTGAGTTACAAATATGCATCCATCCAAACATTCACATTTAGAATAATAGTAAGATTGCAATTCTCAGAAGTTATAATACTTGTCCTATTTAGTAATGGAACCGACCAAATTACGTTGTATTACTAAGCTACAAATCAAAGGAATAAAGTTCTAAGTCATATGTAAAATAGTTTGTATATAAATTAAAGAAATAGTGTGAAATTCTAGAGAAACCGTAGTGGTAACGTTGATAGTTGCAAGTTTGCTGTTTCCAAGAATAAATTGTAAAATTGACTGCGGTAGTACAAAAGCGGTTCCGCTTCGAAGAAAACGGCAGTCGGTGTTGTTCTGATAACTGTACTACCTTCAAAGATATAGTGGCTAAAGATAATGCTTTTGAGATAACTTTAATACAACAATAATTGTGATTGCTACAACATGAATTTCGTGAATGTCTCATTTAAATATAACATTTTCAATTCAATATTTATTTGTCTTTTAGAACGCTTTTTGTATTTTATTTTACATACCAAAATGCTCTCAAATACGACGTTCTTATGCATCTCATATACATAGTAATACACGATTATTTCATTCAGATGGTTGTATGTTGTCACTTATACAACTAGCTCTGCCCCGCGGTTTTACTCGCATTCCTGAGGATTGTTACATTTTCCCGGGAATAAAAGTATTTTGTGTATTAATCCAGGTTGTAAACTATCTATGTGCCAAGTTTCATAAAAATCCGTTTGGTAGTCTTTGCGTGAAAGAGAAACAAACATACTCACAAACTTTCGCATTTATAAAATTAGTAGGATAGCAATACCCTGGCGATTACCGATATGTTGCCCATCGACACAAAGCAGTGAAGACAATATTAATTATTCTTTGCATTCATCACATAGTACATATTTATGAAATATTACCGCATGGGAACAGTTTTCAATAACTGGAAACTAACCAGAGAAACTATACCTTATGCACCGCGGAGTTTCTCAATTGATTGAATATGTTAATATTGTTTCATCGTTAACTTAGTTTAAAATTACACGTATACATGAGGTCATAGATGTATAAGCTGTAAAAAGTGAAAAAGTGCCTAGTGTAATAACTTTATAGATAGATAGGTTAAAAGCTAACTTACTTATTGACAGAAATAAAACTCCAACGTCTATTATAGCCAATATTGAACTAAAATTATTATACCTAAGGCTTCGGCTTCAGACGAAAGTTTTAGCGATAGCCAGTAAACCAGATACGGGTTCTGTTCGGCCAAAAATCGACCTATGATCGGATACTACCGATATAATATTATATACCTATGTATGTAGGTACTTCATATCCATCAAAACTAATATAAATAAGAGAATATGTTTCTTCTTCTCGTCGAAACTAGACGACGGCAGATGGTGAACGTGAAGTTTCAAAATCTCATCAAGGAAGATGACGCCAAAAGTGGTAAGTGCATAAAACGGAAGGGCACTGACTCAGGAGCTGTCGGATCACACCAAGGGCTGTAGCCAGCTAGGTGGGTACTACAAAGTACCCTTCTACGTTATGGTTTCTTTACAGTGTTTTCCTTCAAAGAAAATTCGTCTGAATGGAATAATAGAAATGTTTTATACCCATAAATCTCTAAATGATGAAGAAAATTGCATCAAAATCTATTGCGTAGTTTCAAAGATATAAGCAGATAAACAGCAATTTAGTTACTAACTTAGTTTTTATTTACTTTATACGATTTAGAGATGTTTGCCATTTTATTTCCTTATACATCCTTGTAACTCAGAGTTAACTGACTCATGTTTCCCAAGTATGAATACTATATTAAAACGAAATGAATTTCTATTTCCCGTTCCGATAACAAACATGTTATGGAAATGAAAAATTCAACCTATTTAATCATTTCGTTTGCTACAAGTAAATTGAATTGTTTGTTAACTCGCTGTATGGTTTAGTTATAACAAGTTTGAGTATTATAGGACATTTCTTTTAAATGGTCACCTGATTCTGAAGTAAGCAGAGCTTGCACTATGACAACTAAAGAAAGAGATATCCTGGGACATTCTTTACACGCAGCCATCTGAGGCCTAAGCAAGAACATCTATCATCATCGTATCGTGTGCGCCAGAAACCTATTCCATGACCTGTGGCATTGCAGTTAGAGTATCTTAACACCAAGCTTTATCACAACTAGAATAATAGGTTAAAATTTACAACTTTTTTTTATTTCACAAGCTTTAATTTAATTTTACCTGTACCTGTGCAGTAATCAAACTTTGCAAGTAAAATTTGACCCACTTCCTGATTTTTGATTGAGCTCACATTTTGCAGTCGTTTGCACCTCTATGTCATGGGTATCTAATGTAAGAGTTCAACAAGCAGAAAACGTGACGAAAGATTTATTTGTTTTATGGTTTAAAAAAGCTTGATTTTATAAAATATTTTTTTAAATATACATTAGCACCCAAACACAAAACGAATTATTATCGTGCACATAAATGTGTCTGCCTGTGTGACATCAATCTTTTTAGTACGCCCAGACAAAATACATAAATTTCGTAGATACTAAATTCGCTCACTCTGCAAAATGGGCCCAGCGAATTAACCTTAAAATAGGCAATGTCAACTGGACCCATTTAGTTGAGTTACTACAATTTATAAGCGAAAGCGATTTTGACATTCGTCCACTCATTTACCAAAATAATAAAAATCAAAAAACGTTCTTCATTTTTGGTTATCCCTTCATTCAATATTCCAATTCAAACTTCCTTAGTGAGCCGGCGCAGCGAGGCCTCAGAGAGTTTACCGCTAACGAAGTAGCTTTGCGTAGTTAACGAAAGATACCGAACATAGACACCGCGACGAAATAACGTTGGTCTACCTGCTAGTGTACATTTCCTTATAGAATCAATGCCCAGATCCCAAGCTAAACAGATCATAGTACTATGGTAATGGGATATACTATACTACATTATATATTATAATATCGGGATACTTGGTGTCGACATATCGAGCGAAGTCCAGTTCTGTGGCCATTTAGAGGGTAAAGCGTAATTAGCTTCTAAAAAGCTTGGCGTGCTCAACAGATTGAGACAGTATTTCACGCCTACAACTTTACAAGGCGCAGGTTAGACCTCACATGGAATACTGTTCTCATCTTTGGGCAGGGGCACCCCAGTACCAGATTCTCCTTCTGGACCGGATACAACGGAGAGCGACTCGAATCGTCGACTGCCAGGATATTTCATATCGGCTGGACCCTTTGGCACTGCGTAGAGATGTGGCCTCGCTTTGCATCTTCTATCGCGTTTACTATGGGGAGTGTTCCGAGGAATTGTTCGGACTGACGGACCTGCTGCTTCTTTTTACCACCGTCCTACACGACAGCATTTACATTCTCCATTTAGATGGTTGGCAGTTCACAACTGTGCGGTTTTCTAGGACTTATCTGCCTCGCACAACAAAACTGTGGAATGAGCTGTCGCCTGCGGTATTTCCGGACCGATATGACCTCCAAACTTTCAAAAAAAGAGCATACTCATTTTTAAAAGGCCGGCAACTCACTTGTGGCTCCTTTGGTGTTGCGGGTATCTATGGGTGGCGGTAATAGCTTACCATCAGATGATACGTCTGCTCGTTTGCCTACAAAATCATAAAAACAAAAATACTGCCATAATATACTAATAAAGGCAAATACCCTAACACGGGAATATAAAAGCTTAGACTCCTGACGATGATATTAAAAAAAATTCGTCTATTAAAACTTTGGGTGGGACTGACACAGGATGAAATAGAATAACGCGGATAAAGGAGGCCTATGCATATCAGTGTACGGTTGACAAAAATGTAATGATAATAATGAAGATAGATAGCAGTCAGGGTAACTGACCACTACAGTTCATAGACTAAAGTTTAATTAAAGGCACATGAGGGACTTAACAACTTCACGTCTCAGTGACGACAACGCATTGGCGATATCCCTCTGGTATTGCAAATGTCCATAGCGTGACCAATTACCATCAGGCGGATCGTCTGCCAGTTTGACGGCCTAATTAATAAAATTAATACAAACAAAATCTCTAAGAAGTATAATAAATTTAATGTTTGCATAATCGCTTACAGTTTATTCCTTAGGAAGATCTCACTAAAGGCCCCACGGGTCAAATACCCTCAGAAGGTCTCTAAAACTACGGTCGCTCAGTTAACCCTGTGTAAGTATATAGGGAAGCCAAAACGGTAAGGTGTTTTGTGCTCACTCTCTTAAACCCTACGCGTTTTAATGTCTTTATTTTGAGTAAAATTATACACATGTTTATGGTGCATTGTAAAAGTGTAAATAACTGTAAATATTTTGTTTTTAAAAACAAATTAATAAAGAATATTATAAAAAATAACAGCTGACATTCATCAAGCACAGTTAGTCTCTGAATTTCCGATCACATAAAGCAGAGCTTTACTATGGAAACCAGATAACTGATGTTCTAAATAATTAATCTACTGTACACCCCGAAACAGAACAAACATAATATGTTTAAGCATATAATTAATTATCCTGTGTGAGGATCGAACCTTCAACCTGTAAGATGACCAAATGGCCCGTCTATATGTATATCTACTTTATTACAAATTTTACTTAGTTCATGAATGGATAGCAGTGTGTAAAGATATCTTCAAGTACCTATGATTATTTTACTTATTTATACAGTGTACTAACATATATATTTTTACACAGTGGTAGGGTAAGGGTAAAACAAAACTTATTTACACTAAAATTACCAAACCTACGATTTAAGTCACCCAAAGGCAGTAAGTATAAAATAATATAGGTGGTTACCTACTATACTACTACCTACGTTACTACCTTCCGGGATCGTAACACTGTGTGACAAGTTTGTTGTAATACACGCTCTATCTAGTAAGAACATAAAATAATAATGACATCAAAATAGCAATGTATATGATCCGAGCAATGAAGTCATAAAATTCTCTTCATAACAAAATTTCTGGCATCAATGTATTCAAAATCACGAGTAAAACGCATCGTAATATTAATATTATTTGGTCTAAGTATTGATTGATCCCAATGCCCCAGGATATTTAAAAGATAATTTCTTTCTATTTGTTTTTATATACTGTGAATAAGTCATTATATATATTTTGTATATTATTTTTATAACTAAACCAATTAAATATCAAATATTTACTGCGAAAACTTTATTTTTTTTTTGACAAATCCACCTATTTTACAGAACATGTTAACAATTAAACGTACAACTTGTCATAAGCCAATTATAGTAATAATAATAATCTACACTTTGTATGCTAAGGAATCCTAATAAATATTAGTAGTATAGGCACTTATACTATTATATTTAAATTCATGAAATATCTTAGGCTTATTAAATTAAAACAAAGTAAATGATATAAAAATTCCACACAGTAGTATACTAATAAAAATTCCAAATAAACCTATCTCATAAGAATGACAAATTGAATTCATTAACCTTAATTTTTGACCGCGGAAAGGGCATCATTCGAGTTTTAATGGTCACACTTTATTATGGGTTTATTTTTACGTTGACAACTTATTTTCCCGTAAAGGTATTTAATGGACTTTTCTTACTAAGTAAAATATTATGGACTCACGTAGAGAGATGATGATTTTTATAGTGAATGTTTTTATCCATCGCCTTAATTTTTTTCGCCCATCTATCGCATGTTGCATTACAGAGTTCTTTTTTAAGTGTGATGGTCTGTGACATTCCTATTTTTTAATGCTTAACGGATTCATAAGTCATCATCATCGACATGGAAAAAATTTCAGTTAAATGCCTACTATCCGAAAGAAATTTCCACTTGCATCGTGGTTTCATAAAACCTCACAATGTAATTAATTTTATCCCAAGTGGTGTTTTTGCATTGTCAAAGGCTGATGCAGTAGTGACGTTGCTGTTTTTGCAATAGTTGCAAAAGGTACTCAACAGTATGAGCAATATTTACTGATAATGATGATGAATAATGAAACTAACACAGAAAAAGCGAAAAGAAAATCATGTAGTATTGAAATTTATATTAGCAAAAAGTATGCTCGCTCACTATGTTGCTCACTTCCCTACAATATGGCGAGGAGGGCGATCTAGGGCTTGTCTCCTTTAGTTTGTGGTTTTCTATTATACATAACATTTATCTTGATTATTCATTTCCACTACAAAATGCAAGTTTTATCAATGAGATTCAATTAATAATTATATAATGTTTCTCAGTGTGTATAACTATGTTTTTAATCAGTAATTGCTGAGTTTTTTGCTCAGTTACAACACTCTGAATCGGTATTAGAGTTAGTCCATTCATAAAGACTAGTAAAGGCTTATTTAAATAAAAATATTTTCATTTCATATGGAACAGTATAAATGGGTAGATTAATCGCAAATAACCCTCACATCGAATTATACATTTTTAATCATGACTCAGATCATGGTTAAGTCCTCCTCATCCTATAGTAACCGTGTGGATTAACTCAGCTCCCTTATTTGTGGCGTATTAGCATCAAAGGAAAATCCTCATTGCCGCATTGGGAGTTCTTATAAAATATACATTAAAAAAGGAACATACACAAAATATTCATGAGCTTCTTTTTTCTTTATACAAAATAAACAATAATTTTGCTCCTCGGAAGAGTTGGTGAGAATGTTGAATGTTTTTGTTGACTAAAAATAATAAACTTATTTGAGTTTGTTCCTTTAGGAAGAGAGCTGAATTATTT
The DNA here is from genome assembly GCA_907165245.1 of Habrosyne pyritoides. NCBI lineage: Eukaryota > Metazoa > Arthropoda > Insecta > Lepidoptera > Drepanidae > Habrosyne > Habrosyne pyritoides. Next base: position 14,495,155 of record OU015588.1, on the reverse strand, counting down.
AATATTAAATTGTGTCTGATGTTACAGTATTTTTTCACAGGCACATTAATTTTGACGTACTGAGTAAAACCTTCAAGACATGTATAAATCTTTTGTAATTTGTCACGTTGGAGTAGTGATCTTTTTTTGGTAGCCTATATGACCTCTTCTGAGCAAAGGTATCCCTCATCTATTTCTTCACAAGTCTCTTTCCTATGCTATTTGTGGCTAATCCCTCTGGAATACGTCTAAATCGTCCCGCCAACGCTTTCTGGGCTTTCCTCGACGTTTATTATTAGAAGAAAAATATATTAACTTATCTACAGTCTCGAGAAAACGAAAAAAATATCCGGGATGTCAATCACTTTCCCTTGACATCATTATCAGATAAGGAAGTTAGAGACTATGGAGTATGTAAATTAAATAAAAATGTACATTCTCTTTATTCTCATAGGCTAGTTGCCGAGTCCCATATTTTTTTGATGATATTAAAGTCCCAACGTGATATAATAATATGGTGAGCGAGCATTTTCACCTTCTCTCAGGCAATGAAAATATTTTTACAAACAAACAGCCAAACAGTTATGAATAGTCAATATAATACCGGCATGATTCCAACCCGGGCTACAGGAAATTATTTCTGATAAAGAACCTTCAGCTGGACCAGGACTTCCGGTTTCTATAGCAAGCTTCATGCCGCTTTTTCATGGCGTCATGAAGGAAAATTAAACCTATGCATGTAAGTATTAAATATTTATAAATGCTGCCGCTACGACCGTGTAAATTTCAAATCTATTATTAAACTGGAAAAAATATAATAGACATAGATTTTCTGACATATAGAGTATGTAGACAAATATTGCCTAAAAAGGTCTACTATTTTTTTCAAGCTTTTAATTAACATGCAATAAAATGTCCAAGTGCAAATTTTGCAACCACTTGCTGGCTTTTGATTGAACTGAAATTTAGGATAAGTACTTGTGTAAGTGCAGTAAAAATGGAATGAAATAATTTCTTCTAATAAAAATAAGAAGAAAGTGAAGCAGTAGTGCACTTGTGTTACTGTGTTTCGGTTAGAAAGGTAAGGGGGCCGCTGAAATTACAGGCACATGAGACTTAACAACTTCACGTCTCAGGGTCGACAACGCATTGGCGATGCCCTTAGTGTTGCAAATGTCCATAGGCGGCGGTGATCACTTACCATTAGGTGGACCGTCCGCTTGTTTATCGGAGCAAGTGGTATAAAAAAAAAAAATAAGAATGTGCAGAAGTTTAATGCATAAGACTAGTTTTAAAGTAAGACATGTCTTTAGGGATTTTGGGGCTGTATGCTGTAATACAGGCTTTTTTCCTAGCTCAGCAACAGATGCTAAGCTACTTTAATAATAACCTAGTCTAAGATATTTTTGTCAAACACTACCTCGTATTAACTTAGCCATGAGTCAGTAAACATTATTATAAAACTATCGAGTCTGAAGATGAAGTCGGATAGTAGTTGCAGGAACTTCTAAACTACACAATATGATAAACCCATCGTGTTTGGACTCCTATGCTTTGTACTAACAAAAACTATTATCTATTGTGGTGTCCACGCCCAGGGTATAATAGCCAAGTCTTAGAAACTCCTTACTTAATTTTTGGTTAAATTTGAAAAAAAAAAGTTAATCTAAAAAAATATACAAAACTTATTATTATTTTATCCTAACTATCCGAATAGCAGCTGATCCAGAAACGGCGCAAAACAAATATTTAATTTCACCCAAACTTTAAGCCAACTCGGAACAATATCCATTATATCATACAGCGTCCCAATGTTCCAATTTAATGAAATTGGGCGAGTAAACATCGCAAAATGGAAGCCGCAGCAGTTTACTTTAAATACTATGACAATAATATGATCTCAACTCACGTGGCTGTAATGTTTCAGGTTGGAAGCCTGCCAAGTTTCACCAACGACAAAATACAGGGAATTTCACCACAGAAAATACTTATGGAAGCGAAGAATACCTTTTTGTAAAGAATTCTGTAACTAATGCATACTGTATAAGAGTTGACACTTTTGCGGGTAAATGACAATTTATCCATTTTAGTTTTATCGGTATCGTTTTGAAAGTTTATTTTGGCAGCGTTTTATGAATATTTTACCAAAATTTTGGATATTCACACCGTTTTAGTTTGGGGATAAATTAATTTTATCTCGCATGAGTATGAAAGAAGGTTTGGCATGTTCGACCTAAATTTCACAGTGGTATGTTGTTATTACTGCTAAGAATACTGCTAAGGTTTTATTGCAATAATCATGATGTTAAGGCTTTATTTGAGCACTCCTTCGACCTTTCTACTGGACAAGCTTGCATTCTCGCTCTCGTCTACAACCTATTTGAATGGATTGCATTGAAAAATAAGAAATATTTACACGTTGTGCTGGCCATTTGGACGTTAAATTATGCTATAGAATAACTCTATTGCTTTTACCACAAGGTGTATCTACTGATACTTTGAATGATCGGTATTGCCATTATTTGTCACAGCAAATTGTAGTCTCAGTATAATCTCATAAAGGTAAATTTTTGTAGTCATGTCAAATGGATTTCCATCCAATCATTTATCATAGGGCTGTATCTTTTGAACCGTAATAGGTAGATACGTGATATTTTTTGTGTGTACTACAGAGGTTGTGTATAACAACAAATAAAATAAAATATAGTTAAAACTAAAAGAAACCCCATAAAAGAATATTTTTCGGTGTTTTTATAATTATTGGACCGCACTTTATTTAAATGATGGGTATATTTGAATTTGGGTTGGTTGTTTAAAAATTGTTAAATACCTCAGTAACACTACGATACATTCGCATTTATTGATATTTCACGTTGTTATTTTGGGATCACAGGCGTTTCTTCCCACACGGCCCTCCCGTAGGGTGATAGGGCCACCTCTCTGTCTGTGTTTTCGTCCCACTTCCAAAACAAACAAAAACAATAGTGATTTTTTATAGTTAGTGCTAGAAAGGCGTTACATGAAAACCTTTAGGTACTAATAAATAAAATTGATGTGTCTATTTTGTAATGGCATAAAAACAACTTTTTACAAAACTTTTTATAACAAAAAATAATCATTTCATTATCTCCGAAACAGCTGGACCCATTTTGACAGGACTTTCACTGGCGTATAGTTAATTAGGCTGAAAATGTAACATCCCTCAAGCAGAGCTCGTGCTATAGTAACTAGATAACTGATATACTATTTATACAACTTTTAAAATTACAACTACATAATATATACACACCCTAACACAGAACGAACAGCCATGATCACGCACATAAATATCTGTCCATAATAGGAATCGAACCTACCACCAACAAGGGTATCTTTCCACCACACCAAGTGGCGGCCCGCCCTATCCAGGTATAACTTACTCTTTTAAAACAAAAACATCAACGTAAAAAACAAGCGAGAAAGAGAGCGAAAATAATTACACCTACATCAAACGATATACTTGAAGAGCTGTAGGTATTACTGTACCGTCAGAAAACAATGACTCGTCCTAAATACTCAGGGCCCAAACAAACACAATTGTCCCGGAGTCCGGGACTCCCGCTCGGGATTCGACCCCGCCTTTCATTTGGTCGCGGACTTAGTGCTGTGTGGATTTACATAATTTATGAAATTCCGCTTTTCCGTTCTACGTAGTTTGTAATGAAGTAAAAAAGGGAGAATTAAAAGTAGGTTATACGTACCATTTTGGTTTTTTATACAATTTATGATTGTAATCAGAAGACGTCACATAATTTATCTTGGGTAACAGAGTTCATCAAAGAAATTACATTTAAATGTTGTCTGCAGTAATTATGTTTGATCAAGCATATGCATGAATCATGAATGTTGGAGACAGATATATTTTCATGTAGCAATATATGCCTACGTTAAAAGATGGCAATTTGATATTGTACTATATTATTTATTTATCTCTTTAACAAAAAAAATGCTAACTATTAAAAGAAACTTGGTTTAGTTAAAATTAACTAAACTAAAAACTTATTAGTAGCTACTATGTGCACCTTCGGACTTCATCATCGAGCCGAGGTAGTACAACACACAAAGTTATAGTTTTTATCAAGTCGAACGAGCCCAAGCATCCCTCGTTTATGATTTACTTGACCACCGGGTCGTAGGAACTCATAAACACTCATGATAAACCGTACCGTTGTACTTAAAATGTCTTCAGTAGAATGTGGGTCTCATTACCAAGACCTCTGCCTACTGCTTCGGGGATAATGGGCGTATAGTTACGTTAAGTATTTTGTAAGAAGTAAAATTTGTAATATTATTGTTTCTGTTATTTGTTTATTTATTTAATTAAAAAATAAAAAATAAAAATTCAGTAAGGAAATATCTCAGGATATTTTATTTTCCTTAGTCGCATAGATTTATATTCGCAATAGCTACAATTTCACGGTTTCACCTGCGTTTCTGAGGCATCTAATGTATATTGAGATTATAACATAGCCTTTGACACCCCGATAATATTAGTACCTATAGATAATTTTATCATTATTTTAATAGTGCAGATGTAGACTTAAAAATCCTTTCCGCATCACAAGTCATATTCCACTGGTCGCCACAAAATGATAGAAGAAAATGTGAGTAAAGCTGCTACAAAGTAAAGTAACGCTGGAGAATCATTAGCTCAGCAAAAAGTGCAGTGTGTACGTGTAGCCGGGTCGAGTGAGTAGGATGTCTGTGATTTTATATATTATAGGATAATTTTATAATAAGGTGCCAAGGCTAGTCGAATACATGGATACATCACTATTATAACTATAGATTACACACATGGTATGGCTATTCAAATGATTTTACCGTTTCCAATGCGCAATGTAAAGCGTCAATGCAGTTGGCGATCAGCTGGTGCAAGTTCAAGATTTTTTAAATGTTGACTGTGATAATAGACATGCATATACACATAAACCTTTCGATTGAGGTTTTATAATCCTCCTACGTAATAACTTAGTGTACCCCTTTATAATATTGGTTTACGTATATGAATAACAGAAGGTTTATTGTTCGGAATATCAAACCAAACCTGTGTACTAACTGCCCCATACCATATGGAACTTTGAAATGGCAAAATTGAATATATTCGACTGTCTGTTGCCAGTAGATGCCCCAGTCGGTTTGACACTCGAATAGTTCCGACAGCTCTCAATAGACCCGAGTATTCGTGTCCAATATAACAAATGAACCGCGGTTACCCCAACACAGTCGGTCCGTGAAGTGTTCACGTCGTTAGGAGACGTTAACGACACCGGGGGACGTGACGAGCGTGACGAGATTTATTTCAGCGTGTTTGTGTATTTGTTATTTGCTAATATTGTTTGAGGCAAATGTTTGCAAGTGTAGTTTGTTTGCGTTACTTTATATTTGATTTCACCTTTCATGTACATAAATAAATATTCTGGGACATCCTTTTTCCTATTGCTACATAAAAAATTAATAAAATCTTAAATACATAATACCTCTTTTGTTTTTTTTTATTTATTACAAGTCAAAACATCTTGGCAGTTAAGATTTTTAACAACCAAGCCAACTGGCAAAATGTATGAATCAAATCATGCAAATTAAATTGAAACCCTAATCGTTAGAGCAAAATTTTGCCCACACATTTGGTTCTGGTAACAATTTACTATTCCCTGTTAGGTCACATCTAAATCCAATATGGCGGATGTGACGTGATTGTCATTTATTATTTCCTTAAGCACCTTCATGACATGAACCTTTCATTTGAGTACGTGACGTCACTTTAAATTCTATATGGCGGATGCCCCAAGATGTAGGTATTTTTGCCACCCTCTTGTCAGGGTTACAGGTACATTATTTGTTGGACCAACGGTCCCTTGCGATTCCATTGGCGTCCCCGGGATAAAACGTATCGTATGTTTATGTAAGTTATAAAAAAAACCCGTTCCATGCTATTCAAATTTAAACCCAAAATTGATGCAGGGTGTAAGTATATAATTAAAAAAAGTAGTATATGTACTATATCAGTTACCTATATAGTACAAGCAGTACACTCTGCTTAATTTGGAATTAAGTAAGTATGTGTTAAAAATGTCCTGGGGATATTTATTTAATATTTATAGTATTATAGCCGTAAAAGCTTCACAAGCAAATGGGTAAACATCCACAGACAGCGTCTGGTTTTAATTTCTAACAGTAGTTCTTTTTTTATACTGTATACGAGTATGTTAAACTATTAAAGGCTTATATTTGAGGACAATCTCATAATGGTAACTAATGATGTGGCCGAAGATGCTAGGTTTGTAAAGTCTACAAGGAAACTGACCCTCAAGGTAACTATCGGAACATACCAACAGGTGCTTACAGATCTTCAACTTGAGTGTGAGACGGGTATTACAAAGTATCCTACCACCGTAGTATGATTTTCTCACCATACGCTCATGTTCACTGTAAGATTCGAACTCACGACTCTCGTCAAGGCATACGACGACACCATCAACTGAGCTATCATTGCATTAAATAGTTTATAATTATAAAACTAATAAATGGACTTAAAATAGCGTAAGGACTAATTATGATAAACACAAAGTCAACTTACGCTGCGTATTTTTTGTCTGCATACCCGGGATATAAAATAAGTTCAGTAGGACTTCAACACAAAAACATAACATGTAAATGAAAATAATTAAACTCGTTCTAGCACTAATTAGTTAAGATAATGTTAACTTTCCAGAATACACTTGTGCTTTCAACTAAAAACAAACGAAGTCCTCATGACCTCCTCTTTTGCATATAGCATGTTTTATTCCGAGAAATTGTACGATCCCTTAGAAACGCGAATGAAACTCGGGGCATAAAATATGTATATATGCTCTAATGAGAGTCACATGGCTTCCCCCGCGTTCCCGATGCTTGCTATATATACTTGCGATGGATGCTATATTTTCCGTTTTAATATTAACATAAGATATTTTTTATCTCGGCATAATTTTACCAGGCTATAAGCTATGTATGTGCCAGGTTTCATCCAAATCAGTCAAGAAGTTTTTGCGTTAAAGAGTAACGAACATCTATCCTCACAAACTTTCCCATCATCACTACATAGTATAAAACAAAGTCGCTTTCGCTGTCCCTATATCTCTATGTATGCTTAAACTTTAAAACTACACAACGGATTTTGATGCGGTTTTTTTAATAGATAGAGTAATTAAAGAGGAAGGTTTTTATGTATAATACATGTGATATCCCACGGGAGCGCCGCGGGGGACAGCTAGTAATATAATAAATGCGAAAGTGAGTTAGTTTGTTTTACTTTCAGGGCTAAACCACTGAACCGATCTTGCTGAAATTTGGCACACACAGATTTATGGAATGGAAAGGGTCATAGGGTTATTTATATCATGAGTATGCGGATGAAGCCACGGGGGACAGCTAGTTTAAATTATTAGTAGAATGGTCCTTCTCCATTAGATGCACCACATACTGCAGGACATTTGACACAACTCGTCAACTAGCCTGACATCATCCCTCTCTGCGGCGTCAGTTGACGTGGTGTAGTCGGTCAGCTATTTAGTCGATCTAACTCACTCTAATATTTATAATCATAATTATAAAAGTTCTGAAAGACTGAGAGATCAATGCCTAAATCTCTGATAGAAATAATAGGTTGGGGAAAAAGTTTCTTCGCATTTTTTAAGAAAATTCAAAACATTTTTTAATATAGTTTATTTACATTTAACTAAAGTATGTAGGTACCATTTTGCTCGATAACTTTTTGCCATCTTGTAGGTAGGGACATGATCCCATTGCTGTAGAAATTTTGAGACTTCTGATCAAAATACCGCGACAAGTGGTTTTGACAGTCCTCTCGTGATGCTAACCTGACATTACCTAAAGAATTCTGAAGAGACCGAAACAGGTGGAACTCTGAAGGTGCAAGGTCAGGACTATACGGCGGATGCATTAGTACCTCCCAACCAAACTCTCTTAATTTTTGCTGAGTGGCTAAAGATGTGTGAGGTCTAGCGTTATCATGATGAAAAACCACACCCCTTCTATTGATTAATTCCGGCCGCTTTCTCTCAACTTCTTGCTTTAATCTCATCAGTTGATCGCAGTAGAGTTCAGAATCGATGGTCCTGCCTGGTGGTAACAGCTCATAATGAATAATGCCTTTCCAATCTCACCACACACACAGCATCACCTTGTTGCGAGTTAACCCGGGTTTCGCCACAGTCTGTGAAGCCTGACCGGCCTTTGATCACGACCTTTTTCGCACGTTCTTGTCTCACGTGATCCATTTTTCATCACCAGTTATCAGCTTCTTCAAAAATGGTTCGGTTTCATTACGTCGTAATAAAGAATCACAAATGAGTACACGGTTCATTAGGTTTCTTTCAGTGAGCTCGGGAGGTACCCAAATATCGAGCTTTTCCGTGTACCCAGTATTTTTTAAATGCGCCAAAACTGTTGTGTCAATTCCCAGTTCTTCAGCTACGTCGTAACTACTGATATGCCGATCTTGCTCCATTTTTTCAAAAATGGCATCCATTTTATCCGTAATAGGACGACCAGAGCGACGTGCATCTTTGACTTAAAAATTTCCGGATTGAAAACGCTTAAACCAAATCTGTGCTACTGTCACAGACACTGCACTAGGTCCATAAACATCGCAATTTTTTTTCCAGGCTTACGTTACATTTTTACCTTTTTTGTAGTAAAATTTTAAAATGTATCGAATTTTTTCATTAGATTCACTCATCTTGACGGTACGAAAAACAATTGAAAATCACACATTTTCCTAATTTGAATTTGGAATTATGTTCTTTAAAATTTAAACTTTCAATGATACCAAAACCAGCCAGATACAAATAGTATAGCCAAAGAGATTTTATTACAAGTTCATACATACTGCAATGCGAAAAGACTTTTTCCCCAACCTAATATGATAATCTACTAGCTTTTTAAACGTGATAATATTAAAATTATTTTTAAATATATATTATATATTATTATATTTAAATATTTAAATTGGTATTGTACTGTGAAAGTGATTTAAAACTTAAGATATAGTAGTAAATAAGTATAGGACTTATTTGAATATAAAAGCTATATTTATTTTATGCAAAAAATATAAAATTATAAAATAACAGTGAATGATCTATGACTATATCTACGTCTATATCTACGACCTATCTATGAAAATATATATTTCTTAGACTAATTTAAATATATATGTCGGAAGAGCCATTAGTACGGGAGTTGATTTGACAACGAGGCGAAAGCGTTATGAAGTCAGCGCTTTGACAGAGTCTGGACTTGTAATCGCGCGAGCCGAGATAACAAAGACATTCGACAATCCCGAGCACGCACATCTCTGCTGGCCGCCGCTCGGACAACTAGTCTAGGAACTGTCTCACGTTTTGTTGGTGCTTCGTGTATTATACTCCATATATATGTATATAACATATATATATGTATATTACATATAAAATATATATGCAAAGCAAGTTCAAGTATATTAATAGAGATATATAACATTATTGAGTCGAAAGCACATATAAATGTTGGTAAGATCCGGCGCATATACGATAATGCTCCGGCACTCTTCTGGAAAGGAAGCAATAACGCTCCACTCGGAAGCTGACTTTCCTTTTTGTTTTATTTCACCATTCGACTCGGTACAGTGGGTGGCAAGATTATTTGGTTGGAAGGCATGTGTGGGCAAACTTAAAATTGTCTTGAATTTCTTGAGAATTTTCTAAAATTATCAGTACTGTGGTTACTTGGGAAATGACATTGTGTTTTCGGTTTATTTTTATTATCTATACTAATATCATAAAAAAAGAGCGCATTTTGTAGTTTCATTGTAAGTGGTTAAGCTCAGGAATTACACTAATTAATTTTTTTAAATATTCACTATTTGAAAAGTGTTTTATTCCAGGTTATGTTATAACCAGTCCCTCGGTAATGGGGGTGAAACCACAGGACGTAAGCTAGTTTTTAATAAAATGTAGTTTTAGTTATTACATTCTGAGGCTTAAAAGTGCGAAAAGTTTTAGTAGAAGAGCCCACCATTTGACTAAAATCTAACTTTTATTTGGACGATGATAGACTCGACTTCAGTTTATTTACCTTAGTCGAACATAAAAATAGCTCAAAAGTAGTTAATTAATTACCTCAAGAAAATTATTTGGTACAGAAGAAGATGATAAAAGAGTTCAACTTACCAACAATGACTTCTATATGACTAGCCAGTATAATAAAGTCCAAACCTAAGTCTACATCATGCAGAACAAAATTTACATCTATGAAAAAAAGAACCGAATGGCAAAAGCATTAATATACGAGTACGTACATAAAACAAAATATTACAAGATACTTCATATTGACAGCAAGTGTAATACGGATGGGTTTTGTTTTTAAATTTCGTTCTTTCCCTTGAGTCAGTTTTGTATGGTTTCCGGGAAGAAAATAACAATTAAAATGTACATTGTAAACCAAAAAGATGATACAAAATGTACCAGGAGTTTTATGTTCTATTTTTACACGTCAAATTAGACTTTATAAGTATAAATTTGTTTTGTATATACATAGTTCTTCCTGAAGGCTCGTTTTGACAGCTTGGAATGCCATAAAAAATCATCTTTATTGCTTTGAGATATGGTTTATCTATTGATCGAATGGTTAATTGTATGATGATGCGGATGATCCTTATCACATCGACGTAGGATTTATTCTTCGATTGATTTTATCTTTTACTATTTGAAACGGGCCTATTAGTTCTAGACAACACTAAGCTAATAGCGCCGCCCTCTTTAAACCAATAAAAATATTTTCTTCTTAGACATTCTATAGATAGATGATAGTGCAAGAAACTGTCACACAGATTACCAACGAGCTTGGATACCCAAGTACGTCTTATGGAAGTCTATCCACACACAACTTTCACGAATTGTAGTTAATGTAACCAAGCTCAGAACGGAGGTATCCAAAAGTTTTTTGCATTGTTACTAACTAGTTCTTAGCTGCTGTACCAACTATTTAACGTGTTGAATATACGACGGCTTATTGTGTCGAGCACGAAAGAAATGCATAATGCTGTAGCAAAAGCAACTCCCTTTTGGGTCCATTAATACTCTAAATGTTTCTAAAGCGCTTTCATGCAAAAGATGTGAATGGAGAACAGGCCTTGGCTTGGGGGTTAGCAACTCTGACTGCCAAGCTGAAGGTCGCGGGATCGATTACCAACCAGGACAAACATTTATGTGTATGAACAAGTCTCTTTTTTGCTGTCTGGGTGTAAATATCGATATAAGTATGTACTTAGAAAAAAAAGTTGAATATGTAGTATATCAGTTATCTGGTCCCCATAGTAAAAGCTCTGCTTAGTTTGGAACCAGATAGCCATGCATGTGTAAAGAATGCCCAAGGATATTTATTTATTTATTTAAAGTTGTGCCTCGTGGTTTCTACTAACTATAAAACTCCGACAATGACTTAGGTTAGCTGCATTAAGGGATGTTTAAATACAATCTCTTCCTGAACCTTTCGCATACGCAGACCAAGAAGTATCTTTTTTGAGTTTGACGTAGAGATCACCTTCGTGATTGCAACCGATGACTATCCGCTTCATGGGTAACTCTGATTCTTTTATTTCGTAAAATATACGTATCCATTATTAATTGCATCGTAACCACATAGGATGTTCTACTAAAACAAATACCTATCTAGAGAAACTACATTATTCCACTCTAGTATTCTTATACACGTAAAGTTCACCAGTATAACCTCCCCTACGTCACAGTGAAAGTAAATATTTATTCAGCATACCACAAACTTTGCAAAACTAGCGCATCCTCGCTACCAAAGTCTTCCAAGATTGCATTACAGCATTATGAGAGCGATCGTAACTACTATTTTATACTAATCATGTTTGAGATGTGAAGCACTGATAAAACACCATTTAAATTTTAGCCTCTGTTTCACTGGGACGCCATGGCTATTCGATTTATATTGAAGTAGTTAAATTTAGAAAAATAAATAACTTGCGGTGTAATAATGCTCACCGTACTAAGTTTTTGCTGGATCTTCTTAGTCAAGTAAGCTACGCATCGTCGGCGAGTAGTATAAAGGCTTACCCGTATTACAAAATAGCGCTATTGAGGCAGTGGTCAAATGAAGAGTTTATTACACAGTATACTATAAGTTTAATATTTAAAGTAATTTCTTATAAAGTTACTTTTAACTTCTACTAATCGTGAGCAGTGGTATAAGAGTACAGGATCAAAGAGATCATGTATCAATAGATAAAACTCCGAAGTCTTTAACAGTTTCTTGATGTTCCATATATGGAAGAGCGTGATGGAAGCCGCGTTATTATGTTGCCACGTTTCGAATGGTGGCTTAGTGAAACAGGGTCTTTATGAACACAACTTGAAGTTCGTATCTCAAATGCGCTTCAGTACTACAACAATGAATAACTTATTAACTTGCTTAGTATCTTTTAATTTGCATATCTCTGCGATTTTGCAACTGTGCGTTGGACTCGGATGTTTGCTGCTTCCTTGGCTCCTATTTATCTTATAACTCGCAACTATAAGTGCTTTGTTCATATTCATATTATGCAAGTAGGGTCAAATACAGATTATGTTTAAGTTTTATAAAGCTAATGCCAAAGCCTTCGTTGATTCTACAGGCTGTTACAAAACTACCCGTAAAGCCGAAAGGAGGTTAATGGGGCCTTATAAACCATTAAAGTTGACAATTATTAGGTAAAAAAGGTACGTAGGCCTTTCTGTTAAATAATCTGATTCCCTGTCATGACAGCTTACTAAGCCGTTGGCTTTGATAATTAATTATATTTTTACGGGGTATTTTGTAACACGTTGTATAAATATTGTAAAAGCGAATGTTCAAAACTAGTACAGCTTTGCTTATACACACTAACGCACGATAACACAGTGTGGTAAGGTAAGTGAAATTACAAGCACACGAGACTTAATAACTTCACCTCTCAGGGTCGACTATGCCCCTGGTGTTGTAATAGGCGGTGACCACTTACCATGGTCAAACTCAAGCTCAAACACCAAACGGCAAAGGACCAAGCATACATATTGCGAAGAACCCAAATTATTGGGATCAGAGCAAGAAAATTATATTTATAAGACCATTATGGGTTTACCTACTAACAATACTCTATTTGGTTTGTAATACATACCAGCACCGTTTACGAAGATAAAATCAGTTAAATAAGATATAAACAATAATATAAACGTTACGAAAGCGAATAGCAAACAAAATACAATTTAACTTTTTTGTTGCGCGAGTATCTGTCAGATATAAAGTGGCACTTTGTCTGAGGGAGACAAAGTGTATGTACATAGAGAACACATTCCGCAGCTAAACTTTTTAATATTGTTCACACATTCTCGTTCCGGTTGGCGATGGTTGGAAGGGTGGGGAAGTAGTATAGGCGATAAAACAAATTATTTTATTTTTTGTATTAGCTCCTAGATTGGCAAATTGTTCTCTCATTCTCATATACTTTTAGTCTTCATTGTATTGAGATTAATTAATTATATTAAAAAACACACCAACGTATTTAAACCTCTAACATCAAAACTAAAAAGAAACATGTGTTCTGCGAGTCAGCCTCAAGACTAAAATATAGGAAAGCAGCCTAATGGCATTAGAAATATCAGGGGATTGCCAATTCAAGTATAACTGCCAGAACACATCGAAGTGCATGGCGATAGTCACGAGACATTGGAGTAATAGCAAAGAGTAAGCGGAGTCACATCGCAAAAGTAACCTTTCAACACTAATAAATGAATGAATTATGGTAAAATGGTCTATTTTTAATCTGGCTGTAAGGATAATCCTTCTGATTATAGACTAGCGGTCGAACTTCCAGCACTTAGTTACAGAAGTAAAGTAAACTGAAGCACTTAAAAGCAGCAGCTACTCATCAAAAATTTATTGCGATTGTATGCGAAATTTCTCGTTCCAAATTTCGCGTCTACCCCAAAGTGGGACCCCACAGAGTCTAGCAATAACTGCTTGTGAGAATTTCTCCTGAAGATTTCATAAAGGAACCTTACCTGGAAGCGGAGACCTAAACTTCTGAATGTGGCTTCCATTCAGTCTGTATTGTGGTTCACAGCTTATTATACCATGAATATGAATTAAATGCACCTTGTTTATACAAGCCTTTTGTTTTGAGGAAATAGCTGCGATGTAAGCAGCTCACGATGAATTTAAATTCAGTTTTAAGAGGTTGTTCGGTCGGAGGTTGCAGAAATGTTCTTATTATATTCCAGAGTATTAGTTAGACCAACATTCATTTATGCATAGAAAATATAGAGTGGGAGAGATAGGAAAATAATTAGGAATAATACATGAATTGTGATTAAACATCTAGTCTATGGACTATATTGGACGACTTGGTGGTTAGACACCCTGACTCTCAGGCCAAAGGTCGATTTCTAAGACAAATAATCGTGTGTGTAATATTTCTGTTTGTTCGGTGTATAAATGGGAATATCTAAGTATGTTTTTATGATTTTGCAGTTAGTAGTATTTGCAGTTATCTGGTTTCTATAGTACAAGCACAGCTTAGTTTGGGTGCTGTGTGTAAAGAATGTCTCAACTGATTGTTATTTTTTACTAGCTGTATCCCGCGGTTTCCATCATAATGTATTTTCCCGATATAAATATGGTCCAGATCGGTCCAGCGGTGCTGGCGTGATTGAGTAACAATCCTCAGAATTTTTATTCATGTATATGTATAGAAATATTAGTCGCAGAAAATCATCTTAATAACAAAATAGTTAAAATGTTTATTTAAAAATCTCCGTTTTTGACAAAGGAATAAATTCCATCAGACCAGTCTAGTTATATTCATGACGTGGGACAGTTGGATGCTTTGAATTGCGCCATACATTTCTAAAACTGTCTCAAAGGTGTCTCAGACGTAGAGAGTCTAGTTTCAATGGCAATATTTATTCTAGACTGTATGGTGTGAATGACCTAGGTACACCACAGTGTAAGAGAAACCTTTTTATATTCCAATGCAGCATCACAGCTTACTGGCAGCATTATCACTTCGCTTAAAAGTTAGAATACTTAAAAAAAAATCACTGAGCTGTGGTGCTGTGACATCTAAAAGGCGTAAAGGTCGTGTGGTCTTAGCATAATGGGGTACTATGTAGTACCCACCAGGTTGACTTCCACTTTCGAGGTAGAAATCTGCTTCTAG
Organism: Habrosyne pyritoides; assembly: GCA_907165245.1. Taxonomy (NCBI): domain Eukaryota; kingdom Metazoa; phylum Arthropoda; class Insecta; order Lepidoptera; family Drepanidae; genus Habrosyne; species Habrosyne pyritoides. Next base: position 14,479,896 of record OU015588.1, on the reverse strand, counting down.
TTTTATACTTTAGGCGACCTTTTGTTCCTTGTGGGTGAGATTTTGATGAAACAAACTATTGTGGCAAAATATTTAAATACAACTCATACGCTACACAAAATGTTTCCAGTACATTTAAGTTTGCCAACTGCATACCCTTCCCCTACATAGCACGGACACCGTAAAAATTTCCGCATAAGAAAAAAGAATCCAATTTACCGTGAAATAAGGAAATTCCTTATTGAATACTACGCGGCGAATTGACGTTGATATATGAACAAAATGACAACCGAGATAGTGCCGGGTACAGTGAAGAATACAGATTTATGCTCCAACGTTCAGTATTGACTATCCTCGCGGAACGTTAAGATTTGCAGATGTAGATACACCTGTGTTGCGATGTGTACAATCAGTGCTGAAAAGCGTTTGCCTATAGCTTATAGAAATGTTGATGGATGATTTTTTGTGGATACGTTTTTATAGAATTTAACAAAAAATGTGAGAGTTGATTTAAATACCTACACTTTAAATTGTCAACGGCTCTCAAAGATTTATCAAGAAATGAAAAAAATATATTATAATAGTTTGTAGTGCTGAAAACTCTTATTCAATGTTCCTTACTCCAACGTATTAAATCCGACTTATAATTATTAATGAAGGGAGAAGTTATGCTTATTTTTGTGATTTTCCTGCTTTTTGTATGAAAATATATTTGACAACATAGCTGAAAATATTAGCATTACGATAGGAGGTAAAATTAAACCTTTTAAACAACTTTTTTATCCTTATTCCACAGAATAGAAATGTCTTAATAGTGACGTATTACGTACAAAATGGGTTTCTCGAAAGAGTACAATACCACAGTCTTTATGAATCAACTATCTCTCCGTGACGTAAATAAGAACCTTTGAGAACGCGGGTGAAACCGGAATAAGGTACGTTTAAATAGGTGACAGGAATTTTAAAAGTGATACGTATTACAAACGAACGTTATAGTAGATTGGACATAATTATATCAAAACTTGAAAGGGGCCAGTATTACAACTTTGAGAATCACTGAGCACCATAGATAAGTGAGTGGTTTACATCCAATTATCCCACAGAACCGCGAGATATCCAATTTCGCTGCAAGTTTATACGCACGTAATTTAGTTTATCCAATTTGTGACCTGAATCTAAGCACCCTTGTCACAAATAAGAATTTTTGTTATAACTTAGTTTAGTGATGGGATGACGACTTAATTGTTTTTAAACTTTCACACATTATTTAATTATCTTTCGTTATTTTAATTCGAACATTTTGCATAACTTCCATGCCGCGGCTTCACTCGTATTTTTGGTTCCGAAGATTATTCTCCACATGCATACAACTCACGAATTTATCGCTCTCTCTTTATAATGGTGCTATAGATTTATCAATGTTTTACAGTCTTGTGTTTTAGTTCAAGTAAATTATTATTGTTATTAAATTAATTGATTTATTGATTATTTAATCTGATCTCTTAATTATTTACGATTTACCTAATGGAAAGTTGCCATCGTCCCCTATGACTATGTTTGGGCAACTTATTAAAAACTAGAAAACAACTGTCTATCAATTTTAGCATTACATAGCTATTCTTAGTAATAAGACGAACTTATTCAATGCTCAAAACCACCCATTTCATTTTACATAAGGTAAACTTTGGTCATAAATTAATTGAAGCAAGATCCTAATAAGCGATATCAAAATGGCAATTTCAAAAGCTGTTTGTGGTAAGTGCTTGTTTTCTTGTTCATTTATTAACTCTACTGTGGTCGGTTATAAGGTTTAAAAGTGCCTTACATTATGTTACAATATATGATTCGATGAATAATATCCTACCTACTTACCTTACCTTATATATATTTCTGATGTAAATTTATTTGTAATCTTTTAAGAAATAAATATCTTAAACCATAATATTATGAACAAAATTCATTACTGCCCCCTTATTCAGCTAATACAAACTACGTCGGCGAGATGCTTCACGAAGGCCTCGGAGAGCTTACCTCTCACGTGATTAGCGTAGTAAGCAACAGAGACAGAGCATAGAGGCCGTGATGAAACATCCTCGAGTTTGTGTCATCTTCCTTACTGAATCCCCTGTCATAAGAGACGGCGAAAGAAACTATATTTTAAAAATATGTTCATCGAAAATAAATTCAAAAATTCAAAGGAAGATTTCTATTCCACAACCTAAGCTCCCCGTTGGGTTTTCCCAAGTGAGTACAGCATGAGGTAACTACTTCAAGAAGGATGTGAAGAGATTTTCATGAGCTCGGCAACACGCTTTTGATACCTTTGGTGTTGCAAACATCAATAGACTACGGAGACCTTTTACAATCAGGTGGGCCATCAATTTATTTGTCAGATTAGTAACTTGAAAACAAGACAATAAACTAGAACATTAAATCAATAGATTCATATTATATGGAAATGGGTTTTTAACAAAAAATTATTACTCAACAGCAAATTGTATGACACATCACATTTTATGGCAGGTAAAACAGTGAGGTTATAGACACCCAGGCTTTGAACTTCCGTGCCCGTCCGAACCCAGTTGAGTGGCAGGAGACAGTTATTGGCCCAATTTCGTATAGGCACATTCTATATTGATCATTAAAAAGTACTTAAGTCAGTGAATTTTCGACGGTATAGTTATTTGTTATAGAACTAGCTGACCTGACACGTTGTCCTGCAAAAGCTTGCAGTTTCAATGTATCCCCTATTTTCCAGGCAACTTTTCCAATTGTTCTTCATCTTTAAACCTAATTCGGATTATTTTTAATTTTAAATGAAAATGGAAAAACTGTTTTACCGTTTTCAAGTGATGCGCTTACCAGTGGACAACATTTAAATTTGTTTTTATAAAAATTATTTAATACATTTTTATTTGACAATATCAATCTATAATTTTAACCAATTTTAATGTAAAATATTTTTTATTGATTTAGAATTACTTTCTTTTTCAGAGACCGATTCAGCTATTGTATAGTGATGCTCTTACCAACGAACAGAATTACATTTTTATTTATAAATAATGTTACATAACAAAGGCTCCATACGTTTATTATTATACCATATAATTATGATGGCAATAACTTTAAACCATAAAACGTTGTCCAAACGCAAAGTTATTCCCCGCATGTTAATATATTATTATTTCGTTTATTTACCCTCGTATAACTATTTAATTTATTACGCCCATAAACCGTATGCCTTTGTGTATAATTCACAAAACAGATGAACGAAATTAACCTTACATTAGTTTGTGAAACGTACCTACCGACAGTTTATTTTCTGTAATAATATTGTTTAAGTTACTATTTACCTTTCTGCCTAGTAAATACGTTAAAGAAAGGCAGGTTGGTGTATCAAATTTAATGTAATGTGGAGTCATATTAGGTTGTGGAAAAAGTCTTTTCGCATTATAGTATGTATGAACTTGTAATAAAATCTCTTTGGCTATACTATTTGTATCTGGCTGGTTTTGGTATCATTGAAAGTTTAAATTTTAAAGAACATAATTCCAAATTCAAATTAGGAAAATGTGTGATTTGCATTTGTTTTTCGTACCACCAAGATGAGTGAATCTAATGAAGAAATTCGATTCATTTTAAAATTTTACTACAAAAAAGGTAAAAATGCAACGCAAGCCGCGAAAAAAAATTGCGATGTTTGTGGACCTAGTGTAGTGTCTGTGAGAGTAGCACAAATTTGGTTTAAGCGTTTACAATCCGGAAATTTTGATTTTAAAGATGCACGTCGCTCTGGTCGCCCCATTACGGATAAAATGGATGCCATTTTTGAAAAAGTGGAGCAAGATCGGCATATCAGTAGTTACGACGTAGCTGAAGAACTGGGAATTGACCACAAAACAGTTTTGGCGCATTTGAAAAAACACGGTACACAAAAAAGCTAGATATTTGGGTACCTCACGAGCTCACTGAAAGAAACCTAATGAACTGTGTACTCATTTGTAATTCTTTATTACGACGTCATGAAACTGAACCATTTGTGAAGAAGCTGATAACTGGTGATGAAAAGTGGATCACGTACGACAAGAACTAGACCTCACACATCTTTAGCCACTCAGCAAAAATTAAGAGAGTTTGGCTGGGAGGTATTAATGCATCCGCCGTATAGTCCTGACCTTGCACCTTCAGATTTCTACCTGTTTCGGTCTCTTCAGAATTCTTTAGGCAGTGTCAGGTTAACATCACGAGAGGACTGTCAAAACCACTTGTCGCAGTATTTTGATCAGAAGTCCCAAAATTTATATAGCAATGGGATCATGTCCCTACCTACAAGATGGAAAAAAGTTATCGAACAAAATGGTACCTACATACTTTAGTTAAATGTAAATAAACTATTTTAAAAATGTTTTGAATTTTCTAAAAAAATGAGAAGGAACTTTTTCCCCAACCTATTATTAAAACTTCAGTTCTTCTACTTCATTATTCGAAGGCGGTATAGTTGTTTACATGGTGGTCAAATAGGCTGATAATTGAGGTCGTGGGTTCGATTGCAAGCCAGGTTAAGGGATTGTGTGCTAAACACAAGTTTTTTTATATCACATAGGCCGACAAACAGGCAGACAGTCCACTTGGTGGTAAGTGGTCACCGCACCCTATGGACATTTGCATTACTAGGAGCATCGCCAACGGCAACACGTTGTCGACCATGAGACGTGAAGTTGTTAAGTTTTATGTGCCTATAATTTTACCGGCGCCCTTTTCAACTGAAATACTACTACTGCTGTAGAAATGGGTATGGTGAATACAGTACTATGAGCTCTGCTTCTTCTATAAATGAATAAACATTTTTGTTTTTCTGTATATACTGGCAAAATCTGACCTCGGTTCAATCAGATATTAATAAAAGTGATAATACCTATGTGTATGTGAAAAAATGTAATGCATTGTTTTTATTCAAGCCTTGCTAATTGGAATTGCTCGTTCCGGCAGAAATTTTTGAATAAAAAATATATCAAATATTTTTTTATAGAAATGCAACGTTGCGTAAAAAACCCAAGTAAATCCATCGAATACTCGAGACAAAAAGATACGGATGCCTGAATAGAATATGCCCTGTTTAAGTGCCAATAAGGGGATGTCATACATTATATCACTTATATATGTGCTGGATCAAGTCAGTCCTCAAGATTCTGACTGCGTCTCGGCTTCTCTAAAACAAACTTCATTAACGACACAGCACCTCGCGGTCCTCTCACATTATTGCGCAATGAACAAAAGAGACAGAGATTCCGAGTGGATACGCCGTCGAATAATTTCATCTACCTTACAAAATCACATCCTAGATCTATGATAGGCCTGGACGTACGATATTGGCGATGCGCCAGGTGCCACGTCAGAAATATACTGTGCGAGTGTAGTGTCAACCGTAAGCGATGAAAGATTAGGTGGTGCTGAACGAAATAGAGAGTTAAGATGTGAAATAGACTCTGGTTTACCCCTATCATCATCTGTCTATACTGATTCTAATAATTTGTTCGGTTTATTCGCTGAAAGAACAGATTTTTCGGGATCAAGTCGGCCGTCTACTTGGCGTCGACCGTCTTTTGGAATGCTTTTGTTGAAAGGTTAGTGCAAGGTGGATCTTTTTTGTGGGTTCATACGATGGTTTAGATATAAGTTTCAATGATAGTATTCATCGCCTTTACAACACAGTGTTTCATGCTACTTAAATATTCAGTCTATTAATTTATGATTATTATGATATGTCGTGTTTAAATGTTACCTCATATTATGATTTATTAACTAATCCTACTAATAAATATTAAACATGCAAAAGTTTGTGATGGTTGCATGAATATTGCATGTATGGATGTATGTCTTTCACTCTAAATCTACAAATTGATTTTGATAAAACTTGGCACTTAGTAGATAGTTTACCTGTTTTGCTTGGATTTACAAAGGTTACTTTTACTACCGGGAAAATATAACATCGCTCGGGCACTCGGATCAAACCGCGAGAGACAGCTAGTTATGATTAAAGGGGAAACTTTGTTCTATGCAGATTTACGTCTCCGACTAACTAGGTTGATTATAACTCAAGTCAGAACCTGTAAGTTGTTTATACGAAGATGGTATTCTCTCGTGGTGTTCTTCGTAAATTATTTTCAACATTTATTGATTCTGTAATATAGTAGCTGATGTAACACCTTATGTGCATATTGATAGAGTTACAAATCGAGTGGCAAATAAAGAAGGAACGGTTGCAATCACCAACTTAACTAAAAGCCCGAACTGCGAACAGATAACTGTCGAAGAAAGCCTAAAAAGGCTTTAAACAAAGTCCTTGCTTCACCCTATTAGGTCGCTGTCGGACAATAAGTCAATCGGCAGTCAGCTATCAGCTGGCAGCGTGCCACGGAGCTGCACACGTCGGGCAATGATTTATTGCACACGAGATGGCCTGCTTTTGAAAATTTACAAAAAATATCCTTTAGTTAGATAGTGACAAAAAATGTCCGGTCGAAAAGTTTGGCAGAGGTTTTCGTACTGTACTCTAATTTACTGAAAATATTCTTAATACAACTTTGACATATATTTATTTAACCAGTTTCGGCCCCGCGGTATCACCCACGTTCCCGCGTGATCTTGCATTTTCTTAGGATTAAAAAAATTATGTATTAACAAACAAGGACATGCTCTATCTAGGTGCACAAGCCTTTTCTAAGTCCGTGAAAAAAGAACAATTTCAATCAACAGTTACAATTACCCCACAATCTTTCACATTTATAATATTATAGACATCACCTACGGTTTCACCCAGAATTCCGGGATTCAAAGGGGTTTGTGCCAACAAACAAACATACTCATTATTGCATTTATAATTAGTAAGGATTAGTAGGATTTAGACACAAATGTTAATTTACAAAATTATATCAAAATAAACTTAATTCAGTTTGTTCATATATTTTCGCTAATTATCCTGCAAGAGATAGACAGAGGTCTCAGACCCACATTTTGCCGTCTCTTGGGGACATTACTAGACCCCGGCTACAGGTATGCGTCTAAACAAAGAAACGTCAATATTACCTTGTCCGACTCAGCATTCAAACTTTGGAAATCCAGTTTTCTATGTGTTCTAAATTTCATTTGTAATGAGAGATTCGGTACACGAATGCGGGTAAAACAAATGCAAAAGAAAAAAATTGCTAATACAAACTTCGGCAGCGAGCTGGTGCAACGAGGCCTCCGATTAGAAACTCGCACGTGGTTGCATAAATAGAGAAAGAGACAGAACATGGAGGCCGCGACCGAAAATATCCTCGAACTAGTATAACGTTACATTTCAGAATGACAGTAGAAACATCAAATCAAATAATTTCTACCGATGATCGGATTGCAACCAAAATTACATATATATTAAAAATTTCTTAACAAATTATAAATACGAGAACTTTTGAGGACGGATAGATACATAAAATGTTTGTTACTTTTCACACAATAACTATTTACTTACACATACGAAGAAACCTGGATAACATTTAAGATAGTTTTTATCCCTGGAAAATGTTACAGCCCTTGGGGACGCTGGTGGAATTGCAGTAGACAGCTCATCTTAAAATGTACGAAGTTTGTGTGTATGTGTAGGGGATATATTTCCCAGTAATGCGGGTGAAACTACGGTAACTCTATCTATATATATATAAAATGTTATGTTGGTTTGTGTACGCTTCAAAAACTCAAAATTTCTGCACCGATCGAGCTGAAATTTTACCATGATTTATAATCCGTATCAAGGATTGCTTTTATTTATTTTTTGCATCAGTCACATATCCGCGTCCGTCTTTATTTTGTTTCTCATTTCTCAACCATTCAATCACAATGTGCCGCAGCGTAGCGTGGCAGGGTACAGCTAGTTTTTTTATAACAATCCAGGAACATTTATTTACTCACAGCCATTGGATCTTAAACTAAGCAGAGCTTATACTATGGTAAAGAGGTGACTGATATATAGCGTATACTATTATTTTTGCTTTCAACCTAAACTTATATAGATATTTGCACGTAGAAACAGGACAAACAGATAAGTTCATGAATTGACACAATCCTATACAACATAATTACGATTAATTTATTACCCGATATCAAAGCCTACAATCGTATCTGCTAGTAGCAGCCAGACATTTGAGACCAACATTTGTTTAAATAACTTCTCCACATCGCAACCCATTTAGTTTTCTATTCCGACTGGTATCCTGACCACAAAGCTTTGGTGAACGTGTTTGTGTTTAGTTTACCGTAACGTCTGTTTGTTACGAACGTTTATTTGTTACAAACGTTTGTTCGTATTTGGTTGGCTAACTAAACTATTAGTTTCTAAAATAACTAGTTTGCTGTACGACCTATATATTTTTTTATAGAATTAGATTTTTTAGATCGGTGCTGTTGTTAGATGGTGGATGTTTTCCAGTTTAAAATAATCTAATTGCAAGGAATGTCTTTTGATCAGTACGAAGATAAGTGGTAATAAAAATATTAACTAACAATGGCACATTTGCTTTTTATAAAGTAATAATAAATAAATAAATATCCTGGGACATTCTTATACACACGGCCATCTGATCCCAAACTAAGCAGAGCTTGTACTATAGAAACCAGATAACTGATATACTACATATGCTACTATTTATTTTTCTAAATACATACATAAATAGATATTTACACCCAGACACAGAAAAAACAGACATGTTCATGCACACAAATGTTTGTCCTGGGTGGAAATCGAACCTGCGACCTTCGACTTGGCAGTCAGGGTCGCTAACCACCAAGCCAATTTTGCCTGTAAAGTCAGTAAATTTAGTCTGTTATTATTATAAATAAACAGATTTAATATAAGTTAACTTAACTTCAAGTATGTTTTTTCGTCAATATCACTTCACTATCAATCACACGTAAATAAAAAGTGAAGAAAATATTCAGAACTAGCTGTTCCCCGCGGGCTCACTCCCGTTCCCGAGGGATGTCCCATTTTCCCGGGATAAAAGTACCCTATATGTTATTCTAGGGCATGCTCTATATATGTGCCTAGTTTCAGTCAAATCCGTTCAGTAACTTTTTGCGTGAAAGAGTAACAAATATCCATACTCACAAACTTTCGCATTTTTAATATTAGTAGGATTTGCTCAAAAAAGTTCTTGTAAAATATATGTTTATTAGAAATACATATACTTATACACTTGAAAATACACTTTATTCTTATTACCATAATGCTACACATTTATAGAATTTGTGGCGACATCTATGAACGAGTAGAAACACGCGAGAATCCTACATCGCACTATCAAGATTCTCTCAGGATTTGATTTATATACAAGCATCCAACATCAACAGTTGGACCGCGGTCCCCAGGCATGGTCACTTAGCCTGGCGGAAGATCTTCCCTTTTAAATGGAGGAGTCTCATACCTCGCTCCTCCATAAATTCTTGATGTGTATATAACTTCGAACACTAAGAATCTATGAATAAATATCCTGATATTTCTTCACACACGACCATCTGATCCCTAACAAAACAGTACTTGTAACCGTCAGGTACATACATATGTAATAATAGAGACATTGGAAATAAAATCTGTTATCCTTCACATACACGGTCCACCTGGTGGTAAGTGGTCAATGCGATCTATAGACATTTGCAACACTAGGGCCATCGCCAATTCGTTGTCGACCCTCAGACGTGAATTTCTTAAGTCTCATGTGCGGAAACCGAAACACAGTAATGCAAGTCTACTACTGCTTCACGGTGGAAATGGGTAAGGTGGTAGTACTTTCCCGGGTGAACTCTATACTAAGAGCTCTACTACTCATGAATAATATAATATTAGTATAGATATACAAGTTTTCTAATTTATCCTAACTTATAATGACAGTTATGGGTGTTGCGGGTGTCCATGGGCGGCGGTAATCGCTTACCATCAGGCGATACGTCTGCTCGTTTGCCTACCAAAATACATAAAAAAAAATGATACCGTTAGGAAAATTACAAACAGTTGTCTAACTCACATAATTATGTGACATATCAATGCAGTTGTAGCGAGCAAGCAGTGCAAGTTTTGATTTTAATTGGTATTTCAGTATTGTCTGAACTGCACATCAAATTGCACATCGGAATTCAAATAACTTTGCAAACGCTGCGTTGGAATTGCGCATCGATGACGCGTGAGCGCTAATGTGACGTGAATTTAAACATAAATTATTTTCATGGTCATTTATAGTACAGTAGGCAGAAGGCAATGAGAGGAACATTCCACTGATGATATTTGTAGTACTTCAACGTGGCATGAGGTGAATATTGATGCATTATGGCATTTTTAACTATCTCGGGCTTGCATTTCTAAACAAATAAAAATTAATATTTAGTCTAGATCTGGGTTTTTTATGAAATGAAATGAAATGAAAATATTTTTATTCAAATAGGCCTTTACAAGCACTTATGAATAGTCTGACTCTAATACCGTATAATAATAATCTATTCTAGCTTCATACCACTCAGCCCCTGGGGCACTTCATAATTGTTTGATTTTTCTAAAACTGCGTATTAGCTGCACTGTTCGTCAAATAAAAATCAGATATGATCATCCACACAATTGTTTTATCTAAGTGGAAATCTAGTTCAGAGCGCATTAGCAGTAGTAGTGCTCTTAGGACAGAGCTCGTCCGGGGAAGTACTACCACCATACCCATTTCCGCCGTGAAGCGGAAATGTTTCGGCTAGAAAAGGGGCGAAGAAATTGGGCGGACACAGAGTGGTACAGAGTTTTTCCAGGGAAGTACTACCAACATACCCATTTCCAGCGTGAAGCAGTAGTGTATTTTTATTAGTGTATTTTGGTTAGAAACGGCCGGTAAAACTACAGGCATATGAGACTTACAACTTCACGCATTGGGGATGGTCCTGGCGTTGCGGCCATGACCATTCTAATAGACCATCTGTCTAATGAAAATAAAACATGAAACAAACGCAGCTATAAAAATAACAGGTTAAGATTGAAAAAAAAACGTACAACGTAACTATAATAAATGTACCGCAGCCAAACAAATATCACTTCTCCTACCAGTGTAATGCACCCATTTTCCCTAAAGTCGGAAATTGGATACTATATTCTCCCGCCACTCATTATTCGTTTGATTAAATTTGTCGCTCCCTCCCTTAAATTTAACAAACAATAAGGTTGCAAATAGCTTGGATGATAAATAAACCACGATGATAGGATATATCCTGGTATACTTTTTGATGTGACACAGTCAGTTTGCAGCTGTATCCAATTGTAATAGGGTAAAATTTGTTTTGAAAATATTTTAACATTAGGTTACTTGTGAAGTTTGTTTCAAAACTTGCGACTTTAACATTCTAATTCATTTATTTTCATCAATTGAAGAATGTAAGTGAATAAATTCTGATGTTATTTCATTTCACAGGACCTTCTGATTTCAAACAAAGTATTTTGCAATAAAGTAATGAAAAATTGGATATTTATTCGCAGAAAAAAACCTTTTACTTACACGGTAACTGGTCCGAAACTAAACAGAACTTGCACCATGGTAACAAGATACATTATATACAACATATATGACGGGCCAGTTGGCTTGGTGCTCAGAGACCCTGATTTTTACGCCATTGCGTTCGATTCAAATCATGGACAAACAATTGTGTGCATGTACATGTCTGTTTATTCTTTGTCTGAGTTCAAATAATATTCCTTATGTCAATTTTAAATGAAAACAAAAAATAATATGTCTATTATATGAGTTATTTAGTTTCCGTAGTACAAACTTTGCTTGATTTGGAATCAGGTGTCCATGTTCAAAGAGTGCCCTAATTTTCTCTTTAATAAATACATAAATAGAGACAAACTCAGACACTAAACAAACAATTGTTGATTTTGGGAAGGAATCGATAACAGCCTGTGGGATGACAGTCGCGGTATCTAACCGCAATCAAATCCAGGTAGAGAATGATAATTTACGAGTAGACGATAAGTACATAAGAAGGTATGTTTCTAGGTGCTTATCCTCTTAGCAAGACTTTCGATACTTCGAGCTCATTCTATATTAAATTATATGTTTTTTATCCTCACAAAAAGTTTACAGCACCGCCAGCCAGTAACTTCCAGCAGCTCTCAACGACCTTGACTACGCGTCTATCTATCTGGTCAGGTGCTACCAGTTGTCAGTTGTGTATTGACAGGAATATCAAACAATAGATTCTAACTTTAAATACTTGAAATATCTCCTCTGGTCTTTGTGATCTAGAATTCTTCCGCTTTCAGATTAGTACATTTTTGTACAAAGGAACAATTCATTCAAGCGAAATAATCCACACAAACAATGATAACGGAACCGCAACTTGATAACCACAGTAGATGCAATAACGCTTGGTTTAAGCCATTAGTAATAGCGATTGAGGTATCTTAGACCTATTAATGTGAACTAATATTCGCAAATATCACAATAACGAATTATTCTACAGCAAATCTTAAATACGTCCGTGTTTAAGAATTGAAGACAAATAAAATATCAAGGATTTAATGAAGTTCCGAAAATTTTAAATGAAAGTAAAAAAATATTAACATACTACGAGTATGTTATGATTTAAGAATACTAGTCTAGATTTTTTTTAGAGCTAAATTGTTAGCTAGGCTATAGAGTAATAGTACTTTACTCTACTATTTTAATCGGTGAAATTACAGACATATTATTATTACATAAGACTTAATAATTTCACCGCTTGGGGTCAACAGCAGTGATAGCGGTCATAGGTGATGACCCTGTTGTTGCTAATGTCCATTAGCTGAGGTAACCACATTCCACCTGGCGCTTTGACAAACTTAATTAAAATAATAAAGTCGATAATCAATCTGAATATTCGACTTAATTTGAACGACTTAACTTTCAAATAAAGAATTTGAGAATTCAAAACACAGTCGTGCTTCCATTAAATTTACGAACTTATCTATTAGTAAATAAAGTTTACAATTGAAAACAAATACGAGCGACAATTTTCGAATTCAAATTTAAATAGAGACCCGTAACGAGCTCGAGGCTAACAATCATACATACTAATTAGAGTCTTAAAAATTGTACATTAAGAATCAAATTTATAACTCGATTATTTCGTAGTTGTATATCTTTTCTATCTAAATTTAAATAGAGAACGGACCGAGCTCGCTTCATGATGGTCCACTTTCCTATTTACATACAATTTTGAGTCTTAACTACTACTCAATAGAGACAGAATTTAAAAACTCAGAGTCGAAACCTTCTTGGTGTGTTAGGTTTTTTTTTCGTTACGGAATTTCGTTCATGGCGTTCACCCACGCTCAAGGCCCGCGATAGAAGCTATGCAATAGCTTAAAAATATATTGGTTATTTTTTAAATTCACAGTTATTTCGAGTATCGGTATCCAGTCATTATCACAGTATTAGACAGTAACAGAAAACCACAAAGAGATTGGAAAATTTTGAAAAAGACAAGAAAAGATCCTGTATTTATTCAATATTACATTCACACCACAACCAAAGATCAAAATATCTGTATCAAAGTTAGTCTTGGGTTTGTAGATGATTCGGATAGCTCTAGTGTCGGTCTTTAACTTCAAATGCATAGAAGACATTTGAAACTTCGGAGCAGTTAATACAACTCAAGTTTCTCATGTGTATCTGATCTGAAACAGATTGCGATTGCATCCTATTGCTGTACTCCAATCAGCGTTTGCGTCGGCTCTCTCTGAGTGGAATATAATTTAAAAAAATATCATGTGGGTATGATTTCCGTAATGCATTTGATTGATGTTTACCTAATAAGCCTTTTTTTGATAAATCACCGAACGTGTATTATCATAACTAGTAATATTATAAAGAGAGAGAGAGCGAATTTTGTGACTTGGTGTGTAATCCTCGGAACCACTGCACTTATTTAAAAAAAATCTTCGCTGATTTATAAAGTTAAGCTATTCCCGAGTGACATAATGTTCATTAGATTCCTTAAGAACGTGGATTGAATAATAACTAACTAGAAGTACCTAGTTTACAAAAATTGCTGCTTAAAATATAAATTGATGAGGTATAGGACGATATAGTAGCAAAACCACGCGGATCTGGGTAAATATTGGTAAGTCTTAAATGGATTAAATTTAATTACAGAATGCTCACAATATCCGAATTCTCAGTATTCTCAGACATCTATATTTCGGATAGTAGAGTGAATTTGTAATGTTTAGTGCTTTACCGGAGCCTTATTTGAATAAATTAGGTTTGAATTTGATAGTTCACTTCACTAAAAGCCAGTGCTGAATCCGTATGTAGTTTGAAACTTAGGTACGAGGCAGGAATTTGTGCAATCACGACTTACGTCAGCATAGTAAATAATGCTGTAAGCTTAGTAAATAGAATTACAGGCTATATCGTACTAGGATTAATATAATGTCCCACACACCAACAAAAATAATTACAGCAATAAGTCAACGTCAGGTTCGGAGATTAACGATGAAACATGAAGACTGATCATAATGAGGATTGGTGACCACCGAGCAAAAACAGAAAGGTGCGGACGGAAAATAAATAATATATTAAATAGGAAATTGGGGACTAGCACTAATGTGTTTATGAATTAGGTTTTCTGCGGAGTAAAAAAATACGGCGGATATTGTCTGCCCCTGGAGAGTACTTTTGAAGGTGCTTACTACTGGTTTAAAAGTCTTGATGTATTGTTTCGAGTCGGATTTTGATAGTGAATTATAAATTGTCAATGTCCCTACATTGTCTACATCTAAGTTTTAAGGACTATTAAGACATCAAAACCAACTTTATAAAAAAAACTTATAAAATATAAAATCTTGTTAAATATTTATACTATAAATATTTTTCTTTATTGTTACTCAAATTCCCGAAGTATTAGAACTATTCATTAGTGCAGAGTTCGTCCGGGAAAGTACCTTACCACCTTACCTATTTCGGCCGTGAAGCAGTAGTTCACTAGTATTACCGTGTTTCAGTTAAAAAGGTAAAGGGGTAGGTGAAATTACAAGCATATGAGACTTAATTTATCTTGACATCTTAGGTTCGAGAACGCATTGATAATGCCCCTGGTGTTGCAAGTGTCCATAGGTGGCTTTGACAACTTACCATCAAGATAGTTTGATATAGAGATAAAGATAGTGATATAGACTTTCATTAAGAATAGTGTTAATGATAAAAATATTTATTTTATTATGAAAAAAACGTTGGGTGCATGGTGTCAATAGGTATAAATATTTCTTTGCACCCCACGCTTTTTTTCACTAATATTTTCTACTTACAATTTTTTTCAATAAAATACATTATTTTTTAATTTACACTATTCCTAATTCAATTTTTATATTTTTTTTGTTGGATTTTCTATAAAAGCGTGCTATTTAGTTTTTCTTTAAACTATTTTTTTTTTTTAATTAAATCGCTCATCCTGATTATCCTAGTAAGGATAACGGGTGTAACTGTTTAACATATTGAATTGTCATCGGTCTTGGATTAATCTACAAAGTTTGAATGAAATCTGACCGTTTAAAGTGGGTCAAAATAGCGCCCAAAGGAGTCGGTTACATACAAATATACAAACATACAGGTGAAACTAATTAAAGCGAGTTAAAAAGAACACTCTAGCTGCATCTGATACCAAAAATGCCAGGTTACTGTAAACTAATAGTATGAATGCGACAGCGAGATTGCTTGTTGCTGAAATTTGAAGCTGAATTAGGGACATACTTAGCCTATTGTATAGAGAGGGTCATTGACTACTTTTTAGTAATTTGTATTTATAACTTTTTAAGCGACTGCTAAACAACCAAGATAAAAGGCAGAGTAGCATCACTATCAAAAGCTTAAGATATCTGCAGGGGCTGAGTCTCATCTTACAAGGAGGATTATGACCGTTTTGGACCATACGAGCCCTTTGCTGATTGACGGACTTCAATCATCCACATAACCATACCCAAACCTTTTGAATATCTGCTAGCGAAATCCCTTTTATCTGTATTAAGCTAACCAATATCAATGGAAATCCTTTACATTTAGCTATTGATTTCCTTTAATGGAGTAAAGCGAGGTCATTTTCATGCAGGTACTCATGAAATTAATGTGGTAGTGTTGCTGTCTCTTTCTCGGACGTAAAGGAGGTAATTTGTATCTAAACCTCGGATACCATGTGTTAATCATAGCTTCTTAGCAATTTTTATAAAAATATCTTGAAGTCGTTTGCATGGCTCAAATAATGAGCGCATTTGACTGGATCTCACCTGATGGAAAGTGACGATGCAGTCGAGGATGGTACACGCGGACTCAATGAATGCCTATATATTATTAATACATACATGCGATGTGAAAAATGAAGTATCTGCACAACAAATGTTGATCTTTCGTAATGCAGACTCTACGGAACCGAAGAAGGATGCTTGATTTAACATGTCTTCACAAAATCTTTACTAACTCAATAAAGTGTGAGCAATTGTTAAGCAACTTTTCAATTGATCTTCCTAGGCAGCGTATAAAAAGAGTATCACCCAGCCAGTTCAAAAAAAAAAAATTCTGTGGTCACATATTTATACTAGATTGTCTTATTTTTGTTTTATAGTGATTTGAATTATTTATTTCTTTTGTCATCCTATTTTTAATTTATTACTATTCTCATATACATAATTGATTGTTAGTGTTTTCTATTTTAAATGTAGCCTAAGTTCTGTGAATGTTGTGTACACCTGTAAGAGACATACATATCAGAACCTTACTGATAATTAATTTGTATCGTGTATATTTCATATGTATGTTGTAGGTGTTCCTTTTGAAAAGAAAAAAAAAATAAACTTTGTCATACTATCGGACTACAGAATCTACAAGGCGTGAAACATAAATGTCTCAGAAGAGTCTGGAAAATAAGAAAATAGTCCTTTGAAATGACTCTTGGATCCAAAGACCCGAAAATGGACTTAATGAGAAATTTTGCGGTTTAACACGAAGTGATTCATCCTTAGAAGGTATATAACAGAGATAAATTAGTCGTTCACTAGTCCTGGCTAATGATACTGATCCATTAGCTAATTTAAATAACCCACGTTAGAATGAATGATGACGAATGATAACGACAATTTCAACCAAAATGGCGTATTGTTCATTATTACTAATGATGATAGAAAATATTATGTAGTATTAAGGAAATTAATGAAGTAATTTTGTAGTCAAACACAGTATATTATAGACGCTAGAAAAATCAAAACCTTTGTCAGTAAAATTGCGAATTTAAATATTTTCATGATATACGCAAGCTGGCTGGCAGCGGTTGGAAACAAAGAGCTGAAGATCGAGCTCAGTGGCGTGCCATAGGTGAGGCCTATGTCCAGCAGTGGACGGAGATAGGCTGATGATGATGATGATGATGAGTTAAGAAATTAGCCAGTTAATTTTTTTATTACAATTCTAATCTTACTAAGTATTGTATACTGTAAGTTTGTATACAAAATTGTGAGTATTAACACACGTTCGATCCTGATCATTTGTCCATCATCGGTCCTCGGAATGAAAAGCAAACAGAAGATCGGAGAGATCTGTATTAACTCATAAGATCAAGGGAGAATTTAGAATCCTTCAGAAACGAAACCGGAAATATTTTAAAGTAATAATAAAATAATATATGTTTTTCATCCCCCCATCTCGGAAAGAGCATTTGCATTTATTTTGAATTTAGAACATCGTGTCAAGTGTGTTTGTGAATTCAAAACATCATTAAACCTATTTACTTCTACCTCCATGGTGACGAATTTATCATACAACCTATTTAATTTGTTTAATACTCAGACTCGTACCGTCTAGGTGTACTTTTTTTTTATTGACTTTGCGCGCGTCATTCTCTTTTTTTGCATTTAGTCATTTTCTCGCCGAGGTGGGATGAAAAGTTACGTATTGCACTCGAGTGCAAAGACTTTTCACCTTGTGCTCTTTTGATTCCCTCGCTAACGCTCAGGATTCTAATTTTAGAATACTTCGCTTGCTCAGTCATAAAAATTGAGCACACGGTTAAAAAGCAACTTTGCACTCTTGTATAACAAATAACTATTTCAATTAAATTAAAGTCATAGAGCAAATCAAGTATTCATATTTGCTACACATTTGAGTGGATTATTACATTGCTAAATTGAATGCAATAAAGTTATGAGCATCAGCAATTCAGTATAACAATTTTAATGCATGAAAGGTTAATCATTGGAATCAATTTAATCCATTCGTGACAAAGCTAGCTTATCTACTGCACTATATTTTATTTGCCAGAATACATTTACTAAGAAATTATATTAGGTTAGGGAAAAAGTCTTTTCGCATTATAGTATGTATGAACTTGTAATAAAATCTATTTGGCTATACTATTTGTATCTGGCTGGTTTTGGTATCATTGAAAGTTTAAATTTTAAAGAACATAATTCCAAATTCAAATTAGGAAAATGTGTGATTTTCAATTGTTTTTCGTACCGTCAAGATGAATGAATCTAATGAAGAAACTCGATACATTTTACAATTTTACTACAAAAAGGTAAAAATGCAACGCAAGCCGCGAAAAAAATTTGCGATGTTTATGGACCTAGTGCAGTGTCTGTGAGAGTATCACAAATTTGGTTTAAGCGTTTTCAATCCGGTAATTTTGATGGTAAAGATGCACGTCGCTCTGGTCGCCCTATTACGGATAAAATGGATGCCATTTTTGAAAAAGTGGAGCAAGATCGGCATATCAGTAGTTACGACGTAGCTGAAGAACTGGGAATTGACCACAAAACAGTTTTGGCGCATTTGAAAAAAACTGAGTACACAAAAAAGGTCGATATTTGGGTACCTCACGAGCTCACTGAAAGAAACCTAATGAACAGTGTACTCATTTGTGATTCTTTATTACGACGTTATGAAATCGAACCATATTTGAAAAAGCTGGTAACTGGTGATGAAAAGTGGATCACGTACGACAAGAACGTGCGAAAAAGGTCATGGTCAAAGGCCGGTCAGGCTTCACAGACTGTGGCGAAACCCGGGTTATCTCGCAACAAGGTGATGCTGTGTGTGTGGTGGGATTGGAAGGGCATTATTCATTATGAGCTTTTACCACCAGGCAGGACCATCGATTCTGAACTCTACTACGAACAACTGATAAGATTAAAGCAAGAAGTTGAGAGAAAGCGGCCGGAATTAATCAACAGAAGGGGTGTGGTTTTTCATCATGATAACGCTAGACCTCACACATCTCTAGCCACTCTGCAAAAATTAAGAGAGTTTGGCTGGGAGGTATTAATGCATCCGCCGTATAGTCCTGACTTTGAACCTTCAGATTTCCACCTGTTTCGGTCTCTTCAGAATTCTTTAGGCAGTCCAAAAACCAAACCACTTGTCGCGGTATTTTGATCAGAAGTCCCAAAATTTCTATAGCAATGGGATCATGTCCCAACCTACAAGATGGCAAAAAGTTATCGAACAAAATGGTACCTACATACTTTAGTTAAATGTAAAAAAAACTATATTAAAAAATGTTTTGAATTTTCTTAAAAAATGCGAAGAAACTTTTTCCCCAACCTATTTAATGTATGTATTACAATAGTTTGGGTAACTAGAGATTCGACAAATATCCGGCCTGACACTAACCCTCTTGGGGAATGTTTTTGTTGACCACTTGGTGCATGATGTAAGTACACGAGGTCATCAGTATGTTCTTTAGTCGCCTCTTACAACACCCTAGAGATGAGTTAGGGTGGTGGCATTCCTCCCCGATACCACAAATAAAAAAGTCAATTTACAGAATAAAATTCTCCTTCAAATAATTAAATAAAGATTCGAAATTGATTAGATTATCCACATTGTAACAACACAATTCCTCATCAAAGATTTTTCCAATTTCCACATTTGAATTTCCAACAGGAAATTTAAGATTATCACGACAGCTGAAAATCCTCTCTCTGTTTGAAGTATTAAAGTACCTTTTTGTGTGAAAGGTTATTAATCTCAGACGTCTTGAGTGTACGCTGCTACGCATTCATTGTCGTGTAACAAAAAGGACAAGATCCGTTGGGTAATACAGATAGGGAATAGGATTGGGAGGTTGATATTATATTGCAAAATTATACCTATTAAACAAATATTTCGATATTTAATGTTCGACTACATCTGACCGATTTTAGTAAGTCACAATATGTTTTCATAACACAAGGATCAATAATGCCACATAGAGAGTATACTAAAACCATGCGTTTTGATTTCGGTGCACATATAAAAATGTTTTACAATTATAATATTTCTTGTCTCCATAGATATGTATTAAAATAATAATCATTACAAGCAAATAAACAACATCGCTGTCTTCGTAAAGTTCGATCTAAGTCAGAAAATATTCATTACATAAAGGAACATAGTTTCCGAACTATTATTTGCTATTAGCTACTCAATTTATCTGAGGGTCGAAGCAAGAAACTATTTCATCAATATCATACTGACTCCACTGTAACTTCCGCTCGCTTCCGACTCCCGATTTATATTAATATGTCGTTGCGTAAACTGTATCGCAGTATTTGTAATAATTTATGATTTTATTACACGAAGGAATATTAGTAGTATATGATTTTTCTTTATTAATCTTTCTATCTTTTTTATTGCGATCGTAGGCGTTCCGTTTTATGAAAGATTCGTACCATTAGCACATAAATAAAAATGAAACGCTCTTCGTTGTTAGCGCATCACTTTAGAACGGCGATTGTGTGATTTTATTTTTAGAGAAGATTCTGTGTCCTTTAATTACTAGAGAAGGTTTAAACAGCATAAAGATATTTATAACTGTATCCATTTTCTGGATATTAATCTTAGACCATGTCAACGGAACCCTCCGCCGAATCATCTCCAGCGACATGTAACAGTGAGAACATGTTGAAATCTATCTTTTATGACACGAGAAATCGCATGAAATTTCTGTAACACTCCTTTTCTTTGGAACCCGTCATCCATACGACGTTTTTGTCTCAGGGGAAATTAATGTCTGTGCGATTTTTCGTACATGAGTTACAACCGATAAAAAAATCCGTTCGCGAAAAATGGGTTTTGTTGCCTGGATTATGCATCGGAATATTTTAATGTTCGGTCTTTTAGGTTATTAATTTGGGCGCTGACAGACTCTGACGTTGTTCAAGTAGATTTCCAGTTTGCGTTGTTTAATTTATGTGCATGATTATTTGCATTGACGACTTTGGAAATTGTGGACGATTTGCTCCATGGTTTATTTAGGTTCTTCGGAAATTATTCCTAGTGGAATACTTGATACAAAGTACATTTTGGTTTAAACACTACTTTTGATCGATTTTATTATTATATTCTGTAGTGTAGATCACTAATAATTACGTCTCATATAATAAATATATTTTAGCATAAGAGAAATATATCATTGGTGAGATCTGAAAAACTGGAATGCACATTTAAATAAGTTAACAGTGGAATTGTTTTATATATTATGGTAATTAAAAGGAGCCATGTTTTAAGTATAATACTTGATAGGAGATTTAAAACATATTATGTAAATAAGAGAAAGTACTTACGTCACATGAAAAGAGATTTAGATAACGTAAAACAAAGCCATTAAAATAGTCCTTTATTAGAATCGATTACACGAAGGCCCACCTGTTAATTGTTCATATTGTGGTCACTAACAATCACATTAAAACAATTTTCAAACAAATTTAACAAACAATTCCAGCATGTAATGGGAACACGGATTCGCGCATTCAAACTTTTGCTGATCAAATAATAACTAGCATATTGTCGAAATAGCAATCTTTGAACGCAACGTTGAAAATTAATTGATTGTTCCGATGATTTTCAACTTTAGCGAGCAAGGAATAAGGGTTAGAATCAATAGGTGGAAATGTGCTAAACGTTGTTTAGATACGGCTTTGATGTTATTTTGTGGACGAAATGTACACAAGGAATAACTCCCAATCATTCCGTGGTTGAACTTGGTCATGTTTATTTTCGCTCCATATTGTAATGCATTGTTTTTGTTGGTAACACAAATACCAACAGTATTTCGTATTGTTATTCTATATCTAATGGGTCTATTTTAAGAACTAAAACTGTTATAGTAAAATTAATCTTATGGCGTCATGATTAAGATCATCATGAACCATATCACAGAAGCAATAAAGATGATATTACTATGACATATATAGCCTTATGCAAGACTTGCATTGGGATATAAATAATTGTATCTGTGACAACGTAGTGATAACGAATCGACGTAGAGGCCCCTTTGAGATACGTCAAAGTGTGTATACCTAGTGAATACTCTGCCTCCAATATTGAAGAGATACAGCCAAAGACAGTGTATGTGCTGGAATTATTGCAGAAGTAAGGCTATATTGGATCTATATATATGGATGTGAATTTCCAGGACAGATTTCTTGGCTATTGTACGCCGTCAGATCAAATTTCTCAATGTTAATAATTGTAAATATCTTCACATATATTTTTTATGTCGATGGTAAGTGGTCACCTATGGACATTGCAGGACCAGGAGCAGCGCCAATGCGTTGTCAAATTAGAGACGTGAAGTTGTTAAGTCTCATATGCTTGTAATTTCATCGGTCTCGTTATCTTTTATCCGAAAAACAGTAATACAAAGACACTACTACTGCACGACGAAAATAAAAATGGTGGTAATACTTCCCCGGAAGAATTCAGCACTAAGAGCTTACTAACTTACTTATACTTTAAAAGAACTATGTATTTATAACAAAAACAAATGTTTTTGTACCTTCTATCTTATTGTAGTAATAGTTATCTGGTTCCCATAGTACACACACACTTTGCTAAGTGTGGGATCCTAATGTTCTGCAAAAACGTAGATATCCCAGATAATAAAATAAAAAAAGCCCATACTGCCAGGCAAGAGCCAGATCGTCTTGTAGTAGTCCAGCTCATACCGCCATCTATTAAAATGGGGCCAAATGTTCAACGCTCTCTAAGGTAAAATATTTTATGTGTATGAACATGACTGACGAATAAGTATTGGCATTTGTATGAGGATGGCCGTAGGAGATCACTTGAAGGTTACCTTAAACCATATATTTTTTTATTATCACAAAAGATTCACTACCACATGCAGCTGTTCGCAAGTGCTACGGTTCAGGTCCACTACTCCTTAATTCAAGGCTTTTGTCTCGAAAACAATGAGAGGTAACAATTAAGCCATTTCAAATGATAATGAGGGCTTTCCTGTTTATATACTGTAATTTTGTTTCGTAAACTTAATACTAATTCTTTGTATGGATACAAACATTTTGATTACATGACATTTGAATTAATATTGATATCATTTTAGAGTTTAGGTTATATTTACATGATTAGTAATTTGAAAGTATATAGGTACATATGGGTAGAGGACGACAGAAGAAGACATTCATGGATTTTGTGAGGAATGATATCTATAAGAAGGGAGAGTTACTGAAATGGCAAGATGAAGGCATGAAAGAAATACGTGTATTGTTCCGACCCAAAATGACTAAGAACAGGGCAGGCCAGATTTTTAAACTATCCAATTAGATATTTTGAAAGTCAGTACTAGACAGTCACTGACCCAAGATATGTATAACATAATTTTTTTTTTTTTAAAGTGAACTCTTTGGCTTCATAGTAAAGATTCATCAGCATCATCATTCAATTAACCATTGGATCAATATACAAACCTTACGACAAAAGCACAAAAGTTGATTTTTCAATGACACTTTTAGCTGTCAAAGCGAGCCTTCTTTTTAATGTGTCCTGGGATATTCTTTACAAACGACCATCTGATCTCAAACTAAGCAGAGCTTGTACTAAGGAAACCAGACAACTTATATACTACATACACTACTTTAATTTTTCTAAATACATACTCATATGGATATTTAGATCTCGCCAACATCATTTACTTGAGCTTTAGTTAGACCTCCACTGGTACCAAGATTGTATCAGCCATAAAAATTATTTAACATAACCTACAAAAACTAATATCCACAAAAAAAGGTAACATAATTTCTCCACCTTTACTCATAAAAATCGACCCCCACAGGGATTCAAATCGATTCAGAAGCTTACACGCGATCATTTATCACTCGTTTTACGATGCAGGAAAACATCGCAAAAGTTGCACGGCTGCATCCCATGGGACTAATTTCATGGCATGTGTAAAGAGTTTCGTGTTCCTGTTTATTGGAAACGGTGCCCAGATTCCAGTCGATACTCAAATATTTTTTTATAGCTTCGCATTTGAAAATGGAGATGGAACTCGGTTTGCTAAAACGAGGTTCAATTTTGATGATGCTACAGAAATATTTGTGACTAGCTACCGTCTCGCCGCATGACCCAAGTCCCTGAAAAATCTGATCCATCTCGGGATTATAACATAGACTATATTACTTCTGGATAGAGTAGCATTTTAATAGTGAAAGAATTATTAAAATTGCTCTAGTCGTTTCTCTTTACTATTAGTGTAAATACAATAAAATTTGCGAAGTCGATATCACTTTAATATCTGTGTTTTGAAAAAAAGAGATAATATAATATTTTAATTTCGACGCAATTTTGTATCTGAATTGATTTTATTATATCATTGATTTACTCGTTCAATTTGTGATATTTTATAAATCTGAGCATTTAGTTGTTTCTCCTGTAATTTTTGCACACTTTTGGGCATAGCACAGCAATTGTAACTAATCTTAAGCTTTGTACTTAACAGCGTACTTGTTGTTGGAAATCCTAATATACATTTTTTTTTCAAGCAATAGCCTTGTGGAATACCTAAGAATCATAACATGAGTAGCTTTGGCCTTCATAAGTTATTTTCTGTTCTGGGACATAATAAACGAAATAAGTGACTTGCGAGGTTGCCGAACGTAACATAGTAACAATAGATTAATGTGTAATAATTTTAGGTAGGATATTAAATTCCTAAGGTATATGAGATTTGATGTAATCCTAAAGTCAATATCAGTAAAGTAATTGGGGATAATATAATTAAATTAGGTTCGTATCCGAGAGCTCTAGAAAGATCAAAAACCTTCTAAATATTCTTGTTAATTAAATTTAACTAACATTGCTCTTATTTCGACTTATTAAGTATGATAATCACTTGTTGATGCCAGTCTATTCGTAGCATTAAGCATTACCACAGAAAAAGCACTTTACAGACTAACTTTTTAAAATAGAGACCCATATTCTTGCTGTTTATACCAAAAATTTTTTTTTTTTGTTTTCTTGCACTATTGTTGAAAATAGTATCATTAAATATCGTTATCATAGAATAGGACATATTTTAATAGCCTTAAGCCTAAAAACGTTCATAGCTGAACATATTCCAGTTGGGTTGGTGGTTAGCGACTCTGACTGCCGAGCCACCGGGCACGGTTCGATTTCTACCCAGGACAAACAGTTGTGTGCATTGCAATGGCTGTTTGTTCTGTGTTTTGGTGTATATGTATATCAAAATAAGTATTTATAAAAAAAAAACTGTTATCTGGTTTCCATAGTACAAGCTACGCTTAGTTTGGGATCAGGTGGCCATGTGTAAAGAATGTCCCAGGATATTTATTTTATTATCATCATCGGCCTATTTCTGTCCACTGCTGGATATAGGCCTCACCTATGGCAAACCACTGAGCTCGATCTTCAGCTCTTTGTTTCCAACCGCTGCCAACCAGCTTGCGTATATCATCGCTCCATCTAGCTGAAGGGCACCCTACACTACGTTTACTGAGCCGTTGTAGCCGCTCTAGAACACGTCTACCCCAATGGTTACCGGTTCTACGACAGATGTGAGCAGTCTACTGCCACTTTAGCTTGCTAAACCTTTGAGCGATGTCGATAACTTTGGTTCTCTGACGCGTGACTGTTTATTCTATATCTTATACGAGTATATCAAAATTCTCGTGTCACAATGTTAGTTACCATACTCCTGCGAAACGGCTTGACCGATTTTTATGAAAGTTTATATGCATATTCAGTAGGTCTGAGAATCGGCTACTATCTATTTTTCATACCCCCAAGTGATAAGGGTTGTCCACCGCTAAAATAATTTTTTTTTGGACACATTTTTTAATTTTTTTTATAATGTCGCACAACTTAAATTTTTTACCCTTCTACGATCGATTCCTGTTTTTTAATCGGGATTTTTTTATATTTTTACAGTACAATACATGTTCATGTAATCTTTATAATAAATTTATATTACTGCCCCCTTATTCAATACAAACTTCGAAGGCGAGCCGTTTCGCGGAGGCCTCGGAGAGCTTATCTCTCACGTGATTAGTAGTATTACCGTAGTTAGTGAAACAGACAGAGCACTATTTTCACCTAGAACAGTGTATCAGTATCTGGAAACCAAAGTACAAGCTCTGCTTAGTATATTATGTAATCACTTAGTAATCTGTAATAACATTTCCCTAAATATTTTACACTAAGGGGGCCGGTGAAATTACAGGCACATAAGGCTTAACAACTCCACGTCTCAGGGACCACAAGGTATTGGCGATGCCCCTGGTGTAGCAAGTTTCCATAGCCGGCGGTGACCACTTACCATCAGGTGGACCGTCTCCTTGTTTGTCGACCCATGCGTTTTAAAAAAAACATTTGCCACTTATTATTTAAAACTCTGGTACATATTTTATTGGATGTATTATACCTATGAACATTTAGTCACATGGCATGTCTGAACGTTGTTTAATCAGTGGTCTTAGGTAACGATACGCAAGAGTCAAGGAGTCAAGCATAGGTTTTAATACGGCTTTGCATACTAATTAATTTGGCTCCCAAATCGGATTATTGCTCACCAAATTTGAATTTTGCGTCAGTGTCAGGGAAAATTTCTAAAAGCTCCGCTATTAAAGTATTAAGCCACGAGTTAATTGTGTTTATGAAGATTGACAATGTTTCGCTTGTAAATAGTTTGTTAAATAGTTTTGAATAGTAGGTACTTTAAATATATTGTGTTATAATTATATAGAAAAAGCTTTATAATGATGCTATCTTGTTTAAATATGTGAAACTATAAAATCATTTTATAATTGGGTATGTTGTATTTTTAAATTAAGATCTAACGCAGAAAAACGCAACCTTTTTTTATTGTATGTTTGTTGATTATATATCTCAATATCTGGTCTTAGTACTTACAACTTCTACGTATCATGATAAAACTTTGGTTAAACATAAACAATTATAGACTTGTAGAAGCTAAGCTCGATCCACCAAATCCTATCAAAATGATTTAAATATCGAACCGAACCGTTGCCAAATAAAAAAAATAAACGACTCATTGGGATTACAGTATTTACGTATGGAAATCATCTACGTGAGTGGATCTCCGCTTTATTCCGTGCAATTTATTCCATGCTGCTCTACTAGGGAGCGTATTATATACGTGACTGAGAAACGTGATGTGAGTACATAAGAAAATAAGCCATAGCAATATTTTGTCATTAAACCTAAAGAACGGTCCGTCCTTTTATTCCTTAACGCTGTTAACACACTTGTTGAAGTTTAGTTGGGGAGGAACTGTCGCGGTTATATATTAACTTTACAGATGCTCTAAAAGGTTGATATGAAATATTTCCCATTTTTGTTATCAAACGGTTAAGAAAATGTGTAAACAAAATTCGATTCATAATGAACATAATAGTGCAGTCAAAATAACAATAAATAAGAATATAAGACGCTACAATAAACCATTAATCTTCTAAAAACATAAATAAAGTAGAAGGTGATAATTTAACAACTATCTCTAACAGATAAAGGAAGATCGTGTTTCACAAAACACAAAGCATAATACTGACAGTCCAAAACGTAGTAAACAAACACTCAATGCAATTCCCGTATTTGAGTAACGCTGCGCCAGTGTGTAACCGCGTTCACGTTTGTAGTAAATCCTCATTGTTGCAGAAAGAGCAAGTAAATAAACTCACTGCTGTTTGATCTCCGAGGGATACAGTTTCGAACGCAAGTTTCCTGACACTCGATGAAGTTGCAGATTGACTTATTATGCTCGTAAGAGCTACAGATGGTGTCGAAACTTTTGTTGATTTCCGTTTACTACTCCAAGTTAAAGCGTGCTCTATCTAGTAATTAAGGATTTTGATTTTCAATGTCTATTTAAATTTATGTAATCAAATGTATTTTTTGATTAAATATCTAAATAGCACATTTAAATTCAAGTAGTGTACTGCCAACATTGAATGAAAAGAAATCATAATTCAGATTATTTTATTTTGAATTGTCTCTTATTATTACCATGATGTAATAAACCAACCGAAGTATCCAGGATCCCCATATACTGAATCATGATGTCCCCAAAGTAGCCTATCTCCGTAGGAGTCCACATTTGCGTCCAACTTAAGGCCCTGCTGATACTTACGATTGACTATGAAGAATATAATATCATCTTCATATTTCAGTGGTTCGACTGACCATTGGTGCCTTTCCTCATTAGAATTGTTTGAGCCCCAAGCTTGTCTATCATTATATCTATCAGGCGTCACATCTAATTTAAGATACATGTTGTTACTAACTTCCATAATTTTAAAATATACCATATTGTCATCCCAAATAGGAATGAATTTCCAGCGCACTCGCTCGCTTGTTTTGTCTTTGCTATCACCCCATGCTTGTCTATCATTAAAGCGATCTAAATGAACATCAAGTTTCAGTGCAAGCATATCTTTTTTATTAATTATTTTTACTACATCTTCATTGAATATTAATTTGAATGATGCTGGGAAAAAGTTAGTGACTATTTCCCTTGCGTCACTGTTCCAGAGCTTGAAAGCGTATGCCATGATGAATTTATTTTTAGCCTTGAGCAGTTTTAAGACAGTTTCATAAATCAAGTCTCCATTGTTGGTGCTGTGAATAGTCTTGCTTATAACAACCGCTCTATCAAAAGTAAGATTCACAATGCAATTGTATAATTCCTCTTTTAATTCAGTGGCGTTTAAATAACATCTCCAAGTATTATGCAAAGTTAAACCTTTTAAATTGCTTGGTAAGTCGTAACCATGGCAATAGAGAATGACTTTACTTTCCAATTCTCGTTCTAGATTTTTGACATCCGCAGAACTTTCATCAAATCCATATACGACTACTTTCCCTTCCGTATCATTTATCATACGTGCTATATCTTCAGCGCAACTTTTGTTTATCGGTGCTCCCATAAGAGTAACAACTCTGACCGAATCATCTTTAATGTATTTGCTAGTATCGCAATTTGTGTAGCTTATGACAGGTATTCTATTTGGTATTTTTCTCCCAGTGTCTGGTCCATTACTAACCAGCTGATACTGGTGGTTGACATTATAGCAGTCGTGGAAACCACTTATACCTGCTCCAGTGATAATTCTACCTTCACCCCAATAGTCCACAAGATCAATCAGACCAATGGTTGGTATTTTTAGTAGAACCTCATTACTGTATGGTACTTCAGAACCAGGGTAGTATTTATTTACATTAATGATATAGTTTGGAGGTTTGGCTAATCTCCATCCCGTCACATTGTGTGCCATTTTTGAGTTATTTTATACTGAAATTTAGAAAATACTTTAAGATTCACTGCAGGTTTGGTTTATGGAAACAAATTTTTACAATGGCCGTATCAGATTCGGCAAACAAATATTTCATAAATTTATTATGGCACTGGAACGCGATACAAATAGCATCCAGGGTCACACCCATTGATTTTAGGTCGGCTACCTAACATCAATGGATGTGTTTTTTTAATTATGTATTTTCACTTTTTTTATGCTTTCTACTAACGCCCCTAATTTAAAAGTAATTACTTCGACCGAAATAAATTATTATTATTATGATCAAGAATTAAAAAAATAAGTTACTTAGTCGCTATTAATATTTTCCCATGAACCGTTTAATGACCGATTTTCATTTCAAAGGTGAATTAAGCCTATGACCTTTCATTATGGCTTTGCTACTGTACTATTATCAATACATATATACAATACATCGCCTAAGTAAAGTAAGGTATGAACTTACCAATATAACAGTGCAAGTTGTAGTAAACGAATATACAAATTCGGAGCAACCCCAACATCAAAGCACGTTACTGGTTAACTTTCTAAATTTATATTGTTTCACGATATTTGCTTATATACTATAGTGTATCTAGACCTAGATATACTTACTTATTTTATTTATCACTACATTGTGGTAATTGCAGACCACAATCAGTTGTGTGTAAATTATTTCTAGGACAACTGATATGAAACCACTGGAATAACATTGATAGTTCATGGCCTTGATTTGATTATTCCTCTCAACTGCTAAAATTTGCATATATTCTTGGAATTCAGGAACTTCGATAGATATTCTCATCTCCCCAATATGCGGAGTTTTTGTTATTTTTGTATAATGCATTTTTTTTAACAAGCACTGTGATTAAAAAAAAAAGATCAATGCTATTTATTCAGTTTAGACAATAAAAGGGAACTTTTACCGGTTCAAAAGTCAAATTTTAATTAAGGAGAACTGTCAAGAAACTCGGTAAGGTTTATTTAAAAATATTCTTTTATTAACTATGGCTATACTGTACCTTTTATTTACAGTCTCAAATTACTTAATACATAATAAACAAATAATAAGTGGTGTTGAGGATAAAAGTGGCAGGTACTAGCCTATAAACTGCCAAGTTCAGCTGTTGGAACACACACAAAAGTGCTTGGCGACAGATTTTTATGCCAGACA
Source organism: Habrosyne pyritoides (assembly GCA_907165245.1). Classification (NCBI taxonomy): domain Eukaryota; kingdom Metazoa; phylum Arthropoda; class Insecta; order Lepidoptera; family Drepanidae; genus Habrosyne; species Habrosyne pyritoides. The sequence continues at coordinate 14,449,105 of OU015588.1, read as the reverse complement.
AGCTACTTCATAGTATAAAACGTAGTCTACCAACTATTAATTAGTTTACCATGATAGAGGCCACTGCAACACGTCTTCTGTATATTTTACTATACTACATACAATACTTTAATATAACTGGGTACTTATAATATTAAAATTATGCAGGCCTGTAGCATATAGACAAACAGAGAGACGGTCGTAAGCTGAAGTTACCCTAGTATTAGGGGCCAGTTTGATATAATTATAGGGACACCCTCTCCAAAATAATTACAAAAGTATCAGTGGTCTTAAATGTTTAAATACCTTTTAACATCATTACGTCAAAATAACACTAAAAGATAATATTTCCCAATTTAATTCGTACCTTTTCAAAGACTCGTATAAAGAAACAATGTAAAATGTTAATATAATGCATAATTCAGATCCCTACAGTATTCTTTACATCTGTCACTAAACACACAATTCCCGAAACTCGTTAAAATTCAACGTCGGACCGAATCAGTTCTGTAAAGTTTCACATGCTATAAGAGAGTAGCGTTTTTAATAAAATAATATATTTCTCCACGGCAATTATCCCTAAGGATATACATGGTCCAAAATGAGGACATATTTTGTAGTAAAAAGCAACTGAAATTGCTCGTAGGCTTAGTAAGCTGAAGTGGCAATGAGCCACATTGCTTGAAGAACTAACAACTGATGGCAAAGATGCCATGCACTGGATAGCGCCGAGAGGGACGATCTCTCACCAGGCGGATCGGTGACCTAGTTAGAATCATTGGAAGCCGCTGGATACTGGCAGCCTAGGATCATTTTCTGTGGAGGCCTACGTTCAGTCGTGGACAACCCTGACTGATATGATTATGATGAATAATCCATATTTATATATCCGCAAGAAATACCAATATATAATATATATAATTTGACTGAGATGAGAGATCCGTTATCGACGTATTCATCGGATCTACCTCTTAGAAACAGACCTTATTCGCCTAACAATCGCTCAGCTTCTCTCCTTGTACCGGCACACCTGATTCACCCCTTTGTTAGATTATTTCTGCTTCAGCTATTCTATGAATTGAATTCAATGAATCTTATAAAGATGTCGGCACCTATAATCATCCAACCTATCGGGGCTCGGTAGAAGATAAAAGATTTTAAAAGAGCTTAAAGTCTTGTATACGAGAAATAAATGGCTTCATGGAATTCAGTCGAACACGACTCTACGTAGTAAACCAGTAGAAGATTTTGGTAATAAATTTCTCGTTTGAATCTTAAAGGTCACAATATAATTTATTTCACAAAGGTCATTTTGTTTAACTAAACAAAATGAATATTAATAATGTTGGTTAAACTTAACCTGTACAGTAATCGTTCTTTATATTGAAATCACAATGAAATACAATAATGATGTGTACCTAAAATTAAAGAAAACAAAACCTATCGCTATAAACACTATCATACCGTTTACAGATTCCAATAAATGACATAGATATTAATTATCTTTTTTTATTTAGAACGGTCTTGCGTTTGGCCTTCGACTAGCCCTAGAAGGAGTAATAACAAGGCCGAGGACGCAGTACGCTTACCCAGAAAAACTATTTTTTTCAAACTTTTGTCTTTTAATTAACGTATGTAACCTATAATGCCCACAAAGGTCGATCCTGGAGATTTTTCTTTTCCATCCAAGTTGATAATAGACGGAAAATATTATGCATTGACAGTAAAATTACTCAACTGCAATGCGACTAGCATTAAAGCCAAAATTTCGTCTTAGCACTTTCCAAACCGCTGCAGCGCTGAACGCAATTTCAGGAACGCTGCACAGAAAATTTCACAAAATGTATCATTTATATCTGTTTTCCGGATGGCCGCGTTAAATAATGCAAGTTCCATGAAAAAGCATCTATTAACGCTTTTAGTGTTAAAAGCGCTTGAGTTCGGATACGGCACGCAACAAATTATAGGCAAATGTGTTTTTAAATTGCGTTCAATGGTGTTATATTGAGATATATTACGTGAAGATTTGAAAGATTCTCACTATGCCTTATACTGACTGCATAAGGTTGAATCTTTCAAAATAAACCCAAATTCAACGAAAATCAGAAAAGCTCATTAATCCGTTTTGTTAAAACATCTAAACACCTTACTGGCAAAGACTTGATTAAAGAAATCTTTATTACTACTATTCTATTAAGTTTATTAACATACTTACATACACAAATTGAAATTAACTTTTTAATCGATTCAGTTCAACTTAAGTTATAATAAAACAACCGGATGTTGAGAAATTAGCCGAAAATTATTGCGTACATTTAAAAATCGACAAATTGGCGGTCGTCAAGTTATCGGTTGTTTTACTATAACTTACTTAACCGTTCTTATTTCGCAATTTAGGCTGTTTTGCTAAGTGCACCTAAACTTTCATTTAGTCAAATCCAATTTGAATACTAAATAGCAGAGTATGCTAGTTCCAAACTGAAAGGGTCACATGCCTTTCCAGTACAAAGAAATATAGAAAACATGATACAAGTTCTTTCATACGGAAACGTCAATTGATCTTCAAACTGTTTCATAACTTATTTTCCTTTGGAACAAGCACGGCGAATATTACATCGTAGACGCTTCTAGTTCGTCAAATACCACAGCGGGAGGTTGGAGTCTTTTTTGGGAGAGGCCTCAAAATTCGCGTTATACGGTTAGAACATAAAGAATCGCTAAAGCTTATATATGTACATCAAAGAAATGTTATAAAATACGTATTTGATTTTAGTAATAGTAGTCAGAAGGGAAGTTAAACCTTTTCTAGATTGCCTTTATTATTTATTATCTAGTCCATATCCTATTCCACTTGGTTATCCTAGTCAAAAATATCAAATTGATAAATTGCTTTAAATATGAAGGAAAGACAAGCAAACAAAGCGTACTATAGTTTATAGCAGTTTAAGTTTAAAGCAGACTATATTAAATTCGTCTATCGGGCAATATTTTGCGGGGAAATGTTGTTCTCAAATGTTTCACCTTTCAACTCCCTTTCTAAGGCCCCACCGTCACGCCGCTCGTATCTGTTTATACTAAAACTCCAGAATTTCCGGGATTTGATTCTGGCAACTGCTACCTACCGGATTGGTTCGTGTATGAATGGCTTAGTTTATCCGACACTTCTCTATCTCGTATGTTTTTATTGCGATACTCCTCTCACGTATAAAGTCGCTTTTTCCCTGAAACGAAACAATTTTTTGATATCGCCTGCGAAGATAAACGTATGAGGTACGAATTGATTTATCGGCGAAAGGAATATATTGAGAAGCAATATTTACAAGTGTATATGAAATAAATACTAACATATAAGTAATTTTATTGCTTGGAGTAAATCAATATTTATACGATATACATGAAGATAAGAAGATAAGAAGATTATATAGATAAGTCCTAGCTGATCCGAAAGACGTTGTTCTGCCTGTTATAATTCGAAGTCTAGATAACTAGGCCGCTGTTTTCACTGAAGAGGTAGACCGAGGTCATAGAAATAAGACCTACATGCCATCGAAGATATTTTGAGACTCATCATGACATTTCATATTATCTCCGTCTCACAGCACTTAACCTATTAGGCTGCAAGTTTTAATTTCTAAACAAAAAAAACGATAATATTACATATATATATATAAACCAGAAATTGAATTGACTTCCATTATAGCTATAAACTCGTCTTATAATATCATTTTGAAAATGATATTGGTCTAGTAATTTTAAAATTCTCACAGAAAAAGATTACAAAGGAAAGTGGTCCAGGTGCAAGATTATATATCACAAATTATTTAGCCACAGGAGCCGTGATATACCATGTGTGATTTGTAAACTAGAATTCTGTCCCCATTCAACTTGTTAAACCTTGACATGACAAACCCATCATTGTAATTAAGACTGTAACAGACGTATGACGTCACACCGGCCCACACACGTAGCGAGTAATCCGGAATTGTCCCGACACATACGAACGTGACGTAGAATATGTCTCCGATAGAAATAGTGGCACTACTTCGTTTGTGATTGAGACGGTTTCTGAGCTAGGGTTTGTAGAGCTTGATTGTGTCCAAGTGCCAATGCTGCTTGGTTTTGAGTACAACAATACGTCTTTAGACAGAATAATAATACTCAATAAAAATCCTGGGACATAAGTGTTTTTTGGATTTTGTGCCATATTTTGTAAAGCTGAATAAGGGGTGTAGCGAGAACCGATTGGTTTGCTTCGGTTGCTGGGCTTCGGGACTCAATTTGAGCATTTTCTACATCAGTATCAAATTCGACATTTGCTTGAAAAAACTAGTGAACATCTAAGAAATTCAATACATTTTGACAGATCACGGTTTTCAGTAAATGTCAAATTTAAACCAAATTACGCCGAACTAATAAGTAATACTGTCAATAAAAAAAAAATATGGTAAAAGTAGCAGAGCAGATCATAATTTACAAAACTAAAAATACTTTACTACAAAAAAAATATATAGCAAGTAGATTTACATAGACACACATTTTCTAGAGTGAATAGGCTCTTAATAAACTAGTGCGCCTCAACATCAATGACTGCATCACTGTTTACCATCAGGTGGGGCAGTCAAGCACTAGTTTATATTATTAAAAAAAAAAGGTCTATTTATAGAATCTAAGGTCTTAATTATAGGGTACTAATACTTCGGTATTAGCTATTGAATACAATAATCAAATCTATTTATAATAAAATGAGTGGATTGTGTTGGGAAGTATTTATACTTCCCGCTTTCAGATTAATGGAAAGATTTTAGCAATATATGTATAATTGAGTGGGTAGTAAACGTAACCTTAAATATAAATAGAATAATACAAAATATATAATATAATAGTAAAGACAGAATATGTAAATAGCTGAAAGTAATTTTATATTATTCTTAACAAGGGATACGGATACGCATTCGCCTACTTGCCACTTGAGAGGCAAGGCAATATCAGCCTGGAAAAAATAATGAATGTCGGAAATTTGAAAGGCAAAAGGTATCGCGGTCATCAATATGCAGCACAGACCAGTTAAAAGACGCCGCCACGCAAAATCTGCATAACGTCGTAAGAAATGCTATGGATCGTAATGGACGGCAGATTATCCGTTCGAAAATACTGAATTCATGGTACATGATGGAATGACCAGAGAAGACATTGGACAGATGTAAGGATTATCAAAGGTGGTAAGCAAATTAAGCATAAAAGGGAAATTAAATGGCATATAAAATGCTGCTCCCGTCACACATCACTAAGCGCCAAACCCCATATTTCTATCAAAAGTGGGAAAGACAGTGTAGTGAGTATTACAAATTACCCTACAGTTCCACCCTAACAATGTTTTTCCTGTAAGCTCAAACTCATTTTAGTACTCGAACTCACGATTTTCCTAATGCATTCGATGTCATAAATTGTACTGCCCTCTTAAAATGCAACTTGTTCAAACAAGCATAAAATAGATAATTTGTTCGTAGAATACAGAATGCGAGGAGTCAGGAAGCCGAAGTTTCTCTCGTTTGCTTATCACAAAACATGAACAAAATGGCAGGGTACCAACCGGCTTGTTAGTTACAACATAAAACTTCCATATATCATATCCCCATTAGACATTAGCGCCCCATCTACAATCCATTATCCTACTACCCTCCATTTGACCCCGTTCGTGTAATAACAACCCGTATAATTGTCTCCCATCGTAACCTTGTGAGGATGAATCATGTCGATCTGAAGAAGGTCGTAGAAAAATACTTATGAGCGCGATTATGTAACTCACTAGTGTGTTTGACATTGGGGTAATATAACATTGATTGGTTTGGAGTATTGGTAGATTATAATAACTTTCCTTCACTAATAGAAGCTTAGTTTTTTTCGGTATATGTACTACTGTCTCGACGATAAAGGGTGCTGGTGAGGCCAAAAATGTTGCTTCACCTTGCTGAGGCAGAAAAGCAGATTCATTCTAGTCTTGATCCCATTATGCGTTGTTGAATCCTTCAGGTCCAAAGTCAAGGTCCTTACCTCATAAAGGCCCTCATTAAGGTCAAAGTAGTTGAAGCTACCTACGGGTCAGAAGTCAGTCCCTGTCTGAGACCGAGAGGATGAATATGATGGCAGTACTCCTCCGGTTGAGTTCATCCGTTTCCACCATGAAAGACTAGCGCACGTATATTACAGTGTTTCGGTTAAAAGGTAAGGGATTGGATTACAGGCACATGAGAGTCAACAAAAATACATTTTGAGGTTCGCCAGCACATTGGCTATTCCCTTGGTGTTTTAAATGCCCATAGCCGGTGGTGACCACATACCATCAGGTGGACCATCTGCCTGATTTTCGAATTACTCATAAAAAAATACAAATACTATCCTCTCCCCATTCGTTTAGCTACATTTTGCAGAATTTCTTAATGGAGTTTTTATAAGTAACAAAAAGATCTTAATAAATACCCGTCTCAATTTGTGACATAAAATTGAATGGAACAACAATATGAAATCCCCAATAGATGCTACGATAGCGGAGCTATCGTTCGTTGTTGTCAGATCAATCCTAACAGACAGCGTAACAACCAGCCCAATCAAAAATGTTTGCGATAGATCTTTTTTTACGCCAACTTTTATATTTTCTATAGATATTTTTGCGAGAATTTTTGGTTTTCAAATAAACAACACACATAGGCAATCTTCTGGTTTTGACTATGTCAATTGGTGACGGTCACCTTTTATTACAGGTGGACTAAGTGGCTGCTTTTCATCCTTCTATTAAAAAAAACCATGTCTGATTGTTAGGCAAGCCGCGTAATATTGGCCCGTTACAATAATGATGTCTTATTTAAAAATGTGCTTGGACACAAATCATAAAATATTATTACCTGATTTATAAAGCTGTAACGATAAATAAAAATCCCATCTCATGATGTTTTCATCGCCGTCAGCCTTAAATGTGGTCTCTGGAAGATGAGACAGTGCCAAAGTTTTGACGCAGTTGGCGTCCCATACCAGAAGCCGACCCATCTTCTAGGGAATCGAATGTTATGCCGTCAGGCATTAACTCGACCGATTTATGAACTGCCGATAAGTTGAAGCTGGCAAAAAACCGACGAATGACATCAATTTATTGAAAGTGTTCCTAATTTAGTTTTTTGTAGGTTATTTAAATATTTTAACGAAAATATTAGGCGATAATTTTATCATTAAACTTATGATATTGCCGTGTTTCAAGCATAATATAATTGTCAAAGGTCGAATTCAGATTAAAGAGTAGGTACAAAACTGAAAATGTCACTGAATTTAAATAAATAGAAGGTCAAGTATATAACGTTTTAATGTTTAGATAAAAAAGCAATAAAAATCTTTTGTATGAAACGGTACTTCCATTGCAAAATACACCACAAGAAACCTTTGACGTTTTTAGAGTTGGTAATCTTGATTAGTTCGTCAATTATCTTAGAACGTATTACCTTCGGGATTTACTTAACTACAACATAGCAAAATTAATGGCTGCCAGTGTATTTAGCATCGTAGTCCCCTGGTACAGTTCATTTTGAGACCCTAAGTACACCAAAGGCCGACTGATTAGACCTCTTGTGGATTGGCCATCGCTTTGTTGTTTCGAATAAATTATTTCACTTTGATATTATACTGATGTTATTTTTTACCGTTTTTCTAAAGGTTAGTTAGCTTCGATATATTTTTAACATCAATAGCAATAATGGACTAAAATACTTTAATCATAAAAAAAATATCGTGACGTTCTTTGTAGTCGAGGGCTGAACTTGAGCCAGGGCTAAGTTGAATTTATTTGATCTTTATATATGGCCTTATGGCGCTATTTAACTGAATGATTGACTTTGCGATAAATCGATTTTGTTGATGCTTTAAAAAATGTTACAAACAGTCTAGTTCTGAAATACCATTCTACCTCTGCTGAGAGCCTACTGCACTTGCCGAGCTTGTCCGTATAAGTGTGTAAGAGCCATATGAGGCTGTCACCTTCGTGCCTAAAAAAGTAGAATACCATTTATATTCCTAAACCATCACGACTATACTAACTCCTAATGAAAAGAAGCTGGTGCATTTCATATACGAAACAAAGCAAAACTGACTGCAGACACTTTAAACATGCATGTTTACTCAGTTCTGACCAGAAAATCTTTTTACTGTACTATTTGTCGACTGTCCTTTGATATAGGATACGTTTGATAAAAAGGGGTAGTCTACGTCAAGTTAATGATACCTCAGAGACATGTCTCTGAGGCTTAGTACAGGATGTTTTCCTGAGCTGTACAAGGGATATACTCTGAGGAATCCTTTGGCATATTAAATTATGTGAAGTTTGTTTACATACATATAAGTACGGTCAGATCCTTTACGAATCACCTTTACACTAAATCACAAATCTATAATTTAGAACTGTAGGGTTTTGTAGACACATTTACAAAACAGCTCTTTACTTTATTATTCAGTATTACAATTTACGTTGGCTGTGTCAGACCGAGTAAGTATAGCTTAGTTAACCATGTCCTTTTTTTAGAATTCTTCCTTACTTAATTAGAGGGTAGGGACCGACTAATAATGCCCGATCATATACTCAGAATGTACAATCCAGCTTTGGTATACAACGTGGATTTAAAAGTTCCTTCCATGTACTTTATATATATATTTCATAAACTAATTGTAATATGTCATGTGGTGTTTGCCTGTAATTGGTTGTGCTCATAGATTAAGTTTTTTATGTATGTATATGTTCATATGTATTATTGTAACAACTATTGGCAGACCTTAAATAAATAAATAAAATAAGCAAAAATATTTTTATTAAGTCTAAGATCTCCCTCTCAACTTGTAATAACCAGTTACGTCTTTTAGATTCAACACAAAATAAAAAATGATAACAAGATATCGAAATCTATCGTAAAGATCTGCGTGACGATACTGCTAATGATATTCCAGATTTTCCAAAACATTTCCTTGAATTCCACTTTAATTACCATAGACTTAAAAATACCAGCTGAAAACAAGAGCACTTTACGTCATTTTACGAGTCATTAAAGAAGCGTTCTTTACAATTTGGACGTTTCTTTACGGCCAATATTTTTACATTGTCATTTAAATGCGTGAATTTACTGTTATTTTCTGACGAGAGTGTTTGAAAAGAAATATTTTGTTTAAAGTCTTCATAAAAAGGCATGTCAATAAATATTTAATGGAAATAGAATAAAAAATAATCTTCAATTATATTATAAACCACTTTCTATCCCGTGGTTTCACCCGCGTCCAAGGATATTAATGTATTCTGGGATTATAACATAATCTTTGTCCATCTGTACAAGATTTTTTGTAATTCAAGATGCAGTGGTCCTGGAGATTACCAATATCCGCTCTCTCTCTCGCTTTCTTTAAACTACATATCAGCTCAGATAAGCAATTTCTTTTTTCTTTTTAGGCAATGGGTAGTTCCACATAAAAGTGTCGACGCCATCAGTGGCTACAACCTCTAAATCTATCATCATCATCATCAGCCTATCTCCGTCCACTGCTGGACATAGGCCTCAACTATGGCACACCACTGAGCTGGGGATGTAAGGGAACACAATGTCATCTTAGTGCTCCCAGCCAACCTCACCTGCCCGCGGTGCATCCTGCCGACAAGCGAACGAGGCCCTGGCGACCGACCAATGGCGGTATAACCATTCTGTACAGCGTAGCCAAATGGCACAGGCCGGTGACGGGCAGCAGCGTCACCAGTGCGAGAGCTACGTTCTGCGATCACCCAACCCGCCTGCCCAGCGTGTGGTGATTATGGGCATAAACTCCCCTATGAATAGCACGCTTAATCTATAAAAAAAGATAAATGTATATAACATATCACACTGCGTAGTGTGTATTTAAACAAGGAATCCTTGTCTTGTATCTTACCATCATACAACATTAACAATCCTTGTGTAATTATAAAAAAGTAATCACACTTACTGGAAGTGATCACAATCAAACATAATTGATAAATAAAATTACATCAAAGAAAGAATTGAACCGAGACCGTCGACTGTTTCCATCCTGTATACTAATGAAATTATGAATACTTGGTTCCACACCGTTTCCACTTCATAATAATGTGAAAAGTACCTTGGAGGTGAAACGTTTTGTGTTGCCATGGCAACGGCGAAAGGTCTTGAATATTCAAAGGCGTGAACGCCGCGCCGTTTGCACTGTATTAACTGAACATCAAACCCAACTGTTAACGGTATGAATTATGGATGTAACACGTATAATTGCTGGAAAAAACTTAGCAGGGAAAATGTTTAATGGATGTTGGTATAGTCAGCTACACTGAAGTAGCTTAAAGTATTTAAAACAAAAATTAAAGCTACTGTTGGAACACACAGGCAAGTGTTTAGTGAGAGGTTATCAACATGGCGGTGAAATTACAGGCACATGAGACTTAACAACTTCACGTCGCAGGTTCGACAACGCATTGGCGATGCCCCTAGTGTTGCAAATGTCCATAGGCGGCGGTGACCACTTACCATCAGGTGGACCGTCTGCTTGTTTGTCGGCCCAAATGGCATAAAAAAAAATAAGGCGGATACTATAAAGTAGCCCACCACTAAGCTATGGCTTCTTAACCATGTTTTCCTACACCGAAAGCTCATGATCATTGTAGAATTCGAGCCCACGACTCTTCTTGCAGCATCCAACATTACTAACAACTAAGCTATAAATCAATCGCCTTTGATTTTTCCAGCTAAACAATAGATCCCTTGAGAACGCTGGAAAAATCGTGGGCCGGAAGCTAGTATACCATAAAGAATAGTAAAAAAAGCTTTATGCTTAAACAGTTCGAAACTGATACCACTAAAAGCTTATGTAAAAGCTTTTAGAATAAACTGCGCTGTCAAGTTTTACTTGTGTTTTCCTTGAAGGTATAAAAGCCTTGAAATATACGTTTAACATTTAACAATGACTAGGGGCTGAAATGGTTTTAGAAGTTCTATGTAATAGTCACCTTATTCAATTATTTAATATGTTTTCATATCATGTTAGCCAACAAACAGGCAGGTCCATCTGATGGCAAGTAGTCACCACGGCATAAGGACATTTGCAGACCAGGAGCATCGCCAATGCGTTGTCGACTGTAACACACAAGTTGTAAAGTCTCATGAGCCCATAATTTCACCGGTCCCCTTTCTAACCAAAACTCAGTAATATCAGTGATACATGCTTCATGACGGAAAGAAGTATGTTGTTCCCGTGGCGAACTCTTAACTATGAGTTCTATTAATTACTTCTAAATATTATAAAAACTAGCTGTTACCGTGTCTCTGTTCACGTGTTCAATAATTTTATTTAAAATGGAACCTTCTACTTTACACATTAAAAAACACTAAAACACATATTTCTTGCCAAAAGCCTTATTATAATATATCAATAACTTGAGAAATTATGGGTTATTTATTCAAATTTTCACCGCCTACAACAATAAAAATATGAGACAAATACATTCGTGCTTTCCCAAGAAACAATCTATATCCATACAAATTTCATCAGGATCCGTGTTGCCGCGAAAATGTAACAAAAAAGCAAACATACACAGACCCTTTCAAATTTATGATCTGTAACGTACGGCAATTGCGTACCTATTATAGATTGCGGCAAAATCGTCACATTACGATTTTCTTGTTTCTAGTTCTATGATATGAAGTTTGGCGGTGTGACAGCAGGTCCGCAGACCTTGAACAAGGTCTTCAATACAGGTGGCGCTAACCGTGGTAGTTGCAAATGTCTACCTATTACGTTTTAAAAAGATAAAGCCCTTTAATATATTGATTGATGGACTGTTGACTCTCCTGTATAGAACCTTAATGATTTTATCTGTCAGAACTCATAACATAATAAACCAAATATAACATGTAACAGTTTAACACAAGTAATGTCATGTCTACATTGCTCCCGCCCATTCTAAGTGCAGGTACCTATGAAATAAATATGATACAGCTTATTTTTACGATAAAATATAAAACACACATAAAATCTGACATGTGCTATGTTGGTCTTTATGATCGACGTAAATGTTACAGAGTTTAAAAAAAGCTGCCTGAAAATGGTATGATATTTTTTTGGTAACTTCTACTAAATAGAAAAATTTAAGTGTTGTGTGTAAAATTTTCGAGAAAATTTTCGAAACAGGCCATTTTGACAGTGTGTGATAGTCAATGTGTTATAGAAAAATGTATCTTATGTTGTTATAACAAAGTTCATCAGCATCATCATACCATTGGATCAATAGATGAACCTGGCCAAAAAAGCGTTAAGATTGATTTTTCTCTGGCATTTTTTGTTCTCAAAATGGGTCATTTTAAATCTCGAAAACTTTAGTACGTAACGAAAAATGTTTATTAAATATGCCAGTTACATAGATATGTTTTTTAATGAAAATTCACAAGCAAGAAGACAGTCCATTTGATGCCAAGCTTTTTGTCAATGTTGTTGTTTCGCCTATTCTCAAAAGTACAAGAAGGTTGCCATGTGCATACCATATACCATGACCTGAAACTGCTGAAAAATACCTTTAAGTGTTTAGCGACAGGATTATACAAAAAACAAATACCTAGTAGCTAATTCCGCTGGATCTCTTTCTCTGCCAAGTCCCAAAACAGGAAACTCAATACAAAATCGACACGTATTTCGCTTCTACCTGAATCATCATCAAGACGTAATATACCCGCTGTCACCGATTCGATGCATGAGCACCACAGACATGTTACCGATAGCGAAAGCAAGGCTTGACAGAAAAGGAAACTTTCGAAATAAGTTACTGGTTATTCGTATAATCTTATAATGGATTTTCGCAACACTATATTTGAATCAATTAGTTTGTTTAGCGACAGATTTAGCACATGTAAGTGTGAGCCAACCAGGTGGTACTATGACATACCTTACCACTGAGCTACGGGTTCTTAACCATAAAAATTTCCACTGAGCTCTAATCACTTCACTATTTATTAACCAATTCCAAAATTGCAATCCAATTACAATGATAATTTTGATAGTGATTAATATGGTCGAATTATTAGGTATTCAACAGATTGTCTGGAATTCCGACTAGATCTAGGTACGCGTACTTAAGCCTATATAAGCATCCGAGATACGTGTGAGGCTTAGAAGCAATGCATTAATTGTTGATGTATGGTTAAGTGATATTATTGATGTTTAGAACTGTGGGCTAACTCAATTGGTTGGGCGTAGCCCCTTAGAGATAATACGCGAGGTCAAGTGGTATAAAGCTTGGCTAGAGACCCGTAGGTCCTGGGTTTGACTCCCGGCTCAGGAAAGTAGTATTAACGTTGGTTTAGGAATTATTTCTTGAAGCCCGGGATTGCTAATGTGCCAGAGAGACAATATTCACGGCGTAAAAAGTCTTTGATGGAATGTGGGTTTCATGGATAACACATAATTTATTTATTTATTTATTTATTTCAACAACAAAATCCACAGCTCTTAGTCACAAAAAATTTACATATATGTATACCAGTACTTACAGCCAATTATGGATTTAAATTTTTGATTTTTTAACCTAGTTTCATTTAATGCAGTCACATCTATACTTAATTATATCATACAAAATTATATAAATACAAGAATATATATATGTGGTATATAGGGAACGGTATGTGTGTGTGCATGTGTATGTTTGTGTGTGTGTGTGTGTTTGTGTGTGTGGGTGGGTATTTGTGTCTGTGTGTGTTATTCATATATGTATGTACATAAGTGTGTATGCCATAATGTAACATTGAGTGTGTTTTGTAGATCAGCTAAGATGATTGGTCTACCAACTCAATCACATAAAACTTTTAAAATTTTATCCTTGAAAGCTTTTTTCTTTTCATGAAATATGTCAATGTTATGAAATTTTTTGTTGTATGTTCGATGCAATCTGTTCACCAATGAACACTGAGCATAATTAGTTTTTGCTTGTGCTACCGCGAATAACCCTGTATGCCTTGTTCGAGTTATAGGACAGCAAAAGCGCAACACTCTAGAAGTTAATTCAGGACAGTCGATATATCCATTGCAGATACCATGTAGTAGTAACATATCATACAGTACACGACGGTCCTCAAGTGCCGCGGGCTTGTGACGCTTGCATGCATCATTGTAATTTTTGAAGGCACCATAACATCGGTAGTTGAGATGTTTTACAAATTTACTTTGAATTTTTTCCAGAACCTGAATATAAGTTATATATTGTGGAGACCATATAGTGCAACAATATTCAAGGATACTTCTAACATATGAGAAATATAACACCTTTAGGCAACCTATATCAGAGAAGGGGCGACTGACTCTTAAAACGAAACCTAAACTTTTGGAAGCTTTGTTAACAATGCTATCAACATGTTCTGAAAAAGATAATTTTGCATCCATAATAACCCCAAGATCCTTTATTGATGATGATTTATCTATTATAACTTTATTAATTTCATAGTTAAATTCGGTGAGTTTTCTTTTTCGAGTAAAGGAGACATAATGGCACTTATTTATATTTATCCCTATACGGTTAGTGGCATAGTAAGAACTGAGTCTATCAAGATCTGATTGAAGATTTAAACAATCGGAGGCATTATTAATTTTCATATAAATTTTAGTGTCATCGGCGTACATTAGATACTTAGCATATTGGAAACAAGCACCAACGTCATATAAGTATGAGGCATACAGCAATGGACCCAAAATGGACCCTTGGGGCACGCCTGATGGGATCGTTATAAAATCCGAGCAATACCCACCCACAACAACCGCCTGAGACCGGTTGCGCAAGTATGATTCCATCCATCTTAAGAGGTTACCGCGTATACCCAGCTCACACAGCTTTCGCAAAAGTATGATGTGGTCTACCCGATCAAAAGCCTTTTCAAAATCAGTGTAGACCACATCAACCTGCGATCCGCCATCCATATAGTTGGCAACATGCTCATTAAAAACGCCCAGATTAGTTGCTGTAGATCGCCCCTTCATAAATCCGTGCTGTTCAATTGGTATTGAAGAAGATATTAATGGGTATATGCGATTATGCACTAACCTTTCAAACATTTTACTAAGTACGTTTAGAATTGATATAGGGCGATAATTTACAATACTTACTTTATGGCCCTTTTTATACACAGGTACTACGTGAGCTCTTTTCCAAATCCTTGGGAAATAACCCTCTCGTAGACACCTATTGAATATAAGCGCAATAGGAGATGCTAAAGTATCAGCACATTTAATAAAAAATACTGGAGGTATTTTGTCACAACCGGCCCCTTTTGTTACATCTAAACTTCGGATAAGCTTAATTATATCAGTCTCACTAACTTCAATTGTATCAATTGTATAATTATGGCAGTAATTTTCAGAAATCGCATCAGTAGTATACTTGTCTGCAGGCTCACAAAAATTCTTATTAAAAAAATGATTAAACGCTGAACAAATATCCTCTTGTGTGTTAAAAACGGATTCACCATAAATCATCTGTTGTGGATAACCTGAGCTGTTACTTCTCTTAGATTTTATGTACGACCAGAAAAATTTGGCATTGGATTTTATTCGTTTTTGGGACGACTCAAGGAACGATTTGTAACACTCTGCCTGTAACTTTTTCTGCCTCGCCCTTAGTTCAGTAAACACACAATAGTCTACTGGGTTACGGTACAGCTTCCAGTCCTTGTGTTTTTTAGATTTATCTTTAATCAAACGAATAAGATCTCTACTATACCAAATAGGGTACGTGTACACACTGGAGCAATAAACTTGTGGGACATAGGTTTGTATTTGACAGTTTAAAACCGAATAAAATTTATCAACAATAGTGTCCAAGTCATCATCATCAGACACAAAAGACCAATCCTTTTCGCTTAGAGACTGGTTAATGATTTCATAGTTAGCACAATGAAAACGATATTTGATATAAGAATGTGGTTTAAGTGGGGGTACTAATATATCAGAAGCTATAATTGATAAGGATGGATGAAAAACATCCTCGGGAACCAAAGGTCGGCAAGATTTCCGTATTGTTAGAGGAAAATCGGAGAAAACTAGGTCCAAAACATTACCATTGCTATTTGACAGAAAATTATATTGAGATAAACCCAAAAATGAGCATTTTGCAAGAAGATTTGCGGCCGTATTTTGTAATTCTATAGAACCTTTCCTTAATATACGAGGATCACCTGTATCCCAATTTACACAGGGGAGGTTAAAATCGCCTGCCAATATAAAATGGTCATTAGGATGAGTATCACTCACCAAGGAAAGTACGTCAATAAATAATTGAGTCCTTTCTGGAAGCTGGGTATTCGGAGGTATATAAGCAACAGCAATATGTAAATCGTTTGTGGAGCCAATAGCTTTCCCAGGAATCGTAACCCATATACACTCAAGGTCATCCCGATTCCATTCAAGTCTTGGACGTGCTTGTAATCGTGTGTTACATAGAACGAATACACCCCCTCCTCTAGTACCTCTGTCTCTACGAAACATTAGAAACTTACTATTACACAGCTCTGCGTCTAATATCCCGTCACACAGCCAACTCTCCGTGACCATAACTATATCATGCTCAAAAAGCAAAAGATTATTATAAAATTCTGTGGTTTTTGACCTAAGTCCTCTAACATTTTGATAAAATAAGTATAATTTTTTTAGATTATCAAATTTATCATCCATTTATAAAAATATATTGATGTCCAAAATAAAAGTAATTCCTTTTCTGAGTTCTATTTATATTTAAAACTTTTAGCAAACTATCCCCTATGTTTACATCTATGCCAAATAATTCCCTGAATTGCGAATTGAGAATAAAACAAATAATTATTTCGCACAAATAATTACTTACGGTTTGTTTAGTCCTACCAACTAACGCATTTTTTTCTCCACTTTGATATTTATTTTTTATGTTTTGAATGTGCCTACGAGTAATGTGTTCAAAGAATAATTGTGTAGCCTGAGTTACGAACCAATATAAGATATTTTTATTATAAGTATTGTATGTATTGTGTTTTATATATAGTATGAGTCTAAGAGTAATGTGTGCAGTGTAGGATTGTGTGGTGAGAAGTCGAAACTGATACAGAATATAATAAAGTATGAAATATAGCACTGATTCAATTTTACAATGACAATTTTCAATAGTTAAGTAATATAAATAGTAACATGAACTATTTTTAAATACACTATAAATAATGTTTGAAAAATGAACTATATATAAAGTCAAGATGAGATATAAATTAACGATACAAATCAAGCTATCTTTACCAAATCCGCCGGCGAATTTATCGATATGGGTGGCGAAATGTCGTTTTTCCTGACATAAATGCGACAGTTTTTTGTCCATATATATTTGTAACCGACCTCTCTCGCCTTTTGTCTGCATGAACCCATTAACATCTTATTTTCCCTGGTCAAGTGTTCATTAATATAAATTTTGTGTACCTCACTGCCAATACCAATATCGTTTGTTGATAAATTGCGGTGTTTTCTAGCTGCAGCAATTAATTGATCTTTGATAGCACGTTGTCTGAGTTTCACGACAATTGGGCGCGCACGGGTCCCACTAATTTCACGCCTCGATTGTACACGGTGGGCAAATTCTATGTCTGTAGGCTGAGTGGTAGTTCCAATGTGTTGCGCTATCTTTATAACAATGTCGGTAATAACCTCGTCCTTATTCTCGGGAACACCTATAATCTCCAAGTTTTGCATCCTCACCCATTGTTGTTGCTTCAGATTCTCCTCTTCCAAAGTCTTTAATCGAGTGGCATAAGCACTAAGGTCCTCTTTAAGGTGATTATTTTCCTCTTTCAAGTATTTTAGTTCGGAGGAAGTAGCACCTAGTATTTTCTTCAAATCAGTAAACTCTTTTTTAAGGTCATCATATTGCAAGCTTAAGAATGATAAAGATTCCTGATAGCCTGAACACTGCAAATTTATTGCACTGAGCTGATTAGATAATCCACTTACAGAAGATTGAATTATAGCTTTCATCTCCAGCTTGTCAGCCTTTAGGATCTCCTCGAGCTTGACTTCCGAGATGAAATTTGTGGGCTCAGGCTTTCTACGTAATGTAATATTGCTGTTATCAGACAAACATTCTTCTTCAGGAAAATCCTTTGGTGGAGGCATAGACTGACTTGACGAACGCACAGGCGTGTTCGTGTTATCTGATTTAGGTTGTTTACACCTGCATTCTGTACATCTCCAATTTCGTCTACTCTCGTCATTCATGGACTTAAAACGTTTCGGAGACAAATTGGCACAGTGAAGATCATATTTCTGTTTACAACCTGGGCAAATCATTATTTGATTATTTTGCATAGCGGCTCTGCAGCCAAAGCATTTGTTTACGTTCATAACTATGACACAAAGCGATGCGCACAATAGGTAGGTAGTTACACTGGTCGGTCGGACTACGTCACAGCGAGCTGCAGCGACGGTGGGTTATTGCAGGTAGCGGTCAAGCGGCACCAATTTTATTAATTGTTTTTACTTATTTCTCACTTGTTTAATGAAGATAATGTCCAAAAAATTCACACAGAGAAAGCTTTTTTAATCAGCTTCAAAACGACGTATCGCACAAACAACTACTAATCACATACAACAATTTTTTTCTAGATTATCCACACTCAATATAATAACGATGTTTACGATGTGACCGCACGATTAGGAATGACATAAGATGCTTTTTATGGGAAAATGTAACAATAATCGGGAACGCGGGGGACAGCCTAGCCTATACTACTTTATATATCTATAGGATCTGTCTGTACGTTTAATTATTTTGTCATATTCTGATATAAATATTCGATTTATGACTCACAGATGATAATTCTACTATTTTTTAATTTTTGTCTGTCTGCCTGTATATCATTTTATGAATCGAGAACGATTTGACCAATCTTGATGAATATTGGTTTATAGTCAGATCATGTGTGGGTATGATGAAGGAGTTATAAATATAATATAATATGATAAGGTTTATTGCCCATAGTAATAAGAATTATTTTTGCTTATCACTTAAACCTCTTTACTACCAAAATTGTTAATTACCAAACTCCTTTAATTTCAAATGACACAATACTAATGGGCTATAAAAACCATAGTATGACACTTGAGCCTAATAAAAACAGATATAGGGATCGAGTGATACTAAAGTACCCAAATAAGATCTACCAAGGGATGGTAATTAGGCTGAGAGGACAATATCAGTGTCATTAAGGATTATATTACTTAAGTAATGGTTTAATTAGGAATAAGATTATTACTAACATTAGGTAAAATAAAGTGAATTGATGATTGCAAGCTTTAATGAAGGAACGTTAAATTTTATCAATGAAATTACTTTCTCGGGTCGTCAAAATTGAGTCAGTAACTATTTGATGGCTAAATGCTATGACTGCTGCAATGGATGTAGGTTTGAATCCCACTCATGACATAAAAGCTACTGCTTCACAGCGGAAATGGGTAAGGAACTCTGCACTAAAAGCTCATGTAGATCTCATCAAAGTATATATTTGCATAATAGTTTTTTATTAATTATACTGAAACACATAAATATTGTTTAAAGGGGAAACAAGTCTTCCGCAACTTAATTTTTTTGTTATCAGAGAATAATCTCACCTTTGTAGGTAATTATGTGGTTAAAAGTGGAAATAATACAAAGACAACAAAGGGTGCTGAGTTGTTAGAATAAACCCTGCAACATAGTTGTTTAGTTACTGTTTTTAATTAAGAACCAGCCAGCTCAAACAAAATTTCCACTGTAGTTTTTTTAAATAATATTTTTCTTTTAAAGAAGCGCAAACTTAATTTGACACTTCATGGCTAATGGGTTCGAAGCTGTACATAATCTGTATCAAAAGGCTATTGTTATCGAAATAGCTATTTAATCTTTGTGGAGTTGTCATCTCTAAGCGTTAATCTCATCCTAAATTAAGCAGAGTTTATACTTCTTGTCCTATGGAAACCAGATTACATATATGAGATATGATGTACAACATATATACATGTATTGTTTTTAAATGTAAATACAAACTTATAATAAATATTTACACCCAAATAGTGCAAATAGTTCATGCACGAAAATGTTTATCCTGATTGAGAATCGAAGCTATGACCTGCAGCGTGGCAGTCAGGGTCTCTAACCACCAAGCCTGGCCCGTCATCAAGCTGCATCCAAAAGCCTCCTTCATGCACTTTGAAATATACGGCTAATTGAATATTGAATAAATTTGAAAATTATCGAGTAAATTTTAATTGTCACTTATTAATAATTAATTAAAAATCGACGCTGTCGAGTGATCGTTCAAAATGCATCGAGTAATTAATGTCAAGAACTAAGTTATTAATAATGTTTTTCACGTGCCATAACATAATTAAGTATAATTAATAAACTAATTAATTTTTAACATACATTAATAAAATACAGTTCATTATGGGCCCATGTATAACCGTAATATAACAATAATAATAATAATAGTAAGAAATCGACAAACACCTTACGAGGATTGCGTTAAATGGTTTCATAAGTCAGTGCTCTTGAAGACGGCACTGTGAGTGAGGAAGTTCCTCTCTCTGGAGACTTGATCGCCGGTAACTTGAACCCTGTTCCCAATCTCAGTAGGGAACCATTTTAAATCTATTCTCATTTTATAATTCCTACAAGCTGTCCCTTGCGGTTGCATCTGCGATAGCATAGCCCATAACGATCCATAACCATCTAGGAAAAATTCCGGGTCGAATGGAAGCAGTCCCATCCCGATATGTTCAATAGTTTTGAGGTGATGGTGTGTCAAAGGAACCCTATTTGACTTATATGTAGACCTATAAATAGACTTGACTTAAAGTTTAATCAGTAAAAACACTGCCACGTACAGGTTTTCTTGTGACCCCTACACTAGGCTGTGCCTGTCCTGTAAGGTTCTGTTTTTTTTTAACAGTAGATACAGAATTACAAGGCGGCTTACATTTAACAAATTAGCTAAGAAGAATATTAAATTAAGGCTACGTACAGCAAATAATATACAATAGTTATAGACGTTTTGGTCGTTGTTTTCAGAAGAAACAATGCTTATCACATGTCACGTTGGGTCTGATAATATCTTCGATGGAATGTGGTACTCATAACTGACACCTTTTCCATTATTTTCAAGGATGGGTCTGAATAAATGTTACGAATGTTTTTTTTAACAATTGTTAAAATATATATTCATCTTTACAATACAGGGGCTATCTCCTGAAATGCGAAAATCCTAGTCCAAACTCACAGTCCTAGAAACATTGCCCTACATTTCCATACATTAGTGCCCGTGTTCAGGACCTAAACCTATAAATCTCTTTGTTGTCTGTCATGGTGTGCAGAGATCCACTTTGGCTAATGTACCATTTGCAAAACTATCCCGGTATCTTGTTACTCGGGAGTATGTACAGTGGATTCAACAATAGATTTATTGGCAATGGAAATGCCATCTTTGCAAGTGACAAATTGGTTGGAGTTTCTTGATTTTTTTTTACGTTCTTTTGAAAAGGAGTTTTTTTTTTCGGTGAGTGAAGCATATGATATTTTTGGCGAAATATTACCGTTTTGTTTATTCTTTCTTTATTGATGAAGAGTTCTTCGGAAATCGTTTTTCAATGGTAAGAGATAAATTCAATATAAAGATAAATATAATTCATGATATATAGGTATTATAGTAAAAAGTTTAAACACTTCTTTAAACAAACATGCCCTGATGAAAATATTAAAAATTAATACAAAAAAACATTTTTTCCTCTTCCATTAAACAATACCGAATTATTTATTTAGTTATGTAACCTGCCATGTAACAGATAAAATAAAAAATGTTTCTATTCGTTAAAAGTTATATTAATAATGAAAATAAAAATAATAAGGAAAGTTTACAAAAACATTTAAGCTATTCTACGATTCTGTTCAACATTTTTTTATTATAACATTAAATAATTTGTTTATAATATTCGATAACTGAAAATAAAATAACATTGACAAGATTTTAATTGGGTACAATATTATGTGGGTACACAATATATTTTTAACTTCACATTAAGGCTTTACTTTGAGCTTGGTTAATGAATTCGGTAGCTTATGGAAAATACCAGCTTATTTTGTAATAAAATATTTTTTCATGATGCCTTAAGCTTTATTAAAACTCTACACACTTGCTCACAATATATGATCATAAAAAGTCTGGGTACGTTTCAGAGTTATAATAAACTTTCATGATATTTTTTGCAACATTTCTTTAATACTTATGTTTAACCTTTAAAAAGTTGGTGTCGAGAGTGGACAAAGTAAGAAACAGAGAAAAATCTTGAGATGTCTTTGTGGAAGGACATGCTATAGTATAGATTGTATTTGTCGACACAATATTGTCATACTCACATATACACTCCCATACATACATTTACACACATTCATACAAACATATATACACCAATGTGTACATTCATACTACTGAACTTGCTCCCAGTCTTATAAACACGAATACCAAAACACACAAACAAGCTTTCATTTAAAATTGTACCCATATCAAATAAGTCTAAGTGATTTATTGTAAATCCTAAGAGTTGGAGACCAAAAACATAAAGTGCAAGGTCCACTTTGTTTGGACTCCTGTCTCCTGCTACATATTTACCCTGATTTATATTTTTCAGTTTCTTGTACGTTGTTGTACCTATGTAAAACGGGAGAAAAAAAATATTATTAAGCTGTTAATAAGAGTTACATCGATAAATAATTTATAAAAAGTTTTGACATGAGACAAATTTGGTTAAAATCATTAAAAAAACCTAATAAAATACGCGGAAAAAAGCCACGATGCGCGAGAAAGATGTTATATCAATATCCTGAGGACACTCTTTTTACACACTGCGCTATCTGATTTCTGTCAAGCAGAGGTTGTACTATGGAAACTAAACATGTAAGTTAAGTATACTCGTATAACTACATTTCAAATACTATAATATGACTCTTTGTATTACACGTTCTGCATCTCTATACAGAAGGAACATATATAATAATAATAGATATCCTTGGACTATAACTGAAATAATCACGTTTAACGTTTTTTTCTAAATATATACTTATATAGTTTACACTGAGACACAGAACAAACAGTCATGTTCATGCAAAACGATTGTACTGGACTTTGAACCTGCAACCTGTGGTATACCCAAGGTACCAACCATCCCTTCTAATAATTAGCAGATCCAATTCACTCAGGTCTATGTCAGAATTACATTTCATTTCGCTACGTAGCACACAAGAAAGTGTTTGTAATTTTCCCAACCCATTACAAATTCTTTCACCATTCCACCTTCTATTTCATTCTAACTTGAACTTACATAACATACATATAAAATTGTCATTTCTCTGTATAAACAACCCTTTGTGCACGTGTTTCGCTTACGTTGTTTTTTCAGTCGCTTGAAGCGCTGAAACAACATAATGCGATGTAATGTGCTCAGTGCAAGCGATACGTTGGCATAACGAGCGTTTTTGCGCTGTAACCGCTTTTTGTAGCGCTTGTTAGCTGATTGTGTGTTGAGGAAATGCTTGTTCATGTTTTGCGTCATCAGGTATCTTTCTTGGTTATGTTTTTTGGGCATAGTTCGGCCCCTTACAAATTAGATATTTACTTTTTTTATCTTAATTCTGTCTTGGAAATAAGTAGGCAAAATTAGGGAGGCACTATTCGTTGGTCTAATTTACTTTTGAAATTTAATGTTGGGATTGCTTTTTTAAATACTTTCAAATACATATATAATAGATATATTCATGCCTAAAAAATGTTTGTCCTTGGTGGAAATCGCAATCACAACATAATATATGACGTGGCGGTCAAGTTCTCTGACCACCAATCCAACTGGCCCATTTTCCCCAATTTCAGTGAGTGACGAAGGATGAATAGTATCATCAGGCCAAATATCTCCACAAACCACTTTCCTTAAAGACTAGACATGACACGGCGGGAATTCCGTCTCACCAAAAGCTAAGTCTTAAGTCTAACAATCTTCGCAGTTGAAGGCTCTTAGAAACCGGTGGTAAATTCAGTAGTTTTGATCTTCGCAATGTGCTTTAATCGGGTCGAAGTGAATTAATAGCTTTGACTTTGATAAGTGTTCAATAAACATATTAATCAATCAATTTCCTGAATTCTTTACACACAGTTACCTGATCCTGAACTTAAGAGAGCTTGTACTATGGAAGGTAGATAACTGATATATTCCACATAATACTTGCATACAAATGTTTGTCCAGTGTGGGATTTGCACCTACGACATGTGACATGATAGTCAGCAAGTCACGACGAAAAAGTCACAAAAACGAAAGCACAGAGGGTAAAATTCCTAAATAATTAAAAGTCAAGTTTACGAGAACGGCATTTGTTACATTTGTAAAGAAATTACTAGGCTATGCGCCGCCGTTTGACCTGCGTTCCCGAGAGATGTTATATTTTCCCTGGATCAAAAGTACACATGTTAATGCAGGTCATGAACTATCGTTGTACCAAGTTTCATTCAAATCCGTTTAATAGTTATTGCGTGAAAGAGAAACAAACATCCACACGACCATCCCCACACACTTTCACATCCATAAATATTAGTTGGATAGGATACAGTTACTGTAATATGATCATTTTATATTACAGGAATCAATATGACGGTAAATCAAACAAAATACAAGATTATTACATCGTAAGTAATGATCTAAACAAACGTTTGTTCACTCTAGTTTGGATATAGAAATTCGAGTTAAACAATACTGAAGGCGAGACGTCGCGTATTGTTTGACTTCATGTTTATAAATGAACCAACAAACTGTTTGTAGAACTATTAAATGTAGTTAATTCTGCTTAAACTTGGCCACTGTCTTAGAAGGATTTGTACGAGTAATTAGTGAGCTAAATAAATTAAATTACGTATTAACTTACACATAATAGACATGTCTGACTTAAGTTGTCCATTATTGCATGTGAAGTTAAACGCTTACTTATGCAATGAGTATCATAAATATATATAAGGATACATTGTAGGTATAGTCTAGTAGATTTAAAAAATATATATTTTAATACACTATATCAATAAATTATATTTTAGCGGG
Organism: Habrosyne pyritoides; assembly: GCA_907165245.1. Classification (NCBI taxonomy): domain Eukaryota; kingdom Metazoa; phylum Arthropoda; class Insecta; order Lepidoptera; family Drepanidae; genus Habrosyne; species Habrosyne pyritoides. Next base: position 14,423,946 of record OU015588.1, on the reverse strand, counting down.
CTATACGATGTTATGATGAAAATACAAGAAACGTAATTACAAAAAAATTTAAACGTTATATAAAATGAGTACGGAACTACTTAAGTACTTAAGTCACTGACATAAGTGAGGTTTTAGGTCACACAGTGCTGTAAACGCAATTTTATTACAATTTAAGTAAATCGTCACTATAAAAACATCAATTACATACGGTTTTTTACATATTATTATCATGTTTTTAATAGAGTAATTTCATTATCAGCAAAAGCAAACCATCCGGCGTTGATGACGTTAATGTCGAGGTCACACTCAGAGTTCAAAATATAAAACTGTGTGTATATATTAAATCCTACTCCTGAACGTTGGTGAAACTGCATGGGACAACTTGTTTATATATAATATATATAATTCCTGAGCTCGTAAAATTTTTTGTACCTAGATGCTAGGGGTCATCTCTGGATGGTTCTTAGCTATAGTTGGACCCTTAGATTGCGCTTTTGTAGCGATCCAGTTTTTTTATTTATTTATTTTACTCCTAGCGGAAATGCGAGTAAAACCACGGGGTACCAAATATTAATTTACCCTGGAAAGCCCCAAGCAACGGGGTGGAAGCTAGTAAAATTTCACGGTCCAGTTTTCATGAAAAATGAACTTGTATTTTCAAATAAAAATATCTAACAATGTCATAAATGCACTTCTATACTAGGTCACATTTCCAGCAGGTACGTGCTCAACCCAGCGTCTCAGCTTGCAACTAACATTTAACAAGACAAGAGTGACAAACTTGTGTTGATTACTGTACTTAACTGTGAATGTCGACTGTAATGCCGTTGCTGGAGTGAACTTAGTAAGGTGGAAAATAGAGAACTATATGAACATACATGTATTACAATTGCACCCTTATACGAAAAATATAAAACAAAGATACACACCAATACTACTTTCTCCAAAACAACAAAATAAATAAAAGGAAGTTATGAAGTGTAAACGGCATTATCTTGTACTTACCCTGCACAAATTATGAAAAAAAAAGTATTTTGTTTGAAGGATCCAAATTATACAATGAAATACCTAAAAATATAAAGGACGCCAGATCTACTGTTACTTTTCAAAAGTTACTGAAACAATAAATTTTGAACTCGTCACATGCACAGGGTTCCACTTCCAGCTACACATGATCTTTATTAGTGATTTAAAAAGAAAACGAAAAAAGTTGAGTTATAGTGACTATCGAACGAACATTGTTAATATTATAAATTACAAGACTACCCTCAACGTTTATTATAAATTGTAACTTATATTATATTTGTACTTAGTTTTAATATTATTTTCTCATATAAGTGAATTTAATTCCTATGAAAAATTATGTTGTTTCAAACCTCAATTTTGGCCGTAGATCAAAAAGGTAAGATATTGTTTGAAATCCTCGGTGGTCGAGTTGTATAGTGCTCGTCTGCAGACCTGGAGGTTCTGGTATTGATTATCGGGTCAGGCAAAGTAATATTAAAGTTTCCTTGTTTAGAATTTAATAAATTCTATAATATATTCAGTAATAGCTGTGAAATTTGTAATATGACGTCACAGCCAAAATCTTCACCATGTGTGACATTGAGACTTAAAATAATAATAAAGGTTGATGAGGTGAGAGACCTTGGGATTCACCTGGATAGTGGATTACACTTTGACAAACACATCTGTAAAGTCACGGCTAAGGCCTATAAGATGCTTGGCTTTGTATTTCGTCAAAGTACTGATTTTAAAGACATGAACACGTTAATTTTGCTTTACAACGCTTTTGTAAGGTCGCAACTGGAATACGCTTCCATAGACTGTGTATGATAAATATATAAAACAATTAGAGGGAATACAAAATAAATTTATTAAGCGTTTAAAGTACAGATTTACGAACCTCGGCATGAATCAGATTGTATCATTAGAAAGGCGACGTGAACATAGGGACCAAATTTTTCTACACAAAATAATAAACAACTTTGTTGATTCGCCGTATCTTTTAAATAAAATAGGTTTTGAGTGTTCCAAGCTTCGTGCAGACATATTTTCTTTACACCTATTTGTTGTTCTAACTATACTAAAAACTGATTTATAGTGAGAGCCTGTAATAGTTACAACCATTCTTATAGTCACATCGATATATTTCACGAGAGGATGGGCGCCTTCCGCATCCGTTTAAAGTCAGTTGACAGCGATGGGCTGCGTGATGTTTTCGCTTAAAAAATATGATTAATCTTTTTATAATTAGTTTAAGTTAAGTACATAATTTAGTTATAGTAATTTCTTTATTTTTGCACCTGTCTATTCATAAGATAAAAGGCAATGTTAATACCTAGCTGTAGAAACTGTTTTGGCAATTGTATTACTTTAGTTTATAGTTTTTATATGTGAAATAATAGCTGTTTGTTTCTTTAATAAATAAAAATAAATAAATTAAAATAAAAAATATATTGGGTGGAATTTAGGTCTCAATTCTGAGACTTTTCCCTAGGATTATAGGCATTAAGATGGTATGTTATATTTTTATTACAATTAAATGCTGCTGTTGTTCAGTATTTGTTAATAATATATATTTAATCTTCACTTTATAATATAAAGAAAGAGTCCCTCTGGGTACAGGGAGCTTTCCGAAAACACTGTACCTATTTTATAAATTGTTCACCGATACAAAGCTACACTTTTCCCAAGTGTAGGTTTAAATTCTAGGATACATTAAATTTCTTGGGAATGCGGGTTGAACCGCGGGACAGTAACTAGTCATTCATAACTTTGGACTACCCAAGATATCAGAAATTTATTGAGAGGCTTCAAGTATCTTATCTCCTTAATTTGTACTTTCACCTGATCTAGATTAGATCTTTCATTGGGCTTTCAGAAACTGGTAAGGTTTCAGACCCTGCTTGTGTACATAGTAATATTTCTAATTGCAGATTTGATTTCAAATATAAGCATTGAATATTCAGATAACCAACTGAAGGCGCTGATCATCCGGCCGCAAGTTGAATATTAAGCTACAAAACGTTTTATACAACAAACTTTAACCCATAAAACAAATAAAACTGACGTCACGAATGCTGCTTGGCAACCCCTTCTATTAGAAACCCATGACATAGAGGTGTCTTATGAATCAATAAGCGACCATCTTATAACGTCCGCCATGTTGGATTTAGAATCGTCATTGCCGTCGCACGTAGCTAATCGTGCAATGTCAAGACAAACAATTGAGTGAACAAAATCTCAGCTGTATCGTGGACCTGGTGACCTGGCTTTATCTTTATTTGAATTGTCCCAAAAATACAAACAAGTGAAACTAAACAAAAGTTTATTAAATAATACAATTTAGTTATTTACATGGTGTTTTAACTCAGTTCATTCTATCATGAAAACTATTTGGACTAAACCTCATTCATATTCATGAACGAGTATAACGCCTCCATTACTGGAAATCGGACGTTTTTATCTGACAAGTGACGTCCCTTTATCGGCAATACGTGAGGGAAGATGTAGTACGTAGTCATAAATAATATTATATTGAAAAATATTGTTTTCCTAAAGCGTACTTACAAACAGAAAAGTAATCGAAAACGAAATGTACTAACAAAAATCAATGTAAAATAATCCTACAAATTATGCAATCGACTAAAAAAAAACTATTTAGAAACTGCATAGATATAGCCTACATCATTTAAAATATCAATTTACACCGCAAAAGTCGATTCATATCAAGCAAAATTGCACTTCTAGGGTATTCTTCTCATTATGGTGCTCAATCAAATGGCCACTAGAAGTTTTTCAGTAATGATAGGAGTTAATTTAAATTAACTCAGAATGTATACTATATTAATATAATAGGTACATAAACACAGACAAAACGTATAGCACTAAATGTAAATCTTGTCAGAATTATAGCGTGCTATATCACCTCACGAATGGGGCGTATTAGGATATGATTTATTTAAGCTTAACCCATGAAGAATTGCTTACATGAACGCTTTTTGTGAGGCCGTTATTAGTATTATGCCCTTTCAGTGCCAGAACCACTTTTATTTTGTAATATAAATATTTAACTTCAGTGCTTTAGGAAGCGAAGACAAATTCTTCTCTAGGGTGTCTCGACGATTGCGTGAACTTAACATGTTGCATCAAATGGTCAACAAGAGCATTACCAAACTGGTTTGGCGTCGATCAGTAATAATTCTTTCAAATCTCTTGTAATATAATTTATATTGCACTAAAGGGACTGATAGCAAAGAACATAAAAATATGTATATAATGCACCGACCTCAATTCATTAGAAGCTGGGTAGGTAACGGGTAGATGATTATCTGCGGTACGATGGTGGCGGTGTGGTAAAATACACAGTATTTTATTTGCATTAAATTATATTCTCAACGCAACAAAAAAGGGAGTAGTCTAAACGGTAACTGTACATATACAACAGTCTCTTGACCACTGAACCGCCTAAAAACGAATCTGACCCATCCTCATAAGAACGGAATATTTTGTTTGGGTCATACCGTTTAAGTACAAATTAAGTAGGCTGATAAATAGACTGACTGTCCACCTGATGGAAAGTGGTTATCACCGCCTATGGTCATTTGTAATACTAAAACGCAGAAAAACTACTACGGAAACGACGGAAACAGGTATGGTAGTAGTATTTACCCAGACAAACTCTGCATCAAAAGTTCAACTATTTCTAGTTGCTAGCTATAAAGCATCTGCCTCCAAACGTGAGGGTTCAAACTAGGACCACACCTGAGTTTCAAACTTATGTACGAATTTATGGAGAAAGACACGACTTTATTTAGAATTCTGTAGTCACAATTGTAAGATGGTAAAGTTGGAATCCTAGTTACAGATTTTATGCTTGTTCATAGAACTTGTTTAGAAGTGAAGTATTATTTGGTTTCTAGAGATATGAATGATTTTCTTCTACTAGTTGCGGGTTCGATTACTGAAAATGTGCATGGTCATGAATTTGCTTTGTGTCACAGATGCAAAATTCAATTTTTTTTATTCCGTTTGGGCCCTAGCAGACTTATGAAGTTGAACTGAAGGTACTGGCTACTGAATTTATTATCAGTTAGAAAGTCAGCCTATAACCGGAACCCAAGGCTTTATTCTTTATATATTTATTTTTGCTACTCTTCTTAAGTATAAAATAAATACTTCAAAATATGGTAAGCAAATACCTGTTTAGTAAATATGTTATAAAATGTGCTACAAGGTTTTCATAGGTTCTAATTTGGGGTCAGCGAAAGCAATGTATGCCACGTTTTAAGTTTCTAGCTAGAGGTATTTTTTGTTATTATTTATTTATTTATTTATTAAAATTTATGCACTAAAGTACAAAGGCGAACATAATGCCTTAGGCATTTTCTACCTGTCTACCTTGGGGTGATGCAGAAACAAGCGAGGCAGGTGCACTAAAGGATGGTCAAGTAAAGTGTACTTCTAAAAAAAAAAAAAAACTTATGAAAACATACTTCATAATAATTCTATTGTATATATATACGTATATTTAAAATATTGTAATAAAATAGTTAAATAAACTTACACAATAATACAATATTACATATACCTACATAGATACAATATACATATAATACATATCTTAATATATATAAATCTCGTGTCACAATGTTTGTCCTCAATGGACTCCTAAACCACTTAACCGATTATAATAAAATTCGCACACCATGTGCAGTTCGATCCAACTTGAGAGATAGGATAGTTTAAATCTCAAATTATAGTCGCAATTTTAATTTATTGCTAATTATTTGTCTGTTATTATTTGACAGTCACAATTATCTGTTAACTCCAAATGATTCTAAGAGATGTCGATACCTTTCGACTGGGTTGAGTAAGTCATCAATAGATGGCGCTGCTATGGTAAATCTACGAACGTGTCATATAAGCTACAATTCAATATCATGATTACCACGTGTTATTGAGGCTAATGTATAAATTAAATTTATTTTGTAGTAAACGAAATACCGTGAAATTCAATTATTTCTTCTTTTTTAATACGGCTGGACCGATTGGAATGTTTTTTTTTGTTTGCGTTTGGGTGGTGCCCTGGATGGTTTAGATTCACAATTGGACCCGGTAGGTGGCGCTGCGAGCGAATTCCTGCATTTTTGTATGGACTTATTTCGACAGAACGACGTCTGTCCGGGCAGCTAGTATATATATAAAAATACATTAATAGATATATGAGAATAAGTAAGAAATAGATTCCGCTAACTTGTCAGGCCTAGGTGCCTCTTAAGTTTCATTTTAAATGTGTAACGACTGTTTACCATCCTGATTTCCTGGGGCAGCGCATTCCATAGCATTATAGATTGGATGAAGAATGAACGATGTAGAAAATCAGAAGAATGAATTGGACATTGTAGTCGTCGATTATAAGAAGATCGGAGATTTTTCACATGGTTTGAAGAGGTATATTGTAGAAAGGAGGATAGATAAGTAGGTGGAGTGGGAGAAAAAAGAAAAGAGTACAGAGTAGTCAGGGCTCGCAACTCTCGATGCTGTCGAATAGGTAACCACTTTAGTTGCGATCTGGCTTCTGAAACATGATCATACTTGCGAAGATTGAAGACGAATCGAATGCAATTGTTGAGAAGTCGGTCAAGCATATTGAGGAGAACTGCATTCAGGTCATAGTAGCACATATCACCATAGTCAATAATAGGGAATATCAAGGCCTGTACAAGCATTACCTTCGCGCTAGATGGTAATAAGTTTTTGAACCGGTAGAGGGACCGCAAAGTCCCAGTGACTTTTTGGCTAACACTCTTGACTTGCGCACGCCAGTTGAGGGTATTGTCGAGGAGCAAACCAAGATCCTTAACCTCCGAAGTAAACGGTATGACAGTGCCATTGAATTTAAGGAGTGGTAACGTGGTGCTATCCACTCTACTGACCATACATGAGCTGCCCACAATTATTGCTTGGCACTTAGTGGGGTTCACTGTCACACCGAACCTATCCGACCAGTCCTTCACCACCACCAGATCTTGGTTTACCTTGTCGATGATTTCTGACAAAGCGTCTACAGTCCCCTGTCGATATAGCTGTAGGTCATCCGCATACAGATGATACGCGCACTGAAGTTCGGGTGTTAGAATGTTTATGAAGAGAGAAAATAGAAGAGGAGAAAGAATACCGCCTTGAGGGACACCAGCAGCAAGATTATTCCAGTTCGATGAAGATTCATCCGTTCGGACACACTGCTGACGCCCCCGTAAGTAAGAAGAAAACCATTTTACCGCCTCTGAAGAGACCATAAGAAAGGAGAGGATGGATGACAGGATCTCATGACTAACGGTATTAAAAGCATTGGAAAAGTCGATTAGAACAAGAATAGTCAATTTTGTGTCTTCCATGCCTATTCTAATATCGCCAGTCACTTTAAGGAGGGCGGACATCGTGCTGTGGCCTGGTCTGAAACCTGACTGGAGAGGGCTAATAAGGCTATTGGTGTGTATAAAATGAGCAATCTGCTTATGAACGCAGGCCTCCAGCACCTTGGATAGGAAAGGAAGAATGGAAATAGGGCGGAAGTGACTGGGGAGAGAGGGATTAGAAATCTTAGGAAGGGGACGTACATAGGCTTTGCGCCATATATCAGGATAAACGCTAAATTCTAATGAGTAATTAAATATATGCGTGATAGGAAAGAGGAGATGTTCAAGGATAGTGGTGATCATGTATCGGGTAATATTGTCAAAACCAACCGCTTTGGATTTAATGGATAGGATGGTCTTTTTGATCTCCCCAGCGTCGATAGGAGAGAAGTTAAAGGGGAGTATGTTAGGACGCGCTAGACCCGATATGTAAGACAAAGTAGATTTTTTTGTTTCGTGATCCAACGTAGGAGCTGTTGTGAAATTATTATTAAGGTCATTTAGGCTGATGATATTTGAAAGGTCTAATTGTCGCGATTTACCGATACCTAGAGTTCCAAGGAATTTCCAGATATCGGCAGAAGAGGAAGAAGATATATTGCTGAGAATATGGCGGCGTTTAGCGTCGCGTATCATCTGATTGCAACGGTTCCGAACCTTCTTGTAGGAAGACTTGTTGTCCTCGGTGCGGTCCTTTTTAAGTCTGCGGAACGCACGTTCTCGAAGTCTCATGGCCATTTGTATACCTTTGGTCATCCAAGGAGCAGGAGGACGCTTTAACTTCACCTTCTTGATCGGAGCATGAGAGTCGAATAATTTGATAATGGCGTTGTTAAAGAAACTAACTTTGTCATCAATCGTGGTTGCCTTACACAAGGGTGTCCAGTCGATGTCAGAGGCATCCCTGTTAAGTTCCTCCACATCCATTCGCGCGAAGCAACGCATGTACATAACCTTGGGTTTGAGCTTGGGCGGTTTAAGGATGTAGGAGAGGAATATGAGGTCATGATGTGAGAATCCAGGCGCTACATATTGGCCATGGGAAGAGACTAGGGAAGGGTTGGAGGTGATTATCAGGTCAAACCACGTGTCATCACCAGTAGCACTACTATGCGTAGCATGCAGTGGCAGCACGTGCAGGCTGACCGACTCAATGATATGCATGAGTTTGCGGGATCGGGGAGAGGTTAGATCAAGGAGATTGGTGTTGAAATCGCCCATGATGATATGATGTGCATACTCCGAACCCAAAGATTCTAAAACTGACTCAAATTCAGTGAAATAATCAATTGAAGGAGGACAATAAACTACACCTATAACGGTTTTGACACCTTTGACAGATACCTCAAGAAAAAGGAACTCGGCCGAGGCAGAGTAGTCAGAAGGTGATGATGCCAAAACCTTATAGTTAAAGTCGCTTCGCAAATATATAGCCACCCCCCCACCACCCTTCCCGACCCGGTCGTTCCGGATGAGAACAAATCCAGGGAGGGGGTATGTGGTTGAAGAGAGATTTGGTTTGAGCCAACTTTCAGAAACCAGGATGGCATGCACATTGGTATTAGTGAATGTGTCATACAATTCGCTGTGATGGCTTGGTATACTTTGAGCATTGATATGACACACATTGATATGTTTACTTTGGTCACTGAACCTATGGCGCAGTACGTCACCGAGGGTGTCCGTGAGAGAGCTGAAACTTTCATCACCGGAGGAAACAGAAGATTGATTAGCAGAATGGAAGGAATCATTATCAGATATCATAATAATTATAAATAAATAAAATATATAAAATATTTATGATACTAAAATATTGTAATTATAAAGTGACCGAAATCACAAAAAAAACTAAACAAATTATGCACCGTCGTTATTTGCATATCTGCACCACCCGCCAGCTAATAATATACAACAAATGAAGAAAAAATAAAATAATTACCTTGTTATCATGAGACAAACAAAAATAAGAAAATGAACGGAATGCTAAATAGTTGCAACAAACCAAGGTTTCAGAACGCACTCACACTAAATAACAAAAAAAAAAAAAGGAACAATGATAACCATAAACTCTGATGACATTAGAACATATTTGACATTGACGTTTAGCTGTTGACAAGATGTCATGCATGAAGTGAAGCATAGTTATTACAACATTTACAACTGGAAAATAGTTTTACCCGGTTTATATTAATAAAAAGATAAAGCGAAACAACCAACAAAACTAAGGGTAATGAAGTAAAGCAGTAAGCTACTTGTGTATAACTGTACAACAATGACTCTAGACTACATAAAAGATGAAGCTAAGCCAAACAAAGTATGAGTGGTTAAGGATGGAAAAGATGGACATAAAATAAAAGCAAGTAAGGATTAAAATGATGGTGATAATGAGCTGAAAAACCCATCATAAAGCAGAGTTATAAAAAGTAATGTTAGGTAACTTATTTACTTGTTTTCAGGTTTTCTTCACTGCCCTCTGCACCTTTTCTACTTGTGGAGCTTGATGTACCTGGCGAATTCGGGTATTTCTTCAGCAACGAATTCAGCTCGTCACAAGTAGTTATTTTATGGCGAGTACCATCGGCGGCTTTGACAAATATGACCCCATCTTGAGTCCAGCAAGATCGCATACCAAAATGCACCCTTGCCTTACCAAACACTACTTGCCTGGCCTTCGTCAGAAACTCCTTCACCGAAATATTCGTACCCCTCAAAGAGACCTTCGCTTTCCATACTGAGGATTTGGCATCGTAGCTGGAGAACTTGACAAGTATTGGCCGAGGACGTCCATCGCTAGAAGCCCCCAACCGATGACATGCCTTAATGTTTGGTGCAGTAACAGTTTTAATCGCCAGCTTAGTTTTTATGACATTAAGGATGACATCGCTGCAGATTTCATTCTCCTGCTCGGCAATTCCTTGGAAAACCACTGCCTTCCTCCGCTGTCTGGTGTCCATCTCATCAACCTGTCGTGCAAACTCACTGATTTGTCGACGCAGCAAGCCAAACATGTTGAAGACAAGCTCCCGGAAGGTCCGGAATTCTTCAGCCACCTTAGCTACGGTGTCCTTACCAGAACCAGCAACCTGAATCTGATCCGAGAGTTCTCCCATCTTCAGCAGGATACGCTCCTCAATGGTTTTCTGGGTGTTCATGATTTCCTCCAGTTGTGACATTATTGTTATATGTTAACCTCAGTGACAGTTACAAGGTGAAAATTTTGTGGTGAGCTGGCAGGTGGTGTAAAAATAGTGTTATCCTCACATTAATGTGTTACAAACGTGAGTACTACTTTATTAGATGAATATAACTAAAGCAAACAGTAATTTACATAAAAAAAACTGCAAATTTTAAATAAATTAAAATTCCGTTAAAAAGTTGCGTCTTTACTTTATTTGCACCTACCGCCGAAAAAAAAGCATTATGACATTTTAAATAATACTTTTCGTACCACTCGCTATGGTGCGTCAAAATGTCCTGTCCCAGGATTTTGGTTTTGTCTCTCAAAAACCATTTTAATAAATATTCTCAACAATAGAATTATCCGCTAATGTTCCGTTTTCCATACGACCCAATTTGCCACTCTCATATCCAACGAAATGAACGCAAAATTCTTTGCAGAATCCCAGATGTGCACCAAACGATCTTAATCCTACCACATTAAAGAATAAAGTGTTAATTCCATAATCTAATTATGCGATACCACATTTTGTAATTGCACGGTAACACAATTATCGTCTAGACAGCCGAGTGGAGACGAAATCTAATTAAAATATCCAGCCAATTGCAAGACGGTATGCGCAACACATTAAGGCCCCTAATTAGTACTTTCAAAACTGTTTTTCGATACCTCCCGCGAAACGGAAAAGTTTTTGTCGAGATGACGTGGCTAGTTTAGTGTTACAAATTTGGAACATGGAGATTGATTATGATTTAGGGACGGTTTCGTTTGACCGTGACATTAACGAATCAAATACATTAATTTTCATAAAATATCCAAGAATTGGTTTTACTACTAACTATCAGGTAAACCGTCAGCTTATGTATTGACCTACTTGGCAGTATAATAAAACATATTAAACCGTTGTACGTAAAGCATAGGTGCTTGTATAAATTGATCCGAGGATGGCAATTACTAAGGTGAAGGTAAAAAATTTCCAACCATGGTAGATATTTCAATCATTGCCTCCATTCAAAGAAACATATTTAATTCAAAAGTGTCAATGTGTCCCATTAATAATAAAAAATTCATTCCACATACTATACTTTTACTAACATATTATCAACCCTATTTCCAAGGAATAGAGTCCACGTTATTTCTTGACATAATTAAATTCAATCATAGTACGTAGAGCTAAGGAATGCTTCAATATCGCGGAATAAGTTCGAAGGGGAAATTGTTTGTCGGTAAATGTTCGTGGTCTTGCATTCGCGTGCGGTAATTTCATTACACCGAACTGCTTTTAAGGCTTGTTTTACTCCGGCAAAGGTTTTAGACTAATTACAATATTATTGCTTTTACTTTATCTATTGTAACAACCCTCTTAAAATTCATTGTTTCGAAGCTCGAAAAACTTGCGGTTAAAAAAGTTATTCGGTGGCCACGTACCAGGAATTCTTAAGTAAAACACGCACATTCCAAGAGGTCTAACTTCCTGATTAATGTAATTGGAAGCTAATAAATCTTACAGCTTCGAGTCTATGTTTAAAGTGTGTCCAAAACTTACATCAAAATTTTAAATCCTTAAAAAAATATATAAGTATCAATTATAATGTAGTTATGAAAAATAAAACTAGTTCTATTTTTGAAAGCGGAAATCACACGCAGAAACAACATAATGGATTTGGATGAAATTTGGCATAAAAATAATAATAATATTTTGGTTTAGAAAAACACAGTTATTTCAAATCAATAGTTTATAACCGCGAAATTGTAATATTTCTCGTGAAGGCGTGTGAAACCGCGGGGGACATAGTTGTCCTCCGTAGGAATGCTTTTGTTGATCACTTGGTGGAAGGTTTCAAACTAACGTGGTCAGTCATTAGAGGCCTAAGCACGAACATATATCACAAGCGTAGCGTCATTGTATCGAGTGCGCCAAAAGCTGGTTTAAATAGAAAATAGAATTCCATGACGTCGCGTGATGTAAATTTTCCTATTGCGTTGGTTTTTGGTGCATATGATACGATGGCTCGGTAAATGTAGTGTAGGGCACCCTCCAGCTAGATGGAGCGATGATATACGCAAGCTAGCTGGCAGCGGTTGGAAATAAAGAGCTCAAGATCGAGCTCAGCGGTGTGCCATAGGTGAGGCCTATGTCCAGCAGTGGACGGAGATAGGCTGATGATGATGATGTTGATGATACGATGACTTTACGATGGCTTACGATGCTTACATGTTTGTGCTTAGATGTCAAAATACTTTTGAGTCACGTCTTACAATTCCTTAGAGACAAGTAGCATTCATCACCACTCACACAGTATATCCTCAAAGCTGTTAAAAATAAATGAGCAACCAAAATATTATAATCCCAACCAAACCAAAGCATAAACATCATTAAAACATTTGTAACCAAATCCATTATTACAATTAAAATGAGAAATAATTGGTGTTTAATTGTAATTAATTACCAACGAATAGATTTACATCGTTTGTGAAGAAATTCTGGAATGAAACGTTATATTGTGTTTGTTCACTCAAGTATAAGTATTTAATAATGACAAGTCAGATAAATTTTGATACAGCTGGGTAACCAACATCAGTTGGAACAAATGTTGGTGATTTAAAAAACTGTTTTACTCGCTTTGGTTTATAAACTTCTGTTATATGTGTGCTGTGTTGGCATATTATTCAGCTACTCTGACTATCACCCAGGTCTTGGATTCGACTTCAGGAGAAATATAAACAAGTATATACT